>OU343164.1:19111179-20437789 GCA_910595825.1 Philhelius pedissequus | reverse complement strand
AAATAGATTGGTGGATAAACATTAAGATTACAGATAGATTTATCAAGTTAAGTTAGATACACAATAAAAATTAGTAAAGTAGTTAGATACACAATAATCCTTCCCTCTTTTCATGACTAAGGTGAGAACAACACTCGGGGATTCCTTGGTTTGATAGATCTTCGTAGAGCTGGTGGTGGTGTTATAGTTTGACTACCAGGTCATCTTGTCTCCTGTTGCTATATCGTTCGGTGATCGTTGAGGAGGATAACCATTAAAATGTTCATTACTGGGATGATGCTGCGATAATGGAGTGGGTAGTGGTCGTATGTGTTGATAAGTGGGAATGGTGATTGGAAGGTGTAATTGTACTGGATGCGATCTATCATTACTATTCTCAAAATTTGAATAACTCTGTGTGACTCTTGATTTGGTTAATAGGACGCTTAAACTGTCTGCCGCGGTAAGTAATTTCATAATGAAGGTCTCCCAAATGGTTCTTGATAGTGCCAGGAACCCACTTATCCATGCGAGGGTTGTTAGACAGGAACATTACTGATTGTCCTGGTCGTAGGGTGCAAAATGTGGGGATGAATACTGCGTTTTGTTTTTGGGATATTTTCGTAGATATGTCATCAGGCTTGAGTAGGTCTAGACGAGTTCGAAGTGAGCGTCCTAAAAATAATAGCGAAGGCGACTGTCCTGTGGTAGTATGCGGTGGTCTCCTATATTGGCGAAGGAACTGGTTTAAGTTTTGTTGAAGTGAGTTCTTAGTTGTTTCCATGGTTTTTAATGCATCCTTTATTATTTGAACACTGCGTTCGGCTTATCCATTAGTTGATGGGTGGTATGGGACCGTGAGCTTATGGTATTTTACACCAACTGACTGAAGGCACGATTTAAACTCAGCTGATGTAACGTTCGTGCCATTATCTGACACGACCATAACTGGAACACCATAGGCCGCAAAGAGTTCAGAGATTTAGTAGCACTAGTCGTCATTGAACTGGTTGGCTTCAATTCAAGCCACTTGCTATATGCGTCAGATATTACGAGCAACATCATCCCTGCAAACGGTCCCTCATAGTCTATATGGATTCGCTCCCAACGTCCTCTGGGGTATTCCCAATGATGTTCCCGAAAGGTTGGAGGCAAGTTACCATTTTTCGAACAGTTACTACAAGTCCTTGCTACACTTTCGATATCTGCATCGATTCCAGGCCAGAAGACAAATGATCGCGCTAAGCCTTTCATTTTCACTATTCCTAAATGCGCTAAGGGAACATCTGCGAGTACTGTTTCACGTAAGGTGGCAGGATTGACGGCCCTGTGTTCAAAAACTAGGCAGTTAGCAGCTAACCTATAACTGCACTCAGGTGCTTTGAAACCCGAACGGATAAGACATTGGCCTGATTCGAGTATGGAACATATTCTGCCCAATGTGGATCTTTCCTTGTTTCTTGAGCGATTCAATTTGCACTGAGTGGCAGCTGATAGATTTGCCGAATTAAAAATTTATCAAATGGGTCATATTATTCTTCCATTTGTTGCAGGTGATACATTATATTGACCTCTGTTGGCAAAGGGACTCGTGAGAAGTAATCAGCATTAGGATTCTCCTTAGTTGTTTTAAATTTGAAAAAAGTCCATTTATATTGTTTTTATTTTTCTGACATTCTAATTATTTATTGCTCTTGTGTTAATTGCCTTGTAATTTTTTTCTCAAAGTGATAAATTAAAGCGTGAATCGGAATTAAAAAAAAAATAATTATTTTGAACTTCAACCTACTCTCCTTTAATATTTCTATTTATGTATCATGTCTCGCATCGCCACCACTAACACCAATACAGACACCACACCCACTATCTCATCCATTTCTACCGTCACTATTTCAATTACCACTTCGACAGCCTTAACTGCTGCCACCATGTCCGCCACCACTGGCGCAGCCTGTTTGACCACTGCTTCCCTCACTGCTAGTACTCTCAACTACTCACCATCATGTGGCTCTGCTGCATCTAGCACTCGGCCCAAAATCTGAATCACAACTAATGCGGAGTAGATCGACGATAATTTTTTATTTTTATTTTAGGTATCTTATATTTTATTTATTATTGTTGTGTATTCAAATAATATTCTAAAACCATTAACTATACATATAAGTTTATTTATTAAGAAATAATGTTCATGTTTCCACAGTTGCTTAGATAATGAAATTTACTCAAAAAATGTATCTGTTGTGAAAGATTCAAGTCAGAAAGTGACAAATAGATTGGTGGATAAACATTAAGATTACAGATAGATTTATCAAGTTAAGTTAGATACACAATAAAAATTAGTAAAGTAGTTAGATACACAATAATCCTTCCCTCTTTTCATGACTAAGGTGAGAACAACACTCGGGGATTCCTTGGTTTGATAGATCTTCGTAGAGCTGGTGGTGGTGTTATAGTTTGACTACCAGGTGATCTTGTCTCCTGTTGTGGAGTTAGTGGTTGCTGCTTAGGGATAATCACTGAAGGGATACTCCTATTTGCTATATCGTTCGGTGGTCGTTGAGGAGGATAACCATTAAAATGTTCATTACTGGGATGATGCTGCGATAATGGAGTGGGTAGTGGTCGTATGTGTTGATAAGTGGGAATGGTGATTGGAAGGTGTAATTGTACTGGATGCGATCTATCATTACTATTCTTAAAATTTGAATAACTGTGTGACTCTTGATTTGGTTAATAGGACGCTTAAACTGTCTGCCGCGGTAAGTAATTTCATAATGAAGGTCTCCCAAATGGTTCTTGATAGTTCCAGGAACCCACTTATCCATGCGAGGGTTGTTAGACAGGAACATTACTGATTGTCCTGGTCGTAGGGTGCGAAATGTGGGGATGAATACTGCGTTTTGTTTTTGGGATATTTTCGTAGATATGTCATCAGGCTTGAGTAGGTCTAGACGAGTTCGAAGTGAGCTTCCTAAAAATAATAGCGAAGGCGACTGCCCTGTGGTAGTATGCGGTGGTCTCCTATATTGGCGAAGGAACTGGTTTAGGTTTTGTTGAAGTGAGTTCTTAGTTGTTTCCATGGTTTTTAATGCATCCTTTATTATTTGAACACTGCGTTCGGCTTATCCATTAGTTGATGGGTGGTATGGGACCGTGAGCTTATGGTATTTTACACCAACTGACTGAAAGCACGATTTAAACTCAGCTTATGTAACGTTCGTGCCATTATCTGACACGACCATAACTGGAACACCATAGGCCGCAAAGAATTCATCAAGAAGAGATTTAGTAGCACTAGTCGTCATTGAACTGGTTGGCTTCAATTCAAGCCACTTGCTATATGCGTCAGATACTACGAGAAACATCATCCCTGCAAACGGCCCCTCATAGTCTATATGGATTCGCTCCCAACATCCTCTGGGGTATTTCCAATGATGTTCCCGAAAGGTTGGAGGCAAGTTACCATTTTTAGAACAGTTACTACAAGTCCTTGCTACACTTTCGATATCTGCATCGATTCCAGGCCAGAAGACAAATGATCGCGCTAAGCCTTTCATTTTCACTATTCCTAAATGCGCTAAGGGAACATCTGCGAGTACTGTTTCACGTAAGGTGGCAGGATTGACGACCCTGTGTTCAAAAACAAGGCAGTTAGCAGCTAACCTATAGCTGCACTCAGGTGCTTTGAAACCCGAACGGATAAGACATTGGCCTGATTCGAGTATGGAACATATTCTGCCCAAATATGAATCTTTGCTTGTTTCTTGAGCGATTCAATTTGCACTGAGTGGCAGCGGATAGATTTGCCGAATTAAAAATTTATCAAATGGGTCATATTCTTCTTCCATTTGTTGCAGGTGATACATTTTATTGACCTCTGTTGGCAAAGGGACTCGTTAGAAGTAATCAGCATTAGGATTCTCCTTAGGTGTTTTAAATTTGACATCATAGTTGAAGTTGGTGAGAAATTTAGCATAATTCGCCATTCGGCTAATGCAAAGAACCGGCAAGGATTTTTCTGGATGTAGGATTTGGGAAAATGGCTTATGATCGGTGATGAGGGTCTAATGTCGAGCATATAGATACATGAAGAACTTTTTCACAGCCCACACAATGACGAATGCTTCCTTATCAATCTGATTGTATCGTTGTTCTGTTGCGCTCATAGTTCGACTTGCGTAAGCTATTGGCTTTTCCTGGCCCTTACTTAATACATGTGAAAGAACTGCCCCCAGTCCAGTTTTACTTGCATCAGTGGCTAAGAGTGACGGAAGTGACGGGTCATAAGCCATTAGAACCTGTGGTGATGTTAAAATGTTCTTGATATCGACACATGTTCTCTCCGCTTCTGGTGTCCACTTGAACGTTTCCAATCGTAGCATGTCTCTTAATGGTCGGTCTCTGGTAGAAAGGTCTGGAATAAAAGAACTATAATAGGTTGCCTTACCCAAAAATAATTGCAACTCTTCAAAGGTCGATGGTATAGGAGCCTCTTTAACTGCTTCGGTTATCTGACTTTTGTATCCCGTCAGCATCATACAATTCTCACGATTCAAATGAAGGCCACGTACTCTCATTCTTTCAAATACCATATTGAGAATTTCCAACATTTCATCGAAGTGTTTTGCCTGAGTAAGGATGTCATCGGAAAAGATTCGAACGTTGCAAATCCCTTGGAAGACGTTTTCATTTCGTCGCTGCCAAATTGCCGGAATATTTGGAACCCCATATACGGCACGGGATGGACGAATCAATCCTTGCGTATGTGTGTTCAGAGTCATATCATGACTGAACTCGTCGTCAATGGGTAAATGAGAGTAAGCATCTGTGACATCCAAATGGCAAAACACAGTAACATCCTTCATTTGATTAAATATATCTTCTATTTTTATAATCGGGTGTTCGTCAATGATTATTTGTGGATTAAGTGTTGGTTTGTAATTGCCAGTTATACGTATTTGCCCATTTTTTTTAGATACTTCATGTGTCGTTGATGCCCATTAAGAATACTCTACTCTTTTGTAGAACCCTGAAGCAATTTTCATGTCGATTTATTTTGCGTAGGCGTCTCGCAGTGTTAAAGGTATTTCTCTCGCTTTCATAAAAACTGGTGAAACTCCAGGGTGAAGATAAAGAGAAGCAGGTGGTCCTTTAAGTTTCCCAGCTATGTTACTGAAAATTTCATCATACTGCTTAACGATTCCGTTGTTCCTGTGTAATATTAGGAGTTTTAGATGCCAGAGTGTTAACGTAGCTTGGGGTTGAAAAGAATTTAGTGAAGTTTATGTCACTTGCAAACTGAGAGATACATTCCCTTCCGAACAGAATGTCAAAATGTCTTTCTACCACATATACATTTAGTCGCCGAGTAGTTTTTCCGTTACAGTAGTTACAGTAACAGGAATCCGACCTATGCAGTTAATTTGGTGTTTCGTATAACGTGTGAACTGTCTATCTGGCTCTATCACAGAAAATTTTGGTTTGATTGTGCGAAGAGTTTCCGAGCTTATGATAGCGCAAGGTGACCCCGTGTCCAACTCCATCTCAAGATCAAGGCCATCTATTTTGACTTTGAGGGGGGGCGGCATATCCCAGTTTGTTTATGGCTTCACCAGCCGGTGTTTCTGATTTAATTTCCATTGCTGTACTGCGACATGCTTCAATGGATTGTGCGGATACGTAGGCGATGGCAAATGTGTCCGGGTTCTTGATTATTATTCCGCCGCACATATCACGACAAGCAAGCCCGTGAAGAAATTGTTCGATTAACATTCTGTCTCAGAAATTACCATAGTCACAATTTACAGCGCCTTGCCTCAGACGCAGCGTAAATTTAGAAATAGGTTCATCAGATTGTTGCCCAATTGTCTGAATTAAATGCTTTCAGCGAATTTGTTTTTAGTAGTATCCAAGTGATTTATGAGGATGGTTTTTATTTCCTCGTACTAAAGAACTTCGGGATCCTTTGGACTTACGAGTGTTTTGAGAGAATTATTCAGTTATGTGCCCACGTGTACAAGTGCATGCTGCTGGAAGTCGATTTCTGCGATCTTGCTTAGCTTGAGTGCCCACTCAAATCGCCTAAAATAATCTGTGATTGTTTCGGACTCAGATGATTTATGCTCACCAATTGAAAAAGATGGAACTTTAGGACAGATTTGTGAGGATGTGCCGGCATTAGTTTCTAGAAGCAGTAGACATTGCCGCCTGTGTGGCGTCTACAACTGCTTTTTTGATTGCTTCAGAGAAGACTGTTGCTAATGATTTTAGGGTTTCTTCTGATAAAGAGATTGTAGATTACTTGATTTCCATTTATGACACCAGTGTTTTGTATTCAAATAATGAGACAATTAACTATACATATAAGTTTATTTATTAAGACATAATGTTCATGTTTCCACAGTTGATTGGATAATGAAATTTACTCAAAAAATGTATCTGTTGTGAAAGATTCAAATCAGAAACAGACAAATAGGTTGGTGGATAAACATTAAAGATTACAGATAGATTTATCAAGTTAAGTTAGATACACAATAACAATTAGTAAAGTTAGATACACAATAATTATCTTAAATTAATTTTAATTATTTCTTCTACAAATTCTTATTGTAACTCTAGCTGTTTCTTGTCTTAATTTTTGACAGGTTTTTTGCTGTTTGTTCAAATTATTAGTTTTTGCTTGTTGTTCAAATTATTGCATTATCATGTCTTTTGGTGCTGTTCATTCTGATGGTATATCTGCTAAGTCAGTTTTAAAAATTCTTTCTAATGTGCATGAGGGTTTCAAGGTTTGTTGTTTGAATGCTCGTAGCTTAAACTTTGATAAATTGGATTATGTAACGTATATCTTTGAATCCTCTGGGGTTGATGTTATTTGTATAACTGAGACATTTGTTTAGGCCCGATTTTGGCCCGACGCTCCGGATAATCTATACCAACTCAACAACTATAAGATCGTACGAAATGATAGAATCACTCTTACTATTGGAGGAGGGGTTGCAGCTTATGTTAACGCGGCTCTCAATTGCAAAATAATTGCCAAATGTGATGGTGTTATCATTGAATTTCTAATTTTAAAAAAATAGTTGATGGTAATATTAAAAGCCTACTAGGGGTTACTTACAACCCAAATAGGAGTTGTTCTCCTGAACCTCTTTTTTCGATCCTTCTGGAAGTATCTGTGAATTATGAAAATATCATTATTTGTGGTGATTTTAACGCCGAACTGTTCCTCAACGATACTAGATCCAACCAACTGTGACTAACACCCATGCCACCCGTTTTGGTCCCAACTGCACTCCAAGTTTACTTGCCTGGATGATTGTGTCTGACCTATCTAATGTTTTTCTAGCGGATTAAGTATCACTAGAAGGTATATCTGATCATGATTTGATCTTTTGTACCTACAACATAGACTTCTCGCGGGTCTCTTTTTCATATACATTTCAATTCCGAGACCTTAAATCTATAAACAACAATGCTTTATTATCAGATACTTGTGATTTTCCGTGGAATTTATGCTACAGTTTGTATGATCTTAATGATAAAGTTAATTTTTTTCAGTACCTGGGGTATTCCTTTGCCCACAAAAAAATCAATAAGGTCAGGTATTTTCGATGGATCAGTCGGCCAGTAAGTCGGGTTGCCAGTCAAATGAAAATCGCAATTATTTTCCATTCCCGCTTCGTAGAGCATTCGACCCTTTTGAGAAATACCTCTAGATCCCCAAAAGCTGTGCTTCGCATTAAAGTCACCACCAAGGATAAAATTTTGTTTAAGTAACTTTAACACGTTCATAAATTCATTCGTCTCAATTTTACATCGTGGAGGACAGTATATGGAAGATACATTGAGTACAACATTCTGAGTTTTAACCTGTACACCGAATAATATTATTCAGTTTCTATTTTCGGGCATATCGTGTCTTCGATGCATTCTCTTATAAATAAAGATGCCCCACCTCTTGCTTTGTTCGACGGATGAGTTGCGTGGTATTATAAATATCCATTGACCTTGCTATTTGATTGTTTGTTGACATGCGTTTCCGATATCAAACAAATATCAATATCTTTCCCATGCATAAACATTTCTAGTTCTTCAAATTTTTGCCATAATCCGTTGGCACTCCAAGTAATGTAATTATTTTGAGCTTTTCCATAATGTTTTTCTGTTTGTAGGGCATTTTGGCCGAAAACTGTTTTCGAGTTTAGTTAGCCTATTTCAATATAAGTTTATTTGTACCACATTTCAATTTTCGAAAGTATCACAAGCAGTATCTTTTTGTAAAGTTATGTTTTTAGCCGTTATTTGGGCATATATTTTACACTACCTTTCTTTGGTATTTGCTCTGGTTGTGTTGATTGATCTTGAGTCTCTTTTCCTATGGGCATTTAACCTCTTAGGGGTCTTAAGAACTTGCTATCCTACTTGGCTTGGTGGTTTTCTTTGTGACTGCGTGAATTTAGATCGCCATTTTTGTAATTCTTTTGCTACTTCGCAGCCTCTATAGTTGGCCGGATGACTTTTATTACAATTTATGCACGTTTTTGCTATCTGAGGTGCAGTCTTTAGTAAGATGATTTCCTGCGCACTTTACACACCTAGGTTTTTTTTTACAATACGCTTACGTGTGATTGAATTCTTGACAGCGTTTACACTGCGGAATCAGTCTTGAACTCTTTCTTAAAGGTTCTATCTTAACAACAATATTGAGGATTGTTTTAATTTTGTAAATATCGTCTATTTTCTCTGCCTTATCAAAAGTAAGAATAAATAGTGGACGATGTTCGCAGCATCTAAGATCTTATAGTTCCTCTTAAGATCGTTAATAATATCGTCTTTTGGACATGATGGATGCAAGCCTCTCGCTACAACACGTAAATGTCTTTCCGACTTATTCTCATAAGTGTACCATTCTACTTTTTCTTCGTTTAGTTTTCGCGACAGGACACGATAACTCTCAGCACCTTCCACGCAAACTTTCCATTTATTTATATTAAGTGAAATACTCGTAACTTTAAAGTCTGATGGTGTTAACGTCTTTAAGATAGTTTGCAGCCGGTTATACTCCGTAATACCGACAACATTAATTGGTGGTGGAGGCCTTTCTTTGATATTGGCATCTTTTGGTGATGTAATTTTTTTTAGGAAAACAGGCGCCATCAGGCGAGGATCCAACCTTGCGTTTTTTACTCGGCCTTTTATTTGAGACTTATCTGTTTCGCGAGCCAGCTCTTCCATCAGTCTCATAAATGACATTTTTCGCTTGTGATGATACAGCCTTAGAGTCATTGTGGTGTTTATTCTTCAGCACCTCATTTTCAACTTCTTTTTTTTACTCCTGATAAAGTCTTACTACTTCATCAAGTTTTTGACGAAGTTCACTATTATCTTTCTAAAGAATTTCTGTTTTCATTGAGTCCTTTTTTACTCGCACATCTGGCGTTACCGACGAACTCTTCTTACCGTTTTTACTCGATTGGGATGCAGGTGATCGAGCAAACAAAGCTTTTTATAAGAAAGGATTTATTAAATGCAATAATTGGCTCTCCTCAGAATCCGTAGAGCCGACCTCCGAAGAGGGTGGATTTTCCAGTGAACCTGGATTGCCACCTGGGGTAATGTATCTATTTGTTTTACTCATTGCATATTTATGTATAAGTTCACTCTCAGTATACGAAGGTTGGATTTCTAGTTATGGAGTGATTTATTTAAATATACATTGGAGAATAATTAAATTTGGAAACAATTTTAATTGTATTTTGGAGTTAGGAGATAAATTTATTTAAATATACATTGGAAATTTGGACAGTAGGATATTATTAATGTTTTGTTTTTCTCGAGATTAATTATATAATAGTAGCTGGTTTTCCTTCATTGAAAGGAGTTTTGTTTTGCACATCAATCGGGAGACATAGGAGTATTTATGTAAATAGGAGATTAAAACATAAAATATGCGAATACTAAATAATATTATCTATCGTGGAGTTATACAAATAATTTTGTAGAGGAGGATGAATAAGATTGGAGAGATGGGAGAAATTGTTTCGCGTGAGCTCATAAAGGCGTGGACCGCAAACAAAATTAATTAAATATTTTTGCCGGAGGATTTGGAGTAAAAGGAGAATTATTTTAGCTAAAATAAGAGGAAATCGGAGAAAGTGTTTCGCGTGAGCAAAAAAGATGCGTGGACCGCAAACACAATTATATTTTAAATCGATATTTTTAAATATTCTCTTGGGGACTTGAGATTTTTCCCAGAATTTGAAAATGGACGTTATTAGGAGACGGAAAGGAGGGAGAACATGATTGCATGGGAATGTTATTTTGTTTTCCATGGAGAATAAGGAGTTTTGAATTTATTCAATAATTTACTACTTGGTTCTTTCAGGATGAAGACCTTTTAGTTTTACAATTGTATTGTCATAGTCTAGGAGATGGAGAGGAGGGGGAACATGATAGCATGGGAATGTTATTTTGTTTCCCATGGAGAATACGGAGTTTGATTTCAGTCAATATTTTACTACAATAAATAAAACACACCACACACTAACAAATAATTTTTTTTTCTCTCCCTTACTTATCGAATAAAATTCATAAGATGATAGGTAGGAGTAAAAGGTAGATATAGGTTGCGAATATTGGGATGCACACGTAAAACTATAATTTAAACCAAATCTAAAATGGGATATAACTTATTTTTTTTCATATCAAGCTGGAAAAAACCAGAAGTCCCAGGAGTCAATGGAGACTGGGCAGAAGAACGTCGTGGGTGAAAAGACATTCCTGTCCCTGAGGAGGGCGGTATCTCGTACCGCAGATTATGCAAAGTCGGAGGAGGTGGCAGAATGCTCGCACGAAGGGCTTTTGTTGAGAGCAGATCGGCTTCTGCAACTGTGGGACAGAAGCAATGGGCTGTTTCTTCAGCTCGTAGAAAAAGCCGAAGGAGAGGAGTTGGAGAACTTGGAGAAAGAAATGGAAACAATGGAGATGGAGTACTTCGAGGAAGCCGAAATAATGAGAAAAAAAAATAAATAAGATTTACTTACTATGCCGACCAAACAGCATGATATAGAAAACACTTGGGGCGAGTTCGATGGATCGTTGTTGAAATGGATTGGTTTTCGCGATCGATTCAAGGCAGCGATTCACAATAATGAAGACATTTCGGAGGCGTATAAATATTCGTATTTAAAAAAGTCGCTGATAGGAAGAGCAGCCAAGGCTTTAGGAGAAAGCCACCTAAATCAAAATAGCTATAAGGAGGCCTGGGAGAGGCTTAGTCAACTCTTTGAGAAGCCATATCACATCGCAAAGGAGTACCTGAACCAATTCTACAGGTTACCAGTTTTACAGGAGAAACCGTCTGCAAACGAAATACAAAGATTGGCGAATGTGACTCATGAGACGGTGCGTCAACTAAAGTCACTGGAGATCCCAGTGGAGCATTGGGATATGGTGTTTGTGCTCGGACTGCACGAACGGTTAGACCAGGAGACAAAGAAACAATGGGAGTTGCAAAGAACTTCGGAAACACCAAAAGTTGGAGAAATTTTAGAGTTTCTGTACAAACAAGCGGGAGCTTTGGAGAGTATCAGAGTAGGATGGAAAAATCTATCAACAACTGCGGGAGCAGGGAGAAAGGAGTCGGAGAATATTTACAGGAGTGAACCATCCACCTCAAAGGCAGCACGGACATGTCAATATATTGGAGTTCCATGTGAGGCATGTGGAAGGAATACCCATGCATTGTACCACTGCCCTGATTTCCTAGCGTTAAATTTCAATGCCCGAAAGGATTTCGTGGCAAGGAGAAAAATCTGCCCAAACTGCCTTAGGAGAGGTCACCGAAAGGAAGCATGTAGTAGCATAAAGTGCAAGAATCCGGAATGCCAAGAAAACCCTGCATACAACAGTATGCTGTGCCCAGAAAAGCAGAAATTAAAAAGTATTTTGACTCTACGAGCGGAGTACGCCATGAAGGAGAACATGGCAGCAAAACGAAAACCACTTTGACTGAAGGAGTTACCAGCAAAAAGGAGCAAATCGAACCAGAAGACGGAGTTAAAGCTGGAAAAAATCGATAAAGGTACAAAAGGGAAAAATAATAAAAACTAAAAATAATAAGTCACAATACTACGATGAGTTTCATTATTCTTTTTCTGATATAAGTTTTATGCCGACAGTCATGGTAGGCTTAGAAAGCGAGGGGTGTAAATTTGGTCCCATTAGGGGTTTCTTGGATACGGGGTCTCAGGTAAATGTAATAAGCTTCAAAATGGTACAGGAGTACAAAATTTCAGCTGTGTCCACTACCAGGAAGACGGTGGGCATAGACGGAGAAACTTTTAGGATAAAACAACATGTAAAGGTAAACGTATGTCCATGGTACGGGACTCAAATGCAGGAGTACATGGAGGAATTAATTTGGGTATTACCGAAAGAAAGTAATTGGGGTCCAATAATAACATCGACGGCCTTAGATCCTACAGCGGTTCATAACCCAACTGGAACACCCTGGGTGGACCCAGACTATTGGAAACCAATTCCAACATACATACTTTTCGGAGTAGGTTTCTTTGCTAAAATTGTCACGTCAGTTATCCAAAGAAACATAAATGGAGTAGCGTTAATAGAAACGCTTTTAGGAGTAATTGTTTTCGGAACACAAAGTGAAAGAATAGAAGAATTGACAGGGCAGTCGATTTCATCTATTCAATATAAGGAGGAGGAGCAATTGGATAAACTATTAGAGCGACTCTGGCAAGAAGACCAAGTCAGTTCATGCTCAAAATTTACGAAGGAGGAAATGTTAGTTGAAAAACATTTTACGGAGACACATAGACGGGATGAATCAGCAAGGTTCATAGTAAAAATTCCGTTAAAAGAGAATATTAAAGACGTCGGGAGTTCAAGGGAGACAGCATTAAGACGTTTCTTATATTTAGAGAGGCGTCTTGCAAAAAAACTGGAGATAAGGAGAATATATGTGGAGAAAATGAGGGAGGAACTACAAATAGGTCATCTGGTTTTGGCCAGGGAGAGACCGAAAGTTGGAGAAATAGTGTACTATATACCACATCATTGCATCCCCAAGGATAATCGGATTGTATTTGATGCAAGTTGCAAAACCGACAAAGGATTGTCGCTTAATGACATTCAAATGCTTGGTCCAAAGTTATAAACGGATTTACAGGAGACTATTATGCGTTTTAGGAGGCACAAGGTAGCGATATACGCAGATATTTGCAAAATATTCAATCAGGTTAGGGTGGATAGGGAACAATGGAATCTGCAAAGAATATTTTGGAGGGAGAATACAAATGAAAGATTACAGGAGTATTGGCTAACAGTAGTCACATTTGGATTGACAGCGTCACCATTTGTTGCGGTGCGTTCAGTAATCGAAATTGCAAGGAACGCAAAAGGAGAGTTCCCAATAGCGGCAAAGGCGATAGAAGAGGACTTCTATATGGATGATTGTACTACAGGAGCGGAGTCAGAAGAATCAGCAATTAAATTAGCCAAAGAAATTGACATGATTTTGAGAGGAGCGAAGTTTGAATTAAGGAAATGGAAGTCAAACAGCCGGGAGGTTGTAAGGGCTATGGATTCAGAAATGGAGAAAACATTATTGTTTTCGGAGGGGGAAGGCACAACCATTTTAGGACTTAAATGGTTGATAGAGGAGGACAAGTTCACGTTTATAGTGAAGAATCCTAGATTCAATGGAGCAATAACAAAAAGGAGAATAGTGAGTCACGTAGCGCAACTATATGATCCAAATGGATACATATCTCCAGTAACAATTATCGGGAAAATATTAATTCAGGAGTTATGGAAACAAAAAATAGATTGGGATGACAGGCCACCTGTTGAACTGGAGAACAGATGGTTAGAATTTTGGAATTCCATTATCTATTTGGAGAACTTTAGAATCGATAGGTGATTGGGTACGGGAAAAAATCCAAAAATACAAATTCACGGGTTTTCAGATAGCAGCGAATCAGCGCTAGGAGCAGTAATATATGTTCGTGTGGTATATGGCAATGGTATAGTGACTAGTAAGCTTTTGACATCAAAAACTAGAATAGCACCATTGAAGATGGTCACCATTCCACGATTGGAATTATCAGCAGCAGAATTGCTGTCGAAAATGATAAAAGGAGTAATGGAGTCAATGGAATGGCCGACTTCGGAGTATGTGCTATGGATTGATCCCAGTCCGGCATTCCACTGGATCAAAAAGGAGACAAGGGATTTAAGAACCTACGTTGCAAATAGAGTTGCATCGATCCAAAGGAATACAGACGTATGATGCTGGCGTCATATTGACGGCAAGGAGAACCCAGCTGATTTACTAACGAGGGGAGTTTCACCAAAGGATTTGGTGAATAATCTATTTTGGCTACATGGACCTAGTTGGATAACTATGGAACAAGACAAATGGCCAAAAAGCAAAGTAATGGAGAACACAAACCAGGAGGTAAGAAATGAAATCAATTTTTTTTCCATTTCATCTTACAAGGAGATGGTCCACATAAGGCTTAAAGGAACCAATACAATTGTGTCCATACTGGAATATACAAACAAGCTAGAAAAAATTATCAACATTCTCAGCTATACGGGGAGATATATAAGGAACTGGAGTAAATGGAGAAAGGAGCAAAAGGAGAAAACTAAAGAAATAAAATGGAGGTCTAAGAGAAAAGTGGTTCAACAGAAAGTTTCACCATCTACTCTAACGGAGAAAGCGGCAGCTATGGAATATCTGACAAGGAAAAATCAGCAGGAGTATTATAACAAGGAGATTACGGCGCTGAGTGCCGGAAAACATTTACCGGACAGGAGTTCGATAGAAAGTTTAAAACCGATTTTGGACTCCAATGGGTTGTTACGAGTTGGTGGTCGATTAGGTAGGGCGGAGATGGAATATGAAATGAAACATCCAGCGATTATCGCAAAAGGTTCAAGGTTAGGAGAACTGCTAATGAGCTATGCTCATCGGGAGACGGAGCACGGAGGCATCCAAGTTATGATGCAATTTATTAGACAAAGGAACTGGATACCAAAACTTAGGAGTGGATTACGGAGTCACATTCATAAATGTGTTGTGCGCGTTCGTTTAGAGGCGCGAATGGAGGGACAACTGATGGCGGAATTACCATCAGAAAGAGTCCGGGTTAGGAAACCATTTTTAGCCGCAGGAGTGGATTATGCAGGCCCTTTTGAACTAAAAGTAATAAGTGGGGTAGGGAGGAGGAATAGGAGAAAATGTTGGGTTGCAATATTTGTCTGTCTTAGGACTAGGGCAGTACATATTGAAATTGTCGGAGATTTATCTTCAATAGCCTTCATAGCTTGTTATGAGAGGTTCATTGCAAGGAGAGGGAGATGTGAAAAAATATTTAGCGACAACGGAACAGCTTTCGTTGGAGCATCCAAGGAACTAAATAAAGCTTTGAAACTATTTTCAGATAAAGGAGTATTGGAGCATCTTCACCATAAAGGTACTGACTGGCATTTTATGACACCAGCAGCACCACTCCAAGGAGGTATTTACGAGGCGGCCGTTAAATCGATGAAGTTTCATCTGAAACGGATCGTTGGGCAAAGGATATTGCCTTATGAGGAGTTTGGGACGTTACTTATAAATAGAAGCCATACTTAATTCAAGGCCTCTACACCCTTTAAGTGATGACCCTATGGATATCCAGGCGTTAACGCCGGGACATTTTTTGGTAGGCGAACCATTAATTTTGCCTCTTCCTTTTAGATTAGATCAGGGGTCGGATACAGCAGGAGCTAAGCCTTGGAGAGAGAGACAGCAAAGGATAAAACATTTCTGGACTCGATGGCTGTCAGAATATCTTACTACTCTGCAGGAGCGGAAAAAATGGAGGAAGGAGAATCTAAAGGTCGAGCAATTGGTGGTTCTTAGGAGCGAAAACTTTCCGCCAGCCAGCTGGGCGATGGGCAGAATATGCGAACTACTCCCCAGTCCAGATGGCCTTGTCAGAAACGTCATAGTACAAACAGCAACCAACAAATTAAAGCGTGCGGTCCAAAAGTTATGCATCTTACCATTACCCGCAGAATAGATGTAAAAACGATGTTTTTAGCCGGGACTGTTACGTATGGCAACACTGGCCATCCGTGTCTTCTTATATACTTGAAATATATTGTAAAATGATATGTATATGGGGGAGTCTTGTTAGGTCGTTCAGACTGGCAAGTCATGTCGGTGAGAATAAATGTGGGTTTTTTAAATAATATTTTTCCCACAATAAAAGTCGTACTGTGTTTTCATTTAAAATGAGTTTCGAACACCAATGATTTAATTATTCATAACACGTTATATGTAAAATTGATGAATATTTGCCTTACATTACTTTTCGTCAATTAATTTTTGTTTGAATTATTCATTGATCAATGCCTTTGCAAACAAAATGTTATCAATTATAAAAATAAAAATTTTATTTTAAGGCATTTTATTGCTAGCGCAACTTTTGGCATGCAAATTTGTTGAGACTCTGCTAATAATATGCTCACATGTAAAATTGAGGCCTCGGATTGAATAAAATGAAGAGTTGTTAAACAAATTCTTTAAAATAAAAAAAAATCCTTAAAGTATTATAAAGTTGTAGGTATTATTCTCTCAATAACTGGTTTTAGAAATAGCCAACTAGTTTCGCTGTAACGAACTAGTTTGAAGTATTTACTCTGAGACTTTTCGCAAATTCCCTTAAAATTTTCAACATGAACAGTGTGGAGATAAGAAACGAATAGCTATTTAAATCATTAGCAGCACAATAAACACCAATGAGATCATTACCGGCAATGGTTTGAAGTTTATCAAAAAGTGTTGTTCTTGCCTTTTCTTGCTGAACCGCCAAAATTGCAGTTTATGTTGTAAGCACAAATTGCCAAAATTTTACCAAAGTTTTACCTATGTATTTTGAAGTGATGTCCGATATTTGCCTTGGAAGATTTTCAACCTCCAAAGTCTGGACAACGATACCTAGTTGTGGTGAAAAATAACGAACCAAGAGCGGACAGTTTTGTACAGCCATGATAAGAACTATCAGAAAAAACTGTCACACAACTTACTATGCCCAGAGAAGTTTTAATTCCTTCGATAGAATTTGGTTCAAAAACATTGAACAAAATAGCTTCACCTGTGCGTGCACAGGAATATATTTCATCAAAATAGCTTTTAATAAGTTTCGATGTGCATTGTGCAATCATTAGGTGAAATTAATTAGCATACCGATATTATTTTTGGAAACATTTTAAAGACATTTTATATATCTAAAAAAAATAAAAATGACAGAGAATATAATTCGCTGTATCTATCTACTAAGAATATTGTGCTTACAATGTGAGCGAACATAAATTTAATTTAAATTTCATGACAAAGCCCTAATATTTTTACTTGCGATATAGGTACTATCCGACCCGTATTTCCCGGGACAGTTCCATATTAACCTCGATATTTAAGAATACCCGGGACGTACAACTGTCCCGTATTTTGTTTTTTGTCCCGGGCTTCACCCATATTACCATATATTTATATTATTTGAATAACGTTAAAAAATTTAACAATTTTATTTACAATAATTTAAATATGTGTGTAATATTCTTATGTCAAAATACGAATCTGCCTTGACAAATAGTTCAGAGGGATTTACTATAAAAGCATGTTCACTGAACGCATTAATTTTTAATTTGTCACCTTCTTCGAGCTGTCAGATTTCTTTTCAAACTGTATCTTCACAAACTTGAAACTGGGTCTTCACATAGAAACACAATACATACATTTGAAATATGAGTGCTTACTTGTACAAAGAAACGAAATTTTTTTATTTTAATTATTTACAAAAAATTTAAAAATTTGTGAAATGCCTTCAAATAGAAAATGTGCAAGTACAAGTGCTTACTTGTACAAAGAAACGAATTTTTTTTATTTTAATTATTTACAAAAAATTTAAGAATTTGTGAAATGCCTTCAAATAGAAAATGTGAATTCAACAATGATTTTCAGAGGGAATTTTTTCTTCAAAAACTACAATGAAAAAGCCAATACCGTAACCTGATTAAAATACGTTTCTAAGTTTTCTATAAGCAGTGGTGGAAGGTATGATATTGAACAGCACTTAAAAAAAAAAAACACTCTGACTTTGATGCCACTTCAAGCTACGATTCAAGTACGATGCTTTTTTAATTCGACAAGATTTTAAGGGCCCGCAAGGAAGTTTGCAATTAATATATAGGTATGTATTTAAAAATATTTTTTTAATTCATCCACAAGTTTTTGGAATATTGAGTTTTCAAAAATATTGATTTTATTTTCCAAAAATTTAATATGCAGTATTATTTAGAATTTGAAGGTTTATTTGTATGAAACATTGTATAGATATCGGTAGAACCGTTAATGGGAATGTCGAAAATAAAAAAAACAACTGTTCAATGACTGGCACAGTTAAAAGCAATAGCGCAAAATTTTAAACAACCCATTGTTAAGGGCTTAACATTTTACTAGTTAGCAATTTCCTAAGTGCTTATTGATTAAATAACTATTTCAACATTTTTAAACCTTTTCTAAACTAGTAAATTGCTAATTAAGCAGAAAGCTGAGCATTTGAAGGGTTTGAATTTTGATGAACACAATTATGGTTGTTATGCGTTGTAAATTAATTATGTGTTGATGAAAACCCAACATGTGCTTTAAAAAGTGTTGGTTATTTCTATTTTCATCATTTTAACTTCATTATTCACAAAAAAAAGACAAAAAAAATTGTGCACCAGCAGGACTCGAACCTGGGCACCCCGCGTGCAAGGCTGATATACTATCAGATTCTATAATGGATTTAGCAAATTGCTAAAAGTTAAAGTAACCAGTGATTTTAACTTTAGTAAAATGTTAAAATCTTTTAAAATTAGCTCAATCATCTTTTTAGCTTACTAAATTGCTAAAAGTGGCTTAAACATTTTACTAAATCGTTTAAAATTTTGCGCCAATGTTAACAAAATTTGGTAAAATTCTTACTCAAAGTTTTTTAATCAAAACAAAAAAAATGCGAATTGATTTTAGTTTTATTTTTAATATTCTTACTTTCTATGTACTATATGGCAATGTTTGGATTCGTAAAAAAATGAGATTTTGATCAAATTTTTCATTACGAGGATAACGAAGAAGAAAAAAGTGAGCCACAGTTCTATTTGTCCGCGAGCCCACAGCCTAAATGGATTGATGAATTTTCTACAAATATAGCACATATTGGGCTTTGATTAAAATGTTCACAAGTTTTTTTTAAATTTTTGTATGACCAAACTTTTTGGTGAAGAGTTAAATCTTGTTTTTCTCAAAAACGACTACAAGCATTTTTATTTTTAAAAAAACAGTTAATTAATGAAAGGAAAATGTAGTTTATCGTAATTTTTTTCACAAAAAAATGGTTATTTTTCGGTAACTCTAGTAGAACTATTTTTTTTTTCTTCAGAAATCAATATTTTGAAAACGACCTTTTTCAAAGCTGTACAGATTTAATAGTTTCATTTTGGGTTTTCTTGTCTCCAGTTGTGTAATTATGAAATTATAAAAATGAAAAAAAACTAGCTATTTAAATATTTTTTTAATAATTTTTTTTTAAATTTGTTTCTTTTGTTTCATTTTGAACTTTCTGTATATTAGTCACAACTTTATTTTTATTGTTTAGTATTTTTGACATTATCTTAAATACCTACTAAAAAAATTGATCTCCTAAAACAAAAACAACGGTTGCTCCACATACACATGTTAAGAAACCGTTAAGAAAAAAATGCATACCGCATACCTATTTAAATTTTCAAGAAAATATTTTTTTTGGATTTTTAAAAAATAAATATTTTTTTGTAAATCAATTCTTCAAAAACTGTTAACTGTATTATTGTGAAATTAAATTTTTATATGTGGATTAATAATAACTTTAAACTGGTATTTTAAATTTTTGTTATAGAAATGTTTTCAAATTGAGTTCTTAACATTTTTATGTATAATAAAAATGTTAAGAACTCAAATAATGATTTTTTGTTTAGTTTTTATCATTATGAAATATTCCATTTATCATTAAAAACTGATATATTTTCCCACAATACCTACTTGTAACTTCATATTTAAACTTTTTTATTTTACAAAGTCCAAAAATTATACCTACCACCAAACTAACAAATTGACGAGAACAAGTTTAAGAAAAATGTACTTCAGATTTTATCCTTCAAAATGTTTACTTGAAAATGTTTTAAAAAAATGTTGAAATAAAATATATATTTTTACTTGCGTTATATATAGTTATGTACTATATCTATGGGCAAGTTTTGCATTTGGAAAAAAATTGAACTCGAGATATTAATCAAACTTGACATTACAATGATAGAACACCAAAAAGTCTGTCCCGCAATTCCGCCTGTCTGTCTGAACTGATTTTTTTCTAACTTAGTACTTAGTAAGTGGGGTTTTTAATCGTTCTTTTAACTTACTTGCCATACAAATTTTTCTACCATCTTAAATATCTCGTACACGGCTTTTAAGATTTTCATAAAAAAAACATGTGTACTACTTTAGGTGTGGTCTTTATTTTGGTCAACAATTTCGATAAAAAAATTTATACGGAGGTTCTTCAAATTCAAAATAATACTGCATTTTAATATATTCGAAAAACAGGTTTTTTTGGATATTTGAAAAATATTTTTTTTGAAAATTCAATATTTGAAAAAGGCTGGACGATTTTATTTGAAATTTTGTTTTTAGGTTTGTATAATTGAATATTTAAAATTGTCATCCTAATTCTTTTTCTGAAAAATTTAAGAAATATTTTATATTACAAATTAAGTAAGAAACGAATTTCAAAATACATTTAGGCGTTTCTATTAACAATCTTTTGCATACAATATGTTCGAACATAAGAGAAAGTACGTGCGATCCAGTCGTGCATTTTGTGTTTACTAGGTGCCAACATTTTTAGTTAAAAATGTTTAAAACCAAAATTGTAATAAAATATATATGTATATTTTTTTATTACCAACATTTTCTGTTTTAAATTTTTTTCTTTTTAAACATACCCTACTTTACCAAGATAAAATGTATCACCTATACAATATGTACGTGAAGTAACTGAAATAGAGAAATATTCACCAAAATTCAAAAATGAAAATCTTTTGATATAAATTACATATACGTACCTACCTACAAAAAATCTGATTTCATAAGAATCTATCACCCAAACCAAACCCACATAAAATTAATTACCTACTCATACATACTGATTCAACTTAAATAGTGAAATATAACATCATTACAACCATTCCTACATCCCACATAAATGTAGTTAAAGCTACAACGTTGCTAGGTTCTGCACCAAAATTCAAAATTCTATTAATATTGCCAATAAAAACATCAACGAATTTGAATTGAATTGAATTGAATTTATTGAGTCTTTTCTTTCTAAAACTATTACAATGTTTGTCTTATTCTAATTCTAATTCTAGCAGTAGGTAGAGTGAGAAAATAAAAGTGGCTATAGCGTATGGCCTTCTTTTCGATTTGGTTATTTGGATAGCCTCATGGCATACTGTATGTATATATATTATAAGATAGAACTGCTTTTGCTCATAAGCATATATATCGCTTGAGACGGTTGTCTCTTATTTACAAATTAAATCTTACAAACTAAAATATGGACGAATAATAC
Source organism: Philhelius pedissequus (assembly GCA_910595825.1). Taxonomy (NCBI): domain Eukaryota; kingdom Metazoa; phylum Arthropoda; class Insecta; order Diptera; family Syrphidae; genus Philhelius; species Philhelius pedissequus. The sequence continues at coordinate 20,416,082 of OU343164.1, read as the reverse complement.
GCCTGCGTATTGCGAAAGGGATGAATCTCGTGGAGTAGTTATATTGAATTTGAGTATTTTTCTTTTTAATTATTACATTTTGGTTTGGATAACTAGCGAGAGTTATTCATTATTATTATAGATTATACAAAAGACATAGTTCTTAGTATTATTTATACATAGTTAGATATATGTGTTTAAGTGTTTTGATTGTTTTCTTTTAATTTAAGTAGATTTGCCGATAAGGCTTTGAATTTATAAGTTACATGTGTGACGAGATCGAAGTCTTATTTAATAATAAATACTTACAGTTAAGTACAGAGAGTTACAATAGTGATAATTAACGATACTATAATGGACATAGTTTGACTCTTACAATATGACATATTTATTGATATCTTATTCTATGGGGATAAATACTGTCCCCCAACCTTCTTGAGAGAGTATTGATTCTGTTGCGTTCGGTTACTTACGAAGTGAGTTTCAGTGGTGAGGTGTTTAAATGCAAAATAATCTTTTTCTTGTTGATTTAGCCACGATTTTGGTCAGGTGAAGTAATGTTGTAAAACCGCGGGGGAGTAATGTTGGTATTGTTAATGGTCTCTGAGGAAATCCCGATAGGTGATAAGTATTTAACGTTGTCCCAAGTGTACTCCGACTGGGAGGTGAAAATTTGTTTCACTAAGTCGTTGTCCGAATGGTGGATATTAGATATGGTTTTCTTCATCATTAGGAGAACATATCTTAAAAACGGAATGGTGTTCAACGAATTCGTAAAAATATATACATTCAAACCAAACCCACATACACATCCAAACATTTTATTTCTATTGTCTCGCCTTCAAAATTAAAATCTGTTCATTCATTAGGAACTACAAATCCACATATACATACAAACATTTGTTTCTTTTTGAAGTGAAACTTCTTTACCGGGGGTAATCATTTTCCATGCAACTGCAGCGGCAAACGTCATTATATTTTAAAACACACAAAACAAACACAAACAATCTACTTAAAAATTTTTTTTTAATAAAACAACAAACACTGTTCCAAATATCACTTGGAACTTTTTAAATTAAACTTTTTCATTATTAACTAATATTAAATTGAAAAAAAAAAATAATCTACCAAAAATACGAAACAAAAAAAAAACAAATAAATTAAACTGTCATGTTGACAGCCATAGACCAGTAATACAAACAATCCTAAATCCGCTGTCAAATCTGAAACCATGCATTATTGAATTGTTTATTCTTTAAACACAATGGACGTGATACGAAAACGAGACGTGGGTTAAGGAGTTCTTATTTAAACTAGTGTCAAACTATGAGGACGATACACAAGTTATGTCGTCACGTTGTGTGTAATTAATAAATAAAGTAATTGAAAATAAGTTATTTAAAACGCGACTTTTAAATAAAAAAAAAACAATAATTTGCAACTTTACAATTTTAATATGAGAATTAAATATAAAATAGAAATCTACTAGACAGCGAAAGATATTTGTAGCGTCCCTTGTCAAAGTCCGAAATTTGAATGATTCCACAGCTGTCCTCCGGCGGCTGTCTCTGTTTGTTGATGATGGATGTGTTCCACCAGGAGTCAGTTGAAAGTGGAGTTTACAGTTCGGGTTCTCCTGACTCATCTACGTCCTCGGTGTTATCTCCTGCATCACCATTCTTGACATCAATTTCATCTAGATGTGGTGCAGCGAAACAGACTTTCCTCATTTTCTCTGCGGAAAATACTGAGTTGAATGGTTTCGTGGATCTCTGCATACTAGGGATGTCCTGTATGATATACCTGTCATGATCCAAAACGTTCGTTACCAAATACGATCTCTTGTATTAAGGCTCTAGCTTCCTAGACATACCAGTTGACGGTGGTTCATTCTCGATGAGTACGATGTCATCTTCTCTGAATTTTTGCGGTTTGGAGTGCTTTTGGTCATAACGCATCTTCCACGCTTCTTTACATCTTTTAATGTTTTCCTGTGCACTTTGTCGTTATTATGGCATTGGTATTTCCTCCTGTGTTGAGCCTTCATCACCAATGGCGTCACCAATTATGTTCATCTCAATTCGAAATCAAACAGCAGTTGATTTGGCGTGAATCCTGTTGTCGAGTTAATTTGCGTGTTGACAGTCCACTGAAGGTTTCCCACTTCCAAATCCCAATCTTGATCTACTTCTACAACTGTGCGCAGAAATGACAAAATCGTTCGATTCGCTCTCTCGACTTGACCGTTTGCCCTTGGTGTCCTAACAGCGTTTTTGACGTGGTGTATGTTGTATAATCGACAATAAGTTGAAAAGGTTTTTGACGTAAAACTTGTACCTCTATCCGTAATTATTTTCCTGGGCGTTCCAAAATAGGTTGTGTTTTCGTAGTACTAACAGGTTTAACTATGAGATATTTTGTAAATACATCTGAGATGGCAACAAGGTACTGGTTTCCTCGGCGAATTGAACAAACGGGCCTAGATGATCAAGGTGAAGTGTACGGAACGGAATTGGATCCGCATCCCCAATGTAGAGCTCACTAGATGTTCTTCCACCGGTACATTCGTTATACTGGCAACTAATGCAAGCTGCAATATACTCCTTACTTATTTCCTCATCTTGGAAAACCAGAAATGTTTTTGAATTCGTTGCATCGTTTTCTCTAGTCCAAACTAGTGTCGCGCAATTTAGGTTGCATTTAAAATACATTAGGTCTTACAGGCACATAGTTAAATTAAAAAAAAAACACAAAAAAAATTACCACTGTCATCGTGTGTATACAATAGTATCCTCCATCCAATCGTTTTCGGAATCACCAACCGATTATGCTCTCCGACTTGTCGGTATAATCGATTTTTCGTCACAACGTAATTTTTAGAAAACTGCTCCAGGTGATTTGATGGCATTCTGTTTTTTATGATATCAATAATCTCAGCCAACTCCTGGTCGTTCATTTGCATTGCAGTTATAAGATCGTTGTTGTTAATGTCTACTTTCATTACACTGCTTCGAACTATTTCGGGTTCACTTGCCTCGTTGAGAGGTGCGCGGCTAAGTGCGTCTACGTGCAGCATTCGAGCAGCGCTTCGGTGCTGCAACTGGAAATTGAACTCTTGTAACTTAAGCCACCAGCGGGCAATTCGGGTCACCAGCTCCTTTTTCTATTTCGTAGTCGTAACCGCTGCACAATCCGTAACCACCTTAAATGGTTTTCCGAGCAAATAAATTCGAAAACGTTCAAGTGTCTCAACGATAGCCAACACCTCTAGTTCATGATTATGAAATTTCTGCTCCGATGGTGTACAGTGTCGACTGTAGTAAAACACTGGTCGAAACGTCTTTCCATCACTTGACTGCAACCTAATCCCTGCTAAACCAATGCTACTGGCATCAGTATGTACTTCATGAATGCGTCCGGGATTGTAAATGGCAAGAACAACATCAGAACTAAGGGCGGTTTTTAAGCGTTCAAACGCGTGATTTTGTTCTGTATTCCATTCAAAATCAACGGTCTTACAAAGCAGTAGCATAAGTGGGCGAGATATAGCGCCATAGTCCTGAACAAACTTCCTGAAATAACCAGTCAGACCGAGGAATCTTCGTACTTCATGTGTATTTTCCGGCCTCTTGAAATAAATTATAGGTGACAACTTTCCTTTCCAGGGCGAATACAATTTTTCGTCACTCGATTTCCCAAAAAGACGATTTCAGTTGGCAAAAATTTGCATTTGTCAATTGGAATCGTTAGGCCACTGTCACGAATGATTTCTAACAATTTGGCTAACCTGTGAAGTCCTTCCTCGATTGTCGAACTAGGAACTGTTATGTCATCAATATAACCCATCGCTTCATTTGGCTTCATTCTGGCAAGAATTTTATTAACCATGCTCTGAAACACAAATGGTCCATCCACAATACCATAAGGCATACAATTGTATTCATAATTTTCGTCAAAGGAACAAAGGATAATCACTAATGCGAATAATGTTGTGTTTCAGAAGTTCCGCAATTATTTTTGAAACCACCTCTCTTTTTGCAAACTGAATTCGATACGGTCTTAGTTGAAAAGGGGTCTGATGTTAACTCAATTTTTGATTTTCATGAAATTACATCTTAATATCATTTAAATTTTTGTGTTGTTCTTTATTAAGTTCACAACAAATGTATGTATCTGAATGTTCAATTCGGCATTCAGCCCTTTCAATAAGGAGTTTGTTGTTATCTTGCCAAAAACGTACGGCCCAGAAGTACATCTTGCCTCATCATATGGTCGTCTACAACATGCAGTACCGCTTCAAACTCGTGAGCATCCAATTTCATCTTACACCTAATCTTATATTTACAGATAAACTGACCTCCAGCAAATCCCTTGAATATTTTATCAGCACTGGGTTGAATACTGGAAACTTTCTCTGCTTTTGACCTCCCAATTAAAGAACAGACACTGCCGGGGTCGACGAGAGCATTAACTTCGTGAGTATCGTTGAGGATAATATTATTGGTGATAATCGGAGCACATTCATCTTCAGCGGATTCAATTTTGTTGATGTTTCCTCTCGTTGGTTGTTCACACTCTGCAGCTACATGTCCAGAACGGTGACACTTCGTACAGCGATCTTTCCTTTGCGGCTTAGTACATTCGATCGACCGATGACCGGCTTCATTACAGTTGTAGCAACGTTAATTGAACTTTGGAGGACGGTCGTTGTTGTCTGGAGCTTTTTCGAATCCTGTTTTACGGGGTGGATGATCTACCTTTCTGGTTAGCGGCGAGCCCTTAACATTGTATGCTCGGATTGATTTGAGTATATCCAAAACTGACGAGAAGTGATGATCAGACAGAGCATGTTGCATTCTATTGTCTCTTAATCCTCTAATGAAGTATGTTATAATCGTGTTATCTTTCAGACCAGCTTTCCTTCCAAGCCCTACCATCTCGTAGTAGAAATGCTCTATACTTTGGTTGGGACTTCAAAAGGAGTTTGCCATATGTAGATGTATATCGGCATCATTTGTTCACTTGGAAAATCCTACTGTAGTTGATAAGCAAAATAATTCCAATCCGTGAATACCATTTGCAAACCGTCGAACCATAATTTCGCAGCACCCTTCATTTTAGCAGGCAGTGCTAACAGCAAAATATTTTCCGGCCACTGGTATGCTTCAATAAGCATGTTTGTATGTTTCACAAACTGGTCGCAGCTTAGTGAAGTTCGGTCCAGATTGAAATCTGGTAGCACGTCTATCAAGTTACGGACGTTCGGTATTGACGGTGGAACGTGATGCACGTAGTTCAAAGAGGTTTTAGTGGTTCAAATCGTTGGGGGTCGGATATGACATGGATTCCGCTATAACCGGATCGTGTTCGCTCGGTGTAGGATTCAGATGTTCGTTCGGTGCAGCCTTGTTTGGAATATTTCGGTATTCCCTCGATGCAGCATTCTGTTGGATGTTTTAATATTCCCTCGGTGCAAAATTGTGTTGAGTGTTTTCGTATTCCCTCGATGCAGCATTGTATGGAATATTTTGACATTCTCTCGGTGCAGCATTACATGGAATATTCAAGTTTTCCCTCGGCACATCATCTTACGAAACATGCAAAAGACGAGAATTTTGACTCGTTGAATGCACTTAAGGGAAGCATGCATTAGATATAGGCATACTTACTGTTGGATGGGTTGCGGATATTAATGCAACAGTAGAGCCGGAACATTTTGCAGGTATCATAGTACCATTAATAGCAATAGCGGTGGTGTCTCAGTGGTTCGTCCATAGAGAAAATAATTACATAGAGGCGCGACTCGTACCCCCCTTGCCTTAAACACCCGCAAATTTTTTTTTAGGTGAGTAAGAGAAAACTCTCTTAATTTACTCATTTTTTCCTATCCGTGAATACATGTGAGTGGTGGATTAAAAAACCCATTTGCTCAAACTGACAGATAATTTTTTTTGTTTTTGGTTTGTCAAAAGTCTGTCTGACATTTCTAATTACCAAAACATAAATAATAGTTTTTTTTCGCATTTGGTAAGTTTTTTCATATTTATTTAATTATTCTTTATTTCAATAAAAGACATATATTTAATTATAAAAAAAATTGTTTTTTATGTTTGTTTGATAAAGATTTGGCCACAATGCCGGAGATCCGATGGAAAGCGTACATCCAAAGGTATATCTTAGATTGGAAACTCAGAAACCAAACCCAATTGTTTCTTGTTTTCTATAATTGTTTTGTTGTTTTTTTTTTAGATTGGGAGTGAAGACGTACGTAGTTCATCTGGGAGTGATACCACCAACCACTCCACTTTACACAAAAACCAATCCTCAACAAAAAGTGAATATCGAATTGGTTATTTAGTAAAGGAGGCTTCACATTGGCGGACACAATGTGAAATCTCACGAATAAGCGATTCGCTGCCACATGAAGTGTCTCGTCTATGTAAAGAGAAACAACAATACAATGAGCTATTAGTAGTGGCGGGTTGTTGCTGTAGTACAGAAATATAGAAAGCTTTTCTTGGAATCTATTCTTCGACAGGACATGTCTTGGTATAACGCAAGCTCCGGAAACAATTTCCCCAGCAAAATGACAGAGTAAGTAGACCTTTATTTTGCAAGTGCAAATTCATATCTAATCGATGTTTTTCTTATAAACTTTCAGAGATCTCGATAAACTGAAAGAAGGAATCGCTGAGAAAGTAGCCATATTATCTTTTTGGAAGAAATATATCGTCAGTGGCAATCTCATGAACGAGATCGATATGCACATGTTGACCGAAACACCTCGGTCTGTATCTTCTAAACAGATTGTTGGTCTGTCTGTGGATCAGCATTCGGTCAAGCAGAAATAAGGTACGTTAAATACAAAAAAACCTAATTTCATGTATTTTTTATTTGTTTTTCTTTTAATTTTGTAGGATAAACAGCGCCTGCCATTCATCTCAAAATCATGACGAACAACAAGGTCAGACCACACAAACAATGAAGCCCAACAGGAAGTCATTATTGCCAGATAATATAATTAAATACATTGGGCTCAATATTTTAAAGTGTTCTCCTTATGTATATATATATGTATATAATTTAAGAATTGTGATTCAATTAATTTTTTTCGATTACATTTTCTTTATGGGTGTTCAAAAAAATTCTTTTTTTTTTTAAGGGAAATGTAATGTTGTGTGTCTCAATGACACATAGGTAAGTATTATAGCCCTATGCTGAGGTAAATTAACACTCAGAACAGTTACAATCATCGAGATCAAGCAAGTACTTTGGAAATGACAGCTTGTCCAAAGTAGCAAATCCAAGAAATTTCTACTGATATCAAGAAAAATCTTGAAATCAGTACATACGCCAAGCTCTAATTTCCAAACTACTTGCTTGATTTCGATGATTGTAACGGTTCTGAGTGTAAATTAACCTTAGCTTCTAAATCCCTGCAATCATTTTAAATTCAAGAAATTATTTCGATAAATTGCTATCTAAAAGTAGTTTCTTCGTGTTTTAAAAAAAATGAAAAATTGCAAAATTAATTTCAGATGCAAATTTTTTGAAATATTTGCTCGAATTGAAAACGGTTTCAAGAACTTACAAGCTGACATAAATTAAAACTCACAACAGTTTCAATCATCGAGATCAAGCAAGTACTTTGGAAATGACAGCTTGTCCAAAGTAGCAAATAGAAGAAATTTCTACTGATATCAAGAAAAATCTTGAAATCAGTACATACGCCAAGCTCTAATTTCCAAACTACTTGCTTGATTTCGATGACTGTAACGGTTCTGTGTGTAAATTAACCTTAGCTTCTAAATCCCTGCAATCATTTTAAATTCAAAAAATTATTTCGAAAAATTGCTATCTAAAAGTAGTTTCTTCGTGTTTTAAAAAAAATGAAAAATTGCAAAATTAATTTCAGATGCAAATTTTTTGAAATATTTGCTCGAATTGAAAACGGTTTCAAGAACTTACAAGCTGACATAAATTAAAACTCACAACAGTTTCAATCATCGAGATCAAGCAAGTACTTTGGAAATGACAGCTTGTCCAAAGTAGCAAATAGAAGAAATTTCTACTGATATCAAGAAAAATCTTGAAATCAGTACATACGCCAAGCTCTAATTTCCAAACTACTTGCTTGATTTCGATGATTTTAACGGTTCTGAGTGTAAATTACCCTTAGCTTCTAAATCCTTGCAATCATTTTATAATCAAACAATTATTTCATAAAATTGCTATCTAAAAGTAGTTCTTTCGTATTTTTAAAGTTAGACGCTTTTTTTTAAAGGTGAAGTGGAACAAACATTCCCGAAAATAATCAAAGAATCATATACAGGTATATATATATAAATATTGTATTATTGACAACACAAGATAATTAAAATTATTATTATTATTCATTACAAATAAGTTTGCTGCTCACACATATAGAACATTATGAAGAATAGAATAAGATCACATTTTTGCCAAGAACACAATCAATGTTAATTATTATGATCCTTTTTTCTTTCAATATTGGATGAGGTGGATGATGTGGCGTCTTGCAGTTTGTGAGGCAGAATCATCTGCAACAGTTGTCGCCTGTGCTTCGCGTCGTCGCTGTTGGTGTGTGTGTCGTCATCGGTCTCATTTACTGCAGCAAATATTTCTCCATTGAGAACAAGGCTCCATGGCATAGGCAAGCAGTTTCATAGAAATTGGATTCACACGCAGCAAATTTCCCACAAAAACTATCTGTAAAATAAAAATTAAACAATCTGTAAATATTTAGAGATTATGAAATCCGATTTTATGATTTTCGACTACTAATGGATGCTATGATAGATTTTTCAGGATTCGCAGTAGAGTTTCGATTGCGATGGATTCTGTGATAGGGCCGATTTATTAGTTTTAAATTTCGAGTTTTCTTTAATGTAACTAAACTTTGACGCTGTTAGTATGTAGGTCCAATTATCATTATGTAGGTTTAAAACCGATGGAGGTAATTTCTTAGTATAATGAATAGAATTATTGTATGATTCAGGAAATAGTTACTACCTACCTAAAAATGTATATTTAAATCTATGTTATGGATTTTAATTCTGTAAATTGGGATGGTAAAATGTACCTACATTACATACATATGTATGTATATGGACCCTAGGTATGTAAATATGTAGGTGCATAATAATGTATAATGAAAGTGTTGGATGGTTATGGTTAGGTAGATCCATATATGCATATAAAACTTTATATGATAGTTTTAATATACATAATATTCATTTGATTGCTAAAGATATATATTTATATAAATGTCAGAGAGTCCACCTAGTACATAATGTATGTAGGTTGGTACCTATTCAGTGATCTAGATATCAGAAACTACTAACTCGATTTGCGTTTTGTACGTAATTTATTATTTTTGAAATGGAAATTAAAAGAATAGTCAAATTTATAAATTTAAAGTTTAAAGTTTATAAATTTAATTTGCTCTGGCCCGATCCAAATTCATAACTTCAAGTTTCTATTTTTCATTTTTATTTATCAGTTTTAAACTAAATTTGAATATTTTTTAATGTAGCTAAACATTGACGCTATTAGTAGGTAGATCCAAATATGTAGGTAAGTTTTTAGTATAATGGATTGAATGGATGATTCAAGGAATAGTTACTTAGGTACCTACATACCTACAAATTTATGTTTAAATCTAGATTACAGATTTTAATTACGGAAATTAGGATGATAATTGTGTACCTACACTACATACAGATATGAATATGTAGGCAAGTAAATGTGTATACATACAATGTACATTGAAAGTGTAAGTTGGTGATAAGTAGGTAGATATATGCATATAATTTTATATGATAGGTGCAATATACATAATATTCATTTGATTTTTAATGATATATAGGTATATAAATGTATGAGAGCCCAAATAGTATATACTGTAAGTAGGTAGGTATTCAGTGACGTAGTTAGCAAAATCATGTGTATGTATGTAATTTAGTCATTATTATGCGTAAAAATGAAATATAATTAGGTAGAAGAAATGGATATACATATTTATATCGACCGATAGAGAGACAGACGGAATATCAAGTTAGATTAAAATTTCGGGTTCGATTTTTTTAAATTGTAAAATTTGCAAAAAGGTAATCCGTAATTCTAGATCACAAAAAATTGATTTTATTGATTTTTAGTAAATTTGTTATAGTAATTAATTTTTTTATAACATAACTTATTATAATAAAATATACAAGCAATCCATTAAACAAAAAAAAAAACTTAACTTATTATACTTACTATGAGTTCTTTTCATTTTTCGTCGTTGAGTAGTTCTACCTCTTTGTTGGTTGATAAATATTTGCTTTGTTCCTGATATGGAAATTCATCGGAAAGTAAAAGCTTGCGGCAAATTGTTTCCATATTTTTTATAAATAAATTAAACGCAGGGTTGGATCGTATGTACTTGCTCTTGTGTTCGATCACATTGTTAGTAGAAAAGGTTTAATATTACGAAACGTTATATTAACAAAAGATTATGTCTCACACTATTCTTACATCCGGTGGGAGTTGCTTTGAAGCACGGAAAATGCTAGACAATCCATGCATATATTTCTTTTACTGGCAATGCTTTCTCTTTGGAGAATTCGATTGCCATGAAGATGAAGGAACTGGTGGGAGTTAGAAGTTAAATATAACATTTTATTTTTGTGTAAAGTTTCAACTAACTTACCTTCAGCTATATGGCTGTTTATTGTGTGTATGCACCAATGGATTATATGGCACATTGGAAAATTTTGCTTTGGTGGAGTGGGAGTTTTTCCAGTTCCTGCATGGACAAATGTCTCCATTGCAGTGGCCATATAGACTTGTGAAGCCACAACTTCATAAGCGTTCATAACAGCTTCGGTGGCTTTTCGTCTTCCCAAGTAAAGCAAGCCCAGTATCGATGAAGGTGGAACGATTCGATCCAGCGTAAAGAAATTCTTAGTCACATAATTGTACCAAAACGCATGGAGCAATTGTTTTTCAATTTAATCAGAAAGCAATGAATAAGCTGTTGCTGTACAGTCATTTGTTGCCATTCTCGCTCAAAAGCTTGTCCAGTCCAAATCCGGCATTGGCGAAGCCATTTACAAAACTTGCAGCCAGATTCTGCATTCCTGAGTCCACTTGAATCAATAGGAAATTATTTCTTAATTAAACTTTTTTATGTGTACAACAATTCCCAGAACATATTTCAATCGAAACGAAGAACTAAAACTTGAAAAGAAAAACAGATAACATTCATCCAATTGTGTAAGACATTCTAATAAGAACAGAATTATAAAAAAATATTTACGTACTGATTACTAGAATAATTTAATATATATTATGTATGGTCGTTAATGTTTCATAAGTTAAATAACTATGTATATATATACCGAAGAGAATGTTTTGAATAAAAAAAGGTAACGGAAACTCTCACTGTATTATTTATAATTTAAGTGCAATATGCATATGTACATAAGATCCATGTGATTTTTAAAGATACATAATTATGTATATATAAATGTATGACGGCCTACATCGTATGAAGTATTCAGTTCAGTTATTTTGGAAATAAATATTTTTTTTTTAAACTCAATTTCAAAAACGAATCAATAGATTTTTTCGAAACTTCGTATTTGTTATTTTTTTGACTTTATCTTAATAGTTAAAAAAATTTTTGCAAGTTTTGAATTAAAGTACTTACAAATCCCATATTCGTCAGTTTCCATGTACATTGTAGAATGTTATAAAACAAACATTTAAAACAAAAATTAGATGTTAGAAAACTAGTAGAAGTAGTAGTAGAGCTGTTTTTATTTAACAATTTTAGGTGATCATAATTTTACATTTTTCACAGTATTAAAACATTGGCTTTTGCCGTCAGCCCGAAAAAAAGAGTATTTTCCAAACCTAATTTAACTTTAACATATACATTTCAATAAAACAAAAAGCGAAACTTCGTATTTGTTAGTTTTTTGACATTAACTTGAATAGTTAAAAAAAAACTATATTCCTAAAATAAAAAACAACGGTACGTCCCATATAAATGCTAAAAATTACCGTTAAAAAAATGTATTTCTCGAAAACGGCTCCAAGAATGTTTATAAAAAAAATGTGTGTTCTTAGATTCGTCCAGTTTCAAAAAATCACTCTTGAAATACGCATATTTAGAATGATGTATGCGTATTCCTGGAGCTATTTTTTTTAATACAACTTCTTTGCGAAAAATGTTGATGGTTCCTTTGAAAGTATGAAGTGCTGATTCTAAAAAGAAATCGCTCACCTTTATTGGACAATCCGTTCCAAAGATATAGTTCAAAAACTATTCGCTGTTCACCTTGAAATACATAATCTGAAAATACTTTGGAACGGGTTATCCTAAAAACTTGGTTGACACCTTTTTGTAATCTACTCTTGATACTCTCAAAATCAGCATCAAAAGTTTTTATGTAGAAGCCTTATTGCAAAAAATCACTCTTGAAATACGCATATTTAGAATGATGTATGCGTATTCCTGGAGCTATTTTTTTTAATACAACTTCTTTGCAAAAAATGTTGATGCTTCCTTTGAAAGTATGAAGTGCTGATTCTAAAAAGATATCGCTCACTTTTATTGGACAACCCGTTCCAAAGATATAGTTCAAAAACTATTTACTGTTCACCTTGAAATACATAATCTGAAAATACTTTGAAGTGTATCTTTGGAACGGGTTATCCTAAAAACTTGGTTGATACCTTTTTGTAATCTACTCTTGATACTCTCAAAATCAGCATCGAAAGTTTTTATGTAGAAGCCTTATTGCAAAAAATCACTCTTGAAATACGCATATTTAGAATGATGTATGCGTATTCCTGGAACCATTTTTTTTAATACAACTTCTTTGCAAAAAATGTTGATGTTTCCTTTGAAAGTATGAAGTGCTGATTCTAAAAAGATATCACTCACCTTTATTGGACATCCCGTTCCAAAGATATAGTTCAAAAGCTATTCGTATTCTATATTAAATAATATGTGTCTAAGAATCACATGAATCTTATGTATGCAGTTTGCACCTAAATTATAAAGTTATATGAATATAGCTACCTACCCACCTACATCCTTCATTTTCATTATTATATGCACATGTTTACATACTTATCTTCCATAAATATATATATATATATGTATATTTTACTATCCTAACTTACATAATTCAAATCCATAACAAAGATTTAAATATACATTTGTAGATTGGTATTTACCTAAGTAACTATTCTTTTAATCATCTATCCGACAATTCATTATACTAAGAATTAAAGTAATCTTAACTACAACGGCCTTTAACCTGCATAGGATAACTAGACTACATACCTACTAAGCAGCTTTAATGGTTAGATACATTAAGGTTGTTAGCTACAACAGCAAGTTCGTGCGATCCAATTTTGCATTTTATTTAATAATGACGGAGAAAAAGCAGGAGTTTTTGTTTTTTATACTATACTATACTATACTATGAGACTTACCTTCTCCTTCCATTCCTTGATCATATCAGTACTATCAGCTGGCATTTGATCAGTATTAACCATACACATGTATCCGGATTCGCGCAATCATCTCTCAACTTCCAGTACTTAATCTGCCGAATTGCACAAGACTGCACAACGCTCCAAATGATATGCGCACTTATCCAAACATTTCATAACAACCGACATCTTTTCGGAGTTACTTTGCAATTCAAAGGAAACTTTAGCCTTGGCATAGACTTCAGCTTCTAAATAGTCTGCAATGCACAGCAAAGGCTGATTAGCAATCCTTACAAAATTAATAAATCGCCGAGTCCATGTCTTGGAAGTGACCACCAGTGGAAATGGAATCTTTTCATCTTGAAGAACTGGAGAGATAAGCTTGAAGAGGGTTTCATCAAACTCGGGACTCTCATTCATTATGTGCCCAAACCATCGATAACTAAAGTTTGTACTTGGCGTATGTTGAGCAAGTTTTCCTTCTCGTTGGCCTCGAGCAAACGCTGCAGCACGGTGGTGTAATTACAAGCACACCACACCCATTGTGCAGTTCAATTTTAACATCTTCGTTGTTTCGAAGTCCATATGCTGGAACAATACTAATTTTTGGTGTTGTGCTAGCCAAAATGCGTCGACAATGACGAGAAATACTCTCAACCTGAACGGACGATGGTGCGATTATAATAATAGCTAGACCATAGGCCATATACCATAGACCAGTTCAATGTGTGTTACATGTCGCTCTTCGAAGCGTTTCATGAATGCACGTGAAGTGAACCGTTTCTGCAACTTAAATAGCGTGGATGGCACCAAGTTCTTTGGCGAGACCTTGAGCTTCTTCAAAACCGGGTGCTTCTATGATTTCACTGCGAATACCAGCAGACCATAAAATTCGCATTATTTGGGTGAAATATTTTACTAATGGCCTAGAGCCGGTTACACAAACACCAACATCAATAGCTCGATATTCTTCATCAAATTCAGAACCAACTGCGGCGACTAATTTATCTAGGCAGAACGACAGACCGGTGAAACTTGTTCCACATTTTTCTTAGTCCAGAGTAGTATAGTTTTAAGAACTAAAATATATTATAATTACAGTACAGATTTAAATACGTAAAAGCAAAATAAAACTAACTTACTTCCGATTAGAGCTGTGTCAATCGTTCATTTTTAAAGATTCAATCGTTCAAATGTCGTTCATTTCAAAGATTCGGTCTTTTCAATCGTTCATTTTTTCAATCAATCATTTGTTACAGTTGCGACCCATATGGAAACATTTTTGAATTGAAACTATCATATGGTTTGATGTGTGTGAAGTCAATCAATCTATTACTTTTATTCAACAGATATACATATGTATGTGCATATGTAATGTGGTTGATCCGAATGTTTGTGAAATTTAACTGATGCTTTAAAAAAAAAATTAGGAACAAAATTGGTAAAAATACACATACATTTGTTTAAAGGTATTTCTTTAGTTTCGAGTAAGCAAACCATTAACCCATAAACATTATGGGAAAATAAAGAGAATATCTAATACATACATATTTCATTTCCATTCAGTTTCGTTCGTTCTTTAGAACGATAGAATGTAGTGAAAAGTGAAACCAATCAATTTTGATTGTAAATAAGTGGAATGAACGAAATATGATTGCCTTGCGTTCAATCGTTTGATTGAAACTGTAGTATAGTGTAAAACGGTTGGTATTGAAATTGATTGATTCGATTTACTTACTTTGATTGCAATCAATCAATCTTTTTAATGAACGGGTCATAAAGATCGAATCAATCACGATTGACACAGCTCTACTTCCGATTGCGATATTTGTTTTGAAATTAATAATATTTTTTTTTTATTGTTTTGTTATCTGTCAAAATACTCACCTCGAATTGATAAAACTGGTCTTTTCTTGTGGTGGAATTTAGACACGTACGCATTAATATGCTATGGTTTGCTTCTACTTTTTGATTGGATTTTCTTCATTTTGAACATAAAATTAATAAATATTGCTTAATTTGTAAACCAGAATCAACAAAAAGCTTTTATTAGTATGTTTTATGTTTGATTAAGGCCTCTAAAAATACAATTTAAATAAAAAGCAATTAATTTTTCAATTTTTGAATTTAACGGATCTCCATTTTAAATATATAAGGTCACCATATCTACCAAAATTGAGAATGCGCACTCGTCCGTTTCGATAAGCCTGTGTTGGTGTCTGCTCCATTTAAAATGCACGGGCAACTAACACATAATTGTCGAAACGGAGCAAATCCTCTCAATTTAGCTTGTAGGGTGAAAGAGAATAAGCCCCCGAAGTCGAGCACATCACAGGTACAGTTGTTACAATGGAGTATCCAGACGGCCCCGTTGTGGATATCGGCACAAACTGGCCGCCTGCTTGGGTCGGTCTCATTGTTTTTGGAGACGAAGCGATCTGTGACGATTGTTCGTTTATTGATTCGAACATTTCAGCCGGTGAAGATATTTCCCTTGCCGATAGCCTTGCGATTTGCTGCTCTAGTGCAATCACTTTCTCCGAAAGTTCCTGCACTTGCGACTGGTTCCCATTTTCAAAATGGTGGCCGATTCTATGTATTAGTGTGGCTTTATTTCCACTGGCAGAGATACGCATTATGAGACACATTTGAAAAAACTCACCCACCTTGCATTTATTTGAGTTGGGCAAGTTTTTGGCCCCTATCCCACTTCTGAACTTTAAAACACGAGTTTTAAATTAAAAAAGTTAAAAAAGCAATAATTTGCAATTTTACAATTTGAATATGAGAATTTAATATAAAATAGAAATCTACTAGACAGCGAAAGATATTTGTAGCGTCCCTCGTCAACGTCCGATATTTGAATGGCTCCACAGCTGCCCTCTGGCGGCTTTCCCTGTTTTTAGTGCGACTGTGTTCAGCCGCATTTTATAGTTGGCCAGTTTATATTTCTAAAATCTTAGACAACTCCATTTTTAATATATTATAAGCTGATTTTCTGAAAAGTTTCTCACTTTTACTATTAAAAACTGTATTCTTTGCTCAATTATTTTTTGGAGTACGTCTAAATATCCATCTATATCTGGAATTTTGCATATCCATAATGTCAATTAATCAATTTTAACAAATTTTGATTTCCATTTTGAAAAAAAATCTATAGCTATTGAATGACTTCCGTTTTACCTTTTGGACTAACTAAGACCAATATTCGTTTTGTGTTAAATTTTTATTGATAGTTATAAATTATAAATAAATGTAGTTTGGTGAAAAAAATCATCTTTTTATTAAGATCTACAAAAAAGCAATTTAAGAAAACAACCAGCATTGGGTGGAACTGCACTATAGAGATACTGAAATTCTATTATTTACAAGGCGCGCAGATATATGCAACTTTCAGTTTCGCAACAGTTTGGTTGCTAAAGTGAATACCATGAACTTATATGATAGTGCGCGCACATGCAAAAACTATTCAGTCCACTATTCGAGAAACATAAAAGTTTGTGCTTTGGCACAAATCGAACGATATCGCCCCAAATAAGTTCTTCAGTTTGTATCACACCGAGCTATAATTTAACTGCGCGCACATTAAATCAAAATATTGTATGTGTGTTGGTTTTTCTCGTTGATTGATTTTAAGTTGCTTATATGCGCGATCATCGTTCAACTAGTGATTAAACTATTTCTTTTCGGAAAAATTGATGTGCGCGCCCAGCCTAAGCTGCACTAAGCGGCAACTGAACTTCACAAAAAGTGCTTTTTGTTTACTGTTTAATGGACGTTGGCCATGGACGGTATTCGCTTCACTACATGTACTGGGTGTACATTTTTGTGATCCCATTGATTTTTTTTCTGGTAATGTGCATGGAAATGGCAAACCAAATGTTAACTATTTGTTCCTTACTGAATTGAAAGCAAAACATACTCATAAAATAAATTTGTAAATTGACTTGAAAAATAAAACTATAGCTATCGATCTACTCAAAAAATAAATAAAAGCATGAAATATAAAGGGGAAATGTAAGGGGAGTGAACAATTTTAACGTGTTGTAGTGTGCGTTCAAAACCAAGGAACATTCCACGGTCGATGCGATTTTTTGCAAATTACTTACGGTACAATAGATAGATTACCAATAAAACACAGCTAATATAGACATACAGAGTGTGTCTCTTTATTTATTCCGAATATGGAATAGAATGGATGAAAAAGACGAAATGTTTATCCAGAATATCTAGAATGGAATAAATAAAGAAACAAAATTACTATCCGGAATAGAAAAGAAAAAGATGACATCTGCCGTTTGAAAGTGTTGTGATGACAAAAAAAAAATAGGTATCTCTATGAGAAATAGTTAAAATAAATTATTGTTGATTTATTAATTAATAAAAAGTCGCATTTAATTATTATTTATATATTTATTTATTTATTTCAAAAATAAGAATATGAAAAATGTTTGCTCATTTATTTTGTTTACCTACTTGGTTTTCGTCTCTGTCTGCAGTCATTTTTTGCTTTCATATGAGAGGGTTATTCCGAGAATATTCCTTTCATTCCCTGTTTAACATGGAATAAAAAGAATGCATTCTATACGTTCCAGAATGAATAAAGAAACAAAAAAATAGTTTAAACTCAATATTCCATGGAATAAAGAAACGCAAAACTGGTATTCCAAATATTCTGGACATACCAGAATGAATAAATAAACACAGTAACAGTAAGTCTTCCACCCAACCACAATCCAATCTACAAACATTGCAATTTGACTCATTGGGCAGATACCTCTGCAATTTTTCAGCTTGATAAATTTTGTCTACCCTGCCACCGCATACGCGTTAAAAATCCCAAACTGAAAATGTATGATGTAAGCGCAATCAACCGAAGCGAAATCTCGATTACGATCTTGCGCTCTAACGATAAATAGATAAAAAGAGAGAGTATAAATTTTAATTTGGGTTGATGGATTAAATAAACAAAAATGATTTTTGCTTGTGCTTTTGAGAGACGGAAACGTAGATTTGTTGGTGTGAACACCAATTTGAAATCTTGAAGGCTTACTACTTTCGTTGCGGGTAAAACAATTTCTATGGACCGCCATCTGACGTAAGATTACAGCACTTCTTTTCTTGTCTTTTTTTATAGACGTCACCAGAGATCAAAAATCTGGAAATTGTTGTTGTTTGTCCGATGTGGAATATTGGATTTTGATCTCTGGTGACGTCAATACAATAAATCAAAAAAGAAGTAGCGTAAACTTGGTTTCTTTGATTCATGATATGTATGGAGAACCGAATAGTATACCACCGGCTGCACACCGTGTGAAGAAGTGCGCGAAAGTCGAAACAAATAGTGACAGTGGCTGGTATTGTGATAATTGTCTGCGTGTTACATTTAAAAAATGCATAAAGCCCTTCTCTTCCCAAAAATAAATTTAAAAACCAATAGCCCATTTGTTTTATAACAAAAAAAAAACAGTGCAAGAATTATTACCAAAATATCCGATCCTTCAATTCAATTCAATACGAAATTTATCAAAAAAACCCAGTGTACATACAATCAACATAAAAAATAAACCGAAAACAATTAGCCGCAACAAAACAACAACGCACCAGCACAATGAGTGGTAAACTTTCCTTTCCCTTTTCCTTGTAACTTCTCGCAATCATATTGACTTGATCATTGTAGGTACTGTGTGAAGCTTACTGCACAGTGCATGCACTGATTATGTTAATATGACGTTAAATGGATTACTGTGTGTTTTTTCTATTTAACCAGGGGCGAATCAATGCAAATTGTCACTAAGGCATAACACTAGTGACAATTTGTTATTAAAAAGTTCAAACTGGAATTTAAACGAAACATTCATTATAGTTAATCGTCTGACTTGTTTTTTTTTTTGTATTTTTAAATGGTTTGTGTACTTAAGCCCAGTACTCAGTTCGGGATAAATATTATTTCTCATACATTTTTTTCCCAGAACAAATTTTATTTCTAATTTTTCCCGACCAGGGGGTCAATTCCCGATCTGTGAAGATGTGAAGTGATAAATTTTATCACGCTATCACGTCTAATTCGATTCTCGATTCGTGAAAAAGTGAAGTTAAACGCCAAACATTTTTCATATGATAATTTTTTTATCACAGTCAATTGTTTTGTGAAGAAAATGTTTCTAATCGAATATTAAGAAGAAAAACAGGATTTGGCACATGACAACTAAGCAACAATTATATTTATACACAAATTTATTTTGGTAGTAAGTTATATTTGTGTTAATTCGAGTAAATAAAGAAATTGTTAAATCATTTTGTCAAATTATTGAACAGATTCACAACAGCCGAAGCGACGGTGCTCATTCCCGCGACAGATCGTTGGAAACTACCCATTGCAAAAAAATGCAGAGCACTTTACCATATTTAAATGGCTTTTGAGCGCACTTATAAGTTGAGTGTTTTTCAATAATGCTCTCAATTCACGTATTAAATCCATGCATAAATGTTTTGGGAATCTATAAAGTTCAATAAAGTGCTCCTAGTTGTAACTTCGAATAGATTCTGCCCATCTCGAAGGGAAAGCCTCAATATCCTCACATGAAAAAATAATAAATCTTACTCAAAACAGAGATACTATTGAATATAATATGAAACCCACAATTGTTCAGTACGACGTATTTTATTAATTTATTAAACGAATTATTATTCCGGACATTATTCTTAAGCAAATCTAGAAACTGAAATGAAATATTTACCTTTCCCAACAAAAAATCTAATCAGAAATGACAGAATTTATCATTTAGTACTTTTTAGTACAAACTTTATCACAATGAGTTCTAGAATCGCATTAGGCGTGTGCGTGAAGTTGGAAAATGATAAACCTCTGTGAAAATTGAAATGATATTTTTTTTATCACTTCATAATTTCACAGATCGGGAATTGACCCCCAGTACTCACTTCAACGCAAAATAAAAATCTTTGTTTCGAACTGTACATACAAAAATCTCCACTTATATTTTCCAAGACAAACAATGTCCGAATCATTATTTTGCTAGACAAATTGTGATGTTTGATGTAAATCGTGCCTTTTATCACCTCATATTGTATCCCCTAGCATCTGCAATATTAAAAGATATTAGGAAGTAGGTACATTACCAGAAAAAATTATTGGAAAAAGTGCTTAGGTAAATTAGTTGCAAGAATTAAATCAATTCAGCTGACTTCAGTCAGGCAGTTGCGTAGCTATAATAGGAAATAGTAGGTACAATGAGGACGTACTTTTAATAAAATTATGAAAATATTTCTGAGATTTTGTTGGTGTTTTCTTATCCAGGTATGTGTTTGTATAAATTTTAATAGAAGGGATAAATAAACTAAGAAAAATCATTGAGCTTTAAAACTAAAAAATTGAAGCTGAAAAAATCGAGAAATCTAATAAATCAGTTAAAAAAATTAGTATCGAATCGTAATATTTTTACATATATAGGTATATATATATATTTCATTGGGGTAAAATTTTAAACGAATTAGTAATATGTTAAATTATTTTTAGTATTATGCTAGACTAAAAGAGGATTTTTCTAATTTTTAACCAGTTTAGTATCATACTATTTTCTTAACATTTTACTAAAGTTAAAATCACAATATGGCTACTTTATTTTTTTTATAGTGTATCGTACTAAATCCATATGCCACTTTGACATTTAAAAACGTCTAAAAGTTATGTTCGCTAACTTTTTTGCACTATTTTAGGCGTGTTTAGTTGTAGTTTACTAAGAAAATAGATTTAGTATGTTGATAGTTAAAAAGTGTTTAAAATTAGGAAAATATTGGTAAAGTGCTTTAGTTATAGCAAACTGTTAAGTAGTATCATGCTAAGCCCTTAACATCAGGCTGTTTAAAATTTTGCGCCATTGACTTTACCTAATTAATGTATAATGTATATTGAAAAAGCTTAGAAACACTCAAACGAACTTGCGTTAGTTTTGTTAAATGTTGTTTAATCTTTACCGTTATTTTTTCATTCATTGTAAATTCTTTGAAATGGATATGGATATACTATTATATTACATATTATTACATCATATTATATATCATATTATCTTATATTATAACTCTGTTTTTTTTTTAACACATAACTCAACATGAAGCTTAGAGCAAACCAAGTTAAACAATGTACATTATTTCTTTAAAAACACTCACCAACATTAATATCATCAGTGACTGTGTTCCTATTTTCCCCTACAAAACATTTCTGAGATACGCTCCTGTTCTCATTTAAATGGAATGTGTATCTCTACACCTTCAAAATTTAGCTTGACAAAAAATATGTAGAGTTAAAATTTGCGTTTGTTCTAACTGAGTACTAGGCTATAGGGTCGACTTTACTAATATTTGTGCGCTTAGACAAAATTTTTGTGCGTTGTATGTCCACACTGTTAAAAACAGGCCAGCTGTTTTGGCACTCAGTGAAACCCAAATAGGTGAAAATTCTGATTCTTCTGAATTTCGTCTGTTTGGGTATACCTTAATGCCATTATTCTTTTCCCACCATGGTCTCGTCCTATACATAAGAAATCATATTGCGTACCAACTTTACCACAAATTTTAACTTCACTTCGGCTTAAACTCACGGTAAATGAGCTTGTTTTATTTATCGGAGCCCTAATTTGGACAGAGAATCAACTTTTAACGAATTTGACGACTCCACTCAAAGAATTGTTTCCCATTATCCTCTCAATAAAATCGTCATTACGGGCGATCTCAATGCACACAATTCTAGCTGGCTCCGCTTTTCGAGCCAGACAACACCCGAAAGAAAGTATGTTGAGGTCTTTGCTGAGTGAAACCAACTGACTCAGCTAGTTGACGAGCCGACGCGAATCCCTGACGTTTCAGGTCAAACCGCTAACACTCTAGACTTGTTTCTCACCTCTGACCCTAATAAATACACTGTAAGTGTATTATCGCCTCTAGGCACATCAGACCATTGTGTCATATCCGCAAATTTCTCATGCCAACACCTCCCAGTTAAATAATGTCACAATATAAAAAATCCAACTGGGACGGTCTAATTTCTTCAGGAACTTTAACTGGTCACTATGTTTCCTCGGTAGTGACATAGACTCCAGCGCAGATATGATAAAAAAATTTAATCTTTTACGGAATGAAAAATGTTATCCCCAATAGGGTGAAATCTATCAAACCGAAAGAAATTGCATAGTTTCATTCGAGCTGTAAAGAGGTTATTAGGATTGGAGAAGTAAGTTTCCGGAATTATAGAGCCAGACCCGATGAGGAAAACCGGAGAAAGTTTCAACAAGCTAGAAAGACTGGCACCGTTCACATACGTAGAACCAAATTTTTGCAAGACCAAAAATTAAGGCAAAAAATACTACAATGTCCCAAAGGTAGTAAGAATTTTTGATCATTTGTAAGAAACATTCGAAATTCAACTTTGTCTTCGGTTCCAACGCTCGTTTTTAATGACATCTCTGTTGTCAGTTCTCGTGAAAAAGCCAATTTGCTTGCAGCGCAGTTCGCTGTTAATTCGACGCTGCCAGAAAGTGTTATGACTCCTCCAGTACTTGAGAGCGTAAACGATTATATGGGACGAATCTTCTTTCGCACTCGTGCAGTTGTCCTAGAGTCCTCAAAGACCGTGATATACATAAATCCGCTAGCCCGGATAGTATCCCTCCCATCGTTCTTAAGGTGTTCTTCAACGCTGGCAAAACCACTGCGTAAGCTTTTCCATCTGTTCTATTCTACAGGTCTCTTTCCGAGTGGAAGGAAAACAGCATTTGTCAAGCCTGTCCCTAAAGAAGGCGAATCTTCCTCACCCTCCAGTTATCGTCCAATTGCACTTACGTCTCTTCTTTCCAAGGTCATGGAAACGCTGATTAACTATCAGCTTAAGAAATATCTTGAAGAACGAAAGCTCCTTAATGACCGACAGTATGGCTTTCGTAGCAATAGGTATCTCATCTCACCGAAGAGTTGCACAAATTTTTACATCGTTTTGGAGAAAGCAAGATTATTGCGCTTCACATTTCAAAAGCATTTGATAGAGTTTGGCATCAAGCTGTCTTATCGAAAACGCGTGAATTTGGTGTCGATGAATCTCTTCTTTGTTGGATTAGAAATTACCTTTCGGACCGTTCAATACACGTTGTATGGGACGGTTTCAAGTCTGATATCCTCAAAATAAATGCTGGTGTGCCCCAGGGCTCCGTATTGTCTTCGAACCTTGTGATGTGCTTTTTGTCAAATCTTCGAGTAGTTAATTCTCACAAAATATGACTTTATTTTTGTTTATTCCAAAAACTTAAATTAACAATACATTGTCTTTTTTCTTAATGTTTCAAAATCTTAACTTTGTGATCCAAGTATCATCATTACCCCTTCGCGGGCGTATGCTCCTTTAACAGCTGCACGTTAACTTGATTTGTAATCCAACACTGGGCCCCTTAGGATGTCCTCTGCCTTAGTACGGCACCTGGTTCTCACACGGGCGAGATGGTAAAATCGACGGCGGAAGTCGGTAAAACCAACGGCCGAAGCCGGTAAAATCGACGGCCGAAGCCGGTAAAATTAACAGCCGAAGCCGGTCGGATGAGACCGCTGGTGAGGGGAAGTCTAATATTAAATTTACCTGTTTTTTATGCTGGTCGCCAAGTGCTGCCTCCGAAGTCTGGAATACGACTGACTATTCCCCTCTTTTCGTTGTTTGCACAGCTGCCTCTAATGCTACCTTCCTGCTGAACTAAATGCAAGCTGTAAAGTTGCGAGGTGTAATTTAATATTGAGTGGCCTGCTGTTTGCCACGTCATCAAATATCGCGTGATTTACCATATTTTAATTTCTCCCATTCTTTGCATTTGCCCACATGCCAAGTAAGGCGAGGGCGTCCACGGGGACAGGGATCGTATACCATTTGTTAATGTAACTCACCATCAAGGTTCTTGTAATCTAATACGTGTATAATTTCCCCATACCCAGCACTGGGTATTGTTGTTTTAGAAAAAGAGGTGTAAGCCGATGGTCGATCGGCTGTTCTGTTTGTAGTTGTTGATCACTGCTTGTCGTATGCTTTAATAATTAATTGCCAGGCACGTAGCTCGGTGGGTGCATTTTTTGGGTGTTCCGTCTATTTGGTCTATGTTAAATCTTAATAGATCCAACATAGTGTCTGGTACTGGAACAGGTGCGCAGGTAGGGAGGGCTCGTTTAAGGAGTGCTTGGGTATGCTTTACAAAGGAGCCAGCTAGTGCAGCAATAACACTTCGTTACAACCTTTTTCTCATTTTTATTAATGATCTCTTATCTGGCGCTTCTAATGCACTTAATTGTTTTACTGACGATAGAACTCTCAGCTTTTAATATTCGTTTTCAGATGCACCTCCTTGTTCTTCGGATGCGCAACTGCAACGGCAGCGTATGATAAGCTCATTGAATTCTGATCTTGACAGCATTGTCCAATGGGAAATAAAAGCCGTGTAGAATTTAATGCTTCAAAAACTCAGTGCTGTCTGCTGTCGTTAAAGCAGAACCCACCCCGATGACACTATCCATGTGCGGCACTTGCATTGAAGAAACAGATCAGTCGTTGGTATGTGCATCACAGACCAGCTTTTGTGGAATGACCACATATTCGATGTCGCCAAAAATGCTGCAGTGCTTGGGCTTTTTTCGAAGATGTAATAAAATTTGTTCCCAGTCTGATCTGGCTGTAATCTATAAGGCCTTCATTCGTCCAAAGTTGGACTATAACTCTCATATTTGGGCAGGAGCTCCCAAAACCAATTTGAATCTTTTAGATAGAATTCAAAATAGAGCTCTAAAAATGATTGGCGATAGAACTGTAGTGGAAACCTTTACATCTCTCGAACATCGTCGAAATATTTCATGTATTTCGTTATTGTATCGCTATTTTTATAAACAGTGTTCTAGCGAAGTAGCCAGTTGCATTCCTCCCATTAAACTATTCCACACTAATACTCGTGCTTCTAGGAATGCTCATCAGTTTACCCTTGAGCCCAACTTCGGACGTACTGTTAAGTACAGGGATTATTTCTTTAGCCGTACAACACGAATGTGGAATAAATTACCCGACTCTATTTTCCCTTCCCATTTTGATATTCAGAAATTCAAAACCAATGTGCATCCGTATCTCCTTTTCATCCTTTCCTACTTTCCTAACGCTCGCACTGTCCTTGGACATATTAAGGGTAATCAAAACACCTTTAGTGCGCGCATCATTACAATCAAAATGTATGGTATGATATGTATGTATTTGTGTATTCATGGTATGTCAGGTATTACACAGCGCGTGACTCTAACGCGCAAGCTCGGTTATTTTCTTTTGAACTTCTATTCGGTTACGCGCGTGTTATTACACGAAGCCTTTTTCTCATTATCAGTACTGCGCGTTTATTTGACAGCTATCTTCCATTTTATCTTCTTTGCCCAGTGGACATATTGAACAAAAAATAATTATTGAAAGAAAAATGGAAGGCAAAGTTATTTATATGGGAATTCCCGATGACAAAGACAAGGATTTTAGAGAATGGGGTTCATTTGGTAATTTAAAATAAGCTTAGAAGTTTTTTCTTTGCTCCATTTAAATTCGTCAGCCATTTGGATTGGTGTTCATTCATCTACAGTGAAAACTGATTTAAGCAAATCCGAAAAAGAAAGAAAAAGTAGAAAGAGAAACGTCAAAAACACGCAAGGAAAATCCTACCCGCACGTGTAGGATAGATTTATTTCTGTTTTATCGTTTCATTCTTTCTTTCTCTTTCGCGCTTGATTCACGCAGGGGTAAACACGCACTGTGTAATAGCGGACTATCTGAATTATGCGACTCGCTCACGATTTTTTTTCTCGGTACGTTTGTGGACTCCCATTCTGTAGGTATAGCTACATGAATTGTGTGTGTATATTCATTGAGAAACTCTTTTTTTTTTGGTGCTTTGTTTGCCTTTGATTCAATTTTTCTTTTAGGTGAGATTGCGATTTATCATTAGTGTATATTGTGCTGTATTAATGTGTGTAATGTTTAGTCGATGGTCTCGTTGCCAAAGCTTCAGAAGGTATTTCGTAGATTTATATAGGTATATGGAGTAGCATAATGTATGTAATGTAAAATTGAAAATGAATCAAAGTTCGAACGACGCGACGGTGACGTTTATAGAATTGAAAGGTAGGGTCGTTATGGGCGATGTATTAATGCAAGTTCGGTGCTGGCATCGAAAATGTCAACTTCATTGTTCTCTGACCGGTTTCCATGAAATTGAAATGTCTTAGCTGACATAGAATTATGAAAGAAAAAAATTGTTTCAAATTAGGTAAGTTTTACTTCTAGTGAACATAAGTACACACAATCTTTTTTTTCGCCAAATTCTTTTTGTTGCTATGGCTGCCTAAGGCTATTTTGGTAATCTCCCTTCCTAGCTTTATTGTTGTCAGAATCAACAAAATAGGTTTTCTCTTTCTTATTTCGTGTCTTTAATTCCTCTTTCCGAATTCTCCAATAAAAAATTTAAGTGTTCACAGCGCCCATATTGCCGCACAACGCTAACTCAAGATCAGTCTTCATAGTAGTACTATATGTAGGTTATAAAGGGTTATTCATTTTGCAGTTTCAAAAGTATAGGGCTGGAACTCGACATCTGTCAAACTAAGTTGTTAAACCAATATTCGTTTTCAGCTGATTTGACATTTACGAAAATGGATCGCTTAACTATCGCACAACGCATGACAATTGTGAAAACCTACTACAAATATGGTGATTCTGCCACAGCCACATATCGTGCTTTATGAGGAGATTATGGTTTACATAATCGTCCAACTACGCAAGTAATTGGCAAAATTGTGAAGAAATTTGAAGATACTGGATTGGCTACAGATATTGTAAGGCCTGTGCATCATCGTTTCGCTCGTACCACTGAAAATATCGCTGCTGTAAGTGAAAGTGTTGCCGAAGACCCGAATGTGACGAATCCTCGTCGTTCTCAGGAATTAGGACTGTCTTACGGCACATTATGGCGTATTTTGCATTTTGATCTACACCTACATCCATATAAAGTCCAGCTCACATAACAACTGAAGCTAGCTGACCATTCACTAAGTCGTAGATACGTCGAATGGGGTGAAAACAACAGGCTGTGGATGGCGATTTTTCGAACAAAATTTTCTTCAGCGACGAAGCACATTTCTCAACCGGTGGGTATGTTAATGAACAAAATTGTCGTCTTTGGCGTTTTGAGAATCCTCAAGTAATTGAAGAGAGTCCACTACATCCACAAAAAGGCAGTGTTTGGGGCGCTGTTTGGCCCGGAGGTGTGATTGGACCTTACTTCTTCGAAAACGACGGTGGAACGACTGTCCCGGTCAATTCGGAGCGTCATATGATAACCGACTTTTTTTGCCTGCTATTGAAGAATACGACTTGGAGAATATGTGGTTTCAACAAGACGGTGCCACATGCCACGCAACTCGAGCGAATATGGCTTTATTGCAAGATACATTTCCTGGCGTAATTTCTCGTCGTGGCGATATCAACTGGCCACCAAGATCATACGATTTGACACCGCTGGACTTTTTTTGTGGGGCTACGCGAAAGACCGTGTTTATGCAGATAAAATTTTAACTCTTGAGCACTTGAAAACCAACATTAGTCAAGTTATGGCTGAGATACCGCCCAATATGTGTCAAAAAGTGGTCGAAAATTACCTCAAAAGAATCGATGCTTGCAACAATTCGCGTGGTGGTCATTTAAATGATGTAGTGCCTTACACATAATGTCAACGTTCAAGTTTTATAATAAAAAAGAAATATCATGAAAAAAAATATTTTATATGTGTTCTATTTACGTTTACTTTTAAAACCGCAAAATGGATAACCCTTTATATACAAAGCAATAAATTTGTAAATGTTAAATAGCAGAAATATTGTTTTAGTAATTACATTTTGCACTTAGTCCACGTGTTAAAGATAAACCATCACTGAATCGTGTTTTTTAATATGGGTGTAAAAGTATTATTTATTTACAAGAAACGTGTTTAATAGTTTTCTGCATAACTGCAAGCCCGGTGATTCTTTTAATTCATGTCTTTCCGGAAATAAATACAACAACATAACCGATTTCGATATTGTTTAGTGTTTAAGTTTTTTTTTCAATTAAGATTGATTGAACTAATGCCATTCCCAAAATTACTTCAACTGATAGACAAACATTTTGGAAAAGCGTCAGATCATTTGAATATTGAAATAATTTTTGTTTTCAAAACGATTTGCCTTGTATTCCATAATCAGGATAAACCACTGACCAATTCTAAAATATTTTGTGTCGTAGCATATGAACGGTTGAATTGTTCTCGAATAAAAGGAAGTGAAGTCATTTCCGGTTCAGTGTTTGTTTATTCCCAAATATTTACAAAAAAAAATCTTTAAACAAATGAAGAAAGAAAAAAAATGTCAATAAATATAATGAATTATAATATGTACTTGCAAATACAACGCGTTGTTTTGTTTTTTTGAATACAACATCACATTTGTAGGTTAATCTAAATAAATTAAATAATGACAATGCTTATAATAAATTAAAAGAAATTACGCGAGCAAAATATTTGTATTAAATATTGCTATAAATAAAAAAAATAAATCTGTTACATTATTACATATGTACATACGTTTTTAGTCTCTATAATAATTTTTGCAAAACAAAAACAAAAGAAATAGTATGTCCACGAAGGCTAATCCATAAATTAATGGTCCTCCTTTAGTCTTTGCCAAGACTAACCGGGGACGTATCCGGGGTATGAATTCTGTAAAGAATAAAATAGAAAAAGGAAAAACATATATAATGAATGATTTAAATTTAGAATAAAAAAGATTTTGAATGATTTGTTTGCCGACATTAAAATTAAGCATTTAAGTTCTGACAGTATACGCAGAGGAAGTATCGGCAAACTGGCCTAATATACATATAAGATGTTGGTGCCTGTTGTTGCGTTTTTTCAATTCGCATTTAATTGTTCCCCCTTTCTTACATCGATTTCTTCTTACTTCGCTTATATTTACTTAGTTTTTGTATCACTTTGTTTTTCAATCATTTCGCCCTACGATCACTTCGCATTTCGTTCATTTCCTTTTTTTACCCTGTTACTCTGCTAAATGACTTTATCTATATCAATCATGTGCAATTGACTGATTTATCGAACTAATGCCGGATTTACACGAGTGACAAATTACCATTAATTCATGCCATTAAACTGGCAAAATAATGGTAAGATCAAATCAATAATGATAAGCATTTACACGGGGTAAAATAATGACTATTTGATTGATAATGGCAATCTGCCATTAAAGAATGAGCAAGTTCATTCTTCCTCGCGGTGTGCCATAATTTTCAAAATAGCATCATTTTGGATTTATATGACTCCATTATAATGGCAATATTTAATGTCAGTCTTCCCTGCCATTTTTTTAATGACGAAAACATTGACAAATTTTCAAACCACTTACACGATTTTGTCAGTAATGTCAATAAAATGGAAGAAATAATGGCAATTTGTCACTCGTGTAAGTCCGGCATAAGAGCATTTATAGTTAGGAATCGATACCATAATTTAATAACATTAAATGTCGTTTCTTTGATTACAGTGATATTTTATTATAAATTATTTAAAGTAAGAATTTGTAAATAATAAACAAAACCTTTAATTACAGAGAAACTCAGATTTGTTTTAAATTATTGGTTCACCTCTCCCAATCAAGAAATAACCTTTTAAAACGACGTTTTTGGTTATATCAAACAAAATGAACAAATTGCGATTCAAATGCACTATTTTGGGATCATCGGACGCAAAATCGAATATCATGTGCATAACCTACATTGAGACCTCGTACGGACGTATTTTTGATGGCCCTGATGAATCAAAACCCGTGATAAACATACTTACATAATTAATTCAAACATATTTGCAAAATTCAAGAATTCATTAAAAAAAAGACCAAGTACGAAATTTATGGATTCCACTGAATGATGATGAGAAAAAACTATTTAGATGAAGGTGAAAATTTACAATTTAATGATCAGTATCTAGAAGAGACTATTGAGGAAAAACAGTCCGCACATGCACCCACTGGCAGAGAAAATAATGCACCAAAACCTCAAAATTTAGGGAAACTAGCTGAAATTTTATTGATTGAAAAGTTTTCTCACAAAATATCTAATGCTGAACAGTGGATCGAGGAATTTGAGAAAGAATGTGAAAGGATTGAGATTCTACAAGATGAGGAGAAGGTCTAGACCTTAAAACACTTACTTGAATGTTGATTAAACTCACTGTAAGCTCAACTTGGATTATTTGGAAAGAAGCCTTTTGTGAAACATTTGGAAAGAAGCCTTTTGAAAACAAAATTTGATCCAAAGTGAAATACGCTTTCTCATTTAAATTTCAAGGTGGTTCAATGCTAGAATATGCAAAAAAAAGGAAATACTATTATTAGAAGTAAACAAGTCTATTGACGACGAAACAATGAAAAACCTTATTGCAATGGGCCTAGCAGATCATGTAATAGATAAAATTGATAAGGACTCAATAAACTCAACATTTAATTTGTTCAGTGAAATCAATAAATATGAACACTTAATAAATAAAATGCAAGACTGAATCGCACGAACTTGCTCTTTTGTTCGATCACATCGTATTTAAAAGATTTCTATTAAAAATCTAAATATATTTTTAAAGTCGTTTTTTACTTAATTTTTTATATATACAAAATGTCTAAGATTTTTTTTTTAATTTTTTCTAAAAAAAATTGGTATGACAATTTTAAATATTTAATAATATAAACTTAAAAACAAAAGAATTCTGAAATAAATACTTAAACTCATTTCAGCTCAAAAAAAAAGTACGCCATTTTATTTCTTGTATAAATTTTAATTTATGAGATAAAAATTTTAAAAATCTGTGGAGCGGTTTTGAGAAAGAGTTTTTTTTTAACTTTTAAAATTTTTTTTACCATTTAAAATTTGTTTCTCAACCATATGGTAGGTCGTGCGTAAAAAGCTGCACTGATTTTTTTTAAATCAAAATCGTTAGAACCTTTTCCGAGCAAAATAGGCTTTAACGTAATAGTTATATGGCAGGTACCGTTATTTTTTGAGCTAAAAAAAAGTTTCAATTTCCTCTCTGTACAATACCTAAAAAACTCTATACCAAGCTTGAAACAAAAATGTAGCATATGTGAGAAACTGAAGAAAGGTAGCCGATATCATCCAGAAGCTGCCTGCTGGTTCAAACAGAAAATAAAGAAGAAAAGAAAACCCAAATTAATCTCGTCAACAACTCAGAATTGGAATGCGAACTACAAAATGAAGATCAAAAAAACTTTTTGTGACACCATCCCTGGAGATAAAATCTGACACAACACACACCTACAGTCTCCGAATATCACGCCACACATCTTTCCTATCATTCTCTCTCTTCCTTAACCTCACCCTCACGCCCGCCCTGTGTTGAAATATTTAAAGGGTATTCATAATCCCTTGAGCGCGTGTAGATTATAAAAAAAAAACCATTAATACAAATAAAGTTAGTATTGAACAAAAATCTGGAGGTGTTTGGAATTTATGATTCAGGGTCAAATGTGTCACTTATTAATTCAAGACTGTTGAAACTAAAAAAAAAAACAGAATTGGAAATTTTAAGAATTTTGTATATAAAAACTATTAATGGTGTAAAAAAACAGCAAGTTTAGTTACTTTAACTGGAAAAATTCTTAACTTAAAAAAAGAAATTAATATTTTTGTAATAGATAAATAGAATTTTGATTATGATTTTTTAATTGGATTAGATTGTATAAACATTTTTTTTAACTCAAGATGAAAACTAAAAATAAGTCAAAATTTTCCAAAAACATATATTAATCAAAGATGAAAATTTAAAAGATATTTTTTTTTCTTAAAATATTAAAAATGCAGATCAAGTATCGCTGTACAATCGATGCTAAGTTCGAGATAGAATAATAAGTCGCGATGTAACTAGAAACAAAACTAATATAAGAATCATACAGTCCACTTGCAGCTCCAGTTACGCGGGCGTACAAAAGAGATGCAGTTAAGAAGTCAAGGTTATGTATAGATTTTCGTGATCTTAATAACATCGTTGTGCCACAATCACAGCCGTTTCCTCTAATTGAAGATATAATGGTAAAAACAAGAAATTGTGAATTCTTTTCTACACTCAATATAAACTCTGCTTTTTGGTCCATACCTCTGCGCATATCAGATAGACACAAAACAGCATTTGTTAGACAAGAAGGGCATTTCCAGTGGGCATGCTTATCATTTGTTCTTAAAACAGCGTCAGCTATCTTTCAGAGAATATTAGGCAATATCATTAGAGAACACAAACTCAAAAATTGCACCGTGAACTACATAGATGACATATTAATATTTTCGGAATAGATTCAACATTTGACATAGCATTTTGAAGCTATAAAAAGAGAAGGTTTCAGGTTAACATTTTCGAAATGCACATTTGCAGTGGACTCTGTAAGATACCTTGATCACATAATTGAAACTGATTCCATAAAACCCTTAAAAGATAACTTGATTTCAATCAAAAACTTTCCAACACCAAAAACAAAACAATGTTAGACAATTCCTGGGAACAATACATTTTTGGGGTGGCCGTGGCGCGATAGTTGTGTGCTCGCCTGTCAACCTCGTGGTCGCAGGTTTGATTCCTGCCGGTTTACTCATTACATGCTGTTCAGGCATAACACTTACAACATGTGATTGAGTAAACTACTCATAAATATGACAACACAATAAAATAAAATAATGCGAATTATAAGAGACATAAATAAATAAGATACGGTAATTTTCTCCGCATTAGTTATGCCGCCATCCCTGGAGATAAATCTGAGACAACAACCACCGTCTCAATACGTCGCGCCACACATCTTTCTATCCTTCTTTCTCTTCTTTCACCGGATGCCGCGTTGTGTTAAAAACATATAAAGGGGATAATCCCTTGAGCGCGTGCAAAGTTCTAAAAAAAAAAAAAAAAAATTTTATCATAAATATGTTCAAAATATAGCAATAAAATTAGACCCACTCCATGGTCTACTAAGAAAAGGACGAGAATTTATTTGTACGAATGAATGCCAAAAATCGTTTGATGAAATGAAAAATATATTGTGCTCTCAACCGGTACTTACAATTTATGATCCGAACCTGCCAATTAATATTTACACAGATGCGAGTTTGCAAGTTGTAGAAGCTGTACTCAAACAACCACAAAATAACAAAGCCGAATAGCCTGTAGCTTACTTCTCAAAAAAATTAAATGAGATACAAAAAAGAAAAAAAGCCATATACCTGGAATGCCTTGCAATAACAAATCTGTTAAATACTTGGAACATTTACTAATATGTAGAAAATTCACGGTTTTTTTCGGATCACAAACCCCTAAAGAACATGAATCTAAAATCAAGATCTGATGAGGATCTAGGTGATTTAACATAATATTTGTTACAATGTTTTTGATAAAATATTTTCAGGAAAATTAAACTTGGAAGCTGACTCTTTAAGCAGAAATCCAGTTTTAGAACCCAATGAAAATAAAGACGAACAACTTAAAGTAGTAAATCTAATCAAATTGGAAGACATTAAAAGACCAAGAAAATAATAAGAACATACAAAACAAAAAGAATATAATGAATACAAAAAACCAACGAAATCGGTCCTATCTTGACAGATCAATACCCAGGGATAAATTCTAAGGAATTCAAAAGGTTTTTGCACGATCGAAACATACAACTTATATTCACAGCCGTAAATTGTTCTTTCTCTAATGGATTGAATTAAAGGTTAAACCAAACTTTAGTCAATAAAATCAGATGCAAAATAAACGAAAGAGATACTGAAAAGTTAACTTGGACAACGATATCACATAGGTGCACACAAAAATACAATGAAACTGAACACTCTGTGACTGGATTTCCACCTTCGTACCTGATGAATGTCACAGATTGAACAATACTGCCAAGTGAACTTAGCCAAATAAACTCCGAGCAGAATTGGGAACGAGACAAAAAGATAGCCCTGGAAAATACCATAAGGTCACACAATTATAAGAAATTGTCCGGCCAAATTAGACATAAGAATAAGAGTGAAGGTTCATAAATTCCCGACAAGCTGAAAACGAGTAAAATTGTTCAAAATATATTTAAAAAGAAGTTTTGAAAGTTCCTCAATATTCGGGTACTTGCAAAAAAAGTTATTAAAAGTCAAAGGTAAAAAAAAAGGTTTTTTGCCATTTTCTGCGAAGCGGTAAGTTTTATCATAAAATTACCTTTAACAAAAAGGAGTCGTCAAAACAAAATTTAAAATGAATCTGAAAATACAAGGAATTCCACCAACAGATTTATGGCCTAAACAATGTAAATAAAAGGGTTCTCAAGAGAAAGCAAAGGTTCTTGACTGATATCAACACAAAATTCAATCCAAATTTATGGTACTTTGAAAACTTTCATTTACTCGTATCCAACGCTTAAATGATGAAATTGAGGTTTGTTTGTTATCTATTTATTCAATATTTTGTTTTAGATTGTACTATACGTCAGTGAATAAAACGAACAATAGACTTGCGACTGTGAGGTAAGAATAAACAATTTTTCTTTTTCTACATTTATTGTTGCTTTATCTTCTTCACTTTTTTAGTCATCTGACTCTGAACAAGCAATCGATTTCAAAAGAACCCAGAAAGCGATAGCTGCCTAAATATATAGGTCAATACAAACAATATCTATTCTTGTGGGACCAGGCTGCCCCCCTTTACAATAGCAAATATGAAGCAAAGATGCTTTTCGTGAAATAACTGCCTATCAACAAAAAAAATCAAGAAAAATGGCACTGACAGAAATGTTAGGCAGCAAATTTTAAGCCTTCGTAGTGTCTACAGAAGAGTTCACCGAAAAAAATATAATGCTGATGATTTGTCTTATCGAAAGGAGACCGAATGAGGAAGAAAACAGCATACCAACATGGTAATTTTGATTAATTTGTACCCACCCCTTCTAACATCCACAAAAAATATTTTTTTATAATCAAATTAAATTGCGTTTGCTTATAGATTCCAATAGAAGATATTTCAGAAACCCGAAATGACTCTGGAATTCAGTAAGTCATGAAATTCAATATAATTCGCATTTCCTAATCATATCATCCTCTTATAGTTAATGGGATAACAAGCTTGTGAAAGTGAGAATGATGGGAAAAGAGATACAAGTGCTGAAAAGCTGGAGACAGCAATATTGTTTTGGCTATTATTGAAATATTCAAAGAGCATCTCTGCTTCTACAAACCACACGTCCACAAAATTAATTGTCGTTTTAGTCGAGCTGATTTTATTACTGAAGTCAGAAAAACTACCAATAATAAATTAAATAGCTCATGCCAATGCCAATTGAAAATGATAAAAAGTTTATATATATATTTTTTAAATAAATATATTTTGAATAGTTATTCAATTTTGACAAAAAGATGGTTTTGTATTAATTGAATCAAATGCGGATTCTGGTAAATAAGCAGAATGTTGTGTTCTTGAAATAAAATATTTTTCAATAGAATATTTTTGAACTATAAAAAATACAAATATTTTATTTATTCATGCAAATAAAAAACTACATTATACGCAGTGCATAACGTTCGCTCATTTCAGCAGAAAGATCGTGCGCTGTAATGCCACTATCATTGAGTGTCTCTTCGAAACATTCAGGTGGTTGTA
The DNA here is from genome assembly GCA_910595825.1 of Philhelius pedissequus. Classification (NCBI taxonomy): domain Eukaryota; kingdom Metazoa; phylum Arthropoda; class Insecta; order Diptera; family Syrphidae; genus Philhelius; species Philhelius pedissequus. The sequence continues at coordinate 20,379,795 of OU343164.1, read as the reverse complement.
ATATACATATTTTTACTTTTTACTATCATTTTTGGCTTTTGGCCCTTACAAGCCCTACCATTACGGAGCGTTTTTGCATTTCCATTGAGGACTTTGTTTTCTTCAGTTTTAACTTAAAGTAATGCTTACTAACATTCCCTATACCATAGACAATAAGGAAAAATTATCATCAGCTAACTGAAGAACAGGTGTTTCAGACACGGTAAAGGACTTTCGCACGTCTTACTTTTTGTGTAATGGCAATTAACACATGATGAAAACTGGGAATGCTGCAAAACTCATTGTCTTAGTAGATTTATTAGATTTGCTTATATATATTGTTAAAGTGAAGGACCAACCTTTCGTGCTTTCGCTCCATTGCGAATAGATCAAGTCACAATTCGGAAATGAGCCACCATATCTCGTCGTTCGCTAGCTTTCAAAATGGGACTACCGTTTGTACCATTTTTAAGTCGTGTCGATGGCCGAATTATTTTCCAAAGATGGTTATTGGCCTTGTTTTTAATATTATTAACAATTTGTTGAGAATCGTAATCGATCTTTATGAATTGTTCATTACCACATGACAATTCATAACTTTGGACATCTTCAAATTCGTCAAAGTAAACAAAAAAAGTAAAAACTAGATAGAATATGAATGAGTCCGTCGATGTGTTGTGAATAGCGAAGCATGTACATACGAATCTGGAATTGTGTCACTAACGAATGGTTGGGGTAGCGACAAAAATTCTTTCTATAGAAAATATGACACATCTCATTCAAATCATTTATAAATATATCTTTACTTTTTTCTTTGGCTAATTTTAACTTGCTAGCTGCCACTAGACCTTCAATGCAAATCAATTTAGAATTTCCATTCACGAAATGACTGGTTTTATCGTACATTGGAATTGGAATACTCCGTAGTTCTTCTGTTCGTATGGCAAAGGTTTATTTGCTAGAAATGCTGCATGATTTGGGATCGCAGGAAAGACTGTTATGATGTGCTGAGCAAGCTATACGTTGTTCCAAAGCAAAAAAAGACTACTGCACGAATTAAGGATGCGATCATTAATCACAAGTCAAAAAGCACAAATTAGATTTTCAGATTGTTTAAAAGCAATCATTTGTTTAATGGCTATTCTGTTTTCGTTGGTTTCTTTTTAATATAACTAATTTAATAAAAAAATTCGGTTTAATTTTTAATTAACTCTTCGCTTTAAAAAAAAACAAATACTATGTATTTATATTATTTAGTTTTTCGTTCGAATTATCTCTGGGTTGGGATGGCGAAAAAAAAACACAAATACTACGGGCTGTCAACATTTTTCCCGCAAAACAATGCGACGAACATTATTGGTCCGGAAAAATTTAGCGGAGACTTTTTTTGTACAGCGGATACATTTATAAAGTACAGCGGGTCAAACATCACAATTTTACGCGTGAACTGCGTACAGCCCGGAAAAATATCAAAGACAAAATTTGTCTTAGGATAAAATTTGTATGGAAGAAAACATTTTTCCCGATCTGCGTACAAGGCTTTAACTGAAAATATAATTGTTACTGTAGAACGTCGTATGAAGACATTGATCAACGAAAGTATTGAAAGAGGTGACGAATTTTCAGAATTTCTGAAAAATCAGAAATCTGTGACAATACATGAAGATTGTCGTAAAAATTATACGCGAAAGTGTTCTATTACCGCCGCTAATAAAAAACAATGTGAAGAACAAGAAACTAGTACATCAGCAGAACGTCCTCCTCGTACGAAATTACGTGTAAGTGAATCAGCTTTTCGTTTTAAGAAACAATGCTTATTTTGTGGTAAGGAATTGAATGAAGAGCATCAGGAAAAAAACCCTTTGCTTCTCGCCATCGAATTAGCCAAGTAAGTACACTTCAATATAAAGACTCTTTTATTAATGTAGCTCCGGCTCGCTCCCTGCTATAGAAGCTGTTCTTGCTCGAGTCCAATATGAATACGACTTAATTGCTGCTGAATCTTAATGTCATCATGATTGCTATGTTTCTTTCTTCTAACCTTCCTCTGGTGGTCAAGTCGGTCGTCCTAAAGACGAATCTACAAATCTAGCAATGGAAGAAATATTTACTTACATCGAAAATACCGACGACTGTCAGTTTGCTTTGAACGAGCTAAGAGATGTTTGCAAAACTACAACTTTAGATTACAGAACCATTAAGGATAAATTTAGAAACGCATCACTGCAGTAATGATGCTCGATCATTTGCTTCAAACATTCACAAACGCAAACTTTCCGCATCAATTTGAACGTCAACTGTTCATTATTGCAATGTTGTATATGCTGATGCGCAAACATTTAACTAACAAGCATCAAGAAATATCGTGATTACCGTGATCAATTGGTATAAATATGGCGAATGAATATAAAATTAATTCATTTGAATGATATATCATTTCTCTTAAATCCTATTTGCTTCGCTTTGCGCATTTTGTATATGAAAACATCACTTTTTAAATTAATTAAAACTTTTAAAAGTATTATGTCCATCGTTCGAAACACACAACTGTTTTTATCGTCAAACAAATAAACGATCAGCTTCGCATTCGCAACAGATATGTAATCATTAGCATCATAAACAAGCAGTGATGCCGAATCGCTGCGCAATTATTTGACGTTTGTGAACTTACCCTAAGATACGACTAAAGCTTAAGCACGGTGAAAACGTTATCACTGAAAAATCTGGAGCATCGACATTTATATTTATGCTTAAGAGACAATCGTCATGATATTTTGAAGCAATCCTGCTATTTACGATTGTTTTCAACAGGTCAATATTGATATTAAGAACATTAATACGACATACATCATTGACGGAGGATACTTGCTACACCGTGTTGTGTGGGATGGCGAGGAAACATTTAACATTATTTTAAATAAGTACGTTCAGTATGTACGTGGTCATTTTGGTCTCAGAGTTACTGTCGTATTCGATAGCTATGATGATTGCACGAGAAATATTAAAGCTGCAGAACAACATCGTCGAACTTTAGCAACATCTTCATCTTCCCATATTTTATTGGATAAGCTTATGACAGTTCTTATCAGTCAACAGATATTTCTATCAAATGCGCACAAGTCTCGGTTCATTTCAATGCTGAAGATATATTGGTTAAACAAGCTAATAACGATGTCGATGTGTGAATTATTGGAACAGCAATAAAAATTTAATTCGACAAGTACAACTACAACTATTGTTATTGAACATGTGGACTTAATTGAATTACTCACTGCTCAAAATCCGACTAAAAAACTATTTTTTTTCTTAAAACCAGAGAAAGCTCAACACAAAACGGAAGTATATTCGACAAAAAGTGTATCTTGTTTAACAAAGAGTCAAAATCATGTACTCTTTTTAAACGCAATAACTGGCTGTGATACGACATCTGCATTTTACAGGCGGCGTAAAACAACAGTCTTCAAAATGTTTGAAAAAAAAAAGATTTAGTTCACTGTACTGAAGTTTTTAAAAAAGTAGTGCAAGTCCACAAGAAATCATAACCAACGGAGCTCCTAAAAAAAACTACTTGCTTAGATAAATTTCGATATGAATGTTTCGTTAAAAATACTCGAAATAATAAACAAGTACAATTAGCTTGTCTTCGTCCAACCTCAGATGCTGCTCATCAACATCTTTTCCGGTATATTATCAAGTGCAACTGTGGTTTGGTTATCAGTTAGATCCAAAAAACTGGGGCTGGATGTTGGTGGACAATAAATTCGAACCCATAAAAACTTTACTTCCACCGACTGATCGACCTTAGCCTTGTCTCGTTGATTGCAAATGAACAACTAATGTATGCGGATTGGTGTTGCGTGTGTGTCTGGATGGATATTTTGTGTCATGACACCGGTGTCGACACAAGAGTCATGTGAATGGGCCGCTTTACATCAAAACAAAAAAAAATAGTTAAAGACGAAACAGACGTTGGCGAAGTAATCGAAATCGAAATGAAAAAAAAATAAATAATCGAAAAACTAAATAATAAATGAACTTAAAACGAACTAAGTAAAATACCTACTGATTTTTTTTCAAAACAAATGTAAACAAAGTAATTGAAAAACATTTTCGTCAACGGCCTTGGCTCCGATGAAAGCATCGCTTCCCAGTCGATCTCGTACTGTGGAGGTGTTAACACGTTTTCGGCTTCCCAGTTTTTTCAAATTAAATTTCGTGTGTGAGCTTAAGTTTAACATTAAATCAACATTTCATAAGTGGTGCAGTAGCACAGTGGTAGAGTGGCTGACCGAGAATCCGAGGGTCGCCAGTTCGATTCCCAGCCGGGCATCAGAGCTTTGCAAGCTTTTTTTCACAACCGTGAAGTGGAAAACTTTATTGGTTGGGAAAACGAACAAAGAAGGAGGAGTTTAAGCACCGGGGCATCGAAAGGTATCCTAGGGCCAATGAGGCCAGCGATGGCATCAGCTGAGGGAACATCGAAATTACAAGCAGTGATTCTGCAGCAACAACATCAACAGCAATAACAACAACGGCAACATCATCCGATGCTAACCAGAAGCGCAGAGGATCAAGTGCGCACCAAATTTGGTAAAGAGGAGATCCACGGCCACCTCAGCAAAGCTGCCAGCTGGGGTGAATACGTGCGATATAGACGAGACGTCAGAGGCAGCAAGACACACCCAGCTAGACACTTCACCCAAAGAGGGTATTGAATATATGTCTGAGGAAGGAGAAGGGCACTTCACGATGGGCGATAGTATGCCTTCTTGAACCTCTCCACATCAGAGGCGTCATCTGAGGAGGACGAGGAACTAATAATGGTCGCTCAAATTGAAGCATTGGAGGCAGAAATCCAAAAGTTGAAAAGCAAAGTTATGGCCAGCCAAGAAGCGCGCCGAGCGAAACAACTAAAAGAACTCGACGAACAAGAACAGCAACAGCAAAAAGAACAATTACAAAAAAACAGCCACAGCAGTAGCCAAAACAACAGCAACAGCAGCAGACACAAGCCCAGAAACAACTGCAACAAAAAAAGCATCAGTAGATTCAAAAGCAGCAGAATCAACAGCACCAGAAAAGTCAGTCTCAGCAGCAGCAGCCACAGCCGCCGATTACGAAAAAAGAAAAGGTGCCACCCATAAATACTTATAAAATGGAGTTACAGGCTACCATAAATCTGTGTAAGTTGGCCAGAGGTCAAAATTTTACTATAAACAGATTAAATAACGATATGCTTCACACTGGAACAGCACAACAAAATTAAAGCGTTGCTAAATGAAACCACTACTGAATTCTTTAGTTTCACCCCTATGACCGAACAATTTCAAACGGTCCTTTTGAAGGGCATAGATTCCTGCACGGAACCACAGGTACTCTTAAGTGAACTCTGCCAAAAAGCGAATGACGATCTCGACTTTATCGGGGTCAAGCCGTTCGCTACAGTTAGAGCTGGCCAGGAGAAGCGGAGTCTTCCCTTCTTCCTTGTTCAACTCTCACCCAGCAGCAAACTGGGTAGTTTGAGTAGTATCTCCATCCTCAACTACCAGGTTGTAACTTGGGACAAATTAAAAAGACGCGGCAACATGCTTCAATGCATGCGCTGCCAAAGGTTCGGCCACGCCGCAGCAAACTGCGAAATGCAGTCACGCTGCGGAGAGAACCACAATGCAGATGAATGCAAGTTAGGAAGGGAACGGGGCGAAGATAGGACCCAGCTTAAATTTGTACTCTGCCGAGGCGGCGGACACCCCGCTAATTATCGGGGATGCCCGACGTTTTAGCTTATAAAGAACAATAAAGCAGCAAAGTAAACAGTGGTAGAATAGCGTCCAACAGTGCGCCCTCCTACAACAACGCCCGTCAACCCCCCAAATGGCGTCAGGAAGGGGAAGCACGGTACAGCCTACACCAAAGGTCGCCCAACAGGCCCCCGTGCCTATGGCGCCGGCGGCACAGGCGATTATTATGGGCATTCTGCTGGCCATCCAGGGCCAGTTGACTTTCCTCCAAAACCAGTTCAGGGAGCAGGCGACTAGGGTGGATTATCTCTAATCTGTTTTGCCGAGCTTAACGCAACTTAGAGGTTAAGGGCGCGCTGCCGGAGAGGCCCTTTAAGATCCTAGTTGTGAATGTAAATTCACTGATTAGGACCGAACGTAGAGCGAATTTATTACAATTGCTTAAAGACATAAGTCCAGATGTGTTTATGGCTAGCGAAACTAAGCTTAACCAGAAACATAAATTGACTAACAACAATTACAATATCGTAAGAAGAGAGCGACCCAACTCCACTCAAGGAGGAGGCGTCGCAATCTTTATACTTAAAGGCATTAGTCATAAGGTAATATATAATAGTGATGTGCGAAAATTTCGGACGTTAGAGGCATGCATCATATGCATTCATCTCCAACAGGGTAAGCGAATGTATGTGATCGCTGCATATGCACCGGAAACACCTCAGCCCACACAGTTTTTAACAGAACTTGAAAAGCTTTTTGAATGCTTAAGATTGAGCTCGGAAGAAAGCTACTACATATTGGCTGGTGATTTGAATGCTAAACATATAGATTGGGGAAATGAAATACAAAATCCTCGTGGTAACCACCTGTATAATTGGATGGGTCGATACAACCTGGAGTATCGCATTGAACTTCTCACTACAGACAGGCCATCGTTTCCAAGAAGCGGTGCCTAACTGGATCTATTGTTGAAAGACGCAGGACTCACAATTACTGACACTGTGGGCCATCGGCCTAAAAATTGCTTAAGAACGATCGAGTCCGACAGTGACCACTGCGGACTCGCCGCCGTAATACAACTTCCGAACGAGCTCAAGGAGTTAGAGGAGTATGTACCTGTGCATACTTGCAATTACAGTAAGGTGCGCTGGCCACGCTTCTCGAACGTCTTATTGAGCGAATTACGTTCAAATGGTATATCCCCACCAAATGACAGGAACCTGACAAATACTGAAATTGATAGATACTTAGAACAAATGGTCGAAATAATTGAACGAACAATGAACAGGACAATACCGAAATACAAAGAACGTAACGCAACTGACATGTGCCGTAACGCGACAATTGATGCATTACACAGACAAAAAAGTGGCTTACTGACAAGACTAAAACGCTTGTACAGACGGTTTACTGACACAGGAGATCTGGAGATAAGGACACTGCAGTCGTCCATCAAAAATATCAACCAATTGATCAAAGAAAATTATAGGTTGTCCATTAATTTGTTTTGGGACAACAAAATTCGGTCCGTGAACGCTTCCGACCCAAGTATGTTCCCACAAATTAATAAGATATTCAGAAGTAAAGATCAAAACGACCTTCCGTGTCTTAAGCTCCAGAGGACGACACAAAACAAAGACGTACTTCTGACAGCAGGCATAGACCCAGATCACGCCGTCTTGGACGATGACCTCTTCATAATCGAAGATCCGCAGGAGAAGGTGGAGGCTGTGGTGGCTGCTTTCCAGCGAGTGTACAAAGTGAATGCTAGCATTCGCTCGAACCATGACCTGGAGAGCAGAGCTCTGGTTCACCACTTTTATAACGCAGTGGCGATCTGAGAACTTTGGTTTTACCGGGTTTAATGATTAACATTTGGCAAACGCCATAATCGCCGAGCGAAATGGGACCAGTTCCCTGTTAATTTCGAATATTGAGCTCCAGCTCATCTTTGATTCACTAAAGGAAAAGAAATCAGTAGGAGTCGATGGTATATCCAATGTTGTACTACGACATTTGCCTCAGGAAGCAGTTGACATTTATACCACACTATTTTACAACGTGCTGAATAATGCATTTTATCCAGTGCGGTGAAAGAGAGCCGTGGTGCATCTTCTCCCTAAAAAGGGAAAGGACAATACCAATCCGGCGAATCTCATGTCGATAAGTCTTCTTCCGAGTATCAACAAAGTATTTGAAAAGGTTATTAATAGGGCTCTGTTCAAGTGGGCGGAGGACAACAAAATCATGCCGGATACTCAGTTCGGTTTTAGGACGGGACATGACACAATTCATGCCGCGTCTAAGCTCGTTTCTGATGTCCAATGGAACAAATCTAAAAAGCAGTGTACGGGTGCCTGTTTGGATGATTTGGAGAAGGCCTTCGACACCGTATGGTTAGAGGATCTCTATCTAAAGCTCGCCAGACTTGGTATAAGTAAGCCGCTAGTGTACATGCTTTATGACATGCTAAATGGTAGAAAGTTTGTTGTCAAGAGTGGCAATGTAACTTCTACCACAGTTTTTAATATTAACAATGGTCTTCAGCAGGGAGCGGTTAACTCGCCGATTCTCTTCAGCATTTACACCAGCGATCTGATGGGTAGTCTAACTCAGGAAATTGCGTACGCCGACGATCTAATTGCGTACAGAACAGCTCCAACAGTTGAGGTCATCAAAATTCTTTTGCAGCGTGACTTCGACGAGATTCAGCGATATTGTGATGACTGATCAATTTCCAGAAATCAGAAACAATTCTGTTTAGGACTTCGTTGTCTAGCGCCTCAAGGGATACGAGAAAGAACTGGCGCAAGCTGGTGATCGTAGGACCACGTGGACATCCACTGGCGAGTAAAAGTGTAGTAAAGTACCTTGGCATCTGGTTGGATCAGTACTTGTATTTCGACAGACATAAAGGTGCTGCTCTTACGAAGGCTAGGGCAGCCTTTGCCCTGACAAAACGATTGTTTTATAGCAGTCGTCTTGACAGCAGGGTGAAGGTGATTTGCTACATGGCCCTCATCAGGCCGACGATTGCCTATGGATGTCCGGTGTGGTTCAACGTTGCCCCATCTCAAATGGAAAAGATTCGGGGGTTTGAGAGGCAGTGTGTTCGATGTTGCCTTGGATTACACAGAACACCAGAGTCGGAGTACAAACGATATTATTCCAACCAGGTTCTATACAACGGAGCCAACATAAACAGAATAGATAATTTTTTATTTAAGCTGATTCGGGGGCACGTTGCAAGAGCGATGGCCTCAACTTACATAATTTTTGGGGCGTATTACCCCAATAACGAATATTTCGAGAGTGCGCGGTTAAGTGGCTACATCCCTCCCGAGGCATTCCTCTATTTAGACAGTCGAGGGCAGATACAGGATGGGGGGGCGGTTCCTCTTATCTACCACGTCAGCCGGCAAACTGTGGATAGGCGACACCGGTATGATCGAGACGTCATCGCTCAAGGTGGAGAAGAGCACCTTCGGTTCAGTAGGACTGTGTCCGATCAGGACCGGAGGGATAGGGCGAAACAGGAGAACCAGTTCTGGTGGCTCTCTGAACAGCATCATAATGTTTAAAGTCGATGAAGATGGTATATCTTGGCCGACTTACATAGATTTAGGGCAATTAGGTATAGGGAACAGTCGGGGTGGCACCAAAAAAAATTAAAAATATGTATGTATGCGGGGGCATACGTGCATGTATCTGCGTGTCTGTACATGTATGTGCGTACGTATATGTATGTGCGTATGCACAAGTATGGGTGGGTTGCATGTTGTTGTGTGTCTTCATGCATATACAAAAAAAAAATAAACAAAAAAAAATTTAAAAACGAAAAAAAAAATGCTTCGGTGGCTGTTCTAGTTTTTAAGTAGTTTTAAGTATTATTACGTATTTTAAGTAGTTTAAGTTATTTTTAGTTACTATAAGTTAGTTGTATTTAGTTTTAGTTATTTTGAATCTATATTGAGGTTTAGTTTATAAGTAAAAAAAACAAAAAAAAAAACAAAAAAAAAATTATAAGATACAAAGTTTTTTGTTAAGTTTCCTTGAAAAATAAAATAAAATAAAATAATGAGATTTTATTAAAATAGTTTTTAGGTCGAAAGACATTAGTTCTAAGAGTTATTGTTTAGTTTAGAGCACCCGTAAAGGGCCAGTAAATTAGTTGTAAGTTATTAATAACTAGGCTAGTTTTAAACATTTTTGTCTGAAATAAAAATGAATTTACAAAAAAAAGCATCGCTTCCCATAGATCATCGAAATCAAGCATCGTTGCGCCTGGTTAGTACTTCGATGGGGGACCGTCGGAAACCAATCACGTGCTGTTGAGATATGTTTCTTCTGTTGTGAGTTCTTTCTTTCTCTGTCTCTCTCTGTTGTATTAATTTATGTGATGTTTAAAGCCAATGGTCTCGTTGGCGGTGCTTCAGTGTCGCTACTTCGTAGATTTATCTACGGAGTAGTATAATATGTATTGTAATGTAATGTAATGAAAAACATTATGATTAAAATACTGAATAGCTAAACGAAATGCCAAATGACTAACGAAATAGTACAAAAACATGAATCAAGAAAAACAAGATTACGACACTTCTTTTTTCGTTTTATTTTGCTTACGTCATTTGTGGAAAAAAACCTGCAAAATAAATTGTTTTGTTTCTCCGATGTGGATTAATGGATTTTTCGTGCACATATACATAATTTGTTTAGATAATGGAAGATTGGTCAATTAAATTTAGTTTAATTGCATTTAAATTAATTGCGAAAAAAATCAAGAATAACAGAGAGTCGGCGAGCTAAATGGATATCGAAGATTAAACAACAATTTTCGTGCTGGACGTGGACCTATGGTTGTCTAGTCCAAGGACGGGGTCTACGTAAGGCACATTCCTGGCATTGGGAGAATGAATGTTGATAGATAACATGAATTTGTAAGTGGCCCCAGGCCGTCATGTTAGACGTTTTATCATCTGGACGGAGTCAGCGTTTCAACGCCTTAACGAATTATTCGGCACATGGTAGTACCCATCTACTCTCAAAAAGGGATACAATCTGCTGCAGCACAGATTTGTCTAGTCTACTGATGGTGGAGGAGATCAGGAAGGTATTGTGTGAACCAAAGAAGAGGGTGTTCCGAAGTGTTCGTTGCCTAAATCCACTGACCAATACTCGCCAGCTCATCAAGTTTGAACCCATACGCTGAGTTTCTTGAGCGTCGTGTTGGCCGCCGAGAACTGAAAGTTCAACCGAGCAACGTTCATTGCTAAGCGTTCAAGGGTTGAATTGGCCAAATCGCACTTCGCTAGTGTCGCCACTAAAGCTGAGGCCAACCACTCCAAGATGCTATAGAAGGCTTTAACCGAATGCATGAAGAAGTTGGCTGCTAAAAAGAAGACAGCTCCAAAGAAGTAAACACCTACTTCCTTTCTAATTTTTTTTTAATAATACAAGCTAAAGTCATGGATAATTCATAACATAATATATGAATAATTAGTGATATTTTTATTTAATTCATAAACTAGTATGAGGTGATTATTTGTGAAGATTATTGCGGATTAAATAAATGGATTTTTAAAAAATTTTGTTGCATTTCCTCTTTTTGCATGTGGATAAATCTACAATTGCTCTGCTAAGTGTTCTTATGCTAAAATGCATCTTCGTGCATTGAAGGATTTGAAGATGTTGTCCAAGTTCGTCAAGTCATTCAACGTCTTTGGTGATGGCTTTGGCAAGCCGCCTTCACTTAGGGGGTCCACCCGTGAATACGATGCGACAATTTCTTCGGCTGTAATTTTGTGTCTTAGTTTATGTCATATGTATCCGGCCATATTTTCAAGGCCATAGCTAGTGGCCAATTCTTGATCACATCTTTGTTGCCATCAAGCAATGTTTTGAAATATAATACCTAAAATGACATTTCATATTATTTGTTTGCATAAGCAAAAGCAATGTCTGCAAACCGGTCAATGGTGCTTCAAAATCTGGGATATCGTCATAGCTTATATTTTCTGTGCCCGAATAACACCCTCTTTCTCGATCAGGATGATCATGGGGCTTCCCTTGCCACGTTTTATGTGTTTTTTAATACGCCCTGATTCAATTTGTACGACAACACATACTTGAATCCAAATCGGCTTGCGTCTAAAAGGGTTTCTACATTTTTTTTATAGTCCCTGGTCAAAATCCCGTTGCTTTTTACACTGTTGGAATGGAACCAAGTTTAAGGCGAGATCGTTTTTTATCTGTGCAACCTTTAAAGATAGAATATATTTTTTATTTATTTATTAGAAAGGAACTTAAATGCACTTACCCAATTCAAATTGCAGGTTCGTTTCTATGTCATCTACAGTAAAGTGGTCACTACAGATTCTGGCTGGTTTTGTATTAAAAGAATTCTTTCTTTCACAAAAACGAGTTAAAATTTTCAACAGTACATGATCTTTTGGAAAACTGTGGTATGAAACATCTTCTCTTCTTAATTTATTGTTTTTATTGTTCATATTATTTTTATTTATTTAAAACTTACACTGCCGTGTTTTATTATCGCCAATAACCCGTATGGTTGACCGCGTAAAAATAAAACGATCTGGGTTGTGTAATGTTATGTACACTCGGTTCGCCGAATTTAATACTCATATTTGCAAACCCAGATAAAAGCCTTGATAGAAACCTGGATCTCGTGTTGTTTTTGTAATACGTGTTAAAAAATAACCTAGAATCACCCCGTAGATAATAAAACGCAGCTAAAATACACAATTTCAAAAACAAAATCCGAACTTTTCCATTTCAAACTTTTTTCGCTTTTAACTCGTTTTCATTTTTATTTCACAATTGACGTCACATGAGTTGTCAAAAATTACAATAATAAAGCGAAAAAATAGAAGTGTCGTAATCGTGTATCCTTTCATTCATGATACAAAAACGAGATGAAAAAACGAAACAAACCATACACATGAATCAAAGGAAACTAGATTACTACATTTTTGATTTTATTTTTTTATTGACGTCATATGAGAAACAAAATCCATTATTCCACAAACAATAAACAACAACAATTTGCAGATTTTGTTTCACATATGACTTCATAAAATAAGAAAATCAAAGAAGTGTCGTAACCTTGTTTTCTTTGAGTCATGAACCATACGCATAAAACGTATATGCTACTCCTAAGCCCGTATGATAGTTCTTTTTTTCTCATTTTTAATGGATTTATTTTATTTACATGAAAGTCTCCCTTTGTGTGAAAGAGAAAAGATGTGTTTTTTTTACCGAAAGAAAAACATTGTATATGTATGATGAAAAAACGACGAAGTTGCATAATGACAAACATTTATTGGAAGTATACATTTTCTAGAACTCCCTAGAATTCCTAACCCAATAGTTTTAACATTTAAGAAATTTCAAGATATCTTCGTTCAGAGCATCGTATATATTGCTGCAATATATTTTACTTACATTTTTTTTTAAATTGTTGACTGTTGTTGTATTCAAAACGTCAAATGATTTCCCCTATAATCAAATTTATACTCTGTCCAACAAAAATAGTCAGCACAGGCCTTATGCTTTTTGAAACACACTCGTGCCTGGTGCTGAAATTCCCACTGAAAATAACCATAGTTACATACAAATTGCTTGTAATCTTGTAAAAAGCCAGCGTATATTCCACTATGACCTACCTACTGAACATCCAAGTGCACAGCATACTCCTGCTGTGTGCTTTCACCATGCACTCATTGCGTGCTTTTAAAATAAGCACACTGAATCAGAGCTACCACTGCTACGTTTGTGGTAATTTAATATGCTTACCACTGCAACCCTGTAGAGCTTCAAAACAGTACGAACTTTTTATTGGCATCTATTACAATCAGAGTAAATGGCAAGCAGCATCATATCTTCCCTGTACTGACTACGGGTTGCTGCCAAGAGAAATAATAATAAATAATAAATATTCTCAGCAATCTAGAATAACTTTCTGTTGTTGTAAAGCGTGCAACGACGCAGCTGATTAAAAAACAACTGTTCTCGTGAAAGTTATCTTGAGTTATCCCAAAAAAATTCGAAAAACTAGCTATTAACCGACAAATGTCAACAACAGCGGACTGAGAATTTAATTTTTTTTATTGTTGTCTCTCTTTTTACCGTCTGTGCCCATTTTGTTGGTTAGCTTGGCTTGGGTTTAGTTTGCTTTTGGTTGGATTTTTTATAAATTTATTAAATAAAAGCAATGCAATTCTCAATTGTTTTTGCCGGAACCCAATATGAAATTGAGGATTCCAAAGAAGTTTGCGAACAAATTTTGAGCGGTAAGTAATTGTTTTTCTTTTTTAAGAAAGAAATAACTAATATTTATTTATACATACATAGATCCATATTTTGCACGTTTATATATACTGGGTAGTGAGGAGCAACCTGCAACAAGTAAGTGCCTATTTAATATTAAGTTCTGTTTAAAATACCTACCGACATACATACAATATTATAGATTCGGAAATGCCTACTGAAATCCTGACGGAAGAAAAAATCCCAGAAACAACTGAGCCAACAGGGAATATAGCTTTAGTTCTAGGTAATAAGTGGATTTAGTTTTCTCTTTACTATACCTATATAATTTGTCTAATTGTACAAAAAGATTCCTTGATCCTTGAAAGGAATGATGACTAGATCCCTTCAAATTAGAGGCAATGGGCAAGAAGGTTAGAACATATTATTATTATTATTTTTAACATATCGCCGCCTGAGTGCCCATTAATTCGGCACTTAAGCACACAGGCGGCTATATGAATGTACATAAAAATGTATGGCTATGTCATAGGAAAACAAGGAGAGTACCAGCAAATAAATGTCCAAAAGCGAAAAATGACACTTCGGCAATTCAAAGAACTTGTCGGAACAATACCAAACTCCAAAACACTTTGACTGTGGTGACTTGGAGAGAAAGTATTGGAAGAATGTGATGTACGTTGCACCGCTCTATGCAGTTGACATGAAAGGTACTTTTACCGATTCGGTGGTCAAAGAGGGGAACATAGATAAACTAGAAACAATACTTGACACACCAAAGACATGGAATCATATTCAAAAAATTATTTATACTTTGGTGCGCTTAAAACATGGTATGCGATTCCACCTGCTTACGGCAAGTGGCTGGAGAAACTCTTTAATCCCATCTTTCATGATAACTACCAGAATTGCAATGCTCATCTTAGGCATAAGATGACATTGGTGAGTCCACAGGTGTTGCGCCAGCATGAAATAACTTTTAACAAAATCACTCAAGAGCCGGGCGAGATAATGATTACGTTTCCGTTTGGATATCACGAATGGCTTTTTCGATTGGCCGTCCGGAACTGACCCCCACAAAATAACAGTTGTTACTCCAAACAGAACAGAAAACGATTCTGGATTTCATTTCAGAAAGAATCACTAATACACTCACATAATTAAAATGTCGAAATCATCGGGTTGATTTGTTGTGTAATTTCGATGGTTTTATTGAATTTAAACTCCTTTTCTGGTAAAATAACATAAAAAGAAGCAATTTATAATTATTATTGATACAAGAAAATGTGTATCTAAATTGAAATCAAGTGTTTTAGAAATTCTTTTTAGCCGATGTGATTTTTTTAAAATTTAATTTTAACAACCACAGTGATACATACAATTCAGAATCAGTCAAATGGTTTCCGGGTGTTTTATTGGGGGAACGTGTTCCGGACGGCCAATCGAAAAGGCCATAACTTTGCCACAAAGCGATGGATTGAATACGGGAAGAGGGCTATTATTTGTCACTGTCGCAAAGATATGGTTAAGATTTGAATGGAAACCTTTATAAGGCGAACAGAATCAAATCAAGAAGCTGATGTTGACCAACCTCCACAAAAGAGAGGCTGCTCAAGTCTAAACATGGAAAAAAAATCTTATAATGTTAAAGAAAATGGAAATTGATAAGAAATTATACTTTAATGCCATGGCTGTTGTGCAACTCAAAAGATTATTCGCCAGGCTTCCCGGAGATGGCCAAGGGAAGAACTTATTAACCAATGGAATTATTAAGAATACAAAGCGAATGCGAATTCAAACAAGAACTATTTTTCTAGACGAAGAAGAATAACTACAACTGGAATTGGTTTATGCCGCTACCTTTCATGCTGTACATTTTTAATTTCTAGTTATTAATTACCTGTTTTATTTTAGTTATAAAGAAATGCTTTATGCATTTAAACTAGGCTTACTAAATCGGACTGAAGATCTCAGAAGATAAACATCATTTTGTTCTTATTTTTGCAGTAATATTTAAATTTAATTGTAATGATCATGACCAAGATAAAGATTTTGTTTTTTTTTTGTAGAAAAATGCTTTCTCATTTTTTTCTAATTCAGTTCAAATCTTTCATGAATTCGAAAAACGACGCGATGAACATTACAATGAAGCCAATTCAATACTTCCCTTATGTACTAGATTGTGGTACCAATCTAAAGTATGTATAAAAAATTATTCCCACAAAATTTTATTTGAATATGGGTATTCTTTATGTAGAAATATGTAATCAGTTTTAAAACAATGGGAAATCTACCATGTTATTTGCAATACTTTTTAATTTGGCAAATTGAAATTTACAACAGGAGATCTAAAAACAATTAATTTTAAGATTGCCCGCTCGATTGTTTTCATCAATCGTTCATAAATACACACCATTTCACATTTACTTTGAATTTCTACTGTCCATCATTGCAAACACAAAGTATTAAATTTTCTTAACGCCAAACAATTAATAAACAATTAGAACAGCAATCGCCAACAACAACTGTGTTGCATTTTTTGAAATTTATGTAAGCATCTACTACCCATTCTCAATTTAACATGGTTTATTCTTTTAAATATTAGTTACGCAAATCTTACTTCTATCTTCCCAAAATTAAAACGTATAAATTCCTCCTGCTTCAAAACCAAATACATCTGTGAAAATTACAAATATATATTTACAAACGATTTTCTCTGCACATAGAAGAGAAAACACGCAGAACGAATTTACTGTCAATGTACAATCATACGGAAGCATGTCCTTTGTTTTGAATTCGCGTTATTATTTTTTCAAATTGTAACTAAAATACTTCAATTAAATTCAATTAATAGAAGTACAAAAAGGAACCCTTAAGTAGTTATGGATTGTGCATCGGCGATTTGACACAAAACTCATACTAAGCAAATTAAAAATTAAAATTACAATTTATAAGTACAAAGTGATTTCTTTGTATTAATTATTTTATTCTTTGTATTCGAAAACTACTTCGATTTTTTATATTTACAGATCCACTGTTGATAAACAAGTTCTTCTATTTTTGGACGAATGTGTTAAATGGAAAGTACAACTGAGAAACCCTAAAATACGCCGCCGAAATATTTTTGTAAAGGTTTCTGAATCCATGAGAGCAAAAGGCGTGTCCTTTAAGGTTGAATCTCTGGACATCTAATTCAAAAATTTGAAGCAACGCTACCACGTCATACTGGATAATAATAAAAAAGCGACCACAGGGTGGGGGCGTTTTCCGTGGCCATATTTTGATTTGATGTCCGAAATCCTTGCGGACGGGGTGAAAGTAAAGGATTCTTATACAATAAGTTCCTTAAATGCCTCGTCTGCTTCCACTTCAATACAATCAATGTCAAAAAATGTTCTTTATTCCGAGGCACCTAAGTCTCGGAAATTAAAAGCATTTGGGGAAAAGTATCTGGATATGGAGAATAGAAGACTTAACCTTTTTGAGGAGTACATAAATGAAGTTCGTCAACAAAGGATGAGGAGGTTAGAGGCTCTTATACGAGAAAATGCCCAAAGTAAGTAACTGTAAGATAACACTTTGTCTATACTAATTTTTTTTTTTAATTTCAGGAAACCAACAAGACTAAAATGTTTTTGTTCCTTAATGAAAAAAAATTTGTTTTGTGATTTAGAAATACCTAATGCGTTCCTTAATGTTTTTTGAATTAGAATTAATGTTTTTTTTGTTGATTTTGAAATAATGTGTGGTGTTTAAAACCCACCATTTTAGTTTTCTTTAATTACTCTGTTATTATTATTAATTATTATGTTAGAATAAGCTTTAAAAAAAATATAAAATCAAATGAATATTTTTTGAATGAGAATTTTTTTTTTATTATTTTGAAATGATGCGACAATATTTTTATAAAATAAAAAACAACGGTACCTCCAATACAAATGTTAAGAAACTGTTAAAAAAAATATTTCTCAAAATGGCTCCAAGAATTTTTATAAAAAATTGCTTGTGTTCTTATATTAGTACAGTCCACTTTTAAATAAGAAAAATACATATGTATATAGCAAATATACATATGTTTCTTTAAAAATCACATGAATATTATGTATGCATATTGCACCTAAACTATATATAAAGTTAAATGCATTTATATTCGAAGAAAACGCAAACAATATTTACATATTATTTTTGTTTTTGTTTTTGTTAAATGCATTTAGCTAATTACAACTTATGTACATCCTTCATTTTTATTATCATAAGTACATATGTATTTACATAAATAGGTGCCATCCATGTACATATGTAGATACACATTTCTCCCCTAACTTACATAATTAAAATCCATAATTGGGGGTGACGTGGCAATTTATGTTAAGAGGACGATCAAATGCAAGCTTAAACTTTCATCTGTTGCTGATAGCGCTATCGAGTATTTGTTCGTTGATATAGTAGGCAATGAAGTACTTTACTTTTAGGTGTTTTATATAGGCTTAATAAGTATATTGATTTTTCACCCTTGTTTACAGTATTAGAAGAAATCTCGTTGGGCTTATCTAATATTGTACTTTGTGGAGACTTCAATTGCAACCTTTTAAACCTTAATATTCTGACACATAATATGCAAACCTATAACTTAGGACCAGTTAACAGTAGCATACCGACTCATTTTTTTGGTAAAGATGTAACTTTGTTGGACTTGATATTTGTTAGTGACATTAACGATGTTGCTTTATATGATCAGCTATCGGCGCCTACATTTTCAAAGCATGATTTAATCTTTCTAACTCTGAGATTTAGCCTTGAGTACTCAGCTAAGAAAATCACTTACCGTGACTTTCACAATGTAAATGTTCAAGAACTTGAAGAGCTAGCTCGGAATACAAACTGGGATTCTTTATTTTATATGCCATCATTAAATGATCAGATTCAGTTTTTAACCCAAAATAATATATTACTTTTTGATACTCATGTACCCTTAAAAATAATAATTCTTAAACCAAACAGTAAGCCATGGGTTACTCGAGGTACCGGTTAAATGAGTTACATCGTGCATATTGTTCACTACGTAATAGAGTTGTAGCTGAAATACGTACAGCCAAATCTGAACATTTTTCTCATCGACTTACCGCTTCTTTAAACGGGCGACAGCTGTGGAAGAACCTAAAAACATTGGCATTGGTAAGTCAAGGGTCAGACTAGCTGAGGCTGTTGATGGGAATACGCTCAATAAAACTTTTGTTTCTCAGATACCATCGGTCAGAGTAGAAACTTGCATTCCACTTACTGATCAGACCGACCTTGATGGCTCTGGTTTTGGTTTTTATGCAGTAGATAGTGCCGATGTTGTGGAAAGTGTGCTCTCTATAAAGTCAAAGGCTGTCGGGCTAGATAATATTCATCCATCGTTTTTGTGTATGATTCTGCCAATTGTGTTACAATATATTACTTTTGCTCTTAACAATATTTTGATGTATGGAGTATACCCGGACTTATGGAAGGTAGCTGAAATCATACCACTTCCCAAAAATGCAAGAGAAGTTGAGCTCAGGCCTATCTCGGTATTGCCCTTTCTGTCTAAATTCTTTGAAAGGATACTACAAATACAAATCAGAACCTATCTTACGGCCAACTTAATGCTTACCCCAAAAAAATCTGGTTTTCGAAAGAAACATAGCTGTATCACAGCACTTTTGAACGTTACTGATGATTTAAGGCAAGCATTGCATAATGATGATGTAACGTTTTTGGTTTTGCTTGATTTTTCAAAGGATTTCGATACAGTTAATCATGTCAATTTATGTAGAAAGCTTATGCAAAACTTCAATTTTTCATTTGGAGCAACAAAATTGATTTTATCTTACTTGGAAAATAGAAGGCAAACAGTGGAAGTTGGTGACAGTTTATCTAATTTTCTCCCGAATGTTACTGGTGCGCCTCAGGGTTCCATTCTTGGACCCCTTTTGTTTTCAATATATGTTAATCAGCTGCCATACTTTAGTTGCCCCCTTGGCTTAATCGAGCATGGTGCTTCTTGTGTCAATGAAGACTTAGAGAAAGTTGTAAATTGGTCTAAGTCTAATGGTCTTATTTTAAATCCTAAAAAATCTCAATGCCATGTCATATCTAGAAAATCACTAGACCTAGCTTATTTTCCACCGATTGTATTGAGTAATTCTCTTATAAAATACGTTGAAACGGCAAAAAATCTCGGAGTGACCTTCAACCGCTTTTTTACTTGGGATAACCATATAAATGCACCCGTCGGTAAGGTATATGGTATACTCGGTACCCTAAAAACACGTTTACTTATTGCAAAAACTCTGGTAATTCCTGTCTTGATATATGGTTGCGAAATTTACTGCAATTGTAATTATTTAAGTAAGCGTAATCTCAATGTCGGATTTAATTCTACTGTTCGGTATGTATATGGGTTACGTATTTACGACAGGATATCTGGTTTTGCTAAGCGCCTACTGGATATGTCTCTTACAAAATATCTTGATTTTCGAAGTTTAATTCTGCTTTCGGATATACTGCTTACTCGCCAACTGCAGTACTGTTTTGAAAAAATTCAAATTGCATCCCCGCATAGATCTCGTCAATTAATTGTTCCTCGCTGTTCAGTCTGAACATCTGAGTGTCAATTTTTTGTAAATTCCGTCCGTCCTTGGAACTCTTTACCACGAAATATAAAAGAAAATCATAACGCATCAAACTTCAAAAAACTCTTAAAATCTCATTTTCACTAAATTTGTAACTGTTATTTTAAACTTAAATGAATATTGGAATTTGTTTCTCTTTTTAATTTAGCTTCAATTCTATTAATTTAAATAACATAGTATGCACATTATTGTAAGATTAGCTTGATACTATTTTATAAGATATAATATCTTACAGTTTGTTAAGCAATCTCGAAATAAAATAAATAATCTAAATATGCATTTGTATGTAACTATATCTTAAACATCCATTCGACAATTCATTATACTAAGAATCAAGTTAATCTTCCTTACTTCGGCTTTAAGATTGGCATAGGATACCTACTAAACAGCTAAATTAAAGTTGTTAGCTCCAAGAGCAAGTTCGTACGATCCATTCGGGAACTTTATTTATTTCTGTTTTCTTTCAATACTATGTCATTATTATTATTCTTTTAGAATTAGAATTTAAAAAATAAAAATAAAAGAAGAAAAACAAAGTAATTAGTTGCAGATTTTTCTGAACTTAAAGCTTTATGTACATATAAATAAATACTTCAAATTGGCGAACCAATTTCTTTTAAATTTTTTAAAATTAGTTTCAAACAACTTGATATATATGTAGGTATGTATCTAACTATTTCTTAAATCATCCATCCGATACTTCAATATACTAAGAAACAAGGTAAATTTGCCTGTCGGATTTAAACCAACCTAATGGCAACTATACAGACTACCTCCCTAAATTGTATTAACAATAAAGTTTTAAGCTTAAATAGCAAGTACGTACCTTCCAGTCTCATGATTGACTCAGTCGACCTATATAAATTCTCCTATGAAAAAACTTGATTTAGTTGAAATGATAGTGTAGGTACACACAACTTCACCGAAAAAAAAGGATTAATTATTTTTTTCGAAATTTTATTTGTAACGGATTCAAACAAATCTGAGAGAAAAGCGTTTTTTTTTAAAACAATGATAGTAAATAATCTCTCGTCTGAGATTGGCTAACTCTAGCGTTCACTTCAGAATCGACATTAGCTGTGTCGCTTACTTCGCCGTAATCTACTTCAATATTGGTGTCCTCAAAATCTTCATTTCCGCGGATTTGAATATGATTGTGGAGTACACAACATGCTGTAACTATTTTAGTTGCCATCATAGGCTCCGCTACATCGAAATATTTAAGTCGGCGAAATCGTCCTTTTAAAAATCCGAATGCACTGTCTATCGTGACCCTGGCACTGCTTAAACGAGTGTTGAAGTGAGCTTGCCTCCCCAACAAATGTCCGTTGTCTCGAAAAGGAGTCACAAGGGTCTGACTCAATGGATACGCTGTATCACCAACGAGGTGGTATTCGCCTGAAATAATCCTGTCTATTTCACCAAAAAGTGGACTGTTTCGGTAGACCCTCGCATCATGCAATCGACCTGGCGCTCCCACGTATATATCGGTGAAAATAGTTCTATGGTCACAAACAGCTAAAAGAGAAAATCTGATGGGAAAAGTAAAATTACATATGCTTAGGACTTGCTTTGTAGAATCAAAGAATGGGTATTTTTTCTATTGTAATAGTCAATTGGATTTCTTAAGGACTGTTTTATTTGAATGTGGCAACCATCTATGGCACCGATTATACCTGGGATGTACCCGCCAGATTTTACGCGAAAAGCCTACGTAATTTTCATCTTTATATAATGTTATTTGAACAAGTATGAACTTACTTGCCATATTTCATTATAATGGCTTATTGAAAGCCATGTGATGTATTGCGTTATAAGTAAACAAAGTACATCTAGTATCTCACAAAATGCTTTATGGGCCGAACTTTATGCTAGATTAAAGCTGTCTCCTGCTGACAGAAAGCTCTCTTGCTTACTAAGTGTCCACAAAGTAAACAAGAGCTTTAATTCTAGGCCAATGATACTTTTTTTGTTTCCCATCTTTTCCATAAGATCCTTTAAAAATTAGATCTACATTGAAATTGATGATTTGAATAGAAGCTTACCGATAAACTACCTCGACTCATACGAAAATGGTCTCTAAATTCGTCCAACGTATATCCTGGAATTATTACGTCAAAATAATTTGTATTTCGGGTTGGAGTTCTACTTAAAATATCAGGAAATAAGTTCTGGGCGTTGAAATTGGCAAACAGGTCGCAACAAATGAACATGTCAATTTCTTCTATTTCCATAATAAATTATTAATAGTTAATCCGATATGAAATTAACAAATGTTACCGAACAATTGTTCTTCATATTCTTCTAAGGCCTTAATCACATTTGCCATGTTTTCCTTTATTTATGAAATATATACATAAACAAATCAAAAACAAATTCAGCCGAGAAGCAAATTAATTTGTATATAGTACTACTCTTTCAGCTGTTTTGATTCTTGACAGCCCTCAGCTAACCTATCCGAATCGTCCGCAGACATATTCGGATAGTATTGTATCCAAGATAACTTATCTATAACTGAGTGAACGCCCTCATTGTCTGTGGTGTCAAAATAATTGAAATGTCAAACGAAATCTTTGTAAATGTTCAGTGTGAACGGTTTTAGAGTTTTCGTAAGCTTTTAGCTGAAAACACCGTTTTGGGTTTGGTGTGAAAAGCCCATAGAAGGCCTAATACAATTTCTGAACCTTTGTTATTGTTTGATTGGTCGAACTTTTCCCAATATTGTTTTTTGAACTGAACTTCTTTAAATTCTTAAAGTAGGGTACACATTATCGAACACGCGTGACAGTTTTGATCACGATCGATAATGATGGCATGACACGAATGTAGGACTTCTCATAAAATTTTTTGATATTGCCTGTCAGGCAGCGTTCTTAATCGATGATGTGTATGCAAATCATTCATTCACTAACATTCATGAAATATTTTTGTTGTTAGTTAGTTCAATTTTGAATATTTGTCAATGAAAATTTTGTTTTGCTGACGGACAAAAAACTGATAAATGTGTTCCCGAAACTTTTCACGCATGTTCGATATCCTACAAGAATGTCACGCAGGTTCCGTAATGTGCACCTTACTTAAAGTAGGGTACACATTATCGAACATGCATGACAGTTTTGCTCACGATAGATAATGTGTACACTTGCAAGATGGCGTGCCACTCATGAAGGACTGCTCACAGAATTTTTTTGTGATTGCCTGTCAGACAGCGTTCTTGATCGATGATTTTTATGCAAACCTTTCATCGAACAACATTCAACAAGTATTTTTGTTGTTAGTTAGTTCATTTTTGAATTTTTTTCAGTAGGGAATAAGTAAAATAATATTTTGATGTGTTTATTGAACAAGATCTTGGATTGAAATTGAAAATTTTGTTTGCCGGACGGCCAAAAAAACAGATAAATTTGTACCCAAAACCATTGTATATAGAATCTATAGTAATATCATGAGGCCGTTTTTATTAACAGTCTGCTTAGACATTCGGCGTCGCTAGTTTATACATGGAACTTTGCAACATAGAGATGATTTGTTGCAACATTTTGAGAAGAGAGTAAGAAATTTAAATAAGAAGTTTTTTTTATTAATAATACAAATTCTATATACTACTGAAATACATCAGCCAAGTAGAAGACTTAGCACTATAATATTTGGACTTGTTGAATTATTGATTCAAAATAGCTTTTAACGGCCTTTAGTCCAACAAAAATTGGCGTTTCGTCCCGGTGATCTCACATGGACTCATCAGTTGACTAGTGAGGACCTTTGTCAATACGCAATTTTTGCCAAGTTCAGTTCATCTAACATAGATTTCGTGAAGAACATCTAGTGTGAACTATATCCAACAAGACTAGAATTCCTAATCATTAAATTGGAAATTTTTGTTTTTGCCCATGGCCTGGCATTATTTATATAAGAAGTTTTTTTTATTAATAATACAAATTCTATATACTACTGAAATACATCAGCCAAGTAGAAGACTTAGCACTATAATATTTGGACTTGTTGAATTATTGATTCAAAATAGCTTTTAACGGCCTTTAGTCCAACAAAAATTGGCGTTTCGTCCCGGTGATCTCACATGGACTCATCAGTTGACTAGTGAGGACCTTTGTCAATACGCAATTTTTGCCAAGTTCAGTTCATCTAACATAGATTTCGTGAAGAACATCTAGTGTGAACTATATCCAACAAGACTAGAATTCCTAATCATTAAATTGGAAATTTTTGTTTTTGCCCATGGCCTGGCACTAGTGAGGACCTCACTAGTCAACTGATGAGTCCATGTGAGATCACCGGGACGAAACGCCAATTTTTGTTGGACTAAAGGCCGTTAAAAGCTATTTTGAATCAATAATTCAACAAGTCCAAATATTATAGTGCTAAGTCTTCTA
The DNA here is from genome assembly GCA_910595825.1 of Philhelius pedissequus. Taxonomy (NCBI): domain Eukaryota; kingdom Metazoa; phylum Arthropoda; class Insecta; order Diptera; family Syrphidae; genus Philhelius; species Philhelius pedissequus. Next base: position 20,354,739 of record OU343164.1, on the reverse strand, counting down.
CTTGGCTGATGTATTTCAGTAGTATATAGAATTTGTATTATTAATAAAAAAAACTTCTTATATAAATAATGCCAGGCCATGGGCAAAAACAAAAATTTCCAATTTAATGATTAGGAATTCTAGTCTTGTTGGATATAGTTCACACTAGATGTTCTTCACGAAATCTATGTTAGATGAACTGAACTTGGCAAAAATTGCGTATTGACAAAGGTCCTCACTAGTCAAGTGATGAGTCCATGTGAGATCACCGGGACGAAACGCCAATTTTTGTTGGACTAAAGGCCGTTAAAAGCTATTTTGAATCAATAATTCAACAAGTCCAAATATTATAGTGCTAAGTCTTCTACTTGGCTGATGTATTTCAGTAGTATATAGAATTTGTATTATTAATAAAAAAAACTTCTTATATAAATAATGCCAGGCCATAGGCAAAAACAAAAATTTCCAATTTAATGATTAGGAATTCTAGTCTTGTTGGATATAGTTCACACTAGATGTTCTTCACGAAATCTATGTTAGATGAACTGAACTTGGCAAAAATTGCGTATTGACAAAGGTCCTCACTAGTCAACTGATGAGTCCATGTGAGATCACCGGGACGAAACGCCAATTTTTGTTGGACTAAAGGCCGTTAAAAGCTAATTTGAATCAATAATTCAACAAGTCCAAATATTATAGTGCTAAGTCTTCTACTTGGCTGATGTATTTCAGTAGTATATAGAATTTGTATTATTAATAAAAAAAACTTCTTATATAAATAATGCCAGGCCATGGGCAAAAAAAAAAAATTTCCAATTTAAGGATTAGGAATTCTAGTCTTGTTGGATATAGTTCACACTAGATGTTCTTCACGAAATCTATGTTAGATGAACTGAACTTGGCAAAAATTGCGTATTGACAAAGGTCCTCACTAGTCAACTGATGAGTCCATGTGAGATCACCGGGACGAAACGCCAATTTTTGTTGGACTAAAGGCCGTTAAAAGCTATTTTGAATCAATAATTCAACAAGTCCAAATATTATAGTGCTAAGTCTTCTACTTGGCTGATGTATTTCAGTAGTATATAGAATTTGTATTATTAATAAAAAAAACTTCTTATATAAATAATGCCAGGCCATGGGCAAAAACAAAAATTTCCAATTTAATGATTAGGAATTCTAGTCTTGTTGGATATAGTTCACACTAGATGTTCTTCACGAAATCTATGTTAGATGAACTGAACTTGGCAAAAATTGCGTATTGACAAAGGTCCTCACTAGTCAAGTGATGAGTCCATGTGAGATCACCGGGACGAAACGCCAATTTTTGTTGGACTAAAGGCCGTTAAAAGCTATTTTGAATCAATAATTCAACAAGTCCAAATATTATAGTGCTAAGTCTTCTACTTGGCTGATGTATTTCAGTAGTATATAGAATTTGTATTATTAATAAAAAAAACTTCTTATATAAATAATGCCAGGCCATAGGCAAAAACAAAAATTTCCAATTTAATGATTAGGAATTCTAGTCTTGTTGGATATAGTTCACACTAGATGTTCTTCACGAAATCTATGTTAGATGAACTGAACTTGGCAAAAATTGCGTATTGACAAAGGTCCTCACTAGTCAACTGATGAGTCCATGTGAGATCACCGGGACGAAACGCCAATTTTTGTTGGACTAAAGGCCGTTAAAAGCTAATTTGAATCAATAATTCAACAAGTCCAAATATTATAGTGCTAAGTCTTCTACTTGGCTGATGTATTTCAGTAGTATATAGAATTTGTATTATTAATAAAAAAAACTTCTTATATAAATAATGCCAGGCCATGGGCAAAAAAAAAAAATTTCCAATTTAAGGATTAGGAATTCTAGTCTTGTTGGATATAGTTCACACTAGATGTTCTTCACGAAATCTATGTTAGATGAACTGAACTTGGCAAAAATTGCGTATTGACAAAGGTCCTCACTAGTCAACTGATGAGTCCATGTGAGATCACCGGGACGAAACGCCAATTTTTGTTGGACTAAAGGCCGTTAAAAGCTATTTTGAATCAGTAAGAAATTTAATTCAGAAATATTTTTTTTTTGCATTTTAAGCAGAAAGAAAGAACAGGTAAATTGCCAATTGCTATGCCAAGCCAGTTCAGGTAGAAAAATATTCAGTGCGTGTGTGTGAATTTTACATTGAATTTCGTTTTGTTTTGATTTGCGATTTTTGCATTTTTTGTCTAATTTGACACAGGGAGATTTTTTTGACGTTTTCCTCTAATAGCCTAGTAGCTATCACACAAAGAAACTGGCACCAGGACACTGAGGAGGAAACTGGGAAAATTATGTTGGGCTAATTGGAATGCAAAGCAAAAAGTTAAAAAAAACTCTTCAAAACGTTGGGGGGAGATTTTGTTCATTCTCCTTACTTTCTGCCCTTCTCACCTTCAAACTATCAGTTACCGGCAACCCAGTTTCCTTGTGTGAGAGCAGCAGCCATTGCGATTTTCTTCGAATTTTAAGAAGTTGAAGTTCAAGGTATTTCCTGTGCTATGTAATATATTTGTGAATAAAATGTAAATATATGTAGGCACCTCATCCGCGGTTTCGCCAATTTTGCAATCACATTCATTGGGTCCTTCCGTCGACAAACAATCCGAAATGGATGTAGTCGACTTTATACACGAAATTCTTAGCGATGAAGAAGAGCTACTACGCTGGGACTCTGAGTCTGATGAATACCTCGACGGAACAGTAGTGGGTGCTGATCCGGCTGGCTGTAACCAAGATGGTTCAGTTAGTTCAGATTAAGACTCAATACTACAAACTGGCTTCGGCCTCGCTTCTTCTCCGGCTTCACAACAAATGGGAAGTTATCGTCCTGATCTAAGAACCCTGGATCGTTGGTTCCAGAATTTAAGGATACAGGACCCCAGGATACTACGTGCTGCATGCAAGGGATAAAGGTGATCCCATATTCTGCATATTGGTAAGAAGTAGTATTAATGCATATTTACTTCCTGATTTCAGCGATCGGGATCTGACAGTTGCAAGGGTGCAAACCAGAAATTAAGTGTACTGGATAGCTTCTGCATATTTGGCCATGACCACCTTGGCCCACTTCCTGGCGAAAAGCTCAGGGAGCTTATCTCGATGGAGGCACGGTAGAAAATGTGCCTGATTATTGGTTGCGATGCAGACGCCCGCCACACCGTTTGGGGAATTACGAACATAAATGAAAGAGGTGGGTCACTTTTTGATTATACTCAGTAATAACCTAATGAACCTACGTTTATTAACAAGAATAGACAAGAGGTTTTAGATATTACACTCTTCTCTGATGTAATTTATCAAAAACTTTTGAACTGGAAAGTTTCAAGGGAACATTCAGTCTCTGATCATAGATACATCCAGTTCTGCTTAGATGAAGAAATTAATAAACAACCAGTTTTCCGGAATCATCGGTCGGAAATTATATACGGAATCATTAAGTAAACTAAATAAACCCTACCTTTTTAATATACCCAAAAATTACGGAGCTCGATGAAGTAGTCAACATATTAACTCTTCCCCTTAACAAATCAATGTACATTTCCCGTCCTCTTATGTGGAATTCAGGGCTAGTACCGCTCAGGAAAAAATTGTAGAACACTTTTCAATAGAGTTAAAAAATCTAGAGAACACTCAGATTGGGACGCTTATAAGAAGCCCCTTAAAATCTACAAAAGAAAGTTCAGAAAGAGTAAGAAAACTTTATGGAGAAACTTATGTGAAAACATAGAATACCTGCCGAACTCCAGATAACCTCAGATATAATTATATCTATCCTGGAGGTTATTCTAAATGGGTGCTTTGACCTCAAGTATATCTCCTTACTGTGGAGAGAAGTTAAGGTCATCTTTATCTCCAAAGTAGGCAAAATCACCCATGACCTCAGACCAATCAGTTTATCTTCGTTCCTTTTAAAAACTCTAGAAAGACTGATAGAAATCCATTTACGCAGTACAATAAGCGTTTCTACTGCTCAACACGCATATTGTAAGGGAAAATCGGTTGAAAGCGCCTTACACAGAATATTAATTGCACCATAAAGAGTACACTCTGGTGGTATTCCTTGATATTGAAGGTGCTTTCAACAACGTTAGTAGGGCGGCAATAATCACAGCGCTGGAAATTTTAACGTATCCGACTCATTGACAGAATTGATTAGTCTCATGTTAGGTAGCATAGTAATCATCTCAACCCTGATGGACTACTGAGAAAGAAGTTATGTTTGTAGAGGCATTGTATTTATATACATTTCTATAGTACTATCATGAAGAGGAACGTCCGGGGAGCCACCTGGTATCTTGGGATCATTTGCAAAATTTATATAGCCTAATTGAAAACCAAAAGGGAGTAGAATGCATATGCTTAACATTTTCAAAAGTTAAAACAAGAGAAAAAATTATACCTTCTTAAGTGAAAACCAAAAGGGAGAAGAATGCATATGCTTTAACATTTTCTAAAGTTAAAGCAAGAGAAAAGAAAATATACCTTTTGTGTGAAGTTTTCTTTCCTAACATTTATTTAAAATTGGAGAATCTACCTACATACATACATATGCATGTATAAAAATTTTTGGAAAAATTGTATCGCGTTCGACCTAGTTTTGGTTTTGGCATTATTATAATTATATATATAGGTATGTGTGGATTAAATGTTTGCCGTGTGTTCGTTTTGTGTTAAAAAATACAGTTTTTGACTTTGATTTATGCACTTTTCGTTTCGGCAATAAATTTGTTTGAAAATAAATTTGTCCGCCGGTTTGTTATGAGCTTAAAAATATATTAAGTTCAGTTTAATTGATGCCGTAGATATGTAACTGAGTTGTGATGAGTGTAATTCAAGCAATTTTTAAATACCTACCTACCTATGCATTTAAATAAACTCCTTTTGTGTGATAAAAGTGTTGTGGCATTGAAGATAGGTAGGTATGTACTTATGTAGGTACCTTTAATAAGATATTTAAATACCTACAATGCTTGTGATTTAAAATCAGGTTCAAACCGTATTGGAGTAAAAATTAAAGATTTAAATAAAATACTACCAACGTATAAATATTATTTATTCTTACATAACCATATTAAAGCAATAAATTTACGTTTTTCTAATATGATACCAATGTAGGTAGGAATAGGTACGAGTACCTACTAACATTTAAAAAATAAATTTTATGAGATAACTTTTTCATTTTATTTCATTTAATACGTACCTATATCTATCAGTAGGAATGCATTATTTTTTGCATTTTTAATTGAAAAGAATGTATAACTTTTAACATATATGGCAAGTTTTGTGTTCGTAAAAAAATTTAACTCGAGATTTTGATCAAACTTTGCATTACGATGATAGAGAACACGAATGACCAAAAATAACGGTACATTTTATTATGCCAAGAAGGTAAATCTTGAACAAATTAGTAGATTAAAGAAGGGAAAAGGTACTTTTTAGTAGTGTTTTTGTTTTTTTCTTTGGGAAAAATGGTTATGGTTCACAAATTTCGGAAACAGGGCTTATTTGATTTTTTTTTAAATTTTATTATGGAGAAGCTCCCAAGAACTTAAATTGTATTGTAAACCAAAATGTTTCAACAAATTTGTTTAACCCAATATATTTCGAAAAACACTTAATTGATTTTTTTCAAAATCTCGTATTTAATAGTTATTTGGCATTACCTTAAATAGGTACTTGAACAAAAATGTTGTGCCGAAACAAAAAAAAAACAACGGCTACCGTTGTAACACAAATGTTAAAAAAAAAATTTTGAAAAAACAATGTGTGCGTTCTTAGAATAGTGCTACCCACATTTAAGAAAACAAAAATATATTTTATCATTGATTTTTTTAATAACATTACTACTTTAAATTTGCGTTTCAATTTTTTCCTAAATACAGACATGTTGTTGCTATTTACGTTACTGAATACATACATATTATATAATAGGTACCATGTAGGTTATCATACATTTAAATGTACATATCTTTAAAAATCACATGAATATTATGTATATTTCACCAATCATCTAAGATTATGTATATGTATATAGCTACCTACCACTTACATCCTTCATCTTTATTATATAGGTACTGTGAGTTAACACCCATATGTTTAATTGAATAATATACAATATAATAAAAATAAATACGCATAAATGGAATTTCAATTATATAAAACAAAGGATTTATTTATTAGCAGTAAATAAAAATAAAAATTCAAAATAAAACTATTACATTTGTCACTAATAAAATATAAAAAAACTTAATAGTTATGGCGGTATAGGTACATCTTTTTTTTACATCACTTCAGATTTTAAGCTGTAGTTGTGCTTAAAAGCTTAACAGTAGTGTAAAATTACTTTTTATCAATGAGAAGTAAAATTTCTTTGGAAAGGCAAAAATCTATTGTGGATTTGAAGAAAAAAGGAACATCAAATCGGGAAAACCTTGTTTCAGTGAAAAAAATATTGATACATTTGAAAAGTTTAAAACATTGGAAAATTTCAAACGTACTTGAAAACTCAAAAAGCTAAAAAGCTAAATAAAGAATTTAGTGAACAAAATGTAAGAAACATAGTGAAACATGAAGGAGGTTCAGTGAAGGTGTGGGGGTGTATGGCGGCATCATCCTAAGGATACCTCGTGGCTCGTTAAAGAATGATTGCTTTATCGAACTCTAAAACAGTTCGATCACCTTCACAACCGCCGGACCTAAACACCATAAACATTTATGGGATCATTTGGACACTCAATTTCGTAAAAGGACTATAGAGAACAAAGAAGATTTAAAAAAGGCTTTAGTTGAAGAATGGTCCCAAATATGGTCTGATGTTACAAATAACTTTGTTCTATCCATGCTAGGTAGACTTAAAGTAGTTATGAAGTCTAAAGAGAGCCAAACGAAGTACTATTTGAATATATTTATTAATGAAATAATAGATTTTTATTTACTTTTGACATGTAAAATTTGGAATATGTTTAGTTTTGTATTATAGTGAAAATTAGATTTATTTTGAATTTTTAAGTATATATTTACATACCTAGGTTCCATCTATGTAGGTATAGGTATACATTACCTTCCTAAGTAACATGATTCAAATCCATAATCTAGACTTAAATATACATGGTGCCTTGAATTTTATAATTCAGTGTCTTTTTAAATATTTCAAGGCCGCCGATCAGCGTCAGCGCTTCCTAAAATTTTATATACAACAGGGTTGAAAAATCTTCTTTCAGCTTGTATTAAAAGTGTAAAAAAAGTGCATCGAATTGTACCTACTTTTTGACTTTATTTAACAACGTAGTAAAAAAAATCAAAAATGTCACTTAACCCCTTCTAACTCTTGACATTTTAATGGTTAAATTTCTCAAAACATATCGCGGCAGCGCAAAATTGTACTGAATGTAATAAAATTTTTATTTATATACCTCAAAATATTTAATGTATCGACATAAAATTCGAACCCAATAAGTTTATTTACGTACATACATATAATATCCATTTAAATAGGAACCAAAAAATCAACAGTGTATAACCAAGTTTTATTGTTAAATAAATGAGAAAACTTTGTACCTATTATTTATGTAAAAAAAAGTAGGTAGATGATAAGTTGATTAAAGATTATGTAATTATTTTGCAAAATATGTTAACGGATGTAAATGTTAATAAGTATGTACTACCTAACTAATTTTAATTTTAATCAAAACGTTGGAGTTGCATATGATGTTGTTTTGAAGGCATATCATTTTTCAATGCATGGATCATAACAACATACAAGCTCGTCACGATTTCTTTAAATTTACTATTCGATTTGTAAATCCAATAGATTGCAATATTATTGTACATCGCAACATTAACTTTTGAATCTGGTAACTCGAAAGTTTGATTTTGTACTTTTGTACCTATATTGTTTTGACCCAACTCAATGTACAATTTATCACAACCTTCGTAATGACAACTGCACACAGTGCTACTTTATAAAATCGTATTGGAAATTATAGTTAAAAAAATAATTTATTTTATCATTCATACCTTTTTAAAACCAAATTTAATTATGTCAATATTTTCAATTTATTTGTGTTTAAAACCAAATTAACATTATCTTATATCAATGCATTAGAACTTATAGTTTGCCTGCGTAAGTTAATATTGTCGTCATTTTGAATAACCAATGGAGTATTCCACTGAAAACTAACGTAGTTCATTCAACTATTATTACACATTTATTGAGAATTATATTTTAAAAAAATCGAATTCGATTTTCGACAAATAAATAAGACCAATAGCGGAGTGTAATATTCACTCAATGTGCGAAAATCATTAAATTAAAAAACGTTCGCTTTTCTTCTAACACTCGATTGGATTTTCATAATGATGAAATAGGTATGTAAGTGTGTATGCAGTATGCACCTACGTACAATGTTTGAAGAAAATCGATTCAGCTTCTATTATTGTAATATGTTCTGATATTGATGAAAACCTTAAGTCAGCTTTTTTTTATTATGTAGGTACTTCATCCAATTGTGCCTAAATACCTACATACACCCACACCAAATATATAACACCTTAATATATCACAAGTACAAATGCAGATTTTTGTTTAATTTTGTTCATGTTTTTATTTTCCCATATATTCTAATATACCTACACCTAGCTACATTTAATATTTATTAATTTACTAGTTTAAAAATAAATTAAATATAAATTTTTGTTTTGTGAACTTGTAAATAGGTAGGTAGGTACCTACAGCTGGAAACAACAGCAAAGCACCACCTACCCCACATTCTACATATTTAAAAAAAAAATAGTTAAGTAGGTATGTAAGTACCTACATTTGTCTTTTACTTATCTTAATGCTAATTTAGCTCCGACTCGATTTTTTGAAAATTTGACTGAGCTGCTTTTGGACAAGTATTGACATCAAGTCTGAAACGATAAATAAAATAATAGATAGGTACTTAAAATTTGTCAAAATAATTATCTTTTTTTAACTTACCTAGCTATTTAAGATTTTTATATAGCATTTTGAGCGCGAGTATTTGTACAGATTCTTACACACAATACAATACATAGTTGTTTTGAAGTTTTTCAAATGTTGTCTTGTCAATGAAATATTTATTTTGTGGCAGTGTACCTACCTACCTACAGACAAAATAAATTAATAATATTAAAAAATAAAAAAATATTGATAACTGAATAGGTAGGTAGGTATATTTGTTTTTTTTTATAGCTGCAAGCAAAACACACAATGTCACAAAAAGACATTCAGTCCGAAATCATTCGTTACGAGGTAAGAAAGTAATGGTTTTATTGGCGAATTCTACTTATTAAAAGAAAGGCCATACAAAAATCACCAAATCCAAATAGGTACCTAGAATGAAATAAATAAAATTCAACCATAAACAAACATACAAACTACCATTGTATACCGCAATGAAACTACCCCAACAATAGTTAGTACCAAACTATAGTAAGTGAGTAGCATTATAATGCATTACGTAATTCAAAAATACAAAACTGAAAAAGCAGCAAAATTAATAAAATTGCTACAAACCCAAATAAAACGAGAAACAAAATACCTTCAAATGTTATCTTATATATGAACGATCAACTTTGTTTTCCTCTTTGCATCATCCACTTAAAAGATAAAAAAATAAAACATGTGATGTCAAAAAAGAAATCACAATTGGTTTTCTCTCTTATACTCCTCAACTCAACTTAAACTACCTCAACTCTTCTTTTTCCCCCCCCCTTTCTTCCTCTGTCTGCGTCTACAAACTAATCTCTACAAAGCTGAAAACAGCGATACAGACGACATCTGCATCATACAAGAAGAACCCAATTTTCATGTTCCATAGTAGTACTATAGAGATGTATATACACAAGAGATGTATATACACAAGATGGTGTTGGTATGGAACACAGTGACCAACGAAATGTTAATAGACCTGGAAGCAGAGGGATATGCTTATGCTGATGATGATGCTATTGTTGTATCAGGTAAGTACGCATCTTAATCGACTAAAAAAATGAGCAACCAAATGTAGTCTGGATATCAACCCAGCCCGAAAGAGTGAGAAAAGCAACAGTTGCACTCTTCTCTTGCAAATAAGCCATTGGGAATAAATTGGGCTTTTCCCCACGGATTACCAACTGGTTGTATACAGCGATTATCAGACCTATACTTACTTATGGAGTAGCAGTATGGTGGACTGCATTGGACAATATCACTTATTGTGACAAATTAAATTAAATCCAAAGGTCAGCCAGCTTATCTATCCGCAGAGCAATCTGCTCTACACCCTCGGCTGCCCTTAAAATACTACTTAGTCTTACACCCCTTGACACTTACTGCAAATATGTGGCCACGAATACAGCTATACGTCTCAAAGCCATCTCTTATTGGACTAGCAATTCGATAGGCCATTCCAATATTCTGAACAAATTCGAACCAAAACCAGGACGACTACACCACACAATAGCTAATCTTCGAAAAGAACTTCCAAGTTACCATCCCACCACGAACAGATTGGAAGGATGAGAGCTTCTTAAAATATGAGTCAGCCCACTTTAATACGGTCGGTTCAAGAACCGAAGAGGGAGTGGATGGCGGTGTGTTCTCGGACAGACTAAATCTTAGTCTCTCTTTCCGTCTCCCTGACCATTGTAGCGTTTTCCAAGCGGGAATTCTGGCCATTAAAGAGGTGTTATACTGACTAAGGGAAAGCGTGATATCCACATGGGATATCCGTATATTATCTGACAGTCAAGCAGCATTCAAATCACTTGGCGCTGTTTCCACAAGCTCTAAAACTGCCAGCAACTGTCGATCATCTCTCAGGGAGATGGCAGAACATTCACCTGATTTGGGGGCCGAGAAATAGAGATATTTTGGGAAATTGCAAAGCCGATGAACTCGCCAGAAAAGGAACCAAAATACCAATTCTACCGAAAATGGCAGAAATCGGTATGCCTCTCGCTACAAGCAAACTCTTGTTACATCAAAACTCCATAAAACAAATAAATTTCAGAGGGTCAAACATCACTACTTGCTTGGCCACTAGACAAATCTGGCCAGCAATAGACCCAATACGCTCAAAAGGTCTACTCTCTTTGAGCAGAAAATATTTTGGCTCCGTAATAGGTGTCGTAACTGGGCACTGTTTAATTGGTAGACACGCCAAAAGACTTGGCGTTTTCTCCAATATCTTTTGCAGAAGCTGTATGGACGAGGAGGAAGAGGAGACTATCTCCCATCTTCTATGCTCACGTCCTGCTCTCTCTCAAGGATGTAGATTACACCTGGGGCAATACTTTTTCGACGACACAAGTGATCTTAAACACATACAGATGCACCGGCTAGACCGCTGCATTAGATGCTCAATTGGTTTAGATAAAGAGTTAATATTTCTTCATGTGGTATCACAATGGACCTATCTAAAGTCTAAGTGTGTCAGTTGTTTTCCTGCCGGCCATGTTAATCTAACCTAACCTAACCTAGGTACGAATACCTACCATCTGCCTGCGCCGGCGCGGTATGCCGCGATGATTGCAATTACATCAGTCGATTATTGCAGAAATAATGTAGTTGGTTGCGAGTACTACGGAATATTTGGAATTTAAATATAATCTTTGGAATCTTTTTATAAGTAGATACCTAACTACATGAAAGGCAGTTTTTATTATGAATGAATAATAAATTCATATTTACATATATTTTGTAAATAAAATGTAGTTATTTGTGACAAATTCATTAAAATATGTATAATGCGCCAGTTATAGCTTTCATTGAAACTCGTAATTGAAAACTCTGACTATCAATTCTGAGGCAATTTGAAATTTGGTCTAATTTCTTTTTAAAAGTGAAATAACCGCAAGTTGGATTTATTTCGTTAGTCATAATGAAATAATACCAACAAAGGGGGTGGCCGTGGGGCGATAGTTGTGTGTTCGCCTGTCAACATCATGGTCACAGGTTCGATCCCTCCCGTAGTCTATGTCTTCTTATTTTTCCATTAAAAACCAATTCTAAAAATAAATGTCATACAATGCGTTGCTGGTTTACTCATTGCATGCTGTTTAGGCATAGAACTAACAACATGTGATTAAGTAAAACTAGTATACCGATAAAATATGACAAAGAGGGACATAGATAAATAAGACAAGAAAATTTCTCCGCATTATTTCAGCCGCCATCCCTGGAGATAAAATCTGAGACAACAACGACATACAGTCTCCGAATATCGCGCCACACATCTTTCCTATCATTCTTTCTCTTCCTTAACCTCACCCTCACGCCGGCGCTGTGTTGAAACAATTAAAGGGTATTCATAATCCCTTGAGCGCGTGTAGATTATTAAAAAAAAAAAACAATGAAATGACAAGACCAAATTAAAAAAAAAAAGATTATTGTTGGCATTATTACGTATGTAAATTCTATGTTTCACAAAGAATAGACGCAAATTTAAATCGTCCGTATTCGGCATTCTTTTATACATAAATCTTTTATGCATAAATCACTTAAGTGCGCAAACTTGAAGTAAATAAGTTAATAGTTAACCACAAATTTAAAAATATCGCCACAGTAACCAGTAAATAATTAAGAAATTAGTGATTAAAATTTCTAAGTAAAATCCAATCGAATCAATTGTATAATATCTCTCCTCTGCAAATACAATGTCAATACGTTCCAAAACACAGCCACAAGCACCTCTATCAACACCACCCCCATCAAACACCAATTCTCCAGCAGCAACTGCTCCTAAACGGAATAAATTAAAAACAACGCAGCCAGAAATACCCCTCTGAGCACCACTTTCCTCACGTATCAATACACCAGGAGTAACGGCCCTGAAGGCGAATAGATTCAGCGGAGATGGTGAACCTCATCTCACCCTCGCCGCTTGAAGAGCGCTTAAATAAATATGCTGACATGATAATTGATCGCATTACGAATGAGTTCTCCAAAATACGCTGTTAACTCTTCGAAAGACTAGAGCAAACTGAACAAAATTGGTCTAAGAAGTTTAACAAAGTAAACAACACAATCACAGATATTATTAATCGTGTTCAATGCATTGAAGACAACTTTGTTGATACGCCCACGTTTGACAGCAAGTTGGTTATTGCAAGCAACGTTGCCGGACACAAAATTTTGTAAGTGCCAATTCTGACAACAAAAAGTGCCATTTTAGGCCACTGGGTGCCACCAACAAAAAGTAAAAAAAAAATCCGAAGATTTCATATGTAATTTTTACTTTTATTTATTGCGCCTCAAAACTTAAGCAATAATAAGAATAAATAAACGCAAAATTAATAAAAAATAAATTAAAAGATAAAATAAAAGAACCTCATTAAATGAAACATACAAAAAATAAATAAAATCATCAACTAACAATATGTGTGTTCAATGAGGATGTTCGGAACACTTTAGAACAGGATTTTCTGCACTCACTTTCTAGGTAGAACAGATTTGTGAGAACTGTCAAAACCATTTGATGTTGTTAAAAAAAAACATCTTGATGTTAGATTTAGTTGATAAATCATTTTCCGTGTCGGAATCATCTCAATTTCATGAAAAATATTTTTTAAATAAATTCAACTCCATTTCAATTTATTTTTAAGAATGTTTCTTCAAAAATAATCGAACTAGAATTGTAGGTAAACAACAATAATATTTTTTATAATCTCTGTCAGATGACTGACTGTTCTAATTAGCTCCATATATTTTAAGACTTCAATTGATTAACCTCCCATCTCTTTCTGGTCACAGAGATTACTCGCAGTTCTGCTTCATAATTGGAGTAATGAATGGATCTATTTTATGTCCATCGTTTCTCGTTCGAATAGGTTTCAATATGAGTCAGACTAGTTTAAGAAGAAATTTACCACTTCGAACTATTTTTGGCAGATCAAACTATGGCGCTAATAGTCTTCTTAATCAGTTAAACATAAATTTCAATAAATTCTCTATTCTCATTGGTTCTGCAAATGATAATTTTAAATCTGAAAGCTTTAAATGTAATTTATTTGCTCTGAGTAGTTGAAATTTTGTTATAATTATAATTAATTAAATTTAGGTAATTTTTACGTTAGCATTTAACGTATTAAATAAATATATAATAATAATAATTTGTTATTTCTTTTTCTGAAGTTTCTCACGAATCTGTTCTGTTCTATTCTGTTCTAAAATTTTCGTCACTGAACAATCTTAATATAAATTCTTAGGTGGCGTGAAACAACCCTTTCAGCTGATGCACTACTTGATCTGATCATGAACTTGGATATATTTGAAAACATCTGCTCGTTGATTCCTAGAGTGCTATTTGAAGCGTTTGAGTGCCAGAGCGCCATTTAAATTAAAAAGTGCCAAAAGTGCACGATCGTGCCACTTGGGTAACGTTGATTGCAAGTACCACGATTGCAGACGTTGTGTGAAGAGTGGATATTATCGAATCAAACTCGACTGATGTGGGTGAACTAAATTCCAAGCTTCTGTCATTGCAACAACAAATTGATGAATCAGAGAAAAAAGATATTGTAACGTCTTGTTTGGAGTACCTTGTTTGCCAGAGGAAAACTTAACTATGCTCTTTAATCGCATGTGTTTAACAGCCAAATGCAAGCATCCCACTCTAAAGAATATCTTTCGCTCACACTCTGCTGGGTATAGAGTCCGATAATTATTGTTTACTGAATGTAAGTTTATCCAAAAATACTCGTATAGATCTTCACCATGCTATTCGTATGACGAACAAGCACCAACTGTTCAGTGCATATAAAGAGTTTTCCAATAAGAGGTGTTATTTTGATATTCAAAGAAAAATGGCATTTTTGGATATAAATGATCGGATGTTTATTTCATTATAAAGAGGAAGGTATGCCGTTAATAATGGAACACAACATCAGCCAAATGGCCGCCAAGACCACGCTTACAGGACCATATCCTTTTCATGAAATTTTCCATAACCAAATCGCAAAGTGGCTGCCCTATGTCCTCGATAGCCTCACGAATTTCATCTTTGAGGTCTTGAATCGACGCTGGGCTGTTGGCGTAGACCTTATCTTTCACGTGGCCCCAAAGGAAGAAGTCGCAAGGTGTTAAATCACAAGATCTCGGTGGCCAATTGTGATCACCTCTTCGAGAGATAACACGGTCCGGAAACTTTTCCCGTAAGAGATCGATGGTTTCATTGCTTGTGTGGTACGTAGCGACGGCCGTCTTGTTGAAAGTAAACGTTGTCCAGATCAATACCATCCAATTCAGGCCATAAAAAATCATTAATCATCTCTCGATAGCGCAATCCATTGACCGTAACTGTTGCTCCAGCCTCATTTTCGAAAAAGTAAGGTCCAATGACCCCGCGGGACCATAAACCGCACCAAACAGTCACGCGTTAAGGATGGAGAGGCTTCAACAATAACTCTTGGGTTTTCCGAGCCCCAGATGCGACAGTTTTGCTTGTTGACGTAGCCTCCGAGGTGGAAATGGGCCTCATCAGTCAAGATGATTTTTCGATGAAATTCCGGTTCATTTTCATGCATTTCAAGGACCCAATCAGCAAAGACACGACGTTGTTGATGATCAGCCGGCTTGAGTTCTTGTGTTAACTGAACTTTATAAGCCTTAAGACCCAAGTCTTTATGCAAAATACGGTGTAATGACGTTTGTGGAATGCCTAATTCCAAAGAACGACGAGGAATGGACAAACCTGGGTTTTCTTCAACACTTTGGGCTACAATAGCAATATTCTCAGTTGTTCTTGAGCGACGTGCACGGGTTTTATTCTTCGCATCACTAACTTGTCCCAACAGCTCGAATTTGTCCACCAATTTCTGTATTGCGGTCCGACAAGGTGCTTCACGACGACCCAAAAATGTTTTAGTTTTACGAACCGTCTCTGCCAAATTTTCACCATTTTTATAGTGAATTTTAATAATTTCAATGCGTTGTTGAAGCGTGTATCGTTCCATTTTTATTAATAGCGTAGTTTCTACGTGTCAAATGTCAAAAAATGACAGCTTCAAAAGTGACAGCTACCGAAATAGCGGGCTATTCAAAATAAAACCTCTTATTGGAAAACCCGCTATAAAACATGTTTCTGTTTTTATCAATCTAACATCTGAAGGAGAAATCTTTGAAGCTACCGTATTGACGTCAACCTAATTTTGCCGTAAGCAATGATGAACACAACATATTTTTTTTAAATGTTTCTATTGTTTAGCCTTTTTCATATGCCTTTTTTCCTTCTTCTATATTTTTTATTTTCTTTATTTAATATTCGTTATTTTACTATCGTACTTTGTTTTACTATTTTACATTATCTTAATATTTTTTTTAATGTAACAATATTTTGCCAAACATTATTTTCAAATATTCTTATTCTAATGATTTTGTCCGTCGCCGCGTGTTACTTCTCATATCGATTTCGCCTTGCAAACAACCACAGTGCTAGCGAGTGCAAACGCAGGTAACGACACCAGAGGGTCAATTCCCGATCTGTGAAGATGTGAAGTGATAAATTTTATCACGCTTTCACGTCTAATTCGATTCTCGATTCGTGAAAAAGTGAAGTTAAATGCCAAACATTTTTCATATGATAATTTTTTTATCACAGTCAATTGTTTTGTGAAGAAAATGTTTCTAATCGAATATTAAGAAGAAAAACAGGATTTGGCACATGACAAGTAAGCAAGCATTATATTTATACACAAATATATTTTGGTTATAAGTTATATTTGTGTGTATTCGAGTAAATAACGAAATTGTTAAATCAACAGATTCACAACAGCCGACGCGACGATGGTGCTCATTCCCGCGACAGATCGTTGGAAACTACCCATTGCAAAAAAATGCAGAGAACTTAACCATATTTAAATGGCACTTATAAGTTGAGTGTTTTTCAAGAATGCTCTCAATTCGCGTATTAAATCTATGCATAAATGTTTTGGGAATCTATAAAGTTCAATTAAGTGCTCCTAGTTGTAACTTCGAATAGATTCTGCGCATCTCGAAGGGAAAGCCTCAATATCCTCACATGAAAAAATAATAAATCTTACTCAAAACAGAGATACTATTGAATATAATATAAAACATACAATTGTTAAGTACGACGTCCTTTATTAATTTATTAAACGAATTATTATTCCGGACATTATTCTTAAGCAAATTTAGAAACTGAAATGAAATATATACCTTTCCCAACAAAAAATCTAATCAGAAATGAGAGAATTTATCATTTAGTACTTTTTAGTACAAATTTTATCACAATGAGTTCTAGAATCGCATTAGGCGTGTGCGTGAAGTTGGAAAATGATAAACCTCTGTGAAAACTGAAATGATATTTTTTTTATCACTTCATAATTTCACAGATCGGGAATTGACCCCCAGGGGCTTTAATGGCAGTAGCTTGAATACGAAATTGTACAATATGATTTGAATTTTACAGGCTCAAAATAATGGATCAAAAATATGTCATTTAAACGCGCAAAGTGGAGTTTAGATAACTGCTTGTGGAATTTGTGAATTTTCCAAAAAAAAAAAAGTTGATTGATTATATAAAATATGTAGGTAGATAGGTAGGTACCTACGAGTATATTGCAAGTTTTGGATTCGTAAAAAAATGAAACTTGAAGCTTTGATCAATCTTGACATTGATGTACCCTCTGTTCGCCGAATTTAATACTAATATTTGCAACCCCAGATAGAAACCCCGATAGAAACCTGGATGTCGTGTTGTTTTTGTAATATATGTGTTAAAAAATAATCCAGACCCGTAGATAATAAAACGCAGCTTATACCTTTGCCGGCACGTTCTTTTCATTTTTTTTTAAATTAAAAAACGGCACCTGCCATATAAAAAATTCACAAAACCGGTAAGAAATTCCCTTTACCAAAAACGGATCTAAACATTTTGATAAAAAAAAATGAGAGTGCTTAGTGCAGTTTACATTTACCCAAATAAATTTTTCTTGCGTTCTTATTAATGGTAAGTAGGTAGATAAGATACATACTTCCCGTAGAACTACTTTTCATATTTTCGAGCTTTCATTATTTGTCGATTAATTTTTTTTAAACAAGTGCTCCTTAAAAGTAGATATTAATAATATTGCACGTTTGCAGTTGAGAAATGGCTCTTTGAATTGGATAATTCGATGATCAAAAATCTCTTTTTAAACGTAGTGTAAAAATTTTCAGCTGCTTTTGTTGATATATTTTCATTTTGTTCTTTTAATCCTAAGCTATTGTTTTCGATATTTCATTTCTTTATTGTTCTTTTATTTTATTTTTATTTTACTTATAATACTTTCCTATTTCCCCCCACAATTTTATCATTTGCTATGTAAGTTATATATGTACCCTAAATATTCACTTACGTTAGTTATGGATTAATTAATTTGATATGGTTCATTTACTTCTAGTTTTCTTATATAATTACAGAATGTTCCTATTATTCATTCATTATCTATTGTATATATGTATATATATATATGTATATATCTTACTAAAATTGTACATAGAAAATGCATTTAATGAAAAAAACACACACTTTTTTATCAAATTCTTTGAGTTGTTTTTGAGAAATCCTTTTCTTCTTAAAGTTTTTTTTTAACATTTGTATTGAAGGTACCGTTGTTTTTAGTTGTGGGAAAATAGTTTCTTTTTAAGTATTCAAGATTGTGTTAAGAAACTGCTAAATACGAAGTTCCGAAAAATATATTGAGTCGTTTTCGAAATATTCAGTTTAAGAAAAATTGAAACATTTTGGTTTAAATTAGTGTTTAGGCTTTCTAGGAGATTCTGCATTAAAAAATTTAAGACAATCAAATGAATCGTTTTCCGGAAAATCCAAAACCAAAAAAATGGTTCTACTAGAGGTACCTACCTACCTATACAAAAAATAACAATACAAAAACAAATGATCAAAAAGTACGATTCCTTAATTAATGAACTAATTTTGTTTGTAAAAATCGTTGGAGCCGTTTTTGAGAAAAATAAGATTTATTTTTTTGGCGAAGAAAATGTATGGAGGGTACCGTTATTTTTCGTCTTAAAAAATAAAAAGACGTGTGGCATATTAGGTAGGTACCTACCCAAAAAACAATTTGTATAGCTACCAAGTTTGAAGCAAATCCATCCAACCATATTGGCTGTAAAATCGAGGATAGACAGACAGACAGACGGAATTGCGAGGCCCACTTTTCTGTGTTCTCTATCATCCTTATGTCAAGTTTGATTAAAATCTAAATCTCGAATTCAATTTTTTTGCAAATGCAAAACTTGTCCTACCTACATACATATATGTACCTACCTATCGCATGTTAAAATTCAGTTGTTAACAACACAATTTAATTATGTAGGTACGTAGGTACTAACACCTCTTATTATATTTAAATAGGTACCCACTTACCTACCAATATGTATACTTATAAGAAAAATGTAACGAATATAAGAAGTATGTGTATGAACCCATGGTTGCCACATTAATTTGTTTTTAAATTTAATTCTGCCGATTTGTTAATTAAAAAATATTGAAACTCACAAATTTCTAAAACTTTGCAAGAATGAAATAAGTATGTATGTACCCATAGCCATGCTTACTACGCTAATATATTCTTATAAGTTTTGTTCCGTCTATATTCGTTAATTTAGTGCAATTAGTACCCTTATAGTCTACATGAAAAATCATCTATCCCAAAAAAAGTTTTGCCCTTCCAAAACAAAAGTTTTTGGCACTCTCAACATTCTTTAAAACTTCATCAAATCTTTCCCAAATAAAACTATTTACCCATCGCCTCGCCAAAACATTTGTTTTGCTCACAAAATTAAGTCAGAAAGGTACCTACCTATAACTAACTATGTACCTATCCAAATTTTATTTAAACACTTTAAATATTAAAGATACTTACGATTTTAAGAACCGCTTATTATAAAAAAAAAACAAGTTGTTTATTTTCCATACCTACATATGAATGACTGTACCCACATATACTACCTACTCTCTTCAATTTTATGGATTATAACTGCATGATACCTACATATCCTACAAAATAAAATATTCCTTATTACCTACAAGAAAATATTTTTTGTGAGTGGAAAGCATGAATAATTCTAAAAATATTTTTCCATAACTACCTACTATGTATGGACAAATCGTCCACAAGGCAAGAAAAAGTTCATTCACAAAAATCTTTCCCTTCTTCAATCTTTTATGTTTCTATAACTACCTACATTTATGCATGCACAAATACAATCTTGCACTCTATTAATTTTCCCGTTCTTCTATCTTCTATTTTTTGATTCTATACAAAATTGGCTGTTTTTTTCTCTCGCTCGACCTCTCATGAGTTTGTATACAGTTTTCCTGTTCTGCCATTTTTACCATTTCTTTGGATTATATCCATATTCTCTTGTCACCCAACTCTCCAATTTTATTAGAGAGCTACAATATCTTGCAAGACAATAGATGCCGCCACAGTCGAACCAATTCTTGAGAGTACTATAGGAATATATATACAATGATTGTACTGCTGCATTTTACCTTGAATTTTCCGGCCTGGCCTTTTACTCGCAGCACAAGTATCACATTTACGGCACCAATTTTCGACATCGATTAGTAGAACTGCTGATGCACCTTTTCCAATGTTTTATTGATACCCAAATGTCCACCAGAAGCTCCGTCGTGCATTTCTCGAAGAACATCATTGACTTTAGACCGATGTACGATTAGCTGCATCGCATAAGATTTGCCATCTGCGGATTCCCACTTACGCCGTAGTGTCCCTTCTTGCACATGGAGTGAGTCCAACTATGCGCACTACGCTTTGAGAACTATGCTCCTAACACAAACTTCACTCCATTCTGGTTTTTCTTCATGTTCTTACCATGGAAGAATGGCAGTTATCCCTTTTTCTTCTTAGTGTGTGCAATGTTTGCAATCCTGTTTGTATGATCGCCGAGATAATGCATCTGCGTTTGCGTGCAGCTTTCCTCGCCGATGCTGAATATGGTAGTCGAATGTCTGTAGTCTCTCGATCCACCATGCTACTTGACCTTCTGGATTCTTAAAGTTTAAAAGACAATTAAGTGCGCCATGGTCTGTTCGCAGAAGAAAATTATGTCCATAGATGTATTTATGGAAGTGCTTTGTGGCCAATATGAGAGCTAGAAGTTCCCTTCTAGTCACGCAATAATTCCTTTCAGACTTTGAGAGTACTTTGCTGTAGTAGGCGACAACTTTTTCTTCTCTGTCATGAACTTGGAAGATTACAGCTCGTATTCCAACGTTGTTCGCATCAGCGTCGATGATGAATGGCTTATCCGGAGCCGATAGGTCAGCACAGGAGCATTACATAAGCGCACCTTCAGTTCCTGAAAACTTTTCTCGCACTCACCTGACCATTTGAACGGTTTGCCCTTTTCAGTTAGCTGATGTAAACTTTTAGCGATTCCAGCAAAGTCCTTCACAAAACGACGATAATAAGTGGCTGGACCAAGAAAGCTTCGCGGCTGATGTTTGTCTTATGTGATGTTGGCCAATTCTTGACGGTGTCAACTTTTTCTGGATCAGTTTTAACTCCTTCGGAGGAAATGATTTACCCCAGGAATTTAACTTCTGTCTTGAAAAGCGCACACTTATCTGAATTCAATTTAAGGTGAGCTCCACGAAGTCTTTTGAGTACGGCTTTAATGTTCTTACGAGAACAATGCTCACCAAATGTTTTTCCTTCACGATGACATCGTCCAGGTAAACAAGGTAAGATTTGCAAGTAAGTTCTTGCAAAACGCACTCCATCAAACGCGCAAATGTTGCCGGTGCGTTAAATAGTCCAAACGGCATCACTTTAAATTTCCACAAATCCTTTCCTGTCGAGAAAGCTGTCTTCTCCCGATCTTCTGGATGGATTTCGACCTGCCAGTAGCCACTTTTCAATGGAGAACCATTGAGTTCCTTCCATTCCATCCAAAGAATCGCTAGTTCTGGGCAGAGGGTAGCTATCTTTCTTTGTGACATCGTTCAGCCTACGGTAGTCCACACAAAATCGAGTGCTTCCATCTTTCTTCTTGACAAGAACCACAAGAATTTTCGATTAGCTTATCTTTCGTCTTGCTGGTTGACGAATCGGCCTCGCGTCTCCTGTATAAATTCGATGTTGCACAAGTTGTGTTCGACAATACTGCCCGTTTGGTGAGGAGAATATGTCAGCGTTCTCATGAAGAAGGCTATCATCAATACTAAGCTGATGTTTACTTAGATCGGATGACTTTAAAATTTTAGCTTTTATGGTCTTTGTTACAAATATCGCTTTCAACCAAATGCAACATCACCATTAACATGTTTGAGCTGAACGATAACATATCATAAATATCAGTTTTCTTTTAAGCTTGTCATTTCCTTTTTATACTTAAAAACCTTCTTCTTCTTTGAACCTGTGTAAAGAAAAGTCACAAATTTCTAATCCTTAAATAACTTTGAAATCTTTACTCTTTTAAGCCTAGTACGCTGCTGATGCGAAACGAAATTTTTCGGTGGTCTCCACTAGGAGAGCGAAATGCTAACGAAAACCACAGCGGAAAAATATTTGCGGAGAGTTCTGTAAGCTGTCAAAAACAAATGACAAGTTGTAAAAAAAAAGTAATTTTGTCACCAAATTATTTTTAGATGGAAAATTTTTTGTCGCCAAATTACTTTTAGATGTAATTTTCTTGAAATAATTCTTAGATTTAAAAATTGTTCTTGTTACACATAGAGGATTTAAAATAAAACTCAGAACCGTTTAAATGATGGGAATTAAGCAAATACTTTGGGACTTATTAACTGGTTTATCTGCCGACTTGATGAAATTTCTATCAATTTTAAGAAAATCAATGAAATAGGGAGGTAAACCACTCTATAATTCGAAAACTATGTCCTTCATTGGGATGGTGTAAACGGTTATGAGTTCTAATTTATGGTTTCTTACTAATTCCGGATACCATTTTCAAGTCCAAGAATTATTTCAAAAAAATTATACGTAAAGGAAATTTGGTGACAAAAAAATACATCTAAAAGTAATTTGGTGACAAAACTACTTTTGGTTTTGTTAATGCTTCCTTTGAAAGTATGAAGTGCTGATTCTAAAATGATATCGCTCGCGTTTATTGGACAACCCCTTCCAAAGATATAGTTCCAAAGCTATTCACTGTTCACCTTGAAATACATAATCTGAAAATACTTTGAAGTGTATCTTTGGAACGGGTTACCCTAAAAACTTGGTTGATACCTTTTTGTAATCTACTCTTGATGCTCTCATATAGCTTTAGAATATATTTTTGGAACGGGTTGCATTTTCACTTGTTCATCAGTGAGTTTTCTTAGTGGGCTTGTACTTGACCGCTCTGCTACGCTTCGAATGCTCTTTGATCGATTCCCATTTTAACTATAGGTCTTGCTTCCTCAATTAATACCAAAATCGAATGAATAGTAAAAATGCATGGCCTTATATGTCAAATCCAATTGACAAGTGACCAGTTTGCAAGGAACTTGATTTGCTATCAAATCCACGAGCAGGGCATCTGCCATACGATGGTTCAATTACATTAAAAAACTTCGTCCAGAAAAGAAAAAGAAGGTAGCGATGGCAATGCAAGGTAAGTGATTTGTCATCATCTTCTTTCTATCAACACAACAAAGGACTATCGAGGTCATCACCTGAAATTGTAGACTAAATAACAATGTCCATCCCGTGCCGATTTTCACGAAGTAAACACTAAACAGATTATCTTAACTTGAGAAATAAGTTCTGGGGTATGGTATAAAATCGCCAATCAATGAGATCGGAAACAGGCTTTCTAAATAGACGTGGGTATCGTTTAAGATGGCCTTTTTGCAACCAAACATTATTGTGGTAACGATGATTTCCTTAATTGTCGTCGGTGCAGCGGAAGGCCGCTTACCTTTGGCTTCCGGGCTGGATACATCTTGTCCCGACCAGATCGGAAATTGATATTCGTACTGCCAGTAGCTGGCGGTCGATTTGATTTTTTCTTTGTTGCAATTGAGTTAATTTATGTGTTGAAAGTATGTAGTTAGAAATGGTGAGTGTTTTTTGATATTTATATGGTGTCAAAGGTCTCATAGAATTTAAAATTCGGAGTAATAAATGGATTTTAAAAATCATGACATGGACAGTACATTGCAGAACAAACTTATTTAATAGGTAGTCACTTAAAATAAATTAATTTTAAAAGAAAATTTACACAAATTAGAATTGAATTTATTTTGAAGAATTTAATACAGAAAATACACAGAAAAACCAGACACTAGAGAAACCCCAAAGTCAAAGAAAAATCAAATAAACAATACAAGAGCTTGACTTTTTTTTATAAAAAAAAAATGAAATGTCAAAATTTCGCAAGCAATTAATGTGCAGGTCAATTAAATTGAGAACGAAAAGAGTGGAGAATTGTACTAAGAAATCTAGTACAGCTATCCACTAAAATTACACATTTCGTCGTTCAGCAGCGTACTGGAAAACGAAATGTAGAACGAAATTTTTCGTTCATGATTTCGTCGTGTCATTTTTGTATGGGATTTTTCGTTTCGCATCAGCAGCGTACTAGGCTTTATAATAAATTTCTACTTGAATTATCTAATTGGTTTGTTGCTTTTTTATTCAATAGAATTTTATTTATCCATAAAAGGGTATGGGCCAAGACATTTGCATATCCATTGCGCAATAAATAAGCACATTTTGTATTATATGGAAACGGGCAAAGCCAATTATATATTGTCTACGGATGATTCTGCAATTGACGATACCAGCCTTTCGGACCAAAGAAGGGACTAATCAAAATTAATTCGAGATTCAGGCTCCAAAGTCAACTGTGCTTAATATGTCGGAATCAAAAGTTTACCACATTCATCGTTTCAACGGGCAGAATTATCAGCTGTGGCGACAAGAGATTGAAATTTATATGACTGAAAATAAACTGAAATCGTACATAGTAGGAACAACTGAAAGACCAATTACCAACAGTCACGTTTGGGATGATAAAGATGCTGATGCATAAGCATTTATTATGAGGGGTATAGAGTTAGAGCAATTAAAATATCTTACGGACTGCACAACCGCTGCACAAATGTGGTCCAAATTGAAAACTGTTCATTCTGAAAGAAGTGAACAGTCAGCTCAAGTACTGCTTGAGAAGTTTATTAATTTCAAACTATAAGAGGAAGAATGCATGGCAAATAACGTAGCCAGAGACACATCACTCACGCAAAGTTTGAAAGACATGAATCTTAAAAAGGACCAGTGGTCATTGTAAAGATTCTCAGTAGTCTGCCAAGTAAGTTCGATTATGTTAGAACCTCGTGGTATGCAGTGCCACGTGCGCATCAAAACCTTAAGCGCTTAACTGATCACTTAGTCAACGAAGAGTCCCTTATCAATCTTCGAGTTAGCAACACGACAGTTAGAGCAGCTACAACGATAACAAACAACAGAGACAAGGTAAGTGTAATTATTGCCAAAAGCGAGGCCACTATGCAAAAGAGTGTTTTAAACGTCAGCGAAATCGACAAAACAAAGTCGATGGCCACCAACACGAGAATGATATTCCTGTTCTTAGTCGGCGAGAATCAAACAACATTAATCCAAGTTTACAGGTGTCAGTTTCTGATGAAATTTCTTTACTTCTACATCTTGCAATCAGTAACAACTCAAGCTAATATAAGGAACTTGTGGTATGCGGAGTCCAGAGCTACAGACCACATATAATTTCAGAGGGAGTGGTTCAAGAGTTTCATTCCATTTGAGGAAGTAAATGTGAAGTGCGAGTTGGAGATGGCCGAAAATTGAGCGTGGACGGAATTGATGACGTTGAAGTGCATGCTATAAATTCGAAAGTTGCTAATGTTATTCATACAATTAAAGACGTCCTTTTTGTTCCAGATCTTGGGCGTAATTTTATATCTATTTCAATGTCTACAGAAAAAAGATATGAACGATATTTTCTAAGAAGGTGCTCAACGTGTCGTTTTTTATGAAAAATCAGAAAATTATTGCGGATGGTGTGCGAGAAAACAGGTTATATAAAATGAACTTGGTGTCAGCAAAAACTAAATGTTGTATCTTCAAGCACATTAATGCTGTGGCATGAGCGTTTGGGTCATGTCAATTTTAAAACACTTCGAGAAATCAGCAACAGAGCAGTTGTAGATGATCTGAAAATCAACAATATGTCAACTGAAGATAAATTTTC
This sequence comes from Philhelius pedissequus, assembly GCA_910595825.1. Classification (NCBI taxonomy): domain Eukaryota; kingdom Metazoa; phylum Arthropoda; class Insecta; order Diptera; family Syrphidae; genus Philhelius; species Philhelius pedissequus. Next base: position 20,328,487 of record OU343164.1, on the reverse strand, counting down.
TGCAGGCTGTGTTTATATCAAGCAGCATCGTCAGACTTTTCCAAAGTCAGGAGCTAAGCATTCTAGTATTCCTGGCGAAATTTTTCATGTTGATCTCTGCGATAAGATGAGCATTTCATCAATTGTTGGTGCAAAACATCGCATACAATTGGAGGGCCTTATGAGAACTGGTTTGGCTCCAAACCTTCGGTGAAAAACCTTAGAATTTTTGGCAGCGAGGTATATATTCAAATTCCAAGCGAGCAGTGAACTTAATTGGAGAAAAATTCAATGAAATGCCTTATGATCGGTTATAATGAGGAGAGCAAAGGGTACAGAATTTTTGATCCTGTTGGTAGAAGAGTATTAATAAGAAGAGATGTGATATTCAATGAGGGACAACCCAAGCTTCACGAAATAGTTGAAAACTGTGATTCAACTACGTCAGCTTTTCAAAATGAATCATCTGATTTGCAGGATGATGGTAAATCTGAGAAAACTAAGAGAACGTACAAGAATCCGAGGCTACTAACTCCTAACAGACCATATAATATCAGAATTACAACGAGCAATCTGAGGAAGAGATGGTTGGAGCCGAAATTTGTGCATGTGAAATGGAGCCGAAGACGCTTGAGGAAGCCCTGAAAGCCGAAGATTCGCAAAAGTGGTTAGATGCAATGAATGAAGAGATCGACTCACTGGAAACCAATGAAACCTGGGTGCTAGTCCCAAGAACGCAACAAGAGCATGTCATAACTAACAGGTGGGTGCTTGAAATTAAGTATAAGGCAGACGAAGTGATAGATAGATGGGGGTTGGCCGTGGCGCGATAGTTGTGTGTTCGCCTGTCAACCTCATGGTCACAGGTTCGATCCCTGTAATAGTCTAGAAGAACGTACTTATATGGAACAACCATATTGGTTTGAAGATGGTGATCAAATGTTTATTAAATAAAAGCTTATATTGTTTTAAGAAGGCAGCAATGGAACAAAATGATGGTTGAATTCCTGATGCAATATGGACTAGATCAATCAAGAGGTGTCCCATGTATATTTGTTTGTAAGTCTAATGAATTTAAAACTTACTTAGCTATTTATGTAGATGATGGGCTCATCTGTGGAAATAATGTTTTATTTATAAAGCAGCTCTTAAATAACATTAATCAAGAATTTGAGATTTCTTTCAGAGAAACCGAATTTTTTGTGGGAATGCAAATCAAAAGGAACTCTCAAAATCTACCAAAGCGCTTATACAAATAAAATTTTAAATAATTTCAATCATGGTAATTGTTCATCTTTGTCTATAACCGCAGAGCCTGGAATACAATTTTCGAAGGATGAGCAATCCGGAGTTTTCCTTTATAGAGAAGCAGTTGGTTCGCTGATGTATTTGACTGTGTGTACAAGACCAGACATCTCGTATATTATTGGTGTTCTTAGCAGATTTATGGAGGGCCCTTCTTTAACACATTGGCAAGGAATTAAAAGAATTTTAAGATTCTTGAAGGGAACTTCAGAGCGAGGAATAACCTTCAACAGAGATTCCATTTGCACCGAAATGACGGTCTACTGTGATGCTGATTGGGCTGGAGACGTTGAAACGCGGCAAAGTACTACAGGATGGGTAGTACTTTTGAATGAAGGTATAATTGCTTGGAGCTATAAGAAACAGACCGTGACTGCAACATCAACAATAGAAGCAGAATTCGTAGCTCTGTGTTCTGCAACAAAACTGATATACACATAAGATGATTACTATCTGATCTGCACCAACAACAAACTAAACCTACGATTATAAAATACGACAACCAAAGAGCAATTACTTTGGTTAAGAATCCCGAGTCAACAAAAAGGACAGAACACATCGCCACTCAGTATTTTTACACATGTGATATGCAGATGCAGGGAGAGGTTGATGTGCAATATGTACAGACTAATGCTCAATTGGCTAATCTTTGGAAAAAGGCATTTCCAAAAGAAGAATTTGGAAGGATGGTTTCGCAGTATGGACTATTGGACCATTAAGGGAGTGTTGAAAATATCTTGCAACATCATCAATAACATGTTTGAGCTGAACGATACCATATCGTCATCTGAGTTTTATGTCCATTTTTCAAAATGTTGGGGAATCGATTTTAAAAGTCAAAATCGCAAGCCTTTGTTTATTTTACCTAATTTATTTTTAGAAGATATGGTTTCTGAATGCCTTAACAGTTCTGTTTTAAAAACAGTTCACAAATTTCTTTTTTCTTCTGTTCTGAAATAATGATAAATAAAAATGAAAGCATAGGTCATTTTGGATATTGAACAAAGTTATATGGAGTGAAAATAAGTTGATAAAATTGGTGGATATTGAACAAAAAACTTAATATTGAACAAGCCAGAAATTAACAATAATGCTATAGGAAAACAGAGGCATTATATATAAGTAACTCGAAACGTTAGGCTTCAGCAGAGAAAAAACGTTTTGCACGTCATAAGCGATAGCCGCCGTATTTTTAAACTCTTATTGTTTTAGTCGATTGATAGCACGCTGAGCCTTTGATTAATTATGATTACTGCGATGAACGTTATAAACTCGTCTTTCACATTTATTAGAAATTCTTGTTGCTTAATATCTCTTTTTAGGTTGAAAAAACGACAAATTGAATGATTCATTGAAAACTTTCCTATAAATATTTCATATACTAACAGCTTTTCTCGCTGTATGTGTATCCACATACATTTTCATTAAAGTAAAGCCGGCTTCGAGATATTATTTTTTTGGTATTTCTGAATTTTTTGATAAATTTTTAATCTACATATAGTATCTGTAGAGAATGAGTACCCGTGTCATTATTGGCTTTTCCCAAAGAATACATAAATGTCAACTTTTTCCGAGACACAACTAGGCTGCTTTAAGAAATGCATGGTTGCGAAAGTCCGACGAATGCATAGCATTCATAAATGGAAATGACAGAGTTTCATAAATGTTAAACGCAAATATTTGCAGCGCAAATGCGCAAATATAAAATTTCACATGCATTCCAATTTTGTATTAAAGAAAGAAACAGTATGATGTAAGCAGTGATACACTTTCCCTTACTGTTCACATCTTCCCAAATTTCAAAGAAAATTCAAAGTTGAACTCAAAATTAAAAATACACATCAGATCCACAGGAAAATGAAGAAAATCTGAGAAAGTATTCATAAATGCATATTAAAATGCATGTGCAAACAGTTTTTCTGATGTTGCCTTGATCGCATGTAAACAAAGCAACCATGCATATATGAAAGCACCCCTACTGTTTTTTTTCTTTTTGGTTGAATTCTTTGCACGACTTTGGAATAAAATTGGGCCTTCTCATGGTCTTTTAATCAGGGTTGCGAATTTTTGAATAAAAAAATCATTAAGTCATAAGTATGTAGATGACTTGTGAATTAAAAAAAAATTAATTCATAAGCTACTAAGTGACTTATGAATTTAAAAAAAAATTAATTCACAACCTACGAAGGGACTTATGAATTAAAAAGAATACAAGTCATGAGCAAGTTAGTGAATTACAAAAAATTTAATTCACAATGTACTAAGTGACTGAAGAATTTAAAAAAAAAAAAATTCACAACCTACGAAGGGACTTATGAATTAAAAAAAATTAATTCATAATCTAGTTGGTAGATTGGAGATTCTTAAGCTTGTTTTGACTATATAATTATTTAATTATTAACGAAAGTAGTTTTCAAGATTTTGGAGAACATTGCGTGAGTTGCCGTTTATGCAGTCCCTATAACACAATTCAAGAAAAAGCAATATTGATAAAATATTTGTGTTGAGCAAATGATGGGTTATCATCCTCTCTTTTGGAAGATTTTATAAAAATCATAAAAAAAACGATATTTTAACTAATATACATAAATCATTCACTCATCAATTGTTCAGTGACTAGTGACCAGTGCGCATTAAGTGGGTTGAGGATTAATTTTTTTTAATTCATGAGTCACTCAGTATCTTATAAATTGATTTTTTTTTTTATTTAAATTTTTGTAATTCATAAGTCACTAACTAAATTATGATTTAAATATTTTTAATTCATAAGTCACCAGCCAGCTAATGATTTAATTTTTTTTAATTCATAAGTCACTAACTAGCTTGTGCATTAAAGTCAAGCTTAAGATAGAAAGTGACTTAAGCTTTTACATAATGCACAAAAAATTTGAATATTCGTAGGCGGAAAATTTGGAAAAACAAATTATTTTATTGGTAGGAACTTACACGTTTTCACAGTTCATCTTATATAACAACGCACTTTACTTGCACAGATGTGGTTACACTGAATGAGCATATACTCAAATCAAGTGCAATATGCGTTTTTCTTTCTAAACTCTGAGTAAAGAACTCGTCTGTCAAAAAAGATCTGTTTCTTTTTTTTTAGCTCATATACGTCTAATCGCTCAACTTGTGTTTCTTTTTTCAATCAGAGCAAAATCGGAGCATGCTCCATTATAGCTCAGATTAAAATGACCGATCAAACGGAGCAAAGTGCTGAGCGCGGCTAACTTTACTCATAATTTTGACAATAATCACAAAGTTAAACAAATTAAAAACAAAAATGAATTCAGAAAACGAAAGCCTTGGAAATACTGGTAAACAAGTTTTAATATATCTATTCAGAGCTAACTAGGTTCACTCAGGCTCTGTTTAGTCATCTGCTCGGAGATACAAAAGAAATAAACGCTTAACGGTGATCTCGTTTGATATTGAACAAAATAGAATTCTTATGTTCTTACACAACCAAATTCATATCTTTTTGTTCAATAAGATACAAATTGTAACCAAAATAATTTTAACATTAAGCAAAATAGAATTAAATGAAGTATATAAGGATGTTGGACAACAAATTTATAAATGTGAATAACGAACAAGAGAGAAATAAGAAGGTATGATTTAAAAGATATACTATGAATTGTTCAACATAATACAAAAAGAATGAATAGTGGTTTATTGAACAAGTGACTCTCAAAGTTGTTTATTGAACAAAACAGTTGTCCATAACTTGAAAACTAAATGATGTAGAACAAAATGGTTTGCGCCAATCGAAAGAGTTATAGAAACTGCATTTCTAACTCAATTTCTTCCAAAATGGTCTATTGAACAAGATAGAACTCAGGTGACGATATCATAAACGTCAATTTTCTTTTAAGCTTGTCATTTCCTTTTTATACTTAAGAACCTTCTTCTTCATTGAACCTGTGTAAAGATAAGTCACAAATTTCTAATCTTTAAATAACTTTGAAATCTTTACTCTTTTATAATAAATTTCTACTTGAATTATCTAATAGGGTTGTTGTCTTTTTTTCAATAGTATTTTATTTAGGTATAAAAGTCTTCAATTGTTTGGGATTCATCGACTTCTGGCTGTCCACTTCTGTGATCTTTGCTATTGCTGACACAGGTTCACATTTCCCAACTACTTCTCCTTTTCTGAGCTTAACTTCGGTTACTTCGGTTACTTCGGTAACTACGGTTTTATGTTCAGTATCCGTACAGGCACATGTTGCCCTTTGGTGCCACCAAAGTCTTACCTACCATAAAGTTTTGGGAACATTGCCCTGAGCCTGGTTCCACCATTAGGTACCGATGGCTACCCCAATCACCCTTTAATTTTGTCCAAACAAACAGCTCTGAAGATGGAGGCAAGCATATGTCTTCTTTGAGTACAGTTTTTAGTGTTGATTAGCTTTCGTTCCGGTAGATCATAGGAATTTCAATATTTCGGTACTTAAGATCTGGCTTACCGATATCCAAAATATCCAAAATAACTAGGTGCTCTTTCGTCACATATATCTGCTACTAGAAAAAGATGTGAAAACTCCAATTCTGCTAATCGGATCTTCAGGCGAACTTCTCCGTACACTCTCTCTGAATCTCCAGTCGCTGAGACGATAGCTATTGGTGTTGTGTAGCCATGTCACCTTGACCAAGTCTCTACGCACAATCGAGGCAGTGGCACGAGTGTCAATTTTAGTCACGTGCTTCCTGTTGTTTAAAATTGCCTCTGGTGTCAGAATTTTGTTGTTGCGTTTAGAATGTGATACCTGGATGGTAGTTCTGTAGCCATCGATACCAGAAACCAGCTTCTTCCCCTCGAATTTGGTTTAAGGCCGAGCTGGAGTATTGGTTGCTTGGCTGAGTTGTTCTCTGTTGTTGCCTTGTCCTCAATGTTGTAACACAGCTCTTTTTGATACTATCTACACTGGGGTTAGAGATGTCCGGTCTTGTTACAATTCCAGCATCGAGCAGGCTCATTTTTGTTCACTCCTTTGGAACTCAGTTCTCGTACAAAAGCACCCCTCAACTTAAAGTTCTCTTTTCGAAAAGATTCTTTTGCTCGTTCTGTTGTACCTCAAACCGTTCTAGAAGATTCTTTTGCTCGTTCTTTTGTTCATCTCGTTGCGCTTCATATCGTTCGAGAAAATTCTTTTGTTCATTCTTTTGTTCGTCTCGCTGTTTCCCAAATTGTTGGAGAAGTTTCTTTTGCTCGTTCTTTTGTTCATCGCATTGTTTCTCAAATTGTTCGAGAAGATTGTTTCGATTCTCGTTCTTTTGTTCTTCAAACTTGGCGAGCAAAACAGCCATCATATTTTAGAAGTCGAAACCAGTACTTATGTGTTCTTCCGACATTTCAATGTCGAATTGAAATGTGTCTGGATTTTCCTCTTTTTGTCTTAATTGTTCATGCAACCGAGTAATAAGGTCTTTTCCGATTTAGCAGTAGGAAGACCTCGGTTGTTTAGTCCTGCCTTAAGTTCAACCAATTTTAAGTCATTCAGAGTCTTACCCATTTTTCTTTAGTCACTTTCCGTATTCACTTATTAAAATACTAAAATACACCAACAAAATAAGTTTTAGTGGGGGATGTGTTTTTGGCTATAGAAAAAACATCGAATCTACCTACAAACTAAAATTTTCAAACCTTGGAGACGTGGTAATCTTGCAAGGGTGTTTTGCTGGGAATCACTTGACTTTGGTTCCATTATATTTAAACTGTAGTCATTGGAACAGAGACTTTGTAGCTCTCAAAAACTTTTTTTCGACATCTGACTTGAGCAATTTCATTCTTGGTGGCGATTTTAACGTAAGAACTGGCACGAAAGGTACAGTCGACTACAATTCCATTCCTCCAGCTAATGTTGAAGAATTAAGAAGCTCTAAGGATTCAACCTTCGATAGTAATTGCAATACGTTTATAGAATTTCTTGATAATATTGGTGCATACATCCTAAATGGAAGAGGATTCAAAGACAAAGCTGGTGAATACACGTTCGTAAGTAGCAGGGGATATTCGGTTATCGACTACTGCTGCCCTTCATACGCTGCATCAAATATGATACTGGATTTTTGTGTAGGTTGCGAAACTTTCTCTGATCATATGCCACTGATTTGTTCCATAAAATCTTCTGAATCGAGCACGTATAAGAATGATACGTGCGCCATTCCGCGAATAAAGTGGTCAGAAAATAGACACACTTCCTACCAATTAAAACTTGAGTTACTTATACAGTCAAAACTTGCAAACACTAATTGCATTGAAGAGCATTGTAATGGTATCAAATGTTGCATATATGAAGCAAACGGTGCACCTGTCACCCAAAAAATGAAGTTCGAGCCCAAGAAGCCTTGGTTTGATTTAGCTTGCCACTCAGCTAGGAAAAGTGCGCTTAAACACCTCAAAGCATTTAGAAAACACAATCTTGAAACCTGTAGAAATAATTATAATGCTGCTAACAAAAGATACAGAAATGTATGTAAATCTAAGAAGGAAGCTTACTTCCAAAACTTAGTAAATAGTTTAAAAAAATGTTAATTCAGCCCGAGATTGGTGGAAGATTGCCAGAAAGATACGAGGCGACAGTTTCAACATGCCAACATTCTTATCAGCTACTGAATTCAGCATATATTTTCAAAAGTTGCTGTCACTATTACCAAACCATGTTGATATCAGTTCCTGTTCACCTCAAGTACTAACACCTCAGTTGGACCGCACAATAGAGCTTGAAGAAGTTTATTCTGCATTATCGTCGTCAAAAGATCATAAAGCCCCAGGTATGGATGGAATTCCATTCGAATTTTATAAAAATGCAAGCCCATCTCTAATCACTGAAATTCATAAACTATTTGTTAAAATATTTGAAACTGCAACTGTCCCAGGCTCATTTAAAAAATCAATTATATATCCCCTGTTTAAGAAAGGAGATGTAAACTTGGTATCTAATTATAGAGGACTGTCCCTCCTTGACACGCTTTATAAGCTATTTACCAGTGTTCTTCTAAGTAGATTAACGACTTGGTTAGAAGAAAACAAAATAATAAATGAATTTCAGGCTGCTTATAGATCTAACTATTCTACTGTTGATCAAGTTTATAACCTATCCTGCCTCGTACAACTTCAACTCAATCAAAAAAAGAAACTATATGCGTTTTTTATAGATCTTAAAGCTGCTTTTGATAACATTAACAGAAATGCATTATTTTACAAACTTTCTGCTTCAGGAATCTCTACAAAAATGGGATGGTCAAGGCTTGTCAGATTTCTTCTGCACCGAAAAAGGAGTCAAACAAGGTTGTGTCTTGAGTGCACTGCTTTTCGTTCTGTATCTAAATGATCTGCACGTTAATCTACCCTTTGGGTTAACTATCAATGGTCTCGGAATTAATGGCCTATTATATGCCGACGATATTGTGTTGCTTTCCGATAATCCTTCCAAGCTACAAGAACTTATTGACAGCTTTAAATTATACTGCATCAAGTGGAATCTTGAAGTAAATCTTGGAAAATCTGAAATAGTCATTTTTCGAAACGGAGGACGTAGAGCTGCGTGTGAGAAATGGTTTTTCAACGGCACGGAGATTACTGTATCAAACCATTATAAATATCTGGGAGTTGTTTTCAACTACAATATGTCTTGGAACGAACATTTAAATAATAGACTTGCATCCTCAAAAAATTCCATAAACGCTACATGGTCCAAGCTGCTTAGAAATAAATCAGTTCAACACTCAACAAAATTTAAAATTCACGATGCTGCAACGAGATCTATAATGTTGTACTGTGCTCAAGTTTGGGGATATAGAGAACACACACAAGTTGAAAAGTTGCAACGATTTTTCATTAAAAGATGTTTTCTCCTACCAGAAACAACACCAAACTATGCCTTACATATTGAAACTGGACTTCCTAAAGCTTTTTTAACGACCTTAGACATGCATTTTTCATTTATACGGAAAACACTGCATCTTCCAAACGGCAGGCTACCAAGAATCTTGTCAGAAGCTATAATTAGTAAGAAGATATTCTGGGCCAAGGAATGGCTGGATCTTTTTCATTTCACGTCAATGGACTTTTCTTTCACCACAAATTTAAATGAATGGCAAGAACTGCATAAGATCCTCTTGTCTAAGCTGAAGGAAAAACATTGGAATAGTTTTATCAGCAACGCCAATCAGTCCCAATTCCATGATGATTACTGTAATCTGCTTTACTCTGAAGTACCAAACTACTTTCATGACTCAAACCCTCGAGATATGATTTCCCTTATCCTAAAAACCCGCTGTGGACTTCTAAGTCTAAATGGAAGATCCTTCCAAAGATATACAAATGGTTTATGCACACTTTGCAATTTAGACGCCTCTGAAAATACCTATCACTTCGTTGGAATCTGCCCAATCTTCAAAATGTATAGAAGGATATTTCTTGGAAATGACGTGCTTTCACGCACACAATTTTTAAACGTTTTAAATGGCAGCTGCTACTTTAATCTCTATAAGTTTTTAAAAGCGTCACTGAAGTATCGCTACCTTATATTAAATGAATTTTCATAATAATTTTTTTGTTCAAATCACTAATTTGCTTATCGTCAAATTTAAAACCTGACAGGCAACTTATTGTCATAATTAATTTTTATACCAGTATATAAAATGTGTTTGTTAAACCTTTTAATGAAATAAAATTATATATCTATCTATCTATCTATCTATCTATCTAAATAAGTTTTATTCCACTTTTCGGACAACAAAATGGTATTTTCACTCGGGTTCGAATAGAAAACATATTTTCTTTTAACGACTTCAAATTATTTACTTCACAATTAATTAAACACCACTTTTATTTCTAACATACTAAACGCTTTATTATTCCAATTATAATTAAAGTATACCAATTATAAACTCAAATATCTTTTGTTACAACCAAATTAACAATTACGCTTACAAAAATCAACTGTCCCGTTTCGCAGTTAGTGGACCGGTATTTATACTTGTTTGAGCATCTTAGAAATACTGTGAAAGTTCTCGCCAAGCGGTTCTAGGAAGTTCATTTCCAATTGCTCATTGGGTTTGCGTCTTCTACTATGGAAAACATTAACATACTAGATATGGACTGATAGGAGCCAACTTCACGATGGTTCCTTTTCAAAAAAGCATCACCAGCGACCATTTCAGTCCCTGCGGTAGTTAATATTATTATCAAGTCAAACCAGTGCTTAAGAGATTTTTTTCCAAGGAAATCCCTACACGAATCCAAAAATTTCCTTTTCTCTATTTTCTGCAGAAAACAATAAACAACTATATTATTGTTCTTAGCGAATGAACGAAATACGATTAAAGCTAGATCAAATATCAATTTAGTTTTTTGTTACTTTTCGACTAAGCAAATAAATTTTAAGACACACTGCGTAATATAAGTTGAAATTGTATTTCATTTTTTGTTCCAACTTTTCGACTAAAGAATAATATGGATAGACAATTTGATTTATTTTCTTTTTTAAATAAGGCTGTTACAATTATTGAGATTTTTAAATCATTTATCTATGAATTTAAAAGCCGTCGACCAGAGTTTGGTTATTTTTTGGACAATATAAAAAAAAATATGATAAAAACGAAACGAATAAATTTTGTAGAATTTTACCCAAAATACTGCGTAATTTAAGTTTAAACTAAAAAACTTGCATTTGAATATTTGTCACGTGACCAACAACAACGTTTTTTGCAGGGCTAAAATGTATTACATTTATTTCAAATGTAACTCTAAAAGCAATCTTTTAGATATAATCAATTGTTAACTTTCTAACAAACACTAGATGGCAGGGCTTCTTATACTATGTGCCAATAGATAGCTCTAGATTCCTTGCCTAAAATTTGTAGGAAGGTAATATCGACAACAGATGGTGCTCAATTTGTTTTTTTCTTTAGGCCGCTTGGCCTGAAATAGTCGCTGAAAGCAGCGACCATATTTTTTGCAAATATTGTATGGAAATGAATCACAACTAGCAGTCCATAACTAGTATGTCAATAATTGAAAAGTCTCCACCAAGGGGAATTGGTATGTAGTTTGTAGCATACTTAAGTTGTTGTTTTGGTTACAATTTGTAGCATACTTCCAGTTGCTGTGTTGGGTGGATTTTGTACCATACTTCAGGTATTATATTTTGAAAAAAATAGTCCGTTCGGAATTCAAAAGTAATCAGATAGTACAATTCGTTACAATAGAATTTTTTATATTTTCCAAATATGTTTTTAGATTTGCAAATTCATTTTTTAATGTTTTTCTTTTATTATTCAATGAAGAAGTATTAGAATTATTGGATTGATTGTTTTTTCTTCCAAATTTATCAATTCCCATTTAAATAAAAAAAAATATAATATTGAATTCTTCAACTATATATATAATTTCATTATGTATCTCTGGGCTATTATTACCAGCTTTATTTTCACCAATAGGTGATAGTTCATATATTTATGTCCAACATTTGATTTTATGTGTTTTGAAGAATTATCATTATTACGCATACACGCAAATGTTATTAAGATAATATTGTAACGAATTGTACAATCTGATTACTTTTGAATTCCGAACGGACTATTTTATACAAAACAAAATAGCTGAAGCATGCTACAAACTCTAACCAACACATCAACTGGAAGTATGCTGCTACAAATTCTAACCAAACCAACAACTGAAGTATGCTACAAACTACATACCTATTCCCCTTGGTGGAGATTTTTCAATAGTAGAAGGCGCATACCCAAAAGCCTTTGGAAAGGAACTTGCTGGAACCGTTTGACGAGAACTTTCACGGTATATCTAGAAAGCTTAAACAAGCATAAATAACGGTCCACTAAATGCGAAACGACACAGTTTATTTTTGAAAGCGCAAGTGTAAAGTTGGTTGTAAGAAAATATATAAGTTTGTAATTGTATGCTTTTATTATAAGTGGAATAATAAAGCGTTTAGTGTGTTAGAAAGAAAAGTGGTGTTTAATTAATTGTGAAATAAATAGTTTGAAGTCGTTAAAAAAGAAATTTGTTTTATTTGTGAACCCGAGTGAAAATACTACATTGGTGCCAGAAAAGTGAAATAAAACTTATTCCATTGGTGTATTTTAGTATTTTAATAAGTAAATACGGAAAGTGACTAAAGAAAAATGGGTAAGACTCTGAATGACTTAAATTTGGATGAAGTTAAGGTAGAACTAAACATGCGAGGTCTTCCTTCTGCTGGATCGAAAAATGACCTTACTATTCGGTTGCAAGAACAACTAAGACCAAAAGAGGAAAATCCAGACACTTTTCAATTCGACATTGAAATGTCGGAAGAATAGGTAGGTACTGGTTTTGACTTCTCGAAAATGATGGCTGTTTTGCCCGCCAAGTTTGGAGCACAAAAGAACGAAAATCGAAAGTATTTTCTCGAAAAATTTGAGAAACAACGAGAAGAACAAAAGAACGAGCAAAAGAATCTTCTCGAACGATTTGAGGAACAACGCAATGAGCAAAAGAACCTTCTAGAAGATTAGAGAAACCCAATCGAAAGTAAGATAGATGCATTCAAGGACAAATGCATTGCTCTTGACGAACGTGTGGAAGGCGTCGAAAAGCAAATTTCGAAAGTAGAAATGCAGCTTGAAAACATGGAAGAAAAATTGAAAATATAACAAACGAACTGGACAAGGTAAGAAAAATAAATTTTCAAAAAAGTTCTGGTGACTGTCCAAAAAGAAAAGAAATGCATCCGCCAATATATGATGGACATAATTCCTGGTCGATCTATAAAAAACAATATGAGGCAGCCGCAACAACAAATGGCTTGTATGACGAAGTCACGTTTGTAGCGCTGACACTAGCACTAAGAGGTTCTGCTGCTGAACTTCTGCAAACTATACCAGTAGACAACAATGCAGACTTCAGTGCTCTTGTGCAAGCCTTTGACAAACGCTTTGGAGATGCCCATATGCAAGAAGTTTTTCGAGCCCAACTCAATACCAGAATACAGAAAAGTGGTGAAAGCCTACAGCAACTGCCAAGCAGACACCGAACGACTGGCACACCAGGCATATCCAACCACAGGAGATGAAATCATTAGAGAGTTTGCAACGGAAGCATTTGGTGGCGCCGTTTCTGACAGAAATATTCAGCGAGAAATCCGAACTGATGGAAAACGTACTCTTCCAAGGCTTCTCAAGGAGTTCATCGGGTAAGAGAACTTGAAGTTGAGGAGTGCTCGTGGCAGAGAACTGAGTTATAATGAAGTCAGAGAAATGGACCTGCTCGATACCGGAATTGTAACAGGACCGGACATCTCCAACGCCAGTGCAGATTACCACTAAGAACAGTTGTGTGTCAACATTTCGAACACGGAAACATCAGGGAACAACCCAGTAACAAAACAATCAACACTCCTGCTCGCCCTGTTTCCCAGAAGGGAAACGAGTAAGAACAAATTTCAAGGGGCAGAAACTGGTTTCTGGTATCGATGGGCCCAGAACTACCATCCAGGTCTCGCAGACTAAATGCAAAACAAAATTCTGACATTAGAGGCAATTATAAAACAATAGAAAATACGTGGCTACAATTGATACTGATGCCACTGCCTCCATTATGCGTAGAGCCTTGGTCAAGTTGACATGGCTACACAATACCAATAGCTATTGTGTGAAAACAGCGACAGGAAAGACAGCAAGAGTATATGGAGAAGTTCGTCTGAAGATCCGATTAGAAGAATTGGAGTTTTCACATTTATGAAAGGGCACGGAGTAATTCTGGATATCGGTAAGCAAGTTCTTAAGTACAGAAATATAGAAATTCCGATGATATACTGCAATGAAAACTCATCAACTTTAAGGACTGTAGTAATCAAAGAAGACATATGTTTGCCTTCTTCTTCAGAAGTGTTTGTTTTGACAAAATTATAGGGTGATTCGGCTAGCCATCGGTACCTAATGGTGGAACCAGACTGAGCAGTGTTCCCAAAATTTTATGATAGGGAAAACTCTGGTGGCACCAAATAACAACATGGTGCCTGTACGTATACTGAACATCAAACCGTACAAAGTTAAACTCAGAAAAGGAGGAGTAGTTGGGAAATGTGGATCTGTATCAGCAATAACAAAGATCACAGAAATGGAAAGCCAGACGTCCATGAATCCCAAACCTTTGAAGACCATAAAAGCTAAGATTTTCAAGTTAACCAATCTAAGTGAACATCAGCTTCGTATTGCTGATAGACTTCTTCACGAGTACGCTGACATATTCTCTTCATCAAACGGGTAGTATGGTCGAACACAATTTGTGCAACATCGAATCTATACAGGAGACGCGAGGCCGATTCTTCAGCCAGCAAGATGTCTCCCATTGGCCAAACAAGCAGAAGTCGTAGAAATGATGTCGAGCATGAAGAATGATGGATTATTCGAAAATGCAAAAAGCACTTGGACATCACTTGTGGTTCTTGTCAAGAAGAAGGATGGACGCACTTGATTTTGTGTGGACTACCATAGGCTGAACGATGTAAGGAAGAAAGATAGGTACCCTCTGCCCAGAATTAGTGATACTTTGGATGCAATGGAAGCAGCTCAGTGGTTCTCTACTTTAGACTTGAAAAGTGGGTATTGGCAGGTAGAAAGCCACCCAGAAAATCGAGAGAAACCGCTTTCTCCACAGGAAATGGTCTGTGGCAATTTAAAGTGATGCTGTTCGGACTATGTATCTTCCCGGCAACATTTGAGTGTTTGATGGAGTATGTTTTGCAAGGAGGTACTTGGAAATCTTGCTTCTTTACCTGGACGATGTTATCGTGTACGGAAAAAATTTTTATGAACGTTGTGAGAACCTTAAAGCTGAATTCAAAAGTCTTCGAGAAGCTCACCTTAAATTGAATCCGAAGGAGTGAAAACTTATCCAGAAAAAGTTGACGCCATCAAAAAATGGCCAACACCTCAAGACACACATCAGCTCCTAAGTTTTCTTGGTCTAGCCACTTACTATCGTCGTTTTGTGAAGGATTTTGCTGGAATCGCTAAAATTTTACATCAGCTAACTGAAAAGGGCCAACAGTTGAAATGGTCAGGTGAGTGCGAGAAAAGCTTTCAGGAACTGAAGGTGGGCTTATGTAACGCCCCTGTGCTAACCTATCCGGCTCCAGATATACCTTTTATCATCGATGCTGACGAGCAATATTGGAATAGTAACTGTACTGTCCCAAGTTCATTACGGAGAAGAAAAAGTTGTCGCCTACTACAGCACGGTACTCTCGAAGCCTGAATGGAATTATTGCGTGACTAGGAGGGAACTTCTAGCTCTCATATTGGCCACGATGCACTTCCATAAATACATCGATGGATAGAAATTCCTTCTGCGAACAGACCATGGCGCACTTAATTGACTTTCAAAAACCCAGAAGGGCAAGTAGCAAGGTGGATCGAGAGACTACAGACATACGACTACTAGATTTAACATCGGCCAGGAAAACTGAACTCAAACGCAGATGCATTATCTCGGCGACCATGCAAAGATGATTGCAAGCATTGCACGCGCCAGGAAGGAAAGGAGATAACTGCCATTCAGAGGCTAAGAGTTGATCCCATTTACGTTTGGAACAACGAAGAATTGAGAACGGCCCAACAACAAGACTCGGATATCGAACCCATTCTTGCATGGAAAGAACATGAAGAAAAACCACAATGGACTGAAATCTGTGATAGAAGCTCAGTTCTCAAAGCGTATTGGGCACAGTGGGACTCACTCCATGTGCAAGAAGGGACACTACGGTGTAAGTGGGAATCCGCAGATGGCAAATCTTATGTGTTGCAGCTAATCGTACCTCGGTCCAAAGTCAATGATGTTCTCCGAGAAATGCACGACGGAGCTTCTGGGGGATATTTGGGTGTTAACAAGACACTGGAATAGGTGCGTTAGCGGTTCTACTGGCTCCATGCAAAAATCGATGTCGAAAAGTATTGCCGTTATGTGCTGTGCCTTCCTTTTTGGGGAGTGACTCCTTGTGGTGGGTATTGAATAGCTTAGGTAGTACATGCCTGGGTCCGATTTAGTGAGATGTTTAGGTAGTCTTTTCCGTTTGAGCATACGAGAGACTAGGTAGGTAGGTATGTGCGCTTGGCCATTGTCCACTGGCTCGGTAGATGGTCCGGGTATGCACATCTGAGGTTGCCGGGCCTCGAGTTTTAAGGGACTCATCCGAAAGTGACCTTTACGGTTGCGAAGCTCCACCGGAAGCTATATTCTGGTACCACGGGAGACAGGAGCCCCCGGGTATTGTTCATTTTTCTGGTATTAGTTGGCACCAGACGTCTTGACGCCGGCCTGTGTGAGAGGTAGGCCCCCTAGTGGGAGTATCGTGGTTTGGAACAAACATTAAACTGCCGAGTGAAGCTAAATTGGGATGCCTGATAAATGAGCCTCATAGAATGGAGGAATATGTGGATATCGTCAGGGAACGGCTTATTAACTTTCACGAAAGAACAAGGACCAAGATAAAGGTAGCTAGGGATCGAATGAAGACACCATATGACATAAGAGCAACAACAGCTGGATTTGAGGCAGGAGAACTTGTGTGGCTTTACAACCCGCACCGCCAAAAGGGATTGTCTCGCCATTTTCGTAGCGAGCGAGAGGAGGAGGACGGGCTAGGAAATTGGAAAGGAAAAGGTCAGAAAAGGGAAAGAATGCTCAGTTTCGGGGGCGTGGCCTGCTTTCTAAGCACGGTATCTCGGACGATCTTGCCCCCGGAAACCTTAACTCACCTGCAAACAAAAAACATAAATCAGGACTAAGGAAAGGAAAAGGAAATGGGACCTGAAAAAGACGGACGGACTATTGTCACATCAAGACACTGCAGATGTTGTTTTAGTGGGGCCATTACCCACCCTACTTCGGCCATTTTAAGATTCCCGCAAGATGGTGGATGATCGGTTTCAAATCATACCATCTTCACCGAAACTCAGCGAAACAAAATTAGGAAGGCTCTTAAAATCAGTGATGCCGTTTACCGTATTCGAAAAGAGGCTAGAGGTAAGAAAAGATAGTGCACTGTGAATGGTTGCATAGATATAAGGGTGATGGAAGTACTGGATTTGTTCGGGGCGAACAATCGTAAGAGGGGAGCAATGTAACGAATTGTACTATCTGATTACTTTTGAATTCCAAACGGACTATTTTATAGAAATTGCATTTTTTTAGCTCAAAAAATAACGGTACCTGCCATATAACCGATACGTTAAAGCCTATTTTTCTCGGAAACGGGTCTGACGATTTTGATTTAAGAAAATGAGTGCAGCGTTTTAGGTACGACCGATCATATGATTCAAAAAAAAAGTTAAATGCCTAAAAACGGTACTTTTTATATGACCGTTTTTTTATTTCGACTATCTCATAAATGGCCCAACCGATTCTTTCGAAATTACACACATATATGGGTTTAGATTGCCCAATTTATACTGAATTAATATTTTTTTTTTCTTCTTAAATGCTTTTAAAAACAAATTTAAAACTGCTCAATAATTTTTTTTCTCAAAAATTATAGGAATATGTATTTGCTTAATACCTTTTAATTGAGTTTTTTTGTTTGAGTTTTTTTTTGCGACCTTTAGTCCAAATTAATATGCGTTTCACCCAGGTACTACCGATGGGCTCATCAGTAAGATGCTGTATTACCTTTCTAAGACGCAATATATTAGTCGATGGCTACCGACACAAATAAAATTTACAGCTTTAAAGTCCACAAAATAAGGAACGAAAACAATACCTACGTATGTAAATGCGTTTGTATTGTTTTTGTGTTTGCATTAATTCTTAAATTTAAACAAGCCAGACCACGGGTATTATTTTCTAGGTGTCTGAATTCGACCGAATTCCCCTAGAAGAATATAATTCCCATTGCTTTAAAGCTTGAAATTTTATGTGTGTCGGTAGCCATCGACTAATATATTGCGTGTTAGAAAGGTAATACAGCATCTTACTGATGAGCCCATCTGTAGTACCTGGGCGAAACGCATATTAATTTGGACTAAAGGTCGCAAAAAAAAAACTCAATTAAAATCATAATTACAGTCCACAAAATAAGGAAGAAAAACAATACCTACGTATGTAAATGCGTTTGTATTGTTTTTGTTTTTGCATTAATTCTTAAATTTGCTTAATACCTATGAAATGGCGTTTTTGAATTTAAAAAAAAAAAAAATTTCAAAAAGTTAAAAAAAAAACTTTTTTTCTCAAAAACCGCTCCACAGATTTTTAAACATTATCCATATTGCGGTTTCAAAAGTAAACGTAAATAAAACACATATAAAATATTTTGTTCATGGTATTTCTTTTTTATAATAACGTTTGAACGTTGACATTATGTGTGAAACACTACATCATTTAAATGACCACCACGCGAATTGTTGCCAGCATCGATTCTTTTGAGGTAATTTTCGACCACTTTTTGACACATATTGGGCGGTATCTCAGAATTAAATGTTTATCTACATAAACACGGACTTTCGCGTAGCCAAGATCGCATGATCTTGGAGGCCAGTTGATATAGCCACGACGAGAAATTACGCTGCCAGGAAATGTCTCTTGCAATAAAGCCATATTCGCTCGAGTTGGGTGGCATGTGGCACCGTCTTGTTGAAACCACATATTTTCCAAGTCGTATTCTTCAATAGCAGGTAAAAAAAAGTCGGTTATCATATGACCATAACGCTCCGAATTGACGGTGACAGTCGTTCCATCGTCGTTTTGGAAGAAGTAAGGTCCAATCACACCTCCGTACCAAAGAGCGCCCCAAACAGTGACGTTTTGTGGATGTAATGGCCTCTCTGCAATTACTTGAGGATTCTCAGAACCTCAAATACGACCATTTTGTTTATTAACATACCCACCGAGTGAGAAATGTGTTTCGTCACTGAAGAAAATTTTGTTCGAAAAATCGCCGTCCACCGCCTGTTGTTCAAGCACCCATTCGACGTATCTACGACGTTGTGAATGGTCAGTTGGCTTCAGTTGTTGAGTGAGCTGGACTTTATATGGATGTAGGTGTAGCTACAAATGCAAAATACGCTATAATGTGCCGTAAGACAGTCCTTACTCATGAGAACGACGAGGAATCGACAACAGCGGATCCAGACGTAATGTAAGGGGGGGGGGGGGCGAATGAGACATATCTTATGTGAATTACTAAAAAAAAAAAAAAAAAAAAAAGGAATAGTTTTTATATTAAACAGTACAACGACAGTCAAAAGTAATTTTCAATCAAAAAGTAAAAGTTTATTCATAATTCAATTATAAGATTATTCGGTGAGGTCCCATTGCAGCATATCGATCTATAACTTTATCTACATCAATTTCAATATCATGATGGATATGTAAAAGGGCTAATCCAATCAATCTTTCTTCGGTCATTGTGGACCTCAACCATGATTTAATCCTTTTCAATGACGAGAACGTTCTTTCTGCACTTGCTGAGCTTATGGGTAATGTCGCAAAAATTTTTAATAAAGCATTAATGGTTGGAAAAATATCAACGTCACACATTTCTAATAACTTCATACTGTGATAACTGCTGTCATATTTTTCCCTTTCCCACTTTATTTTCCAAAATTCCAACTCAATTTTCAATTTTCTTTCAAGTGATTCGGGAGTTTGATTGAGCAAATTGGAATATTTCGTCGAAAGTTTACACACAATACTGTTGTAATCATTAACGTTTCGATGTATGCTTGAATCTGGAAAAAGTATGTATAATCCAAACAATTCCATTGTTTCTTCGGAAAATCGAGATTTCATGCCCTCAAGTACATTTTCAAGTATCGGAATGTATATTGACTGTCTAAAATAATCTAATGCATTAGTACACGGATAATTTTCACGATGTCCTTGGCGACTTGTGATACGAGGCATTCTAATCTCAACTTCCAACTCTTCAGCTAACACAGAGATTTCTTCGTACAAAGATTGAAACATCACTTCAGCCTTCTCTCGCCTTCGTTCAAGGATCTTTAGAGTATCTTCAATCATGTCACGTGCCAATTTGAGATCAATTTGTGCTTTTTGGAAAAAAACGACTCAATTGTACTGTGTGGTTCAAAATATCCGAGAGACACACCAGAGATACTAAAAATTGACAGTTGCAAATTGATAAGCGTAATGATCTTGCCTTTGCAGCCGTTTGTATATCACTCCAAGTTGAAATATAATCGAGTGATTCAGAAATTTGTATTAAATTTTCTCGAAATTGAAAAACTCCATCGTGTCGCTCAACCCATCGAGTCTCACACAATTTTCGTAATGGGTGACCCATTATTCTCTTGAGAATATCGGAACGCTTGGCTGAAGCATTAAAAAATGCAATTATTTCCTTCATGATTCCAATCGTATTTCTCACTGCTTGTACAGAAGAAGATTTACTAATTGATAAATTTAATATATGATTAGAGCATGGCGAATAGACGGCATTCGTCGTTTTGCTCATCACAGTTTTTACTGCACCACATTTTTCAGATGTCATGACTGCACACCCATCCGTAGATATACCGACGCACTTTTCGAATTCCAAAGTTAACTGTTGTATAGTATTTAATACAATTGTACCCAAATTTACACCTGACGCTTTGATTTCTGAAAAATCATTTCCATCCTCGTGAAGATCTTTGATTTCCTTAATAAGATCTACGAATTTAATGAAATCTTCTCTTATTCCGTTCTGATAGAGATATCGAATAATAATTGTCATCTGAGATATATGTGCATTATCTGTAGTTTCGTCGAATTGTATACTATAATATTCAGCTTTTTTTATTCGGCAAATTATTTCTGACATAATTTCATCACCACAGCATTTGATTATATCATTTTGTGTAGATTTGCTAATATAAGTAGCTCGAGATGAAGATTGCTCTAAATGATTTTTCAATTGGATATCTCCACTTTTGATACGGTATCTTAGCAATTCTCTAAAATTCCCTTCATTTACAAAACTCTCAGTTTTCAAAGGCCCATCATCACGATGACACCGAAAAGCAATATTTTGCTTGCCGAGAAAAATTACGCTCTCTACGATGGGTTTTAAGCTGCGGCGATTTTCTTCACATTGTTTCAAACGCTCATTGTTGACCTGATTTACTATATTCAATTCAGGATTTTTGGTTGACTTTAAAAACTCTTTTGCAGCTAGTACAGCATTTCTATGATATTCTCGTGAAGCATGAACTTCAAGATCTCCTTCCTTGCCAAGAAGTTTAGCAAAATTATTTAAAGGTTGTAACACTAATTTATTGAGATAAACATTCTTGTGATTGCCTCCAATGTTGACAAATAGTGTACAATATTTACAAAAGTATCCTTTTTTTTCATGAGACAAAACAAGCCATTCAAACTGGTCTAAGTGTTTGTGGCTAGCATATCTTTTACTTTCTTTTCCTTTTCTGTTTTGGATTGAAAAAGGAAAATTATAATTTTTCGGAGGAACCCAAGGATTCAATAATAATTGTTTTTTCAATAAATCATTAATCTGCAAGCCTATATAATTTCCAATGTCAGGCGTCATGTCGACAAGTGAACTGTCGATCTTAGTTTCAGTATGAACAAATTGCGCTTGAATAATTTCTGTTGAAGAATGACCCAGTTCATTACATTCATCTGCTATGACACTGTTTTGCACATTTTCATCTGCTATAACATTTTTTTGCACATTTTCGAGATCATCTATAAAAAATTATATGTAAGCGTTTCCATAATTGTGTATATATACAAATCAATAATTCACGTGCAATATCGCAGTTCATTCATACCTGAATTAAGAGTGATTTCCTCATCTATTGAACTAACTAATCCCAATGAAGAAGGTGAATAAAGTCCTAATGGATCAGGTAGTGACTTTTCAATATTACAATCAGTTTCTTTACAGTGATCGTACTTGAATTTTTCCAGTTTATTTTTCACGGATACACATATATTTTTCTTTGGTGATCCATCCTTCTTCTCAGGTAAAAAAAAATTTGTAATTTTTGGTCGCTTATTTTGAAACTCTTCATCGCTTCGATCTCGTTTTTGTGACATCATGCATCAATTCTATTTCGTTTATGGGATTACACTATACACTTGTATACGTTATCAAATTTCACTGCACTATACAAACTCTAAATCAGTTAATTTTAAATCGAGAACGAAAACACGAAAATAATAATCAACTATTACTAGCCTGACTGCCTCAGCATTTGATGCATTCGCTCAAGCGGACTGACGAGTCATTTCGAGTACAGTTGGTTGGCGGCTCGCGCGTTACTTGTTTATACACGAATTCAGAGCCGCTTTCTGGATTCATGTATAAACAAGTAACGCGCATCGAGGCGCGCATTGAGTTCCGCGAATTTGACTAACCTAAAAAGCATATAGCACCTTTTTTAATTTAGTGAAACTATTTTCCATATTCCATTCAGAATACCTAATTTCGGATTTGGCTATGTGGTTATTTGCCATGTCTGGGTGGTTATTGGGATACAATTATTCTCTGAGAGGGGGGGGCGACTGAGAGGGGGGGGCAATCGCCCCCTCCCCCCCCCCCCTGGATCCGCCGTTGGGAATCGACACATTCGGGTCTTCGGCAACACTTTCACTTACAGCAGCGATATTTTCAGTGGTACGAGTGAAACGATGATGCACATTACAATATCTGTAACCAACCCAGTCTATTAAAATTTTTTCACAATTTTGCCAATTGCTTGCGTAGTTGGACGATTATGTAAACCATAATCTCCTCTTAAAGCACGATATGTGGCTGTGGCAGAATCACCATTTTTGTAGTAGGTTTTAAGAATTTTTAGGCGTTGTGCGATAATTAAGCGATCCATTTTCGTAAATGTCAGCCTTTCAGCTGAAAAAAAAATTGGTTTAACAACTTGATTTGACGGATGGCGAATTCCAGCCCTATACTTTTGGAACGACAAAATGGATAACACTTTACAAGATATAAAATGGCGTACTTTTTTCTGAACTGAAATTAGTTTAAGTATTTATTTCAGAATTTTGAATTATTTTTTCTTTGTTTAAGCCGATTTAATCTTCTGTGTTTAAGTTTATATTATTAAATATTTAAGATTAGCATGCCATTTTTTTAGAAAGAAATTAAAGAAATTTAATATATATAAAAAATAAAGTAAAAAACGACTTTAAAAATTATTTAGATTTTTAATAGAAATCTTTTGAATACGATGTGATCGAAAATAAGAGCAAGTTCGTGCGATATAGTCGTGCATTTTATTTTTGAAAGCGCATGTGTAAAGTTAGTTGTAAGAAAAGATATAAGTTTGTGATTGGTATACTTTTATTATAAGTGGAATAATAAAGCGTTTAGTGTGTTAAAAAGAAAAGTGGTGTTTAATTAGTTGTGAAGTAAATAATTTGAAGTCGTTAATAAGGAAATATGTTTTATTTGTCAACCCAAGTGAAAATACTACAATATATTCATTATTATTATTTCTTGATTTGGTTCTTTTCACATTAATAATTCCCATAAACCTTTCGTTCCAATATATTATGTTTTACCTTTTAGAATAATATCATTATTATTTATTTTAATTTGAGAATTACCAATCCAAAGTTCCTCAATATTTTCAGTTCTTATTGCATAATTATTATCACAAATTTTTGCTTTGAACGAATTCCAAGTTTAATATTTTGCGGCCATATTTCCAATTCCTTTTTCAATATATTTTATTGGGGTTATTAAACGGTCATCGAAATTAATACCTTTTTTTTTTGAAATAGGTGTACTAGATGATGGTAATACATTTATTGTTATAGATGATGGAGAATAATAATCTTTATTTTCGAAACTTTCTGGGCTAGATAAAACAATTGCTGGTTTTTCTATTGGTAATAATTTAGAAAATTCATTTTGTAATTTTTTTACTTGATAATTTTGTTCATCTTGTTTTTCTGTAATAGCTCTCAAATAATTATTTGATTATGGTAATGCTTTATTTAAGCTCATTTTCAAGTTTTTTAAACCTTCATTTAAATTATTACCATATGTAGCAGATTGATTTAATGGTAATATGATTGATTGAAAATCTTCTTTTATTTCATCATGTCTTATTACTTTGTTAAGATTTTGTTCTTTTAATTTATTTTTCAATTCTTTTGTAGATTTAACATACGATTTTAAATCTGTATCTTAAACTTTATTGTTCATCATTTATTTATAGATAATTTTATTTATTTCTATAACGAATAAGGAATTAGAAATAGCAAAAAATTACATAAGCCCGTTCGAAAAAAAATTTTGAACGAAGAAAAATAATTACTAAATGAATAAATGAATTATGGGCAGCGGATTTACTTATTATGACAACTGTAGATATAAAAATATGTAAAGGATATAAAAATATGTTAAACGTTATTGATACGTTTTCAAAATTTGCATGGGTAAAACCATTAAAAAGAAAGATGGTAAGTCTGTTGCAAATGCATTTTCTGAAATTATTAACGAATCTCAAAATCATCCAAAATTACTTCATACTGGTTCTGGAAAAGAATTTTTAAATTCAAATTTAACTAAAGTTTTAAATAAATATGATATAAAAATGTACCAAACTTTCAGTGAAAAAAAAATCGTCAATAGTAGAAAGATTTAATAGAACAATTAATGAAACATTAAAATTTTCTTTTGAAATTCAACAAAATACTAATTGGATTAATTTTTTTTGTGACCTTTAGTCTAAATTATGCGTTTCGCCCAGGTACTACAGTTGGGCTCATCAGTTAGATGCTGTAGTACCTTTCTAAGACGCAAAATATTATTCAATGGCTACTGACACAAATAAAATGTACAGCTTTCAAACACTGTTAATTATATTTTTCTAGGGGAATTCTGTCGAATTCATTGTCAAATGTTATTTACATAATTTTGCATGCACAAAATTATAAAAATTTTCATAGAACTATTAGAATGAGACCGCGTGAAGTAAATAAGGATAATGAAAAAGAAATTTCAAATAAAATGCTTCCAGTTATAGAATTTAAAGAAAAGAAATATTTAAAATAAGAGATAGAGTTACAATATATTGTTAAAAAAATGTTTGAAAATAAATGCAAAAATAATTATTACTTATTCAATAAAAGATTTGAATAATGAACCAATTTAAGGTTAATTTTATAAATATTAATTAAAAAAACCGAATTTTAAATTTCAATTTATTTATTTATTCTGCGATTCTTTGTACTTATTGAAAACAGAAAAACATGATATTGAAATTGTACAATAATTACATATTTTAGCTAACGAATCACTTAATATATCTATAATTTGTTCATCATTAATAAAATGTTTAAATTCATCTTTAAGTTTAAATCAATTTGTTCGTTTTCTCTTTACCCATAATGTCTATAACTATTTTATCTAAAATGTTTATAACCCTTTGTTTTTTAGTTTTTCTTACTGATTTTTGACGTCTGCATTTATTAAAATTAATTTTTATAAAGAAAATAGAAAAAGGCTCAAACTTTTTGAAATGTATTAAACTTTCTTATCTTTTTTAAAGTTTTTTCAAATTATTTTACGTTTCATTTAATGTTTAATTTTTTAATTTGAAAAAAAAAAATATTTCGAAATTGTAAACATGTTCTGTATTTATACAAGTTATCACGGTCAGGCATTGACCTGACAGAAAAAAAGCACACGCTTCACTCGAGCGACGGATGTCGGCGATCGTTCCCACCAGGAAATATGAGGCGGGCATATGCATGGGAACTGCATATCAGCGAAATAAAATGAATATGAAGTCAATGAAATGTAATTTAGAATCTAAGTTTGGCATTCCGTTTTTTAACTTAGAAAAGTGCGGTCGCGCTGAATAAACTTATAAATAATTATAACGTAAATCCAATTATTTTAATTACTGGGACCAGTTGGCAGGTCACATAAAATATATATTTTTTTTTTAATTCAAGGATCACGGATCCTTTACAGGCGCCCGAACAGGGACCTGACTGCAAACAAATAAATTGCGAACAGTATCCTGTTAATACGATTCAAGAAGTAAATTGTGAAAAAAGCAACACACAAAATAGTGCAAACAATTAATGCAAAATAAAATTGTGAAAAGAAAACTACCTCATAAAACAGTGCAGAATAATCCTGCTAAAAAGGAATTCAAAGATAAATTAGTGAACAAGTTCAATCAATTAAAATTGTGAAGAGGAACCTACCCCATAAAACAGTGCAGAATAATCCTACTAAAAAGGGATTCAAAGATAAATTAATGAACAAGTCCAATCAATTAATCTAATTAATATAAACTATCAAACAAAAAATGAAACGATATACAAATCTGTGAAACAAAGAAAATACTTCACAAACTATTCCGTAAAACGAGGAATACGAAATACAAATCTGTGTAACTAAAAGGATACTTCAACTGTTTTGGTGTAAAAGAAATTGATCGTTCATCTTAGGAGCAGAAGAAGTTAGTCTAATTCAAAACTTGCGGTAGATCATTCTGAGTTATATAACATTTAAATTTGCATTACATACGAATATAATTTTATATATGAATATAAATTGATACAATTTGATATATACTTGTTATAATTTGATATCTACATAAATGTTGAGATATTAGCAGAATTAAGTAAAATCTCTGATAAAAAAAAATTAATACCAACTCTGTGAAGGGAAAGAGAGAATAGAGAATCATTTGAAAGTTTGTAATACAAATCCTACTGGGGAATCAATCTATTGAATACGTAATATTGACTATCATTCTTAGGTAGAATTACTGCATTAATAAAATAATTATGGAAGATCTGACCGTGTCTGTTACCCATCTTACGGGTGCATTGAACTCAGTCCTTGATCAATTAAGGGGATTTGAAACCCGTGTTGCTCAGCTAGAACACGGGGTACAAAGGAAGTCATAAACGCAATATTAGGGCAGTTAGGTTCCATCAACGATAAAATAAAATCAATTGAAAAGAATAGGACTAGCGGGGCTAACATTATTCAGTCTCCCACGCCAATTGAGCCACTCCGAGGGCCAACTAATAAAAATGAGCTTAGGGAAATCTCTAAGCTCCCCGCTCCCGTCAAAGAAATCCAAGTATTTGACGGTAACCCGGTCCAGTATGTCTCGTGGATGCAGTGTGTAGAAACCGTGTTGAAGGACTATGAGATAGTCCGCACTAAACCAATATATAGGGCCATCCTTTAACACATACGGCATAAGATTCGCGGGAAGGCTGACTCCGCCCTTGTGTCATACAACATTTTTGACATTTTTGACTGGGCTGAGATTAAAAGAGTATTGTCTCTCCACTATGCGGATAAAAGGGACATACGAACTCTCGAACATCAACTCAACCAACTGAAACAAGGCAGTTTGAGAGTTGATTTTACGCAAATGTTAACCACCAATTTTCGTTAATAATCAACAAAATCCGCACGGAGGCTTATTCTGTTGAAACGGCCGATGCTCGTGTGCGAGTATACCGTGACAGGGCCCTGGATGTATTCGTCAGGGGTCTGAGCGGAGGTCTGTCGCGGCTTCTGATGATTCAGAAACCGAAATCTCTACCTGATGCATATACTGCCTGCCTCGATATACAAAACATAAATTTGCGAAACAATACAATTCTGTGCCTGTAATAGCACCAAATACAGTTTCAGCGCCTGCATCCTACGACTTTGGAACAAATAGAAAACCTCCTCTGCCAATTAGAAATCCAAACAAACATCCGCATAGATTTTTTAATGACGGGCGGATCCATGCAATCTAGGTAACCGCAAAATATTTGGAGTTCTGGTCATAACAATACATGGTGTCCTAGCTATAATTTTAAACAGTATAATCCTCCAGCAGTACCAAATCCCCCAGTCAAAATGGAGCCGGGGTCTGAACAAACTAAAAACGTTAACTACATGAATCGGCCCAATAACCCGTTTAAGCGAGGATTCGGTTCCGATAACTACCATGCTAAACAATAACGTCTTAACTATATGGTTGCGGATACGCATGAAGTTACAGAAGAACCAAGCTGTTCGAATTCGCCTCTCCCCGCTGAGGAGAATCTTATGACAGGTGCCTCGTTTCAAGCGTACCATATATAGAATATCGTACGCGAGGCGGAAGAACTTTAACATTTTCAATAAATTCCGGTGCAAACAAAAATTTCATTAAACAAACCTTAGCACAAATATATAACCCCGATACAGAACCTTTTTATAATGATAGTCCCGCTGGAAATATTTTAGTGAAGAATAAAATTACTGGAAAAATTTTCTCTTTCGTTGGTTATGATCTAGATATAACCTTTTTTATCCTCCCAAATGTAAGGTCGTTTGATGGAATAATAGGTGATGATACCCTAAAGGAACTAAGAGCAATCATTAACAGGGAAAAAAATGAATTGATAATAAATTCAAAAATAAAAATCCCATTACCAAATTAGTCTTCTAATATGGTCCATAATTTGGTCATATTAAACAGAAACGTATGCGAGTGTTCCAGGATAAAACTAGAATCCATATGCAATAAATTCAACAACCTATTCGGACCAGTTACCAATGAAGAGGTTAGAAGAAATATAAGAGCTGAAATACGAACTACCACAGATGAACCAATTTACACCAAGATTTACGCGTACCCGGCTTGCATGCGGCAATAGGTTGAGTGACAGGTCAATGAGCTTTTGGCCGAAGGTATCATCCGCCCGCCTAAAAGCCCATCCAATTCACCCTTATGGGTTGTTCCCAAAAAACCCAAGCCAAATGGGAAAAAACAGTACAGAATGGTTATAGGTTTCAAACGTTTGAACTCCGTAACGATTCCTGATACTTACCCTATTCAGACATAAATAGCACTCTCGCTAGCCTTGGGGATGCTAAATTCTTTACTACACAAGATCTCTCTTCAGGGTTCCACCAGATAGCTATGAAGGAAGAAGACAGTCCAAAGACTGCATTCTCGACCATGAATGGTAAATCCGAGTACGTCAGGCTACCCTTTGGGCTTAAAAACGCCCCGGCCATCTTTCAGCGCATGATAGATGACGTCTTAAAGGAACTGATCGGAAAGATCTGTTATGTTTATACAGATGATATTATCATCTACCGTGAAACGGAAGAAAACCATTTAAAAGACATAGAAACAGTCTTTTCCAAACTAGATGAATCGGGCTTAAAAGTAAAATTAGAAACACTAGAAGAAATTCTTCCGAATCCCACCAAGGTCAAAGCTATTGAAAGTATCCTCCCCCCAAACACCCTTAAAGAGCTTAAAGTTTCCTAGGCTTGACCTCATACTACAGGAGATTTATTGAAGATTATGCCAAGATTGCGAAACCTTTGACGAATATGACTCGTGGGGAGCTATCGCAAGTCAGGGCCAACCAATCGAAAAAGGTTACAATTCAAAGCTTTCGAAACACTCAAACAATTACTAACTTCGGCGGATGTGCTAGCCTTTCCAGACTTTGACAAACCATTTAATTTGACGACTGACGCCTCTGATTATGCCATTGGGGCTGTTCTCTCCCAGGGTGAACCTGGCAAGGAAAAACCAATTTCGTTTATATCCCGCTCACTGAGTAAATCGGAAGAGGGCTATGCTACCAACGAGAAGGAACACCGCGCTATAGTATGGGCACTCGATAATTTGAGAACATACTTATACGGAGCGAAAAAGATCAGCATATTTACTGATCACCAACCAGTTACCCTCACACTTAGCAATAAAAACTATAACGCTAAGATCAAGCGATGGAAGGCAAGGACTTCGTACGGAAGTCAATCATCTCTCGGGTACTAGCTCCTCTTCATCTCGAACAGAGACAGCCAACACTACGGATACGATAACGGTTGGTGAAAGACCTTCGCAAACAAGTACGGAAACCAGAAACCGCTGAAGAAGGATTGCGTGAGCTATCTCTTTCTGAAACCGAAGAATCGGGTACCATTCATAGTGCTAACCAGGATAGTACAGATTTAGTACCGCATGTTGAAGTTCCACTTAATGTTTTAAGGAACCAACTAGTTTTCAAAAGCGCTCATTTTGACATGTGTTGTCGCGAATCACGCGAAATCATCCTGGATTAAATTTAAATTAAACCTATGTATTAATATTTCCTCCAAAGAATTAAATCAGGCAAGATTAAGGGAAGCATTGAGAGAAAAACTCTACCCGAATTTTACCAATGGTATACAAATTCCCGAGGAATACCTCTGGTTGTTTAAAAATTTTAATATAGAGAATTTTGAAAAATACAAGATTAGAATCACACAAAGATTAGTCGAGGATGTCGGCAATGAGGAGCGAAGGTTTTCTATAATTGAAAACGAGCACCGAAGGGCTCACCGAGCTCCAAGGGAAAACAAATAACAGATACTCGAAAAGTACTACTTCCCACAAATGATGGCGAACATAAGGAGGTACGCTGCCTCATGTGATACATGCAAACGTACTAAATATGACAGGCATCCTAACAATCCCGAACTGCAAGCAACTCCCGTTCCAAGATATCCATGTGAGATAATTCATATGGATATAATGGAAATTCAGGATGAAAAATTTATGACAGTTGTAGACAAATTCTCAAAATTCTCCAAATTTGTCCACCTTAAGTATAGGTCTGCGATTAGTATTAGGGCAAAGATTATAAAAAGAGTACACTTCCTTACACCTCCTCTCACTCTTGTCACTGACAACGAGAAAGGGTTCCTTAGTCCTTTCGTTCTTAATTTAATAAGAAACTTAGGAATTAAACTTTACCTCACTCCATCACATAGAAGCGAAGTCAACGGCCAAATAGAACGAGTACATTCCACGGTTCTAGAAATATACAGAGCATCCATAAGGCCCACCTCAAGAATATTAAATAAAAAAAACACACATATTTTCTCTAACCTTTTTGATAAAAAAAGGAAGAAATGGGCCCAAATGGGTCCAAATTTTATAAAAATATATACAAAAAATGCTTCTGGTTGATCTCTCAGGAAACAAGGGGCCGGTTCACTTAAAAAACTGCTTAATCGTAGTTGCGGTGGTGTTGGTACTCGTACCCTAGTAGGTTCCTTGTATTTTAAACCTTGTGGCCAAAACGGACTAATACGAACCTTCCGATTCGCAGTGACTACCCCGAAAATTAATGGACAGTTAACTCATGAGGCATACCTATCAATAAACGAATAAAAATATGAATTAAATATTCAAGATAAAAATATTTCCAAAAAGAAAAAGACTAAAAAATTTAAGATAATATCAAATAATCGAACCTGTAAACATGATCAAAATGAAAATATCCTTAAACAAAAATTAAAAGAAAAACAAGAAGGACATTACATGATAAAAATTAATATTTTCATGGAAGCTTGTTAATTGTAATTTCACGTTTTAAATTATTAAGAAAAATTGTAAATTTACCAAGTAATAAAATTTTGTATGTATTACAGATTAGTAGCTTATTTCAATCCCATGCAGACCCTGCATATTTTCGCTTTCGATTCACCGGTGGTTACGATAAAAGAAGGCAATGCCTAGGGTACAAATGGGTACTTCAAGTTGATACATGTTATTGACTTAGCCAAATATGACATACTACTAAGAGATTCAGAACACTTAATGGTCAGCTACATCAAGAACGGGGAAAATAGGTCTACCATAGGCTATCCCTTAGGGCAAATCAAGACTCACCTTACTGAACTGAGCGACGCGAGGGTCAGAAAGACTAAGTCAATAAACTGGATAGGTAGCGCTTGGAAATGGATAGGGGGTTCTCACAACGCGACTGACTGGGACAAACTCTTTGAAAGGCAAACCAACATTGGGGATAATAACAATCAACAATACGCAATTAACACAAAACTTTTCGCCACGACCCAAGAGGTCACGGACAAACTAAATAAAGTAATAGACGGTTACTATAACTCTATACAGAAGGGCGAAGGAGACAAGGTTAGTCAGGACTTACTCAACAAGGTACTTATTTTGAAAGAGGGAATAAACGAACTAATAAGAGCTTGCCAAATGGCTAAAAAGGGTATCGTGAATATTAATCTATTAGATTCAGAAGAAATCAATATTATAATTAACGAACTTGGGACAATACCTTACCAAAACGTTGTAGAAGCTGTCGAGCATGGTCAACCTTCGATTTATTGCAACGGGACATTGATGCTCTATATGTTGTCCTTGCCTCAAATTAATCCAAAAACATTTAACCTTGTGACTGCCCGTACGGCAATTAAAGAAACCCGACAAATCAACTTCGAATTTTCATAACTCATGACGAAACATATGGACTGAACGGACATTGCACTAACATTGGGAATAGCTCTGTGTGTCGAGAGAGTGACTTAAAAAAATTAAGAGAGGATTCATGTTTACCTAGGATACTTAAAGGCGGCGAATGTCTTTGTGACTACAAGACAAATACTGACGAGATAATTGAACTGATTAGCGAGAACACGATATTTTTATCAAACTTTAATGGAACCGTATTAAATAAAAGTGTATCTATTCCTTTAGAAGGTACCTACATTATACAGATGTCTGATGAAACTATTCGAATCAAGGACAAAACGTATCGTAGCAGAATTGCTACCATCCCACAGGCACTGCCCGCGCGCTGACCAATTTTACCAGCAAAAGGACGATTCCCAATTTGGAAATTGTACACCGTCTCAGTGCCAAGAACATCGAACTAATTAATACCTTAAATAAAAACCTTAATTCTTCTATATTCACCGAGAATAATTATAACGATTGTGGGTGTCATTTGTATGTTCTGGAGAAAGATTTACGGGAGAACCAACATATCAGAGCTCCGCTTATCCTTTTGTCGAAAACCAATTCCAGTACCAAGACCTACCTCAAGGGTCGATGACACCATAGGAAGCCCAGGTCGCTGTCCTCGTTCAACATGCGATCTGCCGGACGCAGATATTTGAGAGGGCACACGCTGCACTCGAGCGACGGATGTCGGCGATCGTTCCCACCGGGAAATATGAGGCGGGCATATGCATGGGAACTGCATATCAGCGAAATAAAATTAATATGAAGTCAATGAAATGTAATTTAGAATTTAAGTTTGGCATCATGTTTTGTAACTTAGAAAAGTGCGGTCGCGCTGAATAAACTTATAAATAATTATAACGTGAATCCAATTGTTTTAATTACTGGGACCAGTTGTAATTTTTTTTTTTTTGAGTTCAAGGATCACGGATCCTTTACTTACAATAATTGTATTTTTATGGTTGTTTATCTGGTATTATTTTAAAAGTATTGGTTATGTATCATAATAATCATGCGTGTCTGGAAAAAATAGATATTTTATTTTTAATGGATATAAGAAAGGTAGGATTATTCTGTACTTGAACAATAATTTTGTTTAAATTATTATTACCGTTTCAAAATATCCAATATTATGTTAAAAATATTATCTCTTTTTTTTATAATTTTGCACAATCGTTCAAGGGATTATGAGTACCCTTTATATGTTTTTAACACAGCACGAGAACCGGTGAAAGAAGAGAAAGAAGGGTAGGAAAGATGTGAGGCGCGATGTTCTGAGACTAGAGCTATCTCCAGGGATGGCGGCTGAACTAATGCGGAGAAATGCCGTGTCTTATTAATTTATGTGTCTTGTAATTAGCATTATTTTATTTATTTCATAGTCATATTTATGGGTATACTAGTTAACTCAATCACATGTTGTTAGTGTTATGCCTGAGGAGCATGTGATTAGTAAACCAGCAACTCATTTTCTGAAATTTTTTTAGAATTGGTTTTTAATAGAATATAAGAAGACATCGATAACGGCAGAAATCGAACCTGCGACCACGAAGTTGACAGGCGAGCACGCAACAATCGCGCCACGGCCACCGTCTTTATCAGAAAATACCACCGTGTCTGAAAATCGGGCTGAGACCGCCACTTTCTGTACTACTCAAATGTAATTGAAAAATTTGGATATTCAAGATATGAAAAAGGTGAAATGTTTTTTAAGGGGACGGTTGTCGAAGACAGATTTTCGTACACTGGTTTCTTATCACCAACGGTTGCCAAAATAATAGAGGAAATGCCTCTTTCCACTCCGAGGGAATACTTTTTAGATGGTGCATTTAGTATCGTCCCGGCTTGTGTTTACAAGCAGCTTCTTATAATCCATTTCGCATACAATGACCATGTATGTTTATTAAAGACCAATCATAATTTATATACTTTTGTATAAACTGTCTTTTTTTCTCTTATAATGTTTTTAGACTTATCCTTTCATTTATGTGCCATGACAAATAAATCGGAAGTAATATACCCTCGCGTAACTATTTCAATTTATTGAATCAAACAATTTCAAATTTAAACCGAAAGGATTCACCATGGATTTTGATATTGCCATTCGAAATGGCTTAAGAATGTCCTTTCCAATTGCTTCATTTAATACTTGCTGGTTTCATTTTCATCAATTCGTTGGTTTCATTTTCTCAAGCGTTGAGAAGAAAAGCTGGTAAAACAACAAATTTTCTTCAAATCATGCGCAAAAACAAAGATGTGCAACGTATTTTTCAAAAAATGTTGGCTCCTCCCCTGATGACTATATCAAATATTGTCATTGTTTTTGAGCTTATTAAGTCTGAAGTTCATGACCAACCGTGCTCACAAAATGCAAGGCAAGCTTTACAGGAATTCATTAAATATTTTGAAAAACAATGGATGGCAAGGGTATGTATGATGTGTTTTTAATACTTTTTTTGAAGTTTATTATGTAATCAAGTTTTCGAAAAATTGAAAAAAATATGTGTAGCTTCCTATCTATACTCTGTTCAATTTATATTTCCAGTAAAGTGATATTTGCCTTTTACTATTACTATTATGGATTTCAATAAGCTATCTCTATTTCTATTAAGCTTTTCAATTGTCCATGGTTGCCGTAGTGAGCATTATAAATTGACATATTTTTCTCACAAATGTCTGTAGGGTTACCAATTGTTAATTTAGACTTCATGAACAGAAACATGTACATCGTAAAGCCTAGTACGCTGCTGATGCGAAACGAAAAATCCCATACAAAAATGACACGACGAAATCATGAACGAAAAATTTCGTTCTACTTTTCGTTTTCCAGTACGCTGCTGAACGACGAAATGTGTAATTTTAGTGGATAGCTGTAGTAGATTTCTTAGTACAATTCTCCACTCTTTTCGTTCTCAATTTAATTGACCTGCACATTAATTGCTTGCGAAATTTTGACATTTCATTTTTTTTATAAAAAAAAAGTCAAGCTCTTGTAATGCTTACTTGATTTTTCTTTGGCTTTGTGTTTTCTCTAGTGTCTGGTTTTTCTGTGCATTTCCTGTATTAAATTATTCAAAATACATTCAATTCTAATTTTGTATCAAAACCAATTTCAAAATCGACTAAACTAAATCTGCAAAATGAAAATGGGAAGTTGGAAAGAAGCACACCCTTCACATATCTTATCGGCGA
Source organism: Philhelius pedissequus (assembly GCA_910595825.1). Lineage (NCBI taxonomy): Eukaryota > Metazoa > Arthropoda > Insecta > Diptera > Syrphidae > Philhelius > Philhelius pedissequus. Next base: position 20,292,718 of record OU343164.1, on the reverse strand, counting down.
ACAAGATATAGCTGATCTTTATTTGGAGTGCTGTTTATAACCAACTATCGACTTTTCTCATACCTAGTGCTAGTGCTTAGATTAAAAATAACCTATGTCCTTTTAAAATTAATTTATTTTAAGTGACTACTAAATAAAAATATTATAATCAAGATTCAGTAGTTTGTTCTGCAATTAACTGTCCATGTCATGGTTTTTAAAATACATTTGTTAATCCGACTTTTACACCATATAAATATAAAAAACACTCACCATTTCTAACTACATACTTTCAACACATAAATTAACTCAATTGCCACAAAGTAAAAATAAAATCGACCGCCCGCTACTGGCAGTACGAATATGAATTTCCGACCTGGTCGGGACAAGGAAGCCAAAGGTAAGCGGCCTTCCGCTGCACCAACGACAATCGTTACCACAATAATGTTTGGTTGCAAAAAGGCCATCTTAAACGATACCCACCTCTATTTAGAAAGCCTGTTTCCGATCTCATTGATTGGCGATTTTATACCATACCCCAGAATTATTTCTCAAGTTAAGAAAATCTGTTTAATGTTTACTTCGTGAAAATCGGCACGGGATGGACATTGTTATTTAATCTACAATTTCAGGTGATGACCTCGCTAGTCCTTTGTTGTGTTGATAGAAAGAAGATGATGTTAAATCACTTACCTCGCATTGCCATCGCTACCTTCTTTTTCTTTTCTGGACGAAGTTTTTTTTTTTTTTAATGTACTTATATTGAACCATCGTATGGCAGATGCCCTGCTCGTGAATTTGATAGCAAATCAAGAGGCTTGCAAGCTGGTCACTTGTCAATGGGATTTGACATATAAGGCCATGCATTTTTACTATTCATTCGATTTTAGTATTAATTGAGGAAGCAAGACCTATAGTTAAAATGGGAATCGACCAAAGAGCATTCGCAGCGTAGCAGAGCGGTCAAGTACAAACCCACTAAGAAAACTCACTGATGAACTAGTGAAAATGCAACCCGATCCAAAAATATATTCGAAAAGCTATTCACTGTTCTCTTGGAATATATAATCTGAAAATACTTTGGAGTGTATCTTTGGAACGGGTTATCCTAAAAACTTGGTCGGTACCTTTTTGTAATCTACTCTTGATACTCTCAAAATCAGCATGAAAAGTTTTTATGTAGAAGCCTTATTACAAAAAATCACTCTTGAAATACGCATATTTAGAATGATGTATGCGTATTCCTGGAGCTATTTTTTTTTAATACAACTTCCTTGCAAAAAATGTTGATGCTTCCTTTGAAAGTATGAAGTGCTGATTCTAAAAAGATATCGCTCACCTTTATTGGACAACCCGTTGCAAAGATATAGTTCAAAGTATTTTCAGATTATGTATTTCAAGGTGAACAGTAAATAGATTTTGAACTATATCTTTGGAACGGGTTGTCCAATAAAGGTGAGCGATATCTTTTTAGAATCAGCACTTCATACTTTCAAAGGAAGCATCAACATTTTTTGCAAAGAAGTTGTATTAAAAAAAATAGCTCCAGGAATACGCATACATCATTCTAAATATGCGTATTTCAAGAGTGATTTTTTGCAATAATCCTTCTACCTATAAACTCTTGATGCTGATTTTGAGAGTATCAAAATATACAAAAGGTATCAACCAAGTTTTTAGGATAACCCGTTCCAAAGACACACTTCAAAGTATTTTCAGATTATGTATTTCAAGGTGAACAGTGAATAGCTTTTGAACTACATCTTTGGAACGGGTTGTCCAATAAAGGCGAGCGATATCTTTTTTGAATCAAAACTTCATACTTTCAAAGGTAGCATTAACAAAACCAAAAGTAGTTTTGTCACCAAATTACTTTTAGATGTATTTTTTTTGTCACCAAATTTCCTTTATATATAATTTTTTTGAAATAATTCTTGGACTTGAAAATGGTATCCGGAATTAGTAAGAAACCATAAATTAGAACTCACAACCATTTACACCATCCCAATGAAGGACGTAGTTTTCGAATTACAGAGTGGTTTACCTCCCTATTTCATTGATTTTCTTAAAATTGATAGAAATTTCATCAAATCGGCAGATAAACCAGTTAATAAGTCCCAAAGTATTTGCTTAATTTCCATCATTTAAACGGTTCTGAGTTTTATTTTAAATCCTCTATGTTTAACAAGAACAATTTTTAAATCCAAGAATTATTTCAAGAAAATTACATCTAAAAGTAATTTGGCGACAAAATTACTTTTTTTTACAACTTGTCATTTGTTTTTGACAGCTTACAGAACTCTCCGCAAATATTTTTCCGCTGTGGTTTTCGTTAGCATTTCGCTCTCCTAGTGGAGACCACCGAATAGCAATAGCAGCGTACTAGGCTTAAACTAAATCTAAAACAAATTAAACTAAATGCAAATAAAAATAAATCTATCTTTCTCCACACCACCAAGAAGTAATATAGTAGGCGCGTTTTTTTAAGAGTTCCCCAGAAGGCCTAATCTATTTTAACGTGAAAATAAATCACAAGAAAAACGTATAGATAAGGTGTAATAAGGAACTTGAAGCCATTTTAAATGTAAATAAACACAGCACAAAAATAATAATATCACCTCAAATTGCACCGCACTAGTTTAAATATTATATTTATATACAAAAAAACTATTTGGTAATTTAAAGTTGCAATTAATTAATGAACCGAACTCCATCAAAAACTTACTCAAATAGTAATTTTTTCTAAAAAAAATACCCAACAAATAATATATAGCTGCATTTTAACCGTTAAAAAAAAAAACAAAAGATGTAAGCAGAAAATTACGCACCGACAACACATTTCTCCTTAAACTGAAAATATATGCTCTCAGAAGCTCTAACAAAGCTCCGATTCTTAAAGCTCCATTGCGAAAACCAAAGAAAAAAGGTATTAGATTTTAAATCAACTGACCAATAGTAACCCTTAATCAATCGCGCTATTATATCAATAGGGTTCTAACTGCACTCAAGTCACTTTTGAGGAAACGGAGATTGGATTGATTCAAAATAGGTTTTAACGGCCTTTAGCCCACAAAATGTGCGTTTCGTCCGGGCAATCTCACTTGGACTCATCAGTTGGGTGAGGAGGTAGTGAGGGCCTTACCAATAAGCAATTTTTATTAAGTTCAGTTCAACTTACATGCATTTATTGCCAAGGAAGCAATGTGAATTATATCCAACAAGATTAAAATGTTTAATCATTAAAATTGGAAGAATTTGTCCTTGGCCAGACTTGTTAATATGAAGGTGTTTTTTTTTATAACACAATTCTATATACTACTGAAATTACTAAGCCAAGTAGAAGACTTACCATTAGATTGAATTTTTGTTTGCCCATAGCGTTAAAATTTTTTTTTGGATTTTCACGATTTTTTGAAATCACGGATCTGAATTTAAAAATCTACAATATAATTGATAATTGTTGCAATAACAAGTGGTTAAAAAATGGATAGAACCTTGTTTCTCAACGCTAAGGCATTTGAGCATATAACAATAAAGTTCAAATTACCTGATAGAACTTAGTGCCATGATAAGAAATTTAATTGTTCAGATAGAATCCTGTTAGCATAAAGAAATAAGAATTTTTGTTACGAAGTTTTTATTCCTTTTTTATGTTTTATGAATAAAAAAAAATAAAAATAAGTAAAGAAAAGCTCAAAATTTAAAGTAAAGCTCATATCACAGAATATGAGATGAGTATATAGTTATTTAGAATTTTGTGGGTGGCAATGGCGCAGTGGATAAAGTGCTTGATTGCTACGACGACGTGTGGCTTCGATCCCCACGCTAGGCGCATTCTTTTCTATACCTCCAATTTTAATTTAATGCCGACCATGGGTTAAAATGAGACAGTTAATGCCTGGTTCTCAAATCCACTGTGCCAAACTAGTGCCGTGCAATTCAGGTTACATTTAAAAAGACCTTATGTCTTACAGGCATATAGTTAAATAAAAAAAAATACAATCCAATTATTGCATATCATTATTTTAGTACAAAACGATATTTTAAATTAAGTTTTAAATTTTAATGTAGGTATGTAAGATTATGTAAAATAGAAAAAAGTTTCTTTTAGCTTTGTTCAGCTCCATCATCTTAAAAAAAGTTGTAAATATTAAATAAGCATTATATTTTTAAGAATACCTTGTAATAACCTTTATAGCACGAACTCGTGTAATTAAACATACGCAAATGATGTTTCTCTTTTCTTTCGAGATTCCGCCTCTCTCTGGAACACTTTCAATATTATGTATGGGTAAGGAAGTTCGTGTTGCTATGTCTGCAGTTGTTGTTGTTGTTTTCTGTCTGGTTTTTGTTAAGGCTTCTTTCGTATTGAAACACGAATCATGTTTTCGTCATCATTTGGGTTATTTTTAACATTTTATGTATAGTGAACGCTACGTTCCTATATTCAAAATAGTTTCTTGAAACTTCTGCGAAGTCCTTGAAATTAGTACCTTTCATTTGCATAATCAGCAATATGTTCCGTATGTTCACAGTTTTAATGAGTCGGATGGGACCCATTGGTGAAAAATACTCATTAACAAACAAATGTTTTTTCGATTTGGCTATGAGCATTGTCGACCTCCAGTAATCCAGAATGACCTTTTAAGGAGTATTTCATGGTTATTTTTTCGATAGCAGGGCAATTTTTTTTATAAAATTTTGTACAATGAATGTCGTAATAGAAGTTTTGTTTTGTGGAACACAAGAGCCAACCATGCTATCAAATTTGTAATAACATTTTCTTCGGAGCCCCTCTCTAAAATGTTTGTGTAGGCCGAGGCAATGTCGTTTCCACTTCGCTCACCAGCGTCTAAAAGTTTACTACTCTATTTGAACATAATATAGCGCAGCAACCTTTTTTGGAGTGGATAAATGAGCTGTTAAATTGTAAACGTTGAGTTTTGAAGAATAAAACATAGGGGCAATTTCAGGTTTGGGGCATGATATAACATCTTTTATATCAAAAGTTAAAATCGGAATGGCGCAATGGATATAGTGCTTGACTGCTAACTTAGACGTGAGGGTTCAATCCCCAAGCTAGACAGCATTCTTTTTTATACATTCAATTTTAATTGGATGCCTTTCGTGGGTTAAAATGAGATAGCAAATACCTAATTCCCATATCTACTGTACCAACAAAAAAATCGTTCCTATCTTTCTATTTCTTCTAACTAGTGCCGTGCAATTCAGGTTGCATTTAAAAGAACTTAGGTCTTAAAGGCATATAGCTAAAATGAATAAAAAAATGCCTGAGTCTTTATCATAAGCTTTTTGTTCTCTCATCTTATTCTTTAAGCTTAAGTAGACCTCATATTCGTTGTACATAAAGTTTAAGTTTTCGGAACTTACCGCGTTAAATTTAAGAAATATTATCAATTTCTTTTTCCCGACGTTTCGAAGAACTTTCAAATTTCGTGGTCACGGGATGAGACTCATCCCGTCTCATCCCGTGACCACGAAGTTTGAAAGTTCTTCGAAACGTCGGGAAAAAGAAATTGATAATATTTCTTAAATTTAACGCGGTAAGTTCCGAAAATTTAAACTTTATGTAATATGAATATCATCCGCGAAAATAATAACCTAAAATCTCATATTCGTTTTTAAATTTTTCACTTTCCGCATTTTCTTTTCTTGCTGCATTTAAGGCCTCACATTGGACCACATTTATCTGACTTGGGATGACGAAAATCACGCTTAAAATTCGTATTGAAAACATGTCTGTAAAGGTTTTCTGGACCAAGAACAGTATATTTGTATAAGTTATATATTTTCGTTATATTTAAGTTTGGATCTAAATAAAGTTTATTTTTTTGGCCTTACTAAAATATAAATATAACATAAAATTCACAACCTACATAGTTTTAACTACGAAAAACGTTTGAATATTTTGAAGCAACAAAGTTCAATCTACATCCTGTTTTGTAACAAAGTTCTATGTGCATTTTTTTTTTATTTTTCTAAGGACACCAGGTTCTATTTACCACTTAGAACTTTGTGAGCTTAGTTTTTTAATAAATTGATGTACATAGAACTTTGTTTCCTGCATTTTATTGTTTACGCGTTTTAAAATACAATTTTTTTTTTGGCAAAAAAAATTTGCAATAGAACAATTATTTTTTGTTAAAAATGTATTTAATTATTTTCCTGATGAAAATTAATTTTTCGTGCCAGCTGATTGCCATTTGATACAAAATGAAACAAATCATTCCAATGATTTGGGTCCCAATTTCTCTCAATCCACTGACAGAATTGTGAACGAACAACTTTTTCGTGTGGGTTTCAATCAGGAAAACTCGATGGCAGACTAGAAGTGAGACTTGCCATATGGCATAATTTTCCTTTTGGCTATAAACGACCATCAGGAAAAAATATTCACTTTCATACTGTTTCAACTTTTCCTGATCGCTATAACTGGCCCCTAAGACTTGATGAAGGAAAAACATCAAAAGTGGATATTTTGAAGCAAACTTCCAACAAAACAAATAGCCTTCTTCCTTCAGATAATATTTAGGATAAAGAGGAACAGCCGGAAGAAATCAATAATTGTACTATTAACAGCCCTTGACAACAATAAATTCCACAGTCCTATATGTGTTACTTGTATGACCAAACCACGTTCTATCTGACTACAACCTTGTAATGATTTTAAGCTATGATTATATTGTTATACGAGGATTGCAGAAATAAGTGCATGTAACCGTTCTCCAATTTGTTTTCTCCAATATATTTTGTTAAAATTTAGATGTTCGTTTATTAGGTAAATATTATGTACTTTTATTGTTTTTTTTTTAATAAACTTTTATCCTATTTTTACTTGCGATTATAGGTATAAGGCAAGTTACGTATTCGTAAAAAAAATCGAACAATCAAACATGACATTACGATCATAGAGAACACCAAAACAGTGGGTCCCCCAATTCCGTTTGTTTGTCTGTCTGTCTGTATGTCCTCAAGTCTGCAGCCTAAGCGGCTTGGTGGATTTGCTTCAAACTTGGTACATATTATTCTTTCGGTAATATGCCCACACTTGATTTTCATTTTATTTCAAGACGACAAATAACAGTAGCTCCCATACATATTTTTGACAAAAACAAAAATCTTATTTTTCTAAAAAACGGCTCCAACGATTTTTATAAAAAATTGAGTGTTCTTAAATTAGTACAGTTCACTTTCAAGTATAACAATATTTTTTTTGCATACTTATTAACGGTACTTCCCATAGAAACACTTTTCATATTTTCGACTTTCTCAATATTGGATGATTACCTAAAATTATTAATAAAACTGCATACGAAAGTTTTAAAAAAAAAAGTTTTTCTATTTTTAAAAAATAAATAAATTTTTTTTTGAAAAATCAATTTTTCAAAAACCAGTCACATTTTTTTTTGAAATTTGAATTTTATATGTAAATATATTAATAATATCTTTAAAATGGCGTTTAAAATTTTTTTTTCTAAAAATGTTCCCAAATTTTTATACATAAAAAATTAATTTATTAAAAAACCGATCCAACGATTTTTGAATTTTATATTGATATATTCTTATTTATCCATGAATTTAAATAGCATCTTTGTTTTCCCTCAAACTATAACGACTAAGCAATATAAAAACATTTAATTATATGTATTATCCATTTATTTCTATACCTCATTATTATTCCGTTTTTACTAATATTTGCGTACGTCACTGAACACTACATAAAATGTACGACCTCATATATTTATACATACATGTGTCTTTAAAAATCCCATGAATCTTATGTATGCATATTGCAGATTGCACCTAAATTATAAAGTTATATGCATATAGCTACCTACCCACCTAAATTCTTCATTTTCGTTATTATATGCACATGTTTACATACTTAGCTTCCATCAATAGATATATATATGTATATGTACCTATATTTTACCATCCTTACTTACATAATTCAAATCCATAACTAAGATTTAAGTAAATATATACATTTGTAAATTGGTAGGTAATTAAGTAACTATTCCTTTAATCATTTATTCCACAATTCATTAAACTAAGAATTAAAGTAATCTTAACTACATCGGCCTTAAACCTGCATAGGATAACTAGACTACATACATACTAAACAGCTTTAATGGTTAAATACATTAAAGTTGTTAGCTACAACAGCAAGTTCGTGCGATCCAGTCTTGCATTTTATTTAATAATGGCGAAGAAAAATTTTATTTGAGAATCTTCTGTCATTGGTGAAAGATTATTGTTCTTTGATTATTTGTGTTTTTTATAGGAAAAAATTTTTTTGAATACACTTGTGGAAGGAAGAGAATTAAAACACGATGATGATGCATCCACGGGGTAATGTTGCAATTGAATCAATAAATGAACTATTAATCACTTCGCTGTACCTACTTGTAAAACAGATATGGCCACATAACAATCTGGCAAGGGAAAAATGAGCCAAGCATTACCAGGCCATTGGCAATGTATGCTCGTGAATTCTTCATTCCTAATGTACTAAGTATGCTGCGTAATGAAACAAACCGTGTGGAGAACTCAATCATAACGTATATCCACAGATATACGTTACAACCAGCAGCCCAAATATTGAACTAAAGACATGATGTATCATCATCACTGGATGTGTGATCACGTACTTAAGAACATCCCAATTGCCACCTTATGGAATCTGAATGTTTCACCATCATAATCGTAAATTTCATCCTCGTGGTGACGTTTGTGAAATAGCGGTGATGTTTCATCAATTGGACTTGCTGTTGGTGAGGGAGTAGTTACGGAATATGAAGAGGAAGCAAATGATTTCCTTGCATTAGCTGCAATGTGTTTGTCATAAAGACCATTTGTAGTATGGCTGAGAGTTGGCAATGGGGTAAATGCCGGATTCGATGTTAGCTTCATAAGTTTTAGTTTATCGGAGATTTGTTGTGTGTGCACCTTAATATGGATCAGATGTCGTACATGAAGTAGACTGTGCCAAAACATGCGAATGCTTCCAAACCATGCAAATGCTTCCAAACCATGCAAATGCTTCCAAACCATGCAAATGTTTCCAAACCATGCAAATGCTTCCAAACCATGCAAATGCTTCCAAACCATGCATATGCTTACAAATGATTTGCTGCATGTTGATTTGCAGACTATGAAGCCAGCTTGGCATGAGAAGGCTGCCTGGATAGCGGAAACAATTTTATTTGTGATTTCCATGACATCAGACATGATCAGTCGATATTTCTTACGAACATTTATTCCTTGTGGTGTTTCCAATAAATACTTGTTGAAAAAGTGAGTCAGTGAGAAAAAGTAGATGGTAAAAAGATCTGATCGGTGGAGTTTTGGATTTGCAGCAGGCTGTCACACGCGACGCTTATGGAACCGATTGAGCAAGCCAGCGACAAATAACATCCCCTTCACCCCGCCAAACCTAATGCGGGAGCGGCTTTGAACCAATCGCGCTAATGTTAGAAATCAACTAAAACAAACACTTGGTAATTCTAGAAAATTACTAACAGGCAAAATGTCAACCACCAAAGATAGATACACTGAAATAGTTTCAGGTGTAGGAGCAGGGTTTTTGTTTTTTTTTTTCAGGTTAAGAATAAAAACGAGAACAACGAAAGAACGCACACGCCCCGAGAAATTCGTATTCAGAATGGCACCCATGAATCAAGAAAACTAGATTACGACACTTCTTTGTTTTTCTTATTTTACTGACGTCATATGTAAAACAAAACCTTCAAATTGTGTTTATTAGAATTTATACTTACAGCAATTAATTTAAAGGCTGCATTTGGTTCAGTAAATATCCTTAGTTTGCATGCTCATTGGGTGTGGAGAAATAATTAAACTTCTCATTGATGGTGAAATAACTAAATGCTATAACATGTATCCAATAAGTATTATATTATCAGTATATACCTGCAGTAAGTGATTTATTCAAAATTAAATATCAATATATTCATTATGATGTACGTAATGGGGTTGTCGTGAATAAAAATTTCCCTGGAAATATTTCCCTCGTTCGAACGTATGGAACGTTAATGATGCTCAAAAGTTACCTTCTGAATTTATTGGTATCGGGAATAAACTTTACAAGGGAGTTGTGATGAAAATTCATACAATTTTCGTTCGAAGGAAATTTATCCCGTGGGATATTCACGATCGCCGGAAAAAATTCACGGAAATAAATATATAGCAGAATGCGTATAGCTCTATGTGTTTTCATTTAAATACATGCAGATTATTTTGACCTTTATGTTTGTATTATTTTGCTTTGGGAAAACACCTCACCAAAGAGCCTTTAACACGGTTATACACGCTGTTATCGGCGCAATTACACTATTTGTTTGTATAGCACACGGGATTTTAGTATCATAAAATTTCAAAGTAAAAATACATCACATATGAACATATACATTTGTTTTCATTTGATAACTTTTTGTTGTATTTTTTATTTTTTAAAAATTTTAATAAGAAATGCAAATTTTGAAAATGAAATAACTCTCACCATGGCTACTATTTGCATATTTTTCTATGGTTTGCCCGTTTGGTATATAATTTTAAATGGCTAATAATAAAATCAAAACTTTATAAGGTCTTATTTTTAGCAACGAATACGGTCCACGAAGGTAAAATTTACTTTTGTTTAACTTTGTAAAAAAAAAGAAGTTCATTTGATTAACAAATTTGTGGCATATAGCAAACTTATTAGATCAAACCTCAACATTGCGGAATTGGTTTAGGTTTTCAAAATATCCAATTGGAAGAAAAACCGTTTTTGTTACATTATATTACACCATCAATCAATCGAAACAAAGGCCAAGATTTTGAAGAAAATTTGTATTGTTGGTTTAACATATCCTGATAATAATACGACTTAAAAACGTTTTTTTGTTTTAAGTAATTAAATTAACAAGGCTACTTATTCTGTAAAACGAAAACGATCGAACAATGTCGTTTTGACAACGCCATGCCAGTTGCCCCTTCACTTTGTACATTGAAACTGCGATTCTTTGGTTTTTGATGGCTTGACTATTTTTGGATCCACCAAGTTGAATTGACAACATGATAATTTAGTAAATCAATGTCGATATTAGTTGCATTATCCAAATTTTCTATTAAAGAGTTTTTTTTACGAACGAAAATTAGTTAAACATTTGCAATGTGTAATTTATTTCGAAATTTTAATTCAATACCTAGCTACATACAAAAAATATATGAGTATAAATATTGAATGTTTGTATGAAACAACATAAAATTGAGTGTACCTCTATGGAATTTTATAGGCTCTTTGGAATTTTATAGGCTCTTCCAAAGTTGAATTTTTTTTTTTATAATTTATTTTATATTATAATAAATATTTATATTCTTTCAAAATCTCTATTCCAGCTCCGTTTGTTAGTTTCAAATCTCTTAAATTTACGATACTATTGGTCTTAGACCGCAGAGTTAAAATAACAAGAGAAGACTTGCTGAAGGCTTTTAACACCAACTGTCCAACTTCCAACTATCTGCGCTGTGTTATTCTAATACAGGGGTCGCCACACTGTTGATATATGTAAGATTAGATTAAAAATATTTGGTATACATGTTTTATCCGCATTGTGTAAATAAAATATTGTGTAAATTAACCATTTCACCTATATATTTTTCTTTGGGAATAAGTTCTATTCATAAGAAACTGTATTCTTATTAAAAAAAAAATAAATACCGTATTATTTTATTATGAAGCTTAAGGGACTTTATTATTCGCATCTATAATATTCGTGTATTTGTAAGCACCGAAAATTCTGATCGCTTAATTAATTCTTAGTGAATTAGTTGTTCTTCTACATATGTACGTTAAACTTTAATTCATTGTAATTGGGTTAAATTGAGATAGTCAATACCTAATTCTCAAATCCATTGTGCCAACAAAAAATTCTTTCCTATCGTTTTTATCCTTCTAACTAGTGCCGTGCAATTCCGGTTGCATTTTAAAAGGTTTTACAGGAATATAGTTAAAATTAAAAAAATTAATAAGGACGAAACAATGATTAAATTTGCTACGCATATTCCCAAAAAAATATTATTATTATTATTATTATATTTTATTAACAAATAATTAAAATTACATGCTAATATTCAAAAAATATTAAACTGATTTACATGAACAATATTTTGTATAATACTGAGGTATCACACACAAATTTCTCTCCACCTAAAACTTTAGAAGGCGAATCGAAAATTTCATTCCGCTGTATTTGACAACAAGACTGGGAAATTTTGCTGAGGAATCCTGTTCATATTATAGAGATTGCTGAAATCTCTGATATTTTATTTTTCTGAACTAGCCTTCTTTTTAGGTAATAGTTTTGCATTTGGAAACAAAGCATATTCGAGATTTTGATCAAACTCGTCATAAAGATGACAGAGAATACAGAAAAACGTGTAAGGCACCAGTTATAGCTTTCATTGAACACTTTGACCACCAATTCTGAGGCATTTAAACAAATAAAACTGGTGTCGTTTTGGTTTTAAAGGTAAAAAGATACATAATTATTTTTTGTCATTGAAAATGCTTTCTTTCTTTTAAAAATCAAAATCGAATTTACAAGAAAGTGGTAGAGCAAATAAAATATTTTTTTGACAAAAAATATAATATATCTTATTACCTTTATTTTGGTACCAAAACGACATCAGTTTTATTTGATTAAGTGCCTCAGAATTGATACTCAATGTGTTCAATGATGAGTTTCAATGAAAGCTATAACTGGCGCTTAAAAAGGAAATGGACTGGAACACAAAATATTTTATTTAAGTGTGTAACATCAATTATATTACTCACGTTGAGTGTTTGTTAATCTATTTTCCTTAGATTTAGTTAAAATAAGCGCTTAATTTATCTTTTATTTTGTATTTAATTTATTTTTAATTGCTCTTTTGCATTTTACTTTCACGTTTCACGAAATTGGTTTTGAATGTTTTTTTTTATTTGGCCGCCTTTCCTCGAATTGAGTTAACTGGTCTTTTCTTATGGTGGAATTTAGGCACGTACGCATTAATATGTTATGGTCTGCTTCTACTTTTTGATTGGATTTTCTTCATTTTGAACTAATTTTATGTTCATAAATATTGCTTAATTTGTAAATCAGATTCAACAAAAACCTTTTATTAGTATGTTTTTTGTTCCATAAAGGCCTTTAAAAATAGCATTTGGCCAAAAAAGCATATCTACCAAAAGTGCAAATGCGCACTCCTCAGTTTCGATAAGCCTGTGCTTGTGTCTGCTCCATTTAAAATGCACGGGCAGCTAACACATGCTTGTCGAAACGGAGAAAATCCTCTCAATTTAGCTTGTAGGGTGAAAAAGAACGAACCCCCGAAGTCGTGCTAGTTTCGTGTCAGTTTCTCTATGATTTAGATGCTGACGTATGTCTTTTAAGTCAAACATGGCTAAGTAGTGGTGATTCATTTTCTGGTTCAAATTATTATCTTTGTCATCATTGTCGTGTGAGTAGAACTGGCGGCGGTGTTGCCATTGTTATCAAAAAATATTAAACATACACTTTTGCCATTAATCAGTACTAAAGTAATTGAGGTAGTTGGCATTGAAATGCAATTGGAAGATTTCTTAAAAATCAAACTATATTCTGTGTATTTCCCCAGTCGAAATTCAAACAAACAAAAAGCCATACTATTTAAAAACGATTTAAGGAGGATACTTAACCGTACCGACCCATTTTTAATAGGTGGAAACTTGAATTTGGACATCGAGATTGGGGATATCTACGGGCAAACTCCTGGGGAAATATTCTTTTAGATATCCAAATGGGATGTCCAATAACTGTTTTATATCCAAAAAGCCCAACTTTTATTTCGGAATCTATAAAATCGATTCCCTCGACTCTTGACTTATTCTTAATTAATTCTGTAAATATTATAACACAGCCTGTTACAATAAATACGCTTAGTTCAAACCACTTACCTGTGTGCTGTGATATTAGTTTTAGAGCTACTTTAAATAATGTACAATGTTTGGATTTTAAGAAGGCAAACTGGCCTAAGTCGTGGCCAAACCTTAATTCAAGCCTAGAAAAATATATTACATTTCCATGAGAACTTGTAACACGACAACAAGTTGATATGCAGTTAAGATTATTTGTTTCAAATATCCTGGTAAGTGTAAACCAATCGGTTCCCTTTAAAAATAAAATGCATGACTGGATCGCACGAACTTGCTCTTATGTTCGATCACATCGTATGCAAAAGATTTCTATTAAAAATCTAAATATTTTTAAAGTCGTTTTTACTTAATTTTTTATATACACAAAATTTCTTTAATCTTTTTCTAAAAAAATTGGTATAAGAATCTTAAATATTTAATAATATAAACTTAAAAGCAAATGATTAAATCGCCATAATCAAAGAAAAAATAATTCAAAATTCTGAAATAAATATTATTTAAACTAATTTGAGCTCAAAAAAAGTACGCCATTTTATTTCTTATATAAATTTGAATTTATAAGAAAAAAAATTTAAAATCTGTGGAGCGGTTTTTGAGAAAAAAAGTTTTTTTTTAACTTTTTGAAAAAAATCTAAAACAAAATTCAAAAACGCCAATTCATAGGTATTCAGCAAATACATATAACTATAATTTTTGAAAAAAAAAATTATTGAGCAGTTTTCAAAATATAAATTTTTATTTTATAAATACAAAAAAATGGGTGCCTGTTGTTTCGTCTTTTTCACTTCGCATTTCGTTGTTTCCAACTTTCTTACATCGATTTCTGTTTACTTAGTTAATATTGACTTCATTTCTGTATCATTTTGTTTTGGAATCATTTCGCCCTACGATCACTTCCCATTTATTTATTTCCCTTTTTACTCATTTTGCATTTCCGTTAAAAGTACAATGATTTATTTAGGTCAAGATTATCTCGCCAACGGTTTAGTTCGCATTTTGTTTGTTATTAGAATCTATTATCCTGGCGTGGGTTATTCAGTGTGATTATAACCGTGCGAGAGAAGCTTACGACTAAACAAATAATTAGAAAGTTTGAAAATGAACAAAAACAATATTTGTAACAGTTTAAAATCCCTCTTATCCCCGGTCTATTAAAATCCTGCTTTTTAAGATCCCGCTTAATCCCGCTTAGTCTGTTTTGTATTTTGATAAATATTACACCAAAAACTTTGTATACACCCAAATTTCACCGCACCCCAAATCCTATAATAGGCCTAAGCAGGGGGGTTGCAGGGGGGCAGCATGCCCGCCTTACGCGATGTCCTTTTTACATTTTGTATTGACTTCAAAAGTGGTATTTTTTTTTAATGTTACCAAGGACATTAAAATTAAAAGTTAAGTTAAATTACATACAAAAAAAAAATAAAGACTAAACAAACGTTAGCGAAGTAATCGAAATCGAAATGAATAAAAAATTAAATAATCGAAAAACTAAATTATAAAACCGGAATGAACTTAAAACGAACTAAGTAAAAAACGTAACGATTTTTTTTCAAAATAAATGTAAACAAAGTAATTGAAAAATATTTTGATTAAAATGCTGAATCAACGAAATGCGAAACGACTTAAACGAAATAATACAAACACGAGAAGAAAACAACGAAACAAACCATACCCCAAAAAAATATTAATTAAAAATATTGGTACGCAGAATAAATTGGGCAACCTATGCCTATATATGAGTGAAATTTCGAAAGAATCGATCATTTCTGAGATAGTCGAAATAAGAAAAAGGTCCTATGGAAAGTACCGTTTTTAAACAATTTTTAAGTTTTTTTTCAACCATATGATCAGTCGTGACTAAAAAGCTGCACTGTTTCTTTAAATCGAAATCATCAGAGTCGTTTCCGAGAAAAATAGGCTTTAACGTAACGGTGATATGGCAGGTACCGTTATTTTTTGAGCTAAAAAAAATTCAAATTTCCCCCTGTACAATACCTAAAAAACTCTATATACCAAGTTTGAAGCAATTCGGCCCACCCGTTTGGGCTGTAGGTGTCTATACATACATACAGACAGACTAACGGAGTGACAGACTGACAGACTGACAGACTGACAGACTGAAAGACTGACAGACTGACAGACTGACAGACTGACAGACTGACAGACTGACAGACTGACAGACTGACAGACTGACAGACTGACAGACTGACAGACTGACAGACTGACAGACTGACAGACTGACAGACTGACAGACTGACAGACTGACAGACTGACAGACTGACAGACTGACAGACTGACAGACTGACAGACTGACAGACTGACAGACTGACAGACTGACAGACTGACAGACTGACAGACTGACAGACTGACAGACTGACAGACTGACAGACTGACAGACTGACAGACTGACAGACTGACAGACTGACAGACTGACAGACTGACAGACTGACAGACTGACAGACTGACAGACTGACAGACTGACAGACTGACAGACTGACAGACTGACAGACTGACAGACTGACAGATTGACAGACTGACAGACTGACAGACTGACAGACTGACAGACTGACAGACTGACAGACTGACAGACTGACAGACTGACAGACTGACAGACTGACAGACTGACAGACTGACAGACTGACAGACTGACAGACTGACAGACTGACAGACTGACAGACTGACAGACTGACAGACTGACAGACTGACAGACTGACAGACTGACAGACTGACAGACTGACAGACTGACAGACTGACAGACTGACAGACTGACAGACTGACAGACTGACAGACTGACAGACTGACAGACTGACAGACTGACAGACTGACAGACTGACAGACTGACAGACTGACAGACTGACAGACTGACAGACTGACAGACTGACAGACTGACAGACTGACAGACTGACAGACTGACAGACTGACAGACTGACAGACTGACAGACTGACAGACTGACAGACTGACAGACTGACAGACTGACAGACTGACAGACTGACAGACTGACAGACTGACAGACTGACAGACTGACAGACTGACAGACTGACAGACTGACAGACTGACAGACTGACAGACTGACAGACTGACAGACTGACAGACTGACAGACTAACAGACTGACAGACTGACAGACTGACAGACTGACAGACTGACAGACTGAAAGACTGACAGACTGGCAGACTGACACAACTCATCAGATGTACTTTCATCGTCTTTAGATTCACAAGTTGAAGAACTGGTGATTGAGTTCAATTCAAACGATGTCAGCACTCCAATTGGTACATTAAGTGTATATAAGGATATAAAATACTCTATTGCTAATTTAAAAAACAATAAATGTCCAGGGATTCATAAATTAAATAATCAAATTTTAAAACAACAACCCAAAAATGGTTTTAAGTATCTTACGTACATTTTAAATGCTTGCTTAAAAATACAATAATTCCCTGATGAATGGAAGGTAGCTAAAATTGTTCCCATATTAAAACTAGGGAAAAGTCCCAACAATCCCAACAGCTACAGACCAATAAGCTTTCTAAGCAGCTGCAGCAAAATTTTAGAAAAAAAACATAATAAAAGTAAAACTCTAAGACTTCCTTTGACTTCAAAATATTCTGTCAATGAAACAATTTGGTTTCAGATAAGATCATTGCACCTCACACCAAGTGCTAAGCATTTGTAACAACATAAAAAGTAGTTTATCTTCTAAACAGTCAACTGGGCTATTTCTTCTTGATATTGAGAAAGCTTTTGATTCAGTATGGCATAATGGGCTTCTCTATAAGCTTATCAAGCTCAGGTTTCCTCCATATCTTGTCAAATTGATTCAACACTTTTAAACAAACCGACATTTCATTGTCTATTTAAACCATGAGTTTTCTTCTAGAAGATCGGTTCCAGCAGGTGTTCCCCAAGGATCAGTCATTGTCCCCTTGTTATATAACATTTTCACAGCCGATTTCCCTAAGATCAATGACTGTAAGTATGCCATGTATGCGGACGATACTGCGATAATTCCCTCACACGAACTTGGTGGTGTCATATAAATAAGATTACAAAGCGCACTTAATATAATATTTGAATATTATAAGCACTGGAAAATCAACATGAATGCTGACAAATCTAAATCTATCTTTTTCACAAGAAAAAGAAAGAATTATTTTTTGCCCAGCAGAAATCTAGAGCTTCAAAATACTGAAATCAAGTGGGTCGATACTCTTAAGTATCTTGGAGTAACCTTAGATAAAACACTGACATTTATAAATCACACTGCTAATATAAATGCAAAAATTAGCATTGCCGCGAAAATGCTCTATCCTTTAATAAATCGAAGGTCATTACTTAGCAAAGAAAACAAAATTATTATATATAAATTAGTACTTCAAGCGATGATTCTATACGCTCTTCTGCTCAAATGCATATAAAAAATTTCCCAAAATAAATCTCTAAAAATCATCTTAAATCTCCTATGGTTTTATTCAACAAACGAACTTCATAAAAAGGCTGGTATACTAACCATTGCAAGAAAACTGAAATTCTTAATAAGAAATTCTTCGAAAAATGTATTTATTCTTTTAATCCGCTAATAAGGTCCCTAATAAGTTAAAACTTATATTATTAATTTTTAGAGTTGTTTTCCTTATATTTGTTGTTCACATTTATTATTCATTTATATTCTTATATTTATATGTTCATTAATTTATATATTTATTTATTAATTCATTCAGTCATGCATTTATTTATTTATATATCTATTTATTCGTTTACTTATTTGTTTATTTTTTAGTTATTATTATTTATGTATATATTTCTGTAATTATTTATCTATTTATATTTATTTTCTTTATCTTATTATAATTCCTTGTACTACTTATTCCTTTGACTTGTACACACACAATTATTTGTTTATTTATTCGTTATTTATTCACTATTATATTTTTACATTCATTTATCTTAATACAATTGCTTGTCTATATGTATTGTTGCTAGCAAAATGAAAGTAGAATAGTTGGTGGTGGAAGAGGTAGGGGGATAAGGGATAAGGCATTGAATCAGGCTAGGGAGTATTGGGAAAGGGGGGTACGCCAAGTACCGGGGTCCCGGCCCGCTTGTGAAGCGGGGCAGTTAGCTCGCCGGAATGAGGGGGATCTTGCCCACGAAACATGACCTCACCTGGAAGCAAAACATAAATCAGGCCGGAACAAGAAATCTAAAAAAAAGACGTCGGCCGCACTATCACCATTTCAAGGGTACTGCCGACGTTGGTGCAGAGTAGCCGTTTCCCACCCAACCAAGGAATCTAACGGCCATATTTGGGCTTCCCCTTAAAGTTTGACATCACGTTTCTGTCAACCCATTTTCACCAAAAGAATCGTGCTACCGTCCACACCCCTGAAAATTAAACTTCAATAGACCATTACTCTAACCGATATCAGAATTAATACCCAGAATTTCAATTCAGAAGTCAGTATGACAAATTTTTTTGGGTACATTCAATTGGCAAGAAAAATTTCTAGAAAAGGTTGAAAACGAGATGTAAACGAGATGTCCTAACAGGACTATCAAAATAACATTACAAAAAATAAAATCCTTCTTTTATTTTAAGGTCTCAAAGACGAAATATGCCTATGTCGGCTTAAACTTTCACGCCTACATGGAGCTACTTTGAGGGGGCAAAATATAGTTTTAAAATTCGCTCTACTCGCCTTGGCAGGCCTCGCAAGACGAACATATAACTCGTTCACTTACAGATTTATTTTACTTAATTTGTTTTGGAAAATATGCCCAATGAAGCGATTAATATTATTCCAGCTAAGACATATTTCAATTTCATGGAAACCGGTCAAAGAACAATGAAGTTGACATTTTCGATGCCAGCAGCGAACTTGCATTAATACATCGCCCATAGAGACCCTACCCTTCAATTATATAAACGTCACCGTCGTGTCTTTCGAACTTTGATTCATTTTCAATTTTACATTACATACATTATACTACTCCCTATACCTATATAAATCTACGAAATACCTTCTGAAGCTTTGGCAACGAGACCATCGACTAAACATTATACACATTAATACAGCACAATATACACTAATGTTAAATCGCGATCTCACATACAAGAAAAATTGAATCAAAAACAAACAAAGCACAAAAAAAAAGAATTTCTCAATGAATATACACACACAATTTATGTAGCTATACCTACAGAATGGGAATCCACAAACGTACCGGCAAAAAAAAATCGTCAGCGAGTCGTATAATGCAGATAGTCCTGTATTACACAGCACGTGTTTACCGCAGAGTGAATCAAGTGCGAAAGAGAAAGAAAGAACGAAACGATAAAACAGAAATAAATCTATCCTACACGTGGGGGTAGGATTTTCCTTGCGTGTTTTTGACGTTTCTCTTTCTACTTTTTATTTCTTTATCGGATTTGCTTAAATCAATTTTCCCTTTAGATGAATGAACACCAATCCAAATGGCTGACGAATTTAAATGGACCAAAGAAAAAACTTCTAAGCTTATTTTAAATTACCAAATGAACCCCATTCTCTGCAATCCTTGTCTTTGTCATCGGGAATTCCTATATAAATAACTTTGCCTTCCATTTTTCTTTCAAAAATTATTTTTTGTTCAATATCTGCACTGGGCAAAGAAGATAAAATGAAAGATAGCTGTCAAATAAACGCGCAGTACTAATAATGAGAAAAAGGCTTCGTGTAATAACACGCGCGTAACCGAATCGAGGTTCAAAAGAAAATAACCACGCTTGCGCGTTACAGTCACGCGCTGTGTCATAACTGACATACTTTGCCTTCCATTTTTAAAACAATTTTTTTTTTTCAATATCGGCAGTAGGCAAAGAAGATAAAATGAAATATAGCTGTTAAATAAACGCGCAGTCCTGAAAATGAGAAAAAGGCTCCGTGTAATAACACGCGCGTTACCGAATAGAAGTTCAAATGAAAATATCCAAGCTTGCTTACCATACATTTTTTTTTGTAATGATGCGCGCACTAAAGGGGTTTTGATTACCCTTAATATGTCCAAGGACAGTGCGAGCGTTAGGAAAGTAGGAAAGGATGAAAAAGGAGATACCGATGCACATTGGTTTTGAATTTCTGAATATCAAAATGGGAGGGGAAAACAGATTCGGGTAATTTATTCCACATTCGTGTTGTACGGCTAAAGAAAGGACCCCTGTACTTAACAGTACGTCCGAAGTTGGGCTCAAGGGTAAACTGATGAGCATTCCTAGAAGCAGGAGTATTAGGGTGGAACAGTTTAAGGGGAGGAATGCAACTGGCTACTTCGCTAGAACACTGTTTATAAAAATAGCGATAAAATAACGAAATACATGAAACATTTCGACGATGTTCGAGAGATGTAAAGGTTTCCACTACAGTTCTACTGCCAATCATCTTAGAGCTCTATTTTGAATTCTATCTAAAAGATTCAAATGGGTTTTGGGAGCTCCTGCCCATATATGAGAGTTTTACTATAACTTTGGACGAATGAAGGCCTTATAGATTACAGCCAGATCAGAACGGGAACAAATTTTCTTGCATCTTCGAAAAAAGCCCAAACACTTTGCAGCATTTTTGGCGACATTGAATATGTGGTCATTCCACAAAAGGTGGACTGTGATGCACATGCCAAGGACTGATAGCTGATCTGTTTCTTCAACGCAAGTGCCGCTCATGGATAGTGGCATGGCGATGGGTTCTGCTTTAACGACAGAAGACAGCACTGATTTTATTGAAGCAATAAATTCCACACGGTTTTTATTCCCCATTGGACAATGCTGTCAAGATCAGAATTGAATGAGCTTATCATACGCTGCCGTTGCAGTTGCACATCCGAAGAACAAGGAGGTGCATCTGAAAACGAATATTAAAAGCTGAGAGTTCTATCGTCAGCAAAACAATCAAGTGCATCAGAAGTGCCAGATAAGAGATCATTAATAAAAATGAGCAAAAAGTTGTAACGAAGTGTTACAGCTGCAGTAGCTGGCTCCTTTGTAAAGCATACCGAAGCACTCCTTTAAACGAGCCCTCCCTACCTGCGCACCTGTTCCAGTACCAGACACTATGTTAGATATATTCAGATTTAACATAGACCAAATAGACGAACACCCAACAAATGCACCCACCTATCTACGTGCCTGGCAATTAATTATTAAAACATACGACAAGCAGTGATCAACAACTACAAACATAGCAGCCGATCGACCACCAGCTTACACCTCTTTTCCTAAAACAACAATACCCAGTGCTGGGTATTAGATTACACGTATTAGATTACAAGAACCTTGATGGTGAGTTACATTAACAAATGGTATACGATTCCCTTTCACCGTGGACGGCCTCGCCTTACTTGGCATGTGGGCAAATCTAAAGAATGGGAGAAATTAAAATATGGTAAATCACGCGATATGTGATGACGTGGCAAACAGCAGACCACTAAATATAAAATTACACCTCGCAACTTTACAGCTTGCATTTAGTTCGGCAGGAAGGTAGCATAAGAGGCAACTGTGCAAATAACGAAAAGGGGGAATAGTCAGTCGTATTCCAGACTTCGGGGGCAGCACTTGGCGACCAGCATAAAAATCAGGTAAATTTAATATTAGACTTCCCCCCACCAGCGGTCTCATCCGACGGGCTGCGGCTGTTAATTTTACCGGCTTCGGCCGTCGATTTCACCGGCTTCAGCCATTGATTTTATCGACTTCGGCCGTCGATTTTACCGTCTCGGCCGTGTGAGAACCAGGTGCCGTAGTAAGCCAGAGGACATCCTAAGGGGCCATTGTTGGATCTTAAATCAAGTTAACGTGCAGCTGTTAAACGAGCATACGACCGCGAAGGGGTAATGATGATACTTGGATCACAAAGTTAAAATTTTGGAACATTAGGAAAAAAGACAATGTGTTGTTATTTTAGGTGTTTGGAATAAAGAAAAATAAAGTCATATTTTGTGAGAATTAACTACTCGAAGATTTGGATTAAAATAAAGACACGATGGACTGGGAACTAAAGTTTCGTACTACTATGGTTAGAACCTTGGTATACCGGCGACCAAAACCTCAGCCTTTGACAAAAAGCACATCACAAGGTTCGGAGGCAATACGGAGCCCTGGGGCACACCAGCATTTATTTTGTGGATATCAGACTTGAAACCGTCCAATATAACTTGTATTGAACGGTCCGAAAGTAATTTCTAATCCAACGAAGAAGAGATTCATCGACACCAAATGCACGCGTTTTCGATAAGAAAGCTTGGTTGAAAACTCTATCAAATGCTTTTGAAATATGAAGCGCAATAATCTTACTTTCTCCAAAACGATGTAAGAATGTGTGCCACTCTTCGGTGAGATATACTTTCAGATCACCAGTGGACCTATTGCTACGAAAGCCATACTGTCGGTCATTAAGGAGCTTTCGTTCTTCAAGATATTTCTTAAGCTGACAGTTAATCAGCGTTTCCATGACCTTGGAAAGAAGAGACGTAAGTGCAGTTGGACGGTAACTGGAGGCAGAGGCAGATTCGCCTTCTTTAGGGACAGGCTGGACAAATGCTGTTTTCCTTCCACTCGGAAAGAGACCTGTAGAATAGGACAGATGGAAAAGCTTACGCAGTGGTTTTGCCAGCGTTGAAGAACACCTTAAGAACGATGGGAGGGATGCTATCCGGGCCAGCGGATTTGTGTATATCAAGGTCTTTGAGTACTCTAGCAACTGCACGAGTGCGAAAGAAGATTCTTCCCATATAATCGTTTACGCTCTCAAGTACTGGAGGAGTCATAATACTTTCTGGCAGCGTCGAATTAACAGCGAACTGCGCTGCAAGCAAATTGGCTTTTTCACGAGAACTGACAAAAGGGGTGTCATTAAAAATGAGCGTTGGAACCGAAGACGAGGTTGAATTTAGAATATTTCTTACAAATGATCAAAAATTCTTACTACCTTTGGGACATTGTAGTATTTTTTGCCTTAATTTTTGGTCATGCAAAAATTTGGTTCTACATATGTGAACGTTGCTAGTCTTTCTAGCTTGTTGAAACTTTCTCCGGTTTTTCTCATCGCGGCTGGCCCTATAATTCCGGAAACTTACTTCTCTAGCCCTAATAACCTCTTCACAGCTCGAATCAAACCATGCATTTTTTTCGGTTTGATAGATTTCACCCTATTCGTGATAAAAAAATTTCATTCCGTAAAAGATTAAATTTGTTATCATATCTGCGCTGGAGTCTATGTCACTACCGAGGAAACATAGTGACCAGTTCAAGTTCCTGAAGAAATTCGTGAGACCGTCCCAGTTGGCTTTCTCATATTGCCAAACTGTTCTTTTAGGTGACATTTTTTAACTGGGAGGTGTTGGCATGAGAAATTTGCGGATACGACACAATGGTCTGCTGTGCCTAGAGGCGATAATACACTTACAGTGTATTTATCAGAGGTGAGAAACAAGTCTAGAGTGTTAGCGGTTTGACCTGAAACGTCAGGGGTTCGTGTCGGCTCGTCAACTAGCTAAGTCAGTTGGTTTAACTCAGCAAAGACTTCAACATACCTTCCTTCGGGTGTTGTCTGGCTCGAAAAGCGGAGCCAGCTAGAATTGTGTGCATTGAAATCGCCCGTAATGACGATTTCATTGAGATAATAATGGGAAACAATTCTTTGAGTGGAGTCGTCAAATTCGATAAAAGTTGATTCTCTCCCCAAATTTGGGCTCTGATAAATAAAACAAACTCATTTACCGTGAGTTTAAATCACATGAAGTTAAAATTTGTGTTTGAGCACAAACCATATTGTGGTTGAAGTAGGTACGCAATATCATATCATATGTATAGGGCGAGACCATGGTGGGAAAAGAATAATGGCACTAAGGTATACCCAAACAGATGAAATTCCGAAGAATCAGAATTTTCACCTATTTGGGTTTCATTGAGTGCCAAAACAGCTGGCTTGTTTTTAACAGTGTGGACATACACGGCACAAAAATTCTTTCTAAGCCCACGAATATTGGTAAAGCCGACCCTAAATACACCAACCACTTAAAAATACAAAATCAAATAAAACACAAGTCAGGCGATTAACTATAAAGTCACTATATGCCTTAGTGAAAATTTGCATTGATCCGCCCCTGGTTATAAAGAAAAAACACACAGTAATCCATCTAACGTCACATTAACATAATCAGTGCATGCACTGTGCAGTAAGCTTCACACAGTACCTACAATGATCAGGTTAATATGATTGCGAGTAGTTACAAGGAAAAGGAAAATTTACCACTCATTGTGCTGGGGCGTTGTTGTTTTGTTGCGGCAATTGTTTTTGGTTTATTTTTTTTGTATGTTGATTGTATGTCCAAGTATCACAACACAACACACTGGCACTATTTTTTTCGACTTGCGCGCACTCCTTCACACGATGTGCAGAGCGGTGGTATGCTAGTCGGTACTGATGTTTTTCCATTTTTTTCTTAATTTATACTTTTTTTTTTTTTTTGATATATAATTTTGCACGCGCTCAAGGGATTATGAATACCCTTTATATGTTTTCAACACAGCGCGGCATCCGGTGAAAGAAGAGAAAGAGTATATGAAAGATGTGTGGCGCGATGTATTGAGACGGTGCGGTGGTTGTTGTTTCAGATTTTATCTCCAGGGATGGCGGCTGAACTAATGCGGAGAAAATTACCGTGTCTTATTTATTTATGTCTCTTATAATTCGCATTATTTTATTTATCTCGTTGACATACTAATGAGTAGTTAACTCAATCACATATTGTTAGTGTTATGCCTGAACAGCATGTAATGAGTAAACCAGCGATTCATTTTATGACAATTTTTAAAATAGGCTTTTAATGGAATATAAGAAGACATAGACAACGGCAGCAATCGAACCTGCGACCACGAGGTTGACAGGCGAGCACACAACTATCGCGCCACGTCCACTTATATGGCTTTCGTTTTTTTTCAGGTACTCACATTATCAGGATGCTTGTAAACCTTTTGTACAAATACCTTTAAGGACATCCAATTCGTCCTCTGACATGGATTTGCTTCCATATGCCTTCTGTTGGTGGCTAGCTCCGAAAATTGGTTTGCTCAGGTTGTAATTTCCGCCAGCGTTCAAGTCAGGATCCATAGAAACATTATCATCAGCCAAGCCGAATATATAAGGAAGTCCTAGGATACCCGAGGGCTCGGATACAATCATCAACTGGTCAATGTAAGTTCCAGAAAAAGGATAGCGATGAAACAAAAAAAAGGAGGTGGCGGCCCAGCCTTTGGCTACCAGCCAGGACAGCAGAAATAAAACGTAGTTGTAACCTAAGTGAGTAAAGAAAACCACTCTCTTAATCCAAATTTGTCAATAAAAACTTCTTTTAAACTCACTCACAACTAAGATAATTCTTGTTGTAATCGAAATCCCACGGTTTTGGATGCGATATAATTCAATAGGGTATTATTTAACGCAAGTTACCCTTAGGGAATCATGAAATCGTGAACTAATCCGGCCAAGCGATTTCACTGCACGTAGCCGGTAGGTATTGGGTTTAAACGCCAAACAAGAAATACCTATCTCATATAGTGGATACACCGGATACCAGACTTGGAATTTCTCCTGATGTTTCGAGAAAACACAGACTAGCTTTTTTTTCTTGTAATATGATTGTTAAACTTAACTGGCCACTTTTCCGTTTTTTTCCTCCTTTCATTCTTTTCGTATCGTCCGATCCCTATTACATATTCCCATTGCGATACAATGTAGTGGGCAGATCATGTATCAGTTTTTTTTTGTATTTCTAATTACAAAAATTATTATTAATTATTATGTGTCTAAGCTCAATACTTTCCGGCCTCCTAAAAAATAATGGAGCAACCTTAGAAAAATTGGTGTTTGCAATGAAAAAGGCTCTCAATGTTCTCTCGACAGAGATCTGCTGAATGATTTTTTCATGGGTGATGCTGTTTCTGCTGGTGAATATGAGCATGAGGTCAACACCTCAATTACCTCTAGTTCTGTGCCAAGACTACAGGATTAACTAGTGCATCGTTACTTCCATTTTCCATGTTTCTTGGAAAATTGCCAGAGTTTTTCCCATTACATTGTAAAAAAACGTGATTCCTCATTTCCATGCAGATTTCAGGCCCATCAGAATTCTTCCTTTTCTATCTAAAGTCTTAGAGAAAATAATTGAAAAGCAAATGTTAAGTCACCTGGATAGTCACACTCTGCTATATGATAAACAGTCGGGTTTTAGATCAAATCACAGTTGCCAAATGGCCATGGTTAATATTTTAGAGGGCATTAGGGTCGACTATGATAAGGGTTATATCAATCTACTTTGCTTACTTGATTTTTGCAAAGCTTTTGATAAAGTGAATCACAATATTCTTAAATTGAAGCTGCTTAACTACTTTGGCTTCAGTGACCGGGCCTGCGAACTTATAACAGATTATTTGTCAGGCAGACTGAAAAGAGTCATCTCTGGCAGAAAATGCTAAGTTCTAAGGCCTGTAGCACAAGGAGTTCCACAGGGATCGATCCTTGGTCCTCTACTCTTTTGCATGTTCATTAATGATCTGTCCTCGTATTGTTCACATGCTTCGGTGCACTTATATGCCGATGATGTTTAGTTTCATCTGGCTAGGCCTTATCATCAGCTTGACTAATTATCTCACTCTATCAATGAAAATCTCAGTAAAATTAGCAATTGGTGTATCAACAATTGCCTGCTCATCAATCCTACTAAATCCTTAGTAATCCTAATATGTAAAAGGAAGTTCGATCTCAGTAGTTTACCAGAAATATGGTTAAGAAACAACAAAATTAAAGCAGTCGATCACTATACTAGCCTTGGATTTGTAATTGACCGCCATCTATCAGGATACAAGCACACTAACGTTGTCATCGGTCGCATAGACGGGTGCTTGAGAAAGCTAAGGCCGACTCAAACTAATACTATCTCTAGTTATGCCCATTATATAGTATGCTAAGATAGTATACAGTGATCTCGATTCACTTTCAAAGCGGAAGCTACAAGTCGCATTTAATGACGCCGTCCGTTATGTTTACGGGCTGAGTAGATATGACCATGTCTCCGAATTCTCTAAAAATCTACTCGGTTGCACCTCGTAGCGTTATTTTGAAAAAGTGATCATTACTCCGGCTAAAATTAATAGCATTGATAGTTGATACTGATACATAATACATCTGGCCATCAGCCGTCGCGCCAGCGGGGAGTTATGTGTAACGGCGGATCAAAGGGTTACAATTTTTTTTCTTCAAAAAGTCATCTTACACCGCACTAAAATTTAAGGTATGATCATTTATGTTCTAACTACCATAAAAAATTGCCGGAAAGACCGTCAGCCACACCCCTAAACTTGTAAACAAAATTTGAAAAAAAAGTAATTTTACACCGAAAGAATTATTCACAGATGAATCTTCAACCTTTCAAGATAATAAAACAAACCGTCAGCCGATGTCATCAACATGACGCGCGCCCAATTGGTCTGAATTTTACTCAGTCACTTTAAATGATAAATTGAAGCATTTTAACCACACAAACATTCGGCTCATGGCTAGTTTTTAATTGTTAATAAGCAAACAACCTGAAAATTACAATTTTTATTGGTATAATATTAGGTTCATATTAATTTCGTCACTTCTTGTCGGACATAACTGAAATAGTTAAGTAAACGGAATTCTAAAAAGAAGATAGTTACCCTAACAAAAGCCGGATAGTCGTAAATTTTTGACACGCCCCCTCCGCAACTTTTTTATTTCACACTATCAGAATTGGTCGAAGATAGCTTATAGCAAGCTCCGTCTGTGTTATACCACCGGCTCATCATTTAGTGCAGTGTTAGTTGTTGGTAGGCAAACTCTATTACAAATAACACTAACACAAGTACAACATGAAAATATAACATATAATATTACTTCAATACAAAACAAGAACATAACAATAAACAAAAAAACATTTAAGAGCGTGGAACACTGGTTTTGAGTAGATTTTTTAATTCAATTTTACTGATATTGAAATCAAAAACGTTTGAATTTCAATTTAAAAGTCTACCCATACGTGTCAATGGTCATGCATCCCATAGTTGGTCCTATGTGTTGGGACCTTAATCAAATCGAGTCCACGAAGATTATAACCTCCACCCCGATAATTAAAAAAAACTGAACATAGTAGGTCTGGTGCATCTGTGACACCTGTTATTATTTGGTGGAAGAATACCAAATCATTGTTTGTTCTTCTCTGTGCCAGTGTTTGCATTTGAAGAATAGGTAAACGTTGGTCATAAGGGAGGGCATTAGAAGGATCACTCCACTGAAGCCCGTTCAATGCGAAACGAGTAAAGTTTCTTTGAACAGATTCTAATCTCTGAATATGAACATCGTAAAGAGGAGTCCAAACCTGCGATGCATACTCAAGATGGGGACGAACCAAGCAGTTGTATAAAGCACGGGTAACATTGGGATCAACAAATTCTTTGGACCACCGTTTAATAAATCCTAACATTGAATTGGCTTTATTTACTAAGATATTAATATGGACAGAAAAGTCTAAATTTTGGGTGAAAGGAACTCCAAGGTCCCGTACAGTTATAACGCGAGTTAAAATGTGCCGTGAAATAATATAGTCATGAGAAGAAGGAGAACGTTTTTCTGAAAATGTCATTGTTTGATATTTTGTCGGAATTTCGCTATTGCGTACACAAAGAGGAGCATCATTAATGGCCAATGTAAAGAGTAATGGTCCAAGATGGCTTCCCTGCGGAACACCTGATTTGACAATAAGGGATCTTGAGTAAGAATTTCTGAATTTGACTTGATATCTCCTATCTTCAAGATACGATGATATCCACTTAATGAAAGATGGAGGAAACCCGTATGCATTAAGTTTAAACTTGATAATCTTATACACAATCAACTTCTTGACCACTTTCTAGGGAGTTTAAACATTTATTCAAAAAGAAAACTAGATTAATAACAGTAGACCGTTTCGGCATAAAACCATGTTGTTGGTTGCAAATAATATTTTTACATATAAATGTCAAACTATCACATACAACTTGTTCGAACAACTTCGGAATGCAAGAAAGTTTAGTCTATAGTTGATAATATTGGTTTTATCTCCGTTTTTATATACTGGGGTTATAAATGCATTCTTCCCAACTGAAGGAAATTTACCTAATTTCAAAGATAGTTAAAAAATATTACTCAGAGGAAGAGCTAAAATGGACCTACATTGTTTTAATACAGCAGGTGGTATTCCATCAAGTCCAACAGAATAGTCCTCTTTTAAATGTGACAAAAAGCTCAAAATTTTTTCACGCTCTATTGTAATATTGTTAAATGATACTTGAGGACAATCTCGTAAAAAATGAAAATAGTTTTCGTCAACAACTACAGGAGAATCAATGAAGGATTGGCTAAAATTACTTGCAAATCCCTCACAGATTTCAGAAGTTATATTCAAGATTACGTCATTATAAATGAGGTTTACTGGATACCCGTCACATTCTTTTTAGAATTTATGAATTTCCAGAACTTTTTCGGGTTTAACTTCAAAGAACGCCCCATGGTTTCCAGATATTCGTTATAGAGTTCGAAAGAGAGTTTTTTTAATTCTTCAAAAAGGGAAATGTAAACTACTTGATTCTCTACCGTCATGAACCTTATGTATTTTTTCCAAGACTTATTTCTTTTAATTCGGATACATTTCAGTTCTTTTGTGAACCAAGGATGACAAGAAGAATTGGAAGGAATAGATCATTTTTTAGGAACTGTTTCATCAATGCATCTCATCAAAATAGAATAGAAGCTGGAGATAGTTGAGTCAAGATCATTAGAAATCGGTAAATGTTCTATACCGGAATTTATTAAACTACCTAAGACCCTGTTGAAAATCACCTTTGCGAAAGTCAAAAGTATGGGAGTAGAAGATTCTACCTTACTGTACTAACGGCGTCAGATGAGAATACAATTTCAAGTTGTCTATTTTTAAAATTGTGTACAGAGTTAACTTGATATAAATCCGTAGAGATAATATTATCCAACATTTGGAGCTCCTGTTGGGATGAACTTGCGGAAGCTTCAAAATAGGATTCGTCATAAGAAGGAACCCAATCAATGTGAGGAAGATTAAATGGCAAAGATAGGGAATTATTATATGTCTTGGAAGTTTTGCTTCGAAGACCTCCTACATTTTGGTAGTAGAGGCAGAACCTGGGCAGTTTCTTGAATTTAAATTTAAACTAGAAGCCGAATTTATATTAGATTTCTTTCTCATGGCGGCTATAAATTCTTTCACCAATGTATTAGAAGGCCACGAACTACTACATATGGGTTGAAAGAAACAACTCTGCGCAATTATTTTGAAAGAGGCTACGAAACTGTTAGGTTTACTTATTTTGGAACATTTGACGCATGATGAATTTGCAATAGCTTTTGTAGCAACCAAATGATCCAATAAGTCTTCCGGCTTAGTTTCGGGTAAGAGACGAGAAACAAATATGGCTCTAGGCTTTGGAACTGATGATAAAGTTTGGGTGCAATAACGACGGGCTCCTGTGATGGAGCTTACTGAAGCTGTTCGGTCACAGACACAAGTGGAATATTAACAGTGGGTTCTGAGGGGCTAATATATCATTATTTGCTGGTTCATTATTTTGGGGTGATGCAATGCCGGGTTCGGACACAGTTAATGAAGTAGCACTTACTTCACAACTTATCATGGCAGATTTTTTTGATGATTTCTTAG
Organism: Philhelius pedissequus; assembly: GCA_910595825.1. Lineage (NCBI taxonomy): Eukaryota > Metazoa > Arthropoda > Insecta > Diptera > Syrphidae > Philhelius > Philhelius pedissequus. The sequence goes on along the minus strand of OU343164.1, from coordinate 20,260,978 downwards.
GAGGCGGTCCTGCGTTGTCTGGACTGGTGGTAATGTCCCTTCCTCTCTTTTTATTTTTTTTTTGAGATTGAAGGATTTGGTGTTGAAATATCATCCGTTGAAGAGGACTTGTCAGCTATCAACACCGGAGAAGGTATGCCATTAACAGTTGTTACTATATTAGCAAAGTTAATGCTTAAATCTTCAAATCCCTTTTCAATTTTAGTCAGCTCATCTTTTAAAGTGGATAATTAAAAGAAAAGTGAGCAAGCGAAATCTTTTTACAATTCGGACAATACCAATATGCTATATTCAAAGAATTAATTTTATCCATCAAAGAATTATTCGAACCAACGCATTTGGCATGGAATAAATTTCCGCAAGGTACATAGCACTTGAAAAGAGGGGCTGTGCCGGAACGATCTAGGCTAAGCAGAGCTGCCATGACATCTGAAACCTCTAACACAATAGAACCTATATTGACTTTTATTGAGACTGCTGGAAGTTCAAGATTATAAGAAGAATTTGTGGAATAAACTGACTTAAAGTACTCAGGAAAACGATTGCAAATCTCATTGACGTCACTTGTTGGATTACCTAAGTACTTCATACAGTTCGGATACCCTATATACCCTATAACTATGTAATTTTATTCCACAATAAAGTTGTTCGATTTCGTAAAATTTGAACTTGGTAATTCTTTATTAAAGCACTTATTAATTGAAAAGAACACAGTTAATTGGGGAGTATGTGGCGAAGTAGAATACACCAACAGTGGATGCTACTTGCCAATGCAGTACCACTTAAAAATAGCATTGAAAACAACTTTCGAATAGATGCGAAAGTTGAATGAAATTATATAGTAGGGCCCTGTATTAGGCCAAACTGGCTAAAAAAATCGAATTAATTTATTTATGTGTCTGAAGTAACTTCAAATGGAATTAAATACTTATCATCTAAGTCTTTAAACCACTTAATTTTTTATTAAACCCGTGGGTAGGTGTAAAACCTTCAAAAGGCTCTATGAGTACCGAAAAACACGTGCTCATAGGAGTGTGAGACTCTTACTGCACTAAAAACGTACTCAATGTAAGTTTGCCTAATTTTACACTAAATGTTCTTATGTGTATAATATGTTCTTTTTTATTTTTTGTTAATAAAAGATCCCCTGAAGAAGACGACAACCACCGTCGAAACGTCGGGAAAGGAAATGAAATTGTTTCATTAAAAATACATTTCGACCAAAACAGCCAAAAGAGGTATATTTAAATCTCGAACAACTATAATAATTCAACCAATTGGTCAATAACTTAACAATAAGTTTAATTTTTCTGAAACTATAACGACTAATCAATATAAAAACATTTAAGTATGTGTATTATCCATTTATTTCTACCTTATTATTATTCCCTTTTTACTTATTTTTGCGTAAGCCACTGAATTCTAAATATAATGTAGGCCTTATGTGTCTTCATAAATCACATGAATCTTATTTATGCATATTGCACCTAAATTATAAAGTTTTATGCGATGCATATAGCTACCTACCCACCTACATCGTTCATTTTCATTATATGTACATGTTTATATCTTAGGTTCCATCAATAGGTATATATATATATGTAGAAACATTTTACTCTTAATTAAAATCCATAATTTCGATTTAAATATACATTTGTAAGTATGTACCTATGTAACTATTCCTTGAATCATCCATTCGACAATTCATTGTACTAAGAATCAAGGTAGTCTTACCTACATAGGCTTTAAGTCTGCATAGGATAAATACACCTAACTAACTAAACCTAACTAACTAAACCTATATGGTTAGCTCCATTAAAGTTGTTAGCTACAAGAGCAAGTTCGTGCGATCCAGTCGTGCATTCTATTGCATATAAAATACATTTTTGAGATTACAATTTAATTTTTTTATAATCATTCCTTAACTCCTATTTTTTTGTATTTATTATAAATAAATGTATTATGGGGGTGGCCGTGGCGCGATAGTTGTGTGCTCGCCTGTCAACCTCGTGGTTGCAGGTTCGATTTCTGCCGTTGTCTATGTCTTCTTATATTCCATTAAAAACCAATTCTAAAAATTGTCATAAAATAAGTTGCTGCTTTGCTCATTACATGCTGTTTAGGCATAACACTAACAACATGTGACTGAGTAAACTAGCATACCCATAAAATATGACACCATAATGAATAAAATAATGCGAATTATAAGGGACATATATAAATAAGACACGGTAATTATCTCCGCATTAGTCCAGCCGCCATCCCTGGAGATAAATCTGAGACAACAACTAGCTCTAGTCTCAGAACATCGCGCCACACATCTTTCCTATCCTTCTTTCTCTTCTTCCACCGAATGCCGCGCTGTGTTAAGAAAAAACATATAAAGGGTATTCATAATCCCTTGAGCGCGTGCAAAGTTATAAAAAAAAAAAAAAAAAAAAAAAAAATAATACGCAAATGTGTGGATGTATGTTTTTTTATTCCTTTTTTTGTTGTGTTTTTGCAGAAGATATCAAGTTATGGTGATTTTTTACTGTAGTTGAAAGCGAAATAACGCCAAATTGGCCTTATTTCGATTTTTTAATTGAAATAAGGGCAAGCTCCGAATTTGGTCTTATTTCGTTTTTGAAAACGTAAGAACACCAAATTTTTAGAATTTGGTTTTATTTCGTTTGGCGTTATTTAACTTCACTCCAAAACGACATTATTTGTTTAAGTGCCTTAAGATTGATAGTCAAATTTTTCAATGATGAGTTTCAATGAAAGCTATAACTGGCGCGTAAAAATGCAGTTCAATTTGCAATGGACATTATCAATTTTAAGTGATGTGAATATACATAGGTATACATCTATGCTTTTAAGGTTTTACTTGTACATATACACAATCTAATCATTTGTATATCTTAAAATGTATTAATGGATTTATAACTTATTAATGTGAATGCAATCATTTTTTAAAATCTTAGATGAAATTTGATATTATTTGTGATTTAATTTATGAACGGATTTGGAACGACAGCGGTTATTTTTAATACCATAAAAATTAACAGTTGCGGTTGAAAGAGAAGTGAAAGTTCGTATAGTTGGATGATTGTTCCGATTTCACGTATCGACGATTGAACGGATTTTAATGAAATTTTATAGTATTCAGTGATATAGATACCAAAAATATGTGTTTGTAGCCTAGTGTGGGCAAATATAATTTAAGTACTAAGGTAAGAATAAATGGATGAAACACAATAAAATAGTTTGGATTGCCTTTAAAAAGACTTTTATTTACCTACATGAAAGTCAGTTTTTGTTATAAATGAAATGAAAAATACAGTGAAAGCAGGTTAAAGTCACATGAACAGTATTTACAAAAGGTATAGGAACAGTAGCGGTACGTGCGATTAATCGTTATGTGTATGCTTGTAAGTCATTACAAGCTCGCTCAAACGATTTTTGTAAGTTAATTCAAAAAGGAAGAAGGTACTTTTTCTTATATTTTTTTGTCAAAAATGCAAAATACAAAGTTTAAAAAAAATGAGCTAACTAGTTTCCGAAATATATATAGTATTTAAATTTTAAAAGTACAAAAAATATTAATTAAAAATATTGGTATGCAGCATAAATTGGGCTGCCTACATCTATATACATATGTGTGAAATTTCGAAAGAATCGGTTAAGCCATTTATGAGATAGTCGAAAGCAAAAAAAAACCGTCCTATGGAAAGTACCGTTCACATATATGGCCGGTTGTGCCTAAGAAGATACACTGATTTTCTTAAATTAAAATCGTTAGAGCCGTTTTCGAGAAAATAGGCTTTAACGTAACGGTTATATGACAGGTACCGTTTTTTAGCTAAAAAAAATGTACCCTCTGTACAATAACTAAAAAACTGGTGCCATGAAATAAAGTCCAATGCAATAAAGTCCAAGACCAAATTTTGGACTTTATTGCATTATAGATAGTGCAAGCCTATTCTTAATATTTTGTCTGTTTGGATGTTATTACATTTTGTGTTTGGACTTTTTTCCACTCTTAAGAGTGCAATAAAATCCAAAATCGTTTTGGACATTATTGCACTATCTATAGTGCAATAAAGTCCAAAATTTGGTTTTGGACTTTATTGCATTGAACTTTATTTCATGGCAGCATCTATACATACATACAGACAGACAGACAAACAGACGGACAGAATTTTTAGACCATCTTTTTTGTCTTCGATATCATCGTAATATCATGTTTGATTGTTATCTCAAAACTGTTTTTTCCGACGAATGCATAACTTGCCTTCTAGTACCTACAATTTCAAGGAAAAAAAAACCTTTTTAGCTTATAATTTTGGATTTTTAATTCACAATCCAATTCACAAAAATTCACAAATTATTTTTTCCAACAATTCAAAAAAAAATTGGATTTTTCACTGCACAATCCATTCGCAAAGCAAAACTCTCAATTGTAGGTATTATGAAATTTAATATTCTAATAAGAAACTTTCAATAATCAGAACAAATTAACGAAAAGGCAATCACAGCACAAATACAATTTCAGAATCTTGTTCTGCAAACCAAATTCAATACAAAAGAATAATAATTCACACATAAGTATCTAGGTATTTGCATTTAATGCAAAACGGAAAATTAACGTTATCCCGTTAATGTTCCATTTTTGTGTTCACTTGAACTCTCTTACTTTTTACTTGCTATTACAGGTACTATAGGCAAGTTATGCATTCGTAAAGCAAAACAATTCTAACAATCAAATATGACATTACGATCATAGAGAAGCCTAAAGAAGTGATCGCCAAAAAATGCCTGTCTGTCAGTCTGCCCATCTGTATGTAGAACCAGCTACAGCCTAAGCGGCTTAAGCGATTACCTTCATATTTGGTATGTGTGATTGTTTTGGCATTCCTCAGAGTTGAAATTGAAATTTTATATTTATGCCTAAAAATAACGGTACCTGCCATATATTTTTCTCTAAAACGACTCCAACAATTTTGATAAAAATGTTTGAGAATTTTTTTGTTGGTTATAACTATCATTTAATATGAGCCAAGCTTACGGAAAAAGTCTATTAACGGTACCTTTCATATAACGTTTTTTTTTAATTTTTGGCTTTCTCGGTACATTGGATTTCTGTCAAATTCTATATCTGAGAAGATCTAAGTAGTTAAATTAATGTTCCATATCAAAATTTTGAATAACTTTCTTTTAAATTAAAATTAATTATTGAAATTTTTTTTTGAAAAATCAATATTTTTAAAACTAATCAAAAAAATAATTTTAAATTTTATATTCATATATGCATACATTAATAGTCTCTAAAAATTGCTTACCAAAATTTCATAAAAATTTTGTTTTCAAAAAACCAAAAATAAAAAACAGGATTTCATCAAAACCCGTCCTACAATTTTCGAGATACTTTTTTATAAAATTTTCATTGATCCGTGTCATCTATGGCGTTCTTTGTTTTTTTCAAAAATAAACGATTAAAGTGATGGTTAGGGCAGTTTAAGTAAGTTTAAAAAACGATTTTTTCCCACCTATATACCATTCACTTTCATTATATACGTATGCACTTGTACATATTTACATTATTACCCTTCTAATTTACATAATTAAAATCTATTTAAATATACATTTGTAGGTAATCTGGAACTATTCCTTGAATCATGCATTCGACAGTTCATTGTACTAAGAATCAGGGCAATATTACCTACATGGGCTTTAAATCTGCATAGGATAACTATATATGCTAGCTAAGTTATAAAGTTGTTAGCTACAAGAGCAAGTTTGTACGATCCAGTCGTGCATTTTATTTATATTTCTTCACATTCACGGATTTTTGCATTTATCCTCTCTTATATCTATATTCTTCTTGCTCAAATCTAAAGCACCTCAATATTATAATGTTGAGAGAAATTTTCTCATTTGGACACTAGGCATCGAGTAGTTCGATGTTCGGCATGATACTACTATGGATTCTATATACAATGACATTTATCAGCTTTGTTGTCCTTCCGCCAAACAAGATTTTCATTTTCAATCCAAGATCTAGCTCAATAAACACATCAAAATATTATTTTTTTTATTCCATACTGACAAAAATTCAAGAATGAACTAACTAACAACAAAAATACTTGTTGAATGTGATTTGCATACACATCATCGATCAAGAACGCTGCCTGACAGGCAATATCAAAAAACTTTGTGATCAGTCTTTTATGCGTGTCATGCCATCATGCACGTGTACACATTATCCATCGTGAGCAAAAGTGTAACGCATGTTAGATAATGTGTACCATACTTTAACAAAACATATCAGTGCTCAGTGCTCACTCTGTTTGGAACAAGTTCAGAGAATAACCACAATCAACACATAGATTATGCACTGAGCTTTTTCCAAACAGAGGGAGCTCTGAACACTGATATGTTTTTTTAAACACATTATTAAACCACACAAATCAGAATACATTTTCATTTTAACCATAAAAAACAATACAACACAAAACCATTTTTTGCACACAGATACACACCAGATATAGAAAAACAACAAGCAATCATAGACCGCAGACATACGTCATTTTATCATAGCTGAATTTTTTTATGTGAATAGATACCAAAGTATCTAAGATCGAATGGACATTCCGAATTTTCAAAGCTGGGGCTTTTCGGAGATATGCAGTTTCAACAGTGCATACCCAACTGCGTTATTTTATCAAAGCTGATTTCTTGATATATTTAACGGGATTGTGTCTCAAACCTTGTTTGACAAAACATCGACAGCATCTTAGAACAGAAAATTTCACATGTGTTCCAATAATTAAAACTTAAAATATGTTTAAGTTTAAGTCCTTAGTGGATTTGTTTCGGCCATATGCTCAACCCACAACTTTAAAGTTTTCCATTTTCTATTTCTGTTTATGAAAATAAATATTCTTTTATGGGGTTTTTGGTTACAAAAATTTATTTTTTTCCCCTTCAGACCTGTCAAAACACAGATTTTTAAGCCTTTCAATGGGCAAAAAAATGAATTTATTTTTTGATCGGAAATCAATTTTGCAGATCTCGATATTTCGGCAGATTTACCCCTCTTTTACTAATACCATAACACCACCAGAACAATTGGCAGCCGTCATTTTGACAAGATTTTGTTATCAGTAATTATGTGAATAGTGAAATAAAGTTGGGAAAACATATATACATTTTTAAAAAATAAAAGCTTTTGTGTATTAATAATTGTGTAATCCTCCAAATTAATTTCGGCATTCGTGTTGCAAAAGAAAAAAAAAACTTGAATGCAGAAAGAAATTTTGAGTCATTTGCCATCCGATAACCTTACTGGTTCCACAGACACGAATACACACAAATATTGTGATACAAAAAATCAATCTGAAATCAAATTTCCTATCAAAATCTGAAATTACCAAAATAAAACGCTATTAATTATCTTTTCGAAAACAAACCGCATACCAAACGCGAATGTTAACGAAATATCCATGTTAAAACAAAATATCGATTCGTCAATATCGATGTTGAAGTAAGGAATAAGGGGAATTCGTTAAAAACATCGATGTTTCCGATTCGATAAATATTAACATCGATAATGAGTGTTCGATATTTTTCTCAATATCTCCCATATCTAATTATGTGGTTTTAAATTGGTAAATCCAGATTTCAATCTAGATTTTTTTTCGAGCAGAATGGAACATGACTTTAGATTTAATTTTTTTTGGTTATAGTATTTGTGCAATGTCGTGTCTGTGAACATGTAGCTGTCTTAATTTAAGATTGTTACGTGACGAAAAGGTTAGATCAGAATAGAACAGGACAGAACAGAAAAGATTCGTGAGAAACTTCAGAACAAGATAGAACAACTTAGAACATTCAGTCATATGACAGAGATTATAAAAAAAATTATTGTTGTTTACCTACAGTTCAATTTCGTTTATTTTTGCAGAAACATTCTGAAAAATAATCTGAAATGGTTTGAATTTAATTAAAAAAATATTTTTCATAAAATTGAGATGATTCCAACACGGAAAATGACTTATCAACTTAATCTAACACAGAAATGTTTTGTTTTTGTAACAACAATAGTTTTTGACAATTCTCACAAATGTGTTATAACCTGTTCTACCTGAAAAGCAAGTGCAGAAAATCATGTTCTAAAGTGTTCCAAACCGACTTATTGAATGCCAAACCAAAACAGTTTAGAACAGAAAATTTCTCATGTGATCCAATAATTAAAACTTAAAATATGTTTAAGTTTAATTCCTTAGTGGATTCTCTTCAGTCATATGCTCAACCCACAACTTCAAAGTTTTCCATTTTCTATTTCTGCTTATGAAAATAAATATAATATAATAAATATTCAATCAATTTATTTTTTGATCGGAAATCAATTTTGCAGATCTCGATTTTTCGGCAGATTTACCCCTCTTTTACTAATACCATAACACCACCAGAACAATTGACAACCGTCATTTAGACAAGATTTTGTTATCAGTAGTTACGTGAATAGTGAAATAAAGTTGTGAAAACATACATACATTTAAAAAAAAAAAGCTTTTATGTATTAATAATTGGGTAATCCTCCAAATTAATTTCGGCATTCGTGTTACAAAAGAAAAAAAAACTTGAATGAAAAAAGAATTTTCGAGTCATTTGCCATCCGATAACCTTACTGGTTCTACAGACACGAATATACACCAATATTGTGTTAAAAAAGATCAATCTGAATTCAAGTTTCCTATCAAAATCTGAAATTACCAAAAGAAAACCCCATTCATTTCCTTTTCGAAAACAAATGGCATACCAAACTCGAATCCGTAGAAATCAAATGCTTCAGATTAGGTAGGATTGATGTTCATGGATGTTTACGAAACATCGATGTTAAAACAAAATATCGATGCTTCAATATCGATGTTGAAGGAAGGAATAAGGGGAATTCGTTAAAAACATCGATGTTTCCGATTCGATCAATATTAACTTCGATGATGAGTATTCGATATTTTTCTCAATATCGCCCATATCTGTTTATGTGGTTTTCAATTGCTAAATCCAGATTTCAATCTAGTTTTTTGTTTTTTTTTTAGAGCCGAATGGAACGTGATTTTAGATTTAATTTTTTTTGTTATTGTATTTGGGCAATGTCGTGTCTGTGAACATGTACATAGCTGTCTAACTTTAAGATTGTTCAGTGACGAAAAAGTTAGAACAGAATAGGACAGAACAGAACAGGACAGAACACAACAGATTCGTGAGAAACTTCAGAACAAGATAGAACAACTTAGAACAGTCAGTCATCTGACAGAGATTCAAAAAAAATATTGGTGTTTATCTACAATTCAAGTTCATTTATTTTTGAATAAACATTCTTTAAAATGATCTGAAATGGAGTTTGAATTTAAAAAAAAAGATTTTTCATGAAATTGAGATGATTCCAACACGGAAAATGTTTTATCAACTAAATCTAACACAGAAATGTTTTTTTCGACAGCAACTGTTTTTGACAGTTCTCACAAATGTGTTCTAACCTGTTCTACCTAAAAAGCAAGTGCAGAAAATCATGTTCTAAAGTGTCCCAAACTGACTCATTGAATACCAAACCAGAAGTTTAGAACAGAAAATTTCTCATTGAATAGCAAAATCCTGTACTTTTCTGCTCTAAAGTGTTCTAATCTGTTCCGAACAGTCTCATTAAACACATATTTTATTTATTTGATAAGTGAGGAAAAGATTTTAAAATATTTAATTTTTCAAGAAATGAAACATTTTAAATAAATGAAATAAATAATGGATGATTATAAAGCATCGTGAATCAATTGATGTTACCAATGGAAAACCACATTAATATCTCATTTGACTTTGACGGTTATTCATTTAGCTTAACTTGTCCCAGCTAAAAACCTAGATCTACTTCGGGGTGAGTGCAGAGCAACCCAATGTTTCACACAACAGAATTTGTTTATTAGGTTTATTTTATTTTTTTTCAAAAAACGCTTTGGGCAACTTAAGGGCTCGAAGAACAAACCTAATGTTATATTTTTTACACATGACTAGGGATATTAGTATATTAATAATTATTTGTGAAGGTCGGGCTTACCATAGCTCTTAGCTTCACATCTTTCTCCTACAAATCCTTCAGCACATTCACATGACGATAGACTGTGATTCAAAATTGGATAAAGAAAACATCGGCCGCCATTTAAGCAAAATTCCAATTTAAAAAAATCAACACATTCCAATGAAACAATTTCACTTATTAATTTATATTGAACATCATATTCTTGCTGGTTTTGTGGTTCCGTTGTTGTTTTTTCTTCGGTTTTTGATGAAAAATGCCCTGGCACATCATATGTCAATTTCTGCTCTAATCGCTCCTCTTGATCTTGAATATACATCCTCAGTGATCTATTAAGCATCAAAAGGCTTTCATCTGATTGCTCGGAATTCTTATTTGAATCTAAATGTAGATGTTTATGCCAGGAGTTAGCTTGGACTTCTCCATGTCCAGGTGATAGTGGTAAATGAGGCGTTGGAAACGCAAGTGACGGAGATGGTGGTGTTTGTTGTTGATGTACAAAATGATGATTGGGATGATTTCGTTGAAAATGTATTGGTTTATGCACTGAAAGTTCAATGGCAGCCGTAGGATAGAGATGAATAGATTTTCTGTTGAAAATTGTAAAGCTCGAATAACAATCTGCAAACAGGAAAGACAAGGACATGGTGACATGATAGATATGTGAATGAAGATTTTATGACTGGTATAGAATGGGAAGGAGGTATGCAAAATCCAACCTAAGTCAGGAATGATTGTTGAGAGCATTAAAATAATATTTACTCGAAACATTATTCTTCTTTGGTGCGTAAATTTATACCTATTAATACGACGAAACGAAACTCAAAAAATGGGCAAAATTATTTTTATTATAAAATTTGTGTCAGAAGGACAATTTCACGAAACAGAAATGAATGAAGAAAAACGCGATTTTTAATTTTTTTAGAAAAAAATGATAAAAGCCATTTCAGCCAGGCTGAAACAGCGAAAATACGCGAAACGACGCACGATACGCTGATGATATAAGAAAAAACAAATCGAACCGAAAACCACCTAACGAGAGTTTTACAATTGCCCGTCACACGTCGACTAACATTTTATTGACGATACGAAAACAAATTTTGTAACGGCTCATTTATAGTAAGGCCTGTATTCATAAACAAATAAATATAGATATGGTATGACTTATCTGATGTGCTTGTATTATTGCCAAACAACACTTACCATAGGAATATAATAGTGGGACATACCTGATACATTTTAAGTCCAATCCAAAAGAATACCTAACAATTTTACTTGCGATACCTACATATACAGGGTGTCCGGTAAACAATGGATAACCCTGAAAAGGCGTATAACTGACCTTATGACTGCTTTGGAACTGGAAATATGTGACGATCTCAAAGGGTACTCAAAATATGTGCAGTTTTTCGTTCACGATTTTGATAAAAAAATATTATGTTCGATCACGTCGAATGCAACAGCTTTCTATGCTTCACCACAGCTTGGTCGATTTTATCCATTGCAGTCCAGGCTTTGCAAAAGGAATTTGCTGGATTGTTGGCTTTTAGGTAGTTTTAAATTGTCTTCTATATCGACGGTAGGGCTGGCAACGAGACCGAGACTAGTCTCGGTCTCGTCTCGGTCTCGGTCTCGTCAACGAGACGAGACTCCTTTAAAAGTACCGAAGACGAGACCGAGACGAGAGCGAGACGAGACCGTATTTTTGGTACCGAAATTCGACGAGAGTTTCGCTGGTATCGGCGGTCTCTGTGGTTTGGTTTCGGTTTTCGCTATAAAAAAATTTTGTTTTTATTTCATTATTTTTTAGTATCTAATCATGTTCAATTTTTATAATATTCACAAGTATTTTCTGCGAAATATTATATGCGCGTTAATATATCAAACCATATATGTATGTACATAGTTATACAGAGATAGGCGCATTCCGAAAATCCAGAGAAGAATGCGTACGATCTATGTTTGCATGGCGTTGCTTCCTTTTGGGTGACATTTGGTAAAAAATATTGTCAACACGTCAAAATATAGTTCGTTGCCTAATTGTCAGGCCATGAGCATTCAAAATCCAATGAAGGATGGCTCCGATTTAAATGGATTAAAAAACCTCTACAAAAGTCAAATTTTAACTCAGAAAATTAGAAATTTTTCGATTTAATAAATTGCTCTGGAAAAAGTTGATTTTAGACTTTTTGGGTGACATTTGGGAAAAAAAATAGTATCCAAATGTCAAGGTATAGTAAGTTACATACCTGTCAAGTCATGAACTGTCAAAATCCATCGCTCCGATTTAAGCGTATTAAAAGAACCTCACCCTCTATAAAATTAAATTTTTGCCTCGAAAAAATGTTTGGTCCGGAAGAAGTTGATTTTAAGCCTCTTGTATGGCATTTGAAATAAAATATTATGAAAACGTCAAAATATAGTTCTTTGCCTACCTCTCAAGCCATGAGCTGTCAAAATCCATTGAAGGATGGCTCCACTTTAAATAGATTAAAAAACCTCTGCAACATTAAAATTTTACCTCGGAAAATTCGAAGTTTTTCCGATTTTATTTTTGGCTTCGGAAAAAGGTGATTTAAGGCCTTTTGGGTGAGGTTTGAAAAAAAATATTTTAAGAACGTCAAAATATACAGTCCTATTCTGTTAAACGTTTACGTGAATATTTGTATTCTGCTATCCGACGGAAAAAAAGAACTGTTTCAAAATGTACATACATTTCGATCAAAACTAAATTTTAACAATTAGATTCTCTTAAAAATTAAACAAAAAAAATATTAGTAAAGCTTTGGACTCAAAATATAGAAGACATTTGAAAATATCTAAATAGTGAACAATTGAGTGAAATATTCACGTGAATCGGAAGATAGCAGAATAGGGCTGATAGTTTATTGCCTACCTGCCAAGCCATGAACTGTCAAATTCATTGAAGGATTGCTCCAATTAAAATGGAATAAAAAAACTGTACAAAATTCAAGTTTTATCTTGGAAATACGGCTCTTCAAGGTGTCTGATAATGTTACTTCACATCCTATTTTGTACGTTATCACACACCTTTGAAAACTAAATTCGCACAAAATGTAAGCCATTCGGAGCGCTTTCATACGCAACTACCAAAATTCAACTTAAAATCATAGTTTTCGATTTACACAAGTTAAACGTACTCGTTTCAAGTGACGTCTATGGCGTTAGCTTCATGGACCTACGTACTGCAGAACAAAATTTCTAGTTTATGATTTGTTTAGCATAAGCAACGTACAAGGATATATTATTATAGATTCATTCATAATTGACAAGCACAATAAAGTTGGAAAATACGTGCAGATGCCAAGTTTGGCCGAATTCTTGAGACCCATGTTGTACGTTGGTTTTCACCAAGTTTCCCAAACTTGTTTTTTTTCTATTGGTTTTGACGATTAAATGTGAATATGTGTACCAATTCGTACGATTTTTCACGCTACCAAACACTAAAATCAGGGAAACCCTTAATGGATTTTGACAGCTCATGGCTCGACAGGTAGGCTACGAACTATATTTTGACGTTTTGATAATATTTTTTTCCAAATGTCATACAAGAGGCTTAAAATCAACTTTTACCGGAGGAAAAAAATTTGAGTTAAAATTTGAATTTTGTAGAGGATTTGTAATCCATCTAATTTGGAGCGATGCTTCGATGGATTTTGACAGTTCATGACTTGACAGGTAGGCAACTTACTATATCTTGATATTTGGATAGTATTTTTTTTCCAAATGTCACCCGAAAGGTTTAAAATCACATTTTTAGGGAGCAATAAATTAAATCGAAAAATTTCGTTTTTTTTTAGGTAAAATTTTAATTTTGTAAAGGTTTCTTAATCCGAAGCAATGCTTCAATGGATTTTGACAGTTCATGACTTGAAAGGTAGGCAGCTTAATATATCTTGACATTTGAGCAATATTTTGTTTTCGAAATTTCACCTAAAAGGTCTAAAATCAACTTTTTATGGAGCAATAAATTAAATCGAAAAATTTCGATTTTTTTAGGTAAAATTTGAGTTTTGTAGAGGTTTTTTTTTTAATTCATTTAAATCGGAGACATCCTTAAATGGTTTTTGACAGGTCGTGGCTTGACAAAACCGGTTAATTTATTTTTTTAAAAATCGATCGTTGTATGTAGGTACTCTTTTTTTTAATATTTTATTTGTTTTTGCTATGAAATATATTATACACAAAATGTTATTTCCACTTAACTCAAAAGACAAAACAGACTCACGAGTTTGTTTTATACATTTTCCCGCATTTTTCTTACCAACAAACTTCTGAGATACCACAACCATACTCTATATTTGCTATTCGAACAATGCGTCTAATCTTTATCTTACATCTTTTTACTACCAAAAAAACACGAAAGAAACCAAGACTAAGGATGATACCAAGACCGAGACCGAGACCGAGACGAGACCGCACATCAAAATTTTCTCGAGAAAAAGGCGGGACCAAGGCCGAGACGAGACTTGGTTAGGCGAGACCTGGACCGAAACCGGGACGAGACTGAAATTTTTCGATTTTGACGAGACCGAGACGAGATTAACAAAAGTCTCGCCTGGTCTCGTCTCGTTGCCAGCCCTAATCGACGGGTATATTAAGGACGGCTTCTTTCGAAAGCATACAATTTTACACAAATCTAAACAGAACCAAATTAGCTTATTTTAATATTTTTGTGTCTACATACATAACTAGGTTCGTCCAAGTCCAGCGGCCTAGAAGCATAGCGTAGTTTTTTGCCAAAGTATGGTTGTTCCACTGTATTTTGTTCCTAATATCATTTCCACAAAAAATTAAAAATTCTATTGTAGATATTTTTATTAAATTAAAAGCTTATGGGATCCGTAAAATAGTTTTATCAACGCCGAATTTTCAATTGGCTTAAAATTTTAAGGCGAACAATAATTTTAACATCCATCATAATACCCAAATTACTCAAATCTGAAGATTATTCACTGTCTATCAAAAATGTTGATTGACAACTGTAATACCAATTAAATTATCTTCTGGATAAACGGCAACTACCGCAGAGACATTTGAAACAGTAATAAGGCTACATACCTATAATGTTGCACTAATTTTTTTTTTCAATCAAAATAGTTGAAGCCGCTTTCGGGATAATTGAGATTTACCATTTTTGACCGAAAAATTTGTATGACAGATATCTACCTTTAATTTTGGAGCTAAAAAAAAGATTTAAGAAAATAATCGATCCAATCACCTATCTTAAGTACTCTACCAAGTTTGAACAAAATCACTACCGCGGCTTATATTTAGGCTGACCTGCACACAGACAGACAGATGGAATTGCTAGTATACTTCGTGTTAGCTATTCATCGTATTGTCAAGTTTGATTAAAATCTTGAGTTCGATTTTTTTCAAACTGCAAAACTTGCGCTTACGGTGACCATTTTTTCACATGCAAAAAAGAGGACAACCATTAATTAACTTAAACAAGCTTAGGTTTTTTTTTACAATCTAAATGCCCGCAAGGGATTATAGGTACTTCCCTTTAAATGTTTCAACGCAGCGCGGTCGTTAGGTTATAAAGAGAAAGAAGGGTAGGAAAGATCTGTGTCGCGATGTTCTGTGACTGGAGGCGGTTGTTGTCTCCGATTTTATCTCCAGGGCTGGCAGATGAACTAACGTGGGGAAATTTCCGTATCTTATTTATCTATGTCTCTTATAATTCGCATTATTTTTCTTATTCGTTGTCATATTTGTCAGTATACTAGTTTTACTCAATCACATGTTGTTAGTTCTATGCCTAAACAGCAAGTAATGAGTAAGCCTCGTATGACATTTATTTTAGAATTGGTTTTTAATGGAAAAATAAGAGGACATAGACTACGGCAGGGATCGAACCTGTGACCATGAGGTTGACAGGCGAAAACACAACTATCGCGCCGCGGCCACCCCCAAATATTTATTCAAAATATTTGTACTTCAGATTACATATATCAGTTCAGTTTTGTATTATTATTGTCCTCTATAAGAAAAACAAAACAAAAAGGACACGATATTGACAAAAGGAATGTCCTCTAAAAAGAGGACGGATGGTCGCCGAACCTATAATATAAGTACATAATGTAGATATCGGATTTCGAAAGTAAAAATATTAGATATCCTTTTGATTGCGGACTTTAAAAGTATCGGCTATGTCCTACAGTTCTATTGCTATAAGAAAAGTTGTAATAATACCAATGCATGCCTTAATGAGTGTGTTTCTTTATTCATTTTGGTATGTCCAGAATATTCGGAATGTTTGGAATGCATTCTTTTTATTCCATGTTAAATACGGAATGAAAAGAATATTCTTGGAATAACCCTTTCATATGAAAGCAAAACAAATGACAGCAGCCAAAGACGAAAACCAAGTAAGTAAACAAAATGGATGACCAAACATTGTTTATATTTTATTAATGAAATAAATATATAAATAACAATTAAATGTGACTTTTCATGAATTAATAAATTAATAATAATTTATTTTTACTATTTTCCATAGAGATATCTGTTTTCTTGTCATCATCAGAACACTTTAAAAGAGCTGATTGATGTCATCTTTTTTCTTTTCTATTCCGGGGAGAATTTTTGTTTCTTTATTCATTCCATTCTGGATATTCTAGATAAACATTTCGTCTTTTCCATCCATTCTATTCCATAAGCCTAGTACGCTGCTGATGCGAAACGAAATTTTTCGGTGGTCTCCACTAGGAGAGCGAAATGCTAACGAAAACCACAGCGGAAAATGTTTGCGGAGAGTTCTGTAAGCTGTCAAAAACAATTGACAGGTTGTAAGAAAAAGAGTAATTTTGTCACCAAATTATTTTTAGATGGTAAATTTTTTGTCGCCAAATTACTTTTAAATGTAATTTTTTTGAAATAATTCTTTGATATAAAAATGGTTCTAGTTACACTAAGAGGATTTAAAATAAAACTCAGAACCGTTTAAATGATCCAAATGAAGCAATTAATTTTGAATTTATACACTATTTTATCTGCCGATTTGATAAAATTTCTATCAATTTTAAGAAAATCAATGAAGTTGGGAGGTAAACCACTCTAAAATTCGAAAACTACGTGCTTCATTGGGATGGCGTAAACGGTTCTAATTTATGGTTTCTTACTAATTCCGGATACCATTTTCAAGTCCAAGATTTATTTTAAAAAAAAAATATATGTAAAGGAAATTTGGTGACAAAAAAAATACATCTAAAAGTAATTTGGTGACAAAACTACTTTTGGTTTTGTTAATGCTTCCTTTGAAAGTATGAAGTTTTGATTCTAAAAAGATATCGCTCGCCTTTATTGGACAATCCGTTCCAAAGACATACTCCAAAAACTATTCACTGTTCATTTTGAAATATATAATCTGAAAAATATAATCAGACTATAAATACAATGGACTATATCTTCGGAACGGGTTGTCCAATAAAGGCGAGCGATATTTTTTAGAATCAGCACTTCATATTTTCAAAGGAAGCATCAACATTTTTTGCAAAGAAGTTGTATTAAAAAAAATAACTCCAGAAATACGCATACCTCATTCTAAATATGCGTATTTCAAGAGTGATTTTTTGCAATAATCCTTCTACCTATAAACTTTTGATGCTGATTTTGAGAGCATCAAGAGTAGATTACAAAAAGGTATCAACCAAGTTTTTAGGATAACCCGTTCCAAAGATACACTTCAAAGTATTTTCAGATTATGTATTCCAAGGTGAACAGTGAATAGCTTTTGAACTATATCTTTGGAACGGGTTGTATTTTCACTTGTTCATCTTAGTGTGTTTGTACTTGACCGCTTTGCTACGCTGCGAATGCTCTTTGATCGATTCCCATTTTAACTATCTTGCTTCCTCAATAAATACCAAAATCGAATGAATAGTATAAATGCATGGCCTTATATGTCAAATCCAATTGACAAGTGACCAGCTTACAAGCAGCTTGATTTGCTATCAAATCCACGAGCAGGGCATCTGCCATACGATGGTTCAATTACATTAAAAAACTTCGTCCAGAAAAACAGAAAGAAGGTAGCGATGGCAATGCGAGGTAAGTGATTTGTCATCATCTTTTCTTTATTACCAACACAAAGGATTATCGAGGTGATCACCAGAAATTGTAGACTAAATAACAATGTCCATCCGCAGTCGATTTTCACGAAGTAAACATTAAACAGATTGTCTGAACGGGAGAAATAAGTTCTGGGGTATGGTATAAAATCGCCAAACAATGAGATCAGAAACAGGCTTCCTAGATAGAGAGCTATTTTGAGGTGGGTATCGTTTAAGATGGCCTTTTTGCAACCAAACATTATTGTGGTAACGATGATTTCCTTAATTGTCGTTGGTGCAGCGCAAGGCCGCTTACCTTTGGCTTCCGGCCTGGATACATCTTGTGCCGACCAGGTCGGAAATTCATATTCGTACTGCCAGTAGCGGGCGGTCGATTTGATTTTTTCTTTGTGGCAATTGAGTTAATTTATGTGTTGAAAGTATGTAGTTAGAAATGGTGAGTGTTTTTTTTAATATTTATATGGTGTCAAAGGTCGCATAGAATTTAAAAGTACCGACTAGCATACCACCGGCTGCACATCGTGTGAAGAAGTGCGCGCAAGTTGAAAAAATAGTGCCAGCGTCTTGTGTTGTGATAATTGTCTGCGTGTTACATTACAAAAAAATTGCAAAAAGCCCTTCACTTCCCAAAAATAAATTTAAAAAATCAATAGCCCATTTATTTTATAACAAAAAAAATAGTGCAAGCAATAATCACCAAAACACCCGATCCCTCAATTCAATTCAATGAAAAATTTATCCAAAAAAATCCAGTGTACATACAATCAACATAATTAAAAAAAATAAACCAATAACAATTAGCCGCAACAAAACAACAACGCACCAGCACAATGAGTGGTAAACTTTCCTTTCCCTTTTCCTTGTAACTTCACAAATCATATTAACTTGATCATTGTAGGTACTGTGTAAAGCTTACTGCACAGTGCATGCAATGATTAGGTTAGTATAACGTCAGATGGATTACTGTTTGTTTTTTTTTATTTAACCAGGGGCGGATCAATATTAATTGTCACTAAGGCATAACACTAGTGACAATTTCTTATTGAAAAGTTCAAATTGGAATATAGATCAAACATTCATTATAGTTAATTGCCTGACTTGTGTTTTATTTGTTTTTAAATGTTAAAATGGTTGGTAGTTTTAGAGTCGATTATACCAATATTCGCGGGCTCAGGAAAAATTTTTGTGCCGCGTATGTCCACACTGTTAAAAATAGGCCAGCTGTTTTGGCACTGAGTGAGACCCAGATAGGCGAAAATTCTGATCAATCGGAATTTCGTCTGTTTGGGTACAACTTAGTGCCATTATTCTTTTCCCACCATGGTCTCGCCGTATACGTACGAAATGATGTAGCGTACCAACTCCAACCACAATATGGCTTGTGATCAAACACAAATTTTAATTTCATGTGGTTAAAATTCACGGTAAATAAGCACATCATACACACATGTTTTATTTATCGGAGCCCAAATTTGGATAGAGTTTCAACTTTTAACGAATTTGATGCTTTGTCCGACTCCATTCAAAGAATTGTTTCCCATTATGCTCACACTGAAATCGTCATTGCGGCCGATTTCAATGTACACAATTCTAGTTGGCTTCGCTTTTCGAGCCAGACAACACCCGAAGGAAGGTATGTTGGGCGCATCTTCTTCACCATCTAATTACCGTCCAATTGCACTTACGTCCCTTCTTTCCAAGGTCATGGAAACGCTGATTAATTATCAGCTCAAGAAATATCTTGAAGAACGAAAGCTCCTTAATGACTGGCAGTATGGCTTTCGTTACAATAGGTCCACTGGTGATCTGATGGTATATCTCACCGAACAGTGGCACAAATCTTTACATCGTTTTGGAGAAAGTAAGATTATTGCGCTTGATATTTCAAAAGCATTTGATAGAGTTTGGCATCAAGCTCTCCTATCGAAAATGCGTGCATTTGGTATCGATGAATGTTTTCTTCGTTGGATTAGAAATTACCTTTCGGACCGTTCAATACAAGTTGTATTGGACGGTTTCAAGTCTGATATTCACAAAATAAATGCTGGTGTGCCCCAGGGCTCCGTATTGTCTCCGACACTCTTTCTCATTTTTATTAATGATCTCTTATCTGGAACTTCTAATCCACTTAACTGTTTTGCTGACGATAGTACTCTCAGCTTTTCATATTCGTTTTTAGATGCACCTCCTTGTTTTTCGGATGTGCAACTGGAACGGCAGCGTATGATAAGCTCATTAAATTCTGATCTTGACAGCATTGTCCAATGGGGAATTAAAAACCGTGTAGAATTTAATGCTTCAAAAACTCAGTGCTGTCTTCTGTCGTTAAAGCAGAACCCACCCCCCATGCCACTATCCATGAGCGGCACTTGCATTGAAGAAACCGATCAGCTTTCAGTCCTCGGCATGTGCATCACCTCTTGTGGAATGAACACATATTTGATGTCGCCAAAAACGCTGCAAAGTGTTTGGGCTTTCTTCGAAGGTGCAAGTAATTCTTCACCCCGTCTGATCTGGCTGTAATCTATAAGGCCTTCATTCGTCCAAAGCTGGAGTATAACTCGCACATTTGGGCAGGAGCTCCCAGAACTCATTTGAATCTTTTGGATAAAATTTAGAGCTCTAAGAATGATTGGCGATAGAACTATAGTGGAAACATTTACATCTCTAGAACATCGTCGAAATGTTATATGTCTCTCACTATTTTATCGCTATTTTTATAAACATTGTTCCAGCGAAATAGCCAGTTGCATTCCTCCCCTTAAATTTTTCAACCGTAATACTCGCGCTTCTAGGAATGCTCATCAGTTTACCCTTGAGCCCAACTTCGGACGTACTGTCAAGTACAGAGATTCTTTCTTTAGCCGTACAACGCGAATGTGGAATACTTTACCCGGCTCTATTTTCCGCTCCCATTTTTATATTCAGAAATTCAAAACCAATGTGCATCGGTATCTCCTCTTGCATCCTTCCCTACTTTCCTAACGCTCGCACTGTGCTTGTTCATTTTAAGGGTAGTCAAAACCCCTTTAGTGCGCGCATCCGTTTAAAAAAAAAATAAAAAAAAAAAAAAAAGTCGGAGTAACAAATGTATTTTAAAAATCATGACATGGACAGTTAATTGCAGAACAAACTACTGAATCTTGATTATAATATTTTTATTTAGTAGTCACTTAAAATAAATTAATTTTAAAAGGACATAGGTTATTTTTAATCTTAAGCTTAATACGCTGCTGATGCGAAACGAAAAATCCCATACAAAAATGACACGACGAAATCATGAACGAAAAATTTCGCTCTACTTTTCGTTTTCCAGTACGCTGCTGAACGACGAAATGTGTAATTTTAGTGGGTAGCTATACTAGATTTCTTAGTACAATTCTCCACTCTTTTCGTTCTCAATTTAATTGACCTGCACATTAATTGCTTGCGAAATTTTGACATTTCATTTTTTTTATAAAAAAAAAATGTTGTTTATTTGATTTTTCTTTGGGTTTTCTCTAGTGTCTGGTTTTTCTGTGCATTTTCTGTATTAAATTATTTGAAATAAGTTCAATTCTAATTTTTGTATCAAAACCAATTTCAAAATCGACTAAACTAAATCTGCAAAATGGAAATGGGAAGTTGGAAAGAAGCACACCCTTCACATATCTTATCGGCGAACAAGATATAGCTGATCTTTATTTGGAGTGCTTATTATAACCAACTATCGACTTTTCTCATACCTAGTGCTAGTGCTTAGATTAAAAATAACCTATGTCCTTTTAAAATGAATTTATTTTAAGTGACTACTAAATAAAAATATTATAATCAAGATTCAGTAGTTTGTTCTGCAATTAACTGTCCATGTCATGATTTTTAAAATACATTTGTTACTCCGACTTTTAAATTCTATGCGACCTTTGACACCATATAAATATAAAAAAAACACTCACCATTTCTAACTACATACTTTCAACACATAAATTAACTCAATTGCCACAAAGAAAAAATCAAATCGACCGCCCGCTACTCGCAGTACGAATATGAATTTCCGACCTGGTCGGTACAAGATGTATCCAGGCCGGAAGCCAAATGTAAGCGGCCTTCCGCTGCACCGACGACAATTAAGGAAATCATCGTTACCACAATAATGTTTGGTTGCAAAAAGGCCATCTTAAACGATACCCACCTCTATTTAGAAAGCCTGTTTCCGATCTCATTGATTGGCGATTTTATACCATACCCCAGAACTTATTTCTCAAGTTCAGACAATCTGTTTAATGTTTACTTCGTGAAAATCGGCACGGGATGGACATTGTTATTTAGTATACAATTTCTGGTGATGACCTCGTTAGTCCTTTGTTGTGTTGATAGAAAGAAGATGATGACAAATCACTTACCTCGCATTGTCATCGCTACCTTCTTTTTCTTTTCCTGGACGAAGTTTTTTAATGTAATTGAACCATCGTATGGCAGATGCCCTGCTCGTGGATTTGATAGCAAATCAAGCTGCTTGCAAGCTGGTCACTTGTCAATTGGATTTGACATATAAGGCCATGCATTTATACTATTCATTCGATTCATACTCCAAAAGCTATTCACTATTCACTTTGAAATATATAATCTGAAAAATATAATCAGACTATAAATATAATGGACTATATCTTTCGAACGGGTTGTCCAATAAAGGCGAGCGATATCTTTTTAGAATCAAAACTTCATACTTTCAAAGGAAGCATTAACAAAACCAAAAGTAGTTTTGTCACCAAATTACTTTTAGATGTATTTTTTTTGTCACCAAATTTCCTTTATATATAATTTTTTTGAAATAATTCTTGGACTTGAAAATGGTATCCGGAATTAGTAAGAAACCACAAATTAGAACTCATAACCGTTTACACCATCCCAATGAAGCACGCAGTTTTCGAATTATAGAGTGATTTACCTCCCCATTTCATTGATTTTCTTAAAATCGATAAAAATTTCATCAAATGGGCAGGTAAACCAGTAATAAGTCCCAAAGTATTTGCTTAATTTCCATCATTTAAACGGTTCTGAGTTTTATTTTAAATCCCCTATGTGTAACACGAACGATTTTTAAATCCAAGAATTATTTCAAAAAAATTACATCTTAAAGTAATTTGGCGAAAAAAAATTTTCCATCTAAAAATAATTTGGTGACAAAATTACTTTTTTTTTACAACTTCTCAATTGTTTTTGACAGCTTACGGAACTCTCCGCAAATATTTTTCCGCTGTGGTTTTCGTTAGCATTTCGCTCTCCTAGTGGAGACCACCGAAAAATTTCGTTTCGCATCAGCAGCGTACTAGGCTTTAGCACTAGCACTAGGTATGAGAAAAGTCGATAGTTTAGTCGATTTTGAAATTGGTTTTGATACAAAATTAGAATTGAATGTATTTTGAATAATTTAATACAGCAAATGCACAGAAAAACCAGACACTAGAGAAAACACAAAGCCAAAAATGATAAGTCAAAATTTCGCAAGCAATTAATGTGCCGGTCAATTAAATTGAGAACGAAAAGAGTGGAGAATTGTACTAAGAAATCTACTACAGCTATCCACTAAAATTACACATTTCGTCGTTCAGCAGCGTACTGGAAAACGAAAAGTAGAACGAAATTTTTCGTTCATGATTTCGTCGTGTCATTTTTGTATGGGATTTTTCGTTTCGCATTAAGCCTAGTACGCTGCTGATGCGAAACGAAAAATCCCATACAAAAATGACACGACGAAATCATGAACGAAAAATTTCGTTCTACTTTTCGTTTTCCAGTACGCTGCTGAACGACGAAATGTGTAATTTTAGTGGATAGCTGTAGTAGATTTCTTAGTACAATTCTCCACTCTTTTCGTTCTCAATTTAATTGACCTGCACATTAATTGCTTGCGAAATTTTGACATTTCATTTTTTTTATAAAAAAAAGTCAGCTCTTGTAATGCTTATTTGATTTTTCTTTGGCTTTGTGCTTTCTCTAGTGTCTGGTTTTTCTGTGCATTTCCTGTATTAAATTATTCAAAATACATTCAATTCTAATTTTGTATCAAAACCAATTTCAAAATCGACTAAACTAAATCTGCAAAATGAAAATGGGAAGTTGGAAAGAAGAACACCCTTCACATATCTTATCGGCGAACAAAATATAGCTGATCTTTATTTGGAGTGCTGATTATAACTAACTATCGACTTTTCTCATACCTAGTGCTAGTGCTTAGATTAAAAATAACCTATGTCCTTTTAAAATTAATTTATTTTAAGTGACTACTAAATAAAAATATTATTATCAAGATTCAGTAGTTTGTTCTGCAATTAACTGTCCATGTCATGATTTTTAAAATGCATTTGTTACTCCAACTTTTAAATTCTATGCCACCTTTGACACCATATAAATATAAAAAAAACACTCACCATTTCTAACTACATACTTTCAACACATAAATTAACTCAATTGCCACAAAGAAAAAATCAAATCGACCGCCCGCTACTGGCAGTACGAATATGAATTTCCGACTGGTCGGGACAAGGAAGCTAAAGGTAAGCGGCCTTCCGCTGCCGTTACCACAATAATGTTTGGTTGCAAAAAGGCCATCTTAAACGATACCCACCTGTATTTAGAAAGCCTGTTTCCGATCTCATTGATTGGCGATTTTATACCATACCCCAGAACTTATTTTTCAAGTTAAGAAGTTTTTTTTTTTTTAATGTATATTGAACCATCGTATGGCAGATGCCCTGCTCGTGAATTTGATAGCAAATCAAGCTGCTTGCAAGCTGGTCACTTGTCAATGGGATTTGACATATAAGGCCATGCATTTTTACTATTCATTCGATGTTAGTATTAATTGAGGAAGCAAGACCTATAGTTAAAATGGGAATCGATCAAAGAGCATTCGCAGCGTAGCAGAGTGGTCAAGTACAAACCCACTAAGAAAACTCACTGATGAACAAGTGAAAATGCAACCCGTTCCAAAAATATATTCTAAAAGCTATTCACTGTTCTCTTGGAATATATAATCTGAAAATACTTTGAAGTGTATCTTTGGAACGGGTTATCCTAAAAACTTGGTTGATACCTTTTTGTAATCTACTCTTGATGCTCTCAAAATCAGCATCAAAAGTTTTTATGGAAAAGCCTTATTGCAAAAAATCACTCTTGAAATACGCATATTTAGAATGATGTATGCGTATTCCTGGAGCTATTTTTTTTAATACAACTTCTTTGCAAAAACTATTGATGCTTCCTTTGAAAGTATGAAGTGCTGATTCTAAAAAGATATCGCTCGCCTTTATTGGACAACCCGTTCCAAAGATATAGTTCAAAACCTATTCACTGTTCACCTTGAAATACATAATCTGAAAATACTTTGAAGTGTATCTTTGGAACGGGTTATCCTAAAAACTTGGTTGATACCTTTTTGTAATCTACTCTTGATACTCTCAAAATCAGCATCAAAAGTTTTTATGTAGAAGCCTTATTGCAAAAAATCACTCTTGAAATACGCATATTTAGAATGATGTATGCGTATTCCTGGAGCTATTTTTTTTAATACAACTTCTTTGCAAAAACTATTGATGCTTCCTTTGAAAGTATGAAGTGCTGATTCTAAAAAGATATCGCTCGCCTTTATTGGACAACCCGTTCCAAAGATATAGTTCAAAACCTATTCACTGTTCACCTTGAAATACATAATCTGAAAATACTTTGAAGTGTATCTTTGGAACGGGTTATCCTAAAAACTTGGTTGATACCTTTTTGTAATCTACTCTTGATACTCTCAAAATCAGCATCAAAAGTTTTTATGTAGAAGCCTTATTGCAAAAAATCACTCTTGAAATACGCATATTTAGAATGATGTATGCGTATTCCTGGAGCTATTTTTTTTAATACAACTTCTTTGCAAAAACTATTGATGCTTCCTTTGAAAGTATGAAGTGCTGATTCTAAAAAGATATCGCTCGCCTTTATTGGACAACCCGTTCCTAAGATACACTTCAAAGTATTTTCAGATTATGTATTTCAAGGTGAACAGTGAATAGCTTTGGATCTATATCTTTGGAACGGGTTGTCCAATAAAGGCGAGCGATATCTTTTTAGAATCAGCACTTCATACTTTCAAAGGAAGCATCAATAGTTTTTGCAAAGAAGTTGTATTAAAAAAAATAGCTCCAGGAATACGCATACATCATTCTAAATATGCGTATTTCAAGAGTGATTTTTTGCAATAAGGCTTCTACATAAAAACTTTTGATGCTGATTTTGAGAGTATCAAGAGTAGATTACAAAAAGGTATCAACCAAGTTTTTAGGATAACCCGTTCCAAAGATACACTTCAAAGTATTTTCAGATTATGTATTTCAAGGTGAACAGTGAATAGGTTTTGAACTATATCTTTGGAACGGGTTGTCCAATAAAGGCGAGCGATATCTTTTTAGAATCAGCACTTCATACTTTCAAAGGAAGCATCAATAGTTTTTGCAAAGAAGTTGTATTAAAAAAAATAGCTCCAGGAATACGCATACATCATTCTAAATATGCGTATTTCAAGAGTGATTTTTTGCAATAAGGCTTCTACATAAAAACTTTTGATGCTGATTTTGAGAGCATCAAGAGTAGATTACAAAAAGGTATCAACCAAGTTTTTAGGATAACCCGTTCCAAAGATACACTTCAAAGTATTTTCAGATTATGTATTTCAAGGTGAACAGTGAATAGGTTTTGAACTATATCTCTGGAACGGGTTGTCCAATAAAGGCGAGGGATATCTTTTTTGAATCAAAACTTCATACTTTCAAAGGAAGCATTAACAAAACCAAAAGTAGTTTTGTCACCAAATTACTTTTAGATTTAATTTTTGTCACCAAGTTTCCTTTATATATATTTTTTTTGAAATAATTCTTGAACTTGAAAATGGTATCCGGAATTAGTAAGAAACCATAAATTAGAACTCATAACCGTTTACACCATTCCAATGAAGGACGTAGTTTTCGAATTATAGAGTGGTTTACCTCCCTATTTAATTGATTTTCTTAAAATTGATAGAAAGTTCATCAAATCGGCAGATAAACCAGTTAATAAGTCCCAAAGTATTTGCTTAATTTCCATCATTTAAACGGTTCTGAGTTTTATTTTAAATCCTCTATGTGTAACAAGAACAATTTTTAAATCCAAGATTTATTTCAAGAAAATTACATCTAAAAGTAATTTGGCGACAAAAAATTTTCCATCTAAAAATAATTTGGTGACAAAATTACTTTTTTTTTTACAACTTGTCATTTGTTTTTGACAGCTTACAGAACTCTCCGCAAATATTTTTCCGCTGTGGTTTTCGTTAGCATTTCGCTCTCCTAGTGGAGACCACCGAAAAATTTCGTTTCGCATCAGCAGCGTACTAGGCTTTAGCAGCGTACTAGGCTTTATCCGGAATAAATAAACACACTCAATATTATGGTACACATCCAGTATGTTTATTTATTTATTCCGGATAAGGAATAGAATGGATGGAAAAGCCGAAATGTTTTTTTCAGAATATACAGAACGAAATGAATAAAGAAACAAAAATACTATCCGGAATAGAAAAGAAAAAGATGACATCAATCAGCCGTTTGAAAGTGTTGTGATGATGACAAAAAACAGGTATCTCTATGGGAAATAGTAAAACTAAAATTATATTGATTTATTAATTAATGAAAACTCACATTTAATTATTATTTATATATTTATTTCAATAATAAATATAAAAAATGTTTGGCCATCCATTTTGTTTACTTACTGGCTACTGGCATTTTTTTGCTTTCTATGAGAGGGTTATTCCGAGAATATTCTTATCATTCCGTGTTTAACTTGGAATAAAAAAATGCATTCCAAACGTTCCAGAATTAATACAGAAACATCAACAAATTTTATCCGGAATATTCCATGGAATAAAGAAACGCAAAACTGGTATTCCTAATATTCTGCACATCCCAGAATGAATAAAGATGCAAGCTCATTATGTTATTAGTTTATGTTTAGAGCATGTTCAATGCTTATTCATATATTTAATTTGGTGTTGTTGTTTCTACCAGAAAACTAAAAAAGTATGCTATAAAAATGCCCACCGAAGAAAATGTGTCTGTGCTTCATGCTTTCTGCTATTGCGATTGCTGTAAAATTTATGGATAATGGAGACCGAGTGGTACTAAGGGATCTTGAAAAAAATCCGAAGTAGATAAGAAAAACAAAACGCAGTAGATTCATTTTTATCGTAGTAAATTTTTATATTTTTAAAATATAAATAAAAAGTAATCCACAGAATCTTTAGGTTCCCAACAATCTTTTTCAACTTGCAGAGAATAATATTTTGCAAAGTGGTTGTATTAATTTTATTTCAAAGTTTATCCTTCACTAAAGTTACTGTCGAAAGTTTACGTTCGGCTGCCTCAAAACTATGATGTTTAAATGTTTTTTTTTCCAAAGGCGTTTTCTTCGTTATTCAGTTGAATCGAAGAAGCTGTAATGTTCAGAACAATAAATTTCCACCAAGTGGCTAATACTCGCTCTATTGAGTATATAAAAATTTGGTATTATAGTTTATTTTTGAAATAAAATCTAACCGCTTTTATCTTGTTAACTACAAGACTACGAATTATTCATCAGGCTATGGGTCAAGATGCGCCAAGTTAAGTAGATATAAGTTAGAAATAAAAAGACATAGTTAAAAATAGAAGGCAGATTTCCGATTTTTTTTTGTAAAAAAAATGGCGAATATTCCGATGATCCAGAGACTGAGGGATACTGAAAACTACGACACCTGCAAATGTTCTGTGGAACATTATCTTGTGTTGAACGATTTGTGGAAGTCTGTTCAAGGAACCGAAGACAAGGAAGAGAAGAAAGCCATGGCAAAGGCAAAGTTAGTATTGCTGGCTGATCCATTGTTGTACGTGCATAAAGAATGGACATTTATACATAAACACGCCCAGTTGATCTGATTGTTACTCAAACACAAACATTCGGCTGATGGCTAGTTTTTATTTCCTAATAAGGAAACAACAACATGCTTAGTCCACCGCTAGTTCATGGCTTTACGAAACCATAGAATAAAAGATAGCCCGGGGACTAAAATTTTTAATTAATAAAAATCGAAAATCCACAAACCAAATCTACAACAATAAGTATCAACTCTATCTCTTTTTATTTTATATACCTGTAAATTTTGTTCTCAATTTCAATTCTTATTCCTTCACTAAACCACCGTCTTTAATGGTTTAGTCAAGGCCTAAGTACGTAAATGTCAAATACCAGAAATTCTATTTTGTTAATAGCATTTCGCACTTAGTCAACGGAAGCAGTCCTAAAACTTCGCTAGTCAGTGTTTATTCAATCTGGTGTTAGAATTACCACAAATACCATTTATTGTAAGTTAAAAAAATGGTATGTAGGTATTTAATCAATTATTATTGTTTGCATATAGCTATACAAAAATATTTTTTATTATATTAATTTACATATATTATTTATAGAAACTACTCTAAAGATTAAATTTGTTTGTTTTTTCATTATTAAATAAATCAGTAGCTTTTTTATGAACCCAATGTAAAGCTATCTTAAACAAATATATTTAAGATAAGATAATATTTAAATATTATCAAATAATAATAATTATTCCAAACCAATTAAAATAGCTATATTGATCAAAATCGTGTGACTATGTCAATGCCTTAAGAATTTTCATTAAAAAAAAAAACAATCGTGTCTGTTGTAGTTTGGTATCGAAAGTTAATTATTTTGTCAAAATGTCACCAAAATTAAAACCATTTTGCATATTTGTTTTAAAAACAAGTGATCCGCTTAATGAATTTTCCAAGTCTTTTGGAAAAATGTAAAATTATTCTTGAAATTCGTAGGAAAAACAAATTTTCTATGAAAGAAACTAATTTTACAGTGGAAAAAATAAAGTCCAGAAACACCATTCTGTTTATTTTTTATTGCAAAAATACATATACTTCCTGCTTCATTGAAAGCCCCATGTTGTGGAATTTGGTGTGTTTCAAGCTCCACGATTTCCTCTTATCGGCTATATTTG
Organism: Philhelius pedissequus; assembly: GCA_910595825.1. Lineage (NCBI taxonomy): Eukaryota > Metazoa > Arthropoda > Insecta > Diptera > Syrphidae > Philhelius > Philhelius pedissequus. The sequence continues at coordinate 20,230,734 of OU343164.1, read as the reverse complement.
TAGCAGGTTAGCAGATTGTGCTGCAGCTCGCTCCAACTTCTCAATCTTCACCAGGGTCGATGACGTTAACATATTCAAGAAAACTAAACTCCGATTATATTATTTATGTATATTATTGCAGAACTTATTAATAATGAGACATATTCATAGTTATTCTTAAACTCCAGCTTATCTACATAAGCCAGGATTTTATCAATGTTAATTCAAATTTATAAGGCATTGTATGAATAAACCTAAATTTTTCATAGAAACAATTAAATACTGACTATGAATATGCCCCAATAACAATCAAATAAATATATAACGGGTGATTTTTTTGCTACTTGGTTTTTGACGTTTATATTTTTGACAGATCACACATGACAAATTCCACGAACATTTGACATTTCGATTCAGTATTGTTTGCCATTTCATCATGAATAGACTTACGCCTGAACAACGTTTGCCAATTATTGAAATTTATTATCAAAATTCGTGCTCTGTGAAAAATGTGTTTCGCAAGCTACGTCCGTTTTATGGTCGTCATAATCGTCTTCAGCGACGAGGCTCATTTTTGGCTAAATGGATACGTGAATAAGCAGAATTGCCGTATTTGGAGTGAAGAGCAGCCAGATGCAATTCAGCAGCTACCAATGCATCCCGAAAAATGCACTGTTTGGTGCGGTTTATGGGCAGGCGGCATCATTGGGCCGTACTTCTTCAAGGACGATGAAGGCCGCAGGGTTACGGTCAATGGAGAAAGGTACCGTTCGATGATAACAGATTTTTTTTTGCCGAAAATGCAAGAATTGAACTCGGTCGACATGTGGTTCCAACAGGACGGTGCCACATGCCACACTGCACGCGGAACCATGCATCAATTGAGAGGCGAATTTGGTGAGCAGTTGATCTCACGTTTTGGCGCAGTCAATTGGCCACCAAGATCATGTGATTTGACCCCGTTAGACTATTTTTTGTGGGGCTATGTTAAGTCTATTGTCTATGGGGACAAGCCAAACACGATTGCTGCCTTGGAAGCCAACATTGAACGCGTCATTGGTGAGATTCCGGCCGAAATGTTTGAAAAAGTTTGCCAAAATTGGACCTTCAGAATGAACCACCTGAAGCGTAGCCGCGGTCAACATTTAAGTGAAATTATTTTTAAAAAGTAAATGGCAGAAATTGATTTATCGGTCCAAATAAAAATTTCATTCACTTTTTACAAGTTTCTGTGTTTTTTTGAATTTTCAAAAACCAAGCTCTTAAAAAATCACCGTTTATAATCAAATGATTTAAGCTTATCTTGGGCTTGCACTCGCTTAATACCATGTGCTTTATAAGGCGCGATGACATTGACATCTTGAAAACTCGTATATATTTATATTTTTTAATGCAGTAATTGTTAATAATAATAATAATAACAATAATAATAATAACAATAATAATAATAATAATAATAATAATAATAAATGATAAATAAGTATATTGGCAAATGATCTTAGCTTACTTCGGCTTATTAGATGATACTTCAGATGGAGGAATTAAACGATATTTTTTGAGTGAAGGAAAAGAATTGAAATTAAGAACAAAATTTACAGATATAAAAAGAGACAGAGTTGATACTTATTGTTGTAGATTTTGTTTGTGGATTTTAGATTTTTTTTTTTAATTGAAAATTTTAGTCCGCGGGCTATCTTTTATTCTATGGTTTAATAAAGCCATTAACTAGCGGTGGACTAAGCATTTTTTTATTAATAGGTCTGTAAGTGTTTATTAGAAGAAAAGTGAGTATCTATTGAAAAAATTCTAGAAACATTTTTTTTTTAAGTATTCAAATATTAATAAAAGAATTGAAGTTATTTTAAAATATCCAACAAAGTATTTATGTATGTACCTTATATTTCAAAATCTTATTAAGGCTAATACATAATTTAAAAAAGGTATTTTTATAATTTGAGTTTAAGAAAATTAGTTGAATTAATGTGTTTTCTCAAAGTAGGGAATCTATAAAACTTCGTCCGAAGGCCTTTTCTGAAGGGAAATTCAAAGGCTTGTGCTAACTGTAGGTGATATATATATATCTAGGTATACATTGTACATACATATTACCTTTTTTATTATTTGCAAATTTTATTTTCCTGCTTGAGAGTGGGTAAATGAAAAAACTTCGTTTTTTAGTTTCGACATATATAATTTCAAAGTGCTCTAGCGGCAAAACGGTTTGGTAAATAAAGTGATTAATATTCATTTCATAGAGAATTTAATGCCGTTTTAGTAATTTTATTATTTATTTATTAATATTTCTAATTACGAGCATAGTTTTTGAATTATGAGTGAAAGAAGGTAACAAAACAGTTTTTTTTTTTTTAAATAGGCAAATTTTCCCTTTTTTCAGGTGGCTCTAGCGGCCCAACAGGTTAACCAACAGAATTGATTGAGGGATGAGTTTTGTAGGAAATTTAGTGTACTTTATTTTTGTTGCAGATAATTGATGCCAAAAATGTACAGTTTTTGAGTTTTTGGCAAAAACTTGAAAAAGGTCGATAATTTTTGTTGTTCTATGTGATTGGTTTTTGGAGTAAAGTAAAGTTGCGGAGGGGTCGGGTCAAAAATGTACGACTATCCGGCTTTTGTTAGGGTAACTATCTTCTTTTTAGAATTCCGTTTACTTAACTATTTCAGTTATGTCCGACAAGAAGTGACGAAATTAATATGAACCTAATATTATACCAATGAAAATTGTAATTTTCAGGTTGTTTGCTTATTAACAATTAAAAACTAGCCATGAGCCGAATGTTTGTGTGGTTAAAATGCTTCAATTTATCATTTAAAGTGACTGAGTAAAATTCAGACCAACTGGGCGCGCGTCATGTTGATGACATCGGCTGACGGTTTGTTTTATTATCTTGAAAGGTTGAAGATTCATCTGTAAAAAATTCATTCGGTGTACTTTTTTTTTTCAAATTTTGTTTACAAGTTTTAGTGCGGTGTAAAATGACTTTTTGAAAAAAAAATTTGTACTACTTTGATCCGCCGTTACACCTAGCTCCCCGCTGGCGCGGCGGCTGATGGCCAGATGTATTATGTATCAGTATCAACTATCAATGCTATTAATTTTAGCCGGTGTAATGATCACTTTTTCAAATTAACGCTACGAGGTGCAACCGAGTAGATTTTTAGAGAATTTGGAGACATGGTCATATCTACGCAGCCCGTAAACATAACGGACGGCGTCATTAAATGCGACTTGTAGCTTCCACTTTGAAAGTGAATCGAGATCACTGTATACTATCTTAGCATACGATATAAGGGGCATAACTAGAGATAGTATTAGTTTGAGTCGGCCTTAGCTTTCTCAAGCACCCGTCTATGCGACCGATGACAACGTTAGTTTGCTTGTATCCTGATAGATGGCGGTCAATTACAAATCCAAGGCTAGTATAGTGATCGACTGCTTTAATTTTGCTGTTTCTTAACCATATTTCTGGTAAACTACTGAGATCGAACTTCCTTTTACATATTAGGATTACTAAGGATTGATGAGCAGGCAATTGTTGATGCACCAATTGTTAATTTTGCTGAGATCCTCATTGATAGAGTGAGACAATTCGTCAAGCTGATGATAAGGCCTAGCCAGATGAAACTGAACATAATCGCCATATAAGTGCACCGAAGCATGTGAACAATACGAGGACAGATCATTAATGAACATGCAAAAGAGTAGAGGACCAAGGATCGATCCCTGTGGGACTCCTTGTGCTACAGGCCTTAGAACTTAGGATTTCTTGCCAGAGATGACTCTTTCCAGTCTGCCTGACAAATAATCTGTTATAAGTTCGCAGGCCCGGTCACTGAAGCCAACGTAGTTAAGCAGCTTCATTTTAAGAATATTGTGATTCACTTTATCAAAAGCTTTGCAAAAATCAAGTAAGCAAAGTAGATTGATATAACCCTTATCATAGTCGACCCTAATACCCTCTAAAATATTTACCATGGCCGTAGTGCAACTGTGATTTGGTCTAAAACCCGACTGTTTATCATATAGCAGAGTGTGACTATCCAGGTGACTTAAAATTTGCATTTCAATTATTTTCTCTAAGACTTTAGATAGACAAGGAAGAATTCATGAGGAATCACGTTTTTTTTACAATGCAATGGGAAAAACTCTGGCAATCTTCCAAGAAACATGAAAAATGAAAGTAACGATGCACTAGTTAATCCTGTAGTCTTGGCACAGAACTAGAGGTAATTGAGGTGTTGACCTCATGCTCATATTAACCAGCAGAAACAGCATCACCCATGAAAAAATCATTTCCCTAATGACCAGTTAAGAGGGAAACTGAGACCTATGTAGTTTTTGATAATCGGTGCTTACAATGGTTGAAGGTCGATAGCAAAGCACAACGTATAATTCCAACAAGTGTAGGTACAACACCGCTTCGCCACAATGTTCTGCACGGGAGATGTGGACGAAGTTAACGGCGGTATATGAACACACTTCAAGTACGAATGTTCACATGCCCAAGCAACACAATCGACTCTTTCAAATATCTTGAAGTCTACTTTCGCAAGAGCTTTTAACTCTTTTCACTATCTTCAAGAGGTCATTAAGACCCCAATGGGACCAAAGGGGTGGAGCCAACTCCATAGGAGGAAGAGTTCTTATTATAGATCTTTTAAAGATGTTTTTCGTTTGAGTGAATAATTTATGGAAGAAAAAAAAATAATATTGACAAATCTCTATCTCTTTTACACAAAAGCAAATTTAATACAATTGAAACGAAAAAGAAAGAACTTAAATAAAATGCCAGATCAAGATGACTTTTTTTCATCACATTCAATGCCTGATGATTTATTTTACACATTATAATAGAAACTAAACTCATTTTTCTGGTGTTGTATATCTGTGTTTTGATGTGCCAAAAAAGATTTATTTTGAAATCACACATTCTACATCGGTTAAATAAATGCGCCACAAATTTAGTAACATAATGCATATATTCATTAATAAAAAAATAAAAAAACTCCACACGGAGTTGACAGAAACTGTATAAAATACAGTCTAAAGTGGTTTTAACAATTAAAAGTGAAGCATTGTGTAGAAAGTTAGTGTGTTATTGCTATAAATTCATATGCAATCGTAATTTGAATCACATAAATAATAATTTGTACTGAAATTAATTGCAAGTAATATGGCGTCATCACGAATACTCCAACAGGGTGCCTCATTTTTATTATTGAACTGTTCCATAATGTGTTATGGGTTTTGAATCATTTTAAGTTGTAATAAGTGAGAAGTGGACTTTTGGACCAAAATGTGTATGTAAATATATATCAATGTACTTATGTCAGTACGACGTCGATTGATTAAAAAAAACGCTAAATATTCCGCATTTTTTTTGGTTTTATTATCTGCTCTGAAAATGCGATTCTCGGGCTTTTGGATAACATTCAGAGCAGAATATACAAAAAATTGTTAAAATTTAGTTTGTATAGCCATAAATTTGTAAAATTTCGTTGAACAAAAGCTAAAAGTTCTAAAAAGAAGGAACATCTAAGATATGTACATACATAAACAATATTATTCAAATTTAATAAAAACATAAAATAAACATTTTACCTACACAATGTTTTATTGTAAGATATTAAGGTATTAAAATATTACAAAAAATAATATTTGTGGTAATTATAAATAATATCTGAAATTTAATTTAACAGTGTCACCCTTTATATAAATGTTTTTGTGTTCGACATATAAATACACTTTCCATTTTTATATCGACTGCTTAAAGAGTTCGTTAAGAAGTCATTAAGCTATCATTGATATAATCTCTTTTCATAGCCACACATGAGCAAGAAAAAGATGGGAAATTTCGGCAGCTGTATAGGTTTGCTTCTGTGTGTAATTTCATTACACCACATATAATTATTGTTTGACTTCATATTTATTCATCGATTTAAAGCCAAATTTATCAATACAAGGCAAAGACAAAACAAAAAGTTTTTTTTAATAACCTTCCTTAAAGATAAAATATACACTACTAGAAGATGGGATGTTAAGCATTTATAAAGATGTTTTAATAAAACCATCTTCAATATAATGTTTGAAAGAGACAAATGAAATACTCTAAATACACTCTGAAATTCCTTGATGTAAAGAGGTTTAAAAGAGGACCTATAAAGAGACATAATAAATATATTTGTCAAAGAGGTTTTTAAGATGTTAGAAAGAATTTTTTTTAATAGTTGAAACAAACAACACTTTCAAAGAGCAACTAAACAGGTTATTAAGTGCAACGGTATTAAGAAGATTGATTTAAGAGATTGTAAGGACCTGATAAATTTATTCAAAGAAGTCTTAAAGAGTTTATGTGTTGCTTGGGTGTTGCTACAAGGATTTTATAGCTTCGAGAAGGAGGCCGATGATGTTGCGACTCACATTTCCAAGTTGAAAAGTATTGTAAGGCTCAGAGATGTTGGTGAGCAAGTTTCCGTCAGCATTGTAATTAAATACAAAGGTCTTAATGATTCTTCCTGAAAGTTTTCAACATTTTTTTGTGCGTGGGAGTCGACGGTAAAGGAACAACAGACGTTCGAAAATCTGACATCACGGTTAGTGATGGAGGAAACACGTATGCACTCATATTCATCTACTTCAGGTAATACCATTAAAAGCACAACGTTAATTGCAAAGCAGAAGAACAAGAAAGTCTCCAAACCTTGAAAATGTTTCAAGTGCAAAGAATTTTGTCATTTTAAAAGGTGTCCGAAAAGGTTTGTCGGTCGTAAGAGGACAGGAAACCAGAATGAAGTACAAAGAGGGTATGCCTTAATGTGTAACTCGGAATTAGGATCTGTTCAAGAATGGACTGGAAGTGCAGGTGAGGCAAAGGTAAAGAGGAAGGCTTTGACATTGGATGATGCTTTGTGGACTGGAAGTGCAGGTGAGGCAAAGGAAAAGAGGAAGGCTTTGACGTTGGATGATATTTTGTGGACTGGAAGTACAAGTGAGGATAAAGGGACGGAGTATATATCTTCGGATGGTGAGCTACTGATGCCTGGAAATGTAAGTGAGAGATGGGAGGACAACATTTCAACAAGTGCCTGCAATGCATTAATAATGAATCATGGTGACATTGATAATAATTGGTATCTCGACTCCGGTACTAGTAATGATATGACCTATAAAAGAGATTGGTTTGAGCATTTCGAAAGATTTTCTGATCCAATTGAAATCAGAGTTTGAAGTGGGCATAAGATTTCAGCGCTGGAAACTGGTGAAATAAATATTCTCTCTTAAGGTTGGCAACACTGTTGTGAAAGTGTTTGGTTCAATTTTAATATCGCTCCAGCAATTTTCTTTTAATTAAATTAGTAAAACTCACAAAAAGTACTTAAAAAACCAATAACATCCAAGGCTTATCAAAATATTTTTCATAAAAGTGTTAATATAACAAGTAACCTTAGTTATATAAGCTTATAAACAAACCCCGAAGTTGTCTCACTTGTCACATAACCGAGAACAAAAGAAAACTAATCCAAACTTCACCAGAAGAACACCCTTATTACAAGCACCAGTTGTAAACAGAACGCAAATAGCTTATAAATCGCACCGCACAATGTCTATTTCTGATACCGATCTCTAAGATGAAATAAAACACATTATAAATGAATCTCTGCACACAGAGCTTGCGAAAGCAACTGCAAAATTAGCTACAAAAGAGGATTTTGCAAAGCTGAATGCTGAAATAAATTTACTGCGGACACAAAATGAGGATTTATTCATGCAGGTTCGACATTTCGAAGCTAGGTGCAATGCTTTGGAAGAGGAGTTGGAGATGCAGGCAGGGAGTTAAAAGGAAAAAACATCATCTTCACTATGCCGAAAGAGAATGTTGATCCACAGGTGAAAATACAATCTTTCAGTCAACTTTTGCTTGGCGAATCGCTTCGAATATCAGAAGCAATAAGACTAACCGAAAACGAAAATATTCTGCACTATCGAGGTAACCGTCGGAGCGGAGTTTTCTCCGCAACGCATCTTCGATGGAAATTCAATTTTAAAGAAATAGGACGACGCATTGCGATGGATATAAACTTCAGGCGGAGATGAGCAACTTAACTGATAACTGATTTGTATCGAAAATGCGATATATTATCGATAGTTTTTTTTATTAAATGAACACTGTAAACGTTTTAAACCATGAAAAATTCGGCGAGAGAGTAAAATTTATTGTTTATAGAAAGATTTTTTTTCAATTATAATGCGCTAGAGTTTTTAAGAAATGTAATTAGATGCACCGATTTTAAAATCAAAACTATCGAATAAAGTCCCCTCCCTATTTCCAAACACGTGTTTTGTTTCCGTTTGAACTGTCAACAAAAGAATAATTTGAAAAAAAAACTTTTGAAATTCAATATCATTTATTTAGAAAATAAAAGAACATTGCAAGAACGAAAACAATATACGCTGACTACCTGACGCATCTCTAAATGTATAATTCCCTTCAAGACTGAAGAAAAATTTTCGCTTAAATAAAAATGCGTTTGCTTTTGTTTTGGAGCAGATTCAATACAAATACAAAACAAATTATCGGTGTTATGGTGTCACTCCAAACCTTTAAAAATATATGATGAATTCAAAACTAAAACACAGCCACAACTTCTGGTGTCCTTCTTGTGTAATTTTAGATATGCAATATCGGGATATTCGCTGGGCAGATTTATCATCCGTCATATTGCTGTGAACTTGTTTATTCATTCTGCCTAAAAACAAAAAGCCCACAAATTAACGTACATAAGGTTTATTTCTTCATTACTTACATTTTAATAAACAATTTCTTTAATAAGAAAACACTTTTCGTGACGAGAACTTGTCGGAGGACTTCGGAGAATATTTTGTTTGTATCTTTCATAAATAAAAACCATTAAAAGTACTTCATCGCATACAAATGGCATGCGTTGAATTTCGTCTAGCAGAATTTCCGATCAGCCGATCGGAGAATTACCTCGAAGCAAAATGTCTCCCATTCGTAGTAAATCGGAGAGAATTCCGCTCCGACGGTTATCTCGATAGGACAGATTATCAAACTGGAACTTAACACCGGCTCGAATGAAAATGCCACAAAAATGCTACAAAACTCCACCAAGCTTAAAAGCACAGGGGTTTTTATACAACGAGACCTTACGAAACAACAACAACATAAACGTCGGATCCTTCTTGGCTACAGAAAAATAATCAAAACAACAGAAGCAGTAGTAATAGAAAAAAAAACAATTCGTTAGTAGTTTCGGATACAACATTTTATTTAAATAATATCAATTCACTTAAATATAAAAACGAAGATGGAGAAAACCATCTACGCGCAATGTATGGTGAACTTAATTTCGAAGCTGTCAAAGCCATATCAGCAATTAGACGTCGCAGCGAATGGTCTAGACCAGTTTATGTAATTACACCAGGGATGCCATTTTACTCAAATTTACCGAGTTCTAATACTATAGTACAAAATTGAAATTGTTATGTCGTCAGCTCAGCACCATTATATTCTTTTAAAATTTTATTATGTAATGTGTCAGGAATAAATAATAAACTTTTATTTATAGATTTTTTTAACTATGTTAATGATTTTGATATATTTTTTCTTTACGAAACACATGTTACAAGTGAAAATCTAAATACATTTTTAAAATATTTTAATGGCTTTAAATTAGTTTCAAATGCGGCAGTTAAAATATATACAAAGTTACGGGCAAGCGGCGGAACACTGTATGGTATAAAAGCATCTTTACTAAATGTGTACACTTTTGAACAATTGGATGATGTTACTGTTGTAAAACTTTTACACAAAAATGATATGTATATTCTCCCATTTTACATCAATTGCAACAAGTGGATAGCAGACTAAGAACGGTTTAACAACATCATGTTACATTTGTCAAACAAAAGTGTTCTTATAATAGGTGATTTCAACGCAAGAGCCAACAACTTCCACGTAACTTCAATCCACAATTCAAATAACCCTTCAATAAACCGCAGCAACAGAAATTCCAAGGACAATGTATGCATCAAAATCGCGACCTAAGAACAAATGGGTTCTAACTGCACTCAAGTCACTTTTGATAAAATTGAGATTGAATTTTTGTTTGTCTATAATTTTTAGATTTTTTCTTGGATCAACACGATTTTTTGAAAACACAAACTTTGTACTAAGTTATGTTGATCTGAATTTAAAAATCTACAGCTTAATTCTTAGTTTTGCAGTAAGAAGTGGTTAAAAAAATGGATAGAACCTTGTTGCTCAACGCTAACTCGTTTAAGCATAGAACAATAAGGTTCTAATTACCTGGTAGAACTTAGTGTCATGATAAGAAATTTATTGGTTCAGATAGAACCCTGTTAACTAAAAGAAATATTAATTTTTCCTAAACGAAGTTTTTATTCTTTTTTTTATTTTTTTATAAAAGAAAACAAATAAAAATTATTAAAGAAAATGAATTAGTAGTATAACTCACAGCACAGAATGTATTTAGAATACAATCCAATTATTGCATTTCATTATTTTAATACAAAATGATATTTAAATTCAGTTTTAAATTTGTATTAATGATAAATTATGTTGAATAAAACGTCCATCATCTTAAACAAAAAAGTTTAAATATTAAATTAGAATTACATTTTTATACTTTTGCTATACATACCGAGCTTAAGAATAACCTTGTAATACGCTTTATCAGACGAACTCATGTATTTAAACATGGACAAAAGGTGTTTCTGTTTTTCTTTCGAGATACCGCCTCTCTCTGCGACACTTTCGATATCATCTATTGGTAAGGATGTTGGTACGTCTATGTCTGCAGTTGTTGGTGTTGTTTTCTGTCTTCGAGTTTTTGTTAAAGCCTCCTTTTGTATTGAAACACGAATCATTTTTTCGTCATCATCGACGTAAGTCAATGAAAACCCAACTTCATTTCCTATTTGGGTTATTTTTAACATTTTAAGTTGCGTGAACGGTACCTTCTTATATTTAAAATAGCTTTTTGAAACCTTTGCAAAATCCGTTAATCAGTAGATTTCATTTGCATTATCACCAATGGGTTCCGTATGCTCACAGTTTTAGGGAGTGGGATGAGTCCCATTGGTGAAAAATACTCATTAACAGCTAAATGTTTTTCAATTTGGCTGTGAGCATTGTCAAACTCTGGCAATCCCGAATGACTTGGTAAGGAATATTTCATAGTTATTTTTTCGATATCAGCGTGAGTTTTTATAAAATTCTGGACAGCGAATGTCATAATTGAATGTTTGTTTTGTGGAACACAAGAGTCGGACCATGTTATCAAATTTGTAATAACATTTTCTTCGAAGACCCTCTTTAAAATTTTTGTGAAGGCCGTGGCAATGTCGTTTCCACTTCGGCTACCTATGCATTCGGTTCAAATAGCGCAGTAAATTTTTAAAATGAGCTGTTAAGTTATAAACGTTTAGTTTTGAACAATAAAACATACGACCAATTTCAGCTCTTGGACACGATATTACATTTTGCAGATCAAAAGTTAAAATGGGAATGCCTGATTCTTTATCATAAGCTTTTAGTTCTCTCATCATCTGCTTTAGGTTTAAGTGGACCACGTGTTCCTTTGTAAATTTTTCACTTAAAGCATCTTCTTTTCTTGCTGCATTATATGCCTCACATTGGCCACATTTATCCGACTTGGGATGATGAAAATCAAGGTTGACGTTCGTATTGAAAACATGTCAGTAAACGCTTTATTTTACAGCATCAAGAACATTTTCTTTGTATAAATTATACAATTTCGTTATATTTAAGTTTGGATCTAAATAAAGTTTATTTGTTTTGGCTCTACAAAAATGCGACTCTATTGTTGGAAAAGATTCTATATACTCTTTAATTTCTGCAAGCCTATTTTCGCTAATTCCTTTTACAGACTTAAGTCCTCGTTCGTCTTTTTGGCCATAACAGATGTTACATTTTTTTCGTGCGCATTATAAACAGATTTTTGGGAAATAGAAAATGTTCCAAGCCAAAACGTCTTACAGACCTAGATCTTGTTTCCAAATGCCTCCAAAAAATACCCAAAAGTGAAATTTCGTCGAGAAGGAATCGTTTTGTTTGTGCTTCGAAAAGTTTCAATTTTAGTTGTCGATTTTAAAATAAAGTTAGTTTTACCATCACGATCTAACAAATAAAAGCATTCAAAAAGTTGTGGAACTTGCACTTAAATAAACAATTTTTTCGTTTTAATTTCGTTTTTTGGTACTGTTTTTCCCCGCGAACTTGTGTATGCTTCACGAGCCTGATATTTCCTTTTTCAAATGTTCTTTTTCCAATTGCTTTCATTGCTTACGAGTCTTATTATACTCAAGCGCACTTGCTATTTCATTAGCTTCAAATTTGAATTCGGAGCGGATGAATAGCTTTTCTCCCTTACCAAGTCTTCTTCTACTCCTGCAGGAACAATTAAAAAATCCTCAATGACAACTGGAGCATTTTCTAAATTTATTTTTTCTCCTTCCGAAAGAAAATGCTAATGCGAAGTCATCTGAATAAAGTTATTGAAGAGGACATTTTACATGAGTGTATATTTAATACAAAAGACCTGTTGATTTTCTATTTACTTTAAAATAGAAATACTTACTTTTACTCATTAAAATGTATGGAGAAAAATTTGGAAAAAAATTGAATATCACACAGTTTGTGCTTTTAAGACGGAATTGTACAAAGATTTAATTTAAAATGCATTTCAAATAAAATCCTAATTTAACAGAAAATGCATAGTCTTAATTACGAGAAACGCTTGAATATTTTGAAGTTCTATCTACATACTGTTGTGTAACAAAGTTCTATGTGCATGCGGATCAACGTGCCAATCAATTTATTTCTTGTATAAGAAACTGTAACAAGAGTACCCTAACACTTTTGTAAGGCTCTTAAACAAAAATGCTTTGACAAAGAGTGTATGCAAGCTAGAAAGAAGTCATTTGTCCTTATAAATGCACTCCGGAACTCAAACTTTCAAAACTTGAAAAATTGGTACAACCATAGCAAATAAAAGATATAAAAATCTGTGTTTCAGGAAGAAGACTGAATTCGAGAACAATCTAGCCGATAAATTTGGTAAAACAAGATATTCAAAAGAATTTTGGAGGGTGAGAAAGAAGTTAATAGATCAAATTTTAAAATAGGTCCAGGAGTATCTGCTAACGAACTTTCAATTCACTTCAAAAATATTTTAAAAACTGAAGCAGAACCTTTGTTCGTTGACAATATATTGGATAGTGAAATCACGGTAACTGAAGTACAGCTTCTTATCCTCAAGACAAAAGATGGAAAAGCTCCAGGAGAAGATGGGATTCCATACGAATATTTCCAGAACGCAACGCCAACCTTTATAAGTCAACTTATGTACATCATTTTTCAATAAAGTGTTTTCAAAAGAAGATATTCCTACATCATTTAAAAAGCCTGTTATATTCCCTGTTCACAAAAAAGGAGACATCAACAATGTAGACAATTATAGAGGCATGTCATTTATGAACGTCATCCCAAAATAATTCTATGGAGTACTTGTAAACAGATTTAAGACATGGGTGGAACGATGCACTGACCCAATTCTAAGCTGGCTTCAGGAAAAAATTTTCAATCATTGACCATATCTTCGTACTAACCTCCATTCTAAAAGTATTTCAAGCGAGGAACAAGAAAGACTATGCATTTTTCGTAGACCTTAAGTCTGCTTATGATCTTGTGAATCGAAATGCACTTTTCTACAAGCTCTCACAACTAGGCATATCCTCGAAGTTCATCCGCGTAGTATAGACAATGTATGTAGAATCAAAAGTTGCTGTGTGGGATGGATCAACATATTCAGAATGGTTTGAAACAGATTCAGGTTTGCCTATTAAGTGCACTTCTATTTGCCTTTTTCATAAATGATGTTGAATTGTTCCTGCCTGGAGGTATCCGGATTGCTGATTTGACAATAATTGTCCTTTTATATGCTGATGACTTGGTGATACTTTCAGAGACTCCAGTCAATCTCCAGCTATTGATTAATCGTCGCGCGGATTATTTCAGGAAAGTGGGGGTGACCGTGACGCGATAGTTGTGTGCCCGCCTGTTAAGCTCTTGGTCGCAGGTTCGATTTATTTTGTTGTCTATGGCTTCTTATATTCCATGAAAAACCAATTCTCAAAATTGTCATAAAATGCGTTGCTGGTTTGCTCATTACATGGTGTTCAGGCATAACACTAATAACATGTGTTTGAGCAAACTAGTATACTCATAATTATGACAACGAAACAAATAAAATAATGCGAATTATAAGAGACATAAATAAATAAGACAAGGTAATTTTCTCCGCATTAGTTCAGACGCTATCCCTGGAGATAAATCTGAGACAACAACCAGCTTTAGTCTCAGAACATCGCGCCACACATTTTTCTTATCCTTCTTTCTCTTCTTTCACAGGATGCCCGCCCTGCCCTGTGTTAAAAACATATAAGGGGTATTCATAATCTACGATGGTAAAAACTTGCATGAAAAGCATCTCTCAAATGTTTTGTTTATGCCAAAAATTTCCTTGTACCTTTTTTTACAAAGTCGTGCTCTAAATAAGGGTCTAAAGTTCATGTCTGACAGTTTGCGATGTAAATTTGTAGAAGACGATGGATCTGTTGGGACAGTGTTAGAGCGAAAGGGGCAGTTGTTTCGAATGTGCTTTGCTGTTCAGGGTTCGACCGCTCAAAATGTAATGTTAGCAACTTCAAAAGGTTTGTCATTAAAGGTGTGGCATAAGAGGATGGGGCATCAGAAGGGTACACATGTACGTTCACAATTATTAAAGGAAGGCATACATTTTATAGATGCTAACGATTTCACGTGCGAAGCCTGTATGTATGGCAAACATCATAGGCTTTCCTTCCCTAAAAGCTCATTTAAAGCTAGTCAACCGGGGGAATTGGTTCATGCGCATGCGGACGTGTGTGGTTATATGGAAGAAACTTCTATAGGGGGTTACAGATATTTCATTCTATTTAAAGTATATTTTTCCCATTTAAATGTAGTTTCCTTTCTAAAAATCAAGACGGAGGTTTAAGAGGAGTGAGTTTATAAATAAAGCTAGCTGTTAGATGCGTTTGCCTTCGAAGACACTTCGTACAAACAATGGCTTAGAGCTTGTAAATGAAACTGTGACATTGCTTTTAAATAAACACTATCCAACATCAAACTATATCTTCGCCGGAGCAAAACGGTAGTGCTGAGCGAGAAAACCGTACGATAGTGGAAGCAGCGCGGTCAGTACTCCATCCGAGGAACTTGTCCAAGAAGTTTTGGGCTGAAGCAGTAAACACAGCTGTTTATGTCATGAACCGTACTGGCGTAAGCCCTTTAAGAGACAAGTCGCCCTATGAGATCTGGAGTAGTCGTAAGGTCAGCTTTGAATATTTCCGAGTTTTTGGAAATTAAACATTTGTCCACATACCCAAACAAAAGCGCAGAAAATTGGACAAGAAAGCCGATAAAGGTTTGTTAATGGGATATTCAAAAACTTTCAAAGACCGTATATGGATACCTGCCTTTCGAAAAGTAGAAATAGTGCGAGATGTTACGTTTACCGAATCCGATCAATATCAAAATGGTTTTACTGAAGCTTCTGAAGAACCTGCAAAATCCAAAGATTTGCCAATGGCAGCAAATGGATGAGAAAATAGGGAGCAGGGAAGAGAAGACGCTAATCAGTCTGCTGTCGAAGAAGTGGAGGGAGTTGATACAATGGATGATGGTAATGATTGTCTTAACGAGGATCGTAGTTATGAGGATGAGGATAATGATAAGGATGACCGTGATGTGACACTTCCGTTGAGGACCGCCTACGTGACCAGAAAACTGTAGACTATTCATGTATGTGCAACATCATTTAGAAACATGCATTCCTTGCGCAAGGAGAACCATGTACTTATCATGATACACTTGCTTCTGCTGATGCAGCAAATTGGAAGAGAGCAATGGCCGAGAAGATGAATAGCCTGAACCAGAACCATACCTGGGACTTAAAACAGCTTCCGATGACCAGAAAAGCAATGAACAACAAATGAGTATAAAGTTAAAGAACTTATGAGGTAATGGTTCGCATAGATACAAGGCCAGATTGGTGGTTCGGGGCTTCAGTCAAGAACGAGGTGTCGGATACGGTGAAACATTCAGCCCGGTGGCAAAGTCCACTTCCATACGGTACATTTCATCAATTGTGGCAAACGAGGGACTAAATTTAACCCAGTTTGATGTGAAGATGACCTTTTTAAACAGCGATTTATTGAAAGAGATTTATATGCAACAACCCCAAGGTTTTGATAATGGATCGGGACGAGTTTTTAAGCTTCGAAAAAGTTTGTATGGGTTAAAACATGCGTCTAGGTGCTGGAATGAGAAGTTTACGGCGGTTTCGAAGCAGTTCAACCTTAAACCTAGCAAGATGGATCCATGTGTTTTTATTTCCGGAAATGCAAGCATGCGTATGATGCTCGCGATATATACTGATGATGGACTAGTGGCTGCACGGAATAAAAAGGATGCCTTGAAGTTGATACGGTTTTTGGAGACACAGTTTGAGATAACAACATTGTATGCAGATTGGTTTCTGGGTATGGAGCTAAAAAATAAACACAATGGCGCAGTCCATATTAGTGAATCACGTTATATAAAGTATATTTTGCGAAGATTCAACATGCTAAATTGCAAGCCAGTTTCGACTCCAGCTGAAACCTGTTGTTACCCAGAATCTTCGAAAGATGCCAAATTTCCCTATAGAGAGGCTGTTGGTTCGCTAATGCACCTGGCCGTTGCCACCCGTCCAGACATAGCATATGCAGTGGGAGTAGTTTCGCGTTACTTAGACTCACCAATTCGCGCACAGGTCAATGCAGTCAAAAGAATTTTGAGATATATATGTAAGTGGGACTCGAGAAGTGGTTATACTTTTTGATAAATGTAAATGTTTATCTTTGATTTTTTATAGTGATGCTGATTACGCGGGAGATCCTATGACCAGACGTTCCACCACTGGTTTTATTTTTACTTTGAGAAGAGGTCTGGGCCTTCACAAAGGCAAAGATGTGTATCCTTATCCACCACCGAATCGGAATACATTGCAGCGTTACAGGCAGTGAAGGAGATGGTATGGCTTTGCAAACTTGTGCTGGAATTGGTTCCAAATGGAATTGAAGAGGTCAATCTAAACATGGACAACCAGGGGCAATTAAGCTTATCAAAAATCCTGAATTCCATAAGCGAACGAAACATTTTTATAAGAAAATAAATTGCACGATTGGATAATACGAACTTGCTCTTGTAGCTAACAACTTTCGTTTAGCTAACCACTGACGCGTTTAGTATACAGGTAGCTTAGTTATCCTATGTAGATTTAAAGCCGATGTAGGTAAGATTACCTTGATTATTAGTATAATTAATTGTCGAATGAATGATTTAAGGAATGGTTACTGTTGAACGCAATCAGCAATGCAATTGAAAGCAGCACATGTAAATGTTACGGTTCAGAAATCAGCAAGGCAATTGAAAGCAGCACATGTAAATGCTACTATAAGAAATGCAAAATGTCATATCCGATAATACGTCCAAAAAAACTTCAATGCTTCAACGTCATTAATAAAGTAAACTTCAAGTATAAGTTGTGAGTTTTCTTCTCATTTCATTTTATTATTTTCATTTAAAGAAAATTTTTATAAATTACAATAAGGCCTAAACAGCCAAACATTGGTCCTTCGAGTCTTAAAAACAAATATTAAAACTTATAAACGATTACCAAAATATTCGACAATTAAAATTGTGTTGTGTGTGCAACGTGGGATTAACTTTAAAACGAGCCATCCGAAGAATTTGCTGTCGCCGCTGCCTTCCCAAAAAAGCAAAGTGAGTTCCATTTTGTTTGCTTACTTTAATTATATTCAATGTTATTGTTAATTAAAAACAAAATGGTAACGAAAATATTGTCTGCAAAACATAAGCAGTTGAAAAAGGATGTCGAGAATTTTGGAAAAAAGGGTAAAGCAATTAACCTTACTTACGTCCAAGCAAGGTTAAAGTTGTTGGATGACTTGTGGCAGTCAGTTTCCAAATTTTATGACGAATTTTTGCAAAACGACGACGACGATGAAAACAGCAAGGAGCAACTCGAAGCTGAGACAATCTACGAAAATATAAGGAAAGACTATTGTGTGTTTCAATCCAAACTCATCGATTCGCTGGGAAGTTTTGGTAGCAGCAGTGAGCAGCAGTCTACTGAAGTTTCAGGAAAGGAACTGGCAGGCAAAAACGAGGAACTCCATTTACCTTCGATTAAAATCCCGATGTTCGATGGCAATTACGAAAACTGGCCGAATTTTCACGATCTTTTTGTAACTCTCGTCGCCCGTAAAGCATCGCTCTCAGATATTTAAAAAATGCATTATCTGAAAACCAGTTTAGCAGGCGACGCTGAAAAGCTGTTACTGTCTTTGAAGATCCAAGGTCAAAATTACGCCAAAGCATGGTCCATGTTAAAAGATCGGTATGATCACCCTCGCGTTCTAGTTAACATCCAGTTAAATACCTTGTTCAATTTTCAACATTGACGCAAGAGCGTGCAGAGTCAATAAGAGATCTGCTGTATACTTCGACGCAAGTTGTTCACAGTCTTGCTAACCTAAAAATTGAAGTTGAGCATTTAGATCCAGTGCTAATTTTTCTATTAGTACGAAAATTAACGAGTAAAATGCAGCAAATGTGGGAGGAGAAGCTGAATGATAGGGAAAATCCGAAGGAGTTGCCAACATTCAAGGAATTCACATCCTTCTTGGAGACAAGGTTCCGGACCTTGAAGCGGTCGACCAGCAGCACAGTCAGAGTACATCCAAAACATCTCGGAACTCTTCTCACAAAAATTCGTTCGTTGCTTATGTTCAGCCGGATAGGTCGAGTATCACCTGCAAAATTTGCCTGAAAAATAAACATGCTGTTAGAAGGTGTAGTAAATTGTTGAAAAACTTTATTGCATGCAAATAATACTTCTTTTCAGCCAAGCCAACAACCATCACGGTCCCACCAGAATGGTAACTCTTTTCAACCATCAGCGCAGCAACAACAATATAATTTCAGCCATACAAGCAACCGAGGACAACAACAAAACATCACCCCAACCTCTCAATGTGCAATTTTGAACGCCGAAGTTCCTTCATTCCCGTCTTCTAGTAGACAGCAGAGTCAACTAACAATGTTGCATCTCACCACTGGCATTACAGTCTCCCGAACAAAAACTCACAAGTTTTACTGGCAACAGCGCTCGTCAACGCTAAGTCGTCTTTGGGGGAGTGGTTGACGCTGCGAGCATTGTTGGATTCTGGTTCTGAAGCATCATTTATCACAGAGTTTGCGGCCCAATTGCTTCAATTAAAATCTCGAGCAACTCATACGGGTGTATCCGGGCTGGGTTTGGTCAGCAGTGGCACATGTTTAAGAGTGATAGACATCAC
This sequence comes from Philhelius pedissequus, assembly GCA_910595825.1. Classification (NCBI taxonomy): domain Eukaryota; kingdom Metazoa; phylum Arthropoda; class Insecta; order Diptera; family Syrphidae; genus Philhelius; species Philhelius pedissequus. Next base: position 20,211,206 of record OU343164.1, on the reverse strand, counting down.
TTTTGCTTCGCAGCATTCCAGATTTGCAACCACAGAGCAAGCCTTCATCTTAAAGTCACTGTCTGGGCATTTGCCGGCCCGGACCCTTCACGTTGAGAACTGGACACATTTCAACGATTATGTACTCGCTGATCCTGAATTTTTCAAATCATCAAAAATTGACATCTTGCTAGGAAGTGATATCTTAGCCGAACTTTTGCTACCGGAGCTGATTACACCGCCAGACAAATCTATGCCAGTCATGCAAAAGACCACATTGGGCTGGATCTTATTCGGAAAGGCTCCAGTTGTTTGCGATGCAGGTCAGCAGGTCAGAAGTTTTATGCAAACGATTGATGTTGAAGCTCAGCTTCGTAAATTCTGGGAAGTAGAAGAAACACCTTTTCAAATTTTTCGAAAACCAGAAGATATTGATTGTGAGGAGCATTTTATTAACAATACAAAACGAACAAAAGATGGACGTTATCAAGTGGCATTACCGTTTAAGGGAAACATTCCTCCTGTTTTCGGAGATTCGTATCAAGGTGCTTTACGGCGATTTCATGGATTGGAGCGACATAATCAACAGCTCCGAGAACAGTATTCAGCGTGTATCGAAGAATATATCCGCGAAGTCGACAAAAATAGTTTGCCAGAAAATCAGCACTACTTCCTGCCACATCATGCTGTCGTTAAAGAAAGCAGTTCAACCACGAAACTGAGGGTGATGTTTTATGCCTCGTTTAAAACATCGAATGGAGTTTCTTTGAACGATGCTATGTTGATAGGTCCAGCTCTTCAGCAAAATATCTGCGATATTATTCTTCGATGGAGGCTGTATAGATTCACCTTCACAGCGGATATCGAAAAAATGTATCGTCAGATATTGATAGCAGAACAAGACAAAAATTACCAGTTAATTCTGTGGAGAAATAGTCCTGAGGATCCTATTAAAGCTTACAGGCTTCATACGGTAACATTCGGAACAGCAGCCGCACCTTATTTAGCAATCAGGACACTGCATAAAATGGCTGAAGATAATCAGGAAAACCCATTGGTTTCCACCATGATCCATAACGAATATCAGGAGGAAACATTATATTAGAGGCTGAAGAAAAAAACAACAAATCAAGTCAACACTAGAAACAGCGGGATTCAACTTACGGAAATGGACGTCTAATTCTGACGAATTATTAACAAGCATTCCAATTGCAGAACGGGAATCGACATTTTCATTCCCGTCAGAAGATTCGGAACGAGTTAAGATGCTCGGTGTCCACTGGCTTCCTTCTGTTGATGAGTTTTCATTTTGCTACATTCCACCTTCTAATCCTCAGCCGACAAAACGTTTCGTTCTTTCTACCATAGCCCGACTTTTTGATCCGATGGGATGGATTGCTCTATGTATCGTCAAGGCAAAAATATTTATGCAGCAGTTATGGGCATTAAAATTATCTTGGGATGATCCTATCGAATCATCACTTTTGGAGCAGTGGAACTTGCTCTATGAGAATTTACACGCCATCAATAAGATTCACTTTCCAAGGTGGGTTCAAACTAATGATAACTTTTCCCGAGTAGAACTGCATGGTTTTAGTGATGCATCCGAGAAAGCATATGGAGCAACAGTTTATTTACGGGTCGAGGACGATAAAGGTCATGTGGAAATGCACCTTCTAATCGCAAAATCTAAAGTCGCTCCTGTACAACCAGTAAGTCTTCCCAGTCTAGAACTTTGCGGTGCTGTAATGTTAGCCAAGCTCCTGAACCATGTTAACCAAGCGCTTGACAACAAAGAAATCAAGTCTTTTGCGTGGACTGATTCCACTATAATACTTTCGTGGATCCGAGCATCGCCAACCAAATGGGATACCTTTGTTAGGAATCGAGTTTGAGAGATCCAGCGATTGACTGCCGTCAAATTTTAGAAACATATTCCAATGCAACACAATCCTGCAGATTTGGTATCCAGAGGTGTTCTACCATCGGCCTTATTGGATAAGACGTTATGGTGGAACGGTCCCGAATTTCTACGTGAGACATGGAACTTTGAGTATCCGATACAACCAACGATTAATGTTCATTATGTTGAGCAAGGCGTTCCGCCAATCAATGATCTTTTACATCGGTCATCTGAAATCAAAAAACTTATTAGAATTGTGGCAATGGTCTTACGTTTCACAGATAATACCAAAAATGTTATCCCTAACCGAAAAACTGGATCGATGTCACCAAACGAACTCGATCATTCTTCCAACATATTGGTGAAATTAGCTCAACTGGAGATGTTTCCTGAAGGTATATCGAAGTCGAGAGGCTTGGCATCATTGAATCCATTCGTTGATTCTCACGGAATCATTCGCGTCGGTGGAAGACTTAAAAATGCCAACTTATCGTACGATCAGCAGCATCCAATAATTTTGGAACGTTCTCACCATTTCACAAAATTGATCCTTCACGAAGCTCATGAAAAGACTTCATGGAGGCATTCAGCTGATGATGGGGTTTCTTCGAAAACGATACTGGATTTTTCAAAACAAGCGAGCAGTCAAAAAATATATTCATGGGTGTACGATTTGCTATAGGTATAGAACCCAACCAGCTCAACAGTTGATGGGTGCATTGCCAGCGGCCAGAGTGACAATTTCAAGACCATTTAGTCATGCGGGTGTTGATTATGCTGGTCCGATTAGCATTCGGGCTTGGAAAGGCGTGGAGCCAAATTCTATAAGGGCTACTTAGCAATTTTTATTTGCCTAGCAACAAAGGCGATTCACTAGGAAGCAGTAAGTGATCTTACCACTCGACGAGGAGTCTATAGCCAAATTTACAGTGATTGTGGCACATTTTAAAGGTACTGAAGCGGAATTACAACGTCTTTTGAAGAACGCCAAACACGACTGGAAAGAAGTTGCTGACACTCTAGCATCAGAAGGAACAAAGTGGAACTTCATTCCGCCCGCTTCTCCCCACTTCGGAGGATTATAGGAAGCCGGTGTAAAGAGTGTGAAACACCACTTTAAACGAATCGTGGGAAATAGGACACTAACGTTCGAGGAACGCGCGACTCTTCTATCTCAAATCGAAGCGTGTCTTAATTCGAGACCTCTATGTCCTTTAACTGAAAACCCCGACGATTTCCAAGCATTGACTCGAGCACACTTCTTGATCGGTACAGAAATGCATACAATTCCGGAACCAGACCTCGTTACTGCAACAAAAACAAATTATGTGGACCGGTGGAAAAACATCCAATTTAATTTACAAACCTTTTGGCAGCATTAGCAAGTCGAATATTTAGCGCCCCTACAACAGCGACCAAAATGGCTCAAACCATAACCTGAACCCAGAATTGGAGATTTGGTATTGGTAAAAGATGAGCGTCTTCCTACAGCGAAATGGAACTTGGCCCCGATTCTGGAAACATATCCCGGTCAAGACAATCTCACCCGAGTTGTCAAATTAAAGACCCAACAAGGCGAATTTAAGCGGCCAATAACAAAACTTTGTCCTCTATCAATCAACAACAATCAACATACAACAAATCACACACACATAACTTCATCATTCGCAAACAACATACATAACTTCATCATCGCAAACAAAAATACATAACTTCATCATTCGCAAACACACACAAACTTAAAATAATTTACATTAACGAATTATCGATTTCATCTAATTAACATTATCGAATAAAATAAATTATATTATTTAAGCCCCCGAAAATAATGGACTTTGCTCATTTTTCTGCACGAAAACACGCTCATTTTCTCCGAAAAAACGCTCATTTTTAAAGAAAAACACGCAAACAAAATCGAAGGCAACGAATTTGCTCATTTCAATCGAAACACGCAAACAAATAATATAACAGAAATTAATTCGCCATGGTAAATTTCAAAACACCTACAATCTAAGCTCATTTAAATTTAAATCGCTTAATATTTTAAAACCAAATCAATTTATAAAATTTTTCAATAAAAATCAACATTGACATCGAAATCAACGATATTGATAAAATTATCACAAAACTGTATCGATAACAATAACGATGAAAATATCGATAATATAAAATTACGTTGCACATCTTTAACAAGCTGCACATTTTTAACATGAATACCACAACATTTAATTACCATTTATTTCAATATAAAACGACATAATTACAACAAATAATATGAAATTTAACTCACCTGAATCATTTCCCAAAACTGCAGTCAAAAATTTGGTTTTAATTTTACACTTTTATAATACTTAAAAACCAAACTTCAAATTACACTCAACACTTAGCACAATACAATGCAAAACCAAACAGCGTAATCACTGGAATTTTCCATTCATAAAACGCAACCAAGCAATTTGGTGTTGTTTGCCTCCTTCTTCATGCTTAAGCCTAGTACGCTGCTGACGCGAAACGAAATTTTTCGGTGGTCTCCACTAGGAGAGCGAAATGCTAACGAAAACCACAGCGGAAAAATATTTGCGGAGAGTTCTGTAAGCTGTCAAAAACAATTGACAAGTTGTAAAAAAAAAGTAATTTTCTCACCAAATTATTTTTAGATTGAAAATTTTTTGTCGCCAAATTACTTTTAGATGTAATTTTCTTGAAATAATTCTTGGATTTAAAAATTGTTCTTGTTACACATAGAGGATTTAAAATAAAACTCAGAACCGTTTAAATGATGGAAATTAAGCAAATACTTTGCGACTTATTAACTGGTTTATCTGCCGATTTGATGAAATTTCTATCAATTTTAAGAAAATCAATGAAATAGAGAGGTAAATCACTCTATAATTCGAAAACTACGTCCTTCATTGGGATGGTTTAAACGGTTTTGAGTTCTAATTTATGGTTTCTTACTAATTCCGGATACCATTTTCAAGTCCAAGAATTATTTCAAAAAAATTATATGTAAAGGAAATTTGGTGACAAAATAATACATCTAAAAGTAATTTGGTAACAAAACTACTTTTGGTTTTGTTAATGCTTCCTTTGAAAGTATGAAGTGCTGATTCTAAAATGATATCGCTCGCCTTTATTGGACAACCCGTTCCAAAGATATAGTTCAAAAGCTATTCACTGTTCACCTTGAAATACATAATCTGAAAATACTTTGAAGTGTATCTTTGGAACGGGTTGTCCAATAAAGGCGAGCGATATCTTTTTAGAATCAGCACTTCATACTTTCAAAGGAATCATCAACATTTTTTGCAAAGAAGTTGTATTAAAGAAAATTGCTCCAGGAATACGCATACATCATTCTAAATATGTGTATTTCAAGAGTGATTTTTTGTAATAAGGCTTCTACATAAAAACTTTTGATGCTGATTTTGAGAGTATCAAGAGTATATTACAAAAAGGTACCGACCAAGTTTTTAGGATAACCCGTTCCAAAGATACACTCCAAAGTATTTTCAGATTATATATTCCAAGAGAACAGTGAATAGCTTTTCGAATATATTTTTGGATCGGGTTGCATTTTCACTAGTTCATCAGTGAGTTTTCTTAGTGGGTTTGTACTTGACCGCTCTGCTACGCTGCGAATGCTCTTTGATCGATTTAAATTTTAACTATAGGTCTTGCTTCCTCAATTAATACCAAAATCGAATGAATAGTAAAAATGCATGGCATTATATGTCAAATCCAATTGACAAGTGACCAGCTTGCAAGCAGCTTGATTTGCTATCAAATCCACGAGCACGGCATCTGCCATACGATGGTTCAATTACATTAAAAAACTTCGTCCAGAAAAGAAAAAGAAGGTAGCGATGGCAATGCGAGGTAAGTGATTTGTCATCAGCTTCTTTCTATCAACACAACAAAGGACTAGCGAGGTCATCACCTGAAATTGTAGATTAAATAACAATGTCCATCCCGTGCCGATTTTCACGAAGTAAACATTAAACAGATTATCTTAACTTGAGAAATAAGTTCTGGGGTATGGTATAAAATCGCCAATCAATGAGATCGGAAAGAGGCTTTCTAAATAGAGATGGGTATCGTTTAAGATGGCCTTTTTGAAACCAAACATTATTGTGGTAACGATGATTTCCTTAATTGTGGTCGGTGCAGCGGAAGGCCGCTTACCTTTGGCTTCCGGCCTGGATACATCTTGTCCCGACCAGGTCGGAAATTCGTATTCGTACTGCCAGTAGCGGGCGGTCGATTTGATTTTTTCTTTGTGGCAATTGAGTTAATTTATGTGTTGAAAGTATGTAGTTAGAAATGGTGAGTGTTTTTATATATTTATATGGTGTCAAAGGTCGCATAGAATTTAAAAGTTGGAGTAACAAATGTATTTTAAAAATCATGACATGGACAGTTAATTGCAGAACAAACTACTGAATCTTGATTATAATATTTTTATTTAGTAGTCACTTAAAATAAATTAATTTTAAAAGGACATTGGTTATTTTTAATCTAAGCACTAGCACTAGGTATGAGAAAAGTCGATAGTTGGTTATAAACAGCACTCCAAATAAAGATCAGCTATATCTTGTTCGCCGATAAGATATGTGAAGGGTGTGCTCCTTTCCAACTTCCCATTTTCATTTTGCAGATTTAGTTTAGTCGATTTTGAAATTGGTTTTGAATTGAATGTATTTTGAATAATTTAATACAGGAAATGCACAGAAAAACCAGACACTAGAGAAAACACAAAGCCAAAGAAAAATCAAGTAAGCATTACAAGAGCTTGACTTTTTTTTATAAAAAAAATGAAATGTCAAAATTTCGCAAGCAATTAATGTGCAGGTCAATTAAATTGAGAACGAAAAGAGTGGAGAATTGTACTAAGAAATCTACTACAGCTATCCACTAAAATTACACATTTCGTCGTTCAGCAGCGTACTGGAAAACGAAAAGTAGAACGAAATTTTTCGTTCATGATTTCGTCGTGTCATTTTTGTATGGGATTTTTCGTTTCGCATCAGCAGCGTACTAGGCTTAACTCGACGTTATCAGTAGAAACAACGAATAAGATCTACATGGGCAATTTACTAAGATTCAGGATATCGATGCAGTACAAGTTATCGATTAACTTATGTTCAACTTGATACAAATTTCATTTTTTTTTATTGATTAATGTGCGAATTCATACTAAACTGTTTCTTTTTATGTTGAAGAAGACAAAACGCAATAACCAGCCATTTTCTACATAGTGCAGCACTTTAAAGGACTTAACAATCCACCAATTGTATTTCGCCAGGGGAGAATGTTGAACGCAATCTGCAATGCAATTGAAAGCAGCACATGTAAATGTTACGGTTGAGAAATCTGCAAGGCAATTGAAAGCAGCACTTGTAAATGCTACTATAAGAAATATAAAATTTCATATCCGATAATACGTCAAAAAAACGTCAATGCTTCAACGTCATTAATAAAGTAAAGTTCAAGTATAAGTTGTGAGTTCATTTTATTTTCATTTTATTATTTTCATTTAAAGAAAATTTTTATAAATTACAATAAAGCCTAAACAGCCAAACAGTTACTTTCCTACAAATGTACATATATTTAAATGGATTTTAATTATGTAAATTAGGAGGGTAATATGTACCTACCTATATATATGGAACCTAGGTGTGCAAATATGTACATACTGTAGAGCTATAAATAGCGCTAGCAGTATTGTTAGAGAGAGAGAAACGAAACTAAAATATCCTTATAATTATAATTCACTTCAATATTAAACGCCGAAGAAGACGGACATCCGAAAAATACAATTATAAAACGTGCCTAACTTACCGTGCCTAACTTTCCGTGTCTAACTTACACGCGCCTAACTTTCCGCGCCTAATTTACCGTGCCTAACTTACACACGCCTAACTTACCGTGCCTAACTTACACGCGCCTAACTTACCGCGCCTAACTTACCGTGCCTAACTTACACGCGCCTAACTTACCGCGCCTGACTTACCGTGCCTAACTTACACGCTCGATATTATAAACATTCTTTCATTTAGTTAATAAATATCAATAATTTTAAAGTGAATCATTTCTTTGATATTTAATAAGAAAATCTTAGAGTTTCAGCCGCCGCCACGCCGCCTTTACATTGTTTTTATAATTTTGTATGTCCGTCTCGTTTGTTCGAGTAAATAAAGGTGGAAATTTGCCGCCACATAAGATTTCCATCAGCCAATAAGAACGGCCGTTGTATTTCGTATTAAATATATACATAACAAATAAGCCAATCACATCGCTCGTTGTATTTTTGTAACGTCTTAATAATTTTGAACTACTGGCGTCTGTAAAATGAGTAAAATGCCAAAAGAAAAAGCAGAAAAAAGGAGAGAAATCGACGACAATCGGAGTGACGAGGACGATTTGGAGATTCAAGACGAGACGATGATTGAAAAAACTACAATGGACATCGAAGCTCTGAATTCCATCTTAAAAAGCTTCAAGGAACTGGACACAACCGTACAAGACCTGAAGAACCATACTATCGAGAGCCAGAAAGAAATAGAGAGGCTGAATACCGAAGTGCAGTCTGTAAGTGATTTCATAACATAATTCCAAATGCCACTGGAATCGCCGGCATCACCACTCAAACAGTTCAACAACTCTCACCATCTTAATCGTCGTATTTTACCCACACATCATCCGCCACGACAAGTCAGCCACCTCCAAAGCAAGTCAAGCTGCATGACCCGCCAACATTTTCTGGCAACGTTGAAGAATGGCCTCTGCTCTTGGCGAATTTTAAAGATTCAACAGAGGATTTCAACTATAGCAATCGTCAAAATCTCCAACGCTTACAGAAATGTTTGGTTGGAACTGTCCGAGAAGCTGTTGCTTCCATGTTTACCAATGTGCAAGACATTCCAAACGCCATGGATGAACTTGGCTTTCGCTTTCGACGACCAGACATTCTTGTTCGCCACCAATTACAAAAAAATCAAAAATTCACAGTCATCGTTGAAAACCCAAGCAACACAATTGTCTCTTCAAGATATCTTTAAAAATACTTTCGTAGGAGCTTTCAACTCTTCAAACATTCCTAAAGAGGTCATTAATACCCAAAAGGGACCAAATGGGAGGAGCCAACTGTATGGCCACGAAGAGTTCTAAGAAAAGTCTTTGTAAGAGCTCATAAAGATAAGCTCTTTTATTGATCTTTTAAAGATACGTTCAAGATATCTTGAAGTTGTTCTTGTTTTGTCAGAATAGTATGAACTAGGAGCTTATGAGGGAGAAGAAAACATGAACAAATATCTTTCTCTTTTACATAAAAACAAATGTAATACAATTAAAATGAAATAGCATGCACTTAAAATAAACATATAAGTTATTTGTTTATTTGCGCTAGAATATTTATATTACGTTATTACGTACAATTAATCGCTCTTATTAACTTAAATACCCAGTGTTTTGACAAGCAAGATAAGATTCATTTTGAAATCGCATATTCTACCATACTAAGAAATAATGCGCCATTGAATAGATACGTATTTAGAGATAAATATTATGAAAAATATACAAAACTTGCCGTCGATAAAATATAAAGGCATTTGTATTCCAAAGTGTTATTATATAAATAAAAGTGTATTCATAATATAAAAATTAGCTGTTTCTAAAAAATCAGTAAATTATTAGTTAAATAAGAAACCCTCATAATTGATAATTATAATAAATATGGCGATGTTTGTTGTGTACGCATCGAAAATATTCCACAGGGGGCCTCATTTTTTGAACTGTTACAAATGTGCTTTTTTATTTTCTTTTTATGGGTTTTGCAAAATTGTATTGTGTAATAAGTTAATAAAATAAAAAATGGTCTCTTGGAACGAAATATGTATAAACCTATATGTATGACATATTGACATATGTCAATACGATGTCGATGGATTAATCTCTAAGAAATCCGGAATTTTTTCAGGACGAAATATTCTTAAAATTATAAAACATAGTTTCTTGCTTTTCTGTCAAGCTATCAACTATCAAATTCTATTGAAGGATGGCTGCGATGTGGGTGGATTAAAAAATCCTTTAAGAAATATGACCTTTTTTCAAATTAAATATTTGCTCTGAAAAAAATGCTATAATAGCCGTATTTTCTTTTTTCGAAGTTCGAACACATAGATTATACACTGAACTTGTTCCAAACAAGGCGAGCACTGAACACTGATATGATAAACTTCTTCCGCCAACTTAATTATATATATCCGATTATTTTTTCTTCACATATTTCTTCTTGACACACATGGCATTTGGTGCATTCAGCAATTTACTCACACGCTCAGTCAATCATGTCCGAGACCATCGAGTGCGATCTACACATGTTGAGAACGAAAAAAGAAACACACATTTGGATCTCTGAATGCTCTGAGTTAAAAAGAAACACAAAAAAAAATTTTGACCACTCAGACTCTGATCTAAACTAAAAAAGAAAAACGCCTAATATAGCTTCCGGGTCACATTTGGAGTCAAATATTCTTAAAATATCAAAATTCAGTTTCTTGCCTATCTGTCAAGCTATTAACTGTCAATATCCTTTGAGGGATGGATACGATCGCGATGGATTGAAAAACTTCTAAAAAATCCGACTTTTTCACATTTTATTTTCTGCTCTGAAAATGCAATTCTATGGCATTTGTGAACAATTGGAGCAAAATGTTCTGAAAATTGTTTAAATTTAGTTTGTTACCTGTCTCCTAAACCATAAAGTTGTCAAATTGCCTTGAAGGAAAGATCAAACCTCTTAAAAGAAGGAACATCTAAAATGTCTACATACATAAATATATAATAAATATTCAAATTCAATAAGAATACAAAATACGTCTTTTACACTACCTACAAAATGTTTGTTTATTGCACATTAAATTAAAGTTATTAAATATTAAACAAAATAATATTTATGCTAGTAATTAATTCGGCTGACGACAAAAGCCAATGCTCATTGTGAACAATGTACACTTTTAAACTAAAAGAACTAAAATCACATATTACTACTACTAAAAAATTAAATTTTATCTGAAATTAAATTTAACAGTGTCACCCTTTACATATTTTTGTGTGTTATACATATAAATAAACTATTCATTCTAAAACCGTATAAAGAGTTCGTTAAAAAGTCGTTAAGAAATCTTTAATATAATCTCTCTTACTAAAAGCCAATTACCTCTTATTGACTTCTTAAAGAGATTTCATACAAAAATAAAATCATAACAAAGACTCAACAAAGAGTATGCAAAGAGTAAAAAAACCTAACTGTAAAAAATTATCTTGTCGGTAGATAATTCAAACCAATGGGATTTCGTGTGAAGAATGTGTATCAATTTAATAAAAAAGTATGGATTTCCAAATAGTGAAATATAAGAAAAGACAAAATTTTGAATATGAAGTTGTCCCCAGTGCTTGGGCGATTGGCACAAAAGTGTACTTCCCACGCAACAACATGAGTTCCATGATCCGGGATCCAGACACCAAGCCCGATGTGAACACTTGGTTGTCATACCAAATGGTGCGAATTAAAAGAGCCGGGTACGGAAACTATAACGATGCTGTCAGTGCTCTAGAGCGAATGCTGGAGGAGTCTACCACCGATACAGAAGCACATACCAAGAACGATGAGCAGCCTAAAACAAGAAGCAAGAAACACTGCGCGAGTCACTCCTCTAATAGACTATTACAGCTTCAAATGCCTCCTGTGTTCCAGCATGTCACATCTGTAAGAGTGGATTGCAGACAATCCTAGTCTGATGTTCATATTAAATAATTTATTTACTTGCAGAAAGTCCGATCAAATAATTTTCAAGAAGTGGAAGTAGAAGAGGAACCCAAAACTCCTGAAGTGGAAGTAGAAGAGGAACTAAGAACCCCTGAAAAAATATCCAATACAGAAGAGTATTTGGATGACTATGAGGAACCTGTTCCTGGCCCTAACTCATCATTATACCAATACCAATTGCCGGAGGGACGCACTTCAGGAATGCATCAGTACGTTGTGGTTGGGGAAGTAAATTCTCAGCCAGAAACACCTGTCCACAATAATGCTGGAACCCTTTTATCAGGGCACACAAACTTGACAACTGGAGAAACGTAAGTATAATCTAGTTTTAGTACCCCATTACAGAAGAAGTTTTAATTTAGAGAATTTTAGGATTATAATCGGGCAGTTGAAGAACTTGACGTCCAAAATAATAGACTTGGCCAACGCTGTGAATATTATAATGAGCTCCATAGAAACTTGCCCTCAAAAAACTTTGAAAAATGAGCCGACATTAAACAAGATTTTAACTGAAGAAAAACCAATTAAGAATGAAGCGGACCTAAGGCAGTTTGAGCAGCAACCAGACGAAATAATGAAACAACTACGTTTGGAAATACTTATAAGGATTGGAAAAAGGCAACCGACTGAAGTTCGTTCCTGTTGCCTTGAGCTGTCCGATTTGCTGATTGCTCATGATTTTTGGCAGTATACGTCATGGGCAGGTGGAACCAAGAACGAAACAAAGCCAAAGTTTGCACTTCAGGAGCATCATATCTTTTTGGACTTTTTTAAAGATATAGTGCGTGAGACAACTGATGCCTGTTTCAGTGATAGAGACTTTGCTAGCTTTTTCCAAAGCAAAATGAAAAACAGAAACCAGATTCCAACCAAACACAAACGAGGTGCATCAAGAAACAGACATCCAAAAAAGCAAAACCTACAAACATCATGCACCGACGTTGGGAAATTCGAAGATATCGAGGAAAATTAATTTTAAAAAGGCAAGCAGCGTAAAATGTGTTCTTTTATTTCATTAAAAAATATAATTTAAATACTTCATATATGTATGTATAAATTGGATTAAAATGCTAGTCAAAATATAATGTGTTTGATTTCAAGAAAATAATGAAGCAAAACAAATGTGCTTAATGTTTTTTGTTGATGATCGTATTTTGACACGAAAATGTTATGGTTCCGTAATTTTGAAAAAGCTTCGCATAATATTTTTTCAAGATTGTAGTTTATTTAATTAAAGTGTGTAACAAAGGAAGAAATATTAAATTATTTTTGTCAAATATTGCCGCCGGAAACTCATATTCATCGTCAGATAATTCGTGGTTGCTACTATTACCGAATGTGTTCTGACCTGCACTGTATAATGTAAACAGCTTGCACTTAATGTCTCTTTGTTGAATCAATTTTGGCTTATTTAATAAAAACTTTGCTTTATATATATGTAGAGCGCTCGATGGAAATGGAGTTTCGAAAAAATCTTCCAAGTTTTTAATGCAACTACCGAAAATCTGAATATCTTTATAAAATTCGTTTGATCCCGTTATCACTACTATACATTTTACATCTAACACTTCCAGTTCGTTCGTCAAAATCCATTTATTTGGCATTGAAGTTGAAATCAAGAAATTTTTAAGTCTTAACTCCTTAAAGGTTTCGTATGATTTGAATAATTTGTCAAGATATTCACATTTATATGCCAGCAATGTATGGTAGGAAATGTTTTCTTGTCCATCGTATATAAATTTTTCAGCAAAATGATCTTCTTCTTCGATTATTCGATTAGCAACCTGTGCGAGTGGTTGATTGCCAGATCGTAAAAATGATTTAAGCCTAAACAATTTAGATTCAAAAGGGTAAGCTGAAAAAGATTCCAAAGAACCAAATCGTTTAACGTCATCGAGTAAATGACTAAGATTGTGCAAATTACTAAAGAAATAGTCTTTGCCATAAATTACTCTGAAATGTTGCAAATAAGTTTCAATAAGTTGCTTAGCAATATCTTCCATAGAATTTAAATGATATCTGGATGAAGCAATGGTAATGGCACAGAAAAAAAGCAAAAAATGATTATAAATATAATCTGGAATATATCTTTTTAACACAATAATGCTTATGTATAACAAAAATGTTCTGAATTCTGTGCCTTTCCAAAATGCAAGCACATCTATTCCACGAATTTTCCTATGAATTTCAGCAGGTTTTTCACAAGATACTAAAAACTTTGAAATGTTAATGGTTGTTGCAGCTGACCATTTTGCGTCTAAGTTTGGAAAAAATCCTTTAATCCATGATTTAATTAGCCATTTAGTAATACCCAAATCGATAAGATGCAACACATCCCCAATAGGAAAATCTTGAATCATGTCGATTGGAAGTTCTAAAAGTGGCGTTGTTCCTTTACAATGATCCACATAAGTTCCATCGCGAAAGTCTTTATCAGTTCGTTTTCGAGGATTAAGGTTGGGAAAGATTGTGGCATTTGTAATTGGTGACCTATAGCCCTCAACTAGGCATTTGAGACATCCTTCCCTAGCATTGAAATTCACAACACCTAAAACAAGAAACGGAATAAACGTATTATTTTTATAGAAACGGAATTATAAATTATATACATTCATATGTACATATGGAATATTTAGTTGGCTTCAAATTCCACATACATTATGTACAAATTTATTGCAATAGGATTGCAGTGTAGGGTGTGCACTATGTTTCCAAAATTAACAGCTCAACGAACATTCTTTTATATTTTCACATTGTAATTATACATTTACACCAAAGATTTCAGTAAATATTAATTCTATGACTTTTAGGTTACCTGCTACTTTGGTGGAAAAATAAAATAACGAATTACCAAGTGGATTTTTGAAATATTTGTTTTTGATTTTAAAATCGAGTATGGTTCTTTTTAGTGCGATGGAATTAGAGTATACAAACGTACGAACCAAGTCTCTTGGGTATATATTTTTGAAAACAATATGCAGATTGTTTTTGTTTTTTGTTTTTAAGAGTAGTGTAAATACTGAGTCAAACCAAACATTTTCGAAATGTTTAGAAATAGTGCATACACTTCTGTACCCTTTTAAAAGATTGAAATGTAAAAATGTATGAACCATTCCTTTTACTCTAACAATTTTGAAACTAAATAGTGGTTTGATATATTATTTTTAAATTTTGCACTGTACTAAAATATTTAAAATTCGGATGCCAACGTGTGTTATAACTTAATAACTAGTATTGCCTTTTAAGAATGCACGAGCTGGAGAATCGGCAACAAAGCAGCGAATATTTATTTTAACATTTTTGTCTTGAATAACGATTCCATTAGCCAACAAGAGCTTTAATTCGTCCACAAATTGTCTTAGAAACAGCTCAAGACTACTAGGTTTTTCTGAAATAAGAAATGTATACTATTGGTTTATTGCATTACTATATATTTAGTTTTACCATAGCCATAAAATATTCCGATTGTCATAGCCGGTAAGTGATTCATTTCATGGATCGTATAAAGGATAGGCCAAAATTGTTGTTTTGAGCTACCTGAAATAGGCAGCCCATCAACATTGAAAATTAGTGATATTGTCTCTGGAACGTTAAGAGATATGCTCAAAACTTTCAGTAAGGATGTCTTCAGACCATAGTGCCAGTATTGTTGTTGGCCGTCGGTTCTTATGTTTAATGTTCTTGGCGTTCGTAGGACCGTTCGTGGGTCTTTTGGCAAATTTGGTAAAGGCACATGATTGTTCCATATATTTAACAGGCCTTTCAATTGGTTATGGTTAACGTTTGTTTTTATTGCCCAGCATGAAATTTCTCTTTGTATTTCTTGGATATCAAATTTTTTGTCGGTCTCATGGCCATGGGTATTGCCAATAAATGTATCCCTTTCCCCAATATGACCATTGTTGTTGTTATCTGAGGAATCAAGGCTCTGTTCTTTTTGAATATCGCTGGTATAAAGTTCAATTTCGTCGTCTGAGGGATTAAAAGTTTTTTGAGATGTTGAATCCTGATGAGCAAGAGGAGCCCTGATTACGGTATGACCAAACTGTTCGGCAATTTGTTTTGCCTTTAATTTTTTATAACTGCCCGATTTCTTTTTTAATTTCCAAATGTCCAAATAGGTTCTTGGTGATTTCTTCATCTTACACAACAAATAAAAAATAGTCAAAGACAAAGACGACAGAAAAGTTTTTTTTTATTAACCTTATTTTAAGATAAAATTAACACTACTTAAAGAAGAGATGTTAAGCATTTATAAAGATGTTTTAATGAAAACATCTTGAAAATATCTTCAATATGTATTCGAAAGAGAAAAATGAAGTACTTTTAATCCACTTTGAACTTGCTCCATATAAAGAGGTGTAAAAGAGGATCTATAAAAGACACTAAAAAAACCTTTGTCATAGAGGTATTTAAGATGTTTAAAAGGCGTTTTTTTAATAGTTAAAACAAACAACACTTTCATAGAGCAAATAAAAAGGTTGTTAAGTGAATTGGTATTAAGAAGATTGAATTAAGAGCTTGTTAACTGCTGATAAATTTATTCAAAGAACACTTCAAGAGCTTATGTGTTGCTTGGGAACAAAGTCGACCAACTCATCGCCTTCTCAACTCAAGTGCGCAATGTCGTTGCGTTCCTCAGATCTTCCAACAGTAAACACAGTCTAAATAATTTTTCAATTTTGGATGAGCTTGTTGCCAAATTGCCACAAGAAAAACAGTACGAGTGGGCAAAACATTCAATAACTATAACGACACATCCGACAATTGCCAACTTCTCAACTTGGTTATGTCAAATCGCCTCATGACACCCCCACCGCCATCGACATCCAAAAATGCAAGACAACAGCCGCCAGCAAATCCTCGACGCGTTCTTTATGTGCACGAAAACGTTAGAGCCGCTCAGCAAGAAGCGAATGCAACATCCACCAAGTGCCAACAATGTGGTGATAACCACTTCATTAGCAAGTGCAACGTCTTCAATTCTATGAGCGTCGACGATCGTTGGGCAAAAGTGAAGACACAACATTTGTGTTTTTCATGCCTGCGGAGAGGCCACAGTACAGCAAACTTCCGAAGCAAAAAGGTGTGTGGTGTGCAAAACTGTCGGCGGTACCACAATGGCAGTCTACATGACGAGTCACCAAGAAACGTACCAGCAGCTCCATCCGTCCAGAAATATCTTGTAAAAGTGGAAGGAAAAAAACATGTTTAAGTTGGTTTTACTTGTACCGATCTGATTTGAGTATTAGACCACCAAACTATTATACTTTTATTAGGGCAGATATCTGGCCGCCGAATATTCGGCTAGGCTGGATAGCTGTGGGCCGAATATCCGGTATCCAGCCAAAATCACTATTCGGTAAAACTCTAATGCAAACGAGCTCTAATTTGGTGAAATTCCAGAACTGCTGGCTTGCGGGAACATGCAACAAGTATTAAAACGCAACATTGAAATATTTAAAGCTAGATAAACACGAGGCAATCTTCGAAGCAGTGTTCATTTGGGCATTGGTTAGTTCGATTTTTACATCTATTCTTCTTCTGAGAAGATTAAAATTTGTATGTGGATTATTGTTTTCTTTGATATTTTAAAAGTTTATTAAAAAATTGTTTCAAGAATTTGGAGTGCACACGCTGTTTGTGCAATTTCTATTTCCGCTTATAACCTTAGCATATTTTAAAATAAAATTACAACCATTCTGCGCGGTCATGGGGTTTTTGTCTACCTACCATATTACAATACTAGAGAAATGCCAATTTTCAAAAGTTGTATAACACTTGTTGGTCATTAAAAGTGTGAAGTATTCACGTATACCGTGATCGCTTGGATTACGGTATTGAACTCGCTAAGTATTTATCATTTAAAAGGCGAATAATCCTATAAATTAATAATATCATATGCAAACAACCGCGAAAACCTTAAAAAAAACTTAATACACCGTACTTTTATAAACAGAACTGTTTTGTCAGAAGCGACTTTCTTATTTTAAGATAACTAAAGTGCCAACAATACACGCTTATTGTGTGTACTCTGTGTACTTATGTAAATGTATGCAAAGAATTTAAAAACAAACAAAATTAGTCGAGCTCGATAACAATTGCCATTGACGCAAAATTTTAAACAGCCTAATATTAAGGTTTCAGATACTACTTAAAACTTCACTAAAATGTTCTTAATTTTTAACACTTTTTAACTAGCAGCAAACTAAATTTATTTTCTTGACAGTCACCAGCTGAAGACGTCTATAGGTATTTTTCGTTTTTAGTTCAGAGCAGAGTTTGAGTTGTCAAAAAAAAAAAATGTTTGTGTATCTTTTATACTTTGAGCGTTCAGAGCTCCGAATGTGTTTCTTTATTCGTTCTGAACATGTTTAGATCTACGCGAATTAAAAAAAAACAATTTTTATTTTAGAAAAGCTCACTGCTGCGTTTTTGATAAACTCAACTCAATTCTATGATTTACAATATTTTATGTATTCAAATTGATGATCAAGCTAAAGATAAACAAACGACTAAACAGAAATGAAATGAAACATGATTATGAAAGGCACAAAATTATATGGAGCAAAAAACTGAAATGTGAAACTTAAATGAATTTATTATTTGACTGTGGGAACCACAGAGCCAATGACCGGTGGTTGTAGGTGGGTTATGTAACTCGAGCTCGATATGCTTAGACATAATCGTCTGAGCATTACGAGTAAATTGCTGAGTAAAAGAAATGGTTGTGTGTGTCAAGAAGGAATATGTGAAAAAAAATAATCAGATACAATTAAAATGGCTGAAGAAGTTTGTCGTTTGTTGATTTTCTATGTCTGATGCGTATCTGTATACAAACTAGGGGTTGTTTTGAGTTGAAACGAATCAGAGAGCTCTGTTCGGAACAAGTGAAAAACATGCTGTATGTGCTCGAACTCTGTTTAGAGCTCTGCTCTGAACGAACAAGAAAATCTACAAGACTTAGCGAAAGTGTAATATGTATTAAGTATGATGTAATAAAGATAAAATAACCTTTAGTTGATTTTAACTTTAGTAACATTTGAAAAATAGTTCGACGATTTACTTGTTTAAAATTACACATTCGGCCTTATTTCCCTCGTTCTTATTTTTCGGCACCGAAAGTTAGTAGTTAAATAAATAAACTGAATATTTAACTAATAACTTTTGTTTATCTTTAGCTTGATCATCAATTTGAATACATAAAATATTGTAAATCATAGAATTGAGTTGAGTTTATCAAATACGCAGCAGTGAGCTCTTCTAAAATAGAAATTGTTTTTTTCGAATTCGCGTTGGTCTAAACATGTTCAGAACAAAAAAAGAAATATATTCGGAGCTCTAAATGCTCAAATTAAAAAAGATACGCAAACATTTTTTTTTTTTGACAACTCAAATTCTGCTCTGAACTAAAAACAAAAAATGCCTATAGTCGTCTTCAGCTGGTGGCTGTCAAGAAAATAAATTTAGTTTGCTGCTAGTTAAAAAGTGTTAAAAATTAAGAACATTTTAGTTAAGTTTTAAGTAGTATCTGAAACCTTAACATTAGGCTGTTTAAAATTTTGCGTCAATGGCAATTGTTATCGAGCTCGACTAATTTTGTTTGTTTTTAAATTCTTTGCATACATTAACATAATTACACAGAGTACACACAATAAGCGTGTATTGTTGGCACTTTAGTTATCTTAAAATAAGAAAGTCGCTTTTGACAAAACAGTTCTGTTTATAAAAGTACGGTGCATTAACTTTTTTAAGGTTTTCGCGGTTGATTGCATATGCCATTATTAATTTTTAGGATTATTCGCCTTTTAAATGATAAATACTTAGCGAGTTCAATATCGTACTCCAAACGAACACGGTATACGTGAATACTTCACACTTTTAATGACCAACAAGTGTTATACAACTTTTATAAATTGGCATTTCTCTAGTATTGTAATATGGTGGGTAGACAAAAACCCCATCACCGCGCAGAATGGTTGTAATTTTATTTTAAAATATGCTAAGGTTTTAAGCGGAAATAGAAATTGCACAAAAAGCGTGTGCACTCCAAATTCTTGAAACAATTTTTTAATAAACTTTTAAAATATCAAAGAAAACAATAATCCACTTATTTATCAAATTTTTATGTACATGTATGCCTTCAAACTGATATGACCAAGCGGCTGTGACGTATTATTACACATTATTTTATAAAAAATACCCTTTACTAAATGTCATGTTTTGAAAATAGTCATAATAATTGAAATTCTAAAAAAAAAACAAACAACAAACATCAAAAACAACCATTTGATGATTTTATTCTTCTTTCAAGCAAATCGATATTCAAAAAAGTCACCGTCACATGGTTTTTGAGAGAATGAATATGTACAAACATATTTTCCCAAATAACCATTGAAATTCTACAATAAAATGCAAATTCACAAAAAACACGCCGTGTTTTTGATTTTCCAAGTAATTTCCCTAATAATATTTTTTATTGAATGAATGCATAGTATTTTCATGAGAGCAAACGACCTCTTATTCAATATATTTTTTTTGTTTGTTCTCTAAAAAGAAACGGATATCGAACACTTTGTAATTTATTGTCGTTTTTGAGTTTCTGTGTTTTTGACCTGAACTTACTCGCGTAGGTACTTAGGTGAGTAGGTACTCTTCATTTCCCCCGAGATCTTAAACGGTCTATTTTTAGTTGGATATTCTTCTAGAGAGAACGTTGCCTTTCTCTCTGGATGTTCTCCGACGTTTTTTGTGTGAGATTTCGGATTTGTTTTTGCTTTTGCTTTTTTTTCTATTTTTTTTTTAATACAAACATACAAAATTTCATTAAATTTACTGATTTACCTTTTACACATAAAAGTTAGAAAAAAAAATTATTAAAAGAAAATATCCAAACAATGGGGTAACTTTTGTTGCTTTTCAATGGTTATTTGTTTTACAGTTTTACAGTGGAAAGTTTAGCTGCAATATATGGAAATCGCTTAGTCGCTCTGGAAGCAAGTTATTCGTTTAAATTTGCTAAGTCAACTCTGGATTACCTATTTTATATCTCTTATTTATTATAATTAGCAAATAACTAAAATATTATTGGTGCTTCTGTGTGCAAAATTGGAATAAAACCCATTGAATTTCAAACGAGAACTTTAGAAAGAATACAAATCTTTAAGCTGTTATGTTATTTTTTGTATGAATAACCTGAAATTTAAGGCCGTGGCACAGGCTGGACCGAAGATTTAAACCAACCGATTTTGGCGGATTAAAAATGATGGTTCCGCAACGATCTTCGCCCTAAACGGCTTAAGCGATTTTCTTCAAACTTCGTACTTAAACGTTTTAGGTGGTTGTCTCAAATCGATTTTTAAATCGTTTTTTTTTAAGCCCCAAAACGAACGGTACCTGTCATACAATTTGTTCTGCCATCTTAATTGTCCCGAAGCGGTTCTAAAGATTTTGATATAAAAAAAGCGTGTGCAACACTTTAGTTATAGTCTTCATTTTGGTCAAACATTTTTTTCATACTTTCTTATTAACGGTAACTGCCATACAACCATTTTTCTGATTATCAACTTTATCATAAATGCTTTGACGGACTTCGATCAAAATTTTATATTGGAGGGCCTTCGAATTATAAATAATACTGCATACTGCTTTTTGAAAAAAAAAGTGTTTTTTTTTTGTTTTTGAAAATTCAATATGTCGAAAACGTGTGGATGAATTTTTTGGAATTTTGTTTTTTAAGTTAATATTAAATGTTTAAGATTATCATACCAATTTTTTTTTTGGAAAAAATTAAAGAAATTTTATATATGTAATGTAAAATTAAGCAATAAACCAAATTGTGTTTAGATTCATTCTTAATAGAAATCTTTTATATACGATGCGTTTGAGCATAAGAGTAAGGACGTGCGACCCCAATCACGCATTTTTTGTTTTTGGACAAAAAGAAAAATCTTATTTTTGTGAAAAAACGGCCCCAAAGATTTTTATAAAAAAAAAATCAGTTAATTAATGAAAGTAAAATGTAATTTTTGTTATTTTCTTTTTTTAAATGGTTATTTTTGGTACCTCTAATGGTTCTACCATTTGTTTGGGCTTCGATTTTCAGGAAAACGGTTTATTTGATTTTTTTTTGATTTTTTATGCAGAAGCCTAGAAAGCTTTAACACTAAACGAAAGCCAATTTTTTTTTTGAAATTAAAAAAAATGCCTCTTTTGAAACTCAAAATTTTGAAAATTTGGATTTTCGTTAAAATTCGTATTTGGTAGATTTTTGACATTATCTTGAATAGTTAAAAAAAACTATTTTCCTAAAATAAAAACAACGGTAACTCCTACACAAATGTTAAAAAAACCCATAACATCAAAAACGATGTATTTCTCAAAAACGGCTCCAAGAACTTTTAAGTAAAAAAAAATATTTTATTTCGTGTACTTATTAACTGAACCTACTTCATAGATCCAATTTTGATATATTTTTGACTTTCTCACTACTAGATGAAGCAATTAAAATTTGTTTATGCAAATGCTCCCTAAAAGCATTAATAATAATTTTTTTATTGAAAAATCGATTTATTAAAAACCAGCCACTGAAATTAAAATGTTATAAATAAAACAATTCTTTAAGAAAAACAGGTAGGTATCTATGTAACTATTCCTTAAATCATCCATTCAACAATTTGTGCATTATGTATGTATATTCCTTAAATTCTAAGTAATAATTAGTCCCTATCGCGTAAGACAGAAGTGATCACTCGATTAGTTGACTGCTCTGATTATATTTCCCCAGTAATATATAGAGACAGCTAACAGTAAAACAACAATCAACAAACTGACACTTAAATAACATCGTAGCCGATTCAACCCCTTCATTTCAGAAAATTCTGAAAACGGCTGGAAGATTTTTTTAAAATTGTGCTTATGAATACTCGTGTATATTGTTAAATATTTAAAATTACCTTACCAATTTTTTCAATATATAAAGAATTAAGTAAAAAATGATTTTAAAAATATAGAATAAGCTCCCAAACGCATAATGATGCTTGATCATTTATGTCAAACTTTCATAAACGCAAGCTTTTGGCATTACTTTCAATGTCAATATTGTTCACACGGGTTATCCGTCGCGTTAGTACGAGTAATAAAACTAATAAAAATGAAATTAATGCATTGTAATAATATATATGCATATGATTTCTCTCAAAGCCTACTTGCTTCACTTTATGCATTTTTTATAAGCTTTTTTTTAATCAATTAAAATTTTAATAGTATGTATATTACATTTTTTTATACGTATACACATATTGAGTGTGTTTCCTTATTTATTCCGGATAAGCAAAAGAATGGATGGAAAGACCAAATGTCTATGCAGAATATCCAGAATGGAATGAATAAAGAAACAAAAATTATACCCGGAATAACAAAGAAAAATATTACATCAGTCAGCTGTTTGAATATGTCAAGATTTGAATCTGTTTTGATAGTGGCATTTATACATTTGATTTTCCATTTAAATTTTATTTATTTTATTTAAGTAATGTTCCTAACTAATTTTATATCAATTGTGGTGTGGGATAAATTTTTTGAAAGCGACGAAGGAGTTGATGACAATGTCTGTTCTGTCGCCACTCCGCTCCGTGTTTTGATCAATAACAGTCTGAACCAAAGCTACTTCCCCAAATCGCTTGGTTTGATTTTCACGAACTTTATCAGGAATACCTCCCTTATCACTGCGAAAAAGATTTAAATCCAAAACCATGTTTATTGATTCGCCGAAAAATGCAGCAATTTTTGTTTAAATAATTAAGTTTAACTAGGTGACTGCGTCCTGCGTCAGCGATCTTATGATGTGATTATGAGAAAAAAAAACTGGTCTAGGGAAATAGTAAAAAGAAAATATTATTGATTTATTAAGTAATAAAAAATCACATTTAATTATCTATTGTTATTATTTTAATTAAAATATAAAAACATTTTGGTCATCCATTTTGTTGACTTACTTGGTTTCCGTCTTACGTAGCTGTAATTTTTTTGCCTGTTTGGCATTGACATGAGGGGGATTCCGAAAATATTCTTTTCATTCGGTGTTTAACATGGAATAAAAAGAATGCATTTCAAACGTTCCGGAATAACAAAATAGTTTATTCGGAATATTCCGTGGAATAAAGAAGTGTAAAACTGGTATTCCGAATATTCTGGACATTCCAGAATGAATAAAGAAACACAAATATTATGTTGACGTTATGTTACGCTTAGCTTATACCTTTCAGTCTTACCTGAGCGTCACGGAATATTAATCGTTTTAAAAACGCACTGTTTGGATTTCCAGACTATCACTTCATTAGGAGTATTGTAATTACCTAAACACAGACGTGTTAGATCTTGTATAAACTTAAAAGCCCTGAAACACAAAATCAATCCTTTGCTACAATTTAGGATTTAATAAAGCTTTCCATCGCATTGCTCCTATAAGACTAAACAAATTTATAAATTTACATTTCAGTTGATGACGGGCAAAATGTGACAAACAAAACGAACAAAATGTTAGAATTCATTAAAAGAATATTATACCTGATCTGGGGATCAATTCCCGATCTGTGAAGATGTGAAGTGATAAATTTTATCACGCTTTCACGTCTAATTCGATTCTCGATTCATGAAAAAGTGAAGTTAAATGCCAAACATTTTTCATATTGTAATTTTTTTATCACAGTCAATTGTTTTGTGTAGAAAATGTTTCTAATCGAATATTTAGAAGAAAAACAGGATTTGGCACATGACAAGTAAGCAACAATTATATTTATACACACATTTATTTTGGTAGTAAGTTATATTTGTGTTAATTCGAGTAAATAACGAAATTGTTAAATTAAAAGATTCACAACAGCCGACGCGAAGGTGCTCATTCCCACGACAGATCGTTGGAAACTACACATTGCAAAAAAATATAGAGCACCTTGCCATATTTGAATGGCTTTGAAGCGCACTTATAAGTTGAGTGTTTTTCAAGAATGCTATCAATTCACGTATTAAATCCATGCATGTATGTTTTGGGAATCGATAAAGTTCAATAAAGTGCTCCTGGTTGTAACTTCGAATAGATTCTGCCCATCTCGAACGGAAAGCCTCAATATCCTCACATGAAAAAATAATAAATCTTACTCAAAACAGAGATACTATTGAATATAATATAAGACCCACAATTGTTCAGTACGACGTCTTTTATTAATTTATTAGACGAATTATTATTCCGGAATCGCATTAGGCGTGTGGAAAATGATAAACCTATGTGAAAACTGAAATGATATTTTTGTGTTTCACTTCAAAACTTCGCATATCGGGAATTGACCCCCTGACTACTACAGCATATCTTAATGTCAGTTTCATATCTACGCGGACGATGTTCAGTTATATATAAGGTTTTCTATCGGTATGATAGAAGATGAAATGAACATTGATTTACGCTCAATATTCGATTGGTCTACTCGGAATGAACTCAAACTTAAACCGTTAAAACTTTCCTCCTCTAGGTATAATTTTCAACAATAGGATAGCGTGGGACACCCATATAGATACTGTTATCTCCAAAATTCACTTGCTTTACTTCGAGGACTATCTGTAGATCAATTCTGCCTACACAAGTTAAATTGAAGCTGATTAAATCAATTATAATATCAATAATATCATATCTGTGTGAGATATTTGCAGATCCTAACTCACAGGCTCGTATGCTCAAGGTAGCATTCTATGCCATTACCCAGTTTGTTTATAACCTCCGAATGTACGATCACTTTTCGTCTTAGGCTCGTCAACTATTAGATTGTGTCTTGGATGTTTTTTTTAAGTATCGGTGTTGTTCTTTCGCTTCAAACTAATTGCTAACAACGCTCCAAATTATATATGTTAAATAAGCCTAATTTTTGTTCCTCAAATCGTTTTAACTTGTTGCTCTACTCCAGGTTGAACTGATATAATAATTTTTTTTTGTATTTATTTTTCGTCTCGCGACTTTGCTTTTTAATTTTATTATATTTATTTCTGTATACTAAATTATAAATATTTTGCTATAATTGTTTTCAATTTAATATTTACAAATTCTTGCATTATCCTAATCAATACAATGTATTTTATCCTGTACTATTTATAAGTCAATCTTGATGTACAGCTGTTTTTGTTTTTAAATTAGTTAATAAATAAATAAATAAATATAGCGATGAAAATCAGTCCATTAATCTTTGCTCATGGTTCCACTGTAAGTAATTGTAATAAATTTTCTCTCGCTCTCGCTCTCTCTTAACCTGTGATAACTTAGAGATCTGATTTTTTCTTGGACTGGTAAATGAGAAAGTTTGGTCAATATCATATCGGTTTCAGATCTCACCGGTTTTTTGTCGCTCAATAATTTTCGAATGTCGCGAAAACGGGGGCCAACAAAATCTTGTGACGCTCCATTACCTAGACAAAATTTGACAATTTAGTAATTGTCAAAAAATTTTAAAATATTGAAAGAATAGAAATAAAAATACAAAACCATCTTTGATTTTATCAGTTTATGTTCAAACTTAAAACAAATATTTGTGTTAAAAAAAAAAAACAAATCTTTTACAAAATGAACAAATTCTGACTTACCCTTCTGATTTTAATTTAAAAAAATAAGAAATTATAATGCGAGTTTATTCTAAATTAATCATAGCACAAACATCCGGGAAAATCAAACGAAAAAAGTTGTAATTTTTTTTTTGAAAGCTCACACGCACGTTATCTCATTTTTGAAACAAAACAAGAGTTTTTTTTTCGAAAATCAATATACCTTTTATTCTTTTAGTATTGTTTAATGCAATAATTTATTGCTGGTGGGGTGGATTGTTTTAAAAATAATCGAGCGTATGCTGTCTTTTTTCTTGTAATTCAGAATTTAAAAATACGTCAAATTTTATCAATAATATGTAGGTAAAACTTAAGTGTATATACCTATGTCTAAAGAAAAAAGTTTTTTTTTTTATTGTTAGCTTATACTTATATTTAATTAAAATTCTCTTGACTGTTTTTATATTTTATATTTATATTGACGAGAAAAATGTGTGGTGCTGTTGAGGATTAGTCAGAGTTGAGAAGTTTTGTGAAAAATTGGTTTAAAAAAAAATAAATAAATAAAATAAAAAATGTGCAGTGAATGGTTGTTTTGAACTTTGTAGTAGTGAACTTTCGATCACCTTATTGAAAAAGTAATGAAAATGATTATTAAAGTGCTATGATGTCAATTTAGATATGGCAGATATTTTGTTCCTACAGTGATGTGGTGAGTAAGAGAAAAGACAGTTTAAATTAAAATGATAATAGCTGAACCCTGCCTCCTTTCGAGCGCGACCTCTGTTCCAATTGATCAAAAAACTCTCCAAAACTTTTTAGGAACATGTTCCAAATATGACAAATGTATAACAGTTACACAAAAACTGACAACAATAATATTTTGTGTTATGAATTTCGCCGTCCATAGAAACGAAAAAGAAAAATAAAAGGCGTTATTTTTAATTTAAGAAAGATATTTCTGAATTTTAGAGTTGAATGTTTTTCACAGTTTTTCTTTAGTGCTCGCAACAAGACGAGATTAGGCAGTGAAACTTTTGTTAGTCTCGTCTCGGTCTCGTCCAAATTGAAAAATTTCCGTCTGGTCTCGGTCTCGTCTAACCAACTCCCGACTCGTGGTTTCGCCTTTTTGGCGTAAAAATTTTAATGTGCAGCCTCGTCTTGGTCTTGGTCTTAGTCTTGGTCTTATCCTTCCTCTTGGTATTTTTCGTGTTTTTTTTATGGCAAAATGATGTAAGATAAGATGCGTCTTTAGATTGAACAGATTAAGTAGTTTGTTGGTAAGAAAAATGCGGGGTGTGGGGGCTTATGTGAAGCACGAAGAAAATGTATAAAACAGACTCGTGAGTGCTGTTTTTTGTCTTGTTTTTGACGCTTCGATAATATTTTTTTCCAAATACAACTTAAAAGGCTTACAATTTTTCGGCAGCAAAAATAAAATATTAAAAATTTCTAATTTTCTGAGGTATGGCTTGACAGATAGGCAACGAACTATATTTTGATGTTTCGATAATATTTTTTTGGCCTCGTTTCCAGTCCTACCCCGCTCATATACATTTTTGTCCAGTATTCTTTGGAGCTCTGAACGTTCTCAGTGAAAAAAGAGAACTTTTTTCACAAACTCAGACTCTGCTCTGAAAAAAAAGTATCCATTATGAACACGACAAATATCATGTGTGACACTATTTGAAAGCTATTGCAGTTGCAGGTGCAGTACTCAGCTGTGCGCATCTTTATTTTAAATTGATTGCTTGAAGATATGACTTGTTGCTCATTCAAGAGCTTCAATCAGTTAAATCAATTTAATTTTGTTAATTAAGTTACTTCGCCGAAATCGTAATCACTCGGCCAAAAATATACACCTTCGCTTTGAATTTCTCAATGTTGTCATTTACTATATTTATATTTCAATTTTCACACCACGCCCAATGTGTTTTGTGTTAATTCCCCATAAAGGTCCTTCGGGATACGAAAATTACTTTTTTCAGCTATTCGTCTAATTATCTTTTGAACTGAGTTGATAGACCCCTCCCATATAATTCTACTTCCCTAGGTGATTAAGACTAGTCAATCAATTCCATTTATACAGGACAACAAATAAGAGCATATTCGATGTGTCAATTTTAAAGTAAAATTACCTTGTAAAAGTAATGTACCCTGAATATATCAAACACATTGCGAGCTTTAGGAAAAGATAGGGAAGGATTTAAAAGGAGACGCTGATATACATTTGTTTTGAAGTTCAGAATATCAAAATGGGAGGGAAAATAGAGCCTGGTAAAGCATTCCACATTCGTGTTGTGCGGGTGTACTTAATATTACGTCCGAAATTGGGTTCAAGGGTAAGCTGATGAGCATTCCTAGGAGCGCGAGTATTACGGTTGAAAAATTTAAGGGGATGAACGCAACTTTCTACTTCGCTTCTTATTCGGTCGGTTTCTTACCGCCATGGGGTGGGTAATGCTTTAACGATAGAAGACAGCACTCAGTTTTTGAAGCATTAAATTCTACGCTGCTTCTTATTCCTCATTGGACAATGCTGTAGAGATTAGAATTTAATGAGCTTATCAAAAGCGGCCGATGCAGTTTCACATCCGAAGAATAAGAATGTGAATCTGAAAACCAATATGACAGCCTGAGAGTACTATCGTCAGCAAGACAATTTAGTGGATTATAGGTACCAGATAAGAGAATATTAATGAAAATGAGAAAAAGAGTTGGAGACAAAACGGAGCCCTGGGGCACATCAGCATTTATTTTGTAAATATAAGAATTAAAACCGTCCAATACAACTTGTATTGAGCGGTCTAGAAGGTAATTTCGAATCAAACGAGAAACAGATTCATCAATATCAAATGCTCGCATTTTCGATAAGAGAGCTTGACATGTCGACAGATTTCAACTCCTTTTCGCGGGATAACCCTTCTTCTAATAATGAGTTCTTGGTCATCGATAGTATAGCTTCATGTGGACTTGGTCAATACAATGGGGTTATTAATCGTTTTGATAAAATATTGGACCTAATACTTTTCTCAGACACAATATATGCTGACGTAGCTGTAACTCCTGCCGATACTAAATTATTAGATGAAGACCGACACCATCCAGCGTTAGATTTATATCTTAACATAAATGTTTTCAATATTCCAGTAAGCTCAAACGAAAAACTGGAATTCATTTTTTTAAAAATGTAGGTAATTTTAATGAACTAGTTAATTTGTTATGTAATTTTGACTGGAATCAAATACTTTTGAATCGTAACATTGATGGCATTTATCTTACATCTTATAGTACTATTTTTGAATGTTTTTATGAAACCACGCCATTGCACAATTCTTGTTGTAATTATTAAACAATTAAACATCATCATGGTTTGATTCTGACCATGAAAACTTAAAATATAAAAGAAATAAGTCGTGGGTTAAATATGGTAAAACAAAAGCTGATGGAGATTTTAGGATATATTCTAAACTGAGACATATGTTTACAGAGTATTTTAACAATTTTTATACGGGAGCTGTTGAAAATTCTGGCTTCAAAATACTGCTTTTTTTCATGTTGTCTGCTTTTTTAAATTCTGCTTCTCAAAATTCTGTCCGTCAACAAAAAACAAAACAATCCGCAAACAAAAAATAATTTTCAATTGACTTTTTCATTTAAAATAGCAAATGGAAAATAAAGATAAAACAAAACAATCCATTAAGTAAGCTTAAGTGTGAAAAAAATACAAGGAAAGTCAAGCAAATAAAGCTAAACAAAACTGCTGAAGAGAATAATGTTTTTGGAACTGCGCCTAAGATGCCCAATGTGACTCAGATTGGTTCTCTTTTTTATAATTCCTTTTATATGAATGTTATTCAAAACTGTCTGATTTTCCTTTTTCTCTCGCCATTCTTCACATTCGGGACTTCTGCTTTGGCAGTGATGAGCTCTTTTCTTAGGTCATTTATTAATTTATAGAGACCTGCGTGACAAGTCTATACACTATTTGCCGTTCTTGGAAAAGCATCTCTGGTTGTATCATAAGCCACCCAAGACTCTGGTAGATTCTTAGAATTGTCTCTTAGATAGTTGTTTTCAAAGTAAGAGTATGCTCTGCCTGTCAAAACTCTACAAATAATAAAGAAAACAAAGGTTTGGAAAATGTTAAAAAGCGCGCGCTTTGATGAGCAGAATATTGAAAACAAGAATTTTGAAAAGCATAATTTTAAAAGCAGAATTTTGTTAAAAGAATTTCGACGCCGGCAGAGTTTTGTCCCCAACCCTCTTTATACAGATTATATTATAGATAGATAGATTTTTATTGAGTAGAATAAAGCGTTACAATTTACATTACACAGCTTGCACAGAGATATGTTATTTAGTTTATATCTTACAACTGGGAAAAAGATTATATTTCGGTATGCTAATAAATTTGGAGAATAAAAAGCTATTGAAGGAGAACTACGGACAAAAACCTTCATTTGACAGTTTGTATCTTAAGCTAAGGATTTCTTTATTTTAGAAATCTGGTTTTACTAAATAAAATTAACTTAAAACTAATGGAATTCAACATTATTTTGTTTAACATAATTTAATTTACATATATAAATAAATAACAAAACAAAAATAAATGAATTAATAAATTAACAGTTAAAAATTAAATTAATAATAACGAGTGTAATAAGTAAACAATATATATATACAAGGGACTGAATAATTAAATAAATAATCAAACAAAGATTATATTATTAATTTAGAAGATGAGTTAAAACAGACTACAAAAAACTTCTGGAACAAGACTCCGAATAAATTTCAAACATGCTCGTAAATTTCTTCAAAGACGCTTTTGAAGCTCCTATCTCTTCTCAAACTTCCGATCCATTATTTTCGTCTCATAATTTGTCTCACCTTAATACACTTTATCTTACTATTAGTGAAGATTAAATTGTTCACAGCTTTTCGAAACTTGACGATTGTCTTAGCCTTAGGTCCTAATGGTGTACCATCTTGTGTATAAAAAAATGTGTGTGCAAACTATCTTATCCTCTATGCTTAATTATGTTCTTTGCAATGAATCTCTTAGGTGCTCAAGTTTTCCTTAATTATGGAAAAGCGCTTTTATAACACCTATTCATAAAAAAAAGATCCAAAAACGTCATCGTGAATTACCGACCTATCGCCAAACTTTCAGTTATTCCTAAATTGTTTGAGTCCATTATCTGTAGTGTCTTATCTTTTAATTGTAAATTAATTATATGCGACAGCCAGCATGGCTTCTTGCAAAATAAGGTAACTATTACAAAGATTTTTCATTTCAATATAATAAGTTGACTGTTTGTTTACGGATTTTAGTAAGGCCTTCGATAAATTATGTCACAAGACTTTAACCCATAAACTAAAGGCCTTAGGATTTAGTGAAAGTTTTTTAATCTGGATTTCATCTTATTTAAACAATAGAAGCTATCGTGTTACATTTAGAAATGAGCAGTCTGCTCAATTTTGCGTTAACTCTGGTGTTCCACAAGGAAGCTATTTGAGTCCCTTATTGTTTATTTTATATGTAAATGACTTTACATCGATCATAAAATCCTCCTGGATTTTAATTTATGCCGATGATATCAAAATCTTCAAAAATAAAAGTTCAATAAACGACTGTTTACTTCTTCAAGAAGACCTATATAAGCTTAGGGAATGGTGCAATAAAAACCGCTAACAAAAAATTATAACTTATATATATTTATTACATTCTTATCATCTGTGCAAATTTTCCGTTTTCTCCGATCTAACTTCTACAGACCACTATAACTACATAATTCAAAAGCCAATAAAATTCTAGTTTCATAAAAAGATTTTCTCGTGACTTCCGTGATCCTTATGTCCTCAAACTTCTTTAAATATCTTTTGTAAGGCCAGTACTTGAACACGGCTGCGTAGTATGGGCTCCATACTATATACATATTTCATATAAACAGACTTGAAGGTATTCAAATAAGGTTCATGCGTTTTTGCCTTCATCTTCATCCGTGGTCCGAAAGATCAGTACTTTTTCCTTATACTTACAGACTCATGATTATAAGTCTTCCCTCACTGTTGAAGCATAGACAGTATCTCCAGCTTTGTTTCATTATTAAATTAATCAATGGATCAATAAATTCTCCATCAGCTTTGTGCCGATTTAATTTTAGCTAGTCTAACTAGCTTAAGACATTTGCCCTTATGCCCGATATTCAGCAGAACAACAACAAATTATTGTGTGAATAGTCCTTTAAATCAATTGATATAAGTATTTAATAAGTATTATTATTTAATTACTTCTATAAACGACAATTTTAAAAGCATTGTAATTAGGGTAATTGCGGGAGAGATGCCGCGCTTTTTCAAAAATCAATGAAATTTTTTTATTGTAGTAAAATGAACTTAATTTATGCAAACAACTGAACAATGGATTTATGTTCTACCATAAAAAACACAATTAAAATTTAATAAAATAACAACTCTCATTAAAAATAACAAAAAAGGAAAATACATTAAGTGTGCCATCTCTCGCTACATGCATGGGGTGATGCCGCATGATAAATTCATTGAACTTAAAGTAGTCCAGTCATTTTAGGCATTTTAAACCACAATCTGCGGAAAAATTCCTAGTGAGCTGAATGCAGGAATTATTTTTTGTAGATAATTTTACTAGGGACAATTTTTATACGGACCACTATTGACCACTGAGCAATAAGTCGCGAGATATTTGCCAAAAACTGATTTTCGTGACCTTTTGACCTTCATAATTTTTTTAGCCGGCACGAATCGATGTCGATGTTTCACATCTTCATTACAACACCGTAATAAAGATGTATACAAAAATTCAGCTCACTAGGAATTTTTCCGCAGATAAAACCTAAAATGACTGGACTAAAAATTCGACAAGCAAAAATACAAACTTACTCTAAGCTACTAAGTACAGATCTTCCATCCAAAGCTCTCAGGAAAAATATTCGGGAACTTGGTATTGGACGTCAACAAATTATGTGCCCTGTTGAAACAAACCCAGATGATCTTAACACTAATTTCGCCAAAAATCAAACTGCGTCGTAGGATCCCGTTGAAAGACCTGAAAATATCCCTCGGTTAAATAACTTAAACTATAGTTTTCATTTCCAAAGTATTGATCAAGCGGACGTAGTTTTAAACATCCTTAAAATAAAGTCAAAAGCTACTGGTTTTGATGAAATGCATCCTGTGTTTATAAAAATAATTTTTCCACACATACTACCCTCTTTAACACACATTTTCAACACCATCATAATGGCATCCACTTTTCCTAATAAATGGAAAGACGCCAAGGTAATTCCTGTCCCTAAAAAACAAAATTCTCGATCTCCACCTGAATATAGGCCTATTTCCATCCTTCCTTTTTTATCTAAAGTTTTAGAAAAAATACTTCATGTACAAATCTTAGCTTTCCTTAAACAAAATAATCTTCTAGGTATTAACCAATCTGGGTATAGAAACAATCACAGCTGTGTATCTGCTTTACTCAAAGTAACTGATGATCTACGTTGCGCTTTTGATAAGGACCATGTGTCTTTCTTGGGATTATTAGATTTATTAGATCAAAAGCCTTCGATACAGTGAACCACAAAATATTAATTTCTAAAATAAAATATTTTTTTAACTTTTCAGACTCTTCAGCTAAGCTCATACTTTCATACCTCTCCGAAAGGCCACAAGCTGTTGTTGTTGGCAATCGTGTATCAAGTTTTGTGAACATTTTCACGGGTGTTCCTCAAGGATCAATTCTTGGCCCGTTGCTATTTTCGATGTACATTAACGATTTGCCTTCTAAAGTCGAGCATAGTTCTATTGACCTATATGCTAATGATGTACAGATTCGGTTAAGTTGCAAGTTAGGATTAATTGAAAATGGTGCTGTATTACTGAACAGCGATCTAAATAAAATCATGTCTTGGTCAGAAAAAAACTGTTTAAAATTGAACCCGTTCAAATCTAAATGTATAATTATTTATAAAAACGAGCTTGATTTAAGTTATTTCCCTTCAATTCGCATAGGTAATACAAATATTGAGTATGTTGATAGAATTAAAAACTTGGGAATCTGGTTCAATTCCACATTAAGCTGGGACTACCATATCCAAAGTATAATTGGAAAAATCTACGGTAGCCTCAGGAGTTTGTCTTATTCGAAACAATTCACTCCGCGAAATATAAGATTCCGGCTAGCAAAAACTCTGATTATTCCAATAATCACATACGGTGCTCAAATTTTCTGTTGCCTAAGCTCAGAAAAGAAAAGGAACTTAAATGTCGCTTTTAATAACATCATCCGTTACCTTAACAATCTCAAACGTTTTGACCATGTTTCTGAATATAAAGAAAATTTACTAGGATGTACTTTAAACGCATACTTGAATTACATAACTTTAAAAACTCTGAATAATGTTGTCACTAAAAAAGATCCACTTTACTTATATAACAAGTTAATTTTTTTCAAATTCAAATAGATCTTTTACTTTTATTCAACCAACACATACATGTTTAGCGACTAAACGACAATTCTTTGTGTGTGCTGTTAGACTATGGAATTCTCTACCATTAGACATTAGAAAACTACGAGGTACTTTAAATTTTGATAAAATGCTCTTTAGGTATTTGGCTAACAATCCTGATAATTCTTAAATAAAATTAAAATAAAATAAAAAAGTATTTTTTTTTCTCTCTCATGTAAATTGTATTATTGTAAAATTGTAAAATAATAATTAGTTTGTTGTATTGTTAAAATAATTTATAAATTGGTTTAACTTTTGCTTTTTAAGACTTAAGTCTGTTGTAAAAGATACTTGAATAAATAAATAAATAAAAAATAAATAAATAAAAATAAATAAACAATTAATTTGTGAAAGATGTATCTTTCGTTCTTGTATAAACACTGTACTGATGCCATTAACCAAATTATGCCATTCTAGAAAAAATATGAACTTGCTCATTCTTTATTGGCAAGTTGCCATTTTAAATGTCAAATCTTATTAAGGCTTAACTACATTCAGCACACTTATTAAGCCTTAACACATTCAACACAAAAGTAAAACAATTTTTTTTTTTCAACATACTGCTCAATCCTAACTCATTTTTGAAATTTTACAAAGGTAAGAGTTAGACCGCTTTTAACTTTTACTTTTGTGCAGGAGCACTTTTGTAAAATTTGAAATTTGAGATAGGTTTGAGCACTATGTTGGAAAAAAACAAAACATTTGTTTCTCTTTTGTACAAAAGTGTTGTTGATTTTCTAAAATCAAGAATGCCCGAATGGCGATTTTGTTTCAATAAATAAGATTCGCTACTAAAACCAATACTTTCTTGCTTTGAAACGAACGATTACGGATCTAATCGCTTTTTGTGACTGTGTGTTGCTTGGCTGCACTAAAAAAATCTTCAATTCGTTAATACATCATTATTTTGTTTTTATTTTCTGATTCCCTGCCACAAAATAAAAATTAATTAACAACACAACAATTGAGAAACTTCAAAACAAATATTGTTGTGTATGTGAGAATCTATATACAAATCCGTTTTGTATCCGTCTCCAAAAAGAGATTCAATGCGGATCTGTTTTTCCAGAAAAAAATTGGTTTTAATTCGAAACGAATCTGATTTTCAGAAAAAAAATTGACTGCGGATCGACGGCAGATCGATCGACGAAATCGACATTAGTTCTTGATTCCATTTTTATTTCTAGCCTTGTGTGTTAGGCTTTGGTTGTTTTTTGTTCTTGATATCCTTGCCAATAAATGTTGGCAAAATAATGCCAACATTGAAATCTCCCATTTATTGAACACGTGTAAATGAATGTCTTTAAAAAACTATTTCTGCCATCATTTTGCCATTCTTTTGGCTGAAATAATGGCAACTTTGCCATTCGTGTAAATCCCGTACAGTTTTCTTGTACCCATTTTTGACATTTTATGCATCCAGTCTTCTCATTTTTTGTTTCAAAATGATTTTCTCAACATTCGACATACATAATGGGATCTTCAGCCGGCTCATCTTTGCTTTTATTGGATTTTTTTCTTTGTTTGTCGTCCGGAAACTTGGAGGTTTTTTTCAACGAAACTGGGAGAAATTAAAACGGCTACTAACTGCCTTCGCCTTGAAAACTGGAGTTGTAGGTAGTGGTGAAATTGCTTGCAGTAGTTACATTGGCATTGGGTTTTCGAAAGATGATGAAGTGTGTGTTTCGTTTTTGGAATGATTGCAAGCATGCGATCCATTTCTGGTGGTTGGAATTACTGGTTCCAAGATTATTTAATGACATGAAACGGTATTTTCAGAAGGAAGAGGTTTCTCTAAAAAAAATTCTATCTTTTAATCGTCTCGATTCGTGTTCTAGCTGGTACACTAAATAGTTTTTCTGCTTTTCGGAGAGACATCCCATTTTCAATATTTTTTTCGGGATTCTTTCAGCGCCTCTTAAATACAACTATCACTCGTAGTTATTTCATATATTCTTATTTTAAAAACAGGTAAACAAATTTAACACTGCGC
This sequence comes from Philhelius pedissequus, assembly GCA_910595825.1. Lineage (NCBI taxonomy): Eukaryota > Metazoa > Arthropoda > Insecta > Diptera > Syrphidae > Philhelius > Philhelius pedissequus. Next base: position 20,174,376 of record OU343164.1, on the reverse strand, counting down.
ACCACACTTTAAAACGTAAGAAAAAAATTAAACAAAAAACACTTATTTGTCATATAAAATTATTTCCCTTGCAGAAATACGCGATAACTTCTTTCCGCATTAACTTTCTGTAACAAACTGAAAAATTTCCATAGTCAGTAAGGGATCATAAAATAATACATATATAAAAAAATCCAGTTAAATGTCGGCTCCAACCAATTTTTTGTCCTGCGTTTTTGGTTGAATACCCAACAAAAAAAAGCAAAATAAAATTTTTTGCGCGAATGATTGATGTATGATTTTGGTTGAATGCGGTATCTCTCCCGACGCGTCATCTCTCCCGCAATTACCCTATATTGTGTATTTATATTATAGGTAATATTAAGTGTATTCAAATTGTAATTAAATAGTTATAAGTTCTAACGTTAGTAAATTAACGGATTAACAAATAAAAAAATTGATGCCAAACTCTATCAAATTCTTTTGAAATATCAAGCGCCGCTGCTAGTTTAAGTAATACAGAAGTTTGAGTTTTGGTGCTGGAAGTGGGGCAGAGGTATGCTGGCGTTAAGCTCTGTCTACCTCGAAGGAAGGGTTGGTTCTTGTCCCTTTCCATGCATCTCTCACTCAGCAAACGAAAAATACATTAACGCGCTTGATTATCCTACGAAATGCGTCGCACATGTGGTGTTAACTGGCATCAAATTGAATGTTCTCATTGCATCAACAACGTGGTTTCAAGCAGAATGTTACTGTTAAGGTCACCACAAATTATAATTTTAGAAGCACACAATATATTTCCTTCAAGCAAAATGAATAGTGGGGTTGTATCTATATATCTATTAGGTCTATATACTGAACCGATGATGAGACTACCTTCACTATCTGACATTATGGTGACAAAAATGAAAAATGAAATCAATAGCGCTTCCAAGTTCCGATCTACAGATAAATTTGCATTTAATGCATTCGCGAATGTAGACTGCTCTCCAACCACCTCTTCTACCATCGATCCTATCAGCACGGAATAGATTATATCCAGCTAAAAAACACATTCTATCATACACATCCTCATTGAGCCATGTCTCAGTGACACATATGATATCGACCTTGGATCCTTCGAACAAATCCCTAAACTCGTCAATTTTAGCTAATAAGCTCTGAGCGCTTAAGTGGCACTCATGTAAGCCACTAATTTGACTTACTACGACACGCATCATATAACGAAGCATTAGTTGTGTATTCTGACACTTTAACCCTACATCGCTTTGGCAAAGTAGTTTTTCCTTTTCATTTCGATATTTTGTTGCAGATGTTAATACATAGTTTTTTTCATAAGGTGATCGCAATTTAATAATTATGGTGGTGTTGTTATTGTCACTTTTACTTGACGGACGAGTGCGGAAGATGTCATTCCGAGTGGGTGGTTTTATCTGGATAGTATAACAGAGATGGTTAAAATATGTTCGAAGGTAGTGTGGGGAATCCCAAACAACACCGCATAACTTCCTATCCTTTTATTATATCCTCAAGTACGCCTTCAATCTATTGTATATTCTTTGTAGTGTTTGAATTGAAAGTTCAGATCGCCAGGCAGAGCTTAGTCTTTTCATTCGATAGTGAGGATTTAAGTTGAGTGATGTCTGATTTAAGTTCGTAGATACCAGTGTTTGAAGTGTTGTTTGAAGTCTCAAATTGGGTGACCATTGTGTTTATTTGCGATATGTTCCTATTAATTTCAGTAAATTGATTTTGCATGCTAAGAACAAGCTTTTCGTTAAGGAGATAATGCACTCACTTTGCTTTTTAAGTTTCTCGTCTATTATTTTCCACATCTTGCTATCATCCGCTGTCATGCTCGTATTAGTCAATTTTAGTTGTGAAGATCCCAAGAAAGTTCCAGGTGAGTTTGGTTTGAAATAGGTTGGGTGTTTCTTTTTAGTTGAGCCGTTTTTTATTATGTCTGACATGTAGGATAAGCTAATATGGGTTTCTAGGGTTATGTATGACAGACTAAGTTTGACAAGACTTGGTTAAGGCAGGGTTAACACAACAAAGAAACCAATTTTTTTTGTCCAATCTAACACCTTTTAATTAATAGTTTTTTTGTTTAACTATGCATATAATTTGATAATCGCACTGTACTGGATCTAAATTACTCGTAGGTAATTTAAGGGATAACTAGAACAAAGAATTTGCCCGCCAAAAAGAAACACGTCTATACTATAGCTCTCTTCATCTCTATAATGGATATAGGGATAGGAAATTAAATTATTTAGGATCGGATTTAGAAAAAAATAAAATGCACGCCTGGATTGCACGAACCTGCTCTTATGTTCGATCACATCCTATGCGAAAGATTTCTATTAAAAATATGAATATATTTTTAAAGTCGTGTTTTACTTAATTTTTTTAATAAATTTTGTTTTTAATTTGTTTCTTTAAACAAATTGGTATAACAATCTTAATAGACCAAGATCCCATGGCCGGCAGACATACGTCATTTTATCATAGTTGAACTTTTTTCTGTGAATAGATACCAAAGTAGATAAGAATGAATGGATATTCCGAATTTTCAAAGTTGGGGCTTTTCGGAGATATGCAATGTTGAAAGCGCACACCCACCTACGTTATTTTATCAAAGCTAATTTTTTTAATATGTTTAGGGGGATAGTGTCTCAAACCTTGTATGACACTTGTCAAACACCTACAATGGGACATTTGGTCTGGCAGACACCTTTAAGATGTCATCTTAAAGTTGTCCTATATGCCTATATGCCACTGTATGAGAGAAAGGGTAGGGTTTGAGCCGATATCCTTCAGAAAGGGGACATTTTAATTTGCTAAAACTAAAATCCGTAAGTGCTGAACCCGCACTATAGATTTAAATCCTGGGCATATATGTATAATGAAAACAAAATGTTCGCTATGTTTTTTTCTTCTATAAAATATATTTGTGGAACGAGAAATTTAATACTTTTTTTGAATTAGTTTTTTATTCATTTTTTTTATTTATCCCGTAAAATCGCTTACACTTACAAGTACTCAAGGAGTCATAACACTTTCTGGCAGCGTCGAATTAACAACGAACTGCGCTGCAAGCAAATTGGCTTCTTCGCGAGTGGTGATAAAAGTGGCGTTTTGAAGTAATTATTAACATACACATAAAATTTTAATTTCAAAAAAATTCAGTGACTTGTTCTTGAAAAATAGATTTTTCCAAAAAAAATATTTATTTTTTTAAAAATCGCAAAACCTATTTCTTTTTACAATTTGAGTTTTTTTAACACTTTAAGGGAGCATTTGGATACATGAAATAATTCGCTTCATCCAGTAGTGAGAAAGTCGAAAATATAAAAAGTGGTTTTATTGGAAGTACCGTTAACAAGTACCTACTCAAAGTATTTTTTTTTACTGTAAAGTGGACTGCACTAATTTAAGAACACACACATTTTTTTTGTAAAAGTTCTTGGAGCCGTTTTTGAAAATACCTTTTTTTCTTATGTTAGGAAAATAGTTTTTTTTAAACTTTTCAAGCTAATGTTAAAAAACTACCAATACGAAGTTTCAAAATAAAATCGATTTTCGAAATTTTGAGTTTCAAAATATAATTTTTTTTAAATAAAAAAAAAATTGAAAAATTTTGGCTTACATTACCGATTTCCAGAAAATCGAAAACCAGAAAATGGTTCTACTAGAAGTACCTAATATAACCATTTAAAATAAAATACCAAAAATTACCTTTTCCCGTATTAATGAACTGATTTTTTTTTTAAATCGTTGCAGACGGTTTTGAGACGAATAAGACTTTTGTCCTAAGCATGAAAAAAAAACGTGTGGGCATATTACAGAGAAACAATATATATATAGACACAGAGTTCAAAGCAAATCCATCCAACCGCTTAGGCTGTAGACTCGAGGACAGGGAGACAGACGGAATTGCGGGACCCAGTTTTTTCGTCTTCGCTATCATTGTAATGTGAAGTTTGATCAAAATTCAGAGTTCGATTTTTTTACGAATCCATAACTTTCCATAATGTAGTACCTATATATCGCAAGTAAGAATGTGACACATTCACCCCACATTTTCCTATTAAAGAATATGATTAAGCTATAATATTCAGCTAAATTATGTATTCTTTATATTAAAAACCGGATGGCTTAAAATTAGAAGATGATTCAAACTATTAAAACATTACAAATATCTTATTAACATTAAAAGAAAAGTTCGATTTAAAACTTATCTTTTGTAACAAATGTATCTGTTTATATCAGAGTCTAGAATTCGCTTAAAACAGTTTTCTTTCGCTTCCATTTCTATTTTTACCTACAAACGTTGCTACCGAACTAAAAAAAAAAGTTTAGACAAGTACAATGACAGGAATGCTATTTCCATCAGAGGGTTTTTTTTTCTGTAGGAAATTCCTGGTAGCTATTCATGAATTAAATTTTATATCTCATTTTATCTCAGTTTTATAAGTTGCTCTTCTATCGGGAATGATGCCGATAGACATTTTTGTAAAAGGATCCCACAGACACCCATGCTGTTTAATATGTTCATGTTTAAAATATCCCGAAAACACCAATTAGGCCCTACAAATGCTTACAGGAGGAAAAAAGTACATTGTTGTAATTGATTATGGGGAATTCTCCGGTTGGATGGCTTTAGTATTCGTCGAGACAAAAATAGAATGGACCACTTTGCGATACTACCCGGACACTGAAGGCCCACCACATCAAAGTCGAGAGAAATAATCAGAAACATTAATTTGTTTAAATGTTAAACTGATTTCATGCATAGCACAAATGCTGCGAGCATTTATGGCCTAGAATTTTCCACAGAAATCTATATAATAAATACAAATTAAAAAATGAATTAATTAATAAGTTTTCTCAAGATATTGACGCAACTTTCATATTTTTACAATCTGATATATTAAACTTACTTGGCCGCTGTTTTCCTGTGCTGTATATCTTCATTGTAAAAAACTAAAAAGGTTAATTAATACAGCTTTGTTTGTTTTTTAGCTTTTTTCATTCGAAGTAATTGAATATGTATTTTCCCCTTGGACAATTTTAACTCGTCCAGCACTAACAATTAAGCTTTCATAAAATGTATGGACCAACAGACAAAAACTAAATAAAATGCACGACTGCATCGCACGTGCTTGCTCTTATTTTCGATCACATCGTATGCACAAGATTCATAATAGAAACAGCAACATATATATTTTTAAAGTGGTTTTTTACTTAATTTTATAAGAAAAAATTGGTATTGCTATTGATTTGAAATATAATTTCAAAATAAAATCATCCGCCCTTTGAATTGTCAACAAAAAAAATGTTTTTCATGGCCGTGGCGCGATAGTTGTGTGCTCGCCTGTCAACCTCGTGGTTGCAGGTTCGATTCCTGCCGTTGTCTATGTCTTCTTATATTCCATTAAAAACCAATTCTCAAAATTGTCATAAAATAAGTTGCTGCTTTGCTCATTACATGTTGTTTAGGCATAACACTAACAACGTGTGATTGAGTAAGCTAGCATACCCATTAAGTATGACATCGATACAAATAAAATAATGCGAATTATAAGGGACATACATAAATAAGACACGGTAATTCTCTCCGCATTAGTTCAGCCGCCATCCCTGGAGGTAAATCTGAGACAACAACCAGCTCTAGTCTCAGAACATCGCGTCACACATCTTTCCTATCCTTCTTTCTCTTCTTCACCAGATGCCGCGCTGTGTTAAGAAAAACATATAAAGGGTATTCATAACCCCTTGAGCGCGTGCAAAGTTATAAAAAAAAAAAAAAAAAAAAAAAATTAAAAAAATATTTTTTGAAAATGTTGTCATTTGAAGGACCTCCTGTACAAAAATGTTGATCGAAATTCATTGAGCCGTTAATGAGTTAGTCGAAAATGTAAAAAATATGGTTCTATAACAGGTACCGTTAATAACTTTTTAGGTAAACATTTCTTTAAACGAAAATGTAGAGTAGAGTAAAACCTGACAATGGGGATGTATAATAGGACCTACTCATATTCGGACCGCACCTTATGCATTCCCTGCTATTTTTCATACAAATTTCTCTTTATAATCGGGACACCTGCTAATCGGAGCATGGACCACTAAGATAACATGCATTGATTCATGTCTTCACCTGTCTAATTGGTCCAAGCTTAGTGTATATTTATGCATCGCCATCGCATACCGCCAGCCGTCGGCGGTTACTTTTGGTTTATTTTGTGATTTCCTATAATAAGTTTGTAATTTTAGCTTTGGCTAGTTGGCGAATGATACAATTTGAATTTGAAAAAAAGTCGTTTGTTTTTGGTTTTCAATAGAGCTGCTAAGCTTAAAAGCAAAGCATAAGTACAATGAGTAATCGAAATTACAGTGGGCTTGATCTGGAAAATAAGGTTATTAAGTGTTTCGAAGATGCACTTTTGTTTCAAGGAGATCATGCAAAGAAATTTGAATTCAAACCTCAAATCCAAAGAATTTTTGAGCGCGAAGGAGGACTATCATTTGAAAAATTCGTACAAAACGTATAAAATCATCTGTATATTTTGCCGAAATTGATGTCTTGACATTTAAATGGTTTTGCTTAGAAAGACAGAAGAATTTGCCAACTTCTGGTACAATTCTTCAAGCAAAAACACTGGCTATAGCAACAAATCTAATTGTATATTTTCTGGAATTTTATAGGAGGTATATGCACCGGCATTAGTATTTTTATGTATATACACATTGGTATATATATAGTCTTAACAGACACGTATGCATGAGGGAAAAACCTTTCTAAGTGGACCGGTCCGATTAAAACGGAACCTCCACAATCGGACCACCTCCTAATTGGACCACTTTTCTTCAGTCCCAGGGGTGGTCCAATTTGACAGGTTTTACGGTATACCTATAGGAGTGCCATGATTTTTTTCATCAAAATCCTTTGACCCATTTTTGAAATAATTAACCATTTTTGCTTCAAAAAATGCACGAGTACGATAACTCAGGCACCCGCCGCAAAATAATAACGTATTTTTTCTAGAGGGGTTTAATACAATCAGAGACGTTGGTCCATCTCCCCTTGCTTAGGCGAGAGGGGCAATTTTCTTAAAAAAACTTACTTTAAATGAAAAATATTAAAAAATAACGGCAACATTTACAATAGAAAAATTATAGGTTTTCTCAAAGCCAGAAATCTGAGATTTTATTTTTTGTTTCAGTATAGTTACTTTTGCTAACAGTTTTTGAAAAAAATACATTCAAACTCAAAATTTATCAACAAAATTATTTTTGTTTAATGTACTAAATATAAGGCAAGTAAGACATTACGTCTATGATCGAAGCCTAAAAAAGTGATTTAAAAAAATGTCTGTCTGTCAGTGTGTCCGTCTATATGTATAACGAGCTGCAGCCTAAACGACTTAAGCGATTACCATCAAATTTGGTGTGTGATTCTTTTGGCATTCCTCAGAGGGGAAATTGAAATTTTATTTTTAGGCCTAAAAATAACGGTACCTGCCATATAACCGTTAAGGAAAAAAATTCTTAACACTAATATGAATGTAGATAATAACAAAAAAATCTAAATTTCTAGAGAATCTGAGACTGCTAACTATTAAATTTAACAAATGCGTTAACATGCTATTCCTTTTAATTTGTTAAACGTTTTTTTTTTATTTTTTTTCTCTTCTTTCTTTAATTTATAGATCTACTGATCGTATATTTTTAAATTTTTAAGTTTTTATATTTTATTATTTAACTGCTTGCATGGATTTCTCGGTAACGGTACATTCAATTTCTGTCAAATTTTATATCTGAGAAGATCTAGGTAGCCAAACTAATTCTGCATACGAACGTTTTGAAAAACTTTTTTTCTAATTAAAATTTGAAAAAAAAAATTAGTTTTAGTTTTATAATCACATGTTTATTAAGGAAACTCTATAAAACTGCATACCAAAATTATAATTATTATTATTATTATTATTATTATTTTTATTTCAGGTTACAATATTTACAAATTTCACATATACTTTACAATTTTTCTATACAGTATCAATTATCAAGGAAAAATTAAATAAAATAAAATAGTTATTCAACCATGAACAATAATTGTAACTAATACACTTTGTGGCAAGAAGTGCCAGTATCAAGTGTTTTTTTTTAAGAAGATTTATAAAAACTAATATGTCATACGGAGCCGCGCAGGAAGAAAAAAGCGATTGTTTTCTTGAGATTTGAAATGGAGGCGAAAAAGATTTTTTTTTTTTTTTTAATTTTTATTTTTAGGAGAGAAAAGGTAATTATTTTGGATTGTAATGCGAAGTTAGTTCAATACTTGTATCAATATTTCTACACCATCACTATTAAGTAGCCATAATCGAAGACGGCTGAAAAAAATTGATTTACTATCTATTTGCTTGCGTATATCCCATGGTAGCTTGTTGTAAATAAAGGGAGCAATTATAGTGACAAGCCGTCTATAGTGTTCCGTCCTTACTCTAGGAACTACAACAGAGTTTGAATTACGTAGTGAATGAATTTCATTCATTCGTTTGTTGTGATATCCCCCTCGTAAAAAGAATATTCTCAATACCTTAAACACATATAAATAACGAAGTGGCAAAATGTCTAGTGTTTTGAACAATGGGAGCGAGGGCTCCCATCTAGGTTTGAAAACCATTACCCTTAGTACCTTTTTTTGAGCAGTAATGAGTGGTTGCATGTTGCTTATAAATGCACTTCCCCAGCAGGTTATCCCATACTCAAGTCGGGAATTTACAAGAGCATAGTAGATTGTAACTAAAAGATTCGATGGTACAAATTTACGAAGATGATATATTTTATTCAAACTTATGTAGATCAACTGTTTTACATTAGCAATGTGGCTTTTCCAGTTTAGCTTACTATCCAGCGTAACTCCTAAGTATCTGAATTCACTAACCGGTTCAAGACTTAAGCACTCGGCACTGCAATTTAAGCGATCACAACCTGTGACGTGGTGTTCTATTTCATCCAGATTAAAAGTTTTTGAGAGCGAAAATGACATGACTTTAGACTTACTACTATATTATGATATTTGAACCAACAGTTCAATGAAACAAGATCTATATTTATTTGTTGCTTAAGGTTTACTATATCAACTGCAGCGTAGGCAAGAGCCAGATCATCCGCGAATGCAACAATATTTCCATTTAGAGGCAAATTGAAAACAGAGTTTATATATATTAAAAAGAGCAAAGGGCCAAGCACTGACCCTTGGGGAACGCCAGCTTCTGAGCAGGGTAATACATCACTCATCATTGCATTTGCAGAAACATATTGCTTTCTATTCGAAAGATACGAGGATAACCAACAGAGGATATTACTTCTAAAACCAAATCTATACAGTTTACGTAACAAGATCTTATGGTTAACAAGGTCAAATGCATTTGTTAGGTCAAGGAACATACCAGCTGACAATTGAGATTTGTCTAATGTTTTATAAATATTTTCTAAAAACTCTATAATCGTGTCTTCTGTAGATTTCCCTTTCCGAAATCCAAATTGTCTATCATTTAAAAGCTTATATTTATCAATAAATTTGATCATTCGAAAGGAAATAATTTTTTTCAAAAACTTTTGAAAACACAGATAGCAGGGATATTGGCCGGTAGTTGTTCGGGTCATACTTTGCGCCTTTTTTGTGGATAGGTATTATAATTGATGTTTTAAGGCACTCAGGAAAAATTCCTGATACAAAGCTTTTATTTATTAAAAATAAAAGTGGAGCAGCTATATACGGATAATTTTTTTTCAAGATCACGCTGCTGATTCCATCAGGTCCACTTGAATATTTAGGTTTCAGATTATATACGACTTTGGCTATATCGGTTTCTAATATTGACCCAAGAAAAAATTACGAGGTTGTTTGAGAATCTAAGTAAGGCTCTATTTCTAATCCGGTAGATCTTAAGGAGCTTTGTTTGTATGTTCCGGCTACATTTTTGAAAAACTCATTGAGACTGTTGCATATTAGTAAGTTATCCGTAGCTATTAAATTATTACTAAGTCGTAAGCTTTGTATGCAGTTTTCACTAACACTTTTACCTAGGATATCGTTTACTATTTGCCATTGACGTTTAGGATTTTTCGCATTATACTCAAATTGACGTTTATAATAAGATTGTTTTTGTGAATTTATTTGTTCAAAAATGTCTTTCCTCAGTTGTTTATAAAGCAATTTAATAGGTACTATATGAAAATTGTTTTTATTTCGTCTGTAGAAAATATTCTTTTCATTAATTTTTTTACATAGAGCATCCGTCATCCATGGTTTTAATTTAACTAGCTTCGACTTTCTGGAGCTATGTTTACAATTATCTATATAATGATTAATTATTTTGATAAATATATCAAAACCGGCTGAAGGACAATTTGAACTATATACTTGAGACCAGGATTCTTTTGAAAGATAGTCATTAAGTGCACCAAAGTTAATTTTTGTTGTTGTATTTGTATTATTGCTGTGTTTTAAGCTTTTACCAAGAGTAGTTAACAGATTAGGAAACAAAACACCGGTAGCACAATGGTCAGTAATATCCCAATCAAGTACAAAAGGAGTTACTTCTAGATTATTTATAGCGTTGAGAAATATGTGATCAATACAAGTTTTCGTATTTTCAGTTACCCTAGTAGGAACATTTATAAGTGACTCAAAGCCCATCGAGGACAGAAGGAGATAATAGTTATCGCTAGTAGACGGTAAACCCAAAATATCGATATTTATGTCACCCACAATGCAAGTGTTTTCATTATTTAATAAAGGTATAATATCTTCGATGTCTTTTAGGAAGACCTCCCTAGAAACAAACTGCAGACGATACAAGCAAACGACATTTATTATAAAAGTATCTAAAATTACCTTAAGTACAATACAGTCGGCACTTACAAGATTCGGTGTAAAAACATTTTCTATAACAAGTGTATTTTTGACAAAAACAGCTATTCCGCCCGAAGGGTATGTATTATTACAATTCGCCAAGAGATTATAACCCGGTAACGAAAAATAACTTATTTCATGGTTGAATATCCAGATTTCTGATAAAACAATTATATGAGGTAGCTCAACAAAACTATTATTGCAGATAAGAACAAAAAGAATCAAAATTTTTTCTAATGCTTCTAATGTTTTGATGAAAAATTATGAAATCATTATGACTAGCGTTAAAATTTGAGCCGATAAAAATCTCATTACAATTACTACAATTTTCAAGATCAAAAATTTCGTTTGGATTAGGCATAGTTAAATTATAAAAATTAAAATAAATACAGTGACTTAATCTAAGTGATTCAGATCGTTGATGATCTGAATATATATGATCTTACTACCAGTAGCTCGCCTCATCATGATTCTCCCATTTCTCACCCATAGATATTGGTAGCCTGAGTTCTTTTTCGCCTTCTTCGCCTCATTGAGTAGTATTTTAGACTCAGTTGAAAGCCAGTCGTTGACAAAGATGTGTCCCTCACTCGATGAGAAAACTTCTTTAGCATCTATTGGTCCTTTTTTTGCATATACGGCAGACAAGATGCGCTCCTTTGTTCTTTTACTGTGTAGCTTTACAACAATAGTGCTTGATCTATTGCCTTTGATTTGTTTCCTGTAACACGAGTTTAAGTCCACCTCAGTAGCATCGACTCCAACACCATTGGTGATGACATCAACCGCTGTGGTGTACACATTTTCGTTTTCGATGTGCGGGACATTGCGCAGTTCAATGTACTTTTCGTGGATTAGCTGTTCGGCACTATTTAGCTTCACTATTGTTTGATTTAGCTGCGATTTCAGCTGCTCGTTCTCTTCTTTCATTGTGGCTAGCATTTCAGTGGCCTTTTCCAGTGCTTCAAGTTGCGTTTGCATTGCTTTTAATGATTCCGCGGTCGATGTTATTGTACTTCGTAAGTCAATGACCTGCTGGTGTATACCTTCCAGAGTAATTTTGTTCGTAGAACTTACACTGGTCGATAAGAATGATAATCTACGAGAGTCATTCAATTTAGACTTTACACAAGCTTGACAGCACCACGAGTCTTTGTTTTTTACAAGATGCTCCAATTCCGCGGCTTTTAGCTTAGCACACATAGCATGTAAAGTACCGCGACACTCAGTGCAAGTGATTTTACTTGCATCACGTCCGATTTTTACTTTGCAGATCTTACATGCAACCATGGGGAAATTAAAAAACAAATTGTTTTCAAAAAACTAAAAATAAAGACAGGATTTCATCAAAATCTGCCCTACAATTTTCGAGATTCTTCATTATAAAATTTTCATTGATCCGTGGCATCTATTGGTGTTTTTCGTTTTTCTTTTCTAGAAACCGATTAAAGTGGTGGTTTTGGCAGTTTTTAAAAAAGGGTTTTCACCCACCTAAACAGCATTCACTCTCATTTATACATTTGTATGTACATATTATATTTACATACCTTGATTCTCTATATATAGGGAGGTTTATATTACCCTCCTAATTTTCAAAATTCAAATCCATTTAAATATACATTTGTAGGTATGTAGGTACCCATATAACCATTCCTTGCCGTCGACAATTCACTATCATTCAAGGTAAACTTACCTACATCGGCTTGGAAAATGCATAGGATAACTAGACCTATGCCTACTAATAGCGTCAGTGGTTAGCTACACTAAAGTTGTTAGCTACAAGAGCAAGTTCGTACGATCCAGTCGAGCATTTTATTTTATTCAAAATTGTGAAACTAAGTATGTATGTGTTAAATTGGCTTCAAATATTTGATGTTTCTATAAATTCTTCATCGAACACTGAAAACTAAATGATTTTATGTTTGCACAATCGTTCACCTACAAGTAATCAACATGACACCAATGGAAGCGTGGTCAGGTAAGAATCCTGCTTTTAGTCATCTAAAAGTTTTTGGTTCCGTCGCAGTGGCGCTGGAAAATGTACGTAAAAAGAACAAATTCCAAGCGAAAGGCAAGGAATACCGCATGGTTGGCTACTCGAGGGAAGCAAAAGGTTAAAGACTGTATGACGCAGTGGCGAGACAAGTGGTTGAAAAACGAGATGTCCTATTCGACTAGCTAGGTTAAATGGAGCACTCTAATAGCTATAACATTACATTTGGTTTAGCAAATGAGGCTCAAATAAGTATCAGAATTGTTGATGTCGATGACGAGGTTACCGGAGATGCTTAGAGTAATGGTGACGACACGATGATGTTGATGCGAATTAGCACAGTAGCGAATGAGACGACTATTTTGAGGAGGCTTCGGATCAGCGTAGCAATACCAATGACTTAAACACCGCAGCTAAAAATTTTAAAGAAAATGATCTGAGGGTTAGACCCAGCGAACCAAAAGTGATTCGGTCTTGAAAGAAATTCAATGTACTAAATAAATTGGTTGCCAGTAACGTACCAATTCCCTTATCCTACGATGAGCAGCAAGTACGATTCATCTTGACGTGATACTATGCAGAGGGAGTTTGATGCCTTGATTGTGAATCATATCGACTGGAAAGCTTACGTTTTATCCTGGCACTGGTCTTATTGCTGAAGAAGGCAATATACGGCTTAAAACAAGGAGAACGGGAGTAGAACTGTAAACTTAATGGCGTTTTGTGAGGAATTGGGTCCATTCCTTGCGATAAGAGCCCTGCCTGTATAGGCAGCATGGGAGAGGTAACTTTTCACTAATCCTTGTATATGTTGACGATCTCATTATAGCATGCCAATCAAAACGAGACTTGATACAAATAAAAACAGCTATTTCAAGTTCGTTTGAGTGTGTTGATAAGGGGCCGTTGCAGCAGTTCCTTGGAATAAAGATCCAACCTGAAGGTGAACTAGGTGATATTACTTTGCATCAGACACAATACTTTAAAGATATGTTACAACGGCATGGCATCGAAAATTGTAGGCCAGCATCAACGCCGTTATATGCAGGGTGGCATGTGATAGCAATAAAAATCACAAGGTAGATGCTGTTCAATATCAGTCAGCAATTGGCGAGCTGATGTGCTTGGCCTTAACGACCAGACCGAAAAGTTTGCACTCAGTTGCGAAATTAGCGCAGCGGAACAAAGATCCGCACAACGTGCATCTTTCTGGTGTAAAGCATATTATGAGGTATTTGGCATCTACGGCTGACATGAAGCTGCATTACATAGAGTGCGGGCAATCATTTACTGGTTACATCGACGCTGATAGGGCGGTGACAAGGTCGACTGCAAATCATATACTGGTTACCTGGTTTTCCTAGCAGGTGGCCCGGTATCTTGGAAATGGGAGAAGCAACGTAGTGTGGCCCTCAGCAGCACTGAAGCTGAGTATATGGCGTTATCGACTGCGAGCAAGGAGGCCATAGCAATGCGATGGCTCATTATTAAAATTGGATGTGGTGAGACGGACACCCCAACTCTTGTGTAAACGGACATAACTTAAGCGTGCAGCAACTTGCAAGGAACCCTGTCCATCATGCGAGGACTAAGCATGTGGATATAAGGTATCATTTCGTTCGACAAATTGTTAATGAAGGTCAAATTGTTTTGAAATATGCAGCGACGGACGTGATGGTAGCTGACATATTAACAAAAAATCTGCCGAAGAATAAACATAATGGCGCATAATTTTAAACAGCCTGATGTTAAGGGCTTAGCATGATACTACTTAGCAGTTTTTTTATTCTAAAACACTTTACTAATTTTAAACACTTTTTAACTAGCATCATACTAAATCTATTTTCTTCATAATCTACAACCAAACACGACTAAAATAGTGCAAAAAAGTAAGCGAATATAACTTCTAAAGTAGCCGTTTTGTGATTTTAACTTTAGTAAAATGTTAAGAAAATAGTACGATACTAAACTGGTTTAAGATTAGCAAAATCCTCTTTTTAGCCTAGTATCATACTAAAAATGATTTAACATATTACTAAATCGACTAAAATTTTGCGCCAATGAATTTAAAAAATGTTAACTTTGAAGTAAACATATTTTTGTTGTTAAACATGCTTACATTGAGGAAAGGTGTTGAAAATTGTATGTATATAATATTTACACCTATATACCAATGCACGCTATATAATAGAATTAAGTCAGTCACGAATAAACTTTTGAAGTTTACACATGGTGGTCGTTTCCTTGTTCTTATTCTGGTTACCATATTCCAATTCGTAAGCTGAAAAATCAACAATATAGGTGCTTAGTTAGGTACTTAATTAGGAGGAAAAGCAGAGAGAAAACAAAAATCTACACTTATTTACTTCCTTTTTGTTCACTTCAATTTCCCTCTAAGATTATGTCTTAAGTTCGTTCTCTCGTCTTTATTGGTTAATTTTTTTGCGGGATATACACTGTTCAAATGCATGTCATGCATATGAGAGAGTATTCCTTGATTTAACAAAAATTATAACGTTTTGATTTTGCTTCAAGCACTCACAATTTATACGTGAGTTATTTTCACGAACACACTCTCATATGCATGACATGCATTTGAACAGTGTATATCCCGCGTTATAGCAATTTGTCTTCCTCTCTTTTGTTTACGAAAATAAAATTTGATTTCATGAATGAATTATACTTGTCATATATGCATTTGTTGCTATGTATATTATTTTAGCCCCTCAAAAAAAATTGAGTCATATAATTGTTTCTCTTCCGCTGGCGCTATTAATTTTTTCTTAGGCCGTGACTATATTAGAAATATTTATTTTGGCCATTATTGCAGACACTTTTACTGAAATTTATATTTCTTTGCTATGTGGGCAAAAACAAATCCCGAAATTTAATTCTTCTCCAAGAATCGGTAGACGCTTTATGTACTTTAGTATATGAATAATCTGTTTCAATGAATTATTGGAATTTAACATGAAAAAAAGCAAACTATGTGAGAAATTTGTGCACGATGAATGGGGGATGTCATGAAATGTCAAATTTTATTTCTCCGTTTATTTCTTCAGAGAAGACAAGAAATAAATACAGATTCTTCCTCCACAAGAAATATTGAGTACATGACACATTTCTTGCAATCATTTATTTCAAGTGGAGGAGTAAGATTACATACACGCATGAATCAAATAAAACAAGATTACGACACTTCGTTTTTTTGTCTTATTCGGCTAACGTCACGCGAGATTACAAAATCTGACAGCAACAAAAAAATTTTTGTTAGTCCGATGTGGATTAATGAATTTTTCGTGCGCCAATAATATAAACATGCAATTTGTTTTATTAATTGAATTTAAATTAATTGCGAAAAAAATCAATAATCAGGGAAGTAAGAGTGCTTAATGGATATCGAAGACTTAATATAAATTTAGCAAAACAACAATCTGTGTAGATTATTGTGCATTAAATAAATTTAAAATGTTGTAACTATGTTTTAAATTTTTATATTTGTTTTTTTTCATTTTGCATTTTTTGCATAAGGCTGCAATACATCCTCGCTTGGAAAAAAAGTTTTTTTATTTCCACATTGCAGTCAATGTCTTTGGCCTGGACAAATTACTAAGTCTTCTCCGTTGAAGGATTTGAAGATGTTATCGAAGTTCGTCAAGTCATTCAACATGATTACAAATATAATTCTTAAGGGGATGAAAGCCTTTATACCGAACAAAACCAAAAGCATCAAACCAAAGGAAAACTCATGGTTCGATTTGAGCTGTAAGGAGGTTATCAGGTTGAGAGAGGTAAGTTTCCGATGTTATAAAGCCAACCCAACTGCGGAAAACCGGAATAAGTTCAAACAAGCTAAAAAGACCTGTAATAGTCCTATTCAAAGAACCAAATTTCTACATGAGCAAAAATTAAGGCAAAAAATACTACAATGTCCCAAAGGTAGTAAAAATTTTTGGTCAGTTGTAAAAAACGTACTAAATTCCACCAGCTCGTCGGTTCCAACGCACGTTTCCAATAACACTCCTGTGATAAGCGCACAAGAAAAAGAAAATTTGCTAGCAGCTCAGTTTGCTGCTTATTCTACGCTTCCACAAAGTGTCATGACTCCTCCTGTACTTGAGAGCATAAACAGTTTCATGGGACGTATCTTCTTTCGTACTCGTGCAGTTGCTAGAGTTCTTAAAGATCTTGACATACACAAATCCGCTGGTCCAGATAGTATCTCCCCTATTGTTCTGAAGAGGTGTTCTTCTACGCTGGCAAAACCACTGCGTGAGCTTTTCCATCTGTCCTACTCTACTGGTCTCTTTCCGAGTAGGTGGAAAACAGCATTTGTCCAGCCTGTCCCTAAAAAAGGCGAATCTTCTTCACCCTCTAACTTCCGTCCAATTGCACTTACGTCCCTTCTTTCCAAGGTCATGGAAACGCTGATTAACTATCAGCTTAAGAAATATCTTGAAGAACGAAAGCTCCTTAATGACCGACGGTATGGCTTTCGTGGCAATAGGTCCACTGGTGATCTGATGGTATATCTCACCGAAAAGTGGCACAAATCTTTACATCGTTTTGGAAAAAGTAAGATTATTGCGCTTGATATTTGAAAAGCATTTGATAGAGTTTGGCATCAGGCTCTCTTATCGAAAATGCGTGCATTTGGTATCGAAGAATCTCTTCTTCGTTGGATTAGAAATTACCTTTCGGATCCCTCAATACAAGTTGTATTGGACGGTTTCAAGTCTGAAATTCATAAAATAAATGCTGGTGTGCCCCAGGGCTCCGTTCTGTCTCCAACTCTCTTTCTCATTTTCATCAATGATCTCTTGTCTGAAACTTCTAATCCAATATACTGTTTTTCTGACGACAGTACCGTCAGCTTTTCATACTCGTTTTTAGATTCTCATCCATGTCCTTCGGATGTGGAACTTGAACGGCAGCGTATGATTAGCTCATTAAATTCTGATCTAGATAGCATTGTCCAAGGGGGAATAAAAAACCGCGTAGAATTTAATGCTTCAAAAACCCAATGCTGTCTTCTGTGGTTAAAGCGGGACCCTCCCCCAATGCCGTTGTCCATTAGCGGAGCTTACATCGAGGAAACCGAACAACTTTCAGTTCTCGGTATTGTGCATCACTGACCACCTTTTGTGGAATGAACACATATTCGACGTCGCCAAAAATGCTGCAAGATGTTTGGGTTTTCTGAGACGATGCAAGAAACATTTCTCCCCTTTTGATCTGGCTGTAATCTATAAGGCCTTCATTCGTCCAAAGCTTGAGTACAATTGTCATATTTGGACAGGTGCTCCCATAACGCACTTAAGTCTCCTGGACAGAATCCAAAAAAGAGCTTTAAAAATGATAGGTGATGAAACAATAACTTAAATAATTGAGCCTCTCTCGCACCGTCGCAATGTTTCATGCCTTTCATTATTTTATCGGTATTATAATAAACAGTGTTCTAGTGAAATAGCCAGTTGCATTCCTCCCCTTAAACTATTCAACCGTAACACTCGTGCTTCTAGGAAAGCCCATCAATTTACCCTTGAGCCCAACTTCGGACGTACTGTCAAGTATAGAGATTCTTTCTTTAGCCGCACAACACGAATGTGGAATGCTTTACCCGACGGAATTTTTCCCTCCCATTGCGATAATCAGGCATTTAAAACCAATGTACATCGGTATCTCCTGTCTAATCCTATCCCATTTTCCTAATCGCTCGCACTGTGTTTAAACATTTTAAGGGTATTCATAACCCCTTGAGTGCGCGCATAGTTTAAAAAAAAAAAAAAAAACATCCTTAGGTGGTCCACCCATGAATACGATGCCACATTTTCTTTGGCTTGAATTTTGTTTCTTAGTTTATGGCTATGTATCTGGCCATATTTTCTAGGCCACCGATCTCTAAAGTGGCTAAATCGTTATCATCTTTGTTGCCATCAGTATTATAACCATCTTGTTCCCAAGCAATGCTTTGAAATATATAATTTCTAAAAAGCCATTTCAGATTAATTGTTGGTATAAGCAAAAGCAATGTCTGCAAACAGGTCAATGGCGCTAACAAATCGGTGTTATCGTCAAAGCCTACATTTCCTGCGTCCGAAATAACACACTCGTTGTGTCCTAAAATGTGGGACCGTTAGGAATTCTTCTCTGTCAGGATGATAATGGAGGCCTGCCTTGCCACTTTACACACCAAATGTGTTTTCTAATACGTCCTGGATTCAATCTGTACAACAATACATACTTGAAACCAAACTAGCTTGCGTCTAACAGGGCTTCTACTATTTTTTTATTGTCCCTGTAAAAAACCCTAGTTGACCATCCAGAGAAATCAGCGTTTCCCGTTGCTTTGTACACTGTTTAATGCGAGGGCGGTTTTTATCCGTGCAGCCTATGAACATAGAATATATTTTTAATTTATTTATTATAAAGTAACTCAAATGCACTTACCCAATTCAGTATACCATCTGCAGTAAAGTTGTCACTACAAATTCTAGCTGTTTTTGCATTAAAAACATCCTTTCTTTTACAAAAAATGAATCCAATTTTTCAGCAGTTCAGGATCTTTTGGGAAACTGTGGTTTGACACATATTCTCTTCTTAATTTATTGTTTTTATTTACTTACAAACAGCACACAACATTTTTAAGCTATTGCACATAAAAAAATATACAATTTCAAAAACAAAATCCAAACTTTGCAATTTCAAACTTTGTTTCGAGTTTATCTCGTTTTCATTTTTAATCTCGTGTGACTTCACACGAGTTGTCAAAAATTAAAACAACAAATCGAAAAAATAGAAGTGTCGTAATCTTGCATTATTTGTTTCAGGACATACCGGTGTATTAAAAATACAGTATTTTGAAGTACAGAATTATGCATGTACAGTATTTTGATCACACAGAATTTTGTCATACAGAAATTTGAAAAAGAGTATTATTACCCCCTAAAATAAAATTCACGACTGGATCGTACGAACTTGCTCTTGTAGCTAACAACTTTATTTTAACTAACCATTTAGGCCGTTTAGTAGGTTGGTAGCCTAGTTATCCTATGCAGGTTTAAAGCCATTATAAGCAGGATTACCTTCATTCTTAGTATAATGAATTGTCTACTTGAAGATTCAAGGAATATTCACAATTTTAGGGAGCATTTGCATAAAAAAGTTATTTTAGGGGCCAGTTATAGCGATCAGGAAAACGAATCAGGAAAAAAGTTCTAATGGATAATATACGATCATTTAACACGTTTTAAAATACAAATGCTACACTAATCGATGACGAATAACTCAGAAATTTTTTTTGCAAAAAATATTAGCAAGAGAACAATTATTTTTAATCTATAAGGCCTTCATTCGTCCAAAGCTTGAGTACAATTGTCATATTTGGACAGGTGCTCCCATAACGCACTTAAGTCTCCTGGACAGAATCCAAAAAAGAGCTTTAAAAATGATAGGTGATGAAACAATAACTTAAATAATTGAGCCTCTCTCGCACCGTCGCAATGTTTCATGCCTTTCATTATTTTATCGGTATTATAATAAACAGTGTTCTAGTGAAATAGCCAGTTGCATTCCTCCCCTTAAACTATTCAACCGTAACACTCGTGCTTCTAGGAAAGCCCATCAATTTACCCTTGAGCCCAACTTCGGACGTACTGTCAAGTATAGAGATTCTTTCTTTAGCCGCACAACACGAATGTGGAATGCTTTACCCGACCGAATTTTTCCCTCCCATTGCGATAATCAGGCATTTAAAACCAATGTACATCGGTATCTCCTGTCTAATCCTATCCCATTTTCCTAATCGCTCGCACTGTGTATAAACATTTTAAGGGTATTCATAACCCCTTGAGTGCGCGCATAGTTTAAAAAAAAAAAAAAAAACATCCTTAGGTGGTCCACCCATGAATACGATGCCACATTTTCTTTGGCTTGAATTTTGTTTCTTAGTTTATGGCTATGTATCTGGCCATATTTTCTAGGCCACCGATCTCTAAAGTGGCTAAATCGTTATCATCTTTGTTGCCATCAGTATTATAACCATCTTGTTCCCAAGCAATGCTTTGAAATATATAATTTCTAAAAAGCCATTTCAGATTAATTGTTGGTATAAGCAAAAGCAATGTCTGCAAACAGGTCAATGGCGCTAACAAATCGGTGTTATCGTCAAAGCCTACATTTCCTGCGTCCGAAATAACACACTCGTTGTGTCCTAAAATGTGGGACCGTTAGGAATTCTTCTCTGTCAGGATGATAATGGAGGCCTGCCTTGCCACTTTACACACCAAATGTGTTTTCTAATACGTCCTGGATTCAATCTGTACAACAATACATACTTGAAACCAAACTAGCTTGCGTCTAACAGGGCTTCTACTATTTTTTTATTGTCCCTGTAAAAAACCCTAGTTGAACATCCAGAGAAATCAGCGTTTCCCGTTGCTTTGTACACTGTTTAATGCGAGGGCGGTTTTTATCCGTGCAGCCTATGAACATAGAATATATTTTTAATTTATTTATTATAAAGTAACTCAAATGCACTTACCCAATTCAGTATACCATCTGCAGTAAAGTTGTCACTACAAATTCTAGCTGTTTTTGCATTAAAAACATCCTTTCTTTTACAAAAAATGAATCCAATTTTTCAGCAGTTCAGGATCTTTTGGGAAACTGTGGTTTGACACATATTCTCTTCTTAATTTATTGTTTTTATTTACTTACAAACAGCACACAACATTTTTAAGCTATTGCACATAAAAAAATATACAATTTCAATAACAAAATCCAAACTTTGCAATTTCAAACTTTGTTTCGAGTTTATCTCGTTTTCATTTTTAATCTCGTGTGACTTCACACGAGTTGTCAAAAATTAAAACAACAAATCGAAAAAATAGAAGTGTCGTAATCTTGCATTATTTGTTTCAGGACATACCGGTGTATTAAAAATACAGTATTTTGAAGTACAGAATTATGCATGTACAGTATTTTGATCACACAGAATTTTGTCATACAGAAATTTGAAAAAGAGTATTATTACCCCCTAAAATAAAATTCACGACTGGATCGTACGAACTTGCTCTTGTAGCTAACAACTTTATTTTAACTAACCATTTAGGCCGTTTAGTAGGTTGGTAGCCTAGTTATCCTATGCAGGTTTAAAGCCATTATAAGCAGGATTACCTTCATTCTTAGTATAATGAATTGTCTACTTGAAGATTCAAGGAATATTAACAATTTTAGGGAGCATTTGCATAAAAAAGTTATTTTAGGGGCCAGTTATAGCGATCAGGAAAACGAATCAGGAAAAAAGTTCTAATGGATAATATACGATCATTTAACACGTTTTAAAATACAAATGCTACACTAATCGATGACGAATAACTCAGAAATTTTTTTTGCAAAAAATATTTGCAAGAGAACAATTATTTTTTGTGCAAAATGTATTTAATTATTTTTCTGATGAAAACTCATTTTACGTGCCAGCTGATTGCCATTTGACACAAAATGGAACAAATCATTCCAATGATTTGGGTCCCAATTTCTCTCGTTCCACTGACAGAATTGTGTACGAAAAACGTTTTCGTATGTGTTTCAATCAGGAAAACTATATGGCAGGCTAGAAGTGAGGCTTGTCAACTGACATAATTTTCCTGTTTACGACCATCAGAAAAAAATATTCATTTTCATACTGTTTCAACTTTTCCTGATGCGTATTCCTAAACGCTGTATCTGGCCCCATAATCGGTTCATCCAATGCTGAGAAATTCGAAAATATGAAAATAGGTTATATGGGAAGTGCCGTTAATAGGTACGCAAAAGAAAATATTTTTATATTTGAAAGTGGAGTGTACTAATTTAAGAACACACACATTTTTTATAAACATTTTTTGAGCCATTTTCGAGAAATACAGTATTTTCTTTACGTTTTTTTAACATTTATATGGGAGTAATCGTTGTTTTTAGTTAAAGTAAAATAGTTTCTTACCTATTCAAGATAATGCTCCGATTAGAAGTTCGTAAGTTGAGAAATTTGATCTGTTTTTAAAAAAAATTAAAGATTGGCTTCTTGCTTTGGATCACCGGAAAATCGAATCACTGTTACGATATGTTATGTAATTTGTTGTTACTTAACTTTTTGATCTTTAGTATACAAAAATTTACAACACGACTTTTCACTTTGAAGAATTTAGAATTTTAATTGTATTTTTCAAATTAACTTGTTTTCTTCTATTATAAAATACAGACAAATTTTCATTGTAAATTTGAAGATTTTCTTTTTTTTTTTAATCGTATCTATAAATTAATTATTGTACACCCCACACATAATTTAAAATCGATGTGTCATCATCTCTATTTTTCTTTAATAAAAGATGTTAAACATTGAAATTGAATTGAATAATGTCAAAAAAACTACCAAATAACTATTTAGTCGTTTTCGAAAGTTTGAGTTTTCAAAAGAAACATTTTTTTTTTAATTTCCAAACATTTCTTTTTTGAAAACTTTGGCTTACAATAATGTTAAAACTTTTTACGAGCTTCTGCGCAAAAAAATTCAAAAACATCAAATTAACCGTTTCTCAGAAAATCAAAAACTTAAAAAGAGGTACAAAAAATAACCATTTTTTCCAACAAAAAAAATTACCAAATTGTATATTTTTCCTTCATTAATGAACCGATTTTTTTTTACAAAATCGTAGGAGCCGTTTTAGAGAAAAATAAGATTTTAGTTTTTGTCCCAAAAAAAAATGTATGGGAGCTACTATTATTTATCGTTTAAAAAAAATGAAAAAAACGTGTGGGCATATTACGGAAAAAAATATCTACCAAGTTTGAAGCAAATCGATCCAACCGTTTAGGTTGCAGAAACGAGGATAGGCAAACGTAATTAGCGGGATTGTTATGTCATGTTTGTTTATTAGAAAACAACATTTTTTACGAATGCATAACTTGTCTTAATAGTACCTACAGGGTGGCCCACGAATCGTGCTACAAAAATAAAACTTAATAACTTTTTTTCAGTGTGAGTAATCGGCTTATTTTTTTTTATTTTATAGGCTACTATTTAGATTCATCAAAATGAATGCTTGGGATACTAAAAAAAGGTTTTCGATAGTGCTGCGATACCATTCTTTGCAGTCCGTCATTTCCGTCCAAAGGGAATTTAGGCTGGAGTTTGGCGTTACTCCCCCGAGCAGCTGGACCATTATGAGGCTGGTGAACATGTTTACCGAACCAGGAAGCATCGCACGAAGACCGTATCATCGAGATTCCAATGTTTGGGTTCAGGATACAATCGTGGCTGTTGCATTGGCAATACAGACAAATCCAAGTGTTTCTACTCGAAACTTATGGGGCCAAATTGGAGTTAGCAGACGGTCATTACAACGAATAATTCATGATGACTTAAACTTGTTTCCGTACAAAGTCCAAATAACAAGCAAGTTAAACCCTTAGGATTTGCCTGTTCGCATGGAATTTTGCCGAAAATTATAGCAGTGGCCGAAGAAGACAACACATTGATAAATTGTTTGTTCATGTCTGATGAGGCCCATTTTGACTTAAACGGCAATGTTAACAAGCAATATTGCCGTATATGGAGTGAATCTAATCCAGAAATGATCCATGAGACGGAACTGCACCCAGAACGAGTCACCGTGTGGTGCGCAGTTTCCTTGAAGAAAACGGTGTAACACAAACTGTCAATGGGGACCGTTATTTAAAGATGTTGAAGGAGTTTTTTACCCAGAACTTTCCCGAAGACGAATCCCTTTCAGCAGGATTTGGTTTCAACAAGATGGAGCAAGTGCACACGTAGCCACACAATTTATGGCGGAGCTCCAACGCGAATTCCCAAACAAATTGATATCCAGAAAGTGCATTTTCCGCTGCCCCCCACGCTCAGCTGACCTGACTGCACCAGACTTTTTTTATGGGGTTATGTCAAGCAGGAAGTGTACAAAACGAAACCCAGGAATTTGACTGAATTTAAGCAGTCCATTAAGACAATAATTGAGGCGATCCCAATGTCAACTCTTCAGGCCGCAATGAACAATTTTCTGATCAGGTGCCGCATACGCGTGGATGAGCGTGGAGGTCATTTGCGGTCTATCATCTTTAAAAACCATTAGTTATTCAAAATAAAATTTAATTTTTAATCCAATACAAAAAAAATAATGAAATACATCGATTAAAATAAAAGTTATTTAAGTTTCTTATTGTAGCACGATTCGTGAGCCACCTTGTATACTACCAAAAAAATAATATGTACTAAGTTTGAACCAAATCCACCCAACATTTTGGCCACAGACTCGAGGACAGACAGACAGGCGGAATTGGGAGACTTACTTTTTTGATGTTCTCTATGATCGTAATGTCATGTTTGAATGTTAGATTTTATTTTTTTTGAACAAATCCATAACTTGCCTTATAGTACATATTTATTATCGCAAGTAAAATAAAATGCATGACTGGATCGCACGTACTTGATCATATGTTCGATTACATTATATGCAAAATATTCTTAATAGAAACAGTTAAATGTATTTTAAAAGTCGTTTTTCACTTAATTTTTTATATATAAAAATTCTCAAATTTTTTTGTAAAATAAATTGGTATGAACATTTAAGGTATTTAAGTACATTTTAAGTTTTAAATTTCAAAAGAAATAGTCCACCCGTTTTCGAAATATTGAATTTTCAAAAAAAAATATATTTTTTTCAAAAATCCAAATAAAACTATTTTTCGAAAATTTTGAAATGCAGTATTATTTAGAATTTAAAGGCGCTCCTGTATAAAAATTTTGATCGACATCCGTTAAGCCGTTTATGAGAACTTCGCAAATCAATTAATAACAAAAGATTTTAACAAAAATTGCACCAAAATGTAGACCATACCCAAAGTAGTATACACACCAATTTTTATCAAAATCGTTATAGCCGTTTTCGAGATAATTAATATGGTATAAAAATTTGTATGCAAATACCGTTATTCTTGGGGCTAAAACAACGATTCAAAAATCTGTTTTGCACAATCACCTAAACGCTTAAGTACCAAGTTTGAAGAAAATCGCTTGAGCCGTTTAGGCTGTAGAGAGTTGTATAGACAGACAGACAGACGGAATTGCGGGACCCACATCGTAATGTCAACTTTGATTAAAATATCGATTTCGATTTTTTTCCAAAATGCAAAACTTGTCTTATAGTACCTATGTACATCGCAATTAAAAAGAATTGAGCCAATCACCTAAGACGCTTACATATATATCAATCTGCCCACACGTTTTTTTCTTAAAACAACGCCATACATATATTTTTTGTTGGCAAAAAGAAAAATCATATTTTTCTCAAAAACTACCTATTATAAAAAAAATCAGTTCATTAATTAAGACAAAAGGAACTTTTAATAATTTTAATTTTGGCACCTCTAGTATAACCATATTTTTAGTGCTCGATTTTCTGGAAAACGATTCATTCGATTTTTTTTTGATACAGTAGCTCCTAGAAAGTTTGAACATTAATGTTTAAATTATAATCTCACCACACTGTAAAAAATACTATAAAGGACTAAATCTTACTGTACTATTCAATAAAATTGAATTGAATTTAAAATATTGAACCAACATTTAAAAAAAAATAATTTTGAAATTAAAAATACATTTTTTTTGAAAGCTCACAATTTTGAAAAGGACTCAATCAATTTTTTTGAAACTTCGTATTTGGTAGTTTTTTGACATTATCTTTAATACTTAATGAAACTAGTTTCCTAAAATTAAAACCAACGGTAGGTACCATACAAATGTTAAAAAAAAAACGAAAAATATTTCTCAAAAACGGCTCTTAAATTAGTGCAGTTCACTTTTTTTGTAAAAAAAATATTTTATTTTATATACTTATTAACGGTAATACGAAAATATAAAAAGTGGTTATATGGGAAATATAACCACTTTTTATATTTTCGACTTTCTCACTATTGGATGCACCGATTCAAATTAGTTTTTATGCAAATGCTCCCCAGAAGTGTTAAGAAAACTGCACTGCGTACTGCAAATTTTCAAAAAAAATGTTTTGTGAAGAAATATTTTTTTTTAAATCGATTTTTCAAAAACCAGTCACTCAATTGTTTAGAAATTAAATTTTGTATGTACATTTATAAGTATTTCAAAATAGTCATTTTTTTTTTAATTTCTTAAAAAACCGCTCCAACGATTTTTGAATTTTTCTTGATATACATATTTTATGTGTCCAACAATTCAAATGGCATCTTTTTTTCCCTCAAACTTTAACAACTAAGCAATCTAAAAACATTTTATTCTGTATATCATCCATTCATTTCCTTGAATAATCTATTCGCTAATTTATTATACTAAGAATCAAGGTAGTCTTACCTACATCGGCTTTAAACAAACTTAATGATAACTAGACTACCTGCATACTTACAGCGTCAATGTTTAGCTGAATTAAAACTGCTAGCTACAAGAACAAGTTCGTACGATCCAGTCATGCATTTTATTTATATGTGAATAGATTTGGAAGTCGTTCAACTGTAGCATGTTTTTAATGGAATTTTATGTTGGTTATTTTGTATTTGGTGATATTCTCTATCAATTCTGACTTTTCGAAAAACATACATATACCCACAGTTTTTACGTATAGCTTATATAATATGGATATATGTATTTGATTGATTTCAACTAAAAGAATTACTCTTATTTTTTTAAAACTACTATTTACCAAACAGTGATATTCATTTGGGCCTAACTAAATTAATTTTTTTGAAAAAGAATCAATGCCAATAGGAATTTCCCACGTTCATCCATTTCACCTAATTATTAATAATGTCCAAGTCACTTTATATTAAGCCTTGAAAATGTGATTTTATGACACATTTCCAATTTCGGTTATAGTTGATTTGAAAATGACATGTTCGACATTCAAAATCAAAATTCCTTAAGGCATCTGAAGAATACAGAAAATCGTACTTACCTTATATTACTAAAAAAGCTTATACATTGAGAAAGAGAGGCAGAGGAAGGCCAGAGAAAGAGAGTAATTATTCTTCATTGCACAGAATCGTTAAAAAATTGTGGGGTGTGTTTGCTATCGTTTATTGCAACGGTGACCAACTGTTTTTTTATTTTTTTGTTTAATAAAAATAAATGAAATGTATTAATTTTTTTATTGTAGTTTCATATGTCTTTACTCTAATGTACAGCGATATTGTTTATATAAGAGATTTCTTAAATTAAAAATGCTGCAGATTAATATAACTATATAAAATTGAAGGAAAACAAAATCCTATTAAATCCTGTTTTAAAGGTGAACATTGATTTTTAAAAGGGATTTTTATAAAAAGCCTATTAAGCATAAATTACCTTAAAATAGCTTTAATACAAAAACATTACCACTTTTTCTTGCTTAAAATTCAGTTTCATCAAATCAACCAAAATAAAAAAATATAAATAAAAACTTAGACTCAACAAAAAAAAAACAATTCTATGAAAACAGAAATGCATAATTCAAAAAATTCAGAAAGTGTTAACAATGCCACCCATTATTTCCAAAGCGAGGTGAACTCGAGTAAAATAAGTAAAGGACTCCACTCTCGTTGTCGTCACCACCGTCCGTCGCAGATGCCATTACTCTCACCAAAGTTCACTCCAAAAGTCCTGCGATACAAAAAAAAAAACAAATATGGGAAGTTGTGCTTAGAGTTTTATAAAATACCCTGAGCTCATAGTCTTTTCTGCGCTATGAGTCGGTACGGTAGATCTTCTGTTTGTTCTAATAATTCTTCTGACCACGATAACAACGACGACCATGAAGGTACATACATATAAAGAATATTTGTTTTTTTTTCAATATGTGATTTTGTGTATTTAAAAGGCGACTTTATTATTTGTATAGTATAATATAATAATAAACAGACAAGATGATTGCTATGTCGAGACTATGATGCAATTTTTTAATTCTCTTAATTTTTTTCTTGTTTTTTTTTTGAAAGTCAACTCTTGATATGGCGCGATATTTGTATCCTTTTGAACACTATTTGAAGTTTTAATTAAAAAATATTACATACAGAATTTTTTTTCATATATAAGTTTTTATTTTGGAGAAAAGATGAACGATTTCCTCTGATCTCATTCAAAAATGTTCTCGTCTAACTTTATGCTGTTTGTTTCTAAATAGTGTGTGTGTGCGTGAAATAACTTAGCTTAAGCGTTGACAACAAAAAATCTTCATCGAGATGCCGCCGCCCTGACTAATTCCATTTCAAAAACCAAACAAAATGTAAAAAAAACTATTCTCATAAATATAGTTTATATATCCTTATTTCGTTTCGCCAGTGTGCGCAAAATTAAATATAATAAATAAATCCAAAGGAGGTGTTGGTCTTTATAATAATATTTGTGTTTTTTCGATGACGAAATTTAATATATTAACCATGAAATAATTCAATAGACCATCCCGACAATTATACTTATGCTGTGAAAAACAAAATAAAAAAACAATAATCCCCACCCAAGTGAATACAAACAACAACTCACAACTTTTCGAACTACTTTGTTTTTGCTGGATTATTTGGAGAAAACACCTCAACCACAATTCATTCATTTTTGACGAAAATTCGCCCCCGTTATCGTTGTACTTAACCACTCACATCTGGAAATAGAAATGAATAACAGATTATTTTTTAAGTGTTTTTCCACCTATTCAAATTTATTTTGGCATTTTTTGTGAGGTTCTTAAAAGGAGTTCTTCAGACAGGGTTCATGCATATGAAATAATGACAGCATGAAATTTATGTACTTTGTTGTTGTTTAATTGGGTTTTTTGGTATTTAAACCACACGGGGTAAGCTTTATTTTATTTCCTTTCGCAATTACCCATTTACAATGCTTAATAAATACATATATAAGTATGTAAAATAATTTTTCTTTACATATATACATACATTTGTATATATATATTTAGTTTTATGATTTTTAAACTTTGTTTAATAACTCGTTCTAATTTTAATTTTAATTTTAATTTTAATTTTAATTTTAATTTTAATTTTAATTTTAATTTTAATTTTAATTTTAATTTTAATTTTAATTTTAATTTTAATTTTAATTTTAATTTTAATTTTAATTTTAATTTTAATTTTAATTTTAATTTTAATTTTAATTTTAATTTTAATTTTAATTTTAATTTTAATTTTAATTTTAATTTTAATTTTAATTTTAATTTTAATTTTAATTTTAATTTTAATTTTAATTTTAATTTTAATTTTAATTTTAATTTTAATTTTAATTTTAATTTTAATTTTAATTTTAATTTTAATTTTAATTTTAATTTTAATTTTAATTTTAATTTTAATTTTAATTTTAATTTTAATTTTAATTTTAATTTTAATTTTAATTTTAATTTTAATTTTAATTTTAATTTTAATTTTAATTTTAATTTTAATTTTAATTTTAATTTTAATTTTAATTTTAATTTTAATTTTAATTTTAATTTTAATTTTAATTTTAATTTTAATTTTAATTTTAATTTTAATTTTAATTTTAATTTTAATTTTAATTTTAATTTTAATTTTAATTTTAATTTTAATTTTAATTTTAATTTTAATTTTAATTTTAATTTTAATTTTAATTTTAATTTTAATTTTAATTTTAATTTTAATTTTAATTTTAATTTTAATTTTAATTTTAATTTTAATTTTAATTTTAATTTTAATTTTAATTTTAATTTTAATTTTAATTTTAATTTTAATTTTAATTTTAATTTTAATTTTAATTTTAATTTTAATTTTAATTTTAATTTTAATTTTAATTTTAATTTTAATTTTAATTTTAATTTTAATTTTAATTTTAATTTTAATTTTAATTTTAATTTTAATTTTAATTTTAATTTTAATTTTAATTTTAATTTTAATTTTAATTTTAATTTTAATTTTAATTTTAATTTTAATTTTAATTTTAATTTTAATTTTAATTTTAATTTTAATTTTAATTTTAATTTTAATTTTAATTTTAATTTTAATTTTAATTTTAATTTTAATTTTAATTTTAATTTTAATTTTAATTTTAATTTTAATTTTAATTTTAATTTTAATTTTAATTTTAATTTTAATTTTAATTTTAATTTTAATTTTAATTTTAATTTTAATTTTAATTTTAATTTTAATTTTAATTTTAATTTTAATTTTAATTTTAATTTTAATTTTAATTTTAATTTTAATTTTAATTTTAATTTTAATTTTAATTTTAATTTTAATTTTAATTTTAATTTTAATTTTAATTTTAATTTTAATTTTAATTTTAATTTTAATTTTAATTTTAATTTTAATTTTAATTTTAATTTTAATTTTAATTTTAATTTTAATTTTAATTTTAATTTTAATTTTAATTTTAATTTTAATTTTAATTTTAATTTTAATTTTAATTTTAATTTTAATTTTAATTTTAATTTTAATTTTAATTTTAATTTTAATTTTAATTTTAATTTTAATTTTAATTTTAATTTTAATTTTAATTTTAATTTTAATTTTAATTTTAATTTTAATTTTAATTTTAATTTTAATTTTAATTTTAATTTTAATTTTAATTTTAATTTTAATTTTAATTTTAATTTTAATTTTAATTTTAATTTTAATTTTAATTTTAATTTTAATTTTAATTTTAATTTTAATTTTAATTTTAATTTTAATTTTAATTTTAATTTTAATTTTAATTTTAATTTTAATTTTAATTTTAATTTTAATTTTAATTTTAATTTTAATTTTAATTTTAATTTTAATTTTAATTTTAATTTTAATTTTAATTTTAATTTTAATTTTAATTTTAATTTTAATTTTAATTTTAATTTTAATTTTAATTTTAATTTTAATTTTAATTTTAATTTTAATTTTAATTTTAATTTTAATTTTAATTTTAATTTTAATTTTAATTTTAATTTTAATTTTAATTTTAATTTTAATTTTAATTTTAATTTTAATTTTAATTTTAATTTTAATTTTAATTTTAATTTTAATTTTAATTTTAATTTTAATTTTAATTTTAATTTTAATTTTAATTTTAATTTTAATTTTAATTTTAATTTTAATTTTAATTTTAATTTTAATTTTAATTTTAATTTTAATTTTAATTTTAATTTTAATTTTAATTTTAATTTTAATTTTAATTTTAATTTTATTCGTACAAGAAAATTGATTGAAATACGTCGAGCTTTTTATGAGAAAAATTGTTGTATCGGTGGTACTGTTAATAACAAAATATGTGAAAAAAATGTTTGACCAAAATGTAGACTATACCTAAAGTAGTGCACACACAATTTTTGTAAAAAAAAACGTTAGAGCCGTTTTCCAGATAATTAAGATAGTAAAAAAATTGTAGGAAAATGCCGTTATTTTTGGACTCAAAAAACGATTGGAAGATCTGTTTGAGACAATCATAAGTATCAAGTTTAAAGAAAATCGCATAAACCGTTTAGGCTGTAGATCGATTTACAGACAGACAGAACACAGAGAGACGGGATTGCGGGACCCACTTTTTTGGTGCTATCTACTGTAATGTCAAGTTTGGTTAAAATCTCGAGTCGGATTTTTTTGCCTAATGTAAAACTTGCCTTAAAGTACTTACTAGCAGAACCAACGAACGTTGCCTCGCTCCAATTTAATGCTTTCATATAAACTCCAGAGCTATAATAAAACATAGATAGTTCAAATTTAAATGTGATTTGAATGGAATCAAAATCAGTAGAGAGTGATATGATAAAGAATGTTTTTCGATTTGTTTTTTTTTTGGGCAAAAACAAACAACGAAGACGTTTGCCATCACGCGAACAGGCAACGCACAGCTGACCGTGCGAAAAACAGAGAAATTCGAGATTTATTCCACAGACTTACAACGATTGGCCTTGCAATTTATTGATTGTCATCGCAAAAGCCAATCGAACATGAACTAAATCCGCTTGAATTAGAATGAAAGATCTGTTGGAATAATCGGAATTCGTAGGATAAGGACTTCCTCTTCTTTGAATTCGCCCTTGATGATCATGGCTGGCTGCAGCCATTAGATTTCACATTCAACTGTAATATATGCGTTGGATTTCCTGGCATATCAAGCGAGTTAAAAAAAATTTCGTCGGATAGTTGGTCGCTTCATCCTCGTCGGTTACGCTGTCAACGGATTTGTACGAATCCAGTTTTCCAGCGATATGACTTTGAATAATTAAATTCAAGCCATCGATGCGTAACCTTGTAAGTCCTTCATTGCCTCCAAAGTTATGTGCCATCGTGTATTCATCCCAAATGATGATTTTGCATTATCGCATCAATTTCGCTGTCGCCGAATTCTTGGTCATTGTGCATGTTAGTGGCTTTTCAACCGTGAGAGGATACATCGCCAGCTTCAAAGCGAAATGTGCAGTTAGACCGCCTTCAAACAGTGTGGCAGGAAAGCAATAGATGGCATAGGATGCAACGGGCAACGAAATTTGATATCTTGACTGCATTGTTGCCAGACTCAACTAAATGGCAAATGTCTTGTATGTCCCACCACCGGGAGCATCGAGAAAGTAAATGCGAATCGAAACAGCCCGATTCAAGTTTAAATTTACAGCTGGTCTTCTTCTAATAACATTTTGTCGAACTTGAGGTGGTGATTGTGCAGCGCAAACATGTGCAATATAGGCACACCTCCATTCATTTTTTCTGCACGTTCGTCTTGCGTTTGATTATCACGGACATTCTGACTAATTATTGCCAGACGTGTACGTCGTCCTAGATTTGATCGTCTATTGATTGATTGATTGATTTTTTCAATGGCTACTCGCTATAGTATTTTCGCTTCAACTTCTGTTAAATTTTGCAGGTGAGAATTTGTGAGTGACTTGAAGTCCATTGTGGGAAGACCATGTGCAGTTGCCTTTAATTTACAAAGAAATTGTCTCTATAGGATCTTAAAGAACAATAAAAAAACGTTTACAAAAATGGTAAGCTCACATTCGGCGTCCATTCTGCCTTCGTTGGCAATGACGTCCTCGTCCGACTTTTAGACCTCGTTTTAAAAATCTTCTTCGAAACAAACTGTCGAAGACTTTTGCGTCATTCTAAGTGGGCTTCCTCTAGAATGTCATTATACTCGTGACCTCTTATGAAATTTAACGAGATCACAGACCAAGCGTCGAGTGTCTGGGTGGCCTTGTTGCAGTCTTCGTGCATTCCAGGTAAACATATCTCACCCTTAGCTCGAATATTGCGTAAATTGCGATCGTAGTTAACTCGCTTGAATAGATTGGCATTGTCATCGTGGACGCTCTTCTTGCGCGCCATTCGCAAGTAACGTTTAATGGTATCACTAACTGACTGTGATACGTTCTAGTTGTCGATGCTGCTCTTACGGCGGTGACATTGACCGGCTGTTGTGATGCTCCGAGAGAGCATCTATACTTTTCGAAGGTTGGGCGAGAGACGACAAAAATCCAGGGCCACGCGATGACATTATCATTGATTTCGAACTGAATCCATCACGGTTTGCATTGCTGCCACCGGATCTCTGAGCTGAGGGTGATGAAGTCTGGTCTGGTCGGACTGTCTTTGAACCCAGCAATGTAGTGATTTTAATGAGTTCATCTAGCTTCAAATAGCTTGATAGTAAATCGATTATGTGATCAGCGTTTTGGTATTCTTCGGTTTCATAATCCAAGCTGCCAATTCCCTTATGACTGTGCGAAAGAAGAAGTTTCAAGCGTCTCTTAGAATTTATCGAAGCTCCAATAGCTCCCGGATATGAAGCCTTACGACGCCACAATATAAATCCTGGCTCGTTGGCGCATAATTTATGAAAATGTCGTTCATATTTTTGAACATCTTCGGGACGATTTTGTGCGCCATCTGGAATAAGTTTTCGACCCGCGTCGGGCATGTATTTCCAGGTTTTTCTTGTAAGTAGCCATCTTTCACGTTTTTTTTTCTTATCTTTTACCGACGGAATTCTGCGGCTGTGAATACTTGATTGTTGTTGTGGTAGATATGTTTGTGGCGCTGGTGTTGGTGCTGTTGACGGTGACTTTTTACGTAATTCGTCTAAAATATCTTTAGAAAATAGTGGGCCTGTACGTTTTTTTAGTAAAGGTCTTCTTGTTTGATGTTTGCGTCCTTCCATTATTTAATTCATTAATGTATTATGTTTTTATTTATTTTTTGAGAAAATCTTGCTTAAATTATGCATGTGTGGTGTGTCAACGATATTAAGAAATCTTTAAGCATTTCATAGCAATTAAATTATTGTTCTATTTTCTTTTGTTTATTTTTATTAAAAAAATCAAATAATTTACAATTAATTTTCACTTAAGTATGCATAGGAAAAAAAAAAAGAAACTTAATTAAGTTTGGGTATGTAATGTATATATTGTACCTTCCTAAGTATAAATTTAAAAAAAATATGCTTGAAAAATATGATTGATACAAATCGTTCTATAAAGTCAAGTATGTCAAACTGCTTAAAATATGCCTGAACTAACTCTTGTAACTCATTTTCGATTACCTAGTTGATATTATTGACATATTCAGGTTAAACAACAAGGTTTTTATTATATTTTGATGTTATTATTATTTGCTTGTTTATTTTTAATAAATATGTACGTACATTCAATTTGGTTTTGTAACAATATTTGAACATGAGAAGTTATGCCGTTTGTCAATTTTCTGTATTATTATTTTTTTTTGTAAAAAGAGTCTGGTCATGTTCATATATTTTTTATTTAAAAACCATATTTTATATGTTTACAACCTTATGCATTAACGCATCATAGCGAGTACATAAGACTATATTCTCTTTATAATTTCACGCATAATAAAATCTTTTTAGATTACTCAGTTGATAACGGTTTGAGGGAAAAAGTGTTTTTGAATTTTAACGGTTATTCTTAACATTTGTATGGGGGGTGTCCCTGTTTTTTATTTTAGGAAAGTAGTTTTTTAGCTCTTCAAGATAATGACAAAAAACTACAATGCACGAAGTTTCCGAATATTCGATAGAGTCGTTTTCGAAATTTGGAGTATAAAAAAACGTTTGTTTATTTAAAAAAAGTTATTCTTATTTTGTGTCTAATGTATAAGAGTCTACATAGTAGATATGTAGGTATTCAGTGACGTACGCAAAATGCTTAAAATGAACTATAACTAGATAGAAATAAATGGATGATACGCATAATAAAACCTTTCCAAATTGCTTATATGTTAAAGTTTGGGGGAAAACAAAGATGCCACTTGAATTCCTGGACAAATAAGAATATATCGTTTAAAAAAAAAATAATTTTCTATTTATAAAATTTTAATAACATTTTTAGAAAAAAATCTGAAACGCCATTTTGAAGTAATTATTAATGTACAAATAATATAATAATTTCAAAAAAGTTCAGTGACTGTTTTCTGAAAAATTGCTTTTCAAAAAAATGTTTACTTATTTTTTTAAAAATCGAAAACCCAATTTTTTTAAAATATGACTATGTTGTATTATTCAAACTTCTAGGGAGTATTTACATAAAACAATAATTTGAATGGATCAATCCAATAGTGAGAACGTAGAAAATATGAAAAGTGGTTCAATGCGAAGTACCATTAATAAGTACAAAAAATTTAATGTTTTTGTTACTTAAAAGTGGACAACACTAATTTAAGAACACACCCATTTTTTACTTGCGATTATAGTTACTATAAGGCAAGTTATGCATTCGTAAAAAAAAAAATTCTAACAATCACACATGACATTACGATAATAGAGAAGCCCTAAAAAGTGATCGGCAAAAAATGTCTGTCTGTCAGTCTGTCCGTCTGTATGTATAACGAGCTACAGCCTAAACGGCTTAAGCGATTACCTTCAAATTTGGTACTTGTGATTATTTTGGTATTCATCAGAGGGAAATTGAAATTTTATTTTTAGGCCTTAAAATAACGGTACCTGCCATATGACCTTGAAGGAAAATCTTATTTTTCTCGAAAACGGCTCCAACGATGTTGATAAAAATGTTTGTGAATTTTTTTGTTGGTAATAGCTATCATTTGATATGAATCGAGTTTACGGGAAAAGTCTATTAGCGTTACTTTTCATATAACGGTTTTTTAATTTTTTGGCTTTCTCGGTAACTATTCATTGGATTTCTGTCAAATCTTATATCTGAGAAGATCTAGGTAGCCAAACTAATGCTGCATATAAGAATTTTAAATAACATTTTTTATATAATTAGAATAAATTTTTGAATTTTTTTTTCTTAAATCAATATTTTTAAAACTAATCGAAAAAAAATAATCTTAAATTTTATAGTCACATGTATATTAATAAACTCTACAAAACTGCATACCAAAATTTCAAAAAAAGTGTGTTTTCAAAAAACTAAAAATGAAAAACCGGATTTCATCAAAAGCCGTCCTACAATTTTCGAGATACTTTTTTATAAGATTTTCATTGATCCGTGGCATCTAATAGCATTCTTTGTTTTTTCAAGAAACTGATTGACGTGATCGTTTTAGCACTTTTTATCAGTTTAAAACATGATTTTTACCCACCTATACACCATTCACTTTCATTATTATACATATGTATAATATATACATAAATATGTACATATATTTACATACCTAGGCGTCATCTATGTAGGTAGGTACGCATTACCCTCCTAATTTACATAATTAAAATCTTTTTAAATTTACATTTATGGAATGGTGCCTATGTCACCATTCCTCAATCATTTGCATTCGACAATTCATTATACTAAGAATCAAGGTAATCTTACCTACTTCGGCTTTAAACCTGCACAGGATAACTAACCTAGACTACCTATACCTACTTACAAATTCAGTGGTTAGCTACTACTTTACACTAAAGTTGTTAGCTACAAGAGCAAGTTCGTACAATCCAGTCGTTTTTTTTAATGGGTTGTACCGTTGGTTTTTGTTAGAAAAATGTTTTTTTTAGTGTTCAAGATAATATCAAAGAACAGATAAATACAAAACTCGAAAAAATCGAGTTTTGTATTTCGAAATTTTCGAAATAAATATTTTCAAAAAAAAATTCCTTTGTAGTGCCAAAAAAAAATGTTTTGCAAAGTGTTTAAGTATACCTACACAGAAAAATTCAAAACAAAATCTAATGAACCGTTTTCCAGAAAATCGAAAACCAAAACTTGATTTCTACTAGAGGTACCAAATAAAACCATTTTTTTCAAAAAATAATACCAGAAAGTACGTTTTCCCTTCGTTAATGAACAGATTTTTGTTTACAAAATCTTTGGAGCCGTTTTTGTGAAAAATAAGATTTATCGTTTTTGGCAAAAAAAAAATGTATACAAATATTGTGCAAATGATCAGACCTTGGAACTCTCTTCCTGTCTCCCTTAAAACAACAAAAGTCTTTTGACTAATCCTATTCAAAAGAAATAAATGAATGAATGTTTTGCAATGAATGCCCGAATACCTTATTAAATAACCTTACTTCTTACACTTATTTTCTGAAAAAAAATATGTGGGTCTCGGTATGAACTACCTACTGTACATACAAGTACACACTGCTGCTTGTGTTACTTCTCCATGCACTCAACCCTCGTACAACGAATACGTACTTTTAAAATAAACTTATTAAATCAGAGTTACCACTGCTACGTTTGTGGTAATTTAGTATGCTTATTACTGCAACCCTGTAAGAGCTTAAAGACAGTACGAACCTATTGGCATCTCTATCAGTTAGAGTGAAAGGCAAATATCCTATCTTCCCTATACTGAAAATATAAACTGAACAGAGTGTAGACTTATTTTTTTTTTAATCAAAGTTCATAATTGTTGTTATTTAAAGTTATAAGAAAAATTTTTTAAAATATTTACTAAAACCCGTGATAATGCGGGGTCATTTTAGAGAATCTTGATTCTTTTTCTTTCAAACGTTACTTAAATTTAACGTATTAAATGTATTTTTGATTAAACAACAATTTTGTAATAGTGTGTTGAGCCACCCTCCTCTACAACTTAACACATCCGGTTTGGAAGGGAGCTCCAGCTAATTCGATGGCTTTTGTTAGTTCGGATATACTCGAATATTGTTGTCCTGTTCCATATATTGGAGTGAGTAGGTCGGCTATCTTGATAGCTCCACATTTTGGTTCTCTATATACGTTTTAACGTTTTAGTCCGAAGTCCAGGTCACATGTGCCCGACAAAAATCGTGTTCGATTCTTATCCAAATGGTAGGTATTCTAGAAATCCTATTGGAGATAGCAATTCCATTTGTAAAGATCTAAATATTTACGAACATACATATGTATGTGCTGATGTGCGTATACAATAAACATAAGATACCGTCTTGACTTTCAACAACTTAATTTTGCTTTAATTGAATTGATACATTTGTAGGTATATTACCTGAAAACCTCCTTACGCCTTTTCTGATGCATTTATAGATATACTTATGCTAGCACTTTTGTAGACGATGGTTGGGGCAATTTAACTTTCTGGACCTCTTCTTTAAATTTTTCATCAACTTTTGCATTTAGAATTTCAAAAAACGAATAAAATCGAATAAATTTGGCCTCTTAACCCCTCTAAGATATATATATTGTAAGACACATTCTTATTATATTTATACCGGCATATAGTTTTACCTCAATTCTAAGACCTTAACCTTAAAGATTGATATAAGCTCAAAACAGTCCCCAAATCTTTTCTTTTTAATGCATTATCCAACATAACTGTTCTTCTACACTGTACATCGATGATTTTTTTTATAATCTACACCCTTTAAATGCTTTAGCACAGCGGGGGCGTGATGTTAAGGAAGAGAAAGAAGGATAGGAAAGATGTGTGGCGCGATGTTTTAAGACTGGAGGTGGTTGTTGTCTCAGATTTTATCTCCAGCAACTCCTTTTATGACATTTATTTTAGAATTGGTTTTTAATGGAAAAATAAGAGGACATAGACTACGGCAGGGATCGAACCTGTTACCATGAGGTTGACAGGCGAACATACAACTATCGCGCCACGGCCACTCTCGATGATAGCAGTCAAACTAAGCAGGCAATTTTGAATGTTTTTCTTCTGTTTAAATTATTATACAAATTAAGATTACAAAGCTTCTATAGCTCATAGAGTAATGTTTGATACAACAAAATAATCGTCATATTGTATAATAATAATAATTATTTACTAATTTTAACTTTATGAATGTAAGGTCTTTTAAATACAACCTGAACTGCACGCTACTAGTTAGAAAGATAAGAAAGCTAACAAAGAATTTTTGGTTGACACAGTGGATTTGAGAATCAGGTATTGACTATCTCATTTTAACCCACGGGCGGCATCCAATTAAAATTGGAGGTATAGAAGAGAATGCGCCTAGCGTGGGGATCGAACCCACGCGTCTAAGTTAGCAGTCAAGCTCTATATCCACTGCGCCGTTGACACTTATTAATTAAGGAAAAAACAAATCTATTCATGGAACCAGTCAAAAGTAATTGACTGCTATGTGTAATCTTCACAACGTTACAGTTTTCTTACGTTTATTGACATTCTACGAATCCAATTTTTTTTACCAAACATTCAATTCAATATGCTCTATCATTCCTGATATTCAGATTTCTAGGCCAACCAAAAAGTTTAAATGGAAATCAAATTTTGACTATTGAAATATTTTCAATATTCAATATATTTTAATGATTCTTCAAATGTTTTATAGTTTTCTAGGCCTCTCAGGCTTCTGGAGAAGGAGTTGCAGAGGCCGGCAGAATAAACAAAGAACTGTTGTTTAGAGTTATGGTATTTAAAGGTAGGAACAAATAGAATATTACTTCTTTGAGATATTGGAAAAATAAGCTTTCAAAAAGATAGTTAGAAGTTTTCATATGAATAAGTTTAAATAGAATGGTTAACGTTAGAAAATCCACATAATTATTAAAAGGCAGATTGAAAACACTACCAGCCTGAACAGAAACAAGATCGAATAAATTTCGATTTCAATGTCAATTTCAATGTATTTCAATAAAATAAAAAGT
The DNA here is from genome assembly GCA_910595825.1 of Philhelius pedissequus. Taxonomy (NCBI): domain Eukaryota; kingdom Metazoa; phylum Arthropoda; class Insecta; order Diptera; family Syrphidae; genus Philhelius; species Philhelius pedissequus. The sequence continues at coordinate 20,133,461 of OU343164.1, read as the reverse complement.
TAACAGTGATACATTAAGATATTAATCTTTTAGAGTAACTAGAATAAAATTTACAAAATGTTTCAATAATGAATTCAATTTAATTTAGATTTAATTATTCACATCATGTACAAAAATAAGAGTAAAATATAATATAATATACTCTCAAGAGAAGTAAACATAATAATTTATTTATATCGCAATAGTAATATGAAAATTAATCAAAAATTAAAGAAATCAACTTTAGTAAGTAGATAACTAGTATTCACAAATGAAAATCAACAACAAAAACAAAAGTACTTATCATCAATATTCTGTCGTATATCATCTATAATTTTGGGAAGTATTGTTGTGCAGCCGTGTTTTGCTCTAAGACCGGATTGCGAAAATGTAATCAAATTATGCGTGGCTAAGAAAGACGTACTCTGTTTACTTAGAAGCTTTTTAAATGCTTTCGAGATAAACACAAGGATTAAATCCATGATACTTTGACATTTTTTACAAAAAGTTATATTCGCTTAGTTTCTTGGAATCTTTTGGGCGTGTTCAGCTGCAGTTTATCCAGAAATTAGGTTTAGTATGGTGCTAATTAAAGTTTTTAAAATTATTAATATTTTAGCTAAGTCATTTAATATTAGCAAACTGTTAATTAGTATCATGTTAATAACTTAATATCCTAAAATTATTATATATACTACTAAAGAATTGACGACCATTGACGATCCGGGCCTAGACATCGGACAGCTAACAGATTTCTTATATGCACTCTCCAAAAATTTCCTAAGAACTCCTAAAAATTTCATTCAAATCGATTGAGCCAAAAAAAGTACTTCGCGTACAAACGTAATTTGGATTGTGCTTTATATATTTAGAAAGAATTTTTTTTGTGTTTTAAAATTATTAAAATGAATTATTATTAAAAAACCCATAGCTTCAACACTCCTGGTATCGTACTTGTTTAATTTAACGAGCGTCCACTGTACATATATCTATCACGTTCGCCAATATGTCGTCATATGTAATTAAATAGAAATATCCAATCATACAATCCCATCACAGTTACGGATAAAGCTGCAGTAAAAAAAACTAGCACCATTACGAAAACCAGATTTCATTTAAAAATGAAGTTTAAGATAATCTTTTGAGGAACATTTTGAAAATGCGAAAAGCTTATATTAAGTCCAAAAATTCCCATTTAAAAAGAATTCCAACTTTTATTCATCAACTTATTAAAAAAATTAATTTTTTTTCGAAAAACTCAAATAAATAAGAGGTAAAAAAAATAGCAGCATTGCTTCATCATACAATTTAAAACTAATACATCATAAAAATAAAAAATCTTTTTCTATGATTTTATTCTTTAGTATTTTGTTGAAGAGCCTTTGTTGGCTATTACCTGTTCACAACGTCTGGTCGTTGAATTTACCAAATTTTTGACCTTTACTGCAGCCCATAGTTCTTTATTACTTGTCGGCTTGGTTTCAGAGACTGCTTTCTTCACGCCAGCCCACAGATTATCAATCGGATTTAGGTCAGGCGATTGCGCTGGCCACTCCAACACATTAATTGAATGATCTCGAACCATTTTGTAGGCTTCTTACTGGTGTGCTTGGGGTCATTGTCCTGTTGGAAGACCCACAAAAGGGGCATATCTTCCTCTGCATAAGGGAGCATGACGTTTTCCAGTATACTAACGTCAACGTGTTCATCCATGATGGGTTTAATCCAATATATGTTCACAACTCTATAGTGCTTAAATACCTTATTTGTGTATTTCGGATTATATTCCACTTTCGGAGGTCTTCTCACGTAGGAACGAGATCCATTACCGTCAAACAATACGATTTTACTTTAATCTGTCCATAGAACTTTGCGCCATTTCTCTACTGGCAAATTCAAATGATGTCTTGCAAATATAAAACTCTTTTTAACAGTTAAAAGAGGGACTTTCCTTGTACTACACGCAGTTAAATTATGTTGCTTCAATCTGTGGTGAACGGTTCCCACCTAAGCTGTAATATTCAGCTCTTTTTTTAGCTCAGTTTCAGGCATAAAGGGATTCTTATGGCTTTCTCGGACTTGGCGCCTGATGAGTGTTGTCGTCATAACAGGTTTTCGAACACTAGACTCGGTTTTAGGTGGGGGTGGCCGTGGCGCGATAGTTGTGTGTTCGCCTGTCAACCTCATGGTCACAGGTTCGATCCCTGCCGTAGTCTATGTCTTCTTATTTTTCCATTAAAAACCAATTCTAAAAAAAATAAAATGTCATACAATGAGTTGTTGGTTTACTCATTACATGCTGTTTAGGCATAGAACTCACAACATGTGATTGAGTAAAACTAGTATACCGATAAAATATGACAAAGAATAAAAAAATTAATGCGAATTATAAGGGACATCGATAAATAGGACACGGAAATTTCTCCGCATTAGTTCAGCCGCCATCCCTGGAGATAAAATCTGAGACAACAACCACATACAGTCTCCGAATATCGCGCCACACATCTTTCCTATCATTCTTTCTCTTCCTTAACCTCACCCCCACGCCCGCGCTGTGTTGAAACATTTAAAGGGTATTCATAATCCCTTGAGCGCGTGTAGATTATAAAAAAAAAAAAAAAAGGTGTTATTGCATTTTGAATCATTTTGTTGGAACAGCCAACTAGTTGTCGTTGTGTTTTTTTAATAATTCCAAGTTTTTCGTTGGTACAATGATTTCCACGACCCATTTTCTTTGAAAAACTGTAAATTTTGTGTTTTAAATGAAGATACCAAATAAATATGAGCAAATTCTAACACTTGACCGCCTTACCTTGAAATATGCACATGAAAAAATATTTTTTTGTTACGAAAACTGCGGTCAGTGCTCTTATTTTTACCGCACAAAAAATATGATTTTCGCATTATGACCTCGAAAGAAAAGAACCGTTACTATTTTAACGCCAGAGATATACAATTGAGAGAGGTGCTAGTTTAAGCAATATAATAATAATAGTAAAAGCTGTAAATATTTTTCTATTCACTCATTTAAAGAAGTTCAAGTGAAACTTGTACGAGTGGTGCTATTTTTTAACGGGCACTGTGTGTCTCCATATATATTTATATATCTGCATATTTAATATGTAGTTAGTGTCATCGTTTTTTTTATGTGTATACATCTATACTCGGGGTAGAGTGAATAAAAAACGTGACGTAAGCCTACACTTTTCGTGTAGCCCAGTACGTGTACGTTCCTTGTATCACAGTACGTCTACGTTCCATTCAGCATTTAAGACCTTGCTTACATTGGAAACATTGGGTACTTACTACATTGGAAATATTGGATACCTACTACATTGGAAAATTTAGAGGGCATTAGAAACGGTTCGCCTATGGTGTCAATCACAGATGAGTAATACAAATATGGGAAATTTCGGCAGATATTTTGGTTTGCTTACAAGCTAGTACCGCTGTGAAAGTGGTATTTTTGCTTTTCGGTTTAGGATTAAACCACTGATCTCTGTAATAGACTGTGTAGTGTATTCTCTATAAGTATAACTGTTTTGTTGAGACAATTTTATGATGGGATAAGGTGCGTTGGTACCATCCGAGTAAAAAAGTAAAAAAAAGTAAGTTGAAATTGAATTCTGTACAAACAAAGTAAGAAATATTTTTGTATTTTATACAAATAAAAATAATATCTGCATTGTTAATATCGCTCAAAGTGACCTCTAAAAGTAATTCGAAGATTTATAAAGTTATAGTGGCATGATACCTTCGCACTTAGAAGTCTACAGGATCCCTCATAATTTTGTATGAATGCGCTATCTAGTGTTTTATTAAGGTGAGTGGATAAAAATAATTGTTTACAACCAGTCAAGTACAAAAATATCAGTTTCACTACACCACATATTGTTCTTGGATTTTACATATATTCATGGATAGAAAGTCTATTCACCAAATTTCTTCACTTGTGACCCAATATGTCAAAGAGACGAAAGACAAAACAACTGGTGTTAAATCTGATTGCCGGTTCCTTCAAATTTGCATTTTATTTTATGCTCCGAAAAAATGCATTTTCAGAATTGAAAAAATCGAAAAATGTGATTTAATTTTACAATTTCCTACAAGATGTAAATTATATCAACCGGTTTATAAGTTTTGACAGAGGGAAACAGATAAAGTACAGGTACGTAAAAAATTCCTAGGATTTAATTCAGTTTGAATATTGTCAGTAGCTAAAAATAGATATCAAGAGTCTGATTAGCGTGAGGTGTAGCGGAATGAAGATACGTTTCTATACAGCTCACCCAAACTGTCAAGTAGTTGAAAGGCGAAATGAACGAAAAAAGAATCGTGTAATCAGACTCCAAGAGTCAAACTGAAGTGTCATATTTTCGTTCACATTCTAAAATATATTTGACAAGCACGGCGTGATTAATTTGATTTTGAAAATATGAACGCTCCAGCGACTTTTCAAGCATGCTAGATTGATTTTAAATTGTTTGGATATTTTGTCTGAATGACAAATATATTTGAGAATGTGAATGCAAGCTTGTCAAGTTTCCAGGTAATTTCATTTTCAATGAAGTTATTGTAAGAAAATGGTTCAAAACGAGTTTTATAAGCAATAGCAATAATTGATGATCAAAATCAATGAAAAGTATTGTTTGACTGCCCTTTATGTTTGATTGTCAAACAAGTTTGAAAATCTGAACGACCCAATTAATGCTCCGAGCAAATTATGTATAGTTGAAGTAAAATATTTCGTTCAGATAACATCTCTGTATAATATATTTGCAAAAATGAAATGTTGTATAAAATAACATCCTTGTCTAAGCATAAGTAAAGCTTGTTAAAGTAACGTAAGCGTCCTTAAAGCCAGCCCGACTTTTACGTATTGCAGTCGGGTGTTGCGTTTGCGTTCACTTATTATTTGGATATGTTATATTGTGTATTAAAGTATCCGAATATTTATGAACGATTCGGATAAGTTGGCTGGCCGCAGTCAAAAACCAGAACAAAAGTGTTGTTAATACAGTCTGCAGTTCTTTACATTTGTCGTCGGATAGCTAGTTACAGGACGACTAGGAAATGCCCTCTTTCCACGGATGTATCGCATGAAATGATAAACCGACTTTTATGCTTAAACGCGATTTGCGGCAGAGCGAACCGTCCTAAATGCATCCGACTTGATATCTTTTTTCTCTTTAAATTCGATGTACGGTTAAATTTAGCGTCGTAGCGACTAAATAAATACAGATTCATGATGTAGGGAGCCACACCTTTCAATCGATGTATCGCACGATACGAAAAACAAATTTGTCGAAAGACATATTTTTCTATACACCCTTTAAGCAAGCGACTCCGTTTTGGATCCGAAACCACTTCATAAACGGACCCAAAAACGGATCGGAAACGATTCCAAATCGAATCAAATTAGCATTGAAATTAGAAACAGCACGAAGCCATTATGTGAATGTATTGTGAGAGAGAGAGTTTTCTACTTCACCATACTCAGCGAAAACGGAACCTAAATGGAAACCAACAAAAATGAACTATTCTAATAAGAAATATGCGATTTTACAAATATTAAACATTTCTTTGTTGAATAATCCCATTTTGTTGCAATAATCCCGTTTTTTGTTTTAGAGTATTATTTTATAATTTTTTACACTTGTTGTGTATTTTAAGGTTTCCTTGAAGATACAAATTTCCTTGTTGCTTGCTTATTCTGCAAAATTGAAAAAATAACAATTATTTTTTTTCTCCATTTGTCTTCATTTCTAGTCCATAAAAAATACTCCCCCCACTCGAATATAGACTACTCTCTCTATTTTCCGGCCCATACAAAAATAATATCGATTCTCGTTCTTCTTCTTACATGCGTACACAAAAAATTTTGTTAATATGTGTGAGACACTCAGTTTTTTTGGATTCCAAAGTGATTCCCAATTGAACCGAGAAATTCGACATACGGCCCTCACCAACAACGTGCTTAAAAATATATTATATCTAATGGCATTCTGAACGCGGGTAAAAAGTACACAACGTAACTACTAAAAATCTATAATGTGTAAACGTAACGTATTTAGGTCATTACCAAAGACAGTCATTTGTTTTCAAGTTTCTCAAATTCAAATATTGTGTCTTGGGTCTTGTGTTTTCAATCAAGTTTCTATTTTGTGGAAGTGTACAGAAAAAATAAATTAATATTATTAAATAATAAAATTATTGTTAAAAATTCTTGGAAACAAATATTAAAAAAGTGCAATTGGATTAAGGAATTCCCCGCTGCGGAATAAATAAACAAAAACGATATAATGGTGCACAAACGAATTGAAGATTTTTTTTAGAGCTGCCAAGCACACCTTAAGAAGCCAACAAGTATTGGTTTTAAACGGTGATTTTTTAAGAGCTTGGTTTTTGAAAATTCAAAAAAACACAGAAACTTGTAAAAAGTGAATGAAATTTTTATTTGGATCGATAAATCAATTTCTGCCATTTACTTTTTAAAAATAATTTCACTCAAATGTTGCCCGCGGCTACGCTTCAGGTGGTCCATTCTGAAGGTCCAATTTTGGCAAACTTTTTCACACATTTCGGTCGGAATCTCACCAATGACGCGTTCAATGTTGGCTTCCAAGGCAGCAATCGTGTTTGGCTTGTCCCCATAGACAATAGACTTAACATAGCCCCACAAAAAATAGTCTAACGGGGTCAAATCACATGATCTTGGTGGCCAATTGACTGCGCCAAAACGTGAGATCAACTGCTCACCAAATTCGCCTCTCAATTGATGCATGGTTTCGCGTGCAGTGTGGCATGTGGCACCGTCCTGTTGGAACCACATGTCGACCGAGTTCAATTCTTGCATTTTCGGGAAAAAAATATCTGTTATCATCGAACGGTACCTTTCTTCATTGACCATAACTGAAGTTAGTCCAAGTCCTTGAAGAAGTACGGCCCAATGATGCCGCCTGCTCATAAACCGCACCAAACAGTGCATTTTTCGGGATGCATTGGTAGCTGCTGAATTGCCTCTGGCTGCTCTTCACTCCAAATACGGCAATTCTGCTTATTCACGTATCCATTTAGCCAAAAATGAGCGGAAAAAAAACGGACGTAGCTTGCGAAACACATTTTTCACAGAGCACGAATTTTGATAATAAATTTCAATAATTTGCAAACGTTGTTCAGGCGTAAGTCTATTCATGATGAAATGGCAAACAATACTGAATCGAAATGTCAAATGTTCGTGGAATTTGTCATGTGTGATCTGTCAAAAATATAAACGTCAAAAACCAAGTAGAAAAAAAATCACCCGTTAGAAGAGAATCTTATTTTGATACGAAATCGCCATAAAATTTTATATTTTAATAATATTTATTTATTTTTTCTGTACACTGCCACATAAAAAAAACTTCATGAAATCACAAGATTTGAGAAACTTCGAAAAAAATATTGTAGTTCCGTTTTGAATCCGTCTTGAGAGTTAAGAGAGAGAGAGAGAGAGATTCAATAGCATGATTCAACAAAAACAAAATTACGAAACTTGTTTTCTTGTCATATTTGGCCGACGTCAGGCGAGATTAAAAAATCTGATAGCAAAAGAAATTGTTTTGTTACTCCGATGTGGATGAATGGAATTTTAGTACGCGAATAATATAAACATACAATTTGTTTAAATAATTGATTATTGTTGAATTAAATTTACTTTAATTGAATTTAAATTAATTGCGAACAAACCAAAAATAAAAGAAAGCTATATGGATATAGAAGATTTAACTTAAATTAAGCAAAACAACAATTTGTGAAGATTATTGTGCACTTAATAAATGGAAAATGTGTTAATTATGTTTTATATTTGTTGTATTTTTGTTTTTTGCATTTGGATAAGTTTACAATTTTCTTATTCTAAAACACATCCTCGTGCGGAAAAAAAAGTTTTTTTTAATTTCACATCGCAGTCAAAGTCTTTGGCCAACTCGAGTAGATTGTTGGTAGCCTGGACAAAGTACTAAGTCTTATCCGTTGAAGGATTTGAAGATTTTGTAAAAGTTCGTCAAGTAAATATCCTTGGTGATGGCCTTAATAAACTGCCTTCACTTTGGTGGTCCACCTATGAATACGATGCGACATTTACTTCGGCTGGAATTTTGTTTCTTAGTTTATGGTATATGTATCCGGCCATATGTTCTAGCCCGTCGTTCTCTAAAATGGCCAAATATTGATCATCTTTGTAGCAATCAGTATTATCCTCTTCTGGTTCCCAAGCAATGCTTTGAAATATAGCACCTAAAAAGACATTTCAGATTATTTGTTTGTATAAGCAAAAGTAAAGTCTGCAAATCGGCCAATGGCGCTTCCAAATCTTGGGTAGGTATCGTCAAAGCATTCATTTGCTGCGTCCGAAATAACACCCCCGTTGTGTCCTAAAATGTGGGACCTTATTCTAAAGAGGAATTCTTCTCTATTAGGATGGTAATGGAGGCCACGTAACATACCAAATGTGTTTTCTAATACGTCCTGGATTCAATCTGTACATACATACTTGAAACCAAACTATAAAGATAGAATATATTTATAATTTATTTATTATAAAGCAACTGAAATGCACATACCCTATCCAAATTGGAGGTTCGTTTCAAAGTTATCTGCAGTAAAGTGGTCACTACAGATTTTTGCTGTTTTTGCATAAATGCATCCTTTCTTTTACAAAGATGAATTCAAATTTTCAGCAGTTGAGGATCTTTTGGGAAACTGTTATATAACACATCTTCTCTTTTTAGTTTATTGTTTTTATTATTACACCTACAAACAGCACACGAAATTTTTAAACTATTTTACATCAAACAAAATATACAATTTCAATAAGAAAATCCAAACTTTACAATTTCAAATCTTTGTTTCGCTTTTATCTTGTTTTCATTTAAAATCTCGCGTGACATCGCGAGTTGTCAAAAATTACAACAACAAATCGAAAACACAGATGTGTCGTTATCTGGTATTTAAACATTCTTGAATCAATAGGTTATGTACGTATCCAGACAAAAATTGGTTTTAATTTGAATCAAATCTGATTTTCAGAAAAAAACAATCGCCATTTTTTTCATTTCCTAACAAAAATGTGCATAAGGTACTTTTTATGGCGATTTCGCTTCAAATAATAGGATTTGGATACGGATCGAATCTCTTTGTAACTGCGTTTGTTGCTTGGGAGGTATAAAAAAACAAAAAAAAATCAATTCGTTAATGCATGATTCCGCAGCGGGGGAATTCCTAAATCCAATTCTACTCTTATGTGGTTTTCCATTGGTACAAGAATCAAATTCGTTTTTGATACAAATCTATCAAAACATGGATTCGGGCAATTAAATCCTTCCATTGGGCAACAAAAATTAATATTTTTTTGATTCTGAATAAAATTCGCAGATTCGTATTTTTTGGCGTATCTACCCCTCTTTCACTAACATTACTAAATACAAGTGCAATTGGAAGCGTTTATTTTGACAGCTACCAGTTTCACTGACGCGAATATAAGCCAACATCCAAACAAAAAAAAAATTAAATCCAAATAACATTCCGTTCGCCCCGAAAAAAATCAAATTCCACATCAAATTTTTCATTTCCCAATGGAAAACCACATTAATATTTGTTTCAAAGAAGTTTTTGACACTATTTTTTAATAATATTAATAAAATACGAACTTCATTTGCAACACATAATTTGAGAAACTTCAAAAGAAATAATGGTAGGAGTTATGGCACTCGGGCGAATGATGATGTTTACACATAACAGTGAGTCCCGGCACTCACACTTTTTTTTTTGTTAATCGATGAAAAAGCAGCGCCAACAAAAAAGGATGTACATACATATTCGATAAAACCCCCCACAGTATTGCCCCATTCCGCATCTACACCTATAGCATCATCATCATCAACATTATAAACCAGCATCATCAATGAGGCCATTGATTTGATGTTTTTTTTATACCTTATATGTATGTATGTAAGGAGGGCTTGCTTTTATAGTTAAATTCGATGTGGAATATTTAAATAAATATTTTATTCATAAAATAACACCGATGCGATAAAATAAAATGCGCATTTGGGTTGCACAGTTCAATCAAATTCACTTATGCTCTTTTTAGGCTTGTAATACAAATAAAAAAGGTATGTAGATGGGCGTGTGCATTGGGTGAGAATAAAGAGCAACTTTCTATTAATTTGTCTCGAACACACCAGGCTTTGTGTATACGCGGCCTGCGGCACGGCGGGAAAGAATCAATCAGATTGCAGGTTGGCATACTTTAAGTAAGGATAGGTACATATATTCTTATATGTATAATGTAGATATTTTTCATTCTTTCTATGTTAGTTTTCATTTGGGCCAAGATGTCGTTAGCTGCGTTTTATTATCTATAGGTCTGGGTTATTTTTGAACACGTATTACAAAAACAACAAGAGGTAGGAAATTTCCACATCAATGGAATTTTTTGGTGAATTCATCAATAGATTCATCGACTTTTCCATGAATGAGCAGTATGTAGGTAATGATTTCAAAAGAAAAAGGTTGCGCATTGTTTCATCAGTTAACCAAAGTCAAATGGTGGTTGTTCTGTTTTCTTCCTGAGAACAAAAAAAAAATGCAAACAAAAAGCCTTTAAAAATAAAAAAAAAGTTTTTCTCTGCCATGAGAAGAGCGACGAACATTGCGTTTTTTACCTGCCCTGAGAAATGCGCCACCCAGTCTTCGCTGGTCATGACATGAGTTCGTTGGTTTTTTTTAGAGAAAGTGAAAAAACATAAACCAGAAATTCCAGTATTGTTCGCGATCGTTATCATCATTTAACACATCAAAAGAAGTTTATTTTTTTTATCAGTGTTTGTTTTTGTTCAGAAATTGTATTGAGACAACTGAAAGGTTTCAATTACTATCCTTAAGATATTTAGCGACTGGTGGATATTTCTTCGACTTTATTCCAAACAAAATTTAAAAATGCCAATATTTCTTTTAGCGCATATACGTATACTTAATACGTAAAGCTGGCGACTTAAAGTCCAAAACCTTCGCAGAATTAACAAAATTAATTGCTATGTTTACTAGGCATCAAGATTGTATCAAGACTACATTTTAATTATTATTAGCTAAACGTATTTTTTTCTTAATTGAATGTTTATATTATTGAATAATCGTCGAATAAAAATATTAAATAAATAAAATTATATACAATGTTTCTGTTTCGATAAAAAAATAAACATGTTTCCTCTTTCATAGAAAACTGAGACTTTCATGTGATTTAATGCATTAGAAATGAGGAAAAAAATAAGTATAGGTATCATACGGGCTTAACCTAGTTATTTCATAATTGAACATTCATGGCATTTTTCATCATATATAATTCATATGCGAATTAAGGAGTAACATTAACAGAGTGAATTAATGGATGAGCATTTATGTCAATTTTCATCTGCTGAATAAGAAACTCTACGTTATCTAGTAATTTTACAGCTTAACACTCATGCTATTTTTCATCACAAATAATTTGCTTATGAATAAATTAATTACCCCTGCTTCGTGATTTCACTGGTAAATATTCACCTCGAAAATCACTTGGTGAACGCCTATGACATCCCCATGTTAAATTCATTGATGTTTTCATACCAAATTCATGGGGTGTAGCTTCCACTCATTAATGAAAGAGTTGGTGATCCATGCATGAATTTTTTGAAACTTGCTACTGGGCCAGGTTTCTATCTGGGTTTGCAAATATTAGTATTAAAATCGCCGAACATATGGTACATATAAGTACATAAACCAGATCTTTATTTTCTCGTGGTGAACCATATGGTTGACGATAATAAAACACGGCTGTTGTTTCAGAAATTAAGTTAAATAATGGACCTATGGACTGACATCACCGGAAACTAATTACACGGTTTGTCGTTAGATATATTAGCGTTTAGTCCGTGTCAACATATGATCGCTTCCGGCTTCGAATCTGAAGATTTATTTTCAGAAGAATATATCTAACTATAATTCTATGGCCAAGTGCCATCTAGTTGTTGCAATAAAAATTACTTACATATGTATTCCGTTTTAAACTTACAAAAGTAAAATGCACGACTGTATGGCATGATCTTGCTCATATAGCTAACAACATTATTGTAGCTACACATTGACGCTGTTAATAGGTAGGTACTAGGTAGTCTAGTTATCCCATGCAGGTTTAAGGCCGATATAAACCGTGTTCTCGTGACATTCAAGTACAGCAAAGTAAACAAATTTCACGAAAACGATACACACTCCAACTTGATTTTATTCATTTTAATATAGAGGGATTTTCACATCTGTGTTTTTTTCTGTCAAAAAGCATACAAAATACAAGGAGAAAAAGAAATACAAACATACATTACTTAAAAAAAATAATATATAATATAATAACCTCTATGATTAAATAGGCTTACTAATTATCGGAACTCAATTATACTTCCTATGAAAAGGAAAAAGTAATTGCCAGTAGGATCTCATTGCTGTTTTCCTTGTAAAATGTTTACTTTGCTGTACTTGCTAGTCACGAGAACACGACTATAGGTTGATGATGATTCTTTAAAAAATGAATTGTCGAATGGAAGGAATAGTTACAAAGTACATACCTACAAATGTATATTTAAATTTAAATTGTGGATTTAATTTATGTAAGTTAGGAGAGTAACCCAATGGGAAATGTTCAAAAATTAGCAACTGAAAAAGTAACTTTTTCCTCAAGGAAAAGAAGTATCACCAATGAATTTTCTGGGGAATCCTATAATGAATTTAATATGAGCTAGGTCTCTATGAAAGTTTTGTAATGAAATCACCGGTTATATGGAATCATGAAAGTCATAAGTTAATTTTCTTGGCGAAAAAACTGATAATTAGAGATGATTTAGTCAAAGAATTTATGAAATTGCCATGGTCGTGGAATCTTCAAATTCATAATTAAACCACTCAATATACTAATATGTATACCTTCTCACAAAATTGTTCACTTAATTTCACTTATTTTATTTTTCACAACAAAACACTTATTATTAGAAAATTTGTCGACGTGTCCTCTATGATCACAAAATATAAATGAAATCATTTTAGAACAAAAGTGATCAGGCGCGACAAAAATCGGTAGGTAATTAGAGCCGCGAACCGAAAATGCAAGTGAAAAGATGCAGTACACAATTATTATATTATTAAAGTTTTGTCTGTTCTCCTCTTTTTGAGCTAAGCACAACATGCTACTTAAATGGCAAACTGGTGACCATCTGCATTACGTTTTAATTCATAATCTGTCTTATATGACTGTTTCATATAGGATTTCACCGAGGAATTTTTCATTGAGGAGTTAATTTCCTACTGGGAATATGTGCTTACATATTCCCTAGGGAAGGTTTAGGACTTATTCTGTGGACTAAGTTCGAAATGGTATTAATAAAACAGAATTTCTGCTATTGGACATTTATAAACTTATGGCCTTTTCGATTGGCCTTCAGGAACACCCCAATAAGACACCCGGAAACTATTTGTCTGATTCTGAATCGTATGTATCACTGGATTTGTGAAAATTAAATTTAAAAAACAAATCATATCGGCTAAAAAGAATTTTCAAAACACTAGAATTCAATTTGGATACACATTTTCCTGTATCAATAATAATTATAACTTGCTTCTTTTTATGTTATTTTACCAGAAAAGAAGTTTAAATTCAATAATAAAAACATAGAAATTACAAAACAAATCAACCCGATGATTTTGGTATTTTAATTATGTGAGTTTGTAGTGATTCTGTTTTCGATTCTGAAATGAAATACGGTGGTGCAAAAGTCTGGTACACTCACAATATTTAAAAAGTTACCACGAAGCTTATAATTTCAACTAATCTAAGATTGAGATTTCCTGCTCTTATTGTAGTAGATTTTGTTCGCGGAATTTCGATTTTTATCAATTGAACATCTTAGACCGCGGACTAACTTTTATTACATGGTTTCTTATTAATTGGTCTGAAGGTATGTAAACATGTACATATAATAATGGAAGTGAAGGATGTAAGTGGGTATGTAGCTATATGCACATAACTTTATAATTTAGGTGCAATATACATATCTACCTAAGATTCATGTGATTTTTAAAGATACATAGGCATTATAAATATACGTATTATATGCATATGTATGTAGGCATTCAGTAACGTAGGTACGCAAAAATGCGTAAAAATGAAATATAATCAGGTAGAAATAATAAAATCTTTTTACGATTGCTTAGTTGTTAAGGTTTGAGGAAAAAAATGCTATTTAAATTTTTTGACAATGAATTTATTAAAAAAAATCAAAATAGTTGGATCGGCTTTTTAAAAAAATATTTTTTTATTTAGGTAGGTATAAAATTTTAAAAACATTTTTAGAAAAAAAAATTGAAAGGCCACTTTGAAGCAATTATTAATGTAGACGTATATATATACAATTTTAATTTAAGAAAGATTCAGTGACTGGTTTTGAAAAATCGTTTTTCCAATAAAAAAACATATTTATTTATTTTTTACCAATCGAAAGACTATTTTTTTTTTGAAATTTTGACTTAACAGTCTGATTAACACTTCTAGGAAGCATTCACATAAACAAATTAATTTTAATCGGTTCATTGAATGGTGGGAAAGTCAAAAATTTGAAAAATGGTTTTATGGGAAGTACCGTTAATAACAAGCACGGGAAATAAAATATTTTTTATTTGAAAGCAGACTTCACTAATTTAACAACACATACACTTTTGTTTAACAATTATTACAGCCGCGTTTGATAAATACAGTAAGACCCGGATAAGTGCCCCATGTTAAATGCCCTACTTTAATATGCCATTATGCGGATTAAACAGTTATAAAAACCCGCTTAAGTACACATAGGTACTTATCTCTATATTTACTTATACAAAAATTAAACAAACATTTAAAAAAAAAGAAAAAAACATTTAATTGAAAATAGCTTTTAACGGCCTTCAGTCATTGCCGGGTTAAGCCAGCGCGGGGCCTGTAGCAAATTCTATCAAGGGGCCCTTATAGGCTTTTCACACAAAACCCAAAACGAAAACTCGAAAACCGTTCACACTGAACATTTACAAGTTTTCGTTTGACATTTCAATTATTTTGGCACCACAGACAACAACAAATACGTTGTGAATTGAAATTACCCCAGGCAGCTGTTTTTTTTTTTCGTTTTTCTTGGCAGCAACCCGTCAGCTATTTTGTGACGATTAATTGAGAACTAAATGTTTCAAAAGGTATGTTTGTTTAATTCATCTTGCAAATCCAACATATTTTCGACTGGTTTTATTTAAAACTTGTAGTTTATCAAAACGAGTGGCTTATCAAAATATATGGGAAAACTTGTGTTTTGGCTTTAGGTTTTCAGCCAAAAACGATAATTTCGCGAAAACCGTGTTTTGGGTTTGGTGTGAAAAGGCTATTCGACTGTTTTAGGTAAGGTACTTATCGAGTTTATGGTATTAGATAAAACAAAACTTTTACAAACAAACTTTTCTTGATTTAATTTGTGCAAGGTTATAAATAATGCTGTTGATATCAACTTCTCGGAGTAAATCATGTTCAATATTCATTACAGTGTTCCTCGATTAATTTTTAACGCGTTTTAATGTTGAGAAATATCGTTCGCCACTGCAGTTGCTGATCATGAGAGACAAATAAATGCGCCAAGCAATTTCAACGTTCGGGAAACAAGAAAACAAGATTTTAAAGAATTATTTATTAACAGCTTCTGAACCTGCATTACCAGAGCCTCATGATTCCTGCTGTCAATAATACTAACACCATCAGAATTGAGCATTGCAGCGAAGTGCACTTATTCTTCGCCCAGACTGTACTCTTAATCATTTGCGTAAGCACTTACAAAGGTTGCAGATTTTTCCAAAATGTTTTCTGGTGGAAGTGATTTTAGCTCTCGGAATATTCCGAAAATGCCAGCAATTGTATGATAACTCCTCATACGTTTACCTAAGGCAGTGAGTACATTATCAATAGTGACAATAAGCACCTGAATTGCATACCGTTGTCCGCTATATTATGTAAGAAATCAATTCTCAACACAATTAGGAGACCACTTTTCTCAACAATATGGTTCATATCAAAAGTACTATTATTATCATCCAAAGGTAATATCGATCATTCCTTATAGATTGTAGAGTTTGCAGTTGGGTCGTTACGGACCTAAATAGTTACAGGAACTATGTCCTCGCTCAGATACATCATACATGTCCACTCGATCACAAACTGAATTTAAACATGTCCATAGTTCTGACTACGTAGACACAAAACAAGAACGAAAACGAGAAAAAAGAACAGAGCGAACATGCATCTGTTTAGATACAAATTAAAATACTAATGCACGCACGCATATGTTGCGAAGTTCTAGGCCAAAGCCAACACCAACACACAATAATGAGAACGAGTTGGATTGGAATTGGAGAGACTGTATCTGTAGAGTATAGCAAATACATACAGGCACGAGATATACATTAATCGGTCGGACCTCTCATTATGCAAATAGTTCCTCCTTTAGTTCCATATCTTCTTGCTTTAAATTTTAATTTTAAGATTATTACTTTTTTATTTATGAATTATTAAGCATAAAACAAAAGGAAGCGCTAAAGGAAAACAAACTGTTGTATTTTATCAGCTAATTTCAAAAAGGCAATTAAGTGGGAAAGCTAGGTAGGCGGAAGGATGAGTTTTATATGTAAGAATCCCCAGAAGTTTGGTTCTAAAAAAATAAAGGTACTTATGCGGGTTAGGACCTTAAGCGAGAGGCACTTATCCGGGTATTACTGTGCATCTTTTTCTTAACGCTTTTTGTTGTTTTTTGTCTAGCAAAATAGTTTTTTTAAGGGTTCCATATATTGTCAAAAAACTACTAAATATAAAGTTTCGAAAAATTTTGGCTTACATTAGTGTTTAAACTTTCTTAGAGCTTCTGCATACAAAATTTCAAAAAAAAATAGAATGGATAGTTTTCCAGAAAGTATAAAGCCAAAAAATTTAGAGGTTCGTACCAAAAATAATTTTTTTTTTTTTAAATACCAAAAAGTACATTCTCCCTTCATTAATGAACTGAATTTTTCTTATAAAAATCGTTGGAGGCGTTTTAGAGAAAAATAATTTTTTCTGGGAGAGTACGATAGCTTGGCCGCCAATAATTGAGAACTTTTTTTTGTAGATGGGTCAAAAACAAGCATTTTGCACTTTTAATTTGTTTTACCTTTTTTTTCAAATTTTGGGATTAAAACCAGATTTCTTAAAAAAATATGAATAGATTGTACTTGATTTTAAAATTATCCAATAGAACAAAATATTGGCTTTAAAAAACGTATAATACTTAATTGTAAGTATATTACCTTTATTAAGTATTAAGTAAGTATTTTCCTTATTTAAATATTTTTTTTTTTCATTTTAAGTACTTTTTTATGAAATTTCCGCTTCCGACCAAACATTAGGAGGGGAAATAGGCCACCGTCCCATAGTAAAAAATGCTTGTATTGAACTGTTCTAAAAAACCGTATTGGAGAGTAAGTTATTGTACTCTTAATATCAATCATCATCATCAAACGAAAAAAAATCCACCAGAAAATCATAATGAGTGACGAGGAACATTTTAATTTGAATGGATATGTGAATAAACAGAATAGTCAGTTCTGGGCAATGGAAAACCCTCAAATTATCCATCAGTCACCTTTGCATCCATTAAAAGTTACAGTCTGGTGTGGAATTTGGTCAGGAGGAATCATTGGACCCTACGTCTTTGAAAATGTAAACGGCGTAACGGTAACTGTAAATGGGGAGCGATATCGTGATATGATTGAAAACTTTTTAACGCCACAACTGCATGCTTAAGGCTTGATTAACATGTGGTATCAACAAGACGGTGCCACATCGCATACAGCCTGGATTAAATGGAATTACTGCGAGACCTCTTTCCACAACAAGTTATTTCAAGAAATGGTGATGTTGATTGGCGTCCACGGTCGCCTGATTTAACTGCTCTGGACTTCTTTTTGTGGGGATATCAGAAAAGCAAGGTTTATGGAAACAAACTATAAACTCTTGAGCAACTCAAAGAAAATATTCGTGATGAATTTAAAGAAATACCGCGTGAAATGTGTGGGAATGTAATGAAAAATGTGCTCAAAAGGGCTCGCATTTGCGAGACTGACAGAGGCGGACATTTACATGATATTGTGTTCCATACATAATTGCCGATATTAAATAAAACATTTATCAATATAAGATCCATTCTCCTTCATTTCATCAAAAATTATAAACAATAAAAGTGTAATACCTTCCCGGCGGACACCCTGTATATTTATTCTATATTTTCGTTTGTGTCTGACAACTCACATCTTTCTTTCCTCTACTCTCAAGAACAAGAAAAGAAAAATTCACAATTGTTCATCCACCCTTAATTCATAATAATTCGGATTTAAAGAAAATCGTGAATTTATTGAGTACCTACCTATCACTCACTTGCAAGGAACAGTTTTACGTCAGTAATACTGTTAAGGAGGGTGTAGTGAAAATAAAAAAGCAAGACAAAATGCCGCTACTTTTTTGTCATCCTATTGCTAAACAAGGCAAAAGCAACAATAACAAGATTTACGCCCCTCTTCCTGTCCACATCATAAGTCCCATTGTGATGAGTTTGCCTAAGAACTGTAAGAAAACTAATAATATTCCACATGCACGGAGGGTTACCCTGCTCTTTTGTCTACAGCTGCAACTGACCCAACAGGATCATCAATAGTTCTCTTATCTTTTTTGGGATGCATTTGGCATTTTGCCACTTGTCGCCAAAGGTCTACTATAAGGGATGGAATCATTTATATCAGCGCTATCACAATGCGAGTAGATATTTTACTTTTTTTATTTTTTGGTTCTTTTCGTCCAAGAAACCCCAATGAACGGCAACCCCCAGTTTCGGCTGAATAATGCGAATGGTGTTGGTTGTCGTTGGAAGAAAAGTTTGGGCAATGGAGGGAGGCTTCAGATGGCCGTTACGGCTATATGGAGAAAAAGGTCAGGCCAAATCTGGAAGGCAAATAAGAAGTGGAAAAAAAAGTGAGTGCCGGGACTCACGGTTATGATGTGGCTCCGATGAAAGCATCGCTTCCCATAGATCAGCGAAATCAAGCATCGTTGTGCGTGGTTAGTACTTCGATGGATGACCGTCGGAAACCAACCACGTGCTGTTGACATGTGTTTCTACTGTTGTGTGTTCTTTCTTTCTCTGTCTCTCTCTGTAGTATTAATGTATGTGATGTTTAAAGCCAATGGTCTTGTTGCCAGTGCTTCAGTGTCTCTACTTTGTAGATTTATCTACGGAGAAGTATAATATGTAATGTAATGTAATGCTAATAATATGTTTAATATAATAATTAAATTTAATGAATCATAAATGAAGGGAAGTTTTCGTTTCTTTGCTTAATTAACTTTTAGCTTTATTTATAATTAAAGCTAAGCTTTTAAAATAGATGAACGAAGCTCTATATACGAAGATATATCTACCTAACTATTATGCGACCGAAATTAACAGACAAATCTCCGCTTAAACAAAGTGGGTGTGGCAGTAATAAGTGAATAAATTCGATTTAGAACAATTTACCCACTTAAATTCTTCAAAAGTTCTAAACAAAATTGTGAAAATATAATTTCTATTAGTTTTCAGATACAAAAATGTACTTTTTTATTGCCAAAACAAGATGAATTCGAGAAAACAATATTGGTCGTCACGAATTGCACTTGATTGTTACGAACAGGCAAACCTATTCGCGTTCCACATATCATCCACATCCAAATCCAACAAATAATTTGTTCGCTCGCGACCAACCTCAAAATCAGATTATCAACATACATTCGGTACGAATAATAAACACTTTTTTTAAAATTTGAAAGCCATACAAATTATTGAGCTTACGGTATAAATACATACGATTTTCGGGAACAAATAATATAAACATTTAATTTGTTTAAATAATTGAATATTGTTGAATTGAATTTACTTTAATTGACTTAAAATTTATTGCGAAAAAATTAAGAATCAAGAGAGGAGGAGTGCTAAATGGATATCGAAGATTTAACTTAAATTAAGCAAAAGATAACAATGTTTAACGATAATTGCGGATTAAATAAATGGAAAATGTTTTAATTATGCTGTATTCTTATTGTATTTTCGTTTTTTACATTTTGATAAGTCTTCAATTGTTCTGTTAAGTGTGCTTATTTTAGAATAAAAATGCATCCTCGCGCGGAAAAAAACTTCTTTTGTGTCTACATCGCAGTCAATGTCTGGCCAATTTAAGTAGATTTTGTTGGTACAAACTACTTAAGTCTTCTCCGTTGGATGATTTGAAAATGTTGTCCCAGATCGTCAAGTCATTAAACATACTTGGTAATGGCTTGGAAAAGCCACCTTCACTTAGAAGGTCCACCCATGAATACAATGCAACATTTCCTTGGGCTGGAATTTTGTTTTAGAATTTATGGCTGTATCCTTTCATATTTTCTAGGCCATCGCTCTTCAAAGTACTCATAACTTCAACATCTTTGTTGACGTCAGTAAGTTTCTCTTCTGGTTCTCAAGCAATGCTTTGAAATATGGTACCTAAAAAGACATTTCAGATTATTTGTTTTTATAAGCAAAAGCAATGTCTACAAACGGGTCAATGGCACTTCCAAATCTGGGATATCGTCAAAGATATTACATGTGCTGCGTCCGAAATAACACCCTAGTTGTGTCCTAAAATGTGGGACCTTAATCTAAATCCTAATCCCTTGCCACGTAACACACCAAATGTGTTTTCTAAGCACTCGCCCCTCAACAGGATTCATTACCATCAACACCTGCCGCTGCCACCACCACCCCCGGCTGAATCATCATTACAACCATCTCCACCACCACAACCAACATATACGCCCGCCGATCAGCTACCATCTCAGTGACAACCAACTTCACCGTTTCTTCGTTCTTCTTCTTCTCCTTCACTCACCAAGTATTATTCTCGTAATGATCTCTTAGGTTATTACCAAAACATAGGAGGCATGCGTACAAAATTACAGACATTGTTTTTATCTTCAACTTCTTAACAATATGACTTCATTGCGCTTACCGAGACTTGGTTGACAAGCAACCACCATAATGCCGAAATTTTTAATAATAATGATTATTCAGTCTTTCGAAAAGATCGCTGCTCCACAACTACGGGATTTGATAGAGGGGGAGGTGTAATACTTGCAGTTCGCTACACATTCTCATGTGTTGAAATGTTTTTGCCTTCTGCTGCTTACTCCCACTCGTATGACATCGATCAAATTATAGTCAAAGTCATCATTGCAAGCCGCTGTGTCGTATTTATTATCGTAAGTTATATTCCACCTAGAAGCACATTAGAACTTTATAAAATTCATGTAAACAACTGCCAATTTTATTTATCGAAGCTTAAAGAATGTGAACATATTATTATACTTGGAGATTTTAATTTAACCAACATGGATTGGGTTTATGATCCCGAAGAGCTTCAACTTTTATCTTTCAATGTGAATAACGATTATGAAATCGAACTTATTGATTCTTTTGCTAGTTTTGATTTAGTTCAATTTAATTGTTGTAAAAATGATTTTAATCGTGTACTCGATCTTGTTTTTGCAGACAGAGAATTAACTATATCAGTTGATAAATCATTGTATCCAATTTTTCCTAACTCTGTTCATCATAATGCATTATCTGTGTAATTTTCGTTTTATGATTATTTTAAATCAGTTAACCATAATAAAGACAAATTTAACTACGCAAAAACTAATTTTGATGGCATAGCGAGATATATGTCTGAATTTCCGTGGAATTTAAATTTTCATTCGTTAAGTTTGTTACAATCTTATAATTTGTTCATGGATAATCTGAAAGAGGCAATTAATATATATGTACCAAAAGTCAAAATTAAGAATAATTCAAAGCCCCCGTGGTTTAATAACTGACTTCGTAATTTATGTAATAAAAAAAATAAGTCTTACAAATTTACACGTAATTCTCCAAACAATACTCCATTTAAGAATAATTATCTCAGATTGGCGCGTGAATTCGATGTTCTCAACAAATTGCTTTACAAAAATTACATAGTGTCAATTGGAATAGTAAGTGTTTTTAGTCCTTTATCAATAGTAAAAAGAAATCAATTGGTATTCCGAGCTCTATGCAATACATGGGTTCTACATATTCTGATCTCCAAACTGTATGTAATTTATTTGGCGAATATTTTAAATCTAACTACACAACCTCAAATAAAGTACATCCTCGAAGAACTGAAAATTGTACTTACCAGCATATGGTTGACATTGGTCATTTAGAGTTAAATATTTCCGAAATCGAAGAGGGTCTTCTGAACTTGGATTGTGATAACAATCCCTGTCCTGATGGAGTCCCTCCAATCGTCTTGAAAAAATGTGCAGCTGCTCTTTCTGTACCCCTCTTTTATATCTTTAATAGCTCTCTTGCGAGCGGTGAGTTTCTCTCGGAGTGGAAAAAATCTTTTATCATTCCTATTCACAAAAATGGACCTAAGCAAGAAATATCTAACTACCGTCCAATTTGTAAGCTGTCATCTATTCCTAAACTCTTTGAAAAAATTGTTTACGTTAAGTTGGCTTTTTTATTGAAAGAACATATTTTACCATTTCAACATGGATTTGTTGCAGGAAGATCAACAACTACCAATCTTTCAATCTTTTCCAATTTTATTCTGAATAAGCTCGAAGAAGGATATCAAATCGATGTGATTTACACCGATTTTGCCAAGGCCTTCGATAGAGTCAATCATTCAATTTTGATTGAGAAGATTGAAAGTGTGGGTTTGCACTCAAGTATGTTGAAATGGCTGAATTCACCTTGGTGTAGTTTTTGATTCAAAACTAAACTTTATTAAACATGTGGAATACATTGTAACTAAAGCTAACTCCATGTTAGGTTTTATAAAACGGAACTCTACAGACTTTAAGGATCCATATACTCTAAAATCCCTATATACGGCATATATTAGGTCCATCTTAGAATACTGTTGTGTGATATGGAATCCTTACTATAACATTCATTCCAAAAGAATTGAAAGTATTCAAAAAAAGTTCACTCGATTTGTAATATGGAAATTAGGTTGGAACATCGAAACTCCCCACTACCCTACTAGATGCAAACTTCTTGGCCTTCAGTCGCTTGCAAACAGACGAAAAGTCTTTTCAATTATGTTCATTAGCGATATTTTAAATAATCATATTAAATGCCCTTTTCTTTTATCTTTAGTTGATATTTACGCACCATCTCGACAGCTAAGAGAAAGATGCCTGCTCCGAGAAAATGATCACAGGGTTAATTATGCACTAAATGAACCTATAACTCGCTGTGTTAGAGAAACTAACCGTATTTCTGTATATGTAGATTTCAATTTTCATTCAAGTAGATTAACTTTAAAAAATAATTTACTATTGTACTTTTTAAATTAGCTTTTTATATTTATCGTGTATGTATAATATTATTACCAAGGTATATAACCAAATATTTACTTATTAATTTTTTGTTTATATATTCGATAGTCTAATTGAAGATGTTTAAGATCTCTAATTGATGTTAAAATTAATACGTCCTGATTCAACGACAACACATACTTGAATCCAAATCGCCTTGCGTCTAACTGGGTTTCTACTATTTTTTTATTATCCCTGGCCAAAACCCTAATTGACCGGGTAGAAATTCAGCGTTTCCCGCTGCTTTGTACACTGTTGGTATGGAACCAGGTTTAAGGCGAGGGCTTTTTTTATCCGTACAGCCTATGCAGATAGAATATATTTCTTATTTATTTATTTTAAAGGAAGTTAAATACACTTACCCAATTCAAATTGGAGGTTCGTTTGTATGGCATATGCAGTAAAGTGGTCACTACAGGTTCTAGCTATTTTTGCATTAAAGGCACCCTTTCTTTTATAAAAATAAATCAAAATTTTCAATAGTTCAGTTCAGGATCAGTGTGGTATGACTACGGTGACCATATTTCTCTCAGCAAAAACTGGGACATACATTTAAAAATTGAAAACGTGTTTGGTACAAAATTCTCAAAAACAAAAATGATGATATTATAGTTTCCTAATCAATAGTTTTTAGATTTCTGGCAGCTAAATTTATAGTTTAATTTTAACATCAGCATGGCTCTGGGAGTTTCAACATTCAGTTTTGTGTTTTCATTTGTCCAAATATTATTCATTATGGAAAAAATCTTTCGATTGGAGCACTTAAACCTCGCAGACATAGGCCTAACTCGGCAATAAGTAGAAGAAATTTGAAGTTTATACTTTGTTTGTGAAAAATGTCTTTCCATTTCTCGGCCACAGTTATTTTGTTCTCTGTCCATTTTGTTATAATTTTGTGACAATGAAATTCATCAAACAATGTGGAATCATTAATATTTGTATTCCTCTGCTGTTGGTTGACTAAATATAACGAAGATTCTGTTTCTGGCCGTGTAGTAAATAGGAATGTTTCGAAGAATTACCCAACTCAATACTTCGTATTCTTTAAAGGATGCATCCCAATGATTTAAGTATTCATAACACTTTATGTAAAATTGATGAATATCTGTTTTACATTACTTTTAGTCAATTAATTTTTGTTTGAATTATTCATTGATCAATTTCTTTGCAAACAAAATATTCTCAATTGTTCTCCTAATCTAGATATTAATTTAAATTTAAGGCATTTCATTGCTAGCGCAACTTTAGCCATGCAAATTTTTTGCGACTCTGCTAATAATATGCTCACATGAAAAATTGAGGCCTCGTATGGAACAAAATGGAGAAAGAAGAACCTCAAATTCTTTAAAATAAGAAAAATTCTCTTAAAGGATTATAAAGTTGTATTATCCTCTCAATAGCTGGTTTTATAAATAGACAACTAGTTTTTCTGTAACGAACTATTTCGAAGTATTTACTCTGAGACTTTTCGAAAATTTCTTTAAATTTTTCAACATGAACATTGTAGAGATAAAAAACGAATAGTTATTTAAATCGTGAGCAGCACAATTAACTCCAATGAGATCATTACCGGTAATGGCTAGAAGCTTATCAAAAAGTGTTGTTCTGCCTTTTCTTGTTCACCCGCCAAAATTACAGTTTATGTTGTAATCACAAATTGCCAAAATTTTACCAAAGTTGTATCTATGTATGTATTTTGAAGTGATGTCCGATGTTTCAATTGAAAGATTTTAAACCTCCAAAGTCTTGACAACGATACCTAGTTGTGGTGAAAAATAACGAACCAAGAGCGGACAGTTTTGTACAGCCCTGATTAGAACAATCAGAAAAAACTGTCACAAAACTTACTCTGCGCAGAGAAGATTTAATTCCTTCGATATAATTTGGTTCAAAAACATTGAACACAATAGCTTCACATTTTGTGCGTGCACAGGAATATATTTGATCAAAACAGCTTTTAATAATCATAATAAAATAAATAAACATCGACATTGTGCAATCATTAGACCTGAATAAGTCCAGGTGCCTTCATTAATTGCATTCTTCCTTGCAGGCCCTTGAAATTAGGCCATTATATTAAAAAAGATCGTACATTTTGCTTGAAGTGGCATCAAAGTCAGATTCTTTTTTTTTTGGTTTTTAGTGCTGATCAATCTCATAGCTTCCACCACTGCTTATAGAAAACGTAGAAACGTATTTTAAACAGGTAACGTATTGGTTTTTTCACTGTTGTTTATGAATAAAAATTACCTCTGAAGATCATCGTTAAATTCGCATTTTATATTTGAAGGCATTTCAAAAATATCTAATTTTTTTTGTAAATAAATAAAGAAACAAATTCCATTTGTTTGTAAATACAAGTATACACTCACATTTCAAATTTATAAATTGTGTTTTTTTGTGAAGATGCGGTTTTAAGTTTGTGAAAATACAGTTTGAAAAGAAATCTGACATCTCAGCGAAGGTGACAAATTAATGCATTCAGTGAACATGATTTTATAGTAAATCCCTCTGAGCCATTTGTTAAGGCGGATTGGTACTTTGACATAAGAATATTCAACACATATTTAATGTATTGTAAATAAAATGGTTACATTTTTTTAACGTTATTCAAATAATATAAATATATGGTAATATGGGTCAAACCCGGGACAACAAATAAAATACGGGACAGTTGTACGTCCCGGGTTTTCTTGAAATTTACCCGGGACAGTCGAGCGAAATACGGGACTGTCCCGGGAAGTACGGACGAATGGTTACCGTAGGTATGACACATCTTCTCTTCTTTAATTTTATTTATTTATCTAATTTATTATTTTTATTGTTGTAATTATAACACCCACAAGCAGCACACAACATTTTTAATCTATTTGACAAAATATATAATTTCGAAAACAACATTAAAAAAATTCAATTTCAATTTTTCCCGCTTTGTTATTGCTCACAAATATTCTTTCCTCTCTTGTGATACCAAATGAGTTGTCAAAAATTACAACAACGAATGGACAAAATTGTAGTGTCGTAATCTTGTATTCGTTCAATCATGAATAAAAAAAGCCATGTGAACGAACCGCCAAATGGACGAATATTAATTCGTTGGTCGGTCTCATGTGCACAGTATGTACTTAAAAACAAACTGAAATTTTCATCCAAATCTTTAGATTCGTTTCTGAAAAACAATAAAAGTAGGCGTAGTGGTGAGCTGATCTTACTCGTACTAAAATATAGTTATATTGGACAAAAGAATAAACATTGAAAATGGCATCCACACCATTTGAGTAGACCACCATGAAATAAAACAAATATTGTAGTGTTTAATTTGATTTCGCTTCAATAAAAACATCGATAAGCAGTCGATCCGCCAACAATTTTTTTTTTTCTGAAAATCAGATTCGTTTTAAATTAAAACCAGTTTTTTCTGGAAAAATAGATCCGTATTGAATCTCTTTTTCGAGACAGATTGAAAATAGATTTGTACACAGATTCTTAAACACCCTTCCATATTTGTTTTGAAGTTTCTCTAATGTTGTGTAGCGAAAGAAGTTTGTTTTAATGGCAGTATACACAAAAAATAAATTAATATTATTACAAAATAAGAATTGTCAAAATCTTCTTTGAAACAAATATTAAGAGTGCAATGACATTTAGGAATTCTCTGCTGCGGAATCAGAAAACAAAAACGAAATAATGATGCATTAACGAATTGAAGATTTTTGAAGTAAAACTTCTTTACCGGGGGTAAAAAATGTCTATCGATGCAACGGCAACGGCAAATGTCATTACATTTAAAAACTCACAAAAAAAACACACAAACAATCATCTTCTTTATAATTTTTTTAAATATTTATTTATTTCTCTCAACTAAAAAACTAACATTATGCTTAAGTTGAATCAAAAATGTAGGTATAAAATAATTAATAGATAAGCAAAAACATAAACGTTTAATAATAAGAAAATATCAACATTTTAAAAGAAGCATTTAAGAAATGGAAAGATTATATTATAATAATAATTAGGAAGATAACAGTTTTTTTCAAGACTGTTCTTTGACAAGTTAAAATTTATACAATCATAAGAATAATTAAAATCAATGCACATGTCATTTAAAGGTTCATTTAAACCATAATTAGATCTTGCAAAAATCAGAGTTACAATTTATTCTGGATCGAGAATTTATATTCAGCATACTGAGGATGTGAGAGGAACAAATTGATCCAGATAGTAATTGAAACAGGAAAAGAACATTATTCACTTCCCTCCTTTTCTTCAGCGTCGATAGGTTTAATAGATTCAAACGATTTTCATAGGATGGAAGACGGTGATTTGGATCCCATGGAAGTTGACGAAGGACGAATAACAAAAACTGTTTTTGAACACTTTCAATTTTATTTATTGAAACATCATACATAGGACACCATACGCAGCCACAATAATCCAAAATGGGACGGACGAGGCCGCAGTAAAGGGTTTTCGATATATAAGGGTCATTTAATTCTTTAGAAAACCTTTTAATTAATCCGAGACGACTTCTTGCTTTACTAGTGAGACGGTCGATATGGGAGTTGAATGACAATTTTGCATTAAATAAGACTCCCAAATCATTAAATGTGTCTATACGATCAACTAAGCATTCATCAATGTAATACGAGGAATCAATGGGGTTTTTCATCCTGGTGTACGACATCACTTTGCACTTTTTTAGTATTCAGTTCCATTCCATTTGAAACACACCATTCAAAGGCTCTGTCAATATCATCCTGCAGAAACAAATATCCATTTGAGTTCGAAAATCTATAGAACATTTTGAAGTCATCTGCGAAGATTAGTATTTTTGAGTAGAGAATATTCATACCAATGTCATTAATGAACAGGACGAAGAAAAGTGGACCAATATGACTACCTTGAGGAACTCCGGACAGCACATTAATAATTTTAGATAGGCAGTTTTAAAAGTGAAAATATTGAATACGATTTTTTAAATACCATTTGATCCAATCAATTACCCACACTGGAAATCCATACCTTTCCAACTTAAAAAAAAGTATAGAATGACTGACCCTATCAAATGCTTTACTTAGATCAGCGTAAAAAATATCAGTTTGTAGTTTATTTTGTATGTTCATTAACGATTAATGATTTACAGGAAAATTGAATATGGTTCGAAACTATATTTTCAAATAAGTTTGGTGTGCATGAAAGTTTTGCAATACCTCTATAAGTCTCAACATTGTTTTTATTTCCACACTTATGAAGAGGTTAAATAAACGAAGACTTCCACAGCTCAGAAAAAACACCAGAAGATAAGGAACAGTTAAATATGTGTGTAAGCGCAGCACAAATGTAAGACTTACAAGTTTTAACAAATATAGACGGAATATTGTCAGGACCAAACGAATATGTACTTTTTAAGCCGTCAATCTATTGTACTACTTCCACTTTAGACAGCCTTGACGTAGGTACGAGTATATCACAGTTAAATTGATTTCTGATTAAATTTTCACAGTATTTAGGATTGCACGAGGTATCAGCAAATAAATTACTTATATCTATATCACAGGAAGAGGGCTTATTTTTATATTGCACGGATGTTCGAAAATTTGAATTTTTCCTTTTATAGTTTATATATTTCCAAAAGTACTTAGGGTTATTTTCAATATTGCACTTTATTTTACTTAAATAGTTCTTATAGGCTGTCCTTTAGGAACTTTTAAATAGTTTTCGATAGTAACAGAACTGATTATAAAGGTTAATTGTGTGTATTCTCCTCCATTTAAAAAAAAAATACGTTTTTAAGGTTTCGTATACGTCTTAAGTCTTTAGAAAGCCATTGAACTGATGATGCTATAGACAATTTCTTTTTAACAGGAACACAAAGACTAAGACAGTTTTCCAAGATATCATAAATGTTCACGACACATAAATTAACATCATTACAATCCATTACACTTGACCAATCCATACTGCAAAAATATTATTCTAATTTTTCCAAATGAATTTTCTTGAAGTTGAAATTTTTTAACGAAGACGAATTTGTAACATTTTGCTTTTCATCAGCACATAATGGCAAATAACACTGAAAAGCATTATGATGTGGAACCTTTGGCAATAGCCAGTCGTCAACATCCAAAGTTTCACAAGAAACAGAACAATCAGTAAAGACAAGATCGAGGTAACGCAAAAACTCATTCGGCAATCCATTAATTTGATTGAGTCCAGTTAACAGCACGGCTTCAACAAAGTCCCTTTCATAAACAGGACCCTGTACAATAGCATTATAAGTACGTTTATTATCTTCATCCATTTTCCAGCTCAAATTAGTAAGGTTGAAGTCACGAAAAAGCAGTAAAAATAAATTTCCAGAATATTCCACAATATCATTTATAGCTGAGGAATAACATTCATATACAAAAGACGATGAACCAGACGGTATATACATAGCAGATATTAGAAACGAAGAACTACAATGCGTCAACTTTATAGCTGTATGTTCTAAATGTATTAACTTATTTGCTAATAAAAGTTCAGAATTCAGACAATACTTAACAGCGATTAAAACACCACCTCCGTGTTTATGAATAATATTACATGGATTTCTATACATTCGGTAGACAGTATATTCTGGTGGACAAATTTCAGCATCAAGTATAGATGAGTTAAGCCATGTTTCAGTAAGTATAATAACATCAAAAAATCCGCCAACACAATTTAAGAAAAAACAATACTAACAATATATTAACAATAGCTAAAAAAGAAACACAGATCTTTTCTTGACAGCTGCGTTCTTTACTCGGAGCTAAAAAAGAAAAACGCCAATAGTCTCAGAACATCGCGCCACACATCTTTCCTATCATTCTTTCTCTTCCTCAACCTCACAGCCGCGCTGTGTTGAAACATTTAAAGGGTAGTATAATAATTAAAACAAAAATTGCTTTTTTGATTTTTTTTAAATATTCAATTCTGAAAAATGCATTTTTTCTGAGAAAAAAATATAATGCAATTTTGAATGAACCTTCAATAAGGTTTGACACCAGTTGTTGTAAATGTTGGATGTAAATATTAATTTTATCCATTGATATCTATAAACCACTGGATAGAGCATTCATCCAAAAAAATGAGTTTTCTTGTAGACTATTCTAACAGCCCGATTCTCCCCAACAGTTTTCATCTCAAATTAAAGTTTCATATTTCTGTTTACTTCATGTTGGGATATAAAATAAATTGTGTCACAAAATATTGTATCGAATGTCGCATCGAAATGTCGAAACTCAAACTATTTATGAGTTGTGACCTACTCTGAAGTAGATCACAATTTCGATTGTTCTTATGACTCACAAGTTGTGAATTTGGGGGAGAATCCGAAAAAGGAACAAAATAAATTTCACCTCTGCTTGTGACTTGTGAGGTATGAGTGATGTTTAGGAGAATCGGGCTGTTAGAGGTATGAGTGATGTTTAGGAGAATCGGGCTGTTAGAGGCCACTTTGGGCAATATTTCAAATGCAGATTTTAGTTTTATTTGTATATAATACAAAAGTAGAGAATACCTTGTACTAGTGTATTATAGAGATCAGTGGTTTTATCCACAAATAAGCCATACTAAGATCGGAAACCTTAGAACGTTTCACCCCCCAAAACCCATTTGTTTACATTGTTGTATTTGTACCTTTGCAACTCTATCCATGAATAGATGGTAAATCGAAAACCCAAACAAAAACAAATTACTAGGGCTGTGTTGTCTATGTGACTATAGAAGGATGAACAGATAAGATACTTGTGTGCGTTTTATCAATGTGTCTTTTGGAGATGAACGGAAAAGTTACTTGTGTGCGTGTTTCAGCTTGTAGGCAAATGTCAAATGAAAGCAGAGGTTTCATTTCATTTAATATATTTATTAATATAAGTCTTTTACATTGGACCTTATGGTCTATGATTAATAGTAAAAGTTAAAAGAACATTTTTGAATTTTGAATAAATTTCATTATCAATAGTAGATGTAATTCTAATTTAAAAATGACAAGAAGATTTTATAATATTCATTTTCTTTGAAAATGTTCTATACTAAATTTAATTTAATTTGAATTATATTGTACTAGCAAGTATCTGAGTAGGACCGCATCAAATTGTTTGGTACCGCGAAATCTTCTGACAGAGTAGGGTAAATTGTTCCACTACCTTATAGCGTTAACCAAAAATTGACGCTCAGAGTTTCTACAACTGAACCTCGGTTGCAGCAACATAAAAGAGCGAGACTTGCTTGCAAAATGTATTTTTGCAAAAAGATATGATGGTTCTTCCCTAATAATAATATTATTCAGCGTTTCCAGAGAAAAATAGTTGAAGTATTGATACAGACTACAGCCGAGAATATTATTTCTATATCTAGACACATGGTTGTATCTATTGAGATTGAAAACATAACGACATACATTAGTGAAAGCCACATTTATGTTTCTTTTCGTTTCCGAATTATGGGTGTTAAAAATTCGGCAACCATATGTTATGATCGGTACGACTAATGTTTTCGCCAAGTAAAGTCCAGTAGTTGGAGGGGTGAAGTGCTTTGATAGTTACAGACTGCGTAGGGCACCATATATTTTGCCAATTATCATATTGATATGATCATCCCAAGTAAGGGTGGAATAAAATACCTAGATTTTTGGCCCTTTCAATATACTCCAATTGCTCTGTTCCAAGATACTGGGCAGGAAAATAGCTGAAATTCCTTTTTTTTCATTAATTATAATGCATTTTGACTTTCTACGATTAAGGCAGGTGTTGTTTGTTTTAGACCAAGTTAATATACTTTTTAAGTCAGAAAAAAAAGTGAGGAGTGTTTAACCTGACTTGGAAGGTCATTTATAAAAACAGGTAATAGCAAAGGACCAAGTATTGACCCTTGGGGAAGCCCTGTGGCAAGCTTTAAGTGCCTAGATACCCTTTCACCTATAACAACCGCTTGGCTTCTTCCGCTAAGGTATCAAAGAACCAGATTTGCCGCTGTGTTTGAAAACTGAAACTGGTCTTTTAATTTTGATATCAATATCTTGTGGCCTACAGTATCGAAGGCTTTGGAGAAATCAAGAAGTACAGGGAATGACACCAAGTCATTACCAATTGCAGCTGTATTATCATCTGAAACCTTAAGAATAGCAGATACACAACTGTGGTTTTATCTAAAGCCTGATTACTGATCGCTCAACAGTTTATTTCAGCGTAAAAAATTTGAATTTGTTCATGTAGGATTTTTTCCAGTACCTTCGATAAAAACGACAGAATCGATATTGGTCTAAACTCTGGTTGAGACAAACGGGTAGCCGGTTTTTAAGAAATGGGATCACTTTTCCCACTTCCCCAAAGGATACTTTTTAAGTCAGAAAAAAAAGTGAGGAGTGTTTAACCTGACTTGGAAGGTCATTTATAAAAACAGGTAATAGCAAAGGACCAAGTATTGACCCTTGGGGAAGCCCTGTGGCAAGCTTTAAGTGCCTAGATACCCTTTCACCTATAACAACCGCTTGGCTTCTTCCGCTAAGGTATCAAAGAACCAGATTTGCCGCTGTGTTTGAAAACTGAAACTGGTCTTTTAATTTTGATATCAATATCTTGTGGCCTACAGTATCGAAGGCTTTGGAGAAATCAAGAAGTACAGGGAATGACACCAAGTCATTACCAATTGCAGCTGTATTATCATCTGAAACCTTAAGAATAGCAGATACACAACTGTGGTTTTATCTAAAGCCTGATTACTGATCGCTCAACAGTTTATTTCAGCGTAAAAAGTTTGAATTTGTTCATGTAGGATTTTTTCCAGTACCTTCGATAAAAACGACAGAATCGATATTGGTCTAAACTCTGGTTGAGACAAACGGGTAGCCGGTTTTTAAGAAATGGGATCACTTCCCCAGAGGATGGAAAATACGATGTCATTAGTATAGTATTAAAGATGTGCGTAAGAGCAGGTAAGATATGGGGTAAAATCATTTTAAGAAATTGTAGCTGTATTTCAGAAGATGTCGCAGAAGATTTTATTTTGAGAACCGTACGCAATACATCAGCATCATACACCCTTAGGAACTGAAACGAATTCGCACTTCGGGGTCAACAACCCGCGATGTTTCATTCGTGGGCGCAGAATTTCTCATGTTCCCTGATAATTCTGCAGCTTGTAATATAGCATTTATCCCAGTAGCCTGTGAACTAAGCAAAACTTCGCTTTCAGGGTCAACAAGCCAAACAGCTAAATTTGAAGTGTTATTTTGAACTTGCGCGAACTTTTGATTTAAGTCATCGGGACATATGTCAGGAGAGCAATGTTCTTTTTTCGGCTAAGACCAAGTTCTTGAATGTTTTTCCATAACGTTTTCAGTGGAAAGTTTTTGTTAAGCCGATTTGAGTACAGTCTGCGTTTAGCTTCTTTGAATTTTTTACTTACAGTTTTTCTTTATGTTTGAAAAATAGAAAACATTTCAGGAAGACGAAAAAACCTTCCAACGCTTGAAAGTTAGATCTCTTTGCTCTAAAGCAACAAATATTTCTGGATTAAACCAAGATTTCTTGTCACACCGTTCAAGTTTATTTTTAATCGGCACATGTACATTATATAGATGTTTTATTGAGTTTTCCAAGAAAAAATCTTGGTCTTCAGGTGAAACATTCCACAATAACCACGAGGACAGAATTCAGATAAATGGCAATAACTAAAAGAAAATTTAAAGAAAGTAGATAAAACATTATACAAAAAAGAAAATTTAAGTTGAAATAAAAGATAACAATACAAGTAATTATCTCCATAATAATATTCAGCTTACGATTCCCGGTTGTGTTCCATTGAATTCAAACTTTCAATTGAATTTATTAAAAGCGCTTTGTCTGATGAAGCTGCTGTTGGTCTTCTTACGTATAATGTACAACTTCGAATATAAACAATGGAAAGCTTTTTGGCACGCTTAAGATGAAGAGCTTTCCGTAGAATAAAGTGGTTACAGGAGATCAAACTTCCATTAACATAGATTCGGCTGTCAGATGGCATTCCGATGTCACGCAGGCTGGTACTTAATCTTGTTGCTTTTCAACGAGGATGTATTTATCCAAGCAAGGCATTTTTATCGAAGGCTGACTTATATTTAATAATTATCGCTGTGTCAATTTGTGTGTCATTTGGCTTCACGCGAAATATATTTACGGGAACTGTTGTTGGTGCACAGTTCACAGATACACACAGTTTGATGAACAAGTCGTGAAGATCCTCGTCTTTCTCCTTTGGTATGCCAAAAAGGATAACGTCAGCGGACGTTTTTTCTCTTTCCAACGCATCAATAAGTTTGGCAAGTGACAAGTGTTGTGCCATTGCAGTGCCTAGAAACCCTTTCACCTATAACAACCGCTTGGCTTCTTCCGCTAAGGTATCAAAGAACCAGATTTGCCGCTGTGTTTGAAAACTGAAACTGGTCTTTTAATTTTGATATCAATATCTTGTGCCCTACAGTATCGAAGGCTTTGGAGAAATCAAGAAGTACAGGGAATGACACCAAGTCATTACCAATTGCAGCTGTATTATCATCTGAAACCTTAAGAATAGCAGATACACAACTGTGGTTTTATCTAAAGCCTGATTACTGATCGCTCAACAGTTTATTTCAGCGTAAAAAATTTGAATTTGTTCATGTAGGATTTTTTCCAGTACCTTCGATAAAAACGACAGAATCGATATTGGTCTAAACTCTGGTTGAGACAAACGGGTAGCCGGTTTTTAAGAAATGGGATCACTTTTCCCACTTCCCCAAAGGATACTTTTTAAGTCAGAAAAAAAAGTGAGGAGTGTTTAACCTGACTTGGAAGGTCATTTATAAAAACAGGTAATAGCAAAGGACCAAGTATTGACCCTTGGGGAAGCCCTGTGGCAAGCTTTAAGTGCCTAGATACCCTTTCACCTATAACAACCGCTTGGCTTCTTCCACTAAGGTATCAAAGAACCAGATTTGCCGCTGTGTTTGAAAACTGAAACTGGTCTTTTAATTTTGATATCAATATCTTGTGGCCTACAGTATCGAAGGCTTTGGAGAAATCAAGAAGTACAGGGAATGACACCAAGTCATTACCAATTGCAGCTGTATTATCATCTGAAACCTTAAGAATAGCAGATACACAACTGTGGTTTTATCTAAAGCCTGATTACTGATCGCTCAACAGTTTATTTCAGCGTAAAAAATTTGAATTTGTTCATGTAGGATTTTTTCCAGTACCTTCGATAAAAACGACAGAATCGATATTGGTCTAAACTCTGGTTGAGACAAACGGGTAGCCGGTTTTTAAGAAATGGGATCACTTCCCCAGAGGATGGAAAATACGATGTCATTAGTATAGTATTAAAGATGTGCGTAAGAGCAGGTAAGATATGGGGTAAAATCATTTTAAGAAATTGTAGCTGTATTTCAGAAGATGTCGCAGAAGATTTTATTTTGAGAACCGTACGCAATACATCAGCATCATACACCCTTAGGAACTGAAACGAATTCGCACTTCGGGGTCAACAACCCGCGATGCTTCATTCGTGGGCGCAGAATTTCTCATGTTCCCTGATAATTCTGCAGCTTGTAATATAGCATTTATCCCAGTAGCCTGTGAACTAAGCAAAACTTCGCTTTCAGGGTCAACAAGCCAAACAGCTAAATTTGAAGTGTTATTTTGAACTTGCGCGAACTTTTGATTTAAGTCATCGGGACATATGTCAGGAGAGCAATGTTCTTTTTTCGGCTAAGACCAAGTTCTTGAATGTTTTTCCATAACGTTTTCAGTGGAAAGTTTTTGTTAAGCCGATTTGAGTACAGTCTGCGTTTAGCTTCTTTGAATTTTTTACTTACAGTTTTTCTTTATGTTTGAAAAATAGAAAACATTTCAGGAAGACGAAAAAACCTTCCAACGCTTGAAAGTTAGATCTCTTTGCTCTAAAGCAACAAATATTTCTGGATTAAACCAAGATTTCTTGTCACACCGTTCAAGTTTATTTTTAATCGGCACATGTACATTATATAGATGTTTTATTGAGTTTTCCAAGAAAAAATCTTGGTCTTCAGGTGAAACATTCCACAATAACCACGAGGACAGAATTCAGATAAATGGCAATAACTAAAAGAAAATTTAAAGAAAGTAGATAAAACATTATACAAAAAAGAAAATTTAAGTTGAAATAAAAGATAACAATACAAGTAATTATCTCCATAATAATATTCAGCTTACGATTCCCGGTTGTGTTCCATTGAATTCAAACTTTCAATTGAATTTATTAAAAGCGCTTTGTCTGATGAAGCTGCTGTTGGTCTTCTTACGTATAATGTACAACTTCGAATATAAACAATGGAAAGCTTTTTGGCACGCTTAAGATGAAGAGCTTTCCGTAGAATAAAGTGGTTACAGGAGATCAAACTTCCATTAACATAGATTCGGCTGTCAGATGGCATTCCGATGTCACGCAGGCTGGTACTTAATCTTGTTGCTTTTCAACGAGGATGTATTTATCCAAGCAAGGCATTTTTATCGAAGGCTGACTTATATTTAATAATTATCGCTGTGTCAATTTGTGTGTCATTTGGCTTCACGCGAAATATATTTACGGGAACTGTTGTTGGTGCACAGTTCACAGATACACACAGTTTGATGAACAAGTCGTGAAGATCCTCGTCTTTCTCCTTTGGTATGCCAAAAAGGATAACGTCAGCGGACGTTTTTTCTCTTTCCAACGCATCAATAAGTTTGGCAAGTGACAAGTGTTGTGCCATTGCAACAAAGTATCTTCTTGATAGATCTGCCAAGGTTTGGTCCACCATTGGACAAAATCGCTTTTCAATTTTGTCCAGTTTCTTGGTCAACTTAAGATTTTCTTCTAGTATAAGCTCTTTTAATCCTTTAATTTGTTGTTCGATGTTGCCTTCTAAAGATGTTTTTTTCTTCGCCGTACTTATTTATTGACTTTGTATTAGGCTTACCCTTCAAGCAAGCGACTCCCTTTTGGATCCGAAACCACTTCATTAACGGATCCAACAACGGATCCGAAACGATTCCAAATCGAATCAAATTAGAATGGAAATTAGAATCATCACGGATCCATTATGTGAATGCATTGTGAGAGAAAAGAGAGATAGTTTTATACTTCACCATGCTCAGCGAAACCAGAACCTAAATGGAATCCAACAAAAATGACTAATCTAATAAGAAATATGGTCTTTTACAAATATTAAACACTTCTTTTTTTATTTTGCAATAATCCCATTTTTCCATTTTAAAGTATTATTTTATAAATTCTTTACACTTATTGTTATGTATTTTGGTTTTCTTTGCAGACAAAAATTTCTTTGTTGCTTGTTTACACTGCAAAATTGAAATAACGGAGTTTCTCTCCATTTGTCTTCATTTCTAGTCTACAAAAAAACTCCCCAGTTCCCACTATAATATCGACTACCTTACCAACTCTCTCTTTTTATCTGTCCATACAAAAATATCGATTCTCGTTCTTCTTTTTACATTCGTACACATAAAATTTGTTTAAAGTGTGTGAGACACTCAGTTCTTTTGGATTCCAAAGTGATTCCCAAGTGAACCGAGAAATTCGGGTCCGTGTTGTTGCTTGAAGGGTAGTAGAAGTTAAGTAGAATGTTATTATTTTATGGTTGTATCCCATGATCGAAAAAATAAACGTTTACGACACTTCTATTTTTCGCTTTGTTTTTAAATTTTTGACAACTCGTGTGACGTCACACGAGGTTAAAAATGAAAACGAGATGAAAGCGAAACAAAGTTTGAAATTGTAAAGTGTGGATTTTGTTAAAGAAATTGTGTATTTTGTTTCATGTGAAATAGCTTAAAAATGTTGAGTGCTGTTTGTTAGGTGTAATACTAAAATCAATAAATTAAGTAGGGAAGATTTGTCATAGCACAGTTTTCCAAAAGATCCTGAAGTGCTGAAAATTTGGATTCGTGTTTGAAAAATAAAGGATTCTTTCAATGCAAAAACAGCTGGAATCTGTAGAGACCACTTTACTAGAGATGAAATAGAAACCATCCTCCAATTTGTATTGGGTATGTGCATTTGAGTTCCTTTATGATAAAAAAATTTAATATATATTATATCTTCGTAGCATGTGCGGATAAATAACGGCCTCGCCTTAAGCCTGGTTCCATACCAACAGTGTACAACGCAACGGCAAAAGAGGATCTGTCAACTAGGGTTCTGACCAGGGGCAATATAAAAATAGTGGAAACCCTGTTAGACGCAAGCCGATTTGGATTCAAGTATGTGTTTTGTCGTACAGGTTGAATCAGGACGTATTAGAAAACACATTTGGTGTGTTACGTGGCAAGGGAGGCCTCCATTATCAAAAGAATTCCTCTTTAGGTTAAGGTCCCACATTTTAGGACACAACGAGGGTGTTATTTCGGACGCAGCAAATGTAAGGTTTGACGATACCCCAGATTTGGAAGCGCCATTGACCGCTTTGGAGGCATTGCTTTCGCTTATACAAACAAATAATCCGAAATGTCTTTTTAGGTATTATATTGCAAAGCATTGCTTGGGAAGCAGAAGAGGATAATACTGATGGCAAGAAAGATGATGAATATTTGGCCACTTTATATAGCGATGGCCTAGAAATTATGGCCGGATACATATGGCATAAGCTAAAATACAAAATTTCCGCGGAAGAAAATGTCGTATCGTATTCGTGGTTGGACCACCTAAGTGAAGGCGGCTTGTCAAAGCCATCACCAAGGATGTTGAATAACTTGACGAACTTGAATAACTTCTTCACATCTTTCCAACGGAGAAGACGTAGTAATTTGTCCAGGCTACCAAACAAATCTTCTTGAATTGGCCAAAGACGTTGCGATTTGAAAATAAAAAAACTTTTTTCCCACGCGAGGATGTATTTTACAATAAGAACACTTAACAGAACAATTATTGTAGACTTATCCAAATGCAAAAAAAAAAACAAAAATACAACAAAATTAAGACATAATCAAAACATTTTCCATTTATTTAGTGCACAATAACCTTCGAAAATTCTTGTTTTGCTATTAATTTAAGTTAAATATTCGATATCCATTTAGCACTCTTACTTCCTTGATTATTGATTTTGCCGCAATTAATTTAAATTCAATTAAAGTAAATTTAATTCAACAATATTCAATTACTTATACAAATTGTATGTTTATATTATTCGCACACGAAAACAAATCCAATAATCCACATCGGACTAACAAAACAATTTCTTTTGTTGTCAGATTTTTTATTTTTGCGTGACGTCAGCCAAATAAGATTCAAAAAGGAAGTGTCGTATTCTTATTATAATTGATTCATGGTTATATCATACGTGCGTATATGCAAAAATATCACTTTCACAACGCTACTAGCTTGCATTCAAACCATAAAAGCTGCACGATGTAGTAAGTACCCAATGTTGCCAATGTAAGCAAGGTCTTAAATACAAGCATCGTCAAACTTTTAACCCTGATGCCGCAAAGTTGCCAGTATCTCTGCCAAAAGAATGGCAAAATATTGGAAGAAATGATTTTTTAATGACATTCATTTACACGAGTTCAATAAATGACAGATTTTAATGTTGGCATTATTTTCCCAAAATTTATTGACAAGGATAGAATTTTTGTATTTACACTACTGGCATAAACGAACCACAAAGCGGGATTTTATTAAATTATCAAGAAAAAAAAACAAAAGCGTAACACACGATACTAGAAATGAAAATGGAATCAAAAACTAATATCGATTTCGTTTCAATAAAAACATTTGCCGTCCATCCGCCGTCAGTTTTTTCTGAAAATCAGATTAGTTTTAAATTTAAGCCAATGTTTTTCTGGAGAAACAGATCCATATTCAATTAATTTTTCGAGACGGATTCTGTACACTGCCATAAAATAAAAATTAATTGACAACACAACAATTGAGAAACTTCAAAACAAATATTGTAGTGTATGTAAGAATCTGTTTACAAATCCTTGGATTTATTCAAGAATCTTAAAATTCTTGCACTAAAGCACTTATATTTCTATAAAGTTTTAAAAATATTTTTTTTGAAAATAATGGATATACAGCTGCTAGAATATATGGATCACATAGCTTGCGTGTCAACAGCCTGAGATTGGTCTTGTACCTAATATTAAAAAATCACACTTTTGTCACTTTTATTTAGTTACTGCACCTCGTTTATTCAATAACTTGCCTGTAAATATAAGATGCGAGAGACTCGAAACTACTTTTTTAAGAAATATTAAGCTTTTTCTATTTTATCTGGACTATAATGCATCTATACATTATTGCATGTAATTCCTTGAGAATTAGAAAAAAATTTTTATAATTTCTTAGCTTGAATTTTATTCTTCGTTATTAATGATCCCCATCAATTGAAATGTTGTTACTAAAGGGCACATCCGCCACTTGTCTTTAGGCAACAGGATGCTCCTATCTATTTCATTTGAAGTATAATGCTATTTCTTATTTCATTATTGCTTTGAATTGCATTGTTAGCTTTAAGTCTTCATTTGAAATAAAGTTTAAATTAAACAAAATTAAGAAGTTGTACGTCTACAGTACGGTGACTGTTGATGGAAACTCCTAATATGGTTAGTAACTAAAGACGATTTAACACGGTTAACTTTAATGATACCGCTAACTGGTTAGTCTAAATATAAATTAATGATGAAGAACATCATTTTGTAGAGAACTAACCCAACCTACGTAATGTTCCCAATAATTCTTTTGGCAGTGCGGGTAATTTGAACGATTAATAGAAAGAAGAAAATAAAGGGATAACAGGTGTTAATTATTAAATTGATAATATGGGATAAATCCATACATAAATTGCCAGATTTAGGACGAAAAAAACTAATTTTGGGAAGAAATATAATTTGAAATAAAAATAAAACCAAGAGCCCATAAGGGTGAGTTAAAGAATCGTATGTTAGAATGCAGTGGTATAGTGTGTTATTTTTTTTAAATTTATAGTGAGGGTGAATTGCGGTTACCTACAGAGCAGACCGTAGGGTGCTGCCACTTGGAGGATTTAAGGGACAAGTGTCGGAAGGAGCTCCACAGAGCAATTCCATCATTTTCTCTGAAAGTTTTTGCCAGGACGATGAAAGTCCGTGAAAGACCTGGGCAAGAAAGTAATACCCATCGTCGTAAGCATTTGGGAATAAACTTTTTAAGATAAGAGAGATTAAGAAATATTATTTAAAAGTGAAGAATACCTCTTTATATCTGTTCATATATAATTCATCTGTTCGCGTCGTATTCGCCCCTGCCAAATTAAAAACCTTTGTTTTGTGCAAGCCTGGTAATACTCGCGATTCTAGAAATGCTCATCAGTTTACCCTTGACTCCAACGTCGGACGTACTGTCAAGTACAGAGATTCTTTCCTTAGCCATACAACACGATTGTGGAATACTTTACCATGCTCTATTTTTGCCACACATTTTGATATTGAACTTCAAAACCAATACACATCGGTATCACCTTTTAAATTCCTCCCTATTTTCCTAATGCTTGCACTGTTCTTGAATATATTAAGGGTACTCAAAATCCCTTTAGTGCGCACTCAAGTATAAGAAAAAAAAGCACCGAACCTCAACAAAAGCAGTGGACTACATAATTTCTGCCGGTGTCCGAGATAACATATCTAATAATTGAATGAACGTCACCAATGTCAAAATTGATATTAACTTTTTACACAATAAAACAATTTCACATCGATAGACCACACCTTCATTTTGATCTGGTATGTATTTAATTTTATTTAGACAAGTTTTTGATGTGTAAACATCTATACTCTGGGTAGAGTGAACCGAAAACGTGACGTCAGTCTACACGTTCCATGTAACCCCGACAACATGGACGTTCCGTGAAGACCAGTATGTAGATAAACGTTCAATGTAGCCCGACATGCCGGATTTACGCGAATGGCAAATTGCCATTTTATGTGTCAAATTACGGCCATTTTGCTTTTTATTATGAAAACGCTATAAATACTGGCAATATGTTTGCCGAACAAAATTGGCTCAGAGAATGTTACATAGAATGCTTTCATAAATATGGCTATGTACAAACACTGTATACTGCCGCCATTTTCCAATTTATGTCATTCTAGAAAAAAATGAACTTGCTCATTCTTTATTGGCAAATTGCCATTTTAGATGTCAAATCTTATAAGGCTTACCTAGATTCAGCACACTTATGATTAACTGATATTAACACATTCAATACAAAAGTAATAAAATGTTTTTATTTTTCAACATACTGCTAAAGTAAAAGTTAGACTGCTTTTAACTTTTACTTTTGTGCAGGAGCACTTTCGCAAAATTAAAAATGTGAGATACGTTTGAGCAGTATGTTGGAAAAAGACAAAACATTTATTTCCCTTTTGTGCTGTTGATCTTCTAAAATCAAGAATGCCCTTATGGTCATTTTGTTTTAATAAATAGATTTTGCTAAAGTATTGGTTTATACTTTTTTGCTTTGAAACGAATGATTACGGATCTAATCTCTTTTTGTGACTGCGTGTGTTGCTTGGCAGCTCTACAAAATAAAAACAAATCTTCAATTCGTTAATACATCATTATTTCGTTTTTATTTTCTGATTCCGCCGCGGGAAAATTACTAAATCCAC
Organism: Philhelius pedissequus; assembly: GCA_910595825.1. Taxonomy (NCBI): domain Eukaryota; kingdom Metazoa; phylum Arthropoda; class Insecta; order Diptera; family Syrphidae; genus Philhelius; species Philhelius pedissequus. Next base: position 20,090,234 of record OU343164.1, on the reverse strand, counting down.
TTGCACTTTTTTAATATTTATATCCAAGAAGTTTTAAAGTCAAATTAAACTTTTTACAAATCAAATTCAACTTCTTGCAAATCAAATTAAACTTTTTGCAAATCAATAATTAAACTTTTTGTAAATCAAATTAAAAGTTGCAATTGAAGTTCAAGTCTTTGAAAATCATAAACTTTTAAATAAATTTGAATTTATATCCGTTTTTATGTCCAAAACATGTTATTATGCAATTATTTAAATTACATGAAATAAATTGTTCACAGCGTTTGATGTTTCTTTCTTAAAACTAATATCTGATTTCCAGTAACGTGAATTCGATTTGCAAAAAGTTTATTTTGATTTGCAAAAAGTTTAATTTGATTTGCAAAAAGTTTAATTAAGTTTGAAGAGACTGTAATATTAATTTATTTTTTCTGTACACTGTCACAAAATAAAAATTGGGGGTGGCCGTGGCGCTATAATTGTGTGCTCGCCTTGTCAACCTTGTGGTCGCAGGTTCGATTAATGCCGCTGTCTATGTCTTCTTATATTCCATTAAAACCAATTCTAAAAATTGTCATAAAATGAGTTGCTGGCTTACGCATTACATTCTGTTCAGGCATAACACTAACAGCATGTGATGGAGTAAACTAGTATACCCATAAATATGACAACGAAATAAATAAAAATAAGCGAATTATAAGAGACATAAGTAATAATAAGTCACGGTTATTTTCTCCGCATTAGTTCAGCCGCGGTCCCTGGAGATAAATCTGAGACAACAACCAGCTCTAGTCTGAGAACATAGCGTCACACATCTTTCCCATCCTTCTTTCTCTTCTTTCACCGGATGCCCGCGTTGTGGTAAGAATATATAAAGGGCATGCATAATCCTTTGAGCTCGTGCAAAATATTAAAATTAAAAAATAAAAAAAACTTGGAGTTCTACGATTAACCCTAGCAATAATTCTGATAGCATGTTTTTGCTTAATAATTAGAGGCTCAATTTTGTTATAATGCGTAGGTCCCCAACAACAAAGTTCATATTCTAGCTTAGATTTGAATAAACCATTGTAGACCAATTTTAGAAGAGGCACACTAAAATACAGACTTAGATGATAGATTTGTCTAACAACTTTGTTTAGATAATCTTTTAAGATAGAAGTGTGGGTTTTCCAGCTCGTCTGTAAATCAATCAGTATACCCAGGTATTTGAAACTTTCAGCTCGTTCAATTCTAAACCATCAACCATCAGAACAAAGCTGGCTTTCATTAAACAAAATAATAGAATCATGGAAACAATCATTATTTAGCCGATATCGAAGACAACTTGCTGTTGTTGTTGGTGTTTATGTTGTTGTGTTTGCTGCTGCTGCTGCTGCTGTTGCTGATGATGAAGTTTTTGTTGGTGTTGTTGTTGCTGAAGTTGCTGTTGTTGATTGTGTTCGTTTTGTCATTGGTATTGTTGTTGTTGTTGTTGTTGTTGTTGTTGTTGTTGTTGTTGTTGTTGTTGTTGTTGTTGTTGTTGTTGCGGTCGTCGTCGGAGTTGTTGTCGTTGTTGTTGCTGTTCCAGTTGTTGTTGTTGTTGTTGGTGTTGTTTTTGTTGTTGTTGTTGCTGTTGTTGTTGTTCTTGGTTGCAGTGTTGTTGTTGGTGTAGTGTTGTTGTTGTTGTTGTTGTTGTTGTTGTTGTTGTTGTTGGTGGTGTTGTTGTTGTTGTGATTGTTGTTGTTGTTGTTGTTGTTGTTGTTGTGATTGTTGTTGTTGTTGTTGTTGTTGTTGTTGGTGTTGTTGTTGTTGTTGTTGGTGCTGTTGCTGGTTCTGTCGATGATGAAGTTGCTGTTGTTCGAAGTTCTTTTAGATGTTGTAGCTGTTGCTGTTGTTGTTCATGTTGCTGTTTGATGGTGTTATTGTAGCTGTTGTAGTTGGAATTTGTAGTTGTGGTTGGTGTTGTTGTGCTGGTATATAGTTCTTTATTATTCTGGTTACTTGCTTATCCGAGTTCATTGATTTGCTGCTACCAGGTTGATCATATTCCTTGGTTTTTGGCAAGTGTTCTGTTTAAAAATTCATTCGTGCTCTGCTGAGTTAAGAACTTTGTTATTAGGCTTATGGCTTGTCTCTTTTGGATTAAGTCCTGTTGATCCAATTATAGTTTTTTTAGTGTGAGTTTGATGCTTTTGACTATTGCGCAGGCGAATTGTCTGTAGAACGAATTCTTTTTCTAGTTTTCTTCGTCTGTGTTTGCTTTCCAAACTTTACCTTCTACTATTGTTTCATCACGATTAAAATATGCTTTTTTGCCTTGTTTTCTTAAATCCTATCAGTTTAGGGACTAACGGTTTTCTTGCCTCAAGCAGTGATTTCGGAAGATCCTCTCCGATGCTATACTTATAGAGCGATTTTTTTGACTGGGGAATCTTTTTTTTTTCGAAGCTCTTAAAAGTTGGATTGGTCTGATATTGGCTGCAGTAGTTTTCGCTAAACGGTAGCAGCTTTCAACATCACTTGATGTTATTCGGAAGTCTTATAACAAGAACTTTGAGGTCATCTGAATTTGCTTCGGTTTCCTCTACTTTGAAAATAATTAAATTATTTCACTTATTTTTTAATTATAGTGCCTTGTATTTCTACAATTTTCTCTAGCTTATCTACTTTTTCGGAAATAATTCCAACTTTTTCATCCGTATTTTTAATCACTCTGTCAGTAGCTTCATTAATATTTTAGAGGATCTCCCCCTTTTGCCTTTTTAAAAGGGACTTAGATCGTCCAAAGTAATTGCCATTTTACCACAGCAGTACTAATTGGTACTCGGTGCCGACCGTGGATATCATTGGATGTCTATTGGCTCGTTAAGCTCGCACGTAGGGAATTTTACTTAATTGACAGTTAAGGAATGTCAAAATAGCTCAAATAATAAATCAGATCAAAAGTTCGGTGGTTTTATTTTTTGTTTTTGGTCGACGTTTCTTTTTTAAATGTATTTAAATATTTGCTTTAATAGCAGTTCGAAAATTAAATAAAATCCTTTCTTAGATGCAATTGAAATGTTCAGATTGCAATCATTGTTATGGTGTTGTTCGTTGTTATTATGATTTCTTAGTATAAGGGAGGATGAAGCGGATGTACTCACCCGTACCTAGGAAGAGCTCCTGGAATTATCCCGTATAGTTGGTGAAGTACAAAAAATAAAAATAATTTATAATTTTCTTTTTGTTGATTGTGTTTTAGTTGCATTTGCAAATAAAGTCATGAAAATCAATTTATTGCAACCCAATCTCACACTTTTTGTTTAATACTGAGGCGCACTTCACTTGGGCCAAGATTTCAATAAACCAAAACACCAAAATCTCACACTTTTTGAAAAAATCCCAGGACCAAAAACCAAGCATGTCCGTACCTTATGACTCGCCCTACAACTGCTGACAGCTAACCATCCGGACCCAGGTTTCAAGCTTATCATATACCACCCTGTCATACCAAACGATTTCGTTTCAATAAATAGGATTCGCTACTAAGCCAATACTTTTTGGTTTTGAAATGAACGATTACGGATCTAAATTCTTTTGGTGACTGTGTGTATTGTATTCACAGATATAAAAAAATCAAATCTTCAATTCGTTAAAACATCATTATTTCATTTTTATTTTCTGATTCCGCCGCGGGGGAGTTCCTAAATACGCTTGCAGTTTTTAAATATTTTTTTTCCAAGAAGTTTTTAACAATTCGTTTGTTAATAATATTAAGGGTATTCATGCAACGGCGGAAAACCCAGATAAACCTCAGACACCAGATAATTTTATCTCCACAGAAATGAAAGTTTGTATGAGAAAAATATTCTACAAATCAGATAAAATTATCTCACGAATTTGATGTAGAAAGAGTAGAAATGAACCTCATAAAGTTAGTTCAATGAACACTTGATTGTTTCCTACATTTACGAAAGTATTTTTAAGGGAGCGTTTATGCAAACGTCCAGCGGAAAATATAACTTTCTGCAAAGCAGAAAATTATCTCGTTGCATGATTACCCTTATTAATTTATTTTTTCTGTACACTGCCACAAAATAAAAATTAATTGACAACATAACTAGTGAGAAGCTTCAAAACAAATATTGTAGTGTGTGTAAGAATCTGTGTACAAATCCGTTTTGAATCTGTCTCCAAAAAGAGATTCAATGATTCAATACGGATCTGTTTTTCCAGAAAAAAATTGGTTTTAATTTGAAACAAATCTGATTTTTAGAAAAAAATTTACGGTGGATCGACGGCAGATCGATGTTTTTATTGAAATCTACATTAGATAGAAGAACATACATATGTACCTCCAACCTCAAACTATAATAATGATAATAATTTTAACGATATGCCTGATTGAAAATGCGAACAAAAAAAAATGATTTGGTTTTGTTTAAAACGTTATAAATATAAATTTTATTTTTTCTCAATATAAGATTTTACCAACTTGTAATTTCCTTGCTTGGAAGATTACCTGGCGATGTGTACCTCTCCGTGGTCAAACTAAAAAGAACGACTACTTTACAGTTGACTTAAATCGAACGATAAAATTGTTTTTCATCTCAGCTAATCCAAAAACAATTCATGCTGATTCTTGGCCTTGGGTGAGGATTAAACGGAATTATAAGAATTTAGTTTAAGTAAGTACAGTGAGTATCGCAAATAATCTTCCAAGCTGGAGTTTTAATAATATTTATACAATTCAAATGATTTTAATGAAATTTAAGATAGAAAATAATTTTGTTAAGCAATTCATTTTTACACAATCACAAACATCCCGGCCCCCTGGAACATGTTTCAGGACCGTGGTAGTAGCGCAAGTTTGGTTATGGATCGTGTACTCGTACCCTTGGTAGTACGAACAGTAGCCACTCGCACTAGATTATCTGCACCTCTGTTGACGTTTTCAATTCTTCCCATCAGCCACTTGGTTGGAGGAAGATTTGGCTCTTTGATAACAACTAGATCTCCAGGCTTCAGGTCGGTTGTTGTCCGTTGCCATTTAGGGCATTCCTGGAGGGAAGTTAGGTACTCCATGTGCCATCTTTTCCAAAACCCTTGCACGATAAACTGTATATGATTCCAATGAGTCAATCGGTTAGTTGGTATCTCCGTTAAATTGGGCTCTGGAACTGTGGTTAGCGGTTCACCTACGAGAAAATGAGCTGGAGTTAGTGGGTTTAAGTCATTATCAGATACAGAACATAAAGGACGAGAGTTCAAAATTGCCTCAATCTGAGTGAGAACCGTATATAGTTCCTCGAAATTTAAAACAGAATTTCCTAACACACGACGTAGATGGAGCTTTATCGATCAAACACCAGATTCCCAAAGTCCCCCGAAATGGGGTGCGGACGGAGGAATGAAGTGCCATGTAATGCCGTCTTTAGCGAGGCTTGTAGCAATTTCTTCGTTGTGAACTTGGGACAGAATCACTTTATGCATCTCGTCCAAGCAACGGCGGGCGCCCTTGAAATTACTGCCATTATCACTAAACATGTTGGCACACCTTCCACGGCGAGAAACAAACCTTCGAAGGGCAGCGAGAAACGCATCTGTAGTCAGATCACTTACCACTTCCATATGAATGGCCTTTGTGGACATACAAACAAATAATGATATGTATGCCTTGGACAGCTTGGGCTTACGTCCACGAGAGAGTTTGATAACCAGGGGCCCAGCATAATCACAACCTGTATTTAGGAATGGTCGAGACGCGAGAATCCGCTGCTTCGGTAAATCTCCCATTAGTTGAGTGGTTGTTGCTTTTCTTTGCATAAAGCATGCTTTGCAACAATGTACGATTCTTCGAATTAGATTTCGACTTCCAAGTATCCAGTACATCTGTCGAACTATTGTAAATGTTGCCGAAACACCAGTATGAAGATAATTGTTGTGGATATCTGAAACTATTAGGAATGAAACATGATTATTAGCTGGTAGAATAATAGGGTGTTTAATATTATATGAAACGATAGCATTTTTTATTCTACCACCAACTCTAAGAATTCCATCGGTGTCCAAAAATGGTGAGTACTTCATGAGCTTTGATTTAACTGGAAGTTCTTTGTTGAGTTGAAGATGATTTATGTCGTTTTCAAACGCGAGGTTTTGAACATGTTTGATTATGATTTTTTTGGCGTTTTGAATTTCACGTAAACTGAGATTTGATGAGCAAGGGGAAACATTTTTTAACCGAGATTTTGGCAGGGCCCGATAGCACCACGCGACAATTCGTTGCAAACGATATCAAGAAGAAATTTTGTCAGTTAGAATTTGCAAACGGTTGTTATCTAGGGTCGTTACCATTGACACTGTTTTGACAAACTTAGCTTCGAAAATCGGATTTTCATCCACGATTTCTTTAGGGAAAAAATGGGATTCAGGCCAATATTGTTCAGGTTTTGAAAGCCATGGTGGACCTGTCCACCAGACGCTATGATCAACAAGGTTTGATGGAAGAACTCCTCGCGACGCACAATCTGCTGGGTTGAATTCCGACGCGATATGATGCCACGATTTACGCGGAACCGTTTCTAGAATTGTTGCGGTTCGGTTAGCCACAAAAGAGTTCCAACGACGAGGTGGTGACGACAACCAGTGGAGAACGATTTCCGAATCGCACCAAGCTGACACTTTTGTAATTCGAGTAGTTAACGAGTTTTTAACAAGGGAAAATAACCTACTCAAGAGCAACGCACCACATAGTTCTAGCCTTGGGATTGTTACTGGTTTTAGCGGAGCAACTTTCGTTTTCGCGGCTATAATGTTGGTTTTGAATTCATTTGAACTTATTTGGCACCGAGCGTATATAACCGCCGCATACGCTACCGATGAAGCGTCTGAAAATCCATGAAGTTCAATACCATCAAATTCGTGAGACGATATATTTCTTGGAACGGATATATTTTCAAAAAACCGAAGTTCTGTTCTATATTCAGACCATTTTTTGAAAAAAGACGAAAGTGTTGAATTTCATCATCCGGAGATTCCCTCCAAACGATCCTCTGGAAGTTTGTGTGACGATCGTCAACCCATATCTGTCGAAACATTTTTTCTATATCGGCAGTAAAGACATACCGATGTTGACGAAAGAGAAGACACACCCCTAGCAAATCTCGTTGGATCGGAGGACCGATTAATAACACAGTTTTGTCGAAGAACTCTCCGGTTTGAATACTGCATGGTGGGGTAGATAAAACTGCTTTCCACAAGAGGTCTTCATGTCTTCTGTGCGAATTCGTTCCATATGACCTAGAGCAAGATATTCCCGCATAAATCGGGTATATGCTTGATGCAGATCAGGGTGAGACTTGAAGCGACGTTCCATAGACAACAAACGAGAAACTGCAGATTTAAGTGTATCCCCGAACGATGGCGACGAATGTTTAAAGGGTATTGAACGATATATTTACCCCTAGAAGCACGAGAAAAGAACTTACGAAAGTGAATTTCAGCTGGATCGTTAATAGCGGCTATATCCTTGGGAGGCGTGATGTCCTCTAGTTCCCAAAATCGTTGTAATATTGAATCAACATCAACGCTGACGTGGATCGAAGAGATTGGTTGTGTGGTGGGCTCAAAAACTTCTCCGGCTATAACCCATCCAAACAACGTATTCTGCGCTACTGGCATTCCTATTGGACCCTGGATCTGTTCACCTTTCAAAATGCTCCATAGTTTGTCTGCTCCTAGTAAGATTTCAATCGGTCTTGGGACATTAAAATGAGGGTCAGCTAATTCTTAATTAGAAATGTGTGACCAACCAGAAATGTCTATTAACTTAGACGGTAAATGAGACGTTAACCTTTTGAGAACAAATGCATCTGTTAACAAGCAACTGGAACTGTCTTGTGAGAAAAGCTGCAGAGACATACAACCTTTAGTGAATCCTGCTTCAGTTTTGGATAGCCCAAGAATCGGAATACGAGCATGTTTCCTATTTAGTCCAAGCCTTTGTGCAAAAGACTCAACAATAAATGACACCTGAGACCCAGAATCTAACAAAACCCTACAGTTCACGAACTTTCCATGCTTATCTTGAACCTTGGCGACAAGAGTAGGTAAAATAGTTTGACGAGGACCAAGTTCAAGCGAATGATTATTGACGATGGAAGGAGTTGATGTTGAAGCAGTAAAGAGTTTACATGACGAAGATGGCGAACTCTCCGGCGAACCTTTTGATGGGGATGTGGCAGAAGAAATGCTTTCTTGCTCGTTAGCATGAACTAAAGAGTGATGACGTGATTGACATGACCGGCAGCGAAACGAAGACCGACATTTTACTGACGAATGACCGACACGAAGGCAGTTAAAGCATAGCGATTTAGTTCTAGCAAAGTTTCTACGTGCTTCAATACTTAAAGCAACGAATTCTGGGCACTGAGGAAGAATGTGAGGTCCTTGACACTTTGGGCATTTTAATTGACTTTCATTCGATTGGGCTCCATGAGCTTTTATTTTTATTGTCTTTTGTCGCAAGATACTAGAACGATTTACTGATTGGCACGATTCTAAAGCATCACACCTCAATTGTAGAAACCTCAAAAGTTCATCAAAAAACCAATCATCGCGAGAGCCAACTTCTGTAGCCTACGCTTGTCTCGATTCGGCGTCGATTTTGTTAAGCAATAGATACATGAGCCTTGGATCGCGTCCGGTTTGATTAATTGAGTTAAGTCCCCGAATAATTTCATCCGCCCCATCAATAATTGAGCGAAGCAACTGTACATTTGACACGGTGGTTGAAGGCAAAGATAAAAAAGATTGAATATATGATTGTGCAATTATATTAACACGATCGTATCTTTGTTCGAGCTTTTCCCACGCTTCAATGTAATTTGTTTCCGAAATCGGAATTGTCTTTACCAAATCAAACGCGGTATCTCGCAAAAACGATTTGAGATAATAGAATTTTTGAGTGGCTGTGAGATCGGTTTTGGAACTAACAGTACTTGTAAATAAATCGCGAAACGTTGGCCAATCTTTATAATTTCCAGAAAATGGCTGAATCGTTATAGGCTGCAGCTTAACTGACGACGAAATTGTTCTCGGTGACGTATTAAGAATTTCTAGAAAAGATGATTGTTGTTGCGCGAGTTGTTCAATTGCAGTCTTATTAGCCCGATTTGTAACAGATTGCCTGTCCCGAATTGCTTTCTTAAGAGCCGACTGCGCGATAAAAAATTTATCTTCGTATGTTCCAAATTCTACCTCAAGATCGACAAACTCTTCGTCATTTGATTCAACCAATAGTTCATTATGCAATGACACAAATTCGTCCCACGCTTGTTCTATACTCTTCAACCGAATTTCAAGCATTTCTATGGTCGTAGAAGCCTCTATCGTGACCACAAACTCTGCAGCGCGAGTTAGCCTACCCTTAGCATTACCACGTTTCTGTTTTAAGGAACTCATTATGAAAGACAACTTTTGTTTAATAATTTATTGAATGTTTAATTGAATCAGAACCAGACCACGTGAACACGTTAATTTATTGAGTAAAGGTTTATGTCCGAAAGATTAAACTGCGATTACCATTCGACGACTACGATAATTTCATCAATTAATTAACACAATGTTTATTTAATTCAACAAAGCTATACCCGTAGACTATAGTTCAATTTTTATAATAAATTAGGCTGCGAAGGACCAACAATTCGATGATTGAAAATGCGAACAAAAAAAATGATTTGGTTTTGTTTAAAACGTTATAAATATAAATTTTATTTTTTCTCAATATAAGATTTTACCAACTAGTAATTTCCTTGCTTGGAAGATTACCTGGCGATGTGTACCTCTCCGTGGTCAAACTAAAAAGAACGACTACTTTACAGTTGACTTAAATCGAACGATAAAATTGTTTTTCATCTCAGCTAATCCAAAAACAATTCATTGCAAGATATGCTGATTCTTGGCCTTGGGTGAGGATTAAACGGAATTATAAGAATTTAGTTTAAGTAAGTACAGTGAGTATCGCAAATAATCTTCCAAGCTGGATTTTTAATAATATTTATACAATTCAAATGATTTTAATGAAATTTAAGATAGAAAATAATTTTGTTAAGCAATTCATTTTTACACAATCACAAACAATGCCTGTAAGACCTATAAGGTTTTTTAAATGCAACCTGAATTGCACGGCACTAGTTAGAAGGAATAAGAATATAGGAAAGAATTTTGTGTTGGCACAGTGGATTTTAGAATTAGGTATTTATTATCTCATTTTAACCCAAGGGTGGCATCCAATTAAAACTGGAGGTATAGATAAGAATGCTACCTAGCGTGGAAATCGAACCCACACGTCTAAGGTAGCAGTCAAGCACTGTATCCTGCGCCATTCCCACCCGCTTTTTATATAACCTTTTCCAACAAGAAAAATGCCTGCACCTACTTCTAACCTCAGTCCTCTTCCGTGGGCAGCTTTTCTTTTTCAAAACCAAATATTAGACCTTTCACTTTCTCTCCCTGACCCTACCATCATCAAAGTAGATAAAAAAACAACGGGTCGCACTCCGGGAGTGCCGGCTGATGTGAAAACTTGAAAAAGCTATTGCAGTTTTAATTTCCTATATTTATTAAACACAATGAACGATGCTAAACAAATCTATGCCTTGTTTTGTCTTTAATATTCTTTGAGAAGCAATAACTACAGAAATATCAACCTACATTTTGTACCTAGATGTGTATTATATCTATAAAGTACTCGATCATTTTCTTTCACAATTTCTTGGTCAGTTTTTTCAATAAGAGATGAACTTTGTCCAATTTCCATATTTTAAACACTTTGAGTGTGTTTCTTTATTCATTCTAGAGTGCCCAGAATATTCGGAATACCATTTTTGCGTTTCTTTATTCCACGGAATATTCCGGATAAACTATTTTGTTGTTTCGTTATGCATTCCGGAACGTTTGGATTGCATACTTTTTATTAAATGTTAAACACGGAATGGAAAGAATATTCTCGGAATATACCCCTCAAGTGAATGTCAAACACCAGCCAAAGACGGAAACCAAGCAAGTAAATAAAATGGATGACCAAACATTTTGTATATTTTTATTATTGAAATAAATATAAACGGTGATTTTTTAAGAGCTTGGTTTTTGAAAATTCAAAAAAACACAGAAACTTGTAAAAAGTGAATGAAATTTTTATTTGGATCGATAAATCAATTTCTGCCATTTACTTTTTAAAAATAACTTCACTTAAATGTTGCCCGCGGCTACGCTTCAGGTGGTCCATTCTGAAGGTCCAATTTTGGCAAACTTTTTCACACATTTCGGCCGGAATTTCACCAATGACGCGTTCAATGTTGGCTTCCAAGGCAGCAATCGTGTTTGGCTTGTCCCCATAGACAATAGACTTAACATAGCCCCACAAAAAATAGTCTAACGGGGTCAAATCACATGATCTTGGTGTCCGATTGACAGCGCCAAAACGTGAGATCAACTGCTCACCAAATTGCCTCTCAATTGATGCATGGTTTCGCGTGCAGTGTGGCATGTGGCACCGTCCTGTTGGACCCACATGTCGACCGAGTTCAATTCTTGCATTTTCGGCAAAAAAAAATCTGTTATCATCGAACGGTACTTTTCTCCATTGACCGTAACCCTGCGGCCTTCATTGTCCTTGAAGAAGTACGGCCCAATGATGCCGCCTGCCCATAAACCGCACCAAACAGTGCATTTTTCGGGATGCATTGGTAGCTGCTGAATTGCCTCTGGCTGCTCTTCACTCCAAATACGGCAATTCTGCTTATTCACGTATCCATTTAGCCAAAAATGAGCCTCGTCGCTGAAACGGATGTAGCTTGCGAAACACATTTTTCACAGAGCACGAATTTTGATAATAAATTTCAATAATTTGCAAACGTTGTTCAGGCGTAAGTCTATTCAATATGAAATGGCAAACAATACTGAATCGAAATGTCAAATGTTCGTGGAATTTGTCATGTGTGATCTGTCAAAAATATAAACGTCAAAAACTAAGTAGCAAAAAAATCACCCGTTATAAACAAACATTGAATTTGAGTTTTCATTAATTAATAAAAAGCAATATTTAATTTTTACTATTTCTCATTATCATCATCACATCACTTTCAAACAGCTTATTGATGTTATCTCCTTCTTTTTATTCCGGGTAGTGTTTTTTTTTTTATTCATTCCATTCTGGATATTCTGGATAAGCATTACTTCTTTTTCATCCATTCTATTCCTTATCCAGAATAAATAGAGAAACAAACTCTTTATACACACGATTTTTACGAGTAGGTATACAGACGGTCTAACCATCAGCATTCACCACACCATCAATGGATGCGCGTGGCAGACTGTAAGGCAAAACCAAACGCACACTCGCGCAAGCCCCATGCGGAGCTTAACCGAAACAGCAGGCAGACATTTTCGGCGGGCGGTAGAAAGAGAGGGGGATATTATTTCCTCTCCTACGCTGCGAGCGTCAGCGGTCTACTCTCCAACCGTCTTACTAATTTTCGATCAGGCCACGTTTCCTGACGCAAGCTTAACATTTCTTACTCATCCCTAATCTTACGAATTTTCGTTCAGGCCGCGTTTCCTGACGCGAGTTTAACATTTTTCCCATACCGAAAAAGTGCACAACGCCGCTAAAGAAGTTTTCACTTCAAAAATCTATCCGACGCACTCTATAGCTCAATGTCTATCTCTGTCCTAATGATTTGGCCATGCTTTAAATCATTCGGGTCTGCGTGGTTTGGTTACAAAGTTTAATTACGAATTCTTAAAATATTCGTTTCCCCCTTTTTTTCTTATTATTATCTAATCTGTTACTAATTAATTGAAAAAAAATATTATTTCGGTATGCACATTAATTGATTAAACGAAAAAAAATCGTTAAGAGGCTCTCGGGTAAGAGAAAAGTATCTTTCACTTAAAAGGGTTTCGGAAAACTGAACACATATTTCAGTAAACTAGACAGTAAAACCAATTTTTACTACAAAGTAGCCGTGTTCTCTTTTCCCCGTGATCCAGATCAGATCATCTATTTTTTTGCGTTACAACACCAAAACTAAATTCGTTTGTTTTTGTAACGCAAATAAATAGATGATCTGATCCGGGTCACAGGGAAAATAAAACACGGCTATAATATCGAACTTAAACAGCTGAAAAACAACCTGTGGTAATTGTAATTTCCGTACAGTTATAAAACTTAGCGTTTACATGTCATATGAATGGAAGTGGAGGTGAACGTATACAAAAATAAGACTATTCACCATCCGTTTAATTTTTTTTGTTCGATTTTATATTTTTCACTTACCCGAGTTATTTCGTATAGAAAAATAGAAAATTTGAGGGCTTTTTTCAGTTATGTGGGTTTTTTACTTAAGCAAGTTGCAGTTAAGCGTTTGTTTTAGCTTGGGAATGAATTTTTTCAGGAAAGCGAGTTTTTCACTTAAGTGAGTTTTACTTAAGCGGGTTTAACTGTACCTCAAGTAGAACCATTTTTTTGGTTTTTGCATTCTTTACGCAACATTTTTGGAAATACATTTTTTTGTATTGAAAACTCAAAATTTAGAAAACGACTCAATAGATTTTTTCGAAACTTCGTGTTTATAGTTTTTTGACATTATATTGAATAGTTAAAAAAAACTATTTTCCTAAAATAAAAAACAACGCTGCCTCAAATACAAATGTTAAAAAACCGTTAAGAAAAAAATATTTCTCGATAAAGGCTCAAAAAATTTTTATAAAAAAATGTGTGTTCTTAAATTAGTAAAGCCCACTTTTAAGTATAAACATTAAACATATTTTATTTTACGAACCTACTTATTAACGGTACTTGCCATAGAACCACTTTTCATACAGCAACTTGTTTTCTTGCAATACTGTCAAATCAGTCCAAGTTCAAACGTTTTGCATTTTTTCACCATCGTTTTGATTACTTCGCCATCTAATCTGATATTGATTTCGTTCTTAGCAAGTCTTTTCTTTGTGCTTCCTGCATAAGAACATAGATTTATTTAATGTATGTATGAATGTATATATGTATGTATGTATACGAATGTGGCCCATAAAACGTTTAAATTAACGCACCAGTTTCTGAACTTTAACTATTCCAATTAAACACTGTCTTATAGGATATCCCTTTGTGTGATGTCGCTGTGTATTAATTTTCAAACTTGCCTTACGTATTCTCCTTTTCTGCAATCGAGACAGAAATTTAATTATGTCATCAATGTGAAGTACAACAATAAAAAAGGTGATATGGTTAACATTTTCTTATACAGAACTACACTATAAGAATCTAATACACCTACATACATAAAATATGAGTTACCTACTTCTTGTTTGTCATCGTCCTTTGAACGTTAATTGAAATTCTTCTAGACAAATAGTCATTTGCCCATACAAGCACTGCTGCCACTACTTGGAAATAAAACTTGTGACCAAAATTGAAAATAAAAAAGACCAACACCAGCAAAAAGTTACCAAAATAATTAAAATCTGAAAACTTCATAGTACACATACACAGAAAATAATCTTTTCATTTAATATCGTAAATAATCCTCTATATATGTACATATATAAAATTCAAAATTTGTGTGTGTGTACACCATAGTCTCGAAAACTATGCATTTGGTCATGTGATGATATTTAACAAAGTTGTTGTGCATGAGCCAAAAAAAGTTTTCTGAGTTGGTATGACCAATTTTCGACAGATGGAGCCACTGTCATTCCAATGTAAATTGTGAAATTCATGTCCCACTCACATTGAACAGAAAATGGCTGTGTTTTTTCTGCACATCGAGTGTAAATTGAATACAAAAAAAATTATAGAAAAATAAATAGAATGGTTCTGATTGCCACGAGCCAAAGATTGTTACTATGAATTCACTATACGTGCTACGAGCAAAAGTTCGTTGCTATGAAATTATTCTATTACTGACTGTGTTTTTTTTTGCAAATGTGGCAATATTATAATTGCTTTTTCACTCAAAATTTCTTCACTCAACTTTGTCCTCTTTCACAAAGGGAAACCAGTTGCTGGAGATTTTGTTAACGTTTTTCTTTAATTGCCTTGTAGCTTTCACACGAAGAAACTGGGTCTTATGTTGGGCTTATTAGAATGCGAAGCAAAACGTCAAAAAAATCTCTTCAAATCGTTGACTTGGGAGATTTTTTTCATTCCCCTTACTTCTTGCCCTTCTCGCCATCAAACTCCCAGTTGCCGGCAACTCAGCTTCCTTGTGTGAAAGCAGTCTTACACTAGAACTTATGTAGTGCAATTTTGTAGGAATATTTGTACTGGTACAGCAGAAAACACAAAGCCAATATTGTGCGTATTTTTATATTTGGGAGCGTTTTTCGAATAGTCTTGTGCAATTAATTGTGCGTTTAATTAATGTCTGTCCTTCAAATTTATTTTAGTTCGTGGCGTAGCAACGCGCGAAAGGTACAGCTAGGTAATTATACAAAAAAAATAAATAAATAAAAAGGTACAAAATAAATAGAGCATTGCTTTTTTTCCCCAAAATTCACAGATTTATGTCCATTTTATCGTTAAGATTATTATTTGAAAATTTCCATTGCGTTACTATGTCTGCAGGATCTCCCTTAACCAAGTATGGAAAACCATCAATCAAAGTCGAAATTGAAACTCTGGAATCCGACAAGATAGGTAGGTAGGTAAAATTGAGGTCAAGAACGAGCTCGCATCTTAGACACATTTAGCAATGGAAAACGCCATTTTTATACCAAGAACTCTAACGGGCCTGTATAAAAAGACGATTTTTAGGGGGGAAACGAGACTGAAACCACTCAAGCGAAGCGTCACTAGAGCCATTTCGTAAAGAGATTAAGTTTTTAATTTTTGTAGCAGATAGGAACGCTTTTCCAAGGGACTTCATTCTTAGTCTGGCCAGAGCGGTACACTTGCTGAGGAAGTGAAGCACTGTTGCCTTTTTACAGCTACTGCAGCTACTCCAATAGGTGTTGTGGGGAATTCCCAGCTTAGCTGCGTACTCACCCAAATGCCAGTGACCAGTGCAAGTAGAGACTACCCTTGCGTTGTCCCGCCTTGGTCTACAAATAAGATCATTTGTGCGGGATTTATTGTAGGTAGGCCATATAATTCTAGATATCGTACAGTCGGTTAGATTGTTTCCTATTTTGTGGGATTACGTGAGGAAATTTGAAAGAATTTTGATATGAAGGGCCGATACCTCTTAGGCCGCCTCTGAGAAAATTCCTGCTCCGACACCCCACTCCATTTTTAGATCCGTCGATAAAAATTCTAACATCGAAATATTTAGACAAGTCGCCGTCGTCGTCATCTTTCCAATTTTCCTGGATGGGAAGATAACTTTAAAACTTTTGCTGATACTCAGAGTATGGGTGAAGTAGTCAGTAGACAGAATATCTGGTGAAATCAAATTTGCTGTGCTGCTGTGGCCGTACGGTTTATCCGAAATGATATTTTTAGGAGTTATTATAGAAAAATATCTCTAACCATTTTTATTAAGACCAAATCTTAGTGGCATGTGTTTTAAAAATTCTAAGTGAAAGTGTACAGTGTTTGTTTTAATTTCATTTTTGTTAAAACTTGGGAGGTTCGTTTGTTTAAGAAATTCCTTAGCATCTTCAACAGTTAAATAATTTTCTCTGTTGTCTAAGTAAGATTGGGGCTCATCTTCTTTTGTAAGGATTTCCATCGTCTGTTCGATATCTTTCCGAGGTTTTTTAAAGACAAAATAACGAACCTTTAATAATGTTGTTTTAATTTTATTATTATTATTATTATTTTAATATTATTATTTACCTACCCATTTTTTATGATTTGTTTTCAACAAGATCCTATAACCAACACGCGAAATAGACGGAGGCGCTTAAACGTTTAAGCACAAAAGTATTATATACTAATTTATATATTTACTATAATAGTAAGTATATAATATACTATATTATATACTTTAATTCTGTCAATAAATAGTCAAATGAAGAAAATGAGTGTATTCCGCATTGGTGCTTGGGTAATTCGGTGCGTGAAATTATAGCACATGCATCGTATACATTAGGCGATGAAAAAAAATTGGGCTTGTTTTTGAGAACATGAAAATTAAAAGTCTAGTTTTTTTATTTCTTCTTAAAAAAAGTGCCCAGACGGAGAACAAAATTACCAAGTAAAAAGAAAATTACCATATTTGGTCTGTATCTCAAATGACCAACGTGGTAACAATGCATACAGGATTTAGATTTTATATATCTTTTTGTGAGCTGGATAAGAGTTCTTGTTGTCTTTTTTGAATTTATTTTTAGAGAGAAAATACAATTTTTGAAATAAAAAATGATTGCATAAAACGCTTTCATATTTCCTATGTATAAGTACATACTCATTATTGCTTGCAACCGTTTTTCATTCATAAGACATGTAGCTATGTACATATCTATGACTGATGCAAAATAAATGTGAAAAGTTCTTTAAATTAAAATTTTGTTCCGGCCACAATTAATTGATTTTTAACTTGATACCTATGCATGCTACTAGCTATTCCCAAAACTTGTGTACGATCTGCTTCAAAATATACGAAATAATGCAACAGCATTCTACAGCAAGTTACTGTCGTTAACAAATTATTATGTACTTAAAAGAAAAAGGAGAATGTTTCTATGTGCCTAGAAATCATAACATAGATTTGGCATTGAAATTTCTGGAGAGTACGTCATTTGTTTATAGAGTAATTCAAATTAATTTAAAATTGTATAACAGTTTATTTGAATTAAAGTTAACTTATTAATGTAAAGCAAATATGAAAGAATTAATGAAAGGCAAATTTAGATCAGAAAATAATTACAATGATTAGTCCGGAACATCTCGGTGCCCATGGAACAATGTTTCAGGATGTAGGAAGAAGTGCCAGCTTAGGTCGAACGAAATTTCCATTAGCAGTTCTGACAGTAGCAACTCGTATATTATTATCTGTACCTGCTGTAACGTCTTCAATTCGAGCAAGTACCCATTAAGTAGGGGGTAGTTTAGGCTCTTTTATCAAGACTAAATCTCTTGGTTTGAGATTCTATATAGTTGCTGCTACTTTTTACGCTCTTGGAAAGTGGTAGGATATTGCCAGCGCCTCCAGAACCATGATTTGTAGATGATTTCACTGAGTAAGACAATTTTCTGGAATGCCATCGAGGTTTGGTTCTGGAACTGCCAAAAGAGGCTCAGCTATAAGAAAATGGCTTGGCCATAGTGGGTTTAAGTCATGGTCAGAATTGCTAACATAAAGGACGAGAGTTTCAAACAGCTGTAGCTCATCAAATGTTATAATAGTCGAACGAACAACTCGACAGAAATGAAATTTCATACTCTTCACCACCCAGCCTCCCATAACCCACCGAAATGTAGAGCGGATGGTGGAATGAAGTGCCAATCGATGTTTTCCCGAGAAAAGTCTGTTGATATGATGCCGTTATGTTGTTGAGACAACATCAGCTTATGCATCTCTGTCAGACACCGCCGTGCCCCTTGAAAATTGATGACGTTATCACTGTAAGGTTTGGCACACCTTCCTCGTCGAGTAACAAGCATTCTTAGAGCTACGAGAAAAGCCACCAACACGAAGAAGTCCATCAGGTCCAATAAATGCTGCAAATCGTAGGAGTTTTGAGGAAGCTGTTTATGCTCGAGCAGGTGTTGGCTATCATATCCAAACGAAATCTCTTGGACATACCTTAAGATCGCAGTCCTTGCATCTCGAATTTGGGAAAAACTGGGTTGATTTCCGCGACGATCACACTTGAGTTTATTACGACGACAATTTTTCATAAGCCGTAAGCAATAACCGATAATTTTTTGAATGGTGAACCACGAAGTGTATTTTTCGAGTACTCTTTTGAGATAATCGTATTACGAAGGCCTGAATAACACATGTTTTGCCCAGTAGGTCGTTCTTCCTTTGTCATAGCTTCGCAATCAACGCTTCGCTTCGATGCCGGCCAATGTTGTACAAAAACGATAAGCCAACTTGGGCCATCCCACTAGAGGTTATGTTCGAATAGATTTGAAGGCAAAATACTACGCGGCGCACAGTCTGCTGGATTTTCTTCTGATGAGACGCGATGCCAAGAGAACCGAGGAAGAGTATCTACAATTTCACTACACCGATTTGCAACAAAGGAAGTTCATCGACGAGGAGGAGAAGCCAACCAATGTCTTAACAATATTTGCATTCAAAGAAGATTTGACACGAGACATCAACCGAGCGAGAAGAAGAGCTCCGCACAGTTCCAAACGAATGGACACTGGTTTTAAAGGAGCCACCTTAGTCTTTGCGGCAATGATAGTTATTTTATATTTGTCTGATATAATTTTGCAACGAGAATATACCACGGCCGAATACGCTACAGACGCATCAGAGAACCTGTGCAACTCAATGTCTTCAGAAGATGAAAAGACATAAGTTCGCCTCGATAAGAAATCCATTTCTCAGCCACATCAACTGGCAAAGAATCATCCCATCCTAAGTGAAGTTCGGGTGCCCAAAGTTCTTGGAAAATTAATTTAAATGAAATGAGCGAAGGAGCTAAGAATATAAGGGGGTCAGAAATGCGCGATATTTTTGATAAAATCGTTCGTCGGGTTGATGTTATATTTGGCAATGGTGAGCTCATTTTAAACGAAAATTCATCTCGAAGGATCCCAAGAGATGTAACCCAAAACCTTCACGGATTTGTCCGAGCTTTCTGTATCAATTAATGAGTATTTGCAATCCTCAGCAGTTAACCGTGTGAGAAGAGGCCAACAGTTAGAGCTTCATTTTCGCAAAGTTAGTTTTGCCTTAAACGTGCGTCGTTGAGGAGAACCTGCGAAGCGTTTGAATATTCTAAGCGATAATCCTGAGCTATCTGGTTTAGGACACGAATCGATAAAAATGGGGCACATGCCGTGCCATAGGCGACGGTAAGAAGACGGAAATGCTGAATCGCGTCAGCTTGATTTTCGAGCCACAGAATGCGTTGGAAATTGGTGTGGCTGTCACCAACCAAGATCCGACGGAACATTTATACAACGTCAACTGAAAACACTAACCAACGCTGTCGAAATCTTAAGCAAACACCTACAAGATCTCTTTGAATTGGAGGGCCTATAAGCAAGGTACAGTTAAGCGAACGACCAAATGAATCCTTCGATAAACCGTCGAAAACTACGCGGATAGAATTGATGAGTTTAGTTGTCCTCCAACTCCTCTGTAGAAATGTGTTCCATATGTCCCAATTATAAGATATATATAGCTCTTGATTTTTAGCAAAATGACGCTCCATGGATTGTGAACGTGGAACAGCAGCTTGAAGTGTGTTACCAAATGATTGCCTTAAACAAGGCAATTCCTTGTATTCTCCACCAAAAGGCGGAATATGAAATGTTTGCATGGTAACCGATTTCAATTTGGTCGAATCTTTAAATATCTTTAAGAATGAAGTTTGCTGCTCTAATAGGCTTTCGACAATCGATTCATTTTATGCCAATGGCATTGGTGGGGTTCGGGCGCGAATATTTCTAACGAAGTTGCTTGAAAAACGAAATATTTTTATTCATTATCAGAAAGATCAATATCAGAATCATCGAATTTAGGATCATCAATGAATTCTATCAAATCGTTTACTAGAATCTTAAGTTGATCCCACGTGATTTCAAGAGATTTGAATCTAAGCTAAATCAATTCTAGACCTAAAGCATCCGAAATGGTTTCTGCGAACGTAGCCGTTTGAAACAAGGATCTCTTCGCAACCGATATTTTTTTCTTAATTTTTCTTGAGACACGTTACACGAAGTTCGACCTCGAGATTTAATAATTCCAGACAAAAAAATATTAATATCGGCGGAACATTTTGTTTTAAAATTCACGGCGCAGCAATAATTCACATTATCTGACTTGAAGGACCAATAAATGAAGAAAAATAAATGCGAAAAGAAGTTCTTTAAATTTAAATTTTATTTCAACCACAATTAAATGATTTTTAACTTGATGCCTATGCACGCCACTAGCTATTCCAAAACCAAAAGATGTTACCTTGTGTACGATCTCCTTAAAAATGAAAGAGAAAATGCAACAGCATTGTACAGCAAGTTACTGCCCTTAACAAATTATTATATACTAAAAAGAAAAAAGAGAATGTACCGGTGTGCATAGAAATCATTACATAAATTTGACATTGAAATTTCTGGAAAGTACAGGGAGTAAGCGATGATTTGTTTATAGAGTAATTCAAATTAATTTCAAATTGTATGACAGCTTAGATGAATTTAAGTTAAATGGTTAATGTAAAGTAAATGTGAAAGAATTAATGAAATTCAAATTTAGATAAGAAAATAATTGAAAATATTAGTCGGGAACAATGCGGTTTTACATACCACACAAAAGAATAGGTTTGTTCGTTCTCCGCCTTAAAGTAGTGATCAAACGATCCACAAAAAAACACATGTATGATAAAAATGGGTCTACCACGAAATCTAGAAAACCAAAATCTCGAAAGACAAAATCTCGAAAGACATAATCCCGAATGTCAAAATCTCGAATTACAAAAATCTAGAACACCAAAAGATCGAATACATATAATCTAGAATAACAAAAATCTAGAAAGACAAAATCTCGAACGACAAAATTCCTCTTTTACAATGAGGAATTTTTTAAAATAAAATAACGGAACTTTCAACCAATTAGTTTCACAGAGGAGAGTTTAGTTAAATTTCAAATTTAATTCAACTAATATTCTCCTTGTCCAAACTTAAGAGAGAAAATTTAAACTTAAAACATACAGTAAACGAATATATCAACTTAGCATCGCCAGTGACATCTTCATTATTCTAGCGAATGCTTTAACTAAAATGTTTAAGTCAGTTAGCAACAATACAATACAGTTACTAATGTTAACACTTGGGTTGGCATGTCTTAATACTAAATACCTATCAAAAACAGTCCATGCAGGTACGTTCAGCTTAAACATTCTGCTCAGTGAGTTTTTTTTTTTTTTTTTACAAAATCATATAATTTAAATTTGTTTAGCAACGCTTTGAAAGTTTAAAGCAATATACCACCAAAATGAAAGTAAACGAAATTACCACTAACAAAGGTAATATAAAAATCGAGATAAATGGTTTTATATACCATAAAAATAAACGTGTAAGGGAAAAGTTTTATTGGATATGTGAAAAAAATAAATCTCATCACTGCCGTGCTTCAATAATAACAATACAAACTGATTCAAAACACAGTCTAGTGAAACACCCCTCGGAGCATTCCCATACACCAGTCTCACACAAAAAACACGTGGACATATCCAATGCACTTATTAAATTAAATGCAAAGGAATCCTGCGACCAGTCATCTCAAATTGTACTTCAATCAAAAGTACAAACAAACAGCCAGTGTAGGGTATATTTACCAACGGACTTCACCCAAAAAAGAAAAATAGCCCGGGTTAGAGCTTCATCTGAAAAAGAACCCACGACTTTGAGTGAAATTAACATTCCAAATCGTTTACGGTAAGGACATTAATTTATAATAAACTGTTTCTATGTACATTTATGTAAATAAGGCATTCAGAAATAATACAAGAAAGTTAGTAATGACAATTTTGCTTAATATTTTCCTTATATTTACAATAATTAAAAAAAATTGTTTTTGTTCTGAACGCCTCATACAAATGTTTGATTGTAAATACAAGTACTTTGACTCTCAAGAGAGTCAAGCTAAAATGGTGGTTCTAGAGAGAACGCCTGTATGCAGGGGTGTCTGATGAGTACTTACTAAGCACATTACCTGCTACCTACCAAGTACCCAGTCGGTCTAAAAAGTATTAATGCAGGATATTTTCTTTCATTATTCTTTTTCCCAGATACGTCGAAGGAAATCTTTTTGTGTTAGTCGAAAAAGAATTTGATGATAAAAAGCTGATCATTCTCGGAACTATTGAAGGTCTGAAAGTGCTGGGATCTTCGAAAGTTTGGTTGATGGATGGCACTTTCGACGTTGTCCCTGCTATCATGCGTCAGCTGTTTTCATTACATTGTAAGGTCGGAGAGCAGATAGTGCCAATAATTTATTGCTTAATGAGCTCAAAATGCAGAGCGTCATATGACAATTTATTTGCAGGCCTTCTTGAACTTAGCACTCAAAATGAAATCATTCTTGACCCATCAGTAATAATATCTGATTTTGAGAAGGCAAGCTCTAAATCGGCTCAATCGTTTTTTCCCAATGCTCGATGCAAGGGTTGTTTTTTACACTTGGGCCAAATCATTTATAGAAGAATTCAAAAAGAGGGTCTTGCTAAAAAGTACGGAACAAACGAAACAAAACATTCAGTCTGCAAATGCGAAAGCTAAAATCATTAGCATTTGTTCCGGCTCATGAAGTGAAAGACTACTTCAATACATTGAGAGATCAATTCTGCGAAAGTAGTTCTAAGATCGGAAAATGGTTTTTCAAAAATTATATTGGCTCAAAAACATCAAAGCCCATATATTTGCCTTCTTTTTGGTCATGTGCTGATCAAATTAAAGAAAATTTGCCAAGAACGCAAAATAATGTTGAATGTTGGCACAGGTGCCTCAAAGTTTTGGTGGGGAAGTCACACATAGGCCTTTATAAGCTTATTGAAGTATTGTCTAAAAAATCAATTCAGGTTTCTTGTGTTTTAGAAGAAATACAAATTGGGCAACCGCCAAAGAAAAAAAGACGAGAGTATTTAAAAAAAGAAAAAAATATTTTAAAAATAATAGAAGAGAAAGAAGAAAGGAGCTTCATTGGCTACTTAAAAGGGTTAGCGTATAATTCTCATTTATAAAAATCTAAAACCGTTATTTCTATCTAGTTTTGTTTTTATTTTCGTCTGAAGTGTTGTTTATTATTTTGTTTTTAATGAATTAAGTTGTTAATTTTGATTTATTTAAATAAATATGCCTACATATGTATATAGATACGTACTTTAAAAATTAAAAAAAGTCTTTTGTTTTACCAGTCTGTATATATTATTAAAGCAAATAAAAAAAATTCTAGATTTTTCTAGATTTTATTTTGACTTTTCTAGATTTTGTATTTCGAGATTTTTGTACATTATAGATTTTTGTCATTCTAGATTTTTGCATTCGAAATATTTTGGTTTGTTTTTCTAGATTTTGCGTTCGAGATTTTTGTCATTCTAGATAACGTCATGATCCCGATAAAAATGTATGTATACATATTTAGGCCTATTCTGCCACATCTGTTATTCTGCTATGAATTTTCTTTTATGATGCATAACAGATCTTCACCATAAAAGATATTTTATAATTGTTATTCAGGAGTTCGATCTTTTATAAAAGTCTGTTATGTAACTTCGAAAAAGAAAAATTTATACGAACAGACCTAAAATCTGCTATCAAATTATCAGCTGTAGTAGGTAAATAAAAACTCTCGGCAGTAGGCACTGACTAATGAAAATATTAATCTGCACAATTATCGTGTTTTGTTTCGCGTAGATAATTAATATATAATCTTTGCAATTTGTCCATAACAGTTCCTGAATGTATTATATCCAATATAAAAACTTGTGTAAAACGAACTCCGACAAGATAAGCGACACTTTCTTTTACGTTTCATCCATCAAATTTGTTCTGTGCTTTCGTGTATTCAAATAATTAGTTTAAAATTATTTACATGTTTGTGCTTGTAATTATGTATTTTAATAATATTTTGTTATATCTGTCCTTTTACGAACAATTCATTAACAAAATAAATGTTTTTACTTCATATATTGAAATCTTTTATGATAAAAGTAACAAAAATGTGTCTTTTATTCTTTTATGATTCATAAAAGATTCCATAACAGATTGTGGCATGCTGAATACCAAAAATGCAGTTCGTAAAAGACTTATGGAGAATTTCGAAGTTTTGACAGCTCATTATCAGATTTCTTAACAGATTTCATAGCAGATTTAGCATGCAGAATACCAAAATTATAATTCATAAAAGATTTTTTGACAGCTTAAACGTTTTTATGAAAATTCATAACAGAATAGCAGAATAACAGAATAAAAGATCTCGCCGAATAGACCCAATTAGTGTCTATGGAAACTTTATGGATAAAAGATGAATAAGTATCTTTGTCTGGCTTTTGTGTCACACAAAGTAATTTACAATTATGAGAAGGTGATGGGGGGGTAAGGATTTGTGATCTTGGAAAGAAGTACATTATTTTGAACAATTCGGTTAATAAGACATTAACGTATTCTTTTTTGAGAGGGTGTAAGTAAAAAAATAATTTAAGTCCAATGAATTTTTAACCAAAAATAGAGCTCTGCTCATTGTCTATTTAGATCTGAAAATCGTAATTTTGTTAATTAAGAGTTTCTAAGATTTTCAATTTTTTTATTTGAGTAATAATAGCAGTGTTTTATTATCAACGGGTCTGGATCAGGGTTAATTTTCAACACGTTAATACTGTTTTAGAAACGGCTGAATGTATTTTTACAGTCGTTTTTCTAAATAAAAATTCTAAAATTTTTTCTAAAAAAAAAAATGGTATGAACATTTTAAATATATTAAATTTTTGTCTGCTCACATACTTGCTTTGAATGTTTGAATGACCAGCAACAACTTGAGTGTGCTACCACCAAGTTGTTCACATATTATAATATATAATTTTTGGCTGGAATTATAGCTATTTCACTACTTGGCAAGGTCGATCATCAGATTCCTTTGCTGCTGGTCTACTTTGTCATTTGAATTGAAAAACTTGTTGTGCCTTCGTCGTGTATTGAACCATGGCCAAGCTGCTTAGAAGCCAATGCACTACGCATCACAGCACCGCGCCCACATGATCAGATCCAACCCATCATCGTGTATTGAACCATGACCAAGCTGCTTAGAATCCAACTAAATTTTAAATATTTAATAATATAAATTCAAAAACAAAATTTCAGAAAAAAAAGTCCACCCGTTTTCGAAATATTGAATTTTCAAAAAAAACCTATTTTTCGAAAATTTTGAAATGCAGTATTATTTAGAATTTAAACAAACTCCGGTATAAAAGTTTTGATATAAGTCCGTTGAGCCGTTAATGAGAAAGTCAAAAATCAATAAAATGGTTATATGACTGGTACCATTGATATCAAAATATTAAAAAAAAATGGCCAAAATGTAGACCATACCTAAACTATTCGGCACACCAATTTTTATTAAAATCGTTATCGTCGAGATAATTAGAATGGTAGAAAAATTTGTATGGCAAGTACCGTTATTGGGGCTAAAACCACGCTTAAGTACCAAGTTTGACGAAAATCGCTTCAGCCGTTTAGGCTGTAGAGAGTTTTACAGACAGACGGACGGAATTGCGGGACCCACTTTTTTGGTGTTCGCTATCAACGTATGTCAACTTTGATTAAAATATCGAGTTCGATTTTTTCTAAATGCAAAACTTGCCCTGTAGTACCTATCGCAAGTAAAAAGACAACCAATACATAAGCTAGATATAAACAAACAAGGGAAAAGAGAAGGAAATATAACACTATTTTCTCCCTAATCCGTATCGTTTTATTTTAATGGTATATTTTATCATTATATAATAATATAATATATGTTTAACAATATTTTATCGAGAATAAAAAGCATCTAATATACAGTGAAACCCGCTTAAGCAAAACGACAAATCAGAAAAAAATTCAGTTAAGCGTGAACACTGATATGTTTTTTAAGCACACTTGAACCACACAAATCAGAATACATTTTCATTTTTTACCATAAAAAGCAATTCCACCGTTTTTTCTACACTGATACATACCAGATACCGAAAATCAACAAGCGATCAACTTCTTTCGCCAACTTATTTAACTAATTATTTTTTTCTGCACATTTTCCTTCTTGGCACACATGGCATTTGGTGCGTTTAGCAATTAATTCACATGCTCCGTCAATTATGTTCGAGCACGTCGAGTGCCATCTACACATATTCAGAACGAAAAAATATACACACATTTGGAGCTTTGCATGCTCTGAGTTAAAAAGAAACACAATCAAATTTTTTGACAACTCAGACTCTGCTCTGAACTAAAAAATAAAAACGCCTAATGTAGCTAAGCATTGACGCTACAGGTTTAAATCCGATGTACCTAGGTAATATTACCTTGATTCTTAGTATAATGAATTGTTGAATGGATGATTCAAAGAATAGTTACAAATGTCTACCTACAAATCTATATTTAGATCTAGATTATTTTAATTATATGTAAATTAGGAGTAATATTTACCTATATCCATAGATGGAACCTAAGTATGTAAATATGTACATATAACAAATGAAAGTGAAGGATGTAGGTTAGGTAGGTAGGTATAGCCTTTGTATATATAATCTATAGTAATATCAATTGGGTAGCACAATTAGTAGCCACCTATTGACGAAATCAAATAATTTCTCTCAACACTAAAAGTTGCGGAAATGTATATTAATATACAAATAATGTTCAGGAACTTTCAGACTGGAGACACATAAATCTGAATTATGGCGGGATAAATGAAAAATGCCTGACTGAGAACATCATATAGAAGATGTATGATAGTTGGAGTGAACAAAAAAATAAAACATAAAACCAAAAAAAGGCATTTTTCGGTATTGTATGCATATACCTAAATATATATGTGAAACATAGCCATACATTTTTGAAGGTGTAGATAGGTACGTGGATTTGGTTTGAGTGTGTCGTTCCTAATGAATGAAAAGATATTTTTTTGCTTAATGGCGAGAAAATAAAATGCAATGGCGCAAAATTTTAAACGATTTCGGAAAATGTTAAAGCCACTTTTAGCAATTTACTTAGCTAAGAAGATGATTGAGCTAATTTGAAACGATTTTTACATTTTACTAAAGTTAAAATCACGGAATTGCTACTTTAACTTTAAGCAATTTGCTAAATCCATTATGGAATCTGATAGTATATCAGCCTTGCACGTGGGGTGCCCAGGTACGAGTCCTGCTGGTGCAATTTTTTTGTAAATAATGAAGTTAAAATGATGGAAATAGAAATAACTAATACCTTTTTAGAGCACATGTTGGGTTTTCATCAACATATAATTAATTT
The DNA here is from genome assembly GCA_910595825.1 of Philhelius pedissequus. Taxonomy (NCBI): domain Eukaryota; kingdom Metazoa; phylum Arthropoda; class Insecta; order Diptera; family Syrphidae; genus Philhelius; species Philhelius pedissequus. The sequence goes on along the minus strand of OU343164.1, from coordinate 20,062,150 downwards.
ACAACGCATAACAACAATAATTGTGTTCATCGAAATATAAACCCTACAAATGTAAAAGCTTTCTGCTTAATTAGCAATTTACTAGTTTAGAAAAGGTTTAAAAAGTTTGAAATAGTTATTCAATCAATAAGCACTTAGGAAATTGCTAACTAGTAAAACGTTAAGCCCTTAACAATGGGTTTTTTAAAATTTTGTGCCAATGTTTTTCTGTAGATGTGTATTTGGTTTGGTTGTATAGATTTTGACGAATTCATAGATTTTTTTGCAGGTAATAATTAGAATTTTGAATTTTGGTGCGAAATCCAGCAACGTTGTAGATATAATTACATAAATGTGGGATGTAGGTATGGTTGTAATGTTTGGGTTGCTAAATTTGTGTCGGTTGGAATAAAAAAAAGTGGCAACAGAAGATCGAGCAAAAGTGCAAGATCCTATACCTTCTGAACTATGTGAGACACCTAGTAACTTTTATAAGATACAACTGTATGTACTACTAGGTATATTATACCTACATTTTTGGTTAAACATTTTTTACTACTTCAATTTTTTTGTAGTTATGCATTATGTACCTATTTTTGCATTTTTGAATTTTTGTGTAGGTAGGTATATTTCTAATAATAATATAATAATAATAATATTTCGAATCTAAAATTGAATTCTGATACTTATGTAGGGTAGGTATGATTATGTACAAAAAACTCCAAAAATCTTGGAGTGTTTTTTTTCAAAAAATTATTTTTACCTGTGATTAAAGGTAAAGCAAGTTATGTATGGATTCGGAAAAATTTTTTTTCTTACAATCAATCATGACATTATGATCATAGAGAACACCAAAAATTTGATTTTTTTGAAATTTTGTAGGTAGAAGCTCCTAGAAATTTTAAACACTATTTAAACCAAAATTCTTCAAAAAAAATTTTTTGGAAATTATTTTTTTTTTTAAACTCAAAATTTCAAAAACAGCTCAATTGATTATTTCGAAACTTCGTATTTGGAAGTTTCTTGACATTATCTTGAATAGTTAAAAAATGTATTTTCCTAAAATAAAAAACAACGGTACCTCCAATACAAATGATAAAAAACCGATAAGAAAAAAAACATGTTTCTCAAAAACGGCGCCAAGAATTTTAATTAAAAAAAAAGAGTGTGTGTAATTATGTACACGCGCTAGAAGTAAAACTTCCCTATTTTGAAACAGTTTTTTCTTTCATAATTCTATGCCAGCTGAAACATATTTCAATTTCATGGAAACCGGTCAAATAACAATGACGTTGACATTTTTAGATACCAGCCCCGAACTTGCATTAATACATCGCTCATAACGACCCTATCTTCTAGTTATACTAACGTCACCGTCGCATCGTTCGAACTTTGATTCATGATTCAGTATTTTAATATTACACACACATTATACTACTCCGTATACCTATATAAATCTACGAAATACCTACTGAAGCTTTGGCGATGAGACCATAGACTTAAACAATACACACATTAATACAGCACAATATACACTTATGTCAAATTATATGAACATCAACAAAACTACCAACACAAATTCGCAATCACACCTACAAAAAAAATTTAATCAAGAGCAAAATAAGCAACAAAAAAAAAAAAAGAATTTATCGTTGAATATACACATACAATTCATGTAGCTATACCTACAGAATGAGAATCCACAAAACGTACCAACAAAAAAAATCGTCAGCGAGTCGCATAATGCAGATAGTCCGGTATTACACAGCGTGTGTGAAAGAGAAAGAAACGATAAAACAGAAATAAATCCACCTGAACACGCGCGGGTAGGATTTTCCTTGGTTGTTTTTGACGTTTCTCTTTCTGCTTTTTCTTTCTTTTTCGGATTTGCTTCATTTAATGTTCGCTGTCGATGAATGAACACCAATCCCAATGGCTGACGAATTTAAATGGAGCAAAGAAAAAACTTCTAAGCTTATTTTAAATTACCAAATGAACCCTATTCTCTACAATCCTTATCTTTGTCATCCGGAATACCTATATAAATAACTTTGCTTCCATTTTTCTTTTAAAATTAATTATTTTTTGTTCAATATCTGCACTGGGCAAAGATATAAAATGAAATATATCTGTAAAATAAACGCGCAGTACTGAAAATGAAAAGGCTTCGTGTAATAACACGCGCGTTACCGAATAGAAGTTTAAAATAAAATAACCAAGGCTTGCGCGTACAGTCACGCGGTGTGTAATACCTGACATACATACATAACATGAGGCGGCTGGATGTTGTAGGGAGGTTGCATGTTGTAGGAACTGGGGGCCTCCAGCTGTATCTTTTCCTACACCTCAAGTGCTTACATTACCTCCAAGTTGGTAGCCGCTGGATACTGGTCTAGACTTTATGTCATGACTTGCTAAGATTGTAAGTGCGAATATTGATCACGGAAAAATTACAACATTATACCCATGGCCCTACAGATTGGAGGTCAGTGCGTTTGGGCTATTAAACAATATTGCTATGAGAGACACGCGAGAAGCCTCGGATAACGACCCCCTCAAATAGCAACCAGACCCGGAACGAAAATGGCCTACGACCTACGAATATGCACCTGGAATGTAAGGACACTCTATACGCCAGGTGCTACTCAAAAACTTGAACCTGTCCTTTCGCGGTACAAGGCAGATATCACAAATTATTGACTATTCTCTTCTCCCAAGCTTCCGTAGAAATCCAAACAATCCTTTTTTATTGGATAACTTTAAAAAACTTGTATTCAGTTAATAAAGGTTTAAACATTTTAACATTTTATTCTTTTTACTTACTCTTGGTTCCTTCTGGTTGATGCCGCTCATTTGTATTTCCTTTTAAATTTATTCCACTATCGACTGCTCGCTTTGCTTTTTGAAATTGTAATGTTTTCGAAGTATAAAATGAACGCAGCGATTGAAAGACGAGCGGCATCCGCACGAGAAACCAAGATTAGGTTTACACTTCAGATAAAGGTTGGTTATTATTCATTTGGACGTTTATGTCTAACGTGTTGTTAACATTCTCCCCCCACCCCCCGTATGGCGATTGAAGAGAGTTAATACTTATCCAGTTTAACAACCGCTCCTATCTTGGTGTCTTACGTCCAAGACTGCTAGTTTTGCTCCAGGTCTATGATATTCCTAGGTTGCAGTTCGGACAATCGCACTCCGCATCTGCCCGTCTTTAGCTTTGAAAGATTTCATTACTACTCCCTTCGGCCACCAATGATTTGGTAGGTTGGGATCGATAATGATCACGACATCCCCTTCTTTAATCGTCTTAGCCTTCTCAAACTTGGTAGCACTTCAGCAACCCATCTCTTCCAAAACGCGTCTGCTAGTAGCTGAGAATGACGCCATGACGTTCTGGCATACTTATCTGAGGTATCAAATTCTCCTGGTGGCTTACTTCCGGATGATGAGTCGAGGATAAAATGGTTGAGTGTGAAGGCTTTTTGCTCCGCAGTCTCCAACGATAAATAGGTGAGTGGTCGTCTGTTCACTATACTTTCGAATTCAATGAGTAAGTTGTTCAGCTTTTCGTCAGTCATTTTTGTGTCAGGTGTGACTGTCTGGTACAATACGGTCTTGAAGGAGCGAACCATTCGTTCCCTCGCACCGCCCATGTGAGGACATGCTGGTGGTATAAATTCACATTTGGTATGCTGGGTTGTGAATTCCGCTTGAATTTCATTAAAATTGATTCCATCATGGGCTTCACGCAGTTCCTTTTTGGCAGCCCTTAGGTTCGTCCCGTTGTCACTGTAAAATTGTATTGGGTAACCTCTGCGCGCGGTGAAGTTCCTGATGGCCATCATGCAGGAATTCATGGTCAGGCTATGAGCTACTTCTATATGAATTGCACGATAGGTTAGGCACGTGAAGACAACTCCATATTGTTTCTCTGCCCGTCTACCAATTGTCACCAAAAATGGACCAAAGAAGTCAACGCCAACGAATGAAAATGGTCTCGTATATGGAGACAGGCGTGCTGCAGGCAAGGGTCCTATTTCTGGAGTTTCTGGGTTAGCCAGTCGTATCTTGCACATCTGACACTTACTTCGTATAGTTCGATAAAGTCTTCGTAGCCCTGAACCGTGGAAAGTCTGAAAGATTTCATTAATGACTGTTTCATGATTGACATGCTTTAACTTTCTGTGATACCAATCAACTATTAGCGAAGTGATGTAGTGGGATTTAGGCATTATAATAGGGTTTTTGCTTATGTTGGTAAGAGCTATCTTTTCCAGTCGATCTCAATGAATAAGTTGTTGTCAATAAATGAGTTCAGTCGACGAAGAGGGCTTGTCTTAGGCAAGAGAAAGTGAGGGTTATTTAACAAAAGTGATTTTCTAAACTATAGGTTTGGGTCTGAGCTAAGCGGTAGAGGACTTGGTGTCCCCAAAGTATTTCATCCTTGGTCAGGTTTTGGATATCGTCGTAATTGGTGTTAATATTTGCGTTCTGCGCGGATATTCCTGTTCGTTTCCTCTGAGTTATGAGTTATAAATCTTCTGAAGTATGCCATACAGGAAGTGAGACCTTCCCATCTCGAAAACCGGTTAAAATTGAAAATCGGATCTCTGATCTGGACAGCTAGATGTTGTTGAATTGCAGGATCTTGTTTAAATTCATCAGTTGGTATTTTTCCTTTTGGGGGTTGACTTGATGGCCAGTTGTCCGGTGACTGTCTTAAAAAACTTGGTAGAATGAACCAGGAGCTACTGGGATGAAACTCTGGTTGTTGTGTCCAACTCAGCGATATTTTGCTTGGAAGGAACGTAATTCCAATTTGCGACGTTCGTTGACTCTTGTATCTCACCCACTCAGAACATAACAAATTGTTTGTATGCTCTGGGATCTCCTCGAAGCCATAGTAAGTCCATTTTGGAATCAGACCAGAAATGCGTCGTTTCAATGTTTAAATCGTGAGCCTTTATTATTACACTTCCAAGGCGGGACCCCAAAACAGCTGCCAGAAGCTCCATCCATGATATTGAAATAGGGCGGAAAGGAGCTACCTTTGTCTTGGAGCACACTAGTATTACTTCTGTTCCTTTGTTTGATTGAATCCTAAAGTATGCCAATGCAGCGTAGGCCTTCTCGCTCGCGTCGACGAAAACATGTAGTTCCAAACTACTACTCTACTACTACTACTACTACTACTACTCTGCAAGCTAATACAAAATAGCATCTGGGCAGCTGCACCTTTTCAACTTTCAGAAGTTGACGCTATCGAGCATGTCGTTCACATAGTGTTTCTCTATAATAGACTTCACCGCTCTTGGAAATTGCTGACTGTATTTCTATGCATTCGAGTTCTTTACGTGCAGATCAATCGATGGTGAGCAATTTTCTCCAAAGCTCATAACCCTCAGCATATACACATCGGGGGGACGATTTGTTTTCATCCCGCCATAGAAATCGTTGGGAATGCTGATCTTCTTCATCAATGCTTATTCGGTGAAACATTTCGCTTATGTCACCGCAAACTCCCACCTTTCCAATTCTGAAGTTAAACAAAACGTCTGTCAAAGAAGTCACAAGATCCGGACCCTTGTCAAGACACCCGTTTAGTGAGACACTATTGCGTTCCGCTGCGGCGTCCCATACCACACTTATTTTTTTGGTTTGTTAGGGTTCTTGACTGCAAGTATTGGTAGGTTCCATTTACGTTGATAGTCAACTGGCAGGTCATCTCTTGAAAGTTTTTTATATAACCTTTGCTTTCCATGTTAGCAATATGACTATTTACTTGCTCGCACAATACTGGAAACTGTTCGAGCTTCCTCTCGAAACAGCACAATCTTTGGCACGCCATAACATCGTTATTAGGAAGCGTTATACTTTCCGTCTTCCAAAGTAGTTTTGCCGTGAAGTGGTCCCCATCTCGTCGTATGCTATTTTGCAATTGCAAGCTCGTAGTTGAGTTCATCCTGTCTTTGCATTTATTCCATGCCATCATTTTCGATTTGCGTATTCTCCATCACCAGATCTTCCAAAATAACTCCGTTTTCACATTCGCATAAGTGTACACTCTGAATTGTTGCATTTGTTCTTTTACCTTGGCCCATTGTCCATCCAAGTCTAGTCTTCGTTGCGGCTGGTTCGTTTGGTCTGCCTTCCCGAAAGCTTAGGGGCATTGCCAAACTTCTATTGTTAAGGCCAATGATAACCCTTGGAACAATGTTTCTGTAAGATTCCGCCGGAAGTCCTTTCAAATGTTTGTATTCATCTTTGATCTCCGACATCCGCAGCGTTTGAGATGGTAAATCAAGTTTTTCTACGGAATGAACATTTCTTAATGAGTAATGTTTATTAGTTTTGTTCTCAGGCGCAACTTGCAAGTCCATGTGGAGCGAATCTTTTTCAGTCCGTACAGTTCCATCTGTTCACTTGAGGCATAGGTCGGATTTGATACCTTCCACTCCGATTTTTTTCAAAACTTCTTTCTCAATTAGATTCGGTCCCGACCCATCGTCTAGAAAGGTATATACATCAAAGGAGGAATCTTTTCCAAAAATTGTGATAGGCACCATTCTATACAGCACTTTGGATGTTTCTGCATTGTGAATCGCTACGACTGCCGGTTCTGAATGTCCATCGTTTGGCCTATGAAGCAATGGATGATGCTTAGCGCGGCACCCATTGACCTGACATTACTTCCTTTCTCGGCAAAATCTAGCATCGTGTGTTTTGAGGCAGGAGTGACGTAGCTTCTGCTTATTGATGAAGTTCTACCTGCCATTGTAGTTCATTTTATTAAATTTAATGCACTTGGAAATATTATGCGTTTCATTGCACATATTACATGTGACATTCGGAGTGGAATTTGGGCTGACACTACCTTCACGAAAGCTTACCCGATGTATCCTTCGTCTTTCTCCATCTACATTACTTGGAATTGATAAGACTTTACTTGCTGCTTGAGCAAGTTTATAAAGCCAGTCGCTTAGGGTTCCTAAATTAATATCATTTATATTGTCAGTATAGACAGACCAGTCGATTCGACTTTGGACAGGAAGTTTCTCAATCAATTCCTGAAGTAGAGAAGGATTATTCAGGTGTGAACTTAACCCAGACGCTTCTATCGTCGCTACTATACCCTTGACTTCAAGTGAAAATTAATAAGTGACTCAAGCTTATTTGGATCTACCGGTGGCGAAGCACGTACCTTTGCCAGAAGAATGTTTATTATATGTTCGTGGCACCCAAACACCATCTGAAGGGTCGAAATGATTTCAGGTACCAACGTAGGTAACGTCAGACTGTGACTGACTGTGCTTTGCCTTTTAAGGCTCGCTGCCGCCGAAGAAGATTTTCTCCATATGTGATTCTACATAACCTGGTTGATCTTTCGTAGCAGCTATAGAATAGATGCCATTCTTCTGGCCGTCCACTGAAGGTGGGAAGTTCCCTTGAAATGACTTGGCGCTCATAGATATTATCGTGGTTTGGCACGAAAGTAGAAATAGGTGTGACTAGGTTCACACTTTGCTGCAGCACATTGTGCTCGATGCGTTGTTGATTTCTCAGCTCATTCCTATTATCCACCCTACCGCCGTTGCACAATCCCTTACCCAAGCCATCATATACCTCCCCATCACTGACCTGTCCTACATTCTCTAAAGCCGACTCGCTTTGCATTGATAGTAATGTAAATTTTTTATCTAAATATTGCAACTGAGCCTCCCGCTCCTCCTCGAGTTGCATCATTTGTAATTTGAGAGACGATTGTGCCCTTGATATCCCAATATTCTTATTTACGTTTAAACATACCTTTTGGGTTGCTGCAGTCGCTGCTAGTAAATTTGTTATATCTGCATCCTCATCTTCCACACATCCAATCCATTTGACTCACCGTGCTGTACACTCCAACGCATCCAAAGTGGTACCAGAGGTCACACCGATCGCACTGTACCATGGTGTCGTTGTCACGCCCATTGCACAGAGGGCAACTGTTGCCGTCTGCTCTATCCTTTGGCGCCTTGTCTTGTTGTAAAAATAAGCCACGAAATGCGCCACAAATATTGGTGATGATGACTGCTACAAATTGTTGCCTGTTGTGCCAAAATTATTGGCTACAAAGGTATAAGTGCGCCACAAAAATATTGGCCATGATGTCTTTGGCGAATTGTTCTGCCACAAGTTATTCGCCACGAACACAAATGCGCCACAAAATATTGGCGGCGATGTATCTCGAACTTTTCTGCCACAAGTTATTCGCCACGAACACAAAATGCGCCACAAAATATTGGCGACGACGCCTGTAGCGAACCCCTATTCCACTAATTCTTCGCGATGCTGTCTGTGGCGAACCGCTATGCCACAAATTATTGGCGATGTTGTTGTGGCGAATTGCTGTGCCACAAATAACTGGCGATGAATGAAACTGCGCCACAGACCACTTGCGATGTGTCTGTTGCGATCTTCCAAAGGGCAGCACAAATCGCAAACGTCCCAATTCAAAAAAGGGGGTGTGCCACAAATTGGCGTTTCTCACACAAATGCGCCACAAACTGCTTCAGTGATGTCTGGCAAAAAACTGGAGTCAAAATTCGAGAGATGCGCCACAAGATTTTTTAAAGAATGTCACAAATTATTGACTATTCTCTTCTCCCAAGCTTCTGTAGAAATCCAAACAATCCTTTTTTATTGGATAACTTTAAAAAAAACTTTTATTCAGTTAATAAAGTTTTAAACATTTTAACATTTTATTCTTTATTTATTATATTTATTATTTACTTACTCTTGGTTTCTTCTGGTTGATGCCGCTCGTTTTTATTTCCTTTTAAATTTGTTCCACTATCGACTGCTCGCTTTGCTTTTTGAAATTATAATGTTCTCGAAGTATAAAATGAACGCAGTCAGCGATTAAAAGACGAGCGGCATCCACACGAGAAACCAAGATTAGGTTTACACTTCAGATAAAGGTTGGTTATGAATCATTTGGATGTTTAACGTGTTGTTAATAGCAGACATTAACGCGATCCAGGAGATAGGATGGATAGGATCAGGAATAACGAAAAGAAAAGATTGCGATATTTATTACAGCTGTCATCAAAGAATGCACATGTTGGGATGCGGATTCGTCGTGGCAAATCGACTCAGGTCAAAAGTCATCGATTTTAAGCCGATTAGCGATCGCCTGACTGTGATCCGCATCAAAGCTACCTTGCAAAACATCAGCCTAATATGTGCACACGCCCCTACCGATGAAGCTGAGGAGTCTAACAGGGAGGCGTTTTACGACGTGATCAGAGACTTCAATGCTAAAGTCGGGAAGAAAACATCTTTGGAGGATTAGTTGGAAAGTACATCCTCTACGATGCGACAACAGATAACGGCTTCCGACTTTCCTGCAGCTCGTAATACGATGATAAGTAGCACCAGGTTCCCCAGGCGAAGGATACACACAGCAACCTGGCGATCTCCAGATGGTCGAACCGGCAACCAAATCGTCCACGTGCTAATTGGCGCAAGGAACGCATCAAACATCTTGGACGTGCGAAACTTCCGAGGTGCAAACGTGGACTCTGACCACTTTCTTGTTGTGATAAAGCTCAGAGTCCGACTGTCAAACGAAACGAAAACGAAGACCGCCCAAAGGAATAAATTCAACATCGCCTGCCCTAGCACATCTGAGAAAGCCAGAGACTACAGTGATCAATTGAAATCTTGCACCGCCACCAATACCCGCCGTTTCTACAAAACAGCCAAGCAAGTGGCATCTGGTTATATGTCTGGCACGCAAGCTCTTCGAAACACGGAAGGGAACCTAGTCACCGAAGCACAGGGAATTGTAGACGTGTTTAAGCAGCACTTCCAGCAACTGCTTAATGGGCATTATGTAGAAGGAGCAACAGGAGAACAAAGAAGCATAAGACCAGTCAATTAAGATCCAGTCACAGCGCCCAGTACTGAAGAGGTTAATAAAGCCATCCACAAGCTTAAGAAAAACAAATCCGCCGGCTCGGATGGCTTACCTTTGGAACTCTTCAAGAATGGAGGAAATGTCCTGGTAGGGCGCATGCATCAGCTCATGAACCAAGTTTGGGAGGAGGAAACTATGCCCGACGACTGGTCCAATAGCTCCATATGCCTATTATACAAAAAAAAGGCGACCCTATGTCCTGCAAAAACTACAGAGGTATATCCCTGCCTAATGTTGCCTATAAGATTCACATTAAAGCAAATCCTGGAAAAGGCCAACGAATTTCAAGTCGAGACGCACCATCTTTTCATCGACTTCAAAGCCGCATATGAAAGCATAAGTCGCCAAGAGCTTCTATTGACGATGTCGGAACTCGGGATCCCCAAAAAACTGATCCAGCTATGCCACATGATGTTACAAAAATACGCGGTGCAACGTGCAAGTGGGAAACAGTTCATCTGAGCCTTTGCAAACGTGTACAGGGTGCAGACAAGGAGATGCGCTATCATGTGGCTTCTTCAACTTAGTCCTGGAGCAGATAGTACGCAAGAGTGGTATTAACCTGGAAGGAACTATCTTAACAGGTCTTCCCAACTGCTTGGTTATACCGACGACATCGATATCATCGGGCGCTCCAAGCGAGCTGTACTTGATGCATTGACAGCTATTGATGAACAGGCGAAATGCGTTCGTCTTGAATTGAAAGTATACAAAACCAAGTATCTGCTATCACCAAACAAAGCCTCATCTGCCCATCGCCTAGGACAAAACGTAACTGTTGGTGGCAGTAATTTCGAGGTAGTCAAGGATTTCACCTACAAACATCAATTCCACGAACGACACCTTGGTGGAAATCCGACGAAAATTACCCTAGCGAACAAAACTCCTGTCTCGAAAAGACAAAGTGCACCCTTAACAAAACGCTAATTTTGCCAGTTCCACGATAAGTAAAAAAGGCGGAATTGAATACTGGGAACTTTCGAGAGAAAAATTCTTCGGAGGACCGCTTGGTCTGGACGACTAGATGGAACGTGCGAGGGCACCGCAACCGATGGAAGACCGCAATATGTCAGGCAGCGACCCTCCATGGATCGGGAGCCGGATAAGTAAGTAAGTAAACATATCATGCATTAAAGAAAACATGATTACGAAACTTCTTTTTTCTTTTTTTATTGACGTCACCAGAGATAAAAATCAATTAATCCACATCGGACAAGACAACAACAATTTCCAGATTTTTCGATATCTGGTGACGTCAATAAAATAAGAAAAAAAGAAGTGTCGTAATCATACGTCAGATGGCGGTCCATAGAAATTGTTTGACTCGCAACGTACGCAGTAAACCTTCAAGATTTCAAATTGGTGTTCAAACCAACAAATCCAAGTTTGCGGCTCTCAAAAGCAAAAACAAAAACTATTTTTGTTTATTCAATCCATCAGCCCAAGCCACATTGCCAAATAAAAATTCATACTCTCTTTTTATCTTCTTATCGTTAGAGTGAAAGATCGTAATCGATATTTCGCCTCGGTTGACTGCGTTTACATCATACTATTTCAGTTTGCGATTTTTAACTCGTATAAGGTGGCTGGGTAGAAAAAATTTATCAAGTTGAAAAATTGCAGTGGTATCTACACAGTGAGTAAAAATGCAATGTTTGTAGATTGGATTGGAGGACTTAGTGTTAGTGTGTTTCTTTATTTATTCTGGTATGTCCAGAATATTCGGAAACCAGTTTTGCGATTCCTTATTCCATGGAATATTCCTGATAAACAATTTTGTTGTTTCTTTATTCATTCTGGTACGTTTGGAATGCATTCTTTTTATCCCACGTTAAACACGGAATAAAAAGTATATTCTCGGAATAACCCTCTCATATGAAAGCAAAAAATGAAAGCAGACAGGGCGAAGACCAAGTAATTAAACAAAACGGATGAGCAAACATTTTTCATATTTCTATTTTTGAAATAAATATATAAATAATAATAATATGCGAGTTTTCATTAATTAATAAATCAATAATATTTTATTTTTTACTATTTCTCAAAGACATACCTGTTTTTTGTCATCACAACACTTTCAAACGGCTGATGTCATATCCTTTTCTTTTCTACTCCGCATAGTATTTTTGTTTCTTCGTTCATTCCATTCTAGATATTCTGGGTAAACATTTCGTCTTTTCCATCCATTCTATTCCATATTCGGAATAAACAAAGAAACACACTCTGTATATCTATATTGGTTCACATTCGTCAAACATACTCTCAAACACAAATAAGTCATACCAAAATTGTAAACTGTTGTACGTTTCACCCCCAAAACCCATTTTTTTACATTGTTGTATTTGTACATTTGGTACTCTATCCATAAGTAGATGTGAAATCGAAAACAAAACAAAAACAAATTATTAATACTACGTTTCCACCGACCACTAAACGGAGATTTAAAGAGTTTTAGCTAAATCTCCTACAAATCTTGAAGATTCATACTTCTTTTCCACCAACCACTAAACCGAGATTTAAGTACATTTAGCTAAGTCTCCTACAAATCTTGAAGATTTACCATACAAGTTTTAATCTTCTCAGATGAAGATTTATACTACGTTTCCACCGACCACTAAACCGAGATTAAAGTAGATTAGCTAAGTCTCCTACAAATCTTGAGGATTTACCATACAAATTTTAAGCTTCTCAGATAAAGATTCTAAATAAATCTCATTTAAATCTTCAATCGAACTACCCTATTTCCATATCGAAATGAAGAGATTCATCGGGAAAGTGAATTTTTCTATTCGGTTGACACAGATGAAGCTGCCTGTTTAACTTCTACATCATAAGAGAAAATGAAACGATATATGCATTTTGAATAGTGCTTTCACAATTAATCTACTTTTGGAGTGGTTAAAACACTTTTTGGGATTAGTCAATCTACAAAAGATTAATGTTCGGTGGAAACGTAGTGTAAGGCTATGTTATCTATGTGGCACTCTATCCATAAATATATGTGAAATCGAAAACAAAACAAAAACAAATTGCTAAGGTTGTGTTATTTATGTGTCTACAGGAAGATGAACAGAAAAGATTCTTGTGTGCGTTTTCATCAATGTGTCTATTGGAAGATGAACAGAAAATTTACTTGTGTAGGCAAATGCGAATGACAGCAGGGTTTGCGGGTCTATTTATTTATTTATTTATCAAACTGTCAAACATCACTTTTAATGGTTCAACAATTCTGATCAAATATTTGAACCACGTTTGTAAGTCGGCCTGCCACACACATTTAGTTATATAATTGTTACACAAGTCACAATGGACCGACAATTTTATCGGAGATTTGGCAAAAGAAATGATTTACAATGCTCAAATAAATAAGACAAGATTCACTGTAACTATTTCACAATTCAATGGGATGAATCTTTTCACGACGAGATTTAAGAAAATAATATTGATGCTAACTGATTTTCATATACTTCATCTATTAATTAAACTAACGTGACGACATGAATTGTCATAGTTTGACACTAATTTAAATAAGAACTCCTTAACCCACGTATCGTTTTCGTATCACATTCATTGTGTTTAAAAAATTAAAAAAATCTTACAAATGCATGGTTTCAGATTTGTAAGCGGACTTAGGAGTTTTTGTATTACTGGTCTATGATTGATTGTCAACATGATAGTTTAATTTACTTGTTTTTGTTTTGTATTTTTGGTAGATTTAATTTTTTTTTTCAATTTAATATTAGTTAATGATGAAAAAGTTTAATTTAAAAAGTTTCAAGTAATATTTGGTACAGTGTTTATTGTTTTATTATAAAAAATTATAAAGAAGTAGATTGTGTGTCTTTTTTGTGTGTTTTAAAATATAATGACGTTTGCCGTTACCGTTACGCCGCGCCGTTGCATTTGCATGAACATTTTTTTTTTGAAATTCTTAACTATATGCCTGTAGGAACTAAGGTCTTTTTTAAATGCAACCTGAATTGCACGGCACTAGTTTTTGGCACAGTGCATTTGAAAACCAGGTATTGACTGTCTCATTTTTAACCCATGGGCGGCATCCAATTAAAATTGGAGGTATAAAAAAGAATGCGCCTACCTCCGGTAAAAAATTTCACTTCAAAAATGTGTGTGTTCTTATATTAATACAGTCAACTATCAGTTATAAAAATATTTTAGTTTGCGTACTTATTAACAATAATTCCCATAGAACCACTTTTAATTTTTATTCACACACTTTAATATTTTCGACTTTCTCACTAGGATAGACCGATTAAAATTATTCTCTTAAAATTATTCTTCCTTAAAGTTTTAATAAAACTGCTTACTCAAATTTTTTAAAAAGAGTTTTTCGATTTTTAAAAAATAAGTAATTTTTTTTTAAAACCGATTTTTCAAAAACCAGTCAGTGATTTTTTTTTAAATTTGAATGTTATATGTATATTAATAATATCTTTAAAATGTCAAATGTTTTTAAAATTTTAAACATACAAAATTAATCAAAAAAAGCGCTCCAACGATTTTTGACATTTTGTACATTTATCCATTTATTTATGATCGATAAAAATGCGTACTTAATCAAGTTTTTTCATAACATCGTTTTGTATTGTAACAAAATTTATCTTATCTTTGATGTTTAATATTTTTTTTCAAAAATGTTTGTACTCTTTCAAATTTCATATGAAGAAAAAATTTTATATAAAACTTCACTTTTGTCAATTAAGAAAAAAAACTGTTTGAAAATGTTTAGTCAATCAAAAAATATGATGCCGATTTCATATAGCCTTTCAAAATTAAATTCATGTTTTTACGAATCAAGTTCAACTTTTTGCAAATCAAATTCACGTTTTTGGAAATTAAATCGTTTTAAATAAATTTATATGAAAATAATATCAAAGCATGTGAATAACAACGTAAGAAAGCAAACATTTTATTACATCAAATTCAAATGAAAAAATTTTTTTTTTTTTTGTAAATTCATTTTTATTTAATATTAACTTAAAGCTAGACAAAAATGTTTAAAACTAGCCTAATTATCAATAATTTACAACTAATTTACTGGCCCTTTACGGGCGCTCTAAAATAAACAATAACTCTTAGAACTAATGTCTTTCGACCTAAAAACTATTTGAATTAAATCTAATTATTTCATTTTTATTTAACCAAGAAAACTTTTTAAAAAACTCAGTATCAAATCATTTATAAATTTTTACTTAAGAACTACCTAAAGATAAACTAAAAAGAATAAAAACTAGATACAACTAACTCATATTAACTAAAAATAATTTAAACTACTTTAAATACCTAATAATACCCAAAACCACTTAAAACTACTTAAAAACTAGAACAGCCTCAGCAGCATTTTTTTCGTTTTTTTAAATTTTTGTTGTTTATTTTTTATATGCATGCAGAAACACAACAACATGCAACCCACCCATACATGTACATACGCACGTACATACGTACGCACATACATGCACGGACACGCAGCTACATGCACATATGCCCCCGCATTAATACATACATATTTTTTTGGTGCCACCCCGATTGTTCCCTATACCCAATTGCAATAAATCTATGTAAGTCGGCTAAGGCATACCATCTTCATCGACTTTAAATATTATGATGCTGTTCAGAGAGCCACCAGAACTGGTTCTCCTGTTTCGCCCTATCCCTCCGGTCCCGATCGGACAGAGTCCTACTGAACGGAAGGCCCTCTTCTCCACCTTGAGCGATGACGTCTCGATCATACAGGAGTCGCCTATCCACGGCTTTCCGGCTGACGTGGTAGATGAGCGGAACCGCCCCTCCATCCTGTATCAGCCCTCGACTGTTTAAATAGAGGAATGCTTCGGGAGGGATGTAGCCACTTAACCGCGCACTCTCAAAATATTTATTATTGGGGTAGTAAGCCCAAAAATTAAGCTGTTGGTTGAGGACATCGCTCTTGCAGTGTGACCCCGAATCAGCTTAAACAAAAAATTATCTGTTCTGTTTATGTTCGTTCCGTTGTATAGAACCTAATTGGAATAATATCTTGTGTACTCCGACTCTGGTGTTCTGTGTACTCCAAGGCAACGTCTAAGACATTGGCTCTCAAACACCCGAAGCTTTTCCATTTGAGATGGGGCAACGTTGAACTACACCGGGCATCCGTAGGCAATCATCGGCCTGATGAGGGCCATGTAACAATTCAACTTCACCCTGCTGTCAAGACGGCTGCTATAAGACAGTAGTTTTGTCAAGGCAAAGGCTCCCCTAGCCCTGGCCAAGGCAGCACCTATATGTCGTCGAAATATAGGTACTGATCCAACCAGATGCCAAGGTACTTTACTACACTTTTACTCGCCAATGGATGTCCATATGGCCCTACGATCACCAGCTTGCGCCAGTTCTTTCTCATATCGCTTGAGGCGCTAGACAACGGAGTCCTAAACAAAATAGTTTCTGATTTCTGGAAGTTGATTTTCAACTTCCAGTCATCACAATATCGCTGAATCTTGTCGAAGTCACTCTGCAAGAGACTTTTGATGACCTCAACTGTATTAGATCGCTGGTGTAAATGCTGAATAGAATCGGCGAGTTAACCGCTCCCTGCTGAAGACCATTATTAATATTAAAAATTGCGGTAGAAGTTACATTACCACTCTTGACAACAAACTGTCTACCATTTCGCATGTCATAAAGCATATACAATAGAGGTTTACTTATACCTAGTCTGGTTAGCTTTAAATAGAGGCCTTCTGACCATATAGTATCGAAGGCCTTCTCCAAATGAACCAGACAGGCACCCGTACACTGCTTTTTAGTTTTGTTCCATTGGATATCAGAAACTAGTTAAGACGCGGCATGAATTGTGTCACGTCCCGCCTTAAAACCTAACTGATTATCCGGGATGATAGTTTTGTCCTCCGCCCATTTGAACAGGGCTCTATTAATAACCTTTTCAAATACTTTGCTGATAATTGGAAGAAGACTTATCGACCGGAGATTCGCTGAAAGAATTACATATTGACATGGTATGGACATAAAAACAGATAAATTCAATAAATAGTCCAACAGATTAAAACAAATGATAGTATACTTGGCTAAGATTAACGAAACTGCGTTCAGATTAGAATCTTCCAATTTCCCAAATAACAATCTAAGAAGGTCGCAAAAAAACTGTTCTACATAAACTCTATTTAGGTATGTACCTACTTTATTTGATTTGATTTGCAACAATGTGAATTCTATTTACAAAAAGTTAAATTTGATTTATAAAAAGTTGAACGAGGTTATGTTCTTTAGGATACCTAATTATGCTTAGGACTTTGATATACTTGTCCATTTTTCTTCCCTGCAAGAAAGAATAATCTTTATGAGAAAACAATGCAAAACTGATAGGTATATAGGTACGAAAATACAAACAAAAATATATTACCATATTAATACGATGCTCTGGCCATTTACCTTGGTATGGAGAATTAATCACTGCAGCCCTGAATCCAGCTGTTCATAAGTCTCTTTTATTTATTACAAGTGTTATAATTTTAAGATACTATACAACATATAAAATACCTACTCTTTGATGTAATTCAAAAGGCTATATGTATTAATAAAAAGAACAGCCACTTTTAATTGAACATGCTATACTTTCAATAAATTTACACCTTTCTTATTATTATTATTAACAAAAAAAAACTCTTCTAAAGCAAGCACTTTTAATAAAAAAATAAAAAAAATAAATCTTCATTATAGCCAACTGCAAGCACCCGGTTTTTCCAAACACGATATGATTTTCACATGTATTAATACGTCTTGCCAAGTCGATCAACAAAGTTTCAAATTTCGTGATTTTAAAAATCTTAACGTATCGGAGATATTGCTTGATTTTCATCGCTTAAACTGGAATTCAATCTATTTCATGCAGAATGTGGATGAACAAATATCTTTTTTTTAACCATAATGTTAATCTTCTTTTTGATACCCATGTCCCAACCAAAACTCGTTTGATTAAACATAAAGCTTCACCCTGGGTGAATGGCGACATCATTTCTGCAATGTCAGAACGAGATGCCGCTTACAGTCAGTGGAGAAGATATCGAACAGAACCTCTACATCAAAACTACTGCAAGCTACGGAACAAAGTTGTGAAAATGATTAGATCGGCCAAATTGATATTTTATGAACAGAAGCTCGGAACATCAAAATCCGCTAAAGATACTTGGAAACATCTTCGAGAAGTAGGTATCGGGAAACAACAAAATTTTCACACTGATGAGATTGACTGCAATGCCCTGAATAAGAGGTTTACTTCATTACCGTGTTCTCCATCCGATGTGTTTCTCAGTGAACCCTTTAATGTCGAACAATCATTTTCAGCCAGTTCTTTTAGTTTCGACAGATTATCCGAGGAAGATGTTGTGGAGGCTATACTTTCAATTAAATCAAATGCTATCGGACTTGACTTAATTAACCCAAAGTTTATTAAACTTTTGCTTCCCTACATTCTGAGATTTGTAACACATATCTTTAACCATATTTTGACAACATCTGAGTTCCCTACAGAATGGAAGAAAGCAAAGATCATTCCCGTTCCCAAGAAATGTACAGGTACGGAAATAGATTTCCGACCAATAGCCATTCTGCCTTTTCTATCAAAAGTATTTGAAAAGACAATTTCCAAGCAAATACAAAATCATCTCACTTCTCACAACCTTCTCAATATATGTCAGTCTGGCTTTCGACCACAACGTAGTTGTAAATCGGCATTACTTCTTGTTGCAGATGAAATAAGAGTTGCCTTAGATAAAGACCATTTTGTTCTGCTCACGCTATTAGACTTCTCCAAGGCCTTTGATACCGTAAATCACACAGTACTGCAACAAAGTTTCGGTTTTTAAAATGAGTCGTGCAAACTGATCCGCTCATATCTCAAAAGTAGACAACAACGTGTTGTAGCAAATGGTAGATCGTCTAACTTTGCTAATGTACCTCACGGGGTCCCACAAGGATCGATTTTGGGTCCTCTATTCTTCTCTATGTATATTAATGATTTGCCACACATAGTTAAAAATTGCTTTATCCATTTGTATGCTGACGATGTGCAGCTTTTGATCAGCCGGCCCATAACTGCGAAAGACGAGGCAGTCTCTCTTATGAACAAGGACTTGCAAAACATCATACGTTGGTCCTTAATAAACAATCTCCACCTAAACCCTTCTAAGTCAAAGACATTGCCTATCTATCGTAAGATTTTCGATAAAACTATACTCAGCCCTCTGCAGATAGAGAATCAGACCATCGCTTATGTTGATTCTGCACGTAATCTAGGTATGGTTTTCAATCGGACTCTTACTTGGAATGACCATCTTAACAGCTCTATAGGGAAGGCTTATGGAAGCCTTAGAGCTCTTCGAATCGTTCAAAGCTTCATTCCACAGAAAACTAAGCTTCTGTTAGCAAAAACCCTTTTGCTTCCAATGCTGCTTTACTGTTGTGAGGTGTTTGGCGATTTGGACTATGAGACGTCTAGAAAACTTAATGTAGTCTATAATAACATTGCCCGTTTCGTATATAATCTCCGCCCTTTTGATCACGTTTCTCTCTTTTCTGACCAACTATGTGGTTGTAGTCTTAATAATCTATTGAAATTTAGGTCACTAAAATATCTTCAACTCTTAATTCAGACAAGACAACCCGATTATCTACACAGTAGACTGAACTTCCCTCATTCAAGTAGGTCACTCATTCTCATTACGCCAAGATTTAAATACCTGAATACTCAGCGGCAATTTTATATTCATGTCATTAACCTTTGGAACTCTCTGCCAGTTTCCATAAGAGGAATAGGAAGCACAAGGAAACTTTCATCTTCAGTTTTTAAGTATTTGGCAAATCGTTGAATTATTATTATTTTTTTTTATCCATAACTAGAAGTATATGAATCTTATTCATTTATTTTGTGTTCTGTTATTTAATTTTTACTTACTTTAGAATTATTATCTAACATCATTATTAAAGGCTTACAATACTTTACAAGATGTATATCTTACTTTGTAAGCGTTTTTAAATAAATAAATAAATAAATAAATAAATAAATAAATAAATTCACTTCACTCAATAAGGTATACCAAAGAAGGTATGTATATGTAAGTATGCATATACCTAATTATTGGCACTTCACAGATTTTAAAATAATAATGTTTTCACAACACTTAACATCAATTAATTCCATTTGCAAATATGTGCATAATTGGATTGCAGGTGTTTTAATAAGACCTAGAATTATCCACAAAATAATTATAAATTATTTATCCAAAAATTCACAACCTACAGCACAAACTGAACTCCACAAAATCGCAAAACAATATGTATGCATGTATCTGCACATATTGAAGTGAACATTTTTCTCTTATTATATTAATATTTTGTATTCACCATGATTATTATGCACCAGAAAAAAACACCTTGAACTTGAACTTCTAAAATAAAAAAAAAACAAGCCAAATCAAATAAAACAAAACAAAACTAAATTTAAATTTCACACACACGCACTGAATATTTTTCTATTTACTGTCAATTTTTCTGTTCTTTATCCTTGAAATGACAAAAAAATTAGATTTTTTATTCAACTCCATTACTCCCTTTATGAGTATAGGCAATGAATAAAATATAACTTGCTCTTTCTAAAAGTCGATGTCTACAAAATGTTGCCACAAATCTGGCAATGTTGCTAATTTTAATGTAAAAACTAGCGCCCTCATGTGACCTTATCCAGCGTAAATAATAATAATGATATTACTATAGATTATATATACAGTATCAAAAATAACCTTTTTTCGACAAAAAAAATACCAAAATACCAAAAAAAAATACCAAAATACCAAAAAAAAATACTTCATTAATGGACAGATTTTTTTATAAAAATCTTTGGAGCCGTTTTGAGAAATATAAAAATTTTGTTTTTGGCAAAAATAATTTATGTCAGGTACCGTTATTTTTCGGCTTAAAAATTTTTGATTACGAATCCATAACTTGTCATATAGTACCTATACATACAAAAGTGAATTTAAAATTATAGAAATAATACATACACATTTTTCTTTTTCATTCATGCAATAGGTTCGTGAGGCATTCCTTATATCAAATCATTTATTTATTGAATTATTTGAAACTGTCGAAATTTATAGAATTTATAGAAGGTGCTAGTGAGACCTAATTTAGTGGATTTGACTATTGTATAAATGAGGAAAAAGGAGTTTGACAACAGAAATAATAGATGATTAATTTTGTGCAGTTTAGTTTTGACGAATTTTCTGTTCTTACCTTACTTGCTCTGATTGGATGTTATTGAAGTGTGCTAGAGCAAATTAGAGCAGAAAAGAATAAGATTTTATGTTTTGGCTTTGAGTAAGATCAAACTAGAACATAATCGTTAGAACTGTCAACATTATTTTTTTTCTGTTTTGTTTATAGGGTGGTTTGTTGCTTTTTGATTAATGGTTTGAGTTAAAGGACTCCTCTTTTGTTTAAATATAAATATTAATTCGTAATAAAATAAGAAAAATTCATTTTCAACAAAAACCAAAGAGTTATTTTCTTATTTATTATTGTTTCGACAAATGTCTTTTAATTAACTGTTCCATCTTGTTCTGACTTTTCTGTTATGTCCTGTATTGTTATCTTTGCTGCCTTGGGCTGATCTTTTCTTCAGTGAACACAGCTAATATTCCATTACCTTACAGCGAATGTGGCATAAGAGAGAAAAAGTTGTAAACAGATTACTAAGTTAAAGGTAACATGTTAAGATTTTTATAAAAAAAATATTTTAGTAATACAATTCTGAAAGTACCTGCGCTTTAATAAATAGAAAATTCTAATATTTAAAAAATCTGTCATTTTTTCCTACTGGGTAATTTTCAATCCCTTCGTGTGCCATCACTGAGGCTCACTATGTATAAGAAATGTATTGACAGACCTTCAGAAACTCCTTATCCTTTCCTTAAAAAAAACTCGGTGTTCCACGCAACAATAAAAATAGCCAGAGGTTGAAACTTATTGCCCCGAAATTTCCCAATTTAAAATTTTGTAAATATTTACCAATATTCTCTTTTTTTATATTTCAGGGGACCAGTATGAACTCCAGCCCAATAAAGCTCAGCAAATCCCAACAGAGGAAACTAGTAATAGTAATAACGAAAAGGGTAGTAGTAACAAAAGTGCTGTCAATTCTAGCTTTAGAAAGGTCGAAACAGACCAAGAACATAGTGCACCAAAACAGCAAATCAAGTGTGCACCAACACAGCTTCTTGGACAAGGGATACCATCAGAACCAAGTGAAATATGTTCTATTAGCCAACAATTACAAAGGCAACGACAATTTCAGTCTCATCGACAGCAAAATATCCCTTCGAACGGAAGTCCACTGCTTGGAGAAGAAACAACATTATCAGAAACTAACACCATCCAACTTTACAAATCACCATCAATTAATAATAACCGAATTGAATCCGGATCTGAAATTGACACCGAAGAAGCGATATTGTGCCTGTCGCCATTGCCTACATCAAACCGACTTTACAGAAACTATCGTTACCGAGATCCCAGCCATAAACGCCGCAGTTCAGACTCAACCGCTAACTTTCAGCTTCAACAGAATCAGTTTGGCGATTATAAGAATCCATGCCAATGGTGCGGTGGCCGAGAGCCAATACTTGATACCGAAGCAACGACTAAATGTCAACCAACTATTTGTGGCTACAGTAAAGAGAAACGGCGAGCTTGTTCTACTACTACAACTACTAAGAGAAGAGAAGATCTCGAGCATAAGGAAAACTCAAACTTTCAGACGACATTTTTTAGTTCTGTTGCTGCAGAACTTGAAACTGAAGACGGTCTCCAAAATTCGAGAAACGAGAACGACGACTTCGACGTCAAAAGCGAAGAAACTGCTGGCAACAGAAAACAGCATCATAAAGGTATTGTTGGATTTGATACCAAAAAAGTCGTTGAAAAAGACTACGAAGGTTTTGAAGACGAGAACAATACTGATAGAGAAAAAGAAGGAGAAAAGGAGAAAAGTGTCGCAACTGACGACGAAGAAAAAACACTTTTTGCCAAAACTAGCAATAGTAACAGTATATGTAATATTTCTAGCAACAACAGCAGCTTTAGTTGCTGTTCAAATAGTAGTAACTGTGATTGTATCTGCAATTGTACCATTTGTATTAAAGAATATAAACCACAACACAGTTCTTCTAGTCATCTCAATGACACCAATATCGAGCTGGAAACAATTGTACCAATTCATCTTACACATTTAACGAAGAAATCATTTCCATTTAGTCAAAACCAACAGATTAAAAAAGATTCTGAAGAATTCGAAGAGCCTGGAAACAAAATAGAAGAAGAAGCCGAATCTGATAGAAAAGATAAAAAAGAAGTGATTTTGAAAAACGTCCACAATCAACAACAACTACCACCTGATTATAATAGTAGTAATAGCAGAGAGTTTATAGATGGAAATAATTGTAGTAAAAGAAGAAAAAGAAAAAAAACTACTAGTCTTCCAAAAACACCGTTTACTACAACACCTAACAACAACAACAACACAAAGAATTCGAATCAAAACCAACAACAATTTTACAATAATAACACGAATGATAGTATATTAACTGTAAGTAATAATAAACAAACAATAAATAACAGTGATGTTGCAAGTATTATTTCAACAAGTCGAAGTGTCAACTTTGATAATGGTTTGCTAAATGCAACAACAGCATCAGCTTTAGGCCAACGCAAATGCTCGGTAAAAAGTACCAGTAGTGATTACTCGACGTCACAGCATCATCTTCGACGATCTAGTGCAAGTGCAAGTGCCGGGAACGGTATAATTGCCGACGGAGGAAGTAGTAGTAACAGTAGTAATTGTAGTATTACCGGTGAAAATAGTACTATTTGTGGATTCGGTATTGGTGTGATAAGTAGTTTTATCGGTAGTGATTATTATAATGACGACGACGATTTTGTCGATGATATTATCGGTGAGAAAAAATGTGCCATTCGTCCGGACGATGTAACCGAATGCGATAGTTTGAGTGAGCAGCATAATTTTTCTGATGCTCCAACTGAGGGTATTCAAGAAGAAATAGAAGACCACGAGGAAATTATTGATGACGAAATTGACGAAGACGACAATCTTGACGACGATAATGACGATGACGACGACGAAATAATAATTCCTCGCCGCCGATGTCAAAGTGATATAGATATAAGTAGTACAATCGGTGTAGACCGTATAAATCGAACTAGCTCGAAAAAGTGCGTTAATAACGATCGACATTTGCCGTGTATACACGAATACGATTCAATAGAACAACCAAATTTTGGTTGCCGAAGGCCGCGAAGTGCGGGTGTTGTGCGTCAGTATACGCAGCAGGGACAAAGACATTTGTCATTTTTGTCACAAAATTGCAAAAGCAAAAATTTACTACCTGTTGTTGGTAGTTTTGGAGTTGGGGTTTGGGAGACAACAATTAATGTATCCACAGTCATGAATTCGGTAAGGAATAAAAATAATGGTGCTAATGGGGTCGGGGGCGGCAGCGGGGGCGGTGGATTGCCGGATAACCGCAATGATGATGGCGGTATGTCGCATGGAGGTGATAATATTGAACAC
This sequence comes from Philhelius pedissequus, assembly GCA_910595825.1. NCBI lineage: Eukaryota > Metazoa > Arthropoda > Insecta > Diptera > Syrphidae > Philhelius > Philhelius pedissequus. The sequence goes on along the minus strand of OU343164.1, from coordinate 20,037,548 downwards.
ATGAATGGAGGAATCGGTAAGTTTTTTTTTTTGATTAAGAAAAATATTGTTAAGTTGAAGAGCTAACACGATTTATGAAAATCTGTCTTCCAAAGCATTTTAATGATAATGATGATGATTCAATCAAGAAATAAATACAAGATCCTGTACTTCATCAATCAGGAATATCTTGAACGAATAGAAAAGAATTCGAATGTTTACATAATCGAATTATTAATAAAATGTATGGCCAATTTTATAAACAAATATTGAAGCGCTTTTATCAAAAATCCTTTTAAATTTTATCAAACTTTTAAAACTTTCAATGAAATGTAAAAACTTCACATCTTTAATAATATAGACACTTACGAGTAAAGGGAAAACTGAGAAAGCATTATGTGTTGAAACACATGCCAAGCAATGCAAAAAAGTTAAAATTTTGTAGCATGGAAATCCCCATGTGCATATAATTGTGTGGATAGTTTGAAATTTGACAAGAGAGTTATGTGGAGAATATGTCAAAATACAGGTGTTCTCTTAAAAAAATATAATTTATATTTCAGAAGTGGAAGCCATAAGAGAGAAGACCAATAATTGGTAAATTTATAGGACAAAACTTACAATATAAACTCTCTTTTCTTTAATGTCCCTTTGCTGTTATTTCTTTTTCAGCAAAGCTCTTGAACTACCACCTCCACCACAGGCTGCATGTATGTTCGGTGAAAGTCCTTCCGCCCATTTTAGAATATGGTCTGGCAACTAGACGAGACCAGGCGAGACTTTTGTTACTCTTGTCTCGGTCTCGTCAAAATCGAAAAATGTCAGTCTCGCCTCTGCCTCGCCTAACCAAGTCTCGTTTCGATCTTCGTCTCGCATTTTTATCGTGAAAAATCGTATAATGTGCAGTCTCGTCTGTATCTGATCCTTAGTCTTGGATTCTTCTGTGTTTTTTGGTAGTAAAAATATGTAAGATAAGACTCGTGTTCACATTGAAAAGAAAGAGTACGGCATATCAGCAGTTGTTTGGTAATTTTCCATTTTCGAAGTTAAAATTTAAATAGTGTAGGAGTTTTTTCGTACTCATCCTTCAATTGATTTTGACAGTTCATGGCTTGACAGGTAGGCAAACACCTTTGTTTTGACGTTTGGATAATAATTTTTTTTCAAATGTAACCTAAAATCTTAATAAGGTAACCTTTTTATGGAGAGGGAAATAAAATCTGAAAAATGAGTGATTTCTATTCCAACGACATACATGCATATGCAAATCGTACGTATTCTCATCTACATTTTCGCAGAGCGCCTATCTGAGTATAACTACATATGTACGTAATATGTGGTTTGATATCTTAACGCGTATAGAATAGCAAGCTGCCGTGTTAAAATGCAGAAAAAAACAATATTTTTTTATTTAATAAAAATACCATATTTTTGCTTTGTATCGCTAGGTCACGCACACTTCCTCCTTCTCTTCATTTCAAATATGCTTTATTGTTTTTAATAGGTGAAAGCACTGCCAGTGTCATGGGCGGTGGTGGAATCGGTACTCCAAACATTGCGGAAACTACAAATGGCACAACTATTGGACCAGCACAAAAGACAACTACATCGGTAGCACAAAAGAAGCCCGTAAGACGTGGTGGCAAAGCCCAACCCGATCGACCTGTACGGGCGTTATTTTGTCTCGGTGTAAAAAATCCACTGCGAAGCTTATGCATAAGTGTTGTTGAATGGAAGTATCCTTTTTTATATTTAAAGCAACAAAAATACTTTAAAAATTTTTAATTAAGAAAAAAAATCTCTATTTTAAAATTAACATTTCTTATAAATATATTTAAATGGTGTTTTGGTAGTCAATAAATTCTGCCAACCAAAAAAAAATCAAATGATAAACTTATATTATATAAATAAATAAACTTGAATTCATTTCCAAAATCAAATTAAGAAATCTCAAGTTTTAAAATGAGATTTTTACTTAGATTATTCATTTTTTTTAAATTAAAATTTTAGATTTTTTTTAAGTTAATTAATTTTAGATTGGTAAGCAAAACCTTAATGTTAACCTTTCCTTAACTTATCCAATCAAATCTCAAACCCTACATACAGACCATTCGAATATTTAATTCTATTAACCATATTTGCCAACTGTGTTGCCTTAGCCGTTTACACGCCGTATCCTTTTAGTGATTCAAATCAAACTAATGCGTATTTGGTAAGTGTTTTTTTTTACTCATTTAAAAAAAATTAAAGTAGTTTTAAAAAAAGAGAATCCACTTTGTTAACGCTGTACAATAATATCAGATTCAAAATTTTATATAAATTGAAAAAAAATCTCTTATTTCCACAGGAAAAAATTGAGTATGTTTTTTTAGTAATATTTACTGCAGAATGTGTTATGAAAATCATAGCGTACGGATTTATGTTACATAATGGTGCTTATCTAAGAAATGGATGGAATTTGTTAGATTTTTTCATTGTTGTTATAGGGTAAATACTCATATTATTTATTCTTTTATTTTTTGTTTAAAATACTATAAAATACCATTCATGCGTCTTAATTTCACCATGTGCTTTATGCAAAAATATCTATTTTTATAAAATCATTTCGCAGTATGATAAGTACGGCGTTATCAAATTTAATGAAGGAAGGATTCGATGTTAAAGCTTTAAGAGCATTTAGAGTACTGAGGCCATTGAGATTGGTATCGGGTGTGCCAAGTAAGTGAAATTATAAACAGTAATACAAAACTTGTAGATCAAAATTAATGAATTAATAAAAAAAAAATACGTTCATAGGTCTTCAGGTTGTACTTAATTCAATTCTCCGTGCCATGGTGCCTTTATTGCATATTGCTCTATTGGTCTTGTTTGTAATTATTATTTACGCTATTATTGGATTAGAATTGTTTTCGGGAAAGATGCACAAAACATGCCAAAATAATGTAACAGGTAATTACTATAAAAAAACATAATAAATAATTTGGAAAAAAACCAGAGTTCTAAAAGATTTTGTGAAAATATTAATGTTAATAAATGTTAACCGTAAAGTGCGAAAACCAGTTAATGGTCCGACCCGTTCAAGTCCGAAATTTGTCTTAAATATCAAAATTTCGTACCAGTTAATGTGGAGAAACAATAGCTCCATGGATCAACATACATACTTGCATAAATCAATAAAGATTGTAAATGAATTTCAAATGCTTGATTTTATTTTCGAGGTTTTAATTTATAATTTTTTTGTATTTTCTTTTCCTTGAGTTTTTGTTTTCTTTTATTTCTCTACTGAGTTTTCGTATTCGAAAAAAAATTCACGATCGGAAAAATAGTGATTTAATTCGGCTATCGTAAACGACATTAGAAGATATATTTGAATCATGTGTTTAATATACCCACTGAGAACAATTGTACAAAACATCGCCTTCTCCGTTGGCGGCATTGATACTATTTCCAAGGATAAAACCATAGTCATCATGTCTTCCGACACGGTTTGGTAAGACCACTTTCGTCCAATTGGTGTACCCAGAAATACTCCTTACTCGAATTATCATCCAAATCAGTCACTTTGTTTCTTAAGCGATTGTAAATGTATCCGCCCAAGTTCTCTTAACCATTTTTACCTCCATGTGCTTTAACCTTTTTATTGATGGTCGCTGGTCCTTCGGAAACCTTAGGTAGAGTTTTTAAACGTGTGAAGCCGCACGATAACAAATTGCTGGCTACTAAATTTTCAATGAAATCTTTGCTTAACAAAAAAAAATCGTCCTTGGGGAAATGCCAATTCCAAATCCTTGTAGTTAGGGTATTTATTGTATCCTCTCTCTTAATAAAAGGAAATCCATTTAATTTAACAACATTTCCTTTTGGAAATGTATCGAAACAATGTTTGTGTAGATTTTTTTCGAGTGTTATTATTACACTCAAACAGCGAACAAACTCCCTTTTCTTTTATTTTAATTTAAAAATTTAATTTTAAGGAATAAGATCTTTATTCAATTTAATATTTGTAGGTAACTTAATTCTGCGATCAGCATAAACAATCAACATCAACAAATGTAGCGAAATATTATAAATATCAAAGTCTATGTAGTGGGCCCGTGTGACCTCACGTAACTTTGACAGCCAACCCCTAACATGCGCAAGACGCTATCTTCTTTAGTTGTTTTATGGTTTCGGCCTGTATAGAATGACTCACAGAAAACAAGATTACGACACTTATTTTTTTGTCTTATTTTATTGATGTCACCAGAGATCAAAAATAGTAAAAAAAATTGTTGTTGTTTGTTCCATGTGGATTAATGGATTTCGATCCCTTGTGACGTCAATAAAATAAGACAAAAAAGAAGTGTAGTAATTTTGTTTAATTTGACTCATGCCTGTATAGTGTGTGTTTCTTCGATAAAAAAAACAACGGGTTGCACTCCGGGATTGCCAGCAGAAGTGAAAACTTGAATATTAACGTTCTGCATTTTTGATTGGAGTGTTAGAAAGAGAAGGGGATAATATTTCCTCTCTTACGCCTCTCCGCCGGTCTACGCTTCCACCGTCTTACGAATTTTCGATCAGCTCACGTGTCCTGAGACGAGCTTAACATTTTTACCCGTCCCAAAAAGTGCACAACGTCGGTAAGAAGTTTTCATTACAAAAAAAATATTACAATTTTTTCAAACAATGTACAACATATCTATCTCTTTCTTTCCTTAGCGTAAGAATAGGAAATCAAATAGAAATAGAAATTGAGATAAAGAAAAAGTGAATATATATTGTCGGTGTTCTGGTTTATCTCGTTGATTTATTTTCATGTTGATATTTGCGCAATAACTAAAACCGAAAATTTCCCCACTCAAAAACATAAATTTACTACATTTTTTGAAAAAATGTATTACACTCCAATGTTTTCATCAATTTTTCTCCAAATGTATCAATTGTACGATAAAAAGTGTGTTAATGTTTTTCCAGACTGGGTTTTCTACTGTTACAAATTGTTTTTTGCAAACACAATGTATGGATAATACATTGAATATGTATGTTTTTAAATACATTTCGATACCTAGGCGTTACTCAAGAACATGTAGCCACCCAGCGGTGGTGAAGGGATAATTAAATTACATACTAATTGACAGAAGAAATTAGGTAGCGCTTTATCCGGAAACGCTATGCATTATTATCTACGTTCATCTAGACAAAATATGCCAATTATTTGCGACAGGCAACATTCAAAAATTAACTTGCTTTATTTTATTGATATTGACTAGCACTTTGTTTTTTTGGAACTCTGGTGAAAACCTTCTTTTTTTGGAATAAATGCATGATTTCAATTTTGCTGTATGCTTTTCCTTTTCCCTTACTCATCCCCACACATCGATTTTACTGCTAATGTTTGCTCATCTATTATGGCACTGGATTTGGAAGGTGAATATATGGAGGACGCACATCCATGTGGGAGTTCGGGTTATCACTGCCCTACGGGGTTTGAATGCTATGACAAATGGGAAGGTCCAAACTATGGAATAACGAATTTTGATAATTTCGGATTGGCCATGTTGACAGTGTTTCAGTGCGTTACACTCGAAGGCTGGACTGATGTTCTTTATAATGTAGATAACTATAAATTTATATTTCTTCTGACGGTTAATTATTTTTGTTTTAATTTTTTTAAAGATTCAAGATGCCATGGGCAGTACTTGGCAATGGACATATTTTATTTCCATGGTCATATTGGGAGCATTTTTCGTAATGAATCTAATTCTCGGTGTGTTGTCGGGTGAATTTTCAAAAGAACGTACAAAAGCAAAAAATCGTGGTGACTTCCAGAAGCTTCGTGAAAAACAACAAATTGAAGAAGATTTACGTGGCTATTTGGATTGGATAACCCAAGCCGAAGATATCGAACCTGAGGCTGATGGAAATCTAATACAAGATGCAAAACAAAAGCAGCCCAATGAAATGGATTCAAATGATCAATTGGGCGAAGAAGTAATGACCGAATCATGGATGCGGAAGAAAAAAAAAGAAATGGATCGTGTGAATCGAAGGATGCGCAGAGCTTGCAGAAAAGCTGTTAAGTCACAGGCATTTTATTGGCTGATTATAATTTTGGTTTTTTTAAATACGGGTGTGCTTGCGACAGAGCACTATAAGCAACCATTATGGCTCGATGATTTTCAAGGTAACATAAACGAGGACAAACGCCCTAAACCCAATTTGAAGGAAGTCTAAATTTTTATTTTCCTTGGTCATTTATATTTCAATTAGGTACCTATATAGAAAAAGAAAGCTTCTAACTATTGTTTAACGCTTATGTTTTCCAACCTTACAAGCCAGCACACACATATCTTTCCTATCCTTCTTTCTCTGCCTTGACCTCACGCCCGCCCTGTGTTGAAACATTTAAAGGGTAGTATAAATCCTTAAGCGTGTATCGATTATAAAAAAAGCTACTCCAGGCAATTTAGTATGTAGTATTTAGTATAACCGTTTGCAGCTCCGCAAAATTGAGTTGAGTCACTTTCAGTGGCGTAGCTGATCATGTTGGATTCATATCAAAAATGCTGCGATCCCTTAGGTTTTTACATCTCGAACACCCTCGAAATGTTTCATGTCTTTCATTTATTTATAGATATTTTTATAAACAATGTTCTGGTGAAAGAACGAGTTGCATTCCTCCTCAAAACTATTTATTTATTTATTTATTTCATTTCATCAATCAGAGAATATCTTCCCTTACAGACTAATACATCGATTCTTAGAAATTTAATTAACAATAAAATAAAATAATTGTACTGGGTATGTTAATATCCCATGATATATTAAAAGAGATTAATTAATTACAATTGTGGTAGATTTAATAAGTTAAATACGTACAGCTTAAACGTTTCTCTAGTGCAACTTTCAATAAAGTCTAATCTATTGCAAGCCAAATTAACTTCCCTGATGCAACGAGATATGGGCTCATTTCGACCGTAATCAGTTCTATGGAATTGTTCATGAAACAAAATTATATCACGGGAATTGCTTCTAGGAACATGTATATTGATTAATGTAAGTAATGAAGGACATTAAATATGAAATGTAAGTAAATCTCTGATGAACACTATCCCAAAGTATGTACGCCGACTTTCCAGACTTAGCATTCCAAATAACTGACACCTTGTTTTATAAGATGGAGTATCAACTCTCCAATTTAATTTAAAAAATATAAGCCTTGTAAATTTTCTTTGGATTTTTTCAATTCTGTCACACGAGCTTTTATAATACGGGTTCGATACTGTTCTGCAGTACTCAAGCACCGATCTAACCAGAGAGTTGAAAAGAGACTTCAGTGTGTATGGGTCAGTAAATTCTTTCGTGTTCCTCTTGATGAACCCTCGCATTTGATTAGATTTTTTGATTATGTAATCTATGTGCGGTAGGAAGGTAAGTTTTGTGTCCAGTATGACCACTAGATCTTTTTTCTGTACCACACTTGCCACTTCTGAACCATTAATAGAGTAGTTGCAGTAAATTGGTGAAGTATTACGGACACAGGACATTACTTGGCATTTGGAGACATTCAAGTGCAGAAAATTTAGATTGCACCAATCAGCCAGTCTGTTCAAATCTTCATTTAATAAAATACAATCTTCCATGCACTTAATCATTCGATAAAGCTTAAGATCGTCCGCAAATAGAAGACATAATGAGTTTTTAAAGATTTCAGGAATATCGTTGATAAATAATAGGAATAAAAGCGGGCACAAATGGCTACCCTGGGGGACGCCAGATGGTACTAGGATCTGTTCTGATAGATTATTGTCAATTTTAACAATTTGAACTCTAAGAGTTAAGTAAGATTTAAGCCAATCTAAAAAGTTCGAATGAAAACCAATCTGCATAAGCTTGTGTATAAGAACCTGGTGATTAACGCGATCAAATGCCTTGGCGAAATCGGTAAATATAATGTCAGTTTGAAAATTTGATTCAAAATTGTTAATAATATAATTAGTTATTAATGATAAATTAGTCGCTGTAGATCTATCAGACATAAAACCGTGTTGGTACACTGATACAAAGTCTTTTAATTGAAAAGAAAGTTTATCAAAGACAATCTATTCGAATACCTTTGGTAAAGCTGAAATTTTACAGATTGGTCTATAGTTTGTAATATCTTGTTTAGATCCTGATTTAAATACTGGTGTAATATAAAAAAACTTCCAACAGTCTAAAAATTGATCCTTTGAAAGAGACAAGTTAAAAATGGTCGACAATAGTCCAGCTAAAGATTTTGCACATTTCAACAACAAAGTGGATGGAATCCCATCAGGACCCTCATTTATGTTTGGATCCAACCCAAGCAGGGCTGTCTCTACTTCTGAAACCTGTAACTCCGTAGAACCTATATTAACAGATTCTGGAATTTGTGGTAGTTCAAGATTAGATAGAAAGTTTGTAGAATAAACTGATTGAAAGTATACAGCAAAAAGATTACTGATCTCATTGACGTCATTTGATGATGTATCTAAGTACTTCATACAGCTAGGATGCCCGTTTGATTTCCGTTTAGAATTTATAAAACTCCAAAAACTTTTACTATTGTTTTTAATATTTGATTCTAAAGAAAACATATAGGATCGATACAAAAACTTATTGAGCATGTTAAATTCGTTTTGGCAGTTCAAATAACTCGACCGAAGTTCAATAATTTCACGATTTTTTTGAAATATTTTGAAGGACTTATTTTTTTTATTTTTTAAATTAATTAATCTCTTATTAAACCAAGCTGGATTTGAACTAGATTAAGATTTTTGGCATGGAACAAATCTACGTACAGCCCCATCGATAATAGATGAAAATGCTTCATTTCCGTTAGTTAAATTAATTTTAGAAATATGTGAGTCCCAAGGAAATGAGAATAAATATTCGTTCATCAAAGTCAGTCTTTTTAAAGTTTGGTACAAAAACATCGTTATTACTTTCACTTTTCATATAACTATAAAAACTAATAGTTCCTTCCAATGCAATGTGATGCATTGAGTTTTTGACTATGGGGATATCAGACTTTTCAATATAGATATTAAATTCCTTATCAACGAAAATAAGATCAAGAATACGAGTTAATTCATTAGAAGTAGAGTTTATTTGTATTAAGTCAAACTGACTAAAAAAATCGATCAAATTAATTTCAATATCCGAGGTAACATTGAATGGAATTAAATACTTATCGTCTAAGTCCAATATCCACTTAATATTTCCCTGGTTAAAATCACCAATGCAAATAATATGTTGTAAACTGCTAAGATTTTCTAAAATATTTTTACAATTTTCAAAATATATGTTGTAGCATTCAAGAGAACTTCTCGGGGGAATATAGTTTATAATAATGAACAGTTCAGTGTTATCATTTAGGGATAAACAAATAATCAACTGGTCGCTATCAAAGTTAGTAGTGACAGTATTAGATTTAAGCTCTACTTCCTTGCAAGATAGAGATGATCGAATTGCAATCAAAACGCCCCCACCTCTATCCATACCTATAGATAATTCAGACCTATATTTTCTAAATACAGTATAGTTTGAGTTGAATATTTCAGATGATAATTGGGAATCAATTAACCATGTTTCATTTAGTAAAATTATATCATAAAAACAGGATGAAAAAGTAAGGTATAAAGAATCTAACTTTGATCTTATGCCTCCACCGTTTTGATAATATACTGATAAATTACTTGAGGTTATGGGATGGATATGCGAAATGGCTGCAGTATTAATTTCATCGAAGGTCAATGCATTAGCTCTGTTTAATGATGATATGTTAACTTCACGGACTGTAGAGCATCGTCGTTTTTTGAGTGATTTACGAACTTTTTCACTTTAACGTACATGGACCATATGGAAGAGTCACTCATCAATTGGCTGTAACTTTTCGTAGGAACACTAAGTTTAAAATTGACATGTGTAATATCCGATAGGGCAATCCCTTTTTTAATAAGCTTGTGGCATTGGAAAAAATGACTAGGTATATTAGTGTGAGTCGAGATGAGGTTGATAAGATCTTCTGGTTTAGTATCCACGTTAAACTTTGAAATGTGCAGCCATACTGCAGATGTCACTGCATTCAGTTTACTTTGTCCACTTCCAACGATCTCATTATTAGAATTTTGGCATTTTTTTTTGTTTCCTACCACTACCTAGTGTACTGCAACTGTTATATTTGCGCTTTTAGTAATGCTCCTCAGTTTACACTTGAGTGTAACTTCAAAAGTACTGTCAAGTACAGAGGTTCTTCTCTATAGTCGTACAACGCAAATGTATTTCTTATCGTGGGCAGGTGTAAAACCTTCAAAAAGCTGTATGACGACCGAAAAACGCGTTTATTGCACTAATACAGTGTTGTTATAGCCGTTTTCAATGATCTCGTTCATATGTATACGTACACTCTCAGTATACACAGGGTATTCCAATACCCGAAGGGGTCAAAGTAAAAGAAGTGAAGTAAAATCCTTTTTCTGAGTTAACTAACTTCAAACTCGAAAACTCAATTGGTGATGTTTAATATTTGATCCATATAACGTGCTCAACCTCACCTTTCATTTGATACCACTTTCATTAGGGGCTTCTCATTTTCAAACATGCTGGACAAGCATGGCTGATTGACTCGAAATTGAAAATGTGAACGCTCCATCAAACGGCTTGTCCAGCATGCTGGATGGATGTCAAAGTATTTTGATATCTTGCTTGCATGACACACATGTTGGAGAATATGAACGCATGCTTGTCAAGCCAAGAGGAAATTTCATTCTAAGAAAAGTTGGCAACCTGTGGGCATCAAACGAAAAGAAAAAAAAAGGAAAATGGCTGTAAGCGGAAATTGCGAATTTTGGAGATGTTTTCTTGCATTATATCGGGGTTTACCAGTGACATGGCAAATTAAAGTGCAGCTTATAAAAACAATACTCAAAAACAGAAAGCTTATGAAATCCTTTTGGACAAATTTAGAGAAATAGAGCGAAATGCCAATGTGGAGTCATTAAAAAACAATTTGAATTGCATAAGAATATTTTCTCAGGGAACTAAAAAAAAGACAAAGTAAAATATCTGGGTCATTGTGATATTTCAACGATTTTCTGCGTCCATCTGAGATAATTTTTATAATCTACACGCGAAGCCAGTTTCAATTCGTCCAACAAATTAAACGAACAAAAAATTGGACGTTTTTGTAGCCATTCCTTAGTCCAAATTCGTTTCCCCTTATTCTGTTGCCTTTTTTTCCTTCTTGCTCTTCATCTTCTAAAATCTGATCAATTACAAGAGCTGCAAATAAAACGACCGGCATGGTCAAAATTCTGAAGAGAATTAATGTTTGACAGCTTATTTGATCAATGTGAACGTCAAAAATCTGCAAATTGTTGTTGTGCGAGAATGTGAACCCCCCTATTAGTGAACGCACTGTGGCCCAAAGTTGGTCATCTCCTTTCTATATATTACCTAGATACCCAACCTCGCATAGGATAGTGATCATGGCAGCTTCATGCTTTTTTGATTTTCTTTAATTGAGTCTCTTATAAAATAGTTTTACACTTGCGTGTTTTTCTCAGTTACTTTAATATAATACTGCGGCTATTACGTATTGCCTGCTTTATACAGTCATAAATTATGTTTGCCACTTGGCTTTATTGTAATGGAATCTGAAAATACTCTTGCTCAGGAGTATGACAGTTATATGTGACGTAGTGTCAACTGAATAAAGAAATAGAAATTAGAATAACCTAAGATAAATATATAAAAAATATGTTTATCTTACTCTAGCTCATAACAGAGGGTTATGTCGGTTGCTGGTGGCGTTGTACCACAGAATCAATATCTTAAATAAAAAAATAAATATGTACTTATATACAAGACCTACAATGAAATTACTTATATAGGTCAACAAGTTTTTTTTTTTATATAGAGCGAAAGTTCAGCAGTTTCTTTCTCTTTTTTAATTAAATATATACATTATATACACATTTAACATTTAGTTGATCGAATAGATTCAATCTGGAAATTTAATATTCAATTAGGCCTATTCTGCCACATCTGTTATTCTGCTACGAATTTTCTGTTATGATGCATAACAGATCTCCACCATAAAAGATATTTTATAATTGGTATTCCGGAGTTCGATCTTTTATAAAAGTCTGTTATGGAACTTCGAAAAAGAAACTTTTATACGAACAGACCTAAAATCTGCTATCAAATTATCAGCTGTAGTAGGTAAATAAAAACTCTCGGCAGTAGGCACTGACTAATGAAAATATTAACCTGCGCAATTATCGTGTTTTGCTTCGCGTAGATAAATAATATTTAATTTTTGCAATTTGCCCATAACAGTTCCTGAATTTATTTTATCCAATATAAAAAGTTGTACAAAACGCACATCGGCAAGATAAGCGACTAATTTCTTATGTTTCATCCATCAAATGTGTTCTGTGCTTTAGTGTATTGAAATAATTTAGTTTTCAAATTATTTAAATATTTGAGTTTGTTATTATGCATTTTAATTATTTTTTGTTATATCTGTCTCCTTTTAAGAACAATTCATTCACGAAATAAAAGTTTTTACTACATATGTTGAAATCTTTTATGATAAAAGTAACCAAAATGTGTCTTTTATTCTTTTATGATTCATAAAAGATTCCATAACAGATTGTGGCATGCTGAATACCAAAAATGCAGTTCATAAAAGACTTGTTGAGAATTTCGAAGTTTTGACAGCTCAATAGCAGATTTCTTAAAAGATTTCATAGCAGATTTAGCATGCAGAATACCAAAATTATAATTCATAAAAGATTTTTTGACAGCTTAAACTTTTGTATGAAAATTCATAACAGAATAGCAGAATAACAGAATAAAAGATCTCGCCGAATAGACCCAAATATCTTTTGATAACTCTTTGTACGCGAATAGGTTAATAGAATATACACATAAACAAAAAACACTTGTACATTTATGCACGAGTATTTATGATAAACATAATTCACTGTTGCTTGGTATAATTGTTGCAATTTTGAACAGTTCGATTCGAAAACTGTATTTTGGTCCGTTGGTTATAGCGGGTTTTATGGCGAGTCATTTGCGGGTTTCGTTTTCGGTAGCTCCAATTTTGCAAGAACTGTAGTTTTCGGTCCGTCATGGTACATTATTTGAGTTGGCTATCTAGGTATTAAAGTGTATTATCAGAACTATTGTGATGCATGAATCAAATAAAACAAGATTACGTTATTCCGGATTTACACGAGTGACAAATTACCATTGTTTCTTGCATTTTATTGGCATTACAGACAAAATCATGTAAATGGTCTGAAAATTTGTCATTATTTTCGTCATTAAAAAATGAAGACTAGCAGTAAATATTGACATTATAATGGCGTCATGTAAATGCACAATGATACCAAATTGAAAATTATGGCACACCGCGATTAAGAATGAACTTGCTCATTCTTTAATGGCAGATTGACATTATCAATAAAACAGTCATTATTTTGCCCCGTGAAAATGCTTATCAATATTGATTTGATTTTACAATTATTTGGCCAGTTTAATGACATGAATTAATGGCAATTTGTCACTTTGTAAATCTGGCATTACTCTTTGTTTTAGTTATTTTATTGACGTCACCAGAGATCGAAATCCGTTAACCCACAAACAACAACAATTTGCAGATTTTTGATCTCTGGCGCCGTCAATAAAATAAGAAAAAAAAAGAAGTGTCGTAATATTGTTTTCTTTTATTAATGATTGTTATGGAACAATTTTGACAGCGTTTGTCAGTCGCGTACATTTTTGTTTTATTTTATTTTATATTTAGACGTGACTCGGTGAATGCCAACAGTGTGACACACGGCCCCATAGCCAGGACTTTGCTTCGGGGGCTTGTTCAATTTCGTTGAAGTAAATCTGTATACAAACATTTAAAAAAAACTACATGAATGTTCTTTTTTTGTTTGTATTTTTTTTAAATAAGTTAAAGTTAATAAATAATAATTCTTTTAATACACATCCACATCAATACCTCAGTTAACAGACATCATTGCAAGTGCGCTAAGTTTTGGATGGCCCATGAAATAAATTTTTTTTAGCAAGTAGCTTATACTCCTGAAGTAGGTCTTGTCACATATATCTAGAGTTTTCAGAACATATGGGTAGAGGAATTGATCCCCAAAATTTTCTCGCACTCCGCTTTAACAGCTGTCAAGGATTATTGCATTATCGAAGTAAAGTGCTTGCTTTTCTATTTCATTTATTTGTTTGTTTCAAAGAAATCCTCGGAGCTGTTATGTTCCCTTTTTTCAGATATTTTAAGACTTGTTTCGTGTAATTTATTGCCGACACGGAATTCAAAGGTTCATTTTGTAGAAAAATTGATAAGGGTAGCGTTAAACGAAAAAGTGTATCGCCTACAATGATGTTTAGCAGGAAATCACTTTTTTAAATTGCTGCCAACAGAGTTGAGGCTTTTGAAGACATTGCTCGAGCATCTTGGTCTAGCCCCCCCCCCCCCCCTCTCTGGTTACGTGGCTGCCCGTTGGGTTCGAATTTCTTCGCGCGAGGAATACTGAATACTTAATTTTTTTTAATTTACCTATACTCGTCCTTTATAGCCCGTTTTCATTAGGCCAAATGACGTAATTTCGTTGACAATTTGCAAATTGAGTCCCAAATTATTTCATTTCCCATACAAAATCAAATTTCCAAATTGAGATAATTTGCACGAAATTATCTTGCAAATTGAATGAAACCATTCAGTTAAAACAACATACAATACACAAACAAATCGAACACACCTTTGCTGAATAAATTGATTCCAAATTGAATTCAAGCTGAACCCACTTAATTCAAATTGCTGTTTGTTGTGAAAAATAATTTGTTTGATCGGAAGTCGATACGCGAAAATAAAGAAATTCAGTGTATTTTCTTGATTTTAAAAGGTAAATGAAAATTGTAGAACTTAAAAGCACCGTCCGCACGGATCGCTTCCCACACTCACATGAAAGGCCTAGGACTATCGCTGCCGGCTTGGTTGGTCAGAAAAACGCCAGAGAGGCGGCCAGCACCTTGGTAAATCTGATCAAAACTAAGAAGATGGCAGGACGTGCTTTACTCCTCGCTGACCCACCTGACACTAAAAAAAAACAGCTATTGGCCTCGCCATTGCTCAGGAAGTGACATCCAGTTCTGATACGAAATATGGTGGATATCCCAAATGAATTTCCAAATTAATTTCAATTGAGGAGCCTGAAAAAGAATGTAAATGGAAGCTAACATTTACACCGCGAATAGATCTATCTAGCACTGCTCTTACCCACTTTACTGTGGATGAAGAAGAGGATAAACATGTCACGGGCGTTTCAACACCAGTTTTGAGATCTGAGGTTTTCAATTCGACCAAACGAAAAGTTATTCCACGAGCTCGGAATTGCCCTGAACCAGAGTTTTATGAGAGTATGCGACATATTGAAGAGGAAAATGATCCGACGATCAAACCCAAACTATGGCTTCAGTCACACTGTTATTATACAAACAAATTTCGAAAGAAACTACAGCACACGAAAGCCTACTTAAACATAGAAAAGTCAACCTACTTATACGTGAGAACAACTTACACGAACGGGAAAAGCGCACTCAAGAGATGGAGAGAAATTTGGAAGCAAAGATAGCTGTGATAGATCTAATTTCAACGCATAAGCACATCATTAGCCAGAAAACAAGCCTAAGCCTTTTCGTCGGACGTTATCAACTCGCAATATCGCCCCCATTAAGGATCGCAACGTTAAGAATTGTAGCATCGAACCTAATGAATTAATCGTTGCCCCAACTGTTGCAAAACTCAATTTTGCTGCTATGCCGCCGACAAAATCAAGTACGACATTGAAAATATCCCACCAGCACCAATTAATGGCGGACGAGAATCCAAGTTCATTACATTACGGTCCAGTGTATCATCCAAAACTAGCGATGAATCCGATGGAGGACATAACCATAAAAGAAAATCAATTCTTTAAATCTGTGGTCTCAGCAAGGTACACAGGGATAATAAGCAAATAATAAATTAACAAGAATGCAAAAATTACTTCAGCCTAAAGAACTATCTACAATTTGGACATCGGAAAATAAAAGAGCTGGGACCATGTTCTGTAACTTTCGAATCGATAAAATTAGTCGAGAAACAAAAAAAAATGTTTGTTTTGTTGTTAATATGCAGAAATGACTTCTTCAATTTATCGCCTTCCATTGGAAAATCCCAGTCAAACAAACTAAAAATTTAAGGTATCGCCTCAACTTACAGAAACCCATTTTTTCAGCTGCGTCAAGTTAGGAAAAGTTATCGCCTGAGTTACAGAACATGGGCCCTGCCTTAGATATGCTTGCTGCAATAAATGATAAACGATAATAAAACAATGGGCTTTCAGAAAAAAGTAGTCAATCAGTACACGATCGAGGAGTATCTTTGCAACGAAGCCAACTTATTAGAAGGTCAGTCATTAGATCTGTAGTATTGCCTCAGGTACCTAATAATGGATCGCGTATACTTGTTTGAAGGCCTTGTTGTTTTGTTTAGTATTCGTGTTTATATGTATAAATGTTTAAGTAATAAAAAATTTTCCTAATTTGGGTTTGTGAAAAATGGAAATGTGAAATAATTTTTCTCCAATTCCAATTTTGGGCACGTGAATGATGCACAAAAGTTTCCCTCGAAATTTATTGGTATCGGGAAGTAGTTTTCCCAGGGAATTTTGCTGACATTTCACACGATATTTTGTTCGGCGGAAATATATTTTGTGCGAGATTGACGTTCACAGGAAAAAATTCGAGGGAATAAAATATTCCGTGGGAAACGAAATTTTCTGGAGGATTCATGATAGGGCCCAATAACTCATAATAAACGACGAGTTGTGGTTGAATGTGAGACCTTCGCTAATGCAGATAGCTTAACAAAATTATGCCAGCTTGTAAGTTCTCGAAACCGTTTTCCATTCGAGCAAATATTTCAAAAAATTTGCATCTGAAAGTAATTTTGTAATTCTTCATTTTTCTAAAACACGAAAAAACTAGTTTTAAATAGAAACATTTCGAAATCTTCCCTTGCTTTTAAAATGGTTTTCATAAACTAAAACTACCTGCTTCATTTGGAAGATTCAAACGGTTTTGAGCTTGTATTGCAATTGTCTTGGATGTCCTGCAAACCATTTTTCATTTTAGCGAAAATAAAAAAAAATAATATAGGACAGGTTTCAAGATTTTTTTTTAAAAAGCACATCAAATGGCAGACAGAAAACGCTGCCATTTCGAAACCGTTTCCTTCATTTGGAGGATTTAAGCGCCGTTGAGTTCTTATTTCAAATGTCCTTCAAGCCATTTTTCACGAAATATTCACCTGTGCTTTGGAACCACAGCGCAATTATCCCATTCAAATAAAATACAAGTGTTTTCATCAAAAATTTTCAAATATTTTTTTATTTTGTCTATTTTTTGAAATACATACTACACTGGTTTGGCACTAAAGCTATATCTCGCAGAGATTTAACAAACTCTTATTATAATAGATTTAACATTCTATTAGAATCCTGACTTAGAGAGCTTGGTACTGTCCCCTAGGCGATCGCCAGCTGCTATTTTCATTATCAAGTCACAGAAAGAAATTGTAGGTATTAGGGTCACCATTTATATCTAATTCGTTAACTTCTTTCATATCTGCACGAACAATCTAATAAAAACCAAGAATAAAAATGAGCCTTCGAATTTCCTCTTGCTAATTAAATTCTCACAGGATCAGCATCCACGAATATAGTTTTTCTAATATTAAGCGGGAACAGTACATCCAGGAAATGGATTTTATAATTTTACAAGTTATTTAATTAAATTTTTAAATGTCAATTTAAATTCAGCCAAATTCAGCCAGGTGTGAAACAAAATTTGTAATAAAAACACTTTTTCTGTAATTTGCCAAATTATGTAATTTGAGATCTAATGCAAACGTACTATTATAAACGGTGATTTTTTAAGAGCTTTGTTTTTGAAAATTCAAAAAAACACAGAAACTTGTAAAAAGTGAATGAAATTTTTATTTGGATCGATAAATCAATTTCTGCCATTTACTTTTTAAAAATAATTTCACTTAAATGTTGCCCGGGGCTACGCCATTCTGAAGGTCCAATTTTGGCAAACTTTTTCACACATTTCGGACGGAATCTCACCAATGACGCGTTCAATGTTGGCTTCCAAGGCAGCAATCGTGTTTGGCTTGTCCCCATAGACAATAGACTTAACATAGCCCCACAAAAAATAGTCTAACGGGGTCAAATCACATGATCTTGGTGGCCAATTGACTGGGCCAAAACGTGAGATCAACTGCTCACCAAATTCGCCTCTCAATTGATGCATGGTTTCGCGTGCAGTGTGGCATGTGGCACCGTCCTGTTGGAACCACATGTCGACCGAGTTCAATTCTTGCATTTTCGGCAAAAAAAAATCTGTTATCATCGAACGGTACCTTTCTCCATTGACCGTAACCCTGCGGCCTTCATCGTTCTTGAAGAAGTACGGCCCAATGATGCCGCCTGCCCATAAACCGCACCAAACAGTGCATTTTTCGGGATGCATTGGTAGCTGCTGAATTGCCTCTGGCTGCTCTTCACTCCAAATACGGCAATTCTGCTTATTCACGTATCCATTTAGCCAAAAATGAGCCTCGTCGCTGAAACGGACGTAGCTTGCGAAACACATGTTTCACAGAGCACGAATTTTGATAATAAATTTCAATAATTTGCAAACGTTGTTCAGGCGTAAGTCTATTCATGATGAAATGGCAAACAATACTGAATCGAAATGTCAAATGTTCGTGGAGTTTGTCATGTGTGATCTGTCAAAAATATAAACGTCAAAAACCAAGTAGCAAAAAATCACCCTTATTTCGTGAAATTTGAAAGCTTTAATGTGAAAGTACAAGTTCCTCCTGATAAAATTGTATATAATTATAAAATTTGGGTTTCGGCTGATTGGATTTAGGTGCAGAAATATCCAAGCCAATTTGCTAATAATAATTATTTGCAGATAATACAAATATATTCTTCGTGGCGTTATTTACCTGCGAAATGGTGCTCAAGATGTACAGCTTAGGATTCCAGGGATATTTTGTGTCTCTGTTCAATCGTTTCGATTGTTTTGTAGTCATCGGCAGTATAACGGAAATGGTACTTACCAACACCGAAATAATGCCACCACTGGGTGTTTCCGTGTTACGTTGTGTTCGTTTGCTGCGAGTCTTCAAAGTCACAAAGTTTGTCTTAACTCAAATACTGTTTTTTTCCCCAAAATAAAATTAAATATTTTTGTGTGAATTTATTTTTTCTAGATATTGGCGTTCGCTGTCGAATTTAGTGGCTTCATTGTTAAATTCAATCCAATCGATTGCGTCGCTTTTGTTGCTATTGTTTTTGTTTATTGTTATTTTTGCGTTGTTGGGGATGCAAGTTTTTGGGGGGAAATTTAATTTTGCCCCCGAAGAAGAGAAACCCCGCCAGAATTTTGATAGTTTCGTCCAGAGTCTTTTGACTGTATTTCAAGTGAGTTTAAATATAGATATTGTTCATGAATAAAAAAAAACAAGATTACGACACTTATTTGTTTTTCTTAACTATCTTAACTATATACCTGTAAGACCTAAGGTCTTTTAAATACAACCTGAATTACACGCCAATAGTTTGGCACAGTGGATTTGAGAACCAGGTATCGACTGTCTCATTTTAAAACATGGGCGGCATTCAATCAAAATTGGAGGTATAGAAATGAATGCGCCTAGCGTGGGGATCGAACCCACACGTATAAGTTAGGAATCAAGCACTTTATCCACTTCGCCATTGCCACCCACGTGACATATTGACGTCACATGTGAAAAAAATTCTGCAAATTGTTGTTGTTTGTGGATTAATGGATTTGGTTTCACATATGACGTCAATAAAATAAAAAAAAAACAAAGAAGTGTCGTAATCTTGTTTTCTCTGAATCATGGATATTGATTGTTTTACGAGGGCTTATTAAAACAATTAAATATTTTATTTAGATACTTACTGGTGAGGACTGGAATGCTGTAATGTATGATGGTATACGAGCGTATGGGGGTGTTGCGTCAATTGGCATATTAGCGTGCATTTATTTCATTATATTATTTATTTGCGGTAATTATATCCTGTTGAACGTGTTTTTGGCCATTGCGGTGGATAATTTAGCTGATGCTGATTCGTTGACTACGGTTGATAAAGAAGAAGAGGTCAATTGCTCTTATGAGGCATTTTTTGGATTTTGTAATATTTGTTTTGTTTTTGTTTTGGCAGACTGACGAAAATAAACAAAAATCACATAGTCCTTCGCCAAATATGGATGGTGACGATGAAGATGGCGGCATGGATGAGGATGGTCGAGATATGGACGATGATGAAATTATGTAAGTTTGTATAAATAATGTCTGTTTTTCTTTTTATTTAGTGTAGTAAATTTTTTTGATCGTGTTTCTACATATTCCTAAATGTGGAATCTCATTCTTTTCGCCTTGTTAATTTCCAGTGCCTAAGGTTATATAATGTTGAATAGAAATACTTTTATTAAATATGTCTTATATGTTATTCGTTTATTTCCCAAAGGCAAACTGTTACCTATCAAACATAAGCGCGCGAATAATTATTTTCTTGTTCAATGTTCCATAGATTAAAGGTGGAAACACATTTGATATTTCATTGTGGATGCTATATTTCCTTCCCTTCTCCAGATGATGCTTTAGTATATTCACCTAAGTATTTTGGAGGTCGTCAAATACGTTTTGATGTTCTTGGTTCTACTCGTCGCGCCCCTTCTGTTATAGTATTTCCTGTATGGGTTAGTTCGGTATGTCGTGCTTTTACTGTGCGATTCCATTTGGTTTTGGAGTTTCCTTGGTATCGACAGACTCAAAAATCTCTTGATGATGGTGATTGCTTCCTGGAGATGGTCTTGATCGCTGTGTACTTGGCAGCCGTTGTCGTTCTCTTCGCTTTTTTTTTTTTTTTTTTTTACAACTTTGCACGCGCTCAAGGGATTATGAATACCCTTTTATATGTTTTTCTTAACACAGCGCGGGCATCCGGTGGAAGAAGAGAAAGAGGATAGGAAAGATGTGTGGCGCGATGTTCTGATACTAGAGTTGATTGGTGTCTCAGATTTATCTCCAGGGATGGCGGCTGAACTAATGCGGAGAGAACTACCGTGTCTTATTTACTTATGTCCCTTAAAATTCGCATTATTTTCTTTATTTCGTTGTCATATTTTATGGGTATGCTAGTTTACTCAATCACATGTTGTTAGTGTTATGCCTAAACAGCATGTATTGAGTAAAGCAGCAACTTATTTTATGACAATTTTTAGAATTGGTTTTTAATGGAATATAAGAAGACATAGACAACGGCAGGAATCGAACCTGCAACCACGAGTTTGACAGGCGAGCACACAACTATCGCGCCACGGCCACCCCCTCGCCGGAGTATTTATTCTTCGCAGTGCTGTGAGGATGAGAATGAGCTAGTACTGATATTTGGGAAGGAACGGGAGGAGGGCTGATGTGGTTTGGCTAGAAGGATAGATATTTTGATTAGGAATAATCTTGAAGAATAATGCATTTCTTTCGATAACTTTACCTTCTCTTTTCGCAGTTATTTTTGTTCCCGAAAATGGTTCAGGATCTAACGTTGGTGTAAGTTTGTTTGTTTTGATTTGTTTACACAAGACGAAGTCACCGATGTTTATTTTATTAGGTTTTCTTCTTCTGATTTCATCAGCGTAGTCTCTCCGTTTTTGCTGTTGCGTTTCCATCAGTTTTCTTGCGTGCTAACAATCCGTGTTTGATTTTTGTTTTCCGTCAAATATTGCTGGCAAAAGTGTTTTAATTTTTCTTCTGAAAATCATTTCGAATGGTGCTATGCCTGTAGATGAGTGTGGCACTGAGCGATAATTGAGAAGGAAGTCTTGTAGTTGGTATGTAAAATTTTTGTTTTCAAGTTCAGCACTTACCAAGTTTTTCTTGAAGGTTCGGACAAACCTTTCTGCTATGCCATTTGCTTCTGGCCAGTACGGGGTAGTACGCTGGTGTTTGAAATTGTATAGCTGTGCAAAGTCAGAAAATTCTTTTCCTTGAAAAGTAGGACCATTGTCGGATGATAACCTCTCCGGTATACCAAACTGAGCCAGTCTTTTTTAGAACTTCTGCTACACAGCTGAACTTGGTTGAGTCTACTATCTCGGCTATTGGATATTTTGAAAAGTCATCGATCATGACAAAAATGTATGTATTGTTTTATAAAGTCCACTGAAACGTGCTCAAATGGATGTTTTGCTACTTCTGGGCCCCTTTTGTTAGTGCTTACAACCGATTGGCAGATGCAGCATTTTTGTATCTTATCCTCTACTATTTTATCTATATTGGGGAACCAGACTTTACTGCGTATGAGTTGTTTTGTTTTTGCTATACCTAGGTGTCTCTTGTGTGTTAAATCGATTGCTTTCAGGCTTAGTTTAGTTGGTAGAATTATTTGGGTACCTCATAAGACTATACCGTTGTGAACTGTGATCTCATTTTGGATGTTTTTATATTGAGTTTGAGTTCTGGATCATTGAACATTTTCGATCCGCATATGGCCTGAATCACTTTGGTAAGTATTTTGTCCTTTCCGGTTTCTGACTTGACTTGATTCATAGAGATCGCTTTTGGCATGTTTTGATGGACGATTGCATTAACGTATTCTTCAATTCTGTTGCTTTGATTTTCCTTTGTTTTTGTTAGAGCGATTGGGTGTCTTGATAGGTAATCTGCTGGATTGTTTTCTGCCTTTCCATGTAAAACGTCAAATTCGTATTGCTGGATCTTTAAACAAAGGTGTTCAATGCGTGCACTATGCTTGATGGTAGTTTTTTTAGGATTCCAAGCAATGGCGTATGGTCTGTGTGAACCGTTAAATGTGCTCCAAATAAGTAGTTGTGAAAATGTTGCATAGCCCAACTGATGGCCAACATCTCCTTTTCAATTTAAGTATATCGCTGTTCCGTGTCAGTAAGGGATTTGCTTGCATAAGCTACACTACTTCCACGCTGTCATTTTTGTCTGAGTAAGGCGCCTAATCCGAATGTTCCTGCGTCAACGAACAAATGGGTTGGCTTCGTGATGTCAAAAAATGATAACTTTCTCGCGTCTGAGATCATGTTTTTTAGTTCTTCAAAATTTTCTTGGTGCTCCTTGGTCCATTCGAATATTTTATCTTTTTGCAGAAGACTCCTCAAAATGTTGGTGTTGTTGGCTAGATTTTTAAGAAATCTCTGGAGGTAATTTAGCATTCCTAGAAAACTTTGAACTTCGGATATGTTTTCTGGAGGTTTCAAGTCTATGATTATATCAATTATCCGAGGGTCAGGTTCAATGCCATTCTTTGTGAATACATATCCAAAAAAGTCAATTTTATTCTGGTAAGACAAACATTTTCCTTTGTTTATAGTAAGACCATGATTGTTGAGACGTTCAAGGACCATTTTTTGTGATGTGTCGTGCTCGGTTTGCGTCTTTCCATGGATGAAGAATTGAGAATGAATTTATGAGAACTTGACGATTTGTGTCTTGAAATTTTCCCGCGGCAGAATTCACCCCAAGAATGAGACGTTTGTATCTGAAAATACCAATGTGTGTTGAGAATGTTGTTATTGCCCGTGAAGGTTTATCCAGTACGATCTGGTGATATCCTTCGTTTAGGTCAATTTTGCTGAAAATGACTTGAGTCGTAATAGACGAAAGCATATTGTCGACTGTTGGTGTTATGTGTCGTTCCCTTTTAATGGCAGTGTTAGGTACTCGCATGTCGATACACATCCTTATTTTCTCGGGCTTCTTTGATTTTGGCACAAGCACAATCAGGGATACCCACGGTGTTGGTCCATCTCTTTTCTCGATAATGTCCCGCTCCAGCAGTCTGTTGATTTCTTCTTCCACTTGTTTCCTGAGATGAATGGATATTCGTCTATGGGCTTGGGCTACGGGTTGGACAGTTTTATCGGTATGTAGGTGTACTTGAAACTTGTTTGGTTTCCCAACTCCTTGTATAAGTCTCGGGTAGTTGTTTTCAATGTATTTTAGATCGATCTTAGTTTTGTTGTTTGCATCTTTATTGTTATTTTGGTTATTGAGAATTTTGTAAGTTATTTTAATTATCTTAATTTTCTCGCTTGTTTTTTAACTCAAAATAGACATGGTATCTGCATCGATAACTAAAATTTTGGTTTGTATCACTTTGTTTTTGTAGCACAAATGGGCTTTGAGCTTGCCTATAATTGGTAGTTCACTGTTTGATTCATATGCGAAAACTTTTTCTTTAGTTGGAATTAGGCTGTCAATGCTGTGACCTGTTTTTAACTAATTATGTTAACAGAGGAGCCTGTATCAATCAAGAACTCGATTTTTTTTCGTTTAGTAGAATT
The DNA here is from genome assembly GCA_910595825.1 of Philhelius pedissequus. Classification (NCBI taxonomy): domain Eukaryota; kingdom Metazoa; phylum Arthropoda; class Insecta; order Diptera; family Syrphidae; genus Philhelius; species Philhelius pedissequus. The sequence continues at coordinate 20,013,071 of OU343164.1, read as the reverse complement.
TCTACTCTTGGTGTTTTAGTGCCGGTTTTTGATAGGTAGTATCCCGACTCATCACTAGATGATTCCTCTATCACTAGGTTTTCTAAAATGTACTCGTATGTTCTTTCATTGTGAAAGTCGTCTCTTTCGAATAGCGTGTTCTTCAGATCCAACATTGCTGTTTTGGTTTTCTATGTTTTTCACTTGTTGGTCAGTGCTTTCGAATAGTTTCGCGTATGATAGTAGCTGATCCAATGAAGGACAATCTCTGAGGCCATAGCGTCTTACAAGTGATGAGTTTGTTCCATAGATGATCTGTCTTTTTATTTCGTCCATTTTTGTGTCGGCTTCGTATCCACAATTTTCAGCACACTTCAGCAATTTGGAATAGAACTGTGTGATGGTTTATGCAGAATCTTGTTGTAGCTTTCGAAAATTAAATATTTCGATCTCCTTGTTGCTTTGAGGAGTGAAATGAGCGAAAAGTTCTTGTTTTGCCTGCTCAAATTCATCAAGGGTTTGGTTGTCGTTATCACTAACTTCTATTGGGATTGAAAAATGGGGAAGGGAAGTATAAATATCAGAGACTAGCTCACCTGCATAATGTAAGAGAAGTGTTTTCTTCCTATTTGCGTCAGTTATTTCGACAGCGACCATATCGTTGTCCAGTCTGCAGAACCACTTTTTCCATCTCTCGCCAATATTTTAGGTTCCGCTTGTGTCGAATGGAGTAATTCCATTTGATAACGAGTCCATTCTCGTCGTCAATTTGTAATGTTGAATAGAAACACTTTTATTAAATATGTCTTTCATAAGTTAGTCGTATATTTTCCAAAGGCAAAATGTATTTTTATTTTATTTTCTTGTTCAATGTTCCATATATTAAAGGTGGAAACACATTTGATTTGCATTGTGGATGCTACGGGTTAGAGCAACCTTTTTTCGTTTTCTGATATATTTTCTGCTTTTTTGCTTGAATTGAATTATAGAAGAGCTCTAGAATTTTTGTTTTGTTTTTCGATTTCACATCTATTCATGGATAAAGTGTCAAATTTACAAATGCATTTATGTAAACAAATGTGTTTTTGAGGGTGAAACGTATCAGTTTCCGATATTGGCATGACTTATCTTTGGCTTCGGGTCATTATCTTCTTGGTCTACATAAGCAGTGCATCTGAGACGCCTGTAATTATTTGGTGGAAGAATACCAAATAAATGTTTGTTCTTCTATGTACCCGAGTGCATTTGAAGGATTACTTCACTGAAATCCTTTCAATGCGAAACGAGTAAGGTTTCTTTGAACAGATTCTAATCTCTCAATGTTAATATCGTAAAAAGGAGTCCAAACCTTCGATGCATACTTAAGATGGGGACGAACCAAGCAGTTGCATAAAGCACGGCTAACATTGGGATCAACAAATTCTTTGGACCAATTCTAATATGGGCAGAAAAGTCTAAATTGGGCGTAAAGAGAGCTCCAAAGTCCCTTACAGTTATAACACGAGTTAAAATGTGCCGTGAGATAACATAGTCAAGAGAAGAAGGTGAATGTTTTTTTGACGATGCCATTGTTTGAGATTGCATAAAATTCAAACTGTTTTTTGCACACCACAAGGCAAAGTGTTTAAAATCCTCTTGCAATAGAGTTCGATTCTTTGAAGATGATATATTTTTATAAATCTTCGTATCACCTACAAAGATAAGAATTTTGCTATTGCGTACACAAAGAGGACCATCATTAATAGCAAATGTAAAAAGGAATGGTCCAAGGTGGCTTAACTGCGGAAAACCTGATTTGGCAATAAAGCGTCTTGAGTAAGACTTTCTCAATTTTACTTGATATAAGCTATCTTCAAGATATGATGATATCCACTTGATGAAAGATGGAGAAAACCCGTATGAATTAAGTTTAAACTTGATAATCTCATGAGACAATTGATCAAAAACCTTCGAGAAGTCAACCAATTTCTTGACCACTTTCTAGGGAGTTTAAACTTTATTCAAAAAGACAACAGTAGAACGTTTCTGCATAAAACCACGTTGTAGGTTGCAGATAATATTTGTACATATAAACGTTAAACTATCACATACAACTTGTTCGAACAGCTTCAAAAAGTAAGAAAGTTTGGATATTGATCTATAGTTGACAATATTGGCTTTATCTCCCTTTTTTAATACTGGGGTTATAAATGCATTCTTCCAAACTGAAGGGAATTTACCTAATTTCAAAGATAGTTAAAAAAGAGCTTAAATAGACCCACATTTTTTTAATACAGCAGGTGGTATCCCATCAGGGCCAATAGAATGGTCCCCTTTTAAATGTGACCAAAAGTTAAAATTTTTTCAAGCTCTATTGTAATATTGTTAAATGATACTTGGGCTTCATCAAAAATGTAAATAGTTTTCGCCAAAAACTACAGGAGAATCAATGATGGACTGGCTAAAATTACTTGGAAATCCCTCACAGATTTCAGAAGTTGTACGTAAGATTACGTCATTATAAATGAGTTTTCCTGGATACCCGTCACATTTCTTTTTAGAATTTATAAATTTCCAGAAGTTTTTCGGGTCTAACTTGAAAGAACGCACCCTGGTTTCCAGGTATTCGGTTTAGAGGTCAAAAGAGAGGTTTTTGAATTCTTCAAAAATGGAAATCTAAACTACTTGAATCTCTACCGTCATGAATTTAAGTCTTATTTTTTTTATTTCGGATACATTTCAGTTCTTTTCTGAACAAAGGATGACAAGAAGAATTTGAGGGAACTTATCTTTTTTAGGAACTGTTTCATTAATCCATCTCATCAAAGAAGAATAGAAGCTTGATAAGTTGTGTCAAGATCATTAGAAATCGGTAAATGTTGTATACCGGAGTTTATTAAACTATCCGAGAGCAGTTGAAAATCACCTTTGCGAAAGTCAAAAGTATGGCAACAGTCATGAGGATTACTATTTTCTGGTAAATGACCGCTCAAGCCAAAAAAAAAATGTCAAGAGGCGGGTGATAACGATCTATGTTAGATAAAGCAGAGGTAGAAACTACCACTACTGTATTAACGGCCGGCGTCAGATGAGAATACAAGGTGAAGTTGTCTATCTTTAAAATTGTGTATAGAGCAAACTTGATGTAAGTCCGTAGAGATAATATTATCCAACATTTGGAGCTCCTGTTGGGATGAACTTGTTGAAGCTTAAAAATAGGATTCGTCTTCAGCGGGATTTTAAAATAGCTGATTTTAAGAAACGGGATTATAAAATGCGGAGTATCCAACCCAACCCGTTTAAAGCATCAGATGAGATATAAATAGATATACATTTACGGTGGTTAGCACTAAAAAAGAAGTGCGTTACGTTTTCATAGTTTTTAAACATAACCATCGATTTCAGCGGATTTTGGATGTATGAGATTATAAGACAAGTGGCTGGCGGACGGATGACACTCTATGTGTGCGTTGTATGGGGATAGTTCTGTGCGCTAGCAGCTTGTAGGCAAACCCGTTTGATAGACGAGAATTTCCATCTTGGTATTTCTCTTCTGTGTTTAAAACTATGTATGTGAAAAATCTACAACTTCCTTCTCCCTGGAGCCAGAATATGTTAGATTAGGAAGGGTGTGCACAGCTCATCGGCTGCTGCGTATACGGGGACATATTGGTACTCTTTCAAACAGAGATGTCCTTACCAATGTTTCATGAAGTATGCTTCATTTGAGAACCAGCCTGTGCTCTATATATTTTTAATTGCGATATAGGTACTAGGGCAAGTTTTGCATTTGGAAAAAAATCGAACTCGAGATTTTAATCAAAGTTGACATTACGATGATAGAGAACACCAAGAAAGTGGGTCCCGTAATTCCGTCTATCTGCCTGTCTTCCAGTAGAACGCTCTATAGCCTACACCACTGAACCGATTTTGTTCTAACTTGGTGATTAGGCGTTTTAAGTGATTGTCCAAAATAAATTTTTGAATCGTTGAATCGTTTAGCCCCAAAAATAACGGTACTTGCCATACAATTTTTCTACAATCTTTATTATATCGAAAACGGCTCTAACGATTTTTGATAAAAATTGGTGTGTGTACTATTTAAGGTATGCTCTACATTTTTGTCCAAATATTTTTAAAATATTTTGTTATTAACGATACCTGCCATACAACCTATTTATTGATTATCGACTTTCTTACAAGCGACTCAACGGATTTCGATCAAAATTTTTATACAGGAGCTCCTTCGAATTTTAAATAATATTACATTTTAAAATTTTCGAAAAATATTTTTTTTTTGGTTTTTGAAAAAAAAATATTTTTTTGGGTTGAAAATTCAATATTTCGAAAACGGGTGGACGATTTTAAAAATTTTGTTTTTAAAGTTATATTATTAAATATTTTAAATGTTCATACCAATTTTTTTTCTGAAAAAAATTAAGAATTTTTATATATAAAAAATTAAGTGAAAAACAAGTTTAAAAATACATTAAGCTATTTCTATTAAGAATCATTTTCATATAATGTGATCGAACATAGGAGCAAGTACGTGCGAACGAAATCGAACTCGGGATTTTGATCAAACTTGAAGAAGTGACTCCCGAGAAGCCTGCTCTTCAGATGACATAGCGCAGGGCAGTGACAAAGGAAGTGAGAAATATCGTAATGTATCTCCTCATACCCACAGCCTCTGCATAGATCATCCAGACTAAGTTTCATATTTTTCTTGTGGAAGCCCAACAGGTTGTGACCAGTGGTTATGCTCACGAGAAGAGAGAGGGACATTTTGACCAGATTCATAATATCATCAGGTCTCTGTTTGTTGAAAATTGGCCATAATTTCCTAGTACACAAGTATCGAGTGAGCTAAATCTCCTGTTTGTTAAAGATGAAACTTTACCTTCGATTTCCTGTTTGAGATTGCAGGGCGGGATCTGGACTATTGTGTTTGTCTGAACTAGATCAAGTGCTGAACCAATTCTTGACTCCTGGTCACCCAACAGAGCCTTATGGAATTTTGTTTGCCAAGAACTCTGAGCTTTTTGCGACAGTGGTTAAAGAACTTCGATTCGATTTCAGGGGCAGAAATAGCTTTTATTGCTGCTTGGCTGTCAATGAAGAATGTAATATCAGCCTTTGGTATTGCCATAATTGAAATCTGTTCAGCAGCTTCCGTCACTGCCAAAACCTCACCTAGATCAAGGGGCGTGGCATTTAGTATCGTTTCCAAGCCCGCTGTGGGGGTTGACCTCATAGCCCCAGTGATTCCAACACATGCCATTCTTTGAACTTTGCTCATCATTTTAAGGTTGGTAACTTTGTCTAATGTATTCCACCAGACTACATTACCGTATGTCATTACAGGTCTAGCTATGGCCGTGAACATCCTTGTGTTAATTTCTGGGCTTAATCCCCAGGTTCTACCAAAAATCCTGTTGCAGAAGTAAAATGCAAACATGGCCTTTTTAGTTTTTTCTTTGATGTTGAGACTCCGGTTAAGTTTCTTATCTAAGATGACACCCAGATACTTTGCATGGTCAGAGATGTTAAGCTGAGTCTCATTTATACCTTTTAAAAGCAGGTAATTTAATTTTGTTTGTAAAGAGGACATGGTCGGTTTCTTGCGGGGTAACCACTAGTGCGCATTTCTTTGTCCAATTATTCAAATTTGATAGGGCTTTTTCCATTAGTTCACAGATAGTGGAGGGAAATTTACCTGTCGCTAGAAAAGCTACGTCATCCGCACATGCAATTACCTTGACTCCACTATTCTTGAGTCTTAACATAACTGCGTTCATCACGAGTGTCCAGAGAAGTGGAGACAGAACCCCACCTTGTGGAGTTCCCCTGGAAGGAGATACCTTGATCTGTACTCCTAGCTCTGAATTGATTTGCCTGGTTTTTAACATGAACATAGTCCAACTGATAATGACGCTATAAACAAAAATATTAACGAGCGATTCTTCTACTGCCTTGTTTTGGACATTATTGAAAGCTCCTTCAATGTCCAGAAACGCAGCAAGGGTATATTCTTTGCTTTTGAGCGTTTCTTCAATAGTGCTGACGACATTATGCAGTGCTATCTCTACACTTTTACCTTTTGTGTAAGCACGCTGAGCTGAAGAAATTACTTCAGGACTCAGGGTGCTGCGTATATAAACATCTGTTAGTCTCTCTAAAGTTTTAAGGAGAAAGAACGTGAGACTTATGGGTCTGAAGTCTTTAGCGCCGTTGTGGCTAGGCTTTCCAGCTTTTGGAATAATTACTACCTTGACTTCTCGCCACGCTTTAGGCACGTATCCCCATTTAAGGCTGCTATGGAATATTTTTTAAGTGTGGGATGACATGGTCTACACATTTTTGTAGGATCATGGGGAAGATCCTATCCAAACCAGGTGATTTATACGGTGAAAAGGAGTTCAAGGCCCATTTTATCCTTTCTTCCGCAATCAAATCTGCTGGTGTTGTGCTCTCTATGTATGGCTGCGCTTTGCATTACCGCCAGTAAAATGGGCGCTAAGCAGGAGTCCCAGTGTTTTGCCGCACGATTCTCTCCAACGTTCTTTGGGTTCCTTAAGAGAGCCTAAAACAAGTTGTGCTTTAGCAAGTATTTTCCTGAGGCATGCTGATTCATTTGTATTCTTAGCTTGTTTACAGCAGTTTCTCCACGAGCTGCGCTTGGCTATTTGTGCTTCCATTTTGAATTTCTTTTGACTGGATTTATAAATTACCCAGTCACTTTCAGCTCCTGTGCTATTGGCTACATTGAAGAGTCTTCTCGTCTCTTTCCTTATGTTGCCAAGTTCCGCTGTCCACCAGGATAGTTTCCTTTTGCCCTGCCCACACGCCTTTAATGGACAGCTTTTTTCGAAAGCTTTGCCGAGAATTTCGGTGAAGCTATCAGTAGCTATATCCATACATTCAGATCGTAGCATCTCACTTGTGTTGATTTTCGAATTTCAGTATCTATTTCCATATTAAAAATTTCCCAATTGGTCTTTCTTAGATTCCTAAACGGTTTAAGAGGATTAGGGATGTCGGGTATTAGTAATTCTATAAGTTTATAGTCAGAGAAGGATTCCTCTTTCAATACCTTCCGCTGGTCAATGGGGATAGGAGCCGAGTTACTTAGAAAAGTTACCTCGAGTACCTCTTTACGGTTTTTTGGTAAAAAGGTGGGTTATGTGCCCCTATTCGCTACCAGTAAGTTGTTGTTAATAATAAATTTTAAAATAACTCACCCCTTACATTGATGTTGGTGCTGCCCCATTGTTAATGGTGCGTGTTGGGGTCACATCCCACAATGGCTTCCCATTTCTCTAATGCAACACGCTCAAGGAGCTGCTTTGTTAAGTCAGACAGAGGTCCTTCACTCCCATCACCAGGCATACAGCATGGAGCTATGGTTAGTGGTGGCGCGTTCGAATTTAACTGTTGTTTGGTATAGACAACTGTATGTGGATAGAAGAAATAAGTTACCTACGTTTGTGATTTGGAGTGTAGGTCCTTTATCCTGCAACCTGCAAACCAGGGTTCTTGAATTAGAGCAATGTCAATTTGTCTATTCTCCATCAAGTAGATCATGTTGGCGCTAGTAGCTTTACTGTGTTGAATATTAATTTGAATTATAGTCATGTATTTTTCAGAACCCTCTCCCCCTAAATACCTTTTTTGGAAGGCAATAGCTGCAGCCTGCATCGATTTGTACCGACGCTCACCTTGAAATCTATCTGCCAAAGAAGTGGTATTTATTTGTGATCCAGGATCACTACCAGTTCCGTGCCATCTGGTTTCTTTTCGGTCATCTCAGCTACCTCCCAGTTCTGACTGAGCTAGTCGGTATTCAGTGACATAAGGTAAAGTGGTATACGGTCCTATGGACCTCTTCGTCCCCATGAGGCGGAGGTCAGCGTTGTCCCAGGGAGGTATAGTTTTCTCCACAAAGTCTTGTAGCCATGCGAAGGTTTGTGCATCCTCACATGAGAACATTTTGAATCTTTGAAAGATGGCGAGGGTACCGAAGAGTGGTGGAGACCGGCTGCTGACGATTGCCTTGTTCACCCGTTCAAGGATCCGTAGTTCAATTAGTCTACATTGGTCATCCGTCGCTTTGTGAGTAGGGTTGCCATAGTCAACAATGCAACTTGTTGCCCTACAGGTACCTAGGACATCCTGGCTTTTTGTAGCGTTCTTTTGTGAGTTCGTGTCGTTCTTCGCCCGTTTGGACGTTCCTGCCTTAGATAATGGGTCAGTGGAGGATCTCCCCATTGACGCTCCTGCAGCGAGGTTCCTAGGCTTGGAATAGTCCTGTCTACATTTGTAGATGGTTGGGTCGCCTAAAGCCGTATTTTGGAGCTGTCCAGAGCTAGCCGCTCTTTGGCCGTTAAGGTTTCAGGAGTTTTGGCAGCGTCGTTGTAGTTGTTTGTCGCCGAAGATTTTCTTTCACTTGCGCTGCGCTGCTAGTTTTGCTTTCCATTGCTTGGATTGATCCACCTCGAATGTCGTGTCTTTCGTGCGTATGGTGTTTTCAGTACAGTAACCTGGCTGAGAGGAGCAGGACTCGTCTAGGCCACAAACAGGGCTGAGGAACCGCATGCAGTCTAGGAGTTTACTACTTCCCTCTGCCTCACCAACAGTTACCTTAACACCATGCAGGCCCGAAGGTGACAACGGCTCCTTACAACGCCTGTCTGGTATGTCGGGTAGCTTATTGGTGTGTACCTTAGCTGGGTCTGTCAGTTTATCCAGTCTCCGTAGTTGTGAGGAGATTGATGCAACGGATTTGCAAGTTTGGCTACGGCCTTGCAAGCTCTTCAATTGCTCCAACTCCCCGCCCACCTATCCCGTTTGTATCTTATCACCCTCTAGGCCCGAGGAAACTAACCGCTTCCTACAACGTCTGGCAGAAAGATCGCATATCCAGGCAGTTGGTACGTTTTGGTCAGTATTTGTCGGCGTGGATGAGGAGCTTGTCCTTACCTTGGTATGGGTTATACCAACATGCAAGGGGGTGGTCCCACAACTACACTGTCGCTGGTGTTTTCCCCAAGAGGAGCCTCTTTTGAATTAGATTTTTTGATTCATTCTTCATTGGAAACTCTTTGTGCAGAAACGCACGTGCGTTGTGCAGTTGCTTGCGGTCTCTGTCGCCCAGTTCTTTCCAACTCTTTCTGCCAAGTCGTTTCATCGTTTTCTTACAATTGGAGATTCTTTTCCTGGAGGAGGTAGACAATCCTGAGGCATCCGATGACATCGTCACTGTCAACTGTACCGATACTGGTCCCAACCACTTCTTAAGAAGCCAAGCCCTCGCCGGCAGCCGTGACTTCTGCCACTGACTTCGACACTGTAGCGTATATCCCCGCTAAATTTGTATTTTTGTTAGTTGTAGTTGTCATGGGTTAGGTTTAGTTAGTTAGTTAAAATCTTCAGCTGTTTTGCTACAAATCAAAGTATGTAAATCCACAGCTGGCCAGCTGAGGATTCTAACGTAAGCCTCCCCAACTGGTGTTCTTTTATCTCAGTGATAAAATAGACTGGGTTTCTTTTTAGGCCATAAATTAATAGTCACAGTCGCTCCTGGATCTTGCTTTTCACTATGCCAACCTGGACTTCCGGACCCATTCCCAATAAATTGCTGCCGCCATTATGTGCTACTGAACCCTTCCTTGCCATTTCATCTGCTAAATCGTTCTCCTCTATATTGCTATGTCAAGAACTCATCAGAATTTGACTTGTTTAGAGTTACCGATTATATTCAGTATGCTTCTTCTTATCTTATTGTCTCACTGGGTAGTGCTTTGAAAGCTGGTCGGCTGTCCATTAAAAATGTTATCTGTGATGATATCAGTTTTCTCATATGGATCATTTCACCTGCTTTTTCCATAGCGCAAATCTCAGGCTGAAAGACGCTACATTTATCTGTCAGTTTATATGGTTCCTTAATATTAATTGCTTCACAAAACACACTGGTCCCTGTTTCTTCTTCCATTTTAAACCAATCAGTATAGATGTTAAAACCCTAATAGTAAGCTAGGTTCCAATCCATGTCTTTCGGGTATTAACATCGTGAAGTTTTTGTCACTCGTCACATAGACGAATTATAAGAGAAATAAATAAAGAAGACAAGGAAATTTCTCCGCATTATTTCAGCCGCAATCCCTGGAGATAAATCTAAGTCAACAACCACCTCCAGTCTCTGAACGTCACGCCACACATCTTTCCTATCCTTCTCTCTTCCTTCACCTAACGCCCGCTCTGTGTGAAATATATAAGAGTCATTATAATCCTTTGAGCGCGTGAAGATTATAAAAAAAACACATCATTTCGGCCATAATATCATACCTTTGCCAGAAAGGTCCATGACCTTTGCTACTCTGCTTCCAAGAGCCCATTAAAGTCGAAGTGCACTCTTGGCTATTGTGCACCTTATGTACTTATGCAGGTGTGAAAGACTTAAAATGATTTCCAGCCCCTGTAAATCCCATACAGGGGTGGAATCGGCTAAGGTGATTTGTGATTGTTGACAGTCACAAAAAATAAATTTGGGCTGCGTAAGGTGACTGTCACATGTGATAATCACATTTTTGTGACTTTTTCTTGTGACAGCTATTTTGGTGTAATTTTCATATAAAATTCATTTGTTTTCTAATTTTGTAAATTTGTAAAATTGCTTTTATGATTTCACAAATTCCGAAAATAGAAACCATATATGTACATGGGCACACCCATATACATTACATTCAACAAAGTATATCCGATAAAACAGAAGTATGTACATGTAATTGGTTAAAGGCATTGTTTTTCTCACACATATTTATTTCAACTTTTAATTTATTTTGTTATGAATTGGCATTTAGAATAAATTAATAGTAGGTACAACTTTTGCCAAACGAGCGAAACATTTTTATTGTCTCAGTTTGTAGAACAAATTGGAAATATCCTAATTTAATCTCGCGAACTCAATGACTAGATTCTACTTTTTATTTCAACTTTTTTGGATTGCGAGATAATTATAACATTTCTTTTAATATCAAAAGGTTAATAACGTTTGGGCACTCAACATTGCATGGAAAAAAAAAAACAAATAAAACAATTTGGAGACAAACAAAACCAAACATAAACGTACGGATTTATGTCAAATTTTAGTAATTCTCTTAAAGTGGTGCCAAGTTTTGTGTAATTTTTTGTGATCACCTTACACATACGAAAATTTTTATATTATCACATGTGATTGTCGGAAATGTGACAATCACAAATCACCTTAGCCGATTCCACCCCAGGCTAGTCTCTGAACCTTGTTTAGGTTTTTGAGATAGCTATCTTTCTCTACAGCCTTCCACCACACGATCGACCTGTAGGTAAGTGGGATGAACGATCGCTGTGTACTTATATCCAATGTACGTATGACTTACGGTCGCATGCCGCATTGTGTTCCAGGGTTTTTTTTTACATGTGTATAAGACACAAAGTTCTCTTTTTAATTCTTTCTTAGCTTAGAGTCTGGATTACACCCACATATTTGGCTTCTGTGGAAAGTTTCAAACGCATCTAATCGAGCTTAGGAGGAGTAAAAATCCACCAGTCTTCTTTTCCTCTTAAGCAGAACTAACCTCAAGGTCATTTTGCTCTGCCCACGAGTATAGTTTCTTAAGGGTAGATTCCATTATATGCTTGAAGGCGGTAATATACTTATCCGATATCAAATTTACTATGTCATTTGCATAAGCGACTGTTTTCCCGGGAGCCAAGAATACCATTATTTCGCATTACATAATCGTCATGATTCATATTATTCGTCTTCATAATTTTCAGGGATGACGAAGAAACTCTATCAGAAATGAAAATTCGCCTTGGCAATGAAGACTATGAAGAAGAAGAAGAAGAAGGTAATGTTTTTCTATGAAATTTTGCCAGTTATTATTTTTTTTATTTTGTAATCTTAATTTAAAAAAAACGATCATAAAGTAAAAATATCAATAAAAATGTATCCAAACTAAACACAAATACAATTATTAAATTTATTTAAAAAATTTGTTGCAAAATACACACAATTAATAAGAATACAATTCAGAAGTAGTTCACGATCAAATAACAGCACGTCCACGGCGAATATCTGAAATCAGCGTTAAGAAGACAAAAAAAACAATACCACGTGGCTCGGCGTTTTTTATATTTTCACATAAAAACAGGTAAAAATATAAACAAGAAAACAATACAACAATTTTTTTAATTCACATTTTTGCAACAAATTATTTTATAATTAAAAAAAAACTATTTAACAACTTTTAACTTAAATTTAGATTTCATATTATTCTAAACAATATTGTATATCTAATTTGCAAAAAAAGCACAACACAAAAAAAGCAAAATGGCGTTCGTTTGGTTTGGAATTTCAGTAATTTGATTTTTTTTCTCTAAATTAGAATTTTATGTATATGTTTTATTCTTTTATATTTATTCACATTTTATATTTAAAATTATAACTTTATTTTAAACTTTTGTTCTCTTCTCCTTTTCTATATTTTTCGTTTTAAACGTTTTTATCTTCATTGTGTCACCAATGTCTTCTATAATTTCATTATTAATTCGGGTCACTAAAAATATACTGCGTGTTTTTTTCTAAAAAAATCTAAAAATATCGAAATAAATAACAAAAAAATCGAGCAGAAGGCGGTATTGTTTCAGCTCGCCCAAGGCGTATATCAGATTTAAATAATGCTCCAACGAAAATTCTACCAATTCCACCAGGGTCTTCCTTCTTCATTATGTCGCAAACAAACAGGTTTTTAGTTAATTATATATTTTTCTTTGTATTTTTTTTTTTAGTTTTTAAAAACAAACCAGTAATTTTTATTGTGTTTTAATATTCTATAAACGTAGTTGGAAAGTATACCTACATATTTTTTTTATAAATTTTATTCGTTTAGTGTTTATTTAAAAATCTTACTTTAATGTGGATATCCAGACTTTATTTATTAATGTTTATATTTTTTATTAGGGATATCAATTTTCCCTCAAATTGCATATTAAAAGTTGGCATTTCTTAAATTCGAGCATTGGCAACTATTGATATTCATTAAACGTAACTTTTTTTTTAAATTATTTTTCCTATGCAAGAAGCTAATTCTATTAAATATTTACATTATATCGGAATGTTATGTGTATTAATGTGAGTCCCTTAAATATTTTTGCATTTTTTGAGTATGTTTGAGCAACACGAGGCATGATTGGATTAGCTATTTTTTTTGTATGTGAATATGAATTTTATTTTCCATGTTCACTAAAGTATGTACCTACCTACCAATTCCTACCCACCTTTCGAAAAAGGTTTTTTTTAATTGCCCGCGCCCTGTACAGGTGTTTTGACTTTCCTTAATATGACAAAGCAAAGTGCGAGTATTAGGGAAATAGGAATAAATGTGACCAACATTTGGTAACCATAGGGTAATAATGTTCAACAATAACGGCATCTTGTTGGGAAATTTTTCGTCAACACAACAGGATTTTCCGAAAAAAATATTTTTTATATTTTAAGTTGCTAGTACCGACATATTTCATATGTTGTAATTAAATGCCAAAAATCAACAATTGACTTGTTATTATTTCTTCAGATTAAAGGCGTATAAAGAAAAAAAACTTAAATAAAAAAATCCAAATAAAATGGAATATATATGAAGCAGTAAGAAATATCAAAAAGTTGAGTTTTCCACATCTGTGTTTTTTTTTCAATAAATCATATATTGTGCCAGTCGTGGGGTATGTTTGCATGAATGTCAGCGTTCATTAATTAACTATTAAGAATTTTTTGAACTTCATTTATATACGGTTCAAAGATTGAGTTGGAGTAGAGAGGTTAATTAAAAATGAGTTACATAAAATATCGACAAAAAAGTGCTTTTTATTACTCGTTTTATAAATAGATTTAGTTATTTTAAATAATAACATAATAATTTCTTATAGTTTTGAAAATTTATCACCGAAAAAAAGATGGCATTAAGCCAAAAGATCGACAACATAAATTTTTGATACGAATCTCATACTTGGGGTGAAAATTATTAACGTCGAAATAAATAAACACTGAAAAAATGGCTATGTCAACTTTTATATTCACTGGTTGGTCAAAGGTCAACTCGACTCCGAATTCAAAAAGACGTGAAATCGTAAAATTCTGGTTTGACACGAATTTTCGGGTCAAGTTGATTGTCTACAACATCCATCAATAAAATTTACATTATCTGATTAGACACTATATATTGAAATATTTAGAATATATTTATTGACAAATTTCGCTGAAAGGCTCTAAAACAGTGGTGTTGAACTCGCATCGCTGCAAGGGTTTTTTTTTGAAAATCTTAAAAAGCTACGCGGGAATTACCTTCTAAAACAATGGTTATTTTTTTAATATTTGTCATAAACTAAACTGAGAAAGTTGTACGTAACGGGTTTAACCAACACTATTAAACAAAAATGGATTGAACGACGATGAAGACTCGCGATGCATGTGCTAACTTACTCGCATTTGACTGAATGAATGAACTAACGAGCGACCAGGATGACAAAGCATACTTCTTGATTATTAAAGCCGTTCACATGAGAAGTGCATGTAGGACACATAGAGCAATATGTTACATTTAAGAGTTTACTAAATTTTATTCAAGATCAAGGGCATTTGCGGGCGCCTAGAAAATAGACCGGGGGACAAGTGCCCGCGAACTACTCTTTGGACATCACTGCTCTATATATCACCCTATTCCGCAGAAGAAATTAAATTTCTAAATTTCCAATTTTTGGTATAATAAAATAAACATTTTTTAAAGGGCTTTTAATCTATCGAAATATTAATAATCTTTCAATTGAATTCGACACTTTATGACTTGCATGGCTTAGAAGTCCTCTATTGATAACACACACTCACTGCTAAGGATTGCTTATTTATTACCAAATAATAGATGTGCACTGACTTGCTCTTTAAAGTGCTTGTTGGTATTCCAATTAATTTTTTTGGCAGTTTGACAGTAGTTGACACAAACCCACTCACACATCTTTTATTAAAGTATCATTGATCTGGCAGTTTCGCCCGACAAAGCTAACCTTAACTTTAAAGGGCTGGTCAAACAGAATGCGGCTTGGCGCTGCGGGCAGAACGCACAGCTGTACTTCGCGTTCAGGTGTGTCAAACAGAAAGCGGGCAGTACTCAGCGACCTAGTTAAAATATAATTTTCTTCTGAATAGCTTCTCAGTTACAGCAAGAAAAAATAAGCAGTAGTTCTGATGAAGATAAGTTGCTTCTTCGTTTACTCTTAGATCTAAACAAACAAAGGAAATGGGCTCATGATATGATTTAACAAAAAAGAAGGAATTTATGGAGAATTCCATCGCCTTTGTAATGAACTCAATTTATTTTATTTTTCAATACTTCCGTATGTCTATAGAGCACTTTGAAATAATCCATGGAAAAATAACAACCCACTGGAGAAAGTCCCTAGGATCAGAGGAAAGAGCAGCAATATGTTTGAAGCATAAATATTTTATTTGTTGCATTTGAGTCTTCAAATTAAAAAAAAAATATTGACTAGAAATTGGCTCCAAAGCTTTCGTACGCTTCGTTTAATGTCCTTGCATTCAGTGAACTGGGTTTTCACGCACCAAATCAATTAATTTTTCGACGTCACACATTTTGTATTCAATTACCATCGCGGTCTTTGTAAGTTGCACAAAAGTGGTTCAATATTTGATTATCCGTAGTTCATAAACTGAGGTTCAACGATGGGTGTAGCATGTATTGGGCTTTTATCACATATTTGAAACCTTAACTATCGTCGAACCTCAATTAACCCGCCAAAATTATTGATTTAAATTCCTGAAACCACGATTGAACAATTAGCCCCAGCCAATTTCATCAATGAAGTAATGAATGAGTAAGGGTCTAAATTTTGATAATATATTTTTCAGAAGTTGCAAACGAGAAACGATGCATGATGGCAAATCATAAGGAATATTTTGTTTTTGACAGCTGGATGTAATTGAAAACTTTGGCAGCTGTTGAGATATTAAATTGTGAAAAATTAAATGCGAACAATTAAGATAAAAACTTTCATTAATAATACATCCATGTTCAGAACAAATAGCACACTCGATAATTGGAATGGCTTTCCTTTAATTCTGAGTGCTTGTTAAGTTTTCTTTCAATTATTTGATCGCCAAATTTTAAACAGCCTTATGTTAAAGGGTATATGGTTCCTCTTAGATTAACTTTTATTTTAATAATGTGCAGTTGAACACGCATTCAACCGGAGCACCGGGACATCGTGCTAAAACTGAGCAAAAACTGTTGTTGACGTTTATACATGTCATGTAGGTTTGAAGTAACCGTTGGTGTAATAGTTTTTGCATTTGACTGTCACAATAGAGGTCTGGCGGTCAAATTCCTGTATTTTCCACATGGAAAAAATGTTTTTCTTTTATTTCACAAAATATTGTCATAAAGGGTTTCGTGCGATTTAATAACATGCACGGATACACATGTTAAAAATTTAAGTCACAAGTGTCAACAAATATGCATATTTTTTCGCTTGAGGCAACTCTGGAATATCACAGATGTTGATGCGCCTGATATAGCCCCACATTGGGCATCTTATTTTATTCATTATTTTCTTATATTAATTGCGTTAAAAATTATTTCATTCTAAACATTCTCCTTTTGACATGACAGATATTTTTATTTTTATTAGGTACTACACGATAGCATGGTTCTCTTCGCACCATTTCCATTTCATTTTATTTGTAACAGACTAGGTTCCTAGTTTATCGTCCAATTCCATGCATGTTTACTCAATCTGTTGTCTGTGTATATCCACCCACAAAACTGTTTTTTACACTCGGGTAACCAGGCACTTATTCATTACTGCATCATACCCAGTACATAAGACTATGTTCTCTCTATAATACCTCTAAAAGCAAAAATGTTATTCATTACATTGCACAGCAGCAACATAAACTTAACGCGTCGGCTGGTAGGTAGTACCGAGCCTACATAAAAGGTATTTGACATCGCCCAAATCAATTTCCCTTTTTTAGGGGTGGGGAAATGTGCATTTTTGACATGCATCGAGCACCATGGACGAGACGATGCTATGTGTAAGCCAGTTTGTCTCGCTCTCGATCGTTAACTGAGTAAGGCCTCTTTCGGAGCAGTGCTATTTAGTATATAAATAGTTTTTGTTGCAAAACTCTCGACTGTTGTCATTTTTTGTATGATAATTGTGCAACAAACATGTTTGTTATTAATTTGAATATTTCGACGTACACAATTATTTTCACACATACAATCTCATTAAAATTCAGAATCGTCAGAATCACGCAAACGTGTTCAGTTGGGGTCACAGATCGTAGAAGAATTCCGGATTGCCAAATAAAAACGCCATAAGAGTATAAATGAATACTTTATTTTGACATAAGCACATTATGCCTATGATGGAATGAAAATATCTATTGTATAAGCATTTGCATAGTTACACAAAATCCTTATAGGCGCCATAACTTTTTCTGCTTTCACACAAGAAAACTGAGTTGCCGGCAACTGGGAGTTTGTAGGCGAGAAAGGCAAGAAGTAGGGGGAATTAAAAAAATATCCCCGGTCAACGATTTGAAGAGATTTTTTTAATGTTTTGCTTTGCATTCCAATTAGCCCAACTTAATCTTCCCACTTTCCTGGTGCCAGTTTCCTCGTGTGAAAGCAAGGCAATTAAGGGAAAACGTCAAAAAATCTCCAGCAACTGGTTGCCCTGTGTGAAAGGGGACTATGCACTCGTTAAACATATGGCAATGAAATAAATAAGATGGTAAGAAAACATACCCGTCCAAAAAACACTTTAAATTAAACAATATTAAGCAAGTTAAGTGCATTTGAAATGTTGCTGATTTTTTTTAAACTTCCTCCTAACAAACCAGTTAGATCTAGGTCTACCAATTTTCCTAAATATGTAAATATTGCTATATTTGTTGTTTATTTTCTTTCCTCTGGCATTTATATTTGTCTTAATGTGTATCAGTTTTTTTTCATTCAAATTATCAATGGCCTCATTCAAAAACCGAACTATAGATATCCGGATATGTTGGTGTGTAGTATTCCCATGTAAGAACATAGCTGATGACAAAGCAACTGTTGCCAAAAAAATCTTACATGTGAATACAACAACACCAACCTATCCGGATAGCTAATAATTCGGTCATTGGGGACGTTCACTCAATTATACTCAACAATCTAGAATAAATTTCTGTTGTTGTAATGCGTGCAAACGCACATCTGATGAAAAACAGCTGTTATCATGAGTTATCCCAACAAATTTGGAATAACTAGCTATCCGAGAACAAATGTATGGAACAGCTGACTGAAAAATTCATTTGGTATGCGTTTTGTTCTAATTTTTTGACAGCTTTCAGCTAACCTATCTGATTCGTCCACAGATATACTCCGATTGCTTGATATCGAAGATAACATATCTAATAAGTGAGTGAACGCCCGCATTGAATGAGGCCAATCAAAGCATGTTATATAAGGGGCCAGTTATAGCGATCACGAAAAAAGTTCTAATGGCTATTTTATAATGTTTTAGCGTATTTTGAAATACATTTGCTACACTAGTCATTAACAAATAACTCAGAGAATTTTTTTGGCAAAAATATTTGCAATAAAAAAATAATTTTTCGTAAAAAATGTATTTAATTATTTTCCTGATGAAGATTCATTTTTCGTGACAGCTGATTGCCATTTTACAAATAGATTCAAAATAGCTTTTAACGGCCTTTAGTCCAACAAAAATTGGCGTTTCGTCCCGGTGATCTCACATGGACTCATCAGTTGACTAGTGAGGACCTTTGTCAATACGCAATTTTTGCCAAGTTCAGTTCATCTTACATAGATTTCGTGAAGAACATCTAGTGTGAACTATATATCTATAATAGTGCTAAGTCTTCTACTTGGCTGATGTATTTCAGTAGTATATAGAATTTGTATTATTAAAAAATAAAAAAAAAACTCCTTATATTTTACAAATAGTGTACCAAATCATTCCAGTGATTTGGGTTCTCTCATTCTACTAACAACAACGTGAACGAAAAACTTTTTCGTGTGTTCTACACTCAGGAAAACTTGATGGCAGACTGGTAGTGAGGCTTGCCAACTGAAATCATATTCCGGTTTGCTATAAACGACCATCAGGAAAAAATACTGTTTCAACTTTTCCTGATCGCTATAACTGGAACCTAAATTTAAAAAAAATACCACGCTTGTGTAAATTTTATGTAAACATTTTTTATTATTATTTGTTTTTTGTTTTATTTAACAACAAAATCAACGCTACGCACAAAGAAAAAAATTAAAAATCGTGCTTATAGATACATAACAAAATTTTTTTTTACATATGTATATTGTTACGTTGCAAAATTCTGTTTAAGGTATTAAATTTATTTAAAAAAAAAATTAAAAGTGATTTCAAATATTACTAAATTTTTTCTATCTCATACAAAAAAAATACTTTTTGCAAGGTTTCGAGTGTTCTGCCATTGGTTGTGTAACCATAGTTATTTTGGAAATGTCATATTATGCTGCATTATGTTTTCATCAGCTATGTTAGCTGCAGAGGATCCACTGGACTCGGTGGCACCTAGAAATTTGGTATGATATACGAAAACATGTTCTTAAATTTTTTTATTTTGTTAATATTTTTTTCAGATCTTGAATTATTTCGATTATTTTTTCACGGCTGTTTTTACAATGGAACTGGTTCTCAAATTGATTTCGTATGGCTTTGTTATTCATAATGGAGCATTTTGCAGATCCGCATTTAATCTATTAGATTTACTTGTGGTCTGTGTGTCTTTAATATCAATTGGTTTCAGGTAACTGCACTTTTTGTCTATTTTTTTCCTAAGCTTTATACAATCCATTACTGCCAGAAAAATATTAGATTATAACTTAACAAGCTTTGATGCAATAAACGTGTTGGTATCGCATGTTTATTTTGGGGACTAAAGAAAATATAACTTTAAAGCTTGTTCGGATGACGTAATTCGTTAAATTAATTTCAGCAATTTCGTGAAGTCATTTAAATATAATATTAAAAGTTAAAATTAATTTAGTCGCAATATTAATTTACTCGGATCTTACTTAAGAAAATCGCAAAAAATCAGCAATGTAGCTTAATGCATGTTGAGCGTTCCGCAAAATCACTGATCAAATACATAAGGTATTTTATTTCTGTGAGTGTTGTTCGTTAGTGTAGGTTCCGATCTTTTATCTTCACGTTCATTATTTAATAAGAAACATCAACTTCCACCAATGGTACAAAGAATACATCAACCACAAGCATACTCTTTAAATGCATCGAAATTCTCTCCAATCAATCTTCGACATAGAATTGTCATTGTGGATTCGGTTGTACCACCACATATGAACCCTTCAATTAAATGTAGTACTAGGACAGCAGCATCGAATAACAGAATCAACAATAACAAAGCTAACGATATTTTCTCTATGCAAGAAGTCAACCATCGGAAATTATAAATCATTTGGTTAAATGTAATTCTAAGGTCGTTCAATGTTTATTGCACAACTAGCTTTAAGATATTTTTATGACTCAACATAAATAGTTTATCTTTGAAAATAATATGTTGGCAACGCAAGAACCGTTCAAAGGAAATCAATTGAGTATTTTGGTTTTAAAAGCAAATATAACGTAAATGTAGGTTTAGTTTCCGAAATTTGGCTTAGTTTTAATGGTAGTGGTGTTGCCGTGTTAGTTAAAAAAAACAATTCGGCATCAAGTCTGGCACAATATACACTAATGTTAATTGTATAGGAACATCAACAAAACTACCAACACAAAATCGCAATCACACCTACAAACACTCAGTGTGTTTGTTTATTTATTCCCAATATGGAATAGAATGGATGTTTATAGAGAATATCTAGAATGGAATCAATAAAGAAACAAAAATACTATCCGGCATAGAAAAGAAAAAGATAACATCAGCTGTTTGAAAGTGTTGTGATGACAAAAAAAAACAGGTATCTCTATGAGAAATAGTAAAAATAAAATATTATTGATTTATTAATTTATGAAAACTCGCATTTAATTATTATTTATGTATTTATTTCAAAAATAAAAATATGAAAAATGTTTGCTCATCCATTTTGTTTACTTACTTGGTTTTCGTCTTTGTCTGCTGTCATTTTTTGCTTTCATATGAGAGGGTTATTCCGAGAATATTCTTGTCATTCCGTATTTAATATGGAAAAAAGAGAATGCATTCCAAACGTTCCGGAATAAATAAGGAAACAACAAAATAGTTTATCCGCAATACTCCATGGAATAAAGAATAACTGGAATTCCAAATATCCTGGACATAACAGAATGAATAAAGAAACACACTAATGCCGGATTTACACGAGTGAAAAATTGCCATTATTTCTTCCATTTTATTGACATACTGACAAAAATGGTTGGGGTAAGTGGTTTGAAAATTTGTCATTGTTTTCGTCATTAAAAAAATGGCAGGGAAGACTGACATTAAATATTGCCTTTATAATGGAGTCATGTAAATCCACAATGATGCCATTTTGAAAATTATGGCACACCGCGAGGAAGAATTAACTTGCTCATTCTTTAATGGCAGATTATCAATCAAATAGTCATTATTTTACCTCGTGTAAATGCTTGTCATTATTGATTTGATCTTACCATTATTTTGCCAGTTTAAGGGCATGAATTAATGGTAACTTGTCACCCGTGTAAGTCCGGCATAAGTCTGTATGTCTTCCTATATTCCATTAAAAACCAATTCTAAAAATTGTCATAAAATAAGTTGCTGCTTTGCTTATTACATGCGGTTGAGGCATAATACTAACAACATGTGATTGAGTAAAACTAGCATACCCATAAAATATGACAACGAAATCAATAAAATAATGCGAATTATAAGGGACATAAATACATAAGACACGGTAATTCTCCCCGCATTAGTTCAGCCGCCATCCCTGAGATAAATCTGAGACAACTACCAGCTCTAGTCTCAGAACATCGCGCCACACATATTTCCTATCCTTCTTTCTCTTCTTCCACCGGATGCCCGCGTTGTGTTAAGAAAAAAAATATAGAGGGTATTCATAATCCCTTGAGCGCGTGCAAAGTTATAAAAACAAAAACAAAAAAAAAATATTGGTTCACATTCATCAAACATACTGTCAAACACAAATAAATAATACCAACATTGGAAACTTTTGTACGTTTCACCCCCCAAAAACCATTTTTTTAAATTGTTGTATTTGACATTTGGCACTCTATCCATAAATAGATGTGAAATCGAAAACAAAACAAAAACAAATTAATAAGGCTGTGTTATCTATGTGTCTATAGGAAGATGAACAGAAAAGATTCTTGTGTGCGTTTTTATCAATGAGGTTATTGGAAGATGAACGGAAAAGTTAGGCAAATGCAAATCACATTTATTTATCAAATTGTCAAACATCACTTTAATGGTTCAGCAATTAGGATCAGATATTTGAACCACGTTTGTAAGTGGTTCTGTCACAAAAATTTAGTAGTTATATAATTGTTACACAAGTGACAATGGACCGAAAATTTTATCGGAGATTTGGCAAAAGAAATGATTCACCATGCTCAAGATTCACTGTAACTATTTCACAATGCAATGGGATGAACCTTTTCACGACGAGATTTAAGAAAATAATATTGATGCTAACTGATTTTCAATTACTTTATGTATTAATTAAACATAACGTGACGACATGAATTCTGTATCCTCTTCATAGTTTGACACTAATTTAAATAAGAACTCCTTAATCCAAGTGTCGTTTTCGTATCACATCCATTGTGTTTAAAGAATAAACAATTCTTACAAATGCATGATTTCCGATTTAACAGCGGACTTAGGATTATTTGTATTACTCGTCTACGGCTGTCAACATGACAGTTTAATTTGTTTTTTTTTTTTTGCATTTTTGGTAGATTTAATATTAGTGAATAATGATAAAGTTTAATATAAAAATTTACAAGTGATATTTTTAACAGTGTTTTTTGTTTTATTAAAAAAAAATTATAAAGAAGTAGATTGTTTGTGTTTTTTTTTTTGGTTTCTTAAAATATAATGACGGTTGCCGTTGCCGTTGCATGGAATATTTTTCACTTCAATTAGCGATTTCCATTCCAACGACATGGAAACATAATTACGTAAATCGTACGTGTTCTTCTCTGGATTTTCGCAGTGCGCCCATCTGAGTAAAACTGTG
Organism: Philhelius pedissequus; assembly: GCA_910595825.1. NCBI lineage: Eukaryota > Metazoa > Arthropoda > Insecta > Diptera > Syrphidae > Philhelius > Philhelius pedissequus. The sequence continues at coordinate 19,989,801 of OU343164.1, read as the reverse complement.
TAGGTACATACATATGTGGCTTAATATTTTCACGCGCATAGAATATTTCGCAAACAAAGAAACTTGTGAATATTATAAAATTGAACATGAGTACTAAAAAATAATTAAACACAAAAATATTTCTTCTAGCGAAAACCGAAACCAAACCCCCGAGACCAGTGAACCAAAAATACGGTCTCGTTGCCAGATAATTAAACCTTCATTCTTACTAGTAAAGTAGAGAATAGCCATATGTATGTGAATTGTGCAATTCAGCCACGTTGTATAAAAGGAACTAAATGTTGCTGCAATAAGAAAAAATTTTAATTATTAGTTCGCAAATTAATCGCTAGGTTTTCCTAAACGGACATTTTATTGCTGTCCGCCGTTCGCGTAGGGGAGGTTTTACTGTAATATATAATTCTTGCTGGCAGTAATTGAAATTATGTACACATACAAAATAGACATTCTTCTTCTTTCATAATCAATTTAAATAAATATTTGTAATGTCTTTTCTTCTAGTTCGAATGCGATTTCGGTCGTGAAAATTCTTCGTGTTCTCCGAGTCTTAAGACCTCTAAGAGCCATCAATCGAGCTAAAGGATTAAAGGTACGTTAAAACAAAACATCAACAAATCTTTCTTTTTTTAATTTTGTTTTAAACATTGACAGCTTATTTGTTTTTTTTTTTGTTCTTTTTAAACGAAAATAATAAATATTTTTTCAAAAAATAAGTTAAAAATCAACAAGATACCAACTTAAAATAATAACCAATGCAATTTTTTTTAAATTAAAGAAATAATTATTTTTGATTTTTTATTTTATTTATTAATATCTACCCAATATATTTGGAAACGATGCAAGGGGCTACTTGTATATTTTTTTTAAATACAAAATAAAATTCTTGTATAACAAAATTTATCAAAAGGGCGAAATAAAATAGAATTGTATATTTTTACTACTAAGTCCTGCTTCCTGTTCCCACCTTTTTTTCTACAAAAAAAAAAAACAAAAAAAATAATTAAGAGGTTCAACAACTAACATACCTACCTACTCTCTACAACAAAGTGTTTAAATTTGATGCTTTATTTGAAAAATAACAAAAATTTACGTTTTCGGAACTTGTTATTAGGCCCGGAAACAGCTAGTTGGTTTTTATTTTATATTTTTTCGTTGTTTCTTGAACAAATTTGTTGTTTTATTTTGTTTGGTTTTTCGGCTTCTTTTAAATGTTTGTTTTATAAAATTTATGTTTGTTTTGATTTTATTTTATATTTTTTTGGTTTATTTTTATATCGAAAACAATCTACAACAACAAACAACAAACAAATTCTATTATATTGTAGCATGTAGTTCAATGTGTTATTGTCGCAGTCAAAACTATCGGAAATATTGTCCTAGTGACATGCCTTCTTGAATTCATGTTCGCGGTCATAGGAGTCAAATTATTTAAGGTAAAGGCAATAAAACAATAAAGCAACCAAACCTGTGGACTATTCTTCAAAAAAAAAAAAAAAAAAAATAACAATAATAATAAAAAAATAGTTTCACAAAGAATCCTTGCCCTTCTCTCTCTCTCTCTCTTATAACTATGCTTGTTTAATTTATATATCATTTTTTCTATTGCACTTTTTTTGTTCGTTATATATTCCAATTTTTTTCTTACTATTAAATTAAAAATTTTGCTTGAAAATAAAGAGATTCCAATAAAAAAATAACTAGTAGTTTTTTTTTAATTTTCGTACTTGTAGTCTCTTTTATTTAATTTCGTGTGTTTTTCTTTGTTTTTATTCCGTAATGATTACCAACTGTTATCAATTTTAATTTATATATGTTTAATTTATATATCATTTTTCCTATTGCACTTTTTATTTTTGTTATATATTCTAATTTTTTTCCTACTATTAAATTAAATATTTTGCTTGAAAATGAAGAGATTCCAATAAAAAAATAACTAGTAGTTTTTTTTTAATTTTCGTACTTGTAGAGTCTCTTTTATTTAATTTGGTGTTTTTCTTTGGTTTTATCCCGTAATGATTACCAACTGCTATCAATTTTAATTTTTAAAAAAAGTTGAAAACATTGCTTTGTTTGTCCGCATTTGTAGCGTAGAGTTAGGACTAACGTGTGTCTTTTTTTTTAAATACGATTTTATATAAGTTTAAAGATTAACATTTTACCTTTGTGAACAAATTAAAAAAAGTACAGAAAATCGTTCCATAAATCCTATCATAACAAACCATTTTGCAGCATCAACTTAATTTATATTTTTTGTTTTGAATTTGGTGATTTTTGTTTTATTCTACAAAAAAAATACTAATTTAATTGTTTGTCTTTTTCTTAAAATTTGGTTGCATTTTATTATCTTCTCACAAAAAAAAATTATTAAAATATGCAATTTTCGTTTTACAACATTTTTTTAATAAACTAATTTTTTGTATAAAAAAACTTTCAATTTTTTTTATTTTTGGTTTTGTCCGATATAGTTTTATTGAACAGTTACAAAAAAAATAATTTTGTCTTTAAAAGTTTATGTGAAGCAAGTATTAAAAAAAACAAAGAAAAAATGATTAATAAATATTTTGAAAATGGTTGTTTTAGTTGGACGTTAGTTTTTCAACTCTGTGTGAACAGCACGTTATACAAAAATTGACTGAATGATTTATAAACATATATTCAAACAAAATTTCTAAATATACCTACTCATATTAAAAACACATTAAAACAAAAATAATATTAAATAAACCTCTTATGAATGAAATACATATTTTCTTAGTATGTTTAGTAAGAATACATTTTGCAAGAGAAATTAAATTCTAATACCAAATGCACATTGGTATTAGAGAGAGGTGTCTGCCACCAAGAATGCCAGCAAAGTTCGAACATTTATGTTATAAATTGAGAAAGTTGTTCATCGATTTGGTGACATTTTAAAATGTGCCCATATTAAAATTCTTCAGAATATTGTTACTTGTTTTGAAAAAAATAACAACAAAGATAACAGCATCAATTATCTTAGATGGGATGTCAAACTCAGTAGTAGGCCACCTTCTGCATTTTGAATTTAATTGTCAATAGTGACGCCTTGCATCAATTCATCAGAATAAGCATAGGTTCATTTAAAAAAATTATTGATCTTGGCCTCAACTCTAGCCGACAATTTTTGCCAGAGTTATTCACCAAAGTACGCAGGGACAATCAGGGGCGGCCTAAGCCAAACTTGCGCCCTGTGCAAGATTTGTGGAAAACGCTCCTTTTTATAAAAACTGATAAAAACGACTATATATTCATTCCACGTAGCTTTCTTCTTTTGACTATATCTTTCTTGTCCGATCTATTTCAATCTCTTATTATTGGCTTTTGCGTTAATTTTATCTCTGAAAAGATGATAAAGAAGTAACCTAAACAAACTGTTTAGTTCCCTCAACTCAAGGCTTAGATGTGTAAATACCTTGTTTGTATAATGGACTTGAGTAACTTAAGTTTGCCCAAGTGAGAGGAATAATATATCCGCTTTCCTTACTCTTACTCTTAAACGAATAGGGAGTTCGATGAATAATAAGAAAAAGCTGAGAGAAGGAAAAACAATAGTTTCATTTTTTTCAATCCAGTACGTGTTTAAAAATCGCAGGCTTAAGTTGTAAAGAGAGCAGTCAAACCGTCTTCGGTCTTTCGTTAATGGTTCGTAGATTTGCTTCGAACATTTTTTAAAATGGTTGGCGAATGTGGTATTTGATGTTTCAAAAAGGTAAGAATATGCCTTCAAAATTCACGAACTTTAAAAAAAATCCCCCATCAAATTTTCCATCCATTTAAAAATAATTAAAGAAGTGATTGCTAAATCTCTTATCAAATTTAAATAAAGTGGAATCTATGCATAGTTTTTGAAAAACGGATTTTAAACTCAAACTTAAACTTAACCTCAAACTATATTAAGCCTCTCTACAAAAATCTTTTATTATTTTGCGGCACCGTAATAATGGTACTCTCCCCTCAAAGTGAGATCACCATAAATACAAAAAAAAAATTCATGAAAAAAGTAGTTTTAGTAATTTTCAATTTTCTCAAAAACTAGAACACATAAGATCATATAGTTTTCAGTTTTTGATTAAGAATTAATCAGAGATTGTGAAAAAAAATATTATATAATTTTACAGTTTTGAAAAATTACACTTTAAACATTTTTTGTTATCTTTTTCTTCCCAAAATTTGAGTTTAAAACCCTTTTTTTCAAAAAAAAATATGCATAGATTCCACTTGATTTAAAAATTAGCTAATAGGTTAAGGTAACGGCATTAAAAAAAAGTTATAACACTTATTTGTAAGTATTGCCGTTATTTTTAAATATTTTTTTTCCATTTTTAATACTTTTTTATGAAATTGCACCTCCCGGCCAAACGGGGGAGATAGACCCCCACCCATATAAAAAAATCCTTGTATTAAGCCCCTCTAATAAAATCCGTTATTATTTTGCGGCGCCTGAGTTATCGTACTCGTGCCAAGGAATTTTATTTCATAAAAATGAAAAGAACATAATTTATAAATTTTCCATTATTTAACACGGCTTACGCCGTCTGTCAGTTGGCAATTTATACTACATTCACGTTTCGAAACTTAAATTTGATTAAATAATTTAACATTGATTTTTTTGTATTAAAAAAGTAACTTCCAGTTTAGATTTCTGCATAACGGTACACCGCGATAGTTATATTCATTTACGACTTCAATGTCTTGATCGCCTAATCTCCATTTTTCGCTGCGAGAGTTTCTACCGCCTCCCCTGCGGAAAATCATTATTTCTGATTTGTCTACGTTCACCTGGAACCTCCGTTTATGGCAATACTCAGATAATCTGTTGATCATTAGTTGGATTTCCACGCGTCTCTGCTAATACCACGATGTCATTTTGTTTCCAATGACCACTGCAGATGTTGTTTTATCGTAACCGATGTCCAAAATGTTTACAAACTTTGTCGAAAACCACTTAAGCATCAGTGAACAATGAAACCCCATCAAATTGCAACTTCTTATCAAAACTTGATGTTGGACAATATAAGGCTTTTGCAAATTCAGTAACAGTGGTGGAGTGCCCCAGGACTCCGTATTGTCTCCGACCCTCTTTCTCATTTTTATTAATGATCTCTTATCTGGAACTCCGAATCCACTTATTTGTTTTGCTGACGACAGTACCTTCAGCTTTTCATATTCGTTTTCAGATGCACGTCCTTGTTCTAAGGAATAAAAAACCGCGTAGAATTTAATGCTTCAAAAACTCGGCACTGTCTTCTGTCGTTAAAGCAGAACGCACCCTCCATGCAACTATCCATGAGCGGCACTTGCATTGAAGAAACCGATCAGCTTTCAGTCCTCGGCATGTGCATCACAGACTATCTCTTGTGGAATGAACACATATTTGATGTCGCCAAACACGCTGCAAAATGTTTGGGCTTTCTTCGAAGATGCAAGAAATTCTTTTCCTCGTCTGATCCGGCTGTAACCTATTAGGCCTTCATTCGTCCAAAGCTGGAGTATAACTCGCACAACTGAGGAGGAGCTCCCAAAACTCATTTGAGTCTTTTAGATAGAATTGAAAATAGAGCTCTAAGAATGATTGGCAATAGAACTATAGTGGAAAAATTTACATCTCTCGAACATCGTTGTAATCGTTTATAAACAGTGTTCTAGCGAAGTAGCCAGTTGCATTCCTCGCCTTAAACAATTCAACCGTAATACTCGCACTTCTAGGAATGCTCATCAGTTTACCCTTGAGCCCAATTTCGAACGTACTTTCTTTAGTCGTACAACACGTATGTGGAATGCTTTACCAGCGTGTTTTGATATTCTCAACTTCAAAACCAATGTCCATCGGTATCTCCTTTTTAATCCTTCCCTATTTTCCTAAAGCTCGCACTGTGATTGTCATATTAAGGGTAGCGAAAGCCCCTTTAGTGCTTGTTTATTATAAAAAAAGAACAAAAAAATGATTTTCTAATTCAGTTCTAATATAATTTTAAAATAACGTCAAAGTAGTATTAGTAGACTTACCGGTGTAAAATCCATGCTGCTCTTAATCCAAAGCGTTTTTCAAAAATTGGTGTTATTTTAATATTCAAAGAAAAACTGCATTTTTTGAGATAAATGATCGGATGTTCATTTCAACGTAAAGAGGAAAGTATGCCAATAATAATAGAAAACAATTTCAGCCAAATTGCGGCTATGGCTACGCTTACACAGCAATTTGCTTTTCATGAAATTTTCTATCTCCAAAACGCAAAGTGACTGCTGTATGCCCTCAATAGATGCACGAATTCCACCTTTGAGTTCTTGAATCGACGCTGGCCTGTTGGTGTAGACCTTATCTTTCAGGTGGCCCCAAAGGAAGAAGTCTCAAATTGTTAAATCACAAGAGCTCGGTGGCTAATTGTGATCACCTCTTCGAGAGATAACACGGTCCGGAAACTTTTACCATAAAACATCGATGGTTTCGTTGCTTGTGCGGCACATAGTCCCGTCATGCTGAAAGTACCAGATCAATACCATACAATTCTGGGCATAAAAAATTATTAATCAATTCTCGATAGCGCAATCCATTCACCGTAGCTGTTGCGCCAGCCACATTTTCGAAAAACTAATGTCCAAAGACCCCGCCGGACCATTAACCGCACCACAAAGCTACTCGTTGAGGATGGAGAGGCTCTTCAACAATAAATCTTGGGTTTTCCAAGCTCCAGATGCGACAATTTTGCTTATTTACGTAGCCGCCGAGGTGGAAATGGGCCTTATCAGTGAAGATAAGGCCCATTATCGGTCGACTTGAGTTCTTGTGGTTACTGAACTTTATAAGCCATAATACCCAAGTCTTTATGCAAAATACGGTGTAATGTGTAATGCCCAATTCCAAATAACGACGAGGAATGGGCAAACCTGGGTTTTCATTAACACTTTGGGCTAGAGTCGCCATATTCTCAGTTGTTCTTGAGCGACCTACACAGGTTTTACTCTTTACATCGCTAACTTTTCCCAACAGCTCAAATTTTTCCACCAATTTATGAATTCCGGTCCGACAAGCTGTTTTAGTTTTACGAACCGTCTCTGCCATTTTTATAGTGAATTTTAATCGCGTTGTTGAAGCGTGTATATTTCCATTTTTATTAATGGCGTAACTTCTACTTGTCAAGAAGGGTGCCAATGGCACAGTGGATATAGTGCTTGCCTGCTAACTTAGACGTGTGGGTTCGATCCCCACGCTAGGCATCATTCTTATCTATACGTCCAATTTTAGTTGGATACCTCCCGTGGGTTATAATGGGATAGTAAATACCTTATTCTAAAATCCACTGTGCCAACTAGAATTCTTTGTTATCTTGCTATTCCTTCTAACAAGTGCCTTGCAATTTAGGTTGCATTTAAAAAGACCTTAGACCTTACACGCTTAATTACCTGTACTTTAGTTCGCCCTCACAGCCCAGGATGGGCTACGGGCTCAGGCAACAAATCCCTCCAGACAGCTCTGTCCCTAGCTAGCCGCTTCCAGTTTCGCACACCAAGTTGTCTGAGGTCGTTCTCCACTTGTGTGCGCCACCTGTTATCTGCTCTTCCTCTGCTGCGTACACCATCGGGGTTAGATTCGAAGACTCGTCGGGCTGGTGAGTTGCTGTCCATATGCTCCACGCGCTCCAGCCATTTTTCAGCCGTTGTATTTTCAGCTTTTTGACCAGGTCATCGCTGTATAACCCGTCGTTGAATCTTCTCCTCCACGCTCCTTAAATACACACCGGACCGAAAATCACACGAAGAATCTTCCTCTCAAAGCACCCTAGCAGACTTTCATCCGATTTTTTCAATGTCCGTGCTTCTGCCCCGTAGAGCAGGACCGGTATGATAAGAGTTTTGTATAAAGTCTCCTTAGTTCTCTGAGAGAGGGCCTTACTACTACTTAGTCCTTAGAAACAGCGGCTGGCAAGAGTAATTCTTCGTTTGATCTCTGCACTAATGTCATTTTGCGAGGTTATAGTGGAGCCCAGGTAGACAAAGTCCTTGACATTTTCGAAGTTATATCTCTCCATCGTGATATTTTGCCCGAGTCGCAATGCTCGCAAATGCGCATGCCACAGCTCGCTTCGTTCTGCCGACAATAACTATGTCGTCTGCATAAGCCAGCAATTGAACGGACTTTTGATAAATTTTACCGCTGGTGTTGACGTGTGCGTTGCGTACAATTGCTTCAACAACGATGTTAAATAGGTTGCGTGATAACGCATCGCCTTACCTCAATCCTTTTTCAACATCAAAGGATTCGGGGGTGTTCTTACCGATTTTGACGGAGTAGCGAGATTTTTCCATCGTCATCCTGCACAATTGAACGAGTTTGGCAGGGATGCCGCGATGAGACGTGGCTCTGTATAATTCGTCCCTTTTTACGCTCTCATACGCGACTTTAAGATCGATAAGGAGGTGGCGTGTATCGATGTGGAATTCCTGATTTTTTTTAAATCTGTCGGAGTGTGAACATTTGGTCGACGGTTGACTTGCCTGGCCTAAAACCACACTGATAGTGGCCAATCAGATAGTTGTCAAAAGGTTTTAAGCGGCCCCACAGGATAGCTGACAAGATTTCATAAGCGTCATTTAGGAGACTAATTCCTCTGTAGTTGGTGCATTTCAGAGAATTCCCTTTTTTGTGGATGGGGTACACTATACTTTCATCCGACCAAATTTTGCCGATGAGTTGGTGTATGCTCCTTACCAATTCATCTCCTGCTGATTTAAATAACTTGGCTGGTAGACCATCCGCACCAGGAGACTTGTACGACTTAAGTTTGGATATCGCCAGCCGCACTTCGGTTAGGTCGGCTGGACGGAACTGTTAGCCATCATCGTCCAAATGGAATGGAGCGTTCTGCCTGCTAGGGGTATCTTGGCTGTCTTCGGCTTTAAGCAATCTAGAAAAGTGTTCTTTCCAGATCCTCAGCACTGACTGTGTGGCTACTACCATATTCCCACTCTCATCTCGACAGGCTTCCATTCTAGCTTTGTACTCTTGGGTGGATCACCCTCTGATAAAATTTTGGAACATCACACCTGCCGCTACACCCCTCAATAGACTCGACTATTCACTTCTCCTTACATGCATATAATTAATATTATTGGCGCAAAATTTTAATAAACCCTTTGTTAAGGGCTTAGCATTTTACTAGTTAGCAATTTCCTAAGTGCTTATTGATTTAATAACTATTTCGAAATTCTAAAACTTTTCTTAACTGGTAAATTGATAACTAAGCAGAAAGCTAAGCATTTGTAGGGTTTAAATTTTGATGAACAGAATTATTGTTCTTATGCGTTGTAAGTTGATGAAAACCCAACATGTGGCCTAAAAAGGTATTAAATATTTCTACTTTCATCAAAAAAATTGTGCACCAGTAGGACTCGAATCTGGGACCCTCCGATCCATCAGCGATATACTATAAGATGCCATAATGGATTTAGGATTGATTTTAACTTTAGCAAAATGTAAAAATCGTTTAAAGTTAACTAAATCATCTTTTAAGCTAAGTAAATTGCTAAAAGTGGCTTTAACACTTTACTAAATCGTTTAAAATCGTTTAGAATCTCTTCATGTTAGCTTCGTCTGTCCTGTTTTGGAATATTGCAGTGTGGTTTTGTGTCCCTATTACAAAAACGTTTCAAATCGAATTGAGAGAATCCAGAAAAGATTCACGAGATTTTCGCTTCGGCATCTAAACTGGAATTTGCCGCTGCATCCATATAAAACGCGGTGTATCTTAATTGATCTAAAAAGTCTTGAGGCAAGAAAAGTTGTCTTCCTCGATTCTCTTGCGAGAGATATTGTGACGGGACATATAAATTGTCCAGGTTTAATATTCTTGTTTAGACCATACAGTCCAGCTCGATTTTTGAGACCTAGGGAAAACAATTTTTTCTTAATCCCGCAACATTCAACAAACTATGGTTGTAATGAACCAGTTACAAAAGCTTGTAAATCTTTTAACAAATATGCTGATGTAATCGATCTTACTTGTTCTAGAGATATTTCTGGAAGAAAAATAATAAACTTTATTGAAATCAAGTAACATTAATTAAACCTATGTAAATTATTTATTTATAGGCAAGAAATAAATAAATAAATAAAAATTTGCGCCATTATCGTTATTTTTTTCCTCAAAATAAACTTTTCGTTTTACAATTGCCTCGAACATTTTTGGAATCAAAGGCAATTTTGATATATGGCGATAATTGGGTATGTGTTGCCTTGAATTAGTTTTGAAGATTGGAGTTATAAGGGAAACTTTCCATGATTCTAGAAATTCACCAGATTGCAAGGATAGGTTGAAGATTCGAGTAAGTGCTTTGTCATATTCTTTTTTTTTACATATAACTGCACGCGCACTAAAAGGGTTTGACAATCCTTAATATGATCACGCACAGTTAGAGCATTATGGAAATAGGGAAGGATTTAAAAGAATGTAACATTGGTTTTGAAGTTCAGAATATCAAAATCGGAGGTGAAAATAGAGATTTTATGAAAAATAAGTTAGGAATGTTTTCAGGACCACAAACGAAAACAAATAGAATTATACTATAATGAGCTACATCTAATAATTTACAATGTCTCCTTGGTTAATAACCTTATGAGTAGATTTTTTAATTTAGAAGCCTCCGAATACTTGTGATTCATCTAGAATTTATCGATCGATAACTAACTTTCTCAATTTTATACGATTTCTAATACTAAGTGGATGACATTAGCTCGGGTGTATTTTTGGTGGAAATTATGTTGAACGAGGCCAGGACTGGAATCCTATCGTAAAGTCGATGATGATGATGTATACCAGAATGAAGACCTACATTTGATTTTCATTTGTTTGGCTGTTACTGTTGGACTATTTGGTTCATAATTTGAATTTAGATGTTGTTTTGTTTTTTTTGTATTAATAAATTAAATGTTATGCATTTAAAAATAAAAAGAAAAAACATATACAAAAAGAAAACAAGAAAAATAATCCCACAAATATAATAAAAGTAACAAAAACTATACTGCCCTTATATAGACTACATACATCTGCATAATTATTAAAAAAAAGAAACAAATGCTGTTGAAAATATTCATTTAGCCAAAATTTATTTTGTTGTCACCACCTATATACATTAAGAGTACCTACCTAGTTAAAACATTATTAAAAAATATATACAAATATACATATAAAAGTATTTCCACAACAACTCAAGTGAGCCCCACGCATTTAGTTTTTTTTTGTTAATTATTTAATTTTTTTAATTTCAAAAATTATTTTTTATTGAATAAAAAAAATAAAAATTAAAACCTATCATTAAATATCACACAAGGTATAATCGATAAGAAAAAATAATATGCTTTAAATTAATTTAATGCATTAACTTTTTGGTTCCTAAATTCCTAAATTTCTTTATACAAACAATACCATTTTTTTTAAATTAAAATTAATTTTCCTTTTCTGTTTCTTTTCATACGTGCACAATCAAAAATTTATTTAAAATAAATAAAACCATTATATATGTATATATGTTTATATAAATACTAAAATATATATCTATATAATGTTTCATCTTTCATATTAATTTATAAATAATTTTTTTTCACCCAATTGGATCACTCACGTCACTCCTTACCAAAAAATAAATATATATTATATAATAATTATGCCTTCTCCTTTTTTCAATAAAAAAAATTATACCTACCTTCATTTTAATGAACAACGAATGAAATAATACATGAACAAAAATAAATTAAAAATCCAACAAAACAACCGTTAAAAAAAATTATATACATATATACATAAAGTATGTTGTAAAATGTGTGATAGTTGCAATTAAAACAATCGGCAATATAATGTTGGTTACATATTTGCTACAATTTATGTTTGCTGTGATTGGCGTGCAACTATTTAAGGTAATAATATTTCTTTTTTGTTCTATATTTAATGAAATTATATAATTTGTATAGGATGTCAAGGGAAAATACAATGAAATAAAGCTTTTAATTTGTTTAAAAAAAAAAAAAAACAAAATTGAAATTTAATCGTAATAGGTGTTGTTGATAACAATTTTTGTATAAATTTTTCCTTTAACTAAATTACATATGTATGTGTTCGTCGTGGCTGCGAAAAGGGAAATGCTTTTCCACTTCATTTTTTATTCTTTCCTAAGTAAAATCTCGACTACTTTTTCGTGCTGATTTTATTATCAAAACGTAGGGTCTTTCGGAGATTAAGTTATGGACATACATAGTTTAGGTTAGGTTAGTTGAAGTGGCTGTCAGCGTTGCAGGTGACACACTTTGCCCAGAGTTGGTCCCTTGTGATACCACATGAATCCTGAGATAATATCCTTATTCGTTAAACCATATGAAGCTCCTCATAAGCGTAAGAGACTGTAGATGTGTATTTTATTTAGATCGCTAAGATCATCGAAGCTTATGTCTATGCGATAGAGCAAGGCATGTACACATAAGATGAGGAATATATTCCACCTCTTCTTCGTCCATGCAGCTTCTGCAAAAATCGTTTTAATAAACGCAAAGCCTGGTTGCATGGGCTTGCCTACGATGCAGTTTCTGGTTATGACACCAATTATGGAGCTGATGTGCAATCTTCATGGAGCTCCAGCTTTGACTAAAACTGTGTTTTCATCAGACAGGTGGTTGCATTTTTCCATCTTGGATTTGTCCTTTCTTAAGCATCTTGTTTCAGCATTAACTTACATGTAGCGATGGGTATATGTACCTATATTTGCCTTGTCAGGTAATAAAGGTAGTGTCGTTCCACTCTTGGCACGTTCATGAGCGTTACAATTCTCTGCAATATCCCTATGTTCTGGCACCTAGCATAGGTGCATATTGAACTGATGCGTCATCTCGATAAGCGGTGAACAGCAATTAAGAGCAGTTATGGAGTTTGTAGAGGACGATTCCAGAGAGTCGCCAGACTATTTGAGAAAATACTGATATCAGCCAGGAAAGGACTTCTCTAATTGCCAAAATTTCCTTCTGGAATACGCTACAATTATTAGGAAGACGGAAAAAGAGACTTAATATTGGTGTGTTTGGGTACACACCCCCACCAAACCCATCATCAATTTTTGATCCTTTAATATAAAAATGGATAGAATCATGTTCCAAAAGCTTAAGTCTTCCCAGATAGATCGTGGATAAATGTCGACTTGGAAGTTTTTGTCGAATTCTCGTTTAGGGATGGTGTAATCAATGTGTCTTGGAAGTGATGGAGTTCAGAATAATAGAATGGCCAATATCATTATTGACCTATTGTGAAGAAGCTTTTGGCGGGCGGCTATGTTTTTTTGCTCGCTTTGTCGCACCACTTTGCGCACATGCTAATTTTATAAACAGAGGGGAGCAGAGAACGAGCAAAAGCAAAGCGGAGAATTAAAACACGTCGTGCAGTAAAAGAAAGCACCCAGAGTGCAGCATCGTTCGAAGATGAAGCAAAGAGTCAACAAGGGAGTAAAGCGCCGATTTCAAACATGTTTGATTTCTCCGCTATCATCGCTGCGATTTTTAACTAGACGTGCACGGGACCTATTTTTATTCGTAAAGGAAAAGTATTTAGATAATAGAAAAGAATGAACTCTTGCATTTTATTTTACTTTGCTCTTGCTCCTTGGTCCTCACTCCGGCAGGCTAGGCATATCATCCTTGCTCGGCTCTCGTGCTCTTTGCATCTTTTCTCTGATGAATTTCACAGTTTTGCTCTAAGCTCTATTTGTGCATTAAGGTGGAATTACGTAATGGACCCTAGTAAGGTAAGGTGAACAAATCGGCTGCTGACAACGTTTTTCGTTGTGTTTGTCGGTTTGTCACACGTAACGCAAATGTCCAATTTTGCAAACTTAATATATTGCTTTCTCAATTCGAAAACGAAGTAATCGCTCCGAATACTTTGGGGCGACTATAATATTTTTGATTCCGTTCATTTTTTCAAGTTTGGATTTTGTTGGCAATTTTTTTTACGCTGTATGTGTAAGGATTAAAATTTCATTTCACATCAGCATTGTAGTGGGGCATTACCATTGCGTGTTACTCAGGGCTGGATTTGAGGCCTTGATCCGGTGTATGGATTTTCTATCCATGCTAAAAAATTAATTTTTTTTTAAATAATTTTCTGTCGAATTGGATTCATATTGCTTGACCATTTACTTCAAAGATGAAGCTTCTTCGTATTATTTGGCATTTAAAATAATTTAGAATTTACATGCAACAAATCAAAATTAATGTGTAGTCCGGGTTTGTTCCGTTTCTCTTTGATTATTGAACATATTCTAGACTTATTGGATATTGGAAAATTTTAATTTATTATACAAAACAATTTTTATTCTGTTTTTTATTTTAAGGCACACAAAAACAATTGAAGAAAAAACCTAAACTTTATTAATTTTGACTTTTTTAACAATGTTTTTTTTTGGTTAACGGTTATTTGAGACGAAAATTGTAAAATATTGCTTTCAAAATAATTGTTTGTTTATTGTTTTGTTTATTTTTTGTATATTAGCGGATCTCACCAACAGTATTGTTTTTCTTTTGAACGCTTGTTCTTATGCGTGATTTTTTGTTTAATTTGTTTTCAAAAAATCATAACCTGTATAAATAAAAAAAATTACACTGCACATTAAATATTTTTACTTGTAATATATGTAGGTACTATAGGGCAAGTTTTGCATTTGGAAAACAAATCGAACTCGAGGTTTTAATCAAATTTGACATTACGATTCCGTATATCTGTCTGTCTGTAGATCGATGTACAGCCTTAATGACTAAAGCGATTTTCTTCTAGCGGATTGTCTAAGATAGATCTTTTAATCTTTTTATTAGCCCCAAAAATAACGGTACCTACTTGCCATACAATTTTTTCTATCAATATTAATTATCTCGAAAACGGCTCTAACGAATTTGATACACTGCTTACACTACGAATTTGCGCACTACTTTAGGTACAGTCGGCTTTTTAGTTTTTTTTATATAGTTTGTTATTACCGGTATCTGTCATACAACCATTTTTCGATTTTCAACTTCTAACAAACGGCTGAAGGATTTCTAAAAAAAAATTTAAACAATTTTTTTTTTGAAAATTCAATATTTCGAAAGTTGACGTGTTTTTCTAAATTCTGTTTTTAAATTTATATTGTTTAATACTAAAAACATTGTTAGATCGTCAATAGTCCCTGTCTTTCGAAAGCGAAGCGAAATTCCTTAATTGGTTTCCTCAGATTTTGAGCTTCCCGTTGCATCTACAACTTCCACTTATTATGTCTTTATTAAAATTTCCGAATTATCATAAACTTTATTGCTCTAAAATTTAAGTCTTAAAGCTACAACACTATTAAAATGACAAGATCCACCAAACTTTAACCTACTACAAAATTCTTGTTTTTTAAGTAGATACCTATGTATATCTCTATTTTTTTTTTAATTTTACAACATAAAAAAGATTGTGTGTACTTATGTACACGCTCGAGAAGTAAAATTCTCTAATTTGAAACAATTTCTTCTTTCATAATTCTATGTCAGCTACAACCTGTGTCAATTTTACTCAAATCGGTCAAGTAACAACAAAGTTGACATGGAATTTCTCCAAAAAACAACAAAGTTGACATATTTTGCCCTTCCGTGTTTTGAAAATCTGTTTTATTGTAAATTATCAAAAACACACACAATTTACTTATAATATCTACAAATTAAGTAATCAGGTACTATTTCTGCGTACACTTCAATCTGCGTACCACATCTATATAATGAAGCTAACAACCCCACACTCTTTAATTCCTACTCATCATTCCTCATTTAAAGATATTACTATATATGCACATATACTCGTATCTGTAGATATCTATATTTTTATAGTGTATATACCTCCTGTATCCACAATAAACTAAATAAAACAAAAAAAATGTTCCTGGTTCTTCCTCTTGCACCTTTCATTATTTCCATTATAAACTAAAATACGTACATACAACTATACTGACGCCTTACAAAAAAAAGAAAGAAATATCAAAATAACCCAAAACTAATGCCACAAGTGATTTAGAGATAGGCACCCTTCACACACCTCGTATTTTCGCCACACTTTCATATGAAATAACTCCACACATGAAGTAAATAATGATTTTTTTAATTTGTATCAATGCAATTATAGAAACTTCGAAAGTGAAACATAATTATTTTCTAAATTTATTGTGTTGTCACGGTCTTTGTTCAAGTTGTACATCATAACTTTTCATTAGAAATTAAATATTTATTTACACTTTTCCACCACTTTTCTGTACTCAGCTATTCACCATCCTAGCATTGCCCAGGCCTAACACAATTCAATAAATAAGTATGCAAGTCAACGGCCTTGACTCCGGTAGCTTTCAATAGATCAGCGAAATCAAGCATCGTTGCGCGTGGTTAGTACTTCAATGGGGGTTCATCGGATACCAACCACGTGCTGTTGACATATATTTCTTCTGTTGTGTGTACTACCTTTCTCTGTCTCTCTCTGTTGGATTAAAGTATGTAATGTTTAAGCCAATGGTCTCGTTGCCAGTGCCTCAGTGTATCTCGTTGGTAGATTTATCTACGGAGTAGTATAATATGTAATGTAATGTAAATAAGTATGCAACGAACACTTAAGAGTATGCAATTTCTAATTCCTTTTATTATATCCATACATTATCCAATGCAAAAACCTTCAGCTTGAAATTTATTTTTACTATAATTTTTCAGTGTTCAATTATACCCAACCCCTTTCCGTCGATGTCGTTTCCGCAGCAACCATAACATTTTTTTTACCTCCAAAGCAACAAAAGAAAAAAAAAGAAGTGAAACCTACAACAAAAAAAGATGCTATGTAAAAATAGGGGTGATAACAAGGCGAGACCAGGCGAGACTTCTGTTTGTCTCGTCTCGGTTTCGTCAAAATCGAAAATAAATCATTCTCGTCTCGGACTCGGTCACGCCTAACCAAGTCTCGTATCGATCTTGGTCTCATCATTAGACTTGGTATCGTTTCCTGTTTTTTGGGTGTAAAAAGTTGTAAGATAAGACGCGTATTCAGATTCAAAAAAACCAAACCAACGAGAAGCCGAGACCACCGAGACTCCCAGCAAATTTTGGTACCAAAAATACATTCTCGTCTCGGGTGCCTTTAAACTAGTCTTAGTCTTGTTGCCAGCCCTAGTGCTGATTATTCATTGTCTTGCATATTTATAATATTGAATATGACTGTAGATTAATTTTTTTCCTTAAAATATGCTATCAATATTGTGTTGTTCTCGTTTTTCACATGTTTATTCAATTAATTGGTATCTGCTATTGTATATAATTGTATTCCTGGAACTAAAAAAGTTAAAATAATTGACGTTAGGCGAGCAAAACCCAGTTTCGAAGAATCTATTTTCTATCTATTATAATAAGCGCCAAAAGTGACCTTTAGATCTCCACTCTAATTAGATTTCCTGATATGTATTTTCATTTTCAACCTTGGCTCATTTTTGACTTTTGATTTACTAGACTGTACATTTTTCTTTGTTTTTATTTGAGTATGTACACATTTTGCAGCAAAAAAGCAAACCCAACTTATCATAAATTGTATAATTTTTAAGAATTTCCATATTCACTTTTAAAACCGTGTGTGTGTGTGTATTAACAGCTTGCGTTTAATAAATATCCAACACCTACAGTCACCCTCAAAAGAAAGTTTCGACATTATAATCTAAGGTGAATTTCTTGAATCTTTCTTGGGATTTTTAAAGTTGAGGGTTTTGCGCTTAATAAGTTTAGGTCTTAATTATTATTTGAACGTCACTCCAGTTTTAACTGGATAATGTTACCTGTAGGTTATAATGAGATAACAAACAACTAATTTTTATCATTCAAGCTAAAAAATCTGTCTTGTCTTTCTAACTATACTCCCTGATTTGCACTCAGGATGCATTAAAAAGACATTCGGTCTAACAGGCATATACTAACAATTAAGTCTTTTAACATTTTTTTGTTAGATAACAAAACAAAAAGTTTGGGTCGCTTAAAACTTGTCGAAAGACAATTTAAAACACAGAACTTTTTGTGGTTTTTATTGCAAGTGAAAAATCTTCCTTCAAAGTAGAGAATCGTTCTTAAATCAAACATCTCAGACCATTTTTGTGTAGGCCAGTGATGATTCAATTTGCACATTCAGAATTTATTCACTGCTCAAAATGTTGTTCATTGAGTAGGGCCAGAGTAGAGCAAAATGGCACAAGATTTATGTCAGAAGTAGTTAGAACTATAAACTGTAATTTATTACAAAAAAATACAAAAAAATCAACAACAATCGAAGATTATTGTTTAGACTATTGTTAGTATTATTCAACTTATATCTTCATGGAAAGCAAGTAATTCTCATAAGAGGTTAGATCCCAAAACTGATACTGATCAAAGATATCTTCAAATTTACACGAAAATTTAGGTAAATGTGTTGTCGTTCAAATCTCCCAATCTTGATAAAGCGCATCTTTTGTGAAAAAAAAATTTTCATCGATTAATAAAAAAATTAATTATCATCAAATCAAATATTTTGTTCAATGAAACACCTCTAAAGATTATTTTGAACGTTCATGTTTTGAAGGGGACTGTATACACAATGTTTGCGTAAAATTATTATTCTACATACATAAATATATTTTTCCACCAAATAAAATTATATACTAGTAGTTAATCGACAAAAAACATAGATTTATCAGAATTATAGTAAATTTTAGTGTGTTTTCCTAGAATATCCTAACGATTTTTTGTCAGTTTTCCGTCCTTTTAACGTTCGTTGGCGAAAATATTAAAACCTTATCTCCTTTAAATTTGTGCAATTGAAATCCCATTTAAGGAACCCTAGTTGCATAGTTAAATTATTAAAAAAAAAAACAAAACAGACAAGGTTGTTTTCGCTAACGATAATGAAAAATTATATGTTTAAATACAATTATAATATTAAGTACAGATTTATTATTTAAATTAATGAAAAATTTGTATGTACATTTAAAAAAAATAAAATAGGGAAAATTTTTCAAATGCACAGATGGTTCAAAAATGATCGAGGCCGAATGCCAGTAAGTTTTTAATATACTTGTTTCGTTGTTTTTTTTTTATAATTATAAATAAATCGAATTAAAACAAAAGAAATAATAATAATTTTATTTAATAGTGGAACATATCTTGTGTATGACGACGGAGATGTTCAGAAACCACGACTCAAGGAACGCGAATGGGAACTAAATAAATTTCATTTTGACGATGTAGCCAAAGCAATGCTCACACTATTTACTGTGTCGACTTTTGAGGGATGGCCTTCGTAAGTTAATGTTTTTATATTTTTGAATTTTTTATTTTCTATTAATTAATTTTACTAATATATTATAATTTTTTTTTATTATAATTTATTTATGTTGAATTTAAAGTCATTTAAATATATATTTTTTAATATAATTTTTACATTATTATTTTTATTTGTTTACTTGCTTGATGATGCAAAATCCCGAAATGATTTTAGGCATATCGTGCATTTCTGTATAATAAGTTAGAGCCAAGATTGATTTGTTTCAAATTTGAATTTTCAGTTCTATTATTTTTTGTTCTTCGTTTCAAACAATGATTTGTATTAAATTTGATACCTGTGTGCTTGATACAATGTTTGTAACAAAACTAAATTTTATATTAAAAAACTCACAACACCGGAATATGGTATTTGCCATTTTTATGAAAATATTGCCAATTTTTTCAGTGGTAGCTGAAATTCGATAGATGATTCGATGATTTAGCTTTGAGGTTAAATCTAAATTAATTCTGAAAACAATTGTTTCTCAAATAGGCTCCGAATCAGCTCGCAAATTCGTACATACATTTTTGACAATTAAAAAAACTGGGCAAGTGAATCGGAAAAAGTATTTTACAACAAAAGTTTTTAGTACTTTTTTTTACGTAGGAGAAAGGTGCAAACAGTGAGACTCTTTTCTTTGAAATTGGTATGTCTCTGAAAGTTTAAGGCATATTTTGCATTATTGTTTCAAAAGAAATTTGAGAGCATCACAACAAACTGAAACTTAGAAAAAGTCAAAATTTCTCACTGTTTGCGAGGAGTGCTATCAATGAGACAGTGTAAGGCGGACAGATGAACGAAAAAAAAAGAAAAAAAAATATAAAACGTTAAATAAGTAGGTAATTAGTATTTTATTAAATTAATTAAGTAACGTTAATATATTTCCTCAAAGAGAAATAAATAAAGGAAAGTAACAAAGAACTATAAACCAAAAAAAGTTAAAAAAAAAACAATGAAAGTGCAACAGTGAGACATGTCTTACTTTTCTTTTTTTTTTAATGTCTCACTTTTTGCCTTTTGTCATTTCATATAAAAAAAAAATTTTACAAAAATGACAAAGAATTTTAAGATTTTGTTGTTTTATTATAACAGAACACATATAAATGTTATATGTAACAAAAATTCTGTGTATTTACTGGATTATTTCCCATTGCTGTGCTAAATTTAAACATACGCGAGGGATGTGTTTCATGAAAATACCGCGTATACCGAATTCGCGTATGCGGAGACTAGAAACTGTGTGAAAATATAGAGATGCGTTTCAGCAAAACCAATTTTGCATGTACATTACAAAAAAATATATCCACACATTTTTTTAACAAAAACTTGAAAAACAATATAACAAAGCAACAAAAGATAAAATCCATGAAAGAAAAAAGTAATGAGACATGATTCAGTGAAAGCTTAATGTTTATTGATTGGTTTCAAAAAAATTAAGATGCTGGGTTTCTTAACAGATCTCCCCTTAAATAAGGCGTAATCAAACTTAGCAGTCCTGCTGAACAAGTTGAACTCATTTCCAAGTTGGAGCCAATGAATTCTATAATTTCAACTGCCTCATTTATTTTGGTGTTTAATTGTTTAGTTCTTCAGCTGAAAGTTCAGCATAAAGCGCTTCCAAGAGCTCATTAATATCACTAAGCTTCAAGTCTTGAAAGAAAGAACCAATAAACAATAGTAATGTAAGACACTGAATCACACAATAAGAACAAATTGCAGAAATATTCTTGCCAATCTGATATGCCAATTTAAATAATTTGAAAATAAATGCAAGGCCAAGTGACGAAAAAGTTTTTCTTGATACATATATTTATTTCCATACCGCGAATTATTGTAGAATCGCGTATAATCACCGTATATGTAGAGGGAATTTCGGAAAAACTTATTCGCGTGTAAGCGAATCTGTGGCGTATGAAGAGACCGCGTATATGGAGGGTTCAGTAAACTCCGAAAAATACTCCGAAGGAATTTTTTAATGTTTACTCGGTGGAGATTAACGCGCAAAAAATAAAAACACATGGAGGGGAGAATAAACGTTTTTACCAATACTGACATGTCTTTACATGCTTTCACAACAGGGAAAAATGAATTGTATCACTATTTGCACTGTCTCACTATTAGCACTTTTCCCCTACGTTTTTCAAACTTTTTTACTTGCGATACTTGCGTACTACAAGACAAGGTATGCATTCGTAAAAAAAAAAAACAATTCTAACAATCATACATGGTATTACGATCATGGAGAACACCAAACAAGTGGGTCTCCCAATTCCGCCTGTCTGCGTGTCTGTCCTCAAGTCTGCAGCCTAAACGGTTGGATCGATTTGCTTTAAACTTGGTTGATATTGTTTTTTCGGTATGACACGTTTTTTCTTTTTTTAAGATGACAAATAGCAGTAGCTCCCATATACATTTTTTTTGGACAAAAACGAAAGTCTTATTTTTTTCAAAAACTTCTCCCACGATTTTTATAAAAAAAATCAGTTCATTAATAAAGGGAAAAGGTACGTTTTGGATTTTTTTTTTGGAGGAAAATGGTTATTTTTTGTAGGTCTAGTGTATCCATTTTTATTTAATTTAAACACTAAATTTTTCAAAATAAAAAACAACTCAATGGATTTTTGCGAAACTTCGTATTTTTTAGTTTTTGACATTTTCTTGAATAATTAAAAAAACTATTTTCCTAAAATAAAAAACAACGGTACCTCCCATACAAATGTTAAAAAATCCTTAAGCAAAAAACTTATTTCTCGAAAACGGCTCCAAGAATTTTTATAAAAAAGTGTGTGTGTTCTTAAATAAGTACAGTCCACTTTCAAGTTTAAAAATATTTTGTTTGTGTAATTATTAACGACACTTCCCATAAAACCACTTTTCATATTTTAAACTTTCTCAACATTGAATTGACCGATTAAAACATTTTTTTTATGCGAATGATTCCTAAAATTGTTAATAAAACTTTATACTCAAATTTTCAAAAACAATTTTTTTCGATTTTTAAGAAATACATAAACATTTTTTTTTGCGAAATCGATTTTCCAAAATCAGTCACCGATTTTTTTTTATTAGAATTTAATATGTATATTAATAATATTTTCAAAATGGCGTTTCAATTTTTTTTTTCGAAAAATGTTTTTAAAATTGTATACATAAAAAATTAGTTTTTTTTAGAAAACCGCTCCAACGATTTTTGAAATTATTTTTTTTGATATATTCTTTATCCAGGAATTCAAATGGCATCCTTGTGTTCCCTTAAAATATAACGACTGAGCAATATAAAAATATTTAATTGTGTGTATTATCCATTTATTTCTACCTTATTATAGGTATTTCCTTTTTACGAATTTTTGTGAACGTCACTAAATACTACATACAATGTAGGCCTCATACATTTATAAATACATATGTGTCTGTAAAAATTTCGTGAATCTTATGTAAGCATATTGCATACCTACCAATCTACATCCTACATTTTCATTATCATAAGTGCAAAATTTTAGTCGATTTAGTAATATGTTAAGTCATTTTTTTTATGATACTAGGCTAAAAATAGGATTTCGCTAATTTTAAACCAGTTTAGTATCGTACTATTTTCTTAACATTTTACTAAAGTTAAAATCACAAAATGGCATAAACATCGTCAATGTTTAGCTTCATTAAAGTTGTTAGCTACAAGAGCAAGTTCGCACGACCCAGTCGTGCATTTTATTTTTGTTGACAATAGGTCTGTTTGGTTTTATTTTGTAGTAAGGATTGTAACAACTGTCAAACTTCAAGATTAGGGACATTTTATAATTCTTGCAACAAAGTAAACAAACCCAAATTTATCAAATTTGTGTGTTAAACGTCAGTGGACATAAGGCAGGAAGTAGTGATGGGCATAATTGAAAATTAAAAAAAGAGAAAAACAACACGCAACACAAAGAATAGCAAAAAAGAAAAATATTCTCTAAAATAAAATGAGAAAACATTCGAGAATTCCAGTGAACAAAAATTAAAATTGTCCAATTCTCGATTATTTGCGATTTCCTTTTTGTGCGTTTCTTTCTGTATTCCTGTTCGTCTTTAGTTTTTAATACGAAAATTTCATTATAGCATTGTACACATCACTAACATAAGGAAATAACATACAAAACTTGACAGCTGTGTCTTGACAGTTTTTGCACCAGTTACCCACAGAAATTCGTGTAGTAAGAATTCACAACTTCTTGAATGTAGGAAATTCTTTCATCTCCACTTTCACAGTCCTTGTTTCGAGTTAAAACAGCATTATGTGAAAATTTGTACAAATTGTTACGAAGTCGTACGAATTCATAAGATATAGCTTGCACCAAATGACTTGGCAATTCTACTGCGCAACTCTCTTTAAATTCCTTTACTCGTCCCATAAATTTTGAAAGATAGATACACAGATAAGTCCAGGGATCGACTTTATTTATAGAGGCACTATAGTAATTTATTGTGCAATTTTCACAAAAGTATTTAATCTCTCGCATTGTACGGGATCGTTACGGTTCCTCGCAGCTCGGTTGCCTGTGTAACGTTTGCTCGCAGATTTTCTAAGTTCTTTTAGTACCTCTCTTTCGCGAAACGTTTGTGCGCAGCACCATATCTCGGATTTATTTGTTGGGAGATTAGTGGCGAGGTAGCAATACTTTTAGTACTACTATAAAGGTACTTTTAGATGCATATGTTATTATTGGAAGTATTATTTTTAGACAAGATTTTTTTTGTTGATACTTGTTGTTGTTCTCATAGAATATTGTAGGTAGGTACATAAATTGTTGGTATTCGGCCAGGAATTCTTTTTTTCTTGGTTTGATGGTTTTTTTTTTATTCGAATTTGTTTGTGGGTTCGTTTGTGAATGCGCATTGCGCATAGATTAAAGTAGTAGCTAAACGCATTGCGTGTAGGTATTCCATGAGGTATTTTGTTGGTGGTTCGTTTTGTTGATTAGATTAGATTAGTGCATATTGTGTGCATTCGAACCATTCGCAAATTGTTCAAAATCAGTACCCACTTCGATCCAACCACTAACCGCCAACCAACTCTGAAAGTAAAATCATCCACATTTTATCATTGAATATGCTTTCCATGTGTCTTCGAGTTCTTATATAATACGAAAAAAAAAGTGTGTGTACTTATGTACACGCGCTAGAAGTAAAACTTCCCTAATTTGAAACAATTTTTTCTTTCATAATTCTATGCCAGCGAAAACATGTTTCAATTTTATAGAAACCGGTTAAAGAACAATGAAGTAAATATTTTTTTATACCAGCCCCGAACTTGGATTAATATTTACATCGCCCATGACAACCCTATCTTCCAATTATACAAACGTCACCGTCGCGTCGTTCGAAATTTGATTCATGGTTCAGTAATTTTACATTACTGACTGACGAAATTAAATGGAGCAAAGAAAAAACTTCTAAGCTTATTTTAAATTACCAAATGAACCCCATTCTCTACAATCCTTATCTTTGCCATCCGGAATACCTATACAAATAACTTTGCCTTCCATTTTTCTTTTAAAAATTATTTTTTGTTAAATATCTGCACTGGGCAAAGAAGATAAAATGAAAGATAGCTGTAAAATAAGCGCGCAGTACTGAAAATGAAAAAAAAAGCTTCGTGTAATAAGAATAACACGCGCGTTATCAAATAGAAGTTCAAAATAAAATAACCAAGGCTTGCGCGTTACAGTCACGCGCTGTGTAATACCTGACATTCATACATACCATGAATCAAAGAAAACAAGATTACGACACTTCTTTTTTTGTCTTATTTTATTGACGCCACCAGAGATCAAAATCCATTAATCCACATCGGACAAACAACAATTTACAGATTATTGATCTCTGGTGGCGTCAATAAAATAACACAGAAAAAGAAGTGTCGTAAAATTACGTCAGATTGCGGTCCATAGAAATTGTTTCACCCGTAGTAAACTTTCAATATTTCAAATTGGTGTTTACACCAACAAATCCCTGTTTTCGTCTCTCAAAAGCACAAGCAAAAACAATTTTTATTTATTTATTCCATCAACCCAAGCCACGTTATCAAATAAAAATTCGCCAGAGATTTCGCCTCGGTTGACTGCGCTTACATCACACTATTTCAGTTTGCGATTTTTAACTCGTATTCGGTGGCGGGGTAGACAAAATTTATTAAGTTGAAAAATTGCAGAGGTATCTGCCCAGTGAGTAAAAATGCAAAGTTTGTAGATTGGGTTGTGGTTGGGATGTAGGACTTACTGTTAGTGTGTTTCTTTATTTATTCTGGTATGTCTGGTATGTAATATTTTATTTTTTACTATTTCTCATAGAGATACCTGTTTTTTTGTCATCAGTTTCAAACGGCTGATGTCATCCTTTTCTTTTCTACTCCGGATAGTATTTTTGTTTCTCTGTTCATTCCATTCTAAATATTCTGGATAAACATTTCGTCTTTTCCATCCATTCTATTCCATATTCCGAATAAATAAAGAAACACACTCTGTATGTCTATATTGGTTCACATTCGTTAAACATACTCTCAAACACAAATAAGTCATACCAAAATTGGAAACTTTTGTACGTTTCACCCCCCAAAACCCATTTTTTTACATTGTTGTATTTGTACATTTGGCACTCTATCCATAAGTAGGTGTGAAATCGAAAACAAAACAAAAACAAATTACTAATACTACGTTGCAACCAACCACTAATACTACGTTTCCACCGACCAATACACCGAGATTTAAGTAGATTTAGCTAAATCTCCTACAAATCTTGAAGATTTATACTACGATTCCACTAACTACTAAACCGAAATTTAAGTAGATTTAGTTAAGTCTCCTACAAATCTTGAAGATTTACCATACAAATTTTAATCTTCTCAGATGAAGATTTAAAATAAATCTAATTTAAATCTTCAATCGAACTACCCTACTTCCATATCGAAATGAACACATTCATCGGGAAAGTGAATTTTTCTCTTCGGTTGACACAGATAAAGCTGCCTGTCTCACTTCTACATCATAAGAGAAAATGAAAAGATATTTGCATTTTGAACAGTGCTGTCAAAATTAATCTACTTTTGGAGCGGTGGAACCACTTTTTGAGATTAGTAAATCTAAAGAAATTAAAGTTCGGTGGAAACGTAGTATAAGGCTGTGTTATCTTTGTGGCACTCTATCCATAAATAGATGTGAAATCGAAAACAAAACAAAAACAAATTACTAAGGTTGTGTTATTTATGTGTCTACAGGAAGATGAACAGAAAAGATTCTTGTGTGCGTTTTTATCAATGTGTCTATTGGAAGATGAACAGAAAATTTACTTGTGCAGGCAATTGCGAATGACAGCAGGTTTTCGGGTCTATTTATTTATTTACGTATCAAATTGTCAAACATCACTTTTAATGGTTCAGCAATTCTGATCAAATATATGAACCACGTTTGTAAGTGGGCCTGCCACACAAATTTTGTAGTTATATAATTGTTACACAAGTGACAATGGACCGACAATTTTATCGGAGGTTTGGCAAAAGAAATGATTTACAATGCTCAAAAAAATAAGGCAAGATTCCCTGTTACTATTTCACAATTCAATGGGATGCATCTTTTCACGACGAGATTTAAGAAAATAATATTGATGCTAGTGACGACATGAATTGTGTATCCTCCTCATAGTTTGACACTAATTTAAATAAGAACTCCTTAACCCACGTATCGTTTTCGTATCACACCCATTGTTAAACTCAAGAATAAACAATTCTTACAAATGCATGGTTTCGGATTTGACAGCGAACTTATGATTCTTTATATTACTGGTCTACGATTGTCAGCATGACAGTTTAATTTACTTCTTTTTTGTTTGGTAGATTTTATTTGTTTTTTCAATTTAGTATTAGTTAATAATGAAAGGTTTAACTTAACAAGTTCCAAGTGATATTTGGAACAGTGTTTGTTGTTTTATTAAACAAAAATATAAATAAGTAGATTGTTTGCGTGTTTTTTTTTGTGTGTTTTGAAATATAATGACGTTTGGTGTTGCCGTTACGCCGTTGCATTTGTATGAAACTTTTTTACCCCCGGTAAAGAAGTTTCGCTTCAAAAACTCAAAAATAAAACCAATATTTATGCCTTTTATTCAACGGTGAATTATTTTCGTCCTTCCTCTGATTCTCTATAGCGCAAGCAAGTCGTCTGCGTATTGCCAACAGTACCAAAACTTCGTTCTTGTTCATCTCATGCAATCGCGTGACCAAATGAATGAAAAGATAAATTGTACGATTGTATTAAAAAAGGTAGCTTTTCGCAAGCATTACCCCGGGAAAACGTGAGAAAAGATATGGTTACGTAGGCAACCTTGCTGCGAGAAAACGTGTGCGGTGAAACGTGATGCGAGAAATCGTTTTGCGCTCAACCGAACCCAACCCCAATGTACTCATTAAATCTTTTGCGCACCATTTTTGTTCTCTTGAATCCTCTCTTTGCGTAACCGACCGTGGCCAAGTGATTTGGTTCAAGCTATAGTGATGTGGGTAATGTTTACGTCGATGGGCTCGTTGCGAGTGCTTCAGATATCCACTTCGTAGATTTATATACGGAATAGTGTAATGTGTAATGTAATATATTATTGCTGAATTCAAAGTTCAAACGATTGTGATGTTTGTACAATTGGAAGATGGGGTTCTTCTGGAGGATGTATTTATGCAAGTGAAATTCATGAAATTGAAAAATGTTATACATTACAGAATTACGAAAGCAAAAATGTTTCTAATGAGAGAAGTTTTACATCTGGCGCGTGTAAATAAGTACACACACTCTTGTATTTTCATTCATGTCGGTGTATATGTTTCACGCATACTTTTGCAAAAAATATAAAATTAGTATTTTTTTTTTTTTTTTTTTTTTATGAAAATGACAGTCGAGGTAACGCATACGTTTCTAAAAATATGAATGAATACCTTCAGACCATTTAGGGGTTGAACGCACTGAGTAAAATCTGTAATGAATGTCTGCAAAAGTCTTATTATTATTTTATATGGGATTTTAAGGGGGATTGTTTTATTATTTTCTAAGGGAGTACAATTACAGTAGCAAGAGTACGGGGGTACAGTAAATGCCAGGGGATTATCTTTTGCCTTATCGGTTGCATTAAAATAAAACAAGACGGGAGTGTGTTGATGAACATCCTTTTAACATTTTTGAAAATTCAGCAGCATGTTACGATTTGCAATTTAAAAACAGCTTAATAGCTTCTAAGTTCTTCTTTATTTATTTATTATTCGTTTTTTTTTTTTTTAATAAAATGATATTTATCTTTATATTTATATAAATAAAATATATATTTATTTTAAAAGATGGTTTTATGTATTGTAAATAAATGAAAGTTTTCAACTTGCAGACTTCTTTATGTTTCGATCGATTCAAATGAGGAAGACAAAGGCCCCATACATAATTTTCGACCAATTGTCGCAGCTTACTATATTATTTACATAATCATCATAGCATTTTTTATGGTTAATATATTCGTTGGTTTTGTTATTGTTACATTCCAAAATGAGGGCGAAAAAGAATATGAAAATTGTGAACTCGATAAGAACCAAAGGAATTGCATTGAATTCGCCCTAAAGGCCAAGCCCGTACGACGCTATATCCCCAAACATGGAATCCAATATAAAATTTGGTGGCTTGTGACATCCGCATCATTCGAATATACCATTTTTATTTTAATCATGATAAATACAATAACATTGGCTATGAAATTTTATGAACAACCAACCTGGTACACGGACTTGCTGGATGCTCTAAATATGATGTTTACAGCTGTATTTGCTTTAGAATTTGTCTTCAAATTGGCTGCATTTCGTTTTAAGGCAAGAATTCTTGTTTATTTTTTTTTTAATTTGATTTTTTTACAAATTTGATATTTATATATTATATACCTATACCAATACATATTTCGTAATGGAATATCTGCAGAATTACTTCGGAGATGCTTGGAATGTATTTGATTTCATAATCGTTCTTGGTAGTTTTATTGATATTGTGTATTCGGAGATAAAAGTAAGCAAAGGTCTGCAATCAGATACTACTGGGGCTGAAAGTGGTGCTGGAGGAGGCGCGAATAAAGTTTGTACCAAATCTCAATCCCTCGGTGTATACATAAAAATTAATTTTGCATTGTTCAATAAATAAAAAAATAAAGAAACTCCCTTTTCCGCTAAATCAAAATAAGAAACCAACATTACATTAATTTTAACAAATAATTTTCTATCATTTTCTTGCATGCTTTGATGAATAGATTTTGTTTTTCTAAATATTGAATATGTATACTGAGATAGTTGTTTATTTTTATTTTTATTGTTAAAAAGAAAATATGTAACGCAAACGCACACAATATAATTCTTAGACGGAAATCTAGTACGTAGGTACCTACCTACCTACCTATTGAAATTTTGTGACAAAAAAAATTTCAAACAAGATTCAAATACTGAATTCAATTTATATGTATTTGAATGTTGTTTTATTTGATTTAATACAAATTTATCCTAAGCAATTTCAACACGAATCGGCCTGGATAAGAAAATTCTTTTGCAAGGATTTAATTCATCTGGGATCTCTTAAAACACCCACTGATTGCTGGACCGAATCCTGCAATGAAACTCTTGAGCACCTGATAAATATTCACTTAGCGGAATGCGCGTCAAATGACAGCAACACGCAAACAGAGTCCTACACGGAACACGCTTTACCATCGAATATTATAACAGACGAAAGGATCAGATGAGCCCATCCATTCCTTTTCTCCATATACAATTGTGTGCAAAATAATAGGTGTGTACTAAAAAAAGAAGAAGTAAGAAAAATTGTAAATGTTGGGGTGGTCTTAACAGCTGTTGTAATCTGTCGATTAGTGGTTTTAGTTGTTTTTCTGAATGGCTGGTCCATTTTAAGGCATTTTTGAGCATGTTTTTAGAACAAAAAACCTGTCTCGCGATTGTTTTATAGGTATTTCCTTCACTTCGAAACTTTTTGATAATTTATCTTAACTGATGAGAACAATGTGATTTACGACTCAGTTTTACTCCTACCAGTTTAAAAGTAGTTAAATGAATTAACACAAATATTATTAGTCGTAAAAAAAATAATAACTTACTTCTCCTAATTTAAAACCACAAATGAGAGTATGAGAATTATACAACAATTTTTTTGCACAGCGAAATTTAACAAAGGTAATAATTAAGGGACAATAAATCAAAATCAACGGCTGGATGTACTTAACCCAGCAACAAGATGATACAAGACTGGTGCGACATATTTTATAAGTCATTTTAGTAGCACTTGTCTCACCCTTTCTTAAGAAAACTAAAGTTTTCAAACATCCTTTTTCGCTCCTATTATTTTGCAAACCACTGTAAATGCTCTGCCCTTGATGACATCTTCCCACTTGTGCTAGGGAAAAGCGAAATCCAAATAATACAGGTCCTAAAAAATGTATTCCCTTATAGTTTAAAATGGAGATATGATATATATATAAACTAGTTTTCATACCAAAAGCTGGCAAGCCCAGCCATACAGAAGCAAAGGACCTTAGGCCTACCAGTTTGACATCATTTTTTATTAAAACGTTCCAAAGACTAATAGACCTACATATCCGCGGTACTCTGAATCCGGCTTATTTATCTCCAGCGCAGCATGCCTACATGAAGGGAAAGAGCGTAGAAATGACACTTCACAGCGTGCGTCGTCAGCACGATTGAGAAAACACTGAGGGACGAAAAATATAACGTTTCTGCGTTTCAATAACTTGAAAAATGTAGCAGTAAGAGCAGTTCTAGTATACAATAAGGTCGATAATTCAATAATAGGCTGGATTATTTGGATGTTGAAGATAAATCAAATTAATTCCGAACTCACAGGGATACAGAGTAGAGATTATCAACATCCATGAGCACCCCACAGGCCGGAATTCAAAAGTAAAAGTATCTTGGTGTGATTCTAGATAGAAAATTAAGCTCGAGACAGAAAACAAAAGAAAGAACTAAAAAAGGAATGATTACATTACCCTAGAACAAGAATCCGGAGCATATAGCGCCTTAAGGCTAAGCCAGACTAACACATGGAAAAATAGCACATGTCCTATTGTACACAGGTTCTTAAGAAACATCTGGGTGATAGAATTTCTGCAGATTATAAAACACCCAAACTTGACATTCATAAACCATTCTAAACTGCCTTTCCAAGCAGATAATAATGAACGAATCTATATATTATATTATATAATTTATAATATGAACAATATCAATCTAAACAGATGTCTCCAAAATGGACACTGGTGTTGGTGCCGGCTTTTTCTTACCACCTCTTGAGCTAAACAACTCAATTAGGCTCCCAAATTACAATAGTGTCTTCCAAGCGGAGGTCCTGATAGTGACAACAGCTGCTAGACAGGTATCAGTGACGGCACTACCAAGGGCTGATATTACCTTTTGTATTGATAGACAAGCGGCAATAAAAGTGAGTTCTGCCACTGTGAAGAGCAAGCAGCATAATGTTAGACTCTGCTAGGTCCCGGGACACAGCGACATACCGGGTAACGAAAATGCCGATAAGTTGGCAGAACGAGGGATCAGCGCTTGAAAGCCAAGAAGAGCTGGTCAACAGCCCACCCTGTTACATTAAACAGAAAAATGTCAGACAGAACTCTAAAGAAATCCAAGGAAAGGTGAGGCTTAATTATCGCGTGATACTACAAGGAAATATGGCTATGCTTTAACAAGCAGAGGACAGACAAAATTATGAAACTCAACAGGAGATCTATTCGCTCTCTTGTAAGCATAATCACTAGACATAATTTACTGGGATATCATCAGTTCGAAATGAAACTCAGAACAAACGACCTATTGAGGAGATGTGGTGACGAAAAGGTGCATGAGGTCACTACACACTCTCTGTACAACTTCCCTGCACTCTGCCACCAGAGAAGAATCTGGCACTACTTTCTTTGGTCATTTAGAAGAGCTCTCTAATACTTGAGAAATTAATATATTGAACCTCGTCAATGCCTCCAAATGGCTTGACTGATAAGAAGAACATGTTTTTATCGGAAAAGAGTGATTACACTACTGGGTAGCACAATGGTTCTACATTGATCTACGTGTGACAATAACGTCATAAATTGTCAGATCAATAACCTAACCTAAAAACCTACATTCTACCTACATAAAAAACATGTGAGTGACCAGACATGCCTTACGTTTTTATGTTTTAAACATTTACTATATACTTGTGGTTAAATACTTCAGCTTTTTAAACCGATTGACATGGTGTTTACTAAGCACCATATACAAAAGAGTATGTAGGATAGGGCATTGTTACATTTTCGCTCGACCCAAATGCCCACGTAACATTTGCCCATCGATTTGGTAGATAATTTTCAGCCTTAGTCGCTTAAGAAAAGATCAAGATAGACCTGATTAGGAAGATATGTCAGAACAAGATACAACAATCAATTAAAATGTTACGAGTTTATTTTTGATTTTGTAAATTTTTGATTTTAGAAGTAAGCAAACAATAATTTCTTAAGATTTTATTCCAGTTTGATCTTACTAGAAACAATTAAAAATTATTTATTATTATGAAAGTGCACGGTAGTGCCCAGCCAAGTTCTGGCACTACACCCTTTTTACAGGAAGAAACTTAGGCGCTTTTCGACCCCCTCTAACTTTAGTACCAATAAAGTGAAAAACTTCAAACTCTTAGCACTTGCTAAGCTTACCAGGCTTAGGTAACTCACTAATTTTCAATTCTTTAACATTTGTAGTTCCTAAGATATAAGACTGCAAAAATCGAACAAACCGTAACTGACTGACTCACTCACTCACTGAAAGATCATCAAAATTATGGAGCACTTCCCGAAATCGTAGAATCTTGTTATTTCACACGAAGGTGCTTACCTTGCGGTGTATACAAAGAAAAGATAGAAAGTTCAAGATTTTCCATTCAGGAATGTATATAAATTATTTATATAAATTATTTGGATTATCGTAGATTAATGAAATTTGGTACAGCGGTAGAGCTTAAAGCGCAGGCAAAGGGAAATTTTAAAATTTATGATTTTTTATTCAGGGGGTGTGGTATACAATCATTTTCATAGAATCGATATTAGTTATTTGGAGCACTTCTGACCGCTGTGGAACGATTAAATTTGGTACACGGTTAGGGCTTAGAGTGCAAGCATAGGCAACATTTGAAAATTTGAGATTTTATATTCAGGGAAGTGGCGCCCGCCCATTTACATAGAATTGATATCAACTATGTAGAGAACTACTGATTGTTGTAGAATGATGAAATTTGGTAGAGCGATAGGATAGCGATAAATACCCATTTTCACAGAAATAATATTAAATATATTGAGAGCACTTCCGTTTGGTGCAGGAGTATGTTTGTTAGAGCAGTCAGCTTTCAGGTGTATACAAAGAAAATGTTAAAATTATGAAATTTTTCATGCGTTTCATCCACCCACTTCTTATCAATTACTGCCGTTTCAATAGATCACGTCTAACTAATGAAAATTGGTAGAGGGGTAGGGCTTGTAGTACATACAAAAGGCTTAAATTAAAAACTAACGTTACCTTATGAAGCATTCATTGGGCGTTTATTCCACCCACCTTTCCTGGCAAAAAGAATCTTTGCAAAAAGTAGTGAAATCATTACTTTAACCATAAATGTTAAAAAAGTAGCCGAGTTCTTCTATATACAAAAACCTTTGCGTAACAAGTCAGCCGTGAAAAGTAGTGAGATCTAAAAGTATCCCAAGTTCTAAGTTTATTAATGTTAAATATCAAATATTTTAAGTAGAGTAATATGGAAGAACCTCAAAGCTATCAGAGAAATCTGTTATCTAACGATTACTGACTTAAATTTCGTTGGTTTACTTGGCAAATTTTCATTTCAAAATTGAGTAATTTGTTATAATAAAAGAAAATTTGCCAAATTTTAACATTTATGTTTTTGGTGTGATTATTATTTTTTAAATTATCTATTTTAAAATGTTATGCGTATGTTGTGAGTGCGTTTGTGTTATACTTATAAGTGTCAGTTATTAAAAAGGGAATTCATAGGCATTTTGCATTTTTCAAGATCCAAGCATGACAGTGGCAGTTTAATGTGTATTTCTCTTATAATCCAAAATCTATCTATGTGTATCTTTTATATAAAAAAAAAAAACAGAACGTAAGTAAATTCGACTAAAACAAATGATCACACCCCCACACTTTCGCCACAGCACTTTCTGATTCAAACATTTAAAAAATTGGAAATCAAAAGTTGTAGTCACCAACAAAATATATGGCGATTTAGAAAAAATGAATAAATTTAAGTTTTTTTTCTTATGTTCCCCTCCATCATCATCCATTTATATCCCCAACAACATAAAACCAAAAAAAACCAACATCAAAGTCACTCACCCCAGATCATAAGAACAAACACGCAAATTTAGAGAACCTCGAAGACTTGGGAAAACCTAAAAAAGTAAGATTGTAAAATTATTTAATACACAAAAACAAATTAGATTGTGCAGTTTTTTTTTCACATAAGTTTGTGCTTTTTAAAATGATTAATTCTTTAAGCTTGTGATGCAGTGTTTCATTTGTTTTTCTTCAAAGAAAATATTTGTTTTGCCATTCGTAAAAAAATATCTATGTATGTGTGCTTACTATTTCATTAAATGCTAAATTTATTATAATTTAACTTTAATAAATCTATATA
Source organism: Philhelius pedissequus (assembly GCA_910595825.1). NCBI lineage: Eukaryota > Metazoa > Arthropoda > Insecta > Diptera > Syrphidae > Philhelius > Philhelius pedissequus. Next base: position 19,954,664 of record OU343164.1, on the reverse strand, counting down.
TAGGTTTTGTGTTCGATTTTTGGGGCCTGTGTCATTAAAACGATTTTGCTGTGATACATTTTGTCAATATGTAGTCGTTAAGAAAGTGATAATAAACTTTCAGTACTCTTCCATTTTATACTAGATCTTAATATGTTGATCCACATGGACGTATTATATGGACTGCTAGTTGCCTACCTCAAGTTGGTTCCATTTTAGAAGACACTATACTCTGTCCAAGAAAAATTGTCAGTACAGGCCTAATGGTAGAGCCATTTAAAAAAACACAGGTGCCTGTCGCTGAAATTTCCACTGAAAATAACCACAAAGTTACATAGAAATTGTTTTTGTAATCTTGTTAACCCTCGTTGTGTGCTTTTAAAATAAACACATCGAATCGGAGTTACCACTAACTAAGTCAGGTATTACACGGCGCATGAATATAACGCGCAACTCTTGGTTATTTTAAAACTGTCGGTTATTGCTATTGGTAAATAGAACTTTTTGATTTTTATTAAAACAGATGGCCCTAGCTTCTTTGTCAAAATTTCAAGTAGGTGATCTTTTTTTCCTGAAGTGGTGTCACGAAAGCTAGCATCGCGATCTCAATTTTTTGACATTATTTTTTGATATTTGTTGTATGAAGCTGACATTAGACCAGCAGTCCATTTATAATGTCTATGTTTATCAATATCCACTTAGTGTCTTCCCATCAACAATCCAAAACTGCTCTTCTTACGAGTATTTCCATTTTCATAATTTTTTATCATCCACATAGATGCGTATTCTAATCAAGCACTGGAAGTGCAGCTTTTTGTCTTAATCTTGATCCCATATCATAAAAGAACATTAAAAAAGCCATTATTGTACTGCATTTCCACCGGTTCGGTTCCGGTAGAATGTGGTATGCAACGTCCAAAAATTATAAAATATTTAATTATTTATTAAGATTTTAATTAAGACCAGACAAATAGTATAAAAAAGCAGAAAAATGGTTCTTGCAATATAAATAACGTATACTTATTGAATAACACCGCACCGATTGTCAATTAGAAGGACATGCATACACACAAGCATTTATCAAAATAAATACATTCTTCTAAAATCTAGATAGATACATTAATTATATTGGAAAATAAACGTAGCACTTAGTTTTTATTTTTTTGTTTTAATTTAACAAAAATTAATAATTTAAATCTAGCTATACTAGCTGTGCTTGATTTTATCCATCAACTCTAATCCTTTAACTTTTTTTCGATTTTTTTTAATAACTTTTACTTGATTTTCTATAAAAAAAAATAATTGTTTCATAATATGTATTGTCAAAATTAAAAAAAAAATTCTTTATATTTTTTTTCAAAAACAAAAAAAAACTACCCACATTTTTTCGGAATCTCTACACACAACGCACATAGCCTGGATCGAATTTAATTTCGATAAATTTCTTTCGATTATTTCGGGTGATGCGTTTAGTAAAGCTTCTAAGCAAAGGCGAAGGCATCCGAACACTTCTCTGGACATTTATTAAGTCATTTCAAGCGCTGCCATACGTAGCCCTATTGATTGTCATGTTATTCTTTATTTATGCCGTTATTGGTATGCAGGTATGAATTTTTCAAAAAAAAAAAAAAAAAAAAAAAAAAATTAAAATTTACAAACAAAAACCGAAAAAAAAGGTTTTTGGGAAAATAGCTTTAAACGATGAATCCGCCATAACAAGAAACAACAATTTCCAAACATTCCCGCAAGCTGTTCTTGTTCTTTTTCGGTCGGCAACTGGGGAAGCCTGGCAGGACATTATGATGGATTGTTCAGTTCGACCGGATATTGTTGTGTGCGATGCAAAATCAGATGACAGTACTAACAAGAACTGTGGATCGAATATTGCATTTCCGTATTTCATATCGTTTTACGTTCTCTGTTCGTTTTTGGTAAGTTTCTGTCTCATTATTTTTTTGTATCTTGTTATTGCTACTCGTATTTCTATCTGAAATAAAATTGATAAATCCATTGGGAGTTTAGATTATAAATTTATTCGTTGCGGTCATTATGGACAACTTTGATTATTTGACTCGGGATTGGTCTATTTTGGGTCCACATCATTTGGATGAATTTATTCGATTGTGGAGCGAATACGACCCCGATGCCAAAGGTCGCATCAAACATCTTGATGTTGTGACGTTGCTAAGGAAAATATCACCGCCATTAGGATTTGGCAAGCTGTGTCCTCATCGAATGGCGTGCAAACGTTTGGTTTCAATGAATATGCCATTAAATAGTGACGGAACTGTGTTGTTTAATGCCACATTGTTTGCCGTTGTTCGGACATCTCTGAGCATTAAGACCGACGGTAATATAGATGACGCTAATTCCGAATTACGGGCAGTCATCAAACAAATATGGAAACGTACAAGTCCGAAGTTATTGGATCAAGTTGTACCACCACCGGGAAATGACGACGAAGTTACTGTTGGCAAATTTTATGCAACTTATTTGATACAAGATTACTTTAGAAGATTTAAGAAACGCAAACAGGAAGAAGGAAAAGAGGGGGAAGATAATAATAACACAGTTAGCTTGCAAGCGGGCTTAAGGACACTTCATGATGCTGGACCGGCCTTAAAGCGGGCAATTTCGGGCAACCTTGACGAATTACTTGAGGAACCGGAACCAATGCATAGAGTAAGTCTTTTTATTCACCCTCCCAAAAATGGTTAGCTTCTACTAATCAAAATTTATAAGCGGATGTAAGTTCATGTATGTAGTGTGTTTGATGGCGTAATATTTCCTGAAAACCCGGCACTAGAGACTTTAGCTATTCTTCAGGGCATGTTAACAACCAAAATAATCGCTAGGTGTGGTTCTAGAAATATTTTATTTCATCCTTCATTATTTTACTGATTTTTCGGCAAAAGCTTCGCTAGGTGTGGTTCTGGAAATATTTTCATTTCATCCCTCATTATTTGACTCATTTTCGGCCTTAACTGATTTAGTGACTCTTTAGCATTTCCCTAGTTTGATATTCTTACCGTATTTTGAAACTTTCTTGCAGCGCAATCACACTCTCTTTGGAAGTGTTTGGTCATCGCTACGTCGCCATGGTACTGGTTCGTTTGCTAGGAATCGAAAAACACAAGCCAACGGCAGCAGCAATGGTCTGCAAATGCCTAACTCACTATCCAACGACCAGCTGTACAGTTCGATGCATCGAAGCGTTGCTGATGGCATAAATCACATTACAAAAACTATCATGGAAACACGAGTTGGAAGCGGTCCCTTGGGCTATAATACCGAATTAAGTGGCAGCGGGGAGCTGCGAACATTTAGCGAGAGTATTCCGATGAGGCCGTTGATGATGAAAAATGGAAGCAGTAGCGGTGGCCCATCGGGTGGCAATCCAGATGGCGGCAGTTCGAATCCACTTAGCAGTCTATCATATGAGTAAGTAGATTTACAGCTAGATAAAAAGATTTATGAAGTTTTTATAACACTACTAAAAAGTACTCAACAAAAAGGGTGGTTGTGGGTGGTAAGATGACCAGGGGCAACACAAAATTCTACCTTTCCTTGATTTAATATACCCACCAAAGATAAATATTTAGGCAAAATATTTAGGAGATTTTATTTTACATTTTAATTTCATTTTTAAATTTTATTTTATATTATTAATTTTTTTTCGATTAATTTTAATTTTTTTTACTCGATGTAAAACATAAAATTTTCCTTTCAGCAAATCAAATCGTGGTATCTTATTACATCCTTATTATAACGGTAAGAGAATATATAGAAGGCCGACAGGTATTAGGAGTTCTTTTTTTCCTAAAAAAAATAATAGTACAATTAAATGATACTTTGATTTTGGAAATTTTTCTTACAAAAATTCTCGTTAACAATTATTGTAAGGATTTTTTTTAGTTGTTTTCGTTTGTTTTTTTTTTTACATTTTTTGTTTTTTTTTTTGTTAAGTGAATGGCAGTATGATATTTGTTTTTGCTTTCACTAACAGACGTTATTTATTTTTTAATCTTTTTATTCACATATCACATACAACTAATATTTCACACAGAATATTTAGTACTGTAACTTTGCGTTATGCACTCTTATATACAAATACAATTTTTTTCTTAATAAGAAATATTTTAAAATGTAAGAATATATTTTTTTAAGGACTTGGGTTCTTGCTGTATGTTTTTAGTTTTTAAATCTAGAAAACAAAGAGGATTTGGATTTACTTTTTACGTTTAGGTCTGTTAATCTTCATCTGTTAAAAAAAAAGTAATCTATCAATTTAGCACACTGCGGTTTACGAAAAGTGATCCTTTTCCCTTTTGTTGAAGATCTACTTCTGGTCTGGGAAAAATCGAGTTTTTCAAAGACTGATTAATTATAAACAAGTATTTGTTTTCCCTTTATTTGGTTTAAGATCGAGCTTAGTTTCAGAACTTCTAATTTCCCAAGATTCTTTTGTAGTACAAAATTGTATGTGGATAATCCACGTTCGAAGGCACGTCATGACATTAATATTTGTATATAAAGGCTTGTTAAGCTGCTACCTACAACTCCATGTATGTACTTACAAGCTCAACCTTTAGATATTTAAATTCTCTTGCAGGTTGTATATATTTTTTTGCTTAAATCTTTGATTACCTAACTTAACTAGTTAGTACAACCTTACCTATCACTGCACACTTTAAGGCGAAATAGGAAATGGCTTAAGAAATTAGTAGGGCTGGCAACGAGACGAGACCAGGCGAGATTTTTGGTAGTATCGTCTCGGTCTCGTCAAAACCGAAAAATTTCAGTCTCGTCTCGGTCTTGGTGTCGTTCTAGCCTTTATATTTTCAAGATAAAATTTGAATTTTGTAGAGGTTTTTTAATCCATATAAATCGGAGCCATCTTTCAATAGATTTTGACAGTTCATGGCAACAAACAATATTTTGACGTTTTGATAATATTTTTTTCCAAGTAACACCTAAAAGTCTTTAAATCACCTTTTTCCGGATAGGGAAACAAAGTCTGAAAAATGAGCGAGTTCTATTCCAACAACATGCATACATAAATCGTACGTATTCTTCTCTGGATTTTCGTAGTGCGCTTATCTGAGTATAACTGTGAATATGTGGTTTGATATTTTAAAGCGCGTAGAATATTTCGCAAAAAAAAAACTTGTGAATATTATAAAAATTGAACATGAGTACAAAAAAATAATTAAATAAAAAGTAACTTCTTCTAGTCTAACAAAACCAAACCACCGAGACCAACGAGACCAGCGAGACCCTCGGCGAATTTCGATACCAAAAATACGGTCTCGTCTCGGGTTTTCTTAAAGAGTCAAGTCGCGGACCGAGACGAGACCAAGAATAGTTTCGTTCTCGTTGCCAGCCCTAGAAATTAGCTTAAATAATTGTATATGTAGTTGCTATGTTATCTTGATTCTCGGGAACAATACAAATAAATGATACTTGGAATGTAAGAGGTCATAATTATAATAGAGATCTGATTCCCATACTTAAAACTAGGCAGAAAATACGAGTAGTTCTTATATAATAAAGTGATTCGAACGGCATATTTTTGATATGACGGACAAATTAAAGTACACTTATGCTCTTAAAAGATACAAACATGTTTAATCTTTCGTCAAAAATATATTACAAACGCTCCGAAGCATCATTTTCATCTTTAGAAAAAAAAAACAAAGTTCATGCAACAGAAAGAAACAAGAGACGTGTTGCATATGGACGAATATAAAAAAAACTATCTAAAAATCTCAAAAAATAGAAAGAAATATTTTGTGATATATATTTTTAAAACCACTGGGTGACGAAACTCTGTTTGACTAACCCGTACTCTGCGGTAAAAACGTCATATCTAAATAATCTTACCGTTTCGTCGTGTTGAATAATTTCACCCCAGCCTTAAGAAATTACACTTACTGACTACCTTGTTTTTATTTACCCTACCGCGAGCGACTCGATAATGTTGCCCTAGGCCTCCACTTGTAATAAATGAATGCAAGAAATGTGTCATTTAGTCAATATTTCCTTTGGAGGCCCTTATATCTGGATTTTTTTTTTTATTTTCAGACATAAGAATCTCTTTTTATTTCTTGTCTTCTCAGAAGAAATAAACCGAGAAATAAAATTTGACGTTTCATGACATCTCTTATACATCGTGCACAAATTAAGAACGAGGCATTGAATTCTGTTCATAGTTTGCTTAGTTTTATGTTAAATTCCAATAGTTCATTAAAAAAAAAGATTATACCTATTTTAAAGTAATGAAATTTCACGATTTATTTTTGCCCACATAGCAAAGAAATATAAATTTTAGTAATAGTGTCCGCCTTAATGCCTAAGGTCTATGGGATGATTCTTTTGTCTTATGTCATTCTAATGTAAATAGTTGCTTCTCTGTGTGTCGTTGTCTAGGGTTCCGTTTCGTCGTTTAGTACTTGTGTGAGTGAGTATTTGTTTTATTGCGTCCCATATGTACCTGTTGGATGTGGTGCAGGGACATAATTTCTCTGGACATAAGTCCAATTTTTTTTTTGTATACTTATGTGGGCTAGAAAACCAAAGATTATGAGAATACCGCCCAGCTGTTAAAAGCCTTAATCGCGAGCATCTCCAGAAGAAATTATAGATTTTCGAAATGATTCAAAAAAATCAAATCCAAAAATCTTTGTATACATCCAAACTCGACGCCACCCCAAATCCTATATTGGGTCAAGCAGATATTTTTATACGCCGTGATCTTTATGTACTAAAATCGCCAAAAAATCTCCATATATGTATAAGACACCCTCTGTACATTTTGTACACTCTCTGACCGATATGAGAGAGAAAAATTGATGTGAAGTCGATTATATTTTTAAAGGTTCTTGCAATTTTTGAAAATATAACTCGCTTCAAAAAAAAAAAAAAAAAAAAAAAAAAACAAGCACAAGTCTAACAAAAAAAAATTTGCACTTATGTTGCGAGGAGTATATTCCTAGGCTGTTGGATGTTCGTATTAGTACGTCGCGTCGTCGTATCTGTAATTGTGTATGCTATATCAGTCGTACGTTGTTGTCCATATCGTCTAACTACTTATCCCGCATATATGTTTTGCGTGAAAACGTATAAATAGATTTATTTGGAATTTCTTGTTCTAAAATTACATTACGTTCTTATGTGGAGTGGGTTCGCATTACGAAAGCAGTTTTTAAGTTTTAAATGTAGGTGCTGAGTTTTAGCTCTGAACTTTTAAAGCTCCTGGCAGAAACGCCTTTTAAAATACCTTTCGTATCCAAATTCGACCTTTGATTTTTTAAAAATTTATTTTGATTTCATACAAGACCATTAAATTGCCTTAAATATTATTTAGTTTAATTCCACCAACTTTCAGATAAAATATTTCGTTTGCGGAACGAAATTCAACGTCTGTGACCCATATTTGGCGTATTTATTTGTATACGTTCACGTTGCTACTATAATAAAATATTTGGAATTTTTATATTGAAAAATCTTCCTGTTCTAGACTGTACGTCCGAAGTTGGACTCAAGGGTAAGTCTAGAAGCTCGAGTGTTACCGTTGAATAGTTTACGGGTTCGAATACAATTTGTCTATTTCGCTGGACTATTTTTTATAAAAAAAGCAATACTATAAAGACATACAACATTGCAGTAGTGTTCAACTATAATTCTATTACATTATATCTAAAATGCTCTTTTTGGTATTTTTAAAGTTCAAATAGAGCAATAAAATGGAATCAAAATTTGTTACATTTAATTATACATATAGATATTTTTTGACTTGAAATTCCTAACATGTATTTCTTTGCATATTATATTTATTTCTGCAAATGTAAAATTTAAAACAAATTAAACTCCCAGTTTCATAGCAATATTTCATTCCCTCGGGAATTTAATTTTTATCCTCGAATGAAAAATCCTTTAAGTTCTTATCGTAGCATGATGCTTTTTTTGGAAAAAAAATTATAAAATTCTTTGTAAATTTTAAAGTATGCCTGATTTTTGTTTCTATTCTTAAAAATTTTATATTTGACCAATATGTTCCCCTTTTTAAAAAATCAAGGTTTTTTAATTTATGAATCCTACAAAAAAGAAAAGAAAATAATCCTGCAAAAAATTGAGACGTTTTTTTTTGTTGATATTTATAAACACTATTCTAACAAAACATATCCATATTTATTTTTCATATTTGCTATACATAAATATCCCATTTATCCACTAAAAGCTCCTAAACTATATTTTACTTTACATTAATTAAATTGATTTGTTTTTCACATACATAGGTAAATAGTATTGGAATTTGGAGTTAATAAAACTTTAAATATTTATTTTAACATCTAGTTATTTATTTTTAATATGCAGCAATTTTACACAAAATATATTAATTTTGTCTATACATATTAAATGTAACTACATATGTAGTACTTTTTTATATAATTACATTACATTTTCACACATAATTTTAAATATTTGCATTTAAGTTTAATATAAATATTATGATATACAAATATTTACTGTACTAAATTTGAATATGTTTCTTTTATTTATGAGTTTATTTTTTGTTTATTCTTAAAAGTTTTATTTTAAAAACAAACAAGGAATGTTTTCTAAACTTTCCCAAAAGTTTGTTCATAGTAATTGCAATAAGCGCTTGTATTAATTACATACTTTTTTCCCTATATAATTTTCGGCATACATAAATGATTTTTATTTATCTACAAAGTTTAAATCATAGTGTCAAGAAAAAGATAACAATTTATTTGTATAAAAAAGAAAAAAAATAGACAAAATGGTTTTTTGTTTTAATTACATTTTAGAATGAGAGAAGGACTTGTATCGTCCTCATCGTCCTCATCAGAAAATGGAGACGAAATGGATTTAGCATCCTTTTACTACTATCCACATCATCACCAACATCACCATGACCATAATGAACAACAACAACAAAAACAACAACAACAGCAGCAACAACAACAACTACCAGATCAACAACAACAACTCCACCACCACCATCATCATCACCACCACCACCACAACAAGCATCAACACAACAAACAGCACCATACAAATCATCTTGATCCTAAACATCGGCGTGAGGAGCAATACCAATACCAACAGAATCTCCCGAACGAGTCCAACTTGGGTCAGCATGAACTTCTTCTTCCAAATTCAGTTTCTGAATCTGTGCAGCAGGATAACTTTGATATCCCCTTGCAACCGCATCATCATCTTTGCCCAGCATGGAGTCTGAATTCATCATCGATGGAATTCCCAGTACTGGCATCATCAGCACCACTTGGTGCGACTGCGTTGACCTTGGGTGATCTGAATTGGAAATTTTTCGATGACGACGAGGCGGCCGATGATGCTCGACCATTAGCAGCAGTAGACGAACAACAATCTACAGGAGGAACAACTAGTGGAGTATTGTGTTCTCTGAATCGAGTTAGACGCAGCCAAATTAGTTCGATTTCAACAACGACTACAACATTGTCCCCGTTATCGCTGTCGCCGCCATTTTCGGCGACTTTGACAAATCTATCTGTGACAGCAGGTAGTGCCACCAATCGTTATCTACCCATGATGATGAGACCGAAGACGGACAGCTTAAGCGATGAACTAATTCCACCAACTCCTCCTCGACGTCGCTTTTCGAATCGGCTTATCGATATGTGCAGCAGCTACCAACGCAGCAGTGGCGGTGATGATTGCGCTTTTGGGCATCTTGCCGATGAAGCAATTGTTCCATTTGTGGGACGGAATGGCAGTGTAGAAGACTCAGATGGAGCAGGTTCTATCACAACCACAATGACACAGTCGACAACTTTGGATAACCAAAGTGCTTCGATCGTAGGACAGTGCATAACACCATTTAAACGACAATCCTGCATAACATCTGATGATAGAATAACTGTCACGCAGGCTGTGGTGCATAGAAGTGCATTTGGTATCGATGGCGATGTGATACCTGTTGGTATACCAGTGGCTCACCTGATCACGCCGAACCCAGTGCTGGATGATGCTAAACCGGGAATGCGTCGCATAGCGAGTGGTTTACGTTTAGCTCAGTCTCAGGCCATGGCCGTCGCTGGATTCCTTCCGCACAATATGCAAACTCAAAACACTGGTTCTATTGGTGATCCCTTGGATACATATAGTGATGATATAGTGGCAGGAGATGTTGGAAATCGGCATTGTGCTGAAGGTGTTGATATAAACAGCTTGTGCTCTCTGCAAATGGCTGAAATCGATAGCATTGTTTGTATATATGACAGCGACAGAAGCTCTAATGGCGGCGATTGCTGTGATGATAATAATGATGGTGGCGGCGAAGAAAGTGAAAACCACTGCAAACGTCTTAGATCATCGCGTGAACTCAATGGCGAGAGCAACAGCAGCGAAAACAGGTTATTGGTTGCAGCTGCCTGTCACTCTGATGCAAATATAATTCCAATAACTGAAACAAAAACATCACTGCCTTTAATGGTATTGAATTTGCGCCAACATACTGCGAGTAATATTTGCCAGATGATGACACATAAAATCCGTCACCGATCATCTTACCACGGCGAAGGAGGTTAGGGTTCTTTCTTATAACTATTGTTTATTATTCTCTCTCTCTCACTTTCTATATAAATTCTAATCCAAAACAGTCACATGTGATTTTTTTTTAAATAATGATTACATTTTGATTTTTTTTCTGGCCTCTCATTTCATTCTCTCTTTTTTCTATTCTATATCTATCTATCTGTTTCTATTTCATTTTCTTTGCTTGTCGGGAAAATAGTAGGTGTTGTCTCATTTTATTTTTTGTAATCCCTTTTAAGGGCTCTGTAAACACACGAACATGGTACGAGTAAACTGGGTATTTCATGTGTAGTGTAGGCAACTACATTTACATTTACATTAAATGACTTTCCACACCTTTGACAACTAGTTATGCTTAAATGTGTGAGTAATTCTGATTTCGTTCGATTCTGAAATGAAATCCAAAATCGTTTTTTCGTCTTTTCAAGACAAGAACTGTCATCTGTAACTCTGAATGTCAATAGTGTTTACTCACTTATTAGATATGTTATCTCTTATACCAAATTATCCGAGTATATTTGTGAACGAATCAGATATGTTAGCTGAAAGCTGTCAAAAACTCAGAACGAAACTCATACTAAATGAAGTTTGCAGTCAGCTGTTGTATAAATTTTTTCTCCGATAAATAGTTATTCCAAATTTGTTGGGACTTATTGGAAGACAATTGTTAGCTGACCAATCAGAAACTAAAAACTTTTCTTACTTTCAAGTAGCCTACGTTTTCGGAACGGGGACATTATTTGTTGGATTTGATTGTTGGTTTCCCGTCACTTTAACACCAACAAAATTGGGTAAAATACCTGCCATACAATTTTTTTCTAATATTTTAATTATGTCAAAAACGACTCTAATCATTTTATTAAAAAAATGTGTGCACTACTAGAGACATAGTCTGAATTTTAGTCCAGTTTTTGGTTACCTACACATTTTTTTCTAACGGTATCTGCCATTCACCTATTTCGATCAAAATTTTTATATGGGAGGTCCTTCGAATATTGAATATGTAATAAACTGCATACCAAAAATAAAATTTAGCGTAAGATATTTTTTTTTATTTTTGGAAAAAATCATTTTTTTTTTTGAAAATTCAATATTTCGAAAACCGGTTCAGATTTTTTTTTTAAAGTATTATGAAGGGATTATGATTACCACTTTTGAATGTTGCAACACAGCACGCCCGTGAAGTGAAGGCAGAGAAAGAAGGATAGGAAAAATAAGTGACACGATGTTCTGAGACTGAAGGTGGTGGTTGTCTCAGATTTATATCTCCAAGGATGGCGGCCGAACTAATGCGGAGAAAATGGCGTGTCTTATTTTTTGTGTAACTTATAATATGCATTATATTATTCGTTTACGATGTGATCGAACAAAAGAGCAAGTACGTGCGATTCAGTCGTGCAATTTGTTTTGGTCTGGCACGAAACATAATGTACCAATATTTTTGTTGGTAACAATTGACATCCAAGCCATCCTTCGATGGTTTTTAACACTTTAGTTACGTTTAGAAGACACAACGAACTTCATTTGTATACAGGGTGTCCGACTGTCACCGCCGCAGACGAAAACCATGGGTTCCTTAAGTCATTCTAAGTCCAAAAACGGATGAGGTAAAATTTCTCGTTTTCGCTCCGTTTTGGAGTTATAACGGTTTTTATGATTTTGGCTCACTTTTCCTTAAACTGGCATTATCTTTGTTAAACGATGTCCGATTCGTAAATGTTTTTTTATCCAATCAAGAATTTATAACTCTTATAATTTGGTTTATAATTTGTTTTTGTGCGAATATCGGTTTTCCCGAAAATTTCAATCAGTTTGATATTATTTTATTAAAAAAAACATGTTAATAAGTAGTAATTATTTTTTGCCCAGTTTATTTTCTTAAAGCTACATAAGCTTTATTCCAAAAAACGTATCAATATTCATAATTAACAAAAAAAATAAACTTAGTGAAATTCAAAAAATCAGTAAAATTGAATAATATTAAATTTGTTTTGAATTTCAGTAAGTTTGTTTTTTTTTTTGTTAATTATGAATAGCTATTGATAATTTTCTTGCAACAAAGCTTATGTAGTTTTAAAAAAAAAAGATGGACTTTCATAATAAGCCAACAAAAATTAATACTTACTAACGTGTTTTTTTTAATAAAATGATATCAAAGTGAGAATACAACTTAAAATACAATACAAATTCGGTTTGATTGAAATTTGCGGAAAACTCTTATTTTCACAAAAGCAAATTATTGAACAAATTATAATAGGGTGTTTTTTTTTACAATACAATTCTATATACTACTGAAATCATTCAGCCAAGTAGAAGACTAAGTATTATATTTAATTGGACTTGTTGAACTATTCATTCAAAATAGCTTTTAACGGCCTTTAGTCCACAAAATTGGCGTTTCGTCCCGGCGATCTCACTTGGACTCATCAGTTGACTAGTGAGCACCTTACCAATACGCACTTTTTGTTAAGTTCAGTTCACAAACACCTTCTTATTAACTATGTCTGGTCTAGAACAAAATCTTCCAATTCTAATGATTAAAATCTTAATCTTATTGGATATAGTTCACATTGTTTTATTGCCAAAATATCCATGAAAGTTGAACTGAACTTAACAAAAATTGCGCATTGGTAAGGTGATCACTAGCCAGATGATGAGTCCAAGTGAGATCACCGCCGCCGCGCCGGGACGAAACGCAAATTTTGTGGACTAAAGGCCGTTAAAAGTTATTTTGAATCAAATTAAAAGAGTTATAAATTCTTGATTGGATAAAAAAAAACCTTACGAATCGGACGTGCGTCGTTTGGCAAACATAATGTCAATTTAAGGAAAAGAGAGCAAAAATCATAAAGACCGTTATAACTCTAAAACGGATCGAAAACGGGAAAATTACCTCATTACTTTTCCGACTTAGAATGACCTCAGGAACCCATGGTTTGCGTCTGCAGCGGTGACTGTGGGACACCTTTTATCTGTCCATAAAAAATAAAAAACTGTTAAACTTCAAGAAAAAAATATTGCTTAACAATTCCTTTAATTTAGTTTACATAGGAAGGTTATTATTTTTTTAATCATCAGTTTTTTCTCGAAGTTTTTCGCTTTACAAAACTTGCAGAAAAATATATAAACTATCTTAATACTACGTTTCCACAGACCACTAAACCGAGATTTAAGTAGATTTAGCTAAATCTCCTACAAATCTTTAGGACTTACCATACAAAGTTGAATCTTTTCAGATGATGATTTAAATAAATCTTATCTAAATGTTCAAAGGGGTAATAGACCTACAAATCGAAATAATCTATTCCCATATCGATATGAATACATTCATCGGCAAAGTGAATTTTTCGCCTCGGTTGACACAGATGAAGATACCTGTGTCACTTCTTCATCATAAGAGAAAGTGAAACAATATTTGCATTTTGAATAATGCTGTCAAATTAATCTACTATTGGAGCGGTGAAAAGACTATTTGATATTAGTAAATTTAAATCTAGATTAACGTTCGGTGCTTTTTTTTTTGTAACACATTGTGAAATATGTTTCTTATACATATGTATGTTTACCGAATCTTATATTAGGTGGCGAAAATGAGATTGGGTATTAATGTTTTCGATTTCGTCTCTTTCGTTTTACATTCACCCTATTTTCGAAATCGAAAGCGAATTTGATTTGACATTTCAATTATTAGCGCCTGAATTTCCGATAGGTTTTCTTCAGGGGATTGGCTTATCGATACGATCGAAAGTGATATTTTGCTGGGAATTTTTGTCATTTAAATAAATAAAAATGTGAGTTAACTATTATTTTATTATAAAAAACAAACCAAGGAAAAAACAATAATTTGTTTGTATAATAAATGCGTAGGAGCCCAAGACAGCAACACACCAACCAGCAACAATTTTCTGGGCTCATAGAATTTATGAGGGAAAAGGAAGGGATAACCAAAGTGTTCTATCTGGTATGATCCTTCTGCAAGGAATCTTAATGTTGCGGCTAATCTTATAATTGGTGGTATGCCATTGTTGTTCTGTGGTCTATTTTTGTCTATTATTTCGTCCAAGACAAATATAAATGCTTGTTTTGAAAGGCGAACAAATTTATTGAGCCTATAGTTTTTATAAAATAATGCAAATTAAACAAATGATAAACACCTTACACAAAAACAGTCACTCGAAGACAGGAAGATCAAAAAGTGAACAAACATTTCTTAATAATTTTCTTGAAATTCTCATTTTTTGAATTTGAGGATTCTTTCTGCTTCCTCGTGTTCAGCATTTATATAAATAACATTAAAGAGTCCAATTTTTAATTTAAATAAATATTTTATTACAAAGTTAATGCATCTCGCAAAAAAACGCAAATGATTTTGATTAAAAAATGGAAATTCACCAGTCAATTTTCTGGAAATGTCAGAATTAGAATTTACGGCTCGCTTCAAATTCTTAAATTGATCAACACGAATCGAGTCGAAAATGAGATATCGAATTAAAATGATTCGCTTCATATTCTCTAATCAGCGGCCGGTTTCGAAATATGGGATTTCGGAATTTTCTAGTTTGTAATTTTAATACGTCAATTTCTGTCTCTCTCTTATCTACGTTTTAAATAACATAATTCTGTATGGAATTTCATAAACAGCTAGTTTTCTTTTATATTCCGTTACTAAATATTATTTCAATATAATCCAGAAAGATATAATTTTCATGACATACTAAATTAAAATTGAAGTTCCAGACTTTCAAATGAAACTTGATAATTGAAATAAGATTTTATATTTATTAAAAAAAAAAACTTTTTGAAAACAATTCACATATAGAAAAGAAAAAAGATTGAAATAATAAATATTTTCCATATTATAATTTTACTTATTAATATTTATTATTACACTTTACGTTCAATATATATTATAAGTGTGTCACGTCACCAATATCAAAAAATTAAAACTTATATAATTGTTGTGAAACTATTTTGTTACAAACAAAAATAACAAATTTATTATTTTAAACAAACCTAATTATAATGATTATGTTTTTTTCAATTAAAGCTTTTTAGTGTAATATTTTTTAGCTGAATTTTCTATTTTGAAACCTGCGGGTGTATTATTTGCTTGCATGCCCTAAGCCAAGGAATAATTACAAGATCATATAATTAATAATAATTAAACACATTTGATTTTTGGACACTTCTGCTTGACCATTAATTATTATTTACTATAAATCTTGCTATAAAAAGTAACAAATTTTATATTTTCATGAGTGGATTTCTTTTATTTTTGACTCCAAAATAAATTTAAAAAAAATTATTATAAAAACGTATGTAGTTTCATCGGGAAATGAAGCATCAAATGATGGAGTTGGACATGAGCGTATGGTACAATCAACACCTGCAAGCCCATTTGATCAACGGCGGCCAGCCTCTTTTGAGGTAATTGGGTCGGCGGAGAGTCTTGTTGGAAGGGTAAGTTTTTTTTTCTTTTAATATGTATTTAAATATTATAATTATAAATCATCGATAAATGATTAAATCGGTGTAATTAAGGAAATGGACTTGTTAAGTAGATATTCTGGTTTTTATTTTTATTGTTGGGGGAGGTTGTGAGAAACTATTTTTTTTTATTTTTTGTAAATTCAATTTCATATTAACTTATAACTATCTTAAAGCTAGAAAAAAATGTTTAAAACTAGAATAATTACCAATAACTGACAACTAGCCCTTTACGGGCGCTCTAAACTAAACAATAACTAATAACTCCTAGAACTAATGTCTTTCCACCTAAAAACTATTTTAATTAAATCTAATTATTTCATTTTATTTTATTTTTCAAGGAAACTTTAAAAAAAACTTGGTATCTTATCATATTTTTTTTTTTTTTTTTTTTTTTTTTTTTTTTACTTATAAACTTAACCTAAATATAGATTAAAAATAATTAAAACTAAATAAAACTAACCTATACTAACTAAAAATAACTTAAACTACTTAAAATATCTAATAATACTTAAAACTACTTAAAAACTAGAACAGCCACAGCAGCATTTTTTTTCGTTTTTTAAATTTTTTTTGTTTATTTTTTATATGCATGCAGACACACAACAACATGCAACCCACCCATATATGTACATACGCACATACATATATGTACGCACATATATGTACAGACACGCAGATACATGATCGTATGTCCCCGCATACATACATATTTTAAAATTTTTTATTTTTTTTTTTTTGGTGCCACCCCGACTGTTCCCTATACCTAATTGCCCTAAATCTATGTAAGTCAGCCAAGATATACCATCTTCATCGACTTTAAATATTATGATGCTGTTCAGAGAGCCACCAGAACTGGTTCTGGACACAGTCCTACTGATCGAAGGCGCTCTTCTCCTTGAGCGATGACGTCTCGACCATACAGGAGTCGCCTATCCACAGTTTTCCGGCTGACGTGGTAGATGAGCGGAACCGCCCCTCCATCCTGTATCAGCCCTCGACTGTCTAAATAGAGGAATGCCTCGGGAGGGATGTAGCCACTTAACCGCGCACTCTCGAAATATTCGTTATTGGGGTAATACGCCCATGTGAGAAACTATACTAACCTCCTAAAACACACTACCACTTCCGTGCAGGCAGTATTCTTTATATACCTTCAGTTAAAATTGGATACCGTCCGTCAGATATTATGTGACCAGAAAGCATATATTCTATGTCCCTATTCTTTCTATTCCACGATTTAAAAGACCTTGGGTTTTTGGCAGGCCTATAACTAAAGTTATTAGATTTTAATTATATGCCAAATACCGTCTATTTTTTAAATCAATATTTATAAAATTTCTTGCCCATCGTGACGGTGCCGTTTCGGTTCTGTGGTTGTAATGTTCTTCAGGGCTGTATAAATAATATTGCCTGTGTCTTAATAAATTGGTTATCAAAACAGCCATATAACATTATTTTAACGGCTGCAACGAGACGAGCCAAGGCGAGACTTTTGTTATACTCGTCTCGGTCCCGTCAACATCGAAAAACTTCAGTCTCGTCTCGGTGTCGGTCACGCCTAACCAAGTATTTTTTTGACGTTTCGATATTTTTTTCCATGTAAAGCGCCTTTCATGTGAGCCACGAACTGCGAATGCGAATACACGTTCTTAAGCAATTTCAAAGGGAAATATCAACTTATTTTTATTTTAAATTTTCAAAAAAGTTAATACAATGATCCTTTTTACAAAATTTTAAAAGAAAACACTGCACACAAATTGTTTAAATATCAAAAAATTATATTTTAATATTTTCTACGCGACCAACAAAAGACTTCTGCGAACTGTTATATTTAAATTCGCAATCCGCAACAACAGGACGCATTCCGCAAATCGGCGAAGAAATAATTCGCTCCAATTTAACTTCAAAAGATAGGGCAAAGCAAGAGAACCAGTTCTGGTGGCTTTCTGAAAGTGATACATTAAGTGGAATAAGATTTTGTCTTGGCCGACTTACATAGATTTAGGGAAATTAGGTATAAAGAACAGTCGGGGTGGCACCAAAAAAAATAAAAAAAATATGTACATGCGGGGGCATATGTGCATACATGTACGAGTATCTATATATATGTGCGTATTAATATGTGTACGTATATATATGTATGGTTGCATGTCTGTATGTGTCTGCTGCGTTTACAAAATATACAAAAAAAATTACAAACCCGAAAAATGCTGCTGTGGCTATTCTAGTTTTTAAGTAGATTTAAGTACTTTTAGGTATTTTTAGGTATCTTAAGTAGCCTAAGTTATTTTTAGTAAATGTAAGTTAGTTGTATCTAGTTTTAATTATTTTTAGTCTAGTTTAAAAATTATATGATACCGAGTTTTTTTTAAATGTGTTTTCTTGGTAAAATAAAAATTAAAATAAATAATTAGAATTAATCAAAATAGCTTTCGAAAGACACTAGTATAAGGAGATACAGTTTAGTTTAGAGCGCCCATATAGGGCCAGTAAATTAGTTGTAAGTTATTGATAATTAGACTAGTTTTAAACATTTTTGTCTAGCTTTAAGATATTTTTAAGTTAATATTAAATAAAATGAATTAAAAACAAGAAAAAAAGTTTCGAAATTGGTTTGCACCAAAATGCGTTCAAAACAATTTTATTTAAAAAAAAAAGTGGTTTTTATGCAGTTAAATAATTTTTAATTATTATGATTATGTGGTCAAAAGGAGACATAATCTACATGTCCATCCAATTAACATGAATAGACGCAATGTTTTTCGTACGATGATTACCGACTCTTATAAAATGTACAACATTTACACACTGCAAATTATATTATTTAGGGGAATTTAGTTAAATTCGTTCACTTAAATGTATGTTATGCCCGTGGTCTGGCCAGTAATAATTATAATAATGATAATAATGCTCATTGTAGTTTGACAGCTGTGGTGTGACGTCATCGTCAACTGGTTCGGATATAAGATGAAAGAAAAGAATACCATTTCATTGCATTGTTTTTTTACTTTTCTATTCTTACAGTTAATTTCACTTAAAAATTACTATTTTTTACACTTATAACTAGAGGCACAGCTTCAGCATTTTTAAATGTATTTCCAGGAACTTGCCTTCTGTGTGTAGATGTTCCTTATTGTGTTTAATAAAAATATTTTCCAAAAGTCTAACATTTTCAAGGAATGTATCGCTTGGTTTCTTAAGTCCACTCTCCGACTTTTCATCCACCCAAGTAAACTATAGGATCTCGCACCAGAAGAATATAGGGACATTGCTGAAGATTCCAGTTCCATGATTCTTAGTTCCTTGCTGCCGTTGTATTCAACCCTATTTTAGAAAATAGAATAAAATAAAATATTATTTTAGGTAACTCAAAATGATTTCCAAGTATATCTTACTCTGTTTGGGTGCTACCATTTGTGTAATACAAACAATCCTCCTGATCATGGTCTCCACAAAATGCTTGCTCTTGTGGATTTTCGGGGACAAAGTTAGTTGTCGAGGGTTTGTGGTAACTATAGGTATTAAACGTTGTTAAATATATAATAAAGGACAGTTTATTTCAAATTATTACTTTTCGAAAGCAGCTAGACATTCATTAATGATCCTTTTATTTCTCTTTTTTCTTGTCTCTCGAAGATTGCTCAGGTTCATTTGGCAAATTTTTTGATGGTACTGGTTCTTTCCTTATAGCTCTCTTATTTTCAGGAACAGTTAGAAGTATATCTTTAAGTGCATAGTCGCTTTCAACAAAATCTTCTGACCAAACACCACTGCTTTTTAAAGAATAATATTTTTTATTACCACAAGCACAAATCCACAATTTTCACATTTTAGTGTCTTTCGGGAGATAGTGAAATTTTAATTTTATTTCATTGTTATTTCTGTCCTATGAATTATAACAACAGAAAATAACACACACGACCATTTTCAAATTTTAAAATTCACTTTTTAAACGCAAAAACAAATAAAATAAAAAAAAAACAATTGATAAATTACAATTAATGACCTCGCTTGCTAAACTAGCAGAACACGATGACGTCACATTATAAGCCAGATGGCGAAGTGGGTGTATCTAATGAGCATATCTTATCATCTGTTTATCCTGCTTCAGAATTTGCGACCATTACCAATTTGCACTCAGAATTCGCTGCTCATATTAAAGATTAAAGGCGCTTAACACCTAATAGTCTTAGTCACATTTTTCCGGAGGGGTTGCCAGCCCTAATTATTTTTAATAAAAATTATAAAAAAAAATATGTTGACATGTAATAATATTTATTTAATTCAAAAAAAAACAGATTAATTCAAATCCGTAATTTGGATTACGGTTATTTAAAATTTGAAGGACAGGACGTACAAATCATTTATCGGGATCAAAATGTTATTATTTCGTATAATTAACTTAGGTTCATATCTTGTATTTATAATTATTACAGGTGCTAGCTGCTGAAGGCCTTGGCAAATATTGTGATCCTGATTTTGTTGCTTACACATCGCGTGAAATGCAAGAAGCTCTTGATATGACTAGAGAGGAAATGGACATGGCTGCCCATCAAATCCTCCTGCACGAACGTTCCGGTAGTTTACACAGCGGCAATGGTCTCAAAAATAATGATAGTAACACTCGTGGCTTATCTAATTTAACGGAGTATAGTTCCATAAATACTTCAAGCCGCCGCCAATCTAATCAATTGCTACCGCCGATATCATCGCCAACATCAAATTATCCCTATCAGCAACAACAACAATTGCTGCCAGATAATCAATTAGCAATGTCTACAGGAAGTATTGGAAATCACAGCATTTGCAGCACTGGTGGTAATGATAGACCAACCATAGGACGAGGAGGTGGGCTGGCAATAAAAGGAGGAGAAGGTAAGTCATCCCCTCAAACAATTATAAATAGATGTCGCAACTCATAGCATTTGCTGAGTATTGACAAGGAATTGTGACTTTTGTTAATTTAGATAAATCTTTAAATTTTCTAAGTAAAAATTGTTTTATTTTGTGTAACACAAAATTTAAATAATATATACATGTTTATATATATATATATACATATATACAACCTTTGTTTCCTATATACCTTATAAAAAAAACATGCAAATGCGGATTTTATTTATATATTACTCATACCATAAGGAAAAAATTAAAAGAAACTAGATAACACTTTTGTAAGAATGTTGTTTGGATTAAGAAAAAGTAAAAACTTAAAAAAAATAATATATAAATTGTCATATGTATTAAACATTTTTTTCCAAACATAAACCTTAAAATATAATTTTTATTTAGGTACTAAAAAAAAAAAGCTTTAAACAAGAAACAATGTTGAAAATTCTAACAAAATATAAAAATGTTTAATTTTTTAATCGTTTTAATTTCAATTAAAAAAAATACCTACCGTGTGAAATATTTACGTTTTTTTTTATAGATTGTTCGTTTGTTTTTCTATAGATAAACTTAAAATAAAAATAAACAACTCATTCTTTTTCAATTTACCCCTTTTATATTGTCTATTAAATTATTGTTTAAATAATTTAATAGTCAATAATTGCTAATGATTTATATTATGTAGGAAAAAAATTATAAAAAATAAAAAAAAAATCCTTATACGAGTATATGTACGTATAAAAAGAAAAATATATTTTTCTTATTAATTAAACCATTTTCATTAGTTATTATATGTTGATAGAATTAAAATAATATTAAATATTGAAACCAAAAGAGAAAAAACTTATTTAAAAGAAAAACAACAGAGACTCAACTATTTAAGAAAAAAAAAAAAACTAAAAGGTAAATGAACTTAATAAATTTTTTCTATTTGTTTTAAATATTAAAAACAATTTTAATTACAAAAAAAATTAAAACAAAAATATAATAAGAGATAAGATAAAACAGAAACTAAGTGCCTAAAGAAATAAAATAAAAGTGGAATTATAAAAAAAATCCCACTACACATTTAGATGAAATTAAGAAAAAAAAACTGAAACTAAACTATAGAAAAATACCATAACAATTATTGTCGTAAAATTTATAGATATACGTATGAAACTCACAAGAGAAAAACCTCCATGCCAAAATAATCATAGTAATAAAATTAAATAATATATTAAATGTATATACATATACATATGTAATTCCATACATAAATAATTAAAAACCAAATGAATCACGATTAGAAATTTAATTAAATCTAAATCAGCTGTGGTATTTATATCCACAAAAAACATACCAATCTGCAAAAACTACTAGCCTAACAGAACTTGATGAAAACAAAATACATACATACTATAGTAGGGGTTCCATTTGAGCAACCAAAACAAGAACGTTAGCTAACGAGCCTGCGACATCGACAAAAAAGTTCTCAATAGCGAATATACATATATATAATGTTACCGTTAAATTGGTCCGACCCGTTTAATTCGAATTAAACCCCATTTCGCACCTTAAAAGTTGCCCCCAGTTTCATATACCCCGTTTATATGAGTGAATTGAGGAATCGAATCGAATTGAGATTTCGATTCAGGTATATGGCCTCGTGGGATCGGAAGATTGAATTAAAATGGAATCGAAGTGACAATTTGAGTTTACAGAATAAACAACAAAAACATGCAACTGAAAAAAATACAAAGAAAACGGAAACCCACTGAACACAAGAGCACACTATTGGTGCACACACACACCAAGAATCAGATGTGAATTCAATTCTTCAATTCCTCGATTCAGGTATATAAATACATTTGCAATTCGATTCAGCTCTTCTAGTGGGATCGGATCGAGTAATCCCATTTTAATGCGATTCAAGTATACAAAGACCTAAATCCTGATTCAATACCGATTCAATTCTCCATATAAACGTAGTAATAGTGCAAATTAGTTTTAAACCTCAGATCAACAATTTATTCGGTTTTCACAGTGTCGTGAACTGAGTTTTTTTGTTTCAGTTAAATGAGTTTATTCTGCCGTTTAAACTCCGGTTCGGCGTCTTTAATCACTTTTCACTACGGTGACATTTCAATTTGACAACTGGCTTTCTTAGAATTGTGTTTTTTGAAGACGGAGTAGTATTTACAAGGAACATTTTATTTTTTTCAGAAAATAATTGTTAACAAAAATGTTTGTATCTTCATTTTTCCTTTTTAATATTATTTTATTTATTATTTTCTTTTCGCTATCGCTGACCAAAATCAGAATAATAACTGTACTTTGAAACAAAATAAATCTTTCTCGCTTGTTAACAGCACCAAACATTTATTGTTGTTTCGTCCGTTCTTTGTGTTAGAGAGAGAGAGAGGAAGAAGACAAGGACAGAAAGCTGGAAATGCATTAAAGTTATGCACTGAACACCTTACGAAAAATGGTGCCAAATCTTTTTCATAAAATCTAGTTAAACGAAGTTTAACCGATCTTAACATCAGATTTATTGTAAAACCGGACGGCTTAAATCAAAAATTTAAACTTAATTTAAGGTTCAGCTGCTCCAAAGTTTAAACTCCCACTGTGAAACTGAAGGTTAATGTGCACAACTGTATGCTGCCCCGCTAAATAAGAAAAAATAAATTTCGTTTAACTAAATAATTACTTATCAAATAAATTTATATTAATTGATTTAAATAATATGTCCAGCCGCTTCATTGAAATTGTACTTATTGCTTTTAATAGATTCTTGATTTTCTTACAAGTGAATATTTATCATATGTTCAGCATGGTTTCGTCTCCGGTAGATATAATGTGACCAATCTGACCTTATCACTTCGTACGACACTAATACGATGGAACAAACATTTCAGGTAAACGCAGTTTAACTTTAGCAAAGCCCTTGATTCGGTACCAAACACTTTTAAATAAACTAGTTATCCTCGACATATTTATCTTGTAGAACACAACGAGTTGAGATAGAGGTACATATACAAAGGATTGAATTGGTTGACTCGATCTTTGAACATTATAAATACCTTTATATATACCGACGATCTGAAACTATTTTTAAAAAAAATCGAGTTTAAATGATTGTCAACTTATTCAACCTGACATTGATTCTCTGTCAAATTGGTGTCACATTCACATCAATGGCATTAAATTGAATACAAAAACAAGTGTAATGCTATTTTTCTTCAGAAAATCTCAATGTCTGCTATTTAACTAAAATTGAATCTGAACTTTAAATAGGGTGTCAAGTATTAAAGACTTAGGTGTTATTCTCGATTACCATCTTTCTTTTGAAAGTCTTTTCGATTATTTGGTTCCTAAGGCCAACTCGTTATAGGGCAAGTTTTGCATTATATTTTGAAAAAATAAAGGTACTTTCCATAATTTTTTTGTCATCTAAAACTGAATCATATCGAAAACGGCTCTAACGATTTTGTTAAAAAAAAAAACTGCACTCTATAGGTATATTTTACATTTTGGTGCAAACATTTTTTGTTTACATATTTTTTTATTAACGGTACCTGCCATACATATATGTTGTTTTTATTTTCGACTGTCTCATAAACGGCTCCACGGATTTCGATAAAACATGTATATAGAAGGTCATTCGAATTTGAAATAATACTGCATACCAATACTTTTTTGGGACTACAAAAAAAAATTGAAAATTCAATATTTCGAAAACGGGTGGACAATTTTTCGTAATATTATGTTTTTAAATTTGTATTGTTAAATACTTAAGATTAAAATTGCCATACCAATATTTTTTTTTATAAAAAAACGACTACAAATATATTTTTAGCCAATTCTACTCAGAATCTTGTGCTTAAGATGTGATCGGACATAAGTGCAAATACTTGCGATCCAGTCGTGCATATTATTTATTTCGTATCGCGTCTCCCACAATTCGATTTCCACAATCATTCTGTCCATTTTCTTGTCTAATTGTTTAAAATAAAACATAAAAAGACCCCAAACGCTTAAGAACTTAAATCAATAAAACAAAAATCACACGATCCGCCACCAAATGTGCCCAGAATTGCATATTCACACTAAACTTAACATTGAGAGAAGCGCAAAGTAAAATACAAATAAATAGAGACTAAAAAAAAACAAAAAAAAATTAAACCTGGTCGTAATTTCTTTAAGAAAATTCCAAAAATTAAAAACATAAATTTTTTTATTGGACGTTTCAAAATAATGGGGGGCCAAGTGTATTTATTATACATAAAAAAAATTACTTATAAGAATGTACATATACAATAAAAAAAAAAAATAAAACAATAAGTGACAACCAAAGAAGCGCACAAAACAGCAAAAATAAATAAATAAATACAGATCCATAAAATAAAGTTTATTCCAAATTATTTTTTATTTAAGTATGTGTGTACCTACCTACCTACCATTATGTAGCTATTAATCACTTCAGCAATAGGCGATAAATTGTAAATTTTGAACATACATAGATATTGTAACACCGAATGCTTAAATAATTTTATTTAAAAAAAGCAAAATAAGCAAACAAATTTCAATGTATATTTATGTAATACTATGCGAAGAGAATATTAAAACAAAGTTAAACATTTACTATACGGATTAAGAATTGACTTGAAATTGTTTGATTATTTTAAGTTTGGCTGACTAGTGGAACAAAAATTCAAAAGGAATTATATCCGCAACTACCAAATGTCATTTTGAATTTCATAAAAGCCAGGTTTAAAGTGCAATGTAAGATTTTGCACTAAATAGAAAATAAACTAAGAAACAAAACAAACTATTTTTTTTTTAAATTCCTTTTTTTTAAACAAAATAAACATATTTGTAACGAATATTATCTAAAATACCATAAATACAACAAAAATAAAACATTTAAATAAAAATGAAGTGTAAGAAAAGAAAAAAAATAGATTATATGACATCATATACTCGTAAATATACTCAATTACTTTTAATCTTAAGATCTCTTTAATATTTTTTTCTATACCTAAAAAAGAAAAAATATTTATAAAAATCACAAAAGTAAATAAACAGAACTATTTGCAATACACAATAAATAAACATTAAACAAAAATACATTAAATAATTCCTGTAAATATTAAAACAAAATGAAATTCACAAAAACCTAAATGTTTAATAGTTTCAAATTAAAATTAACAAGAAAACCTAGTTCAATCTAATTAAATAAAAAAAAATCGTTAGCTGTCTAAGTTCCAGAAATATAAAGATGTGAATATAATTAATAAAATTTATTGGAAACTGTATTGTAAAGAGATTATATACATAAAAATATATATTATTGAATGTTATAAAAAAATAACTTGTACTTTTATTCAATATTATGGGCTATAGATTGAAGCTGGTAGACTTCGTTTATTACTTTTTCAAGCATTTGTAGCCTGTGGCCGAATTTCGTGTATTAAGTCTTGATCATCATCACAAGAGCGATAACCGGCGCGGCGTCTAATAGGGTGGCGCACGAATCGTGCTACAATAAGAAATTTAAATAACTTTTTTTTTATCGATGTATTTCATTAATTTTTTTTATTGCATTAAAAATTAAATTTTGTTTTAAATAACTAATGGTTTTTAAAGACGATAGACCGCAAATGACCTCCACGCTTATCCAGGCATATGCGGCACCTGATCAGAAAATTGTTCATTGAGGCCTGAAGGGTTGAAATTGGGATCGCCTCAATTATTGTCTTAATGGACTGCTGCAATTCAGTCAAATTCCTGGGTTTCGTTTTGTACACTTCCTGGTTGATATAAGCCCATAAAAAAAGTCTGGTGCAGTCAGGTCAGGCGACCTTGGGGGCCAGCGGAAAGTGCAATTTCTGGATATCAATTTGTTTGGGAATTTTCGTTGGAGCTCCGCCAAAACTTGTGTGGCTACGTGTGCACTTGATCCATCTTGTTAAAACCAAATCCTGCTGAAAGGGATACGTCTTCGGCGAAGTTCTGGGTAAAAAAAACTCCTTCAACATCTTTAAATAACGGTCCCCATTGACAGTTTGTGTTACACCGTTTTCTTCAATGAAGTATGGCCCGACAATACACCTTGATGAAACGGCGTACCACTCAATGACTCGTTCTGGGTGTAGGTCCGTCTGCTGGACCATTTCTGGATTAGATTCACTCCATATACGGCAATTTTGCTTGTTAACATTGCCGTTTAAGTCAAAATGGGCCTTATCAGACATGAACAAACAATTTATCAATGTCTTGTCTTCTTCGGCCATTGCAATCATTTTTCGGCAAAATTACAGGCGAGCAGGCAATTCCAGAGGGTTTAACTTGCTGGTAATTTGGAATTTGTACGGAAACAAATTTAAGTCATCGTGAAGTATCCGTTGTAATGACCGTTTGCTAACTCCAATTTGGCCCGATAAGTTTCAATTGTATTCTAGTATTTTCACTCAGGTTCGAAAATAAAACCTATTTCCATTTTAACGACTTCAAATTATTTACTTCCGACCTAATTAAACACCACTTTTCTTTCTAACACATTGAACGCTTTATTATTCCACTTATAATAAAAGAATACCAATTACAAACTTATATCTTTTCTTAAAACCAACTTTACACTTGCGCTTTCAAAAATAAACTGTCCCGTTTCGCATTTAGTGGAGCGGTATTTATACTTGTTTAAGCTTTCTAGATATACCTTGTATGTTCTCGTCAACCGGTGCCAGCAAGTTCCTTTCCAATAGCTTATTTGGTTTGCGTCTTCTACTATTGTATGAAAAGTCTCCACCAATGGGATTAGGTATGTAGTTTGTAGAATACTTCAGTTGTTGTTTTGGTTAGTTTGTAGTATACTTTCAGGGTTTTGTTTTGGTTATAGTTTGTAGCATACTTTCAGGTATATGTCTAGTATAAAATCGTCCGTTAGGAATTCAAAAGCAATCAGATAGTACAATTCGTTACATTGCCCCCCGCTTACGATTGTTCGGCCCGAACAAATCCAGTTTTCCCATCACCGTTATATCGATGCAACCGGTCGCAGTGTACTAGATTTTGTTTACCTCTAGCCCCTTTCCGAATACGGTAAGCGACATCATTGATCTTAGCATAGACATTATAAGGGCCTTTCCAATTTTGCTGAAGTTTCGGAGATAATCCTTTTTGGCGGTGTGAATTGTAAAGCCACACAAGAACTCCTGCCTCAAATCATGTTATAGTTGCTTTTATGTCGTATAGTGTTTTCATTCGATCGCTAACTACCTTTGTCTTGGTCCTTGTTCTTTCGTGAATGTCAATAAGCCAGTCACTGAGGATATCCACATATTCCTCTATCCTATGAGGCGCATTTGTCGGGCACCAACATTTAACTTCACTCGGCAGTTTTATTGTTGTTCCAAACAGAATTTCCGATGGTGTATGTCCTGTTGAACTGTGTACTGCACTTCCATAGGCCATCAAGAATAATGGAATGTGTCGATCCCAGTCTCGTTGGTTGTCCCAACAACCTTGGAAAGATGTTCTTTGAGGGTCCTATTAAAACGTTCAACCATCCCATCCGAATGTGGGTGAAGTGGTGTTGTCCTCGTCTTTTTAATGCCAAGAAGCAAGCAAACCTCCTGAAAGATGTTAGATTCGAAATTCCTCCATTGGTCCGAAT
Source organism: Philhelius pedissequus (assembly GCA_910595825.1). Taxonomy (NCBI): domain Eukaryota; kingdom Metazoa; phylum Arthropoda; class Insecta; order Diptera; family Syrphidae; genus Philhelius; species Philhelius pedissequus. The sequence goes on along the minus strand of OU343164.1, from coordinate 19,926,043 downwards.
GGAGTTTCAAAGGTACACCGAATGTGCTCACCCTATTGAATACAAGCTGGTCGGCTATTGTTTTGGCCTCTAGGTTTGGGATGGCAAATGCCTCTGGCCATTTGCTGAAGTAATGCATGACTACGAGAATGTATTTGTTTCCGCTGACAGTTTCAGGGAAATGCCCTGCGATGTCCAGTGCAATCCTCTCAAAGGGTGCTCCCACATTGTACTGCTGCATTTTACTTTGAATTTTCCGGCCTGGCCCTTTGCTTGCAGCACAAGTGTCACATTTACGGCACCACTTTTCGACATCGATTTTGGCATGGAGCCAGTAGAACCGCTGACGCACCTTTTCCAGTGTCTTGTTAACACCCTAATATTCCCCAGAAGCTCCGTCGCATTTTTCGGAGAACATCATTGACTTTGGACCGATGTACGATTAGCTGCATCACATAAGATTTGCCATCTGCGGATTCCCACTTACGTCGTAGTGTCCCTTCTTGCACATGGAGTGAGTCCCACTGTGCCCAATATGCTTTGAGAACTGGCTCATATCACAGATTTCACTCCATTCTGGTTTTTCTTCTGGTTCTTTCCATGCAAGAATGGGTTCGATATCCGAGGCTTGTTGTTGGGCCGTTCTCAATTCTTCGTCGTTCCAACCGTAAATGGGATCAACTCTTAGCCTCTGAATGGCAGTTATCTCCTTTTCTTCTTGGCGTGTGCAATGCTTGCAATCGTGTTTGCATGGTCGCTGAGATAATGCATCTGCGTTTGAGTGCAGTTTTCCTCGCCGATGCTGAATCTGGTAGTCGTACGTCTGTAGTCTCTTGATCCACCTTGCTACTTGACCTACTGGGTTCTTGAAGTTTAATAGCCAATTAAGTGCTCCATGGTCTGTTCGCAGGAGGAATTTCTGTCCATAGATGTATTTATGGAAGTGCTTCGTGGCCAATATGAGAGCTAGAAGTTCCCTCCTAGTCACACAATAATTTCTTTCAGGCTTCGAGAGTACCTTGCTGTAGTAGGTGACAACTTTTTCTTCTCCGCCATGAACTTGGGACAGTACAGCTCCCATTCCAACGTTGCTCGCATCAGCGTCGATGATAAAAGGTTTATCTGCAGTCGGATAGGTTAGCACAGGGGCGTTACATAAGCGCACCTTCAGTTCCTGAAAACTTTTCTCGCACTCACCTGACCATTTGAATGTTTTCCCCTTTTCTGTAAGCTGATGTAAACTCTTAGCGATTCCAGCAAAATCGTTCACAAAACGGCGACAATACGTGGCTAGACCAAGAAAGCTTCGGAGTTGATGTTTGTCTTGAGGTAATGGCCAGTTCTTGGCGGTGTCAACCTTTTCCGGATCAGTTTTTAGTTCATCGGACGAGATAATATGCCCCAGGTATTTAACTTCGGTCTTGAAAAGCGCATTTATCTGGATTTAATTTAAGGTGAGCTTCTCGAAATCTTTTGAATACGGCTTTGAGGTTCTCGCAGTCCTAATCAAATGTTTTTTCCCTACACGATGATATCGTCCAGGTAAACAAGGTAAGATTTCCAAGTTAGTCTTCGCAAAACGCACTCCATCAAACGCTCAAATGTTGCCGGTGCGTTACATAGTCCAAACAGCATTGCCATAGACCATTTGCTGTGGAGAAAGCTGTCTTCTCCCGATCTTCTGGGTGGATTTCTACCTGCCAGTAGCCACTTTTCTAGTCTAAAGTGGAGAACCATTGAGCTCCTTCCATTGCATCCAGAGTATCGCTAATTTGGGGCAGAAGGTAACTGTCTTTCTTTGTCACATCGTTCAGCCTACGGTAGTCCACACAAAATCGAGTGCTTCCATCTTTGTTCTTGACAAGAACCACAGGTGATGCCCAAGGGCTTTTTGAATTTTCGATTAGCCCATCTTTCTTCATGGTCATTACCATTTTTTCGACTTCTGCTTGTTTAGCCAATGGGAGACGTCTTGCTGGTTGACGAATCGGTCTCACGTCTCCTGTGTCGATTCGATGTTACACAAGCTGTGTTCGACCATACTGCGCGTTTGGTGAGAAGATGTCAGCGTACTCATGAAGAAGGCTATCAGCAATACTAAGCTAATCTTCACTTAGATTGGATGACTTGAAAATTTTAGCTTTTATGCTCTTCAAATGTTCGGGGCTCACCGACTTCTGGCTGTCCACTTCTGTGATCTTTGTTATTGCTGACAGATTCACATTTCCCAATTACATCTCCTTTTCTGAGCTTAACTTCGTACGGTTTGATGTTCAATATCCGTACAGTCACCTTGTTGTTCTTTGGTGCGACCAGTGTTTTCCCTACAATAAAGTTTTAGGAACATTGCTCAGAGTCTGGTTCCACCACTTCTGAACAAGGAGGCAAACATATGTCTTCTTTAATTAGAACAGTCCTTAGAGTTGATGAGTTTTCATTGCCGTAGATCATAGGAATTTCTATATTTCTGTACTTAAGAACTTGCTTACCGATATCCAGAATAATAAAGTCGACTCCAATGATACACTCGTCACATACATCTGCTACTAGAAATAGATGTGCAAACTCCAAGTCTGGTAATCGGATCTTCAGGCGAACTTCTCCGTACACTCTTGCTGCCTCTCCTGTTGCTGTTTTCAAACGGTAGCTATTGGTGTTGTGTAGCCATGTCGTGTTGACCAAGTCTCTTCGCACCATTGAAGCAGTGGTACCAGTGTCAATAGTTGCCACTTGTTTGCTTTTGTTAAAATTGCCTCTACTGCCAGACTTTTGTTGTTGCGTTTAGTCTGTGAGACCTGGATGGTAGTTCTGGGGCCATCGATACCAAAACCACTTTCTGCCCCACGAAGTTGGTTCTTACTCGTTTCCCGTCTGGGAAAACAGGGCAATCAGGAGTGTTGATTGTATTTCTAGATTGTTCTCTAGTGTTTCTCTGTCCAAAACGTTACCATGGAGCTCTTTTTGGTGGCAATCCGTAATGGCGTTGGAGAAGTCCGGTCTTGTTACAATTCCAGCATCTAGAAGCTCCATTTCCTATACTTCTTTGGAACTCAGTTCTCTGACAAGAGCACTCCTCAACTTCTAATTCTCTTACCCGGTAAACTCCTCGAGAAGCTTGTTCTGCTGCTGCCATAGCCTAAGCGAACGCTAAAGCTTCGGGAAGAGTACGTTTTCCAGCAGTTCGGATTGCTCGCTGAAGGTTTCTGTCAGAAACGGACAAACGCTTCCGTTGAAAATGATTTCTTCTCCTGCGGTTGGATATGCCAGGTGTGCCAGTCGTTCGATGTCTGCTTGGCGTTGCTGTATGCTTTCACCACTTTTCTGGACTCTGGTATTGGGTTGGACTCGGAATACTTCTTGCATATGGCCATCTCCAAAACATTTGTCAATAGCTTGAACAAGAGCACTGAAGTTTCCATTCTTGTTTGCTGGAAAACTTGCCTTCGTCGTCCCAGCCATTTGTTGTTACGGCTGCCTCAAATTGCTTTTTATAGATCGACCAAGAATTTTGTCCATCAAAGGTTGGTGGATGCATTTCTTTTCTCTTTGGACAGTCGCCAGAACTTTCTCGAAACTTTATTTTTCTGACTTTGTCCAATTCCTTTGTTATATTTTCAATTTTGTCTTCCACTTTCTCAAACTTTCCATGAACATTTTCAAGCTGTGCGTCTACTTTCGAAAATTGCTTTTTGACGCCTTCCATGCGTTCGTTAAGAGCAATGCATTTGTTCTCAAATGCAACTAGCTTACCTTCAATTAGGTTTCTCTGATCTTCTAGAAGGTTCTTCTGCTCATTGCGTTGTTCCTCAAATCGTTCGAAAAGATTCTTTTGCTCGTTATTTTGTTCATCAAATCGTTCGAGAAGATTCTTTTGCTCGTTCCTGTGTTCATCGCGTTGTTCTTCAAATCGTTCGAGAAGATTCTTTTGTTCATTCTTTTGTTCATCAAACTTTGCGAGCATAGCCGCCATAATATTGGAGAAGTCAAAACCAGTACTTACTTGTTCTTCCCACATTTCAGTGTTGAATTTAAATGTTTCTGGATGTTCCTCTTTTTGTCTTAACTGTTCTTGCAAACAAATAATAAGGTCATTTTTCGATCCAACAGTAGGAAGACCTCGTTTGTTTAGTTCTGCCTTGAGTTCGACCAAATTTAAGTCGTTCAGGGTCTTACCCATTTTTCTTTAGTCACTTTACTTATTAAAATACACGATACACAATATTTTTTTTTTATAATAAGTTTTATTCCACTTTTCTGTAGTATTTTCAATCGGGTTCGAAAATAAAACCTATTTCTTTTTTAACGACTTCAAATTATTTACTTCCGAATTAATTAAACACCACTTTTCTTTCTAACACACTCAACGCTTTATTATTCCACTCTTTTCTTACAACCAACTTTACACTTGCGCTTCCAAAAATAAACTGTCCCGTTTCGCAGTTAGTGGAGCGGTGTTTATACTTGTTTAAGCTTTCTAGAAATATCTTGAGAAAGTTCTCGTCAACCAGTTCCAGCAAGTTCCTTTCCAGTAGCTTATTTCTTTGGCGTCTTCTACTATTGTATGAAAAGTCTCCACCAAGGGAAATAGGTATGTAGTTTGTAGCGTACTTCAGTTGTTGTTTTGGTTAGAGTTTGTAATAACTTTCAGGGCTTTTTTTTGTGGCATACTTTCAGGTATTAGGTCTAGTATAAAATAATCCCAGGAATTCAAAAGTAATCAGATGGTACAATTCGTTACAGTATCGTGAACCCGAACATTGGTATCTCGATGATACGGTCTTCGTTCGATGCTTCCAGATTCGGAAAACATGTTCACCAGCCTGATAACGGTCCATCTACTCGGGGGCGTGCCGCCAAACTCCAGCCAAAATTCCCTTTGGACGGAAATTACGGACTGCAAAGAATGGTATCGCTGCGCTATCCAAATCCCTTTTTCAGTATCCCAGGTATTCATTTTGATAAATCTAATTTGGGGGTGGCCATGGCGCGATAGTTATGTGCTCGCCTGCCAACCTCGTGGTCGCAGGTTCGGTTCCTGCCGTTGTCTATGTCTTCTTATATTCCATTAAAACCCAATTCTAAAAATTGTCATAAAATAAGTTGCTGCTTTGCTCATTACACGCTGTTTAGGCATAACACTAACAACATGTGATTGAGTAAACCAGCATACCCATAAAATATGACAACGAAATAAATAAAATAAAGCGAATTATAAGGGACATAAATAAATAAGACACGGTAATTCTCTCCGCATTAGTTCAGCCGCCATCCCTGGAGATAAATCTGAGACAACAATTATATTTGGTCTCAGAACATAGCGCCACACATCTTTCCTATCCTTCTTTCTCTTCTTCCACCGGATGCCCGCGCTGTGTTAAGAAAAACATATAAAAGGGTATTCATAATCCCTTGAGCGCGTGCAAAGTTATATAAAAAAAAAAAATAAATCTAAATAGTAGCCTATAAAATAAAAAAAAATAAGCCGAATACTCACACTGGAAAAAAGTTATTACGTTTTATTTTTGTAGCACGATTCGTGTGCCACACTGTATCCTGACCTCCTTCAAAAATTCTCTCCACGTATCCCGATCGGGACCCGATGTCACCCGGCTGAGCACCCCAAGTCTTCATTCATCCTCGTCTTCGCACTACGCCATCTTCAGCGTAATAATAGTCAAGAAAAATTAGATAAAAAAATTACGTTCCTTCAAAAAAATTTCAACAAACTGCATTTATTGGAGAGCTTAATTTGTACGTACTAAACATTTCGTAAAAAGAACCCTAAATTTGGAGCGGTCAAGAATTTAAGAGGAGGGTGAGAGGAAGGGGTATAGGTAATTACTACCAGTGTTGATTTCGTTGAAATTGCTGATGGAATTTGATTTTTTTTTGACACACCCTTTTTTCCCTTCATATTCTGGCTCAGGTACTACCATTGCCAATTTCGTAAAAATCGGTCCAGAAACAACGCAGTTGACCATTTTTCGCCCCACCTTGTGCTTGGAAATATATTTTTTTTTTCATAATTCTATCTCAGCTACTACCGGTTTCAATTTCGTTGAAATCGGTCAAGAAACCGAAGTTGACAATTTTTTGCCAAATATGCAGATTATTTTTATAAATAAAATGCACGAATGGATCGTACAAACTTGCTCTTGTAGCTAGTTACAGTGTAACTCACTGACGCTGTTGGTAGGTAGCTGGTCTAATATAGTTATCCTATGCAGATTTAAAGCCCATGTAGGTAATATTACCCTGATTCTTAGTATAATGAATTGTCGAATGCATGATTCAAGGAATAGTTAAATAGGTACCTACAAATATATATTTAAACGGATTTTAATTATGTAAATTAGGAGGGTAATAATGTAAATATGTACAAGTACATAAATGTATATAATGAAAGTGAATGGTATATAGGTGGGAAAAATCGTTTTTTAAATTTATTTAAACTGCCAAAACCATCACTTTAATCAGTTTTTCGGAAAAACGAAGAACGACATTAGATGCCACGGATCAATGAAAATTTTATAAAAAAGTATCTCGAAAATTGTTTGACGGGTTTTGATGAAATCCTGTTTTTTATTTTTCGTTTTTTGAAAACAAAATTCTTTTGAAATTTTGGTATGCAGCTTTGTAGAGTTTATTAATATACATATGACTATAATATTTAAAATAATGTTTTTGATTACTTTTAAAAATATTGATTTGTCAAAAAAAAAATTCAAAAATTAATTTTAATTATATACAAAATGCTATTTAAAATTATAATATTCAGAATTAGTTTGGCTACCTAGATCTTCTGAGATGTAAAATTTGACAGAAATGCAATGTAACGTTACCGAGAAAGCCAAAAATTAAAAAAAACCGTTATATGAAAGGTACCGTTAATAGACTTTTCCTGTAAACTTAGTTTATATCAAATGATAGCTATTACCAACAAAAAAATTCTCAAAATTTTTTATAAAAATCTTTGAAGCCGTTTTAGAGAATAATAAGATTTTCCTTCAAGGTCATATGGCAGGCACCGTTATTTTTAGGCCTAAAAATTAAATTTCAATTTCCCCTCTGAGGAATACCAATATAATTACACACACTAAATTTGAAGGTAATCGCTTAAACCGTTTAGGATGTAGCTCGTTATAGATACAGATGGACAAACTGATAGACAGATAGACAGACATTTTTTGGCGATCACTTTTTTAGGCTTCTCTATGATCGTAATGTCATGTTTGATTGTTAGAAGTTTTTTTTTACGAATGCATAACTTGCCTTATAGTGCCTATAATCCAAGTAAAAAATCAAAATGACCAGGCATCACAGCAGGCAGTTGGCAGGAATTTTTGACAAATGTGTGCTTCTAATTTTTATAAAAATTCTGAAATTCTACCGGGGGTAGGTATTTTATTGAATTTTCATTCAAATTGAAGTCTCCAGTGCATTGAGCACTTTTTTTAGGGTTGGCTAAGTTTTATCGCCGTCGTCTTTAACAGAGTCACGTTTTACCGTGGCACGTTTCACCGCGCCATCCTACTTTTTCAATACGAATTCAATACGTTATACCGGCCCTGTATTAATTGTTGCTTCCCATACATTTGGTCACTCGATCGCATGAGAATTAACACGAACGAAGTTTTTCTTCGTTCGCCATCTGCGTAAGGCTTCCCTGCTTTGAAGAATATGTATCTAGAAAAATATTAAAGGAGGAATTATATTCGAATTTCTTCAGTTTACATCATTCACACATTCAGTCAGCGACAGCGAAAGGACACACACGTATCTTTTTATACGCACGCACGAAAACAATACAAACTACCAGTGGCGAGGCGTCATTATGTTCATTTCGTTCATGAACGCCCAACTTTTGGTCATATTCTACACATTCTTTCGTCAGCCTAACCACCCGTATATTTGTTTGACTTGTCCCTTAATTTGAATTAATTTCGTACAATCTTTTCCAGTTTTCAACTCGTGCAACTCTTGTATGTCCTCAATTTATATCTAAACAAAAAAATCACTGGTAGCAACATCAACATTCTCTCTCATTTAATATAAACTCGTTCGCATCAATTGAAACGAAATGTACTCATTGGAAGTAGGTATACACAAAAAAAAAGCTCATATACTTGTTGCATCCATTTCGTTCATCTTATTCCGCAACGGAATGTATCCACTGAAAGCATTCACACAAACAAGAAAAGTATAGCCGAATAATATGAACCAAGTCGTTCAAATTAGCGGTGAACGAATTCAAGTTGCTCAAAGTTCTTACACATGGATATGGGATGTGTAGACACAAAGTGATAATAATCATGTGACTACACATATGTATATGGGATAGTTTTTGTTTGTTGGCTCTGTTCTACTCATGGAAGATTATGAACAAAATGGGAATTTTGCTATGAATTGAGTTCTATTTTGAGTGGATGTAACAAAAAGATAAACTGTAAATAAAATTTTGGAAGTGCGTTTCATTTGTTCAAGTAATAGTTTTATAATTTGTAGCTTGGAGGTGAAATTTAAGATAAAAAATGGCATTCAAAAATCACAGTTTTCCCACAAATATTTAAACTATGTGAACTGGTAATTACTTTTCCCCTAACAACTTCGTCCGTTGAAAGATCTTTTTAAAAACTTAAAAGAATAAAGACGTATTTGAGAACTACAATTGGCCAGAATAGGTATCAGAACTGTCAATGATTACCATCGAAAAGAAACTTGCGAGAAAAACGGCTGGAAGGGAAAATTCTTTCTGTCAAAATGTAATAAAAATATAAAAAAAAACAAGAAGAATTTAGCTTGAGTATAAATAAAACCAAAATTAATGTAATCTGTAAACTTGAACGACCGCATATTTTATTCACGCGTCGCCACTGCAAACTACCTAACAACCAAAAGGCAAGACAGCCCTAAATTGCTAATTGCCTTTCTGAGGGTAATCAGCGGAGAGAGAATTTTACGACCCGACAACGTCTTGAATTACATACCCTAGGGTAAATCCAGTACAGGCAATAATCTACTAATTATTTGCAAAACACAAGTTTTTTTTCAAAACAAGTGTTTTGTGTGTAAAATGTGTTTTTAATATTTTTTATTATTACTAATAACATATTTTTTTTAATTCACAGGAGCTATACGCAATAAAAGTGAATTGCAAGCGATTCTAGGAATGGAACCTCTAAATGCGGATACGGCGATGGCTACGTTTGTAACATTGTTTAAGGGCATCGTCAGGACCTCGGCCAAGAATATTGTAGATTTTCCCTTTCCAAGCCAGAAGAGACCAAATAAAACTACCAAAAACAAAACTGGTAAATGGATAAAACTTGACAAAGATTTGTCAAAAAATTTGCCCAAAGCGCCGACGCTTATCCAAGCAGCGGAAGTCATGAAGGCTAAACCGCCGCCAGCAGTAGCATTAGCAGCAACAACTAGACCAAATCCAGCTCAGCCTGCAAAGACATAAATGCCACCAATAATATGCTACCCCGGAAAAATTGCTGAAATCAGCAGGTCCTGTAAGAGCAAAGATGTGAGTGTCACCTTCAAGAACCGAAACACCAAGACGACCATCATCAACGCTGGAGACCGAAATGCATTTGACACCGTCAAAAACTTTCTGAAGTCGAGGAATATTCAGTAAAACTCCTTCACGCCACGGAAGGATAGGAAGAACCTTCTTCTACTAAAAGCTATCCACCACACCTATGCTGCCATCGAAGTAGAAGTCGAACTACGAACACCTTTCAAGGGCAGGAAGGCACAAGGTAAAACATACAACAACCGTGTGGTTGAACTGCCAAAGTCATGTGACATCAAAGAAGTATACACCAATCATTGATAAAGAATCAGGGGGTGCATTGGGAGCGCCTGAAGTCAAAGGATATCGTCCAGTGCCGTAACTGCCAGCGCTTCGGATACGTTGCCACCAATTGCGGACGCCAGTATGTGAGCGTTAAGAGCCAGGAAGACCACGAGTCCAGTCAATGCCAACCGAAGGAAAATACCGTGTTAAATATATGGTGCGGAAATTGCCAAAAAGAAGGTCACCCACCCAGCTTCAAGGGTTGCCCAATTCTCAAAAGTAGTAACCCGCCGTGCTGTCAGTTTTGCACCAATGGTCAAAGGCGGATCAATATAGAAACCAGGAAAAACAAAGAGCAACCAACAACAACAAAAAACGAACCAGCAAAAGTGATGACACCCCGAACAACACCAAGGATTGAACCAACCAAAGCCACATCAGCCCCATCAGCGAACTTGAACACCGAAGTTCAAAGGATCTTTGGGTCAGATCTGCTCACTGTTATGGGAAAAGCACGGAGTGGAGTTCCACCGACCTATGCACAGGTTAGCGAAGGCGAGAAGTCCGTGGTACTGGCCACATTTCTGTTCAAAATATGCGAGTAAAGAAGCTCCGCATCATGACGTATAATATCAATTCATTGTACAGCCTAGAGAAGAGGACGACATTTAACTTGTGGATGAAGAACAACAACCCGGACATCGCACTCATCAGTGAGGCGAATGTCACTAGGCGCAACAACACCGACATGGCGGGCTTCAAAACCTTCCCAAAAGACAAGGGTGAGGGTCGTAGAGGTACGGCCATCTACTTAAAGAAGGAGATCTCTTCCAACACCACAGAATCCTTCATTACAGGTCTATCAACTAGCGAAGCCAATCAAGCATAAGAAATATTCACAAGGACCTCCAAATTCTCAATAGCATAATCGGCAGAAACACTTATGCGATGCATAACCTATGGCTGGATACTACGATCTCACCTGAGGGCAAGGCAATTGTAGACTGGCTAGAAGACAACAACGACCACCACTCCTTAGTTGTTTCACAACCCAAACCAACCTATCCCAAAACACCATCGACACTTGATTTTTTTATTTCTACTTCCTATAGAAAGCTGGATGTTAATAAATCCCAGAGATATAGAAGAATACATAACATTACCATCTCAAAATAGAAATTTGCAGAATACAGAAATTGACGCAGCTATCAACCACCTGGACGCGGCCATTACTAGTGCACTGGATATTCAAAAACAGCCCAAAACGTCAAATGACAAATACCATCTGAAAACGCCGAAAAACGCTTATATTTCTTAAAGAAAAACACCGACTTTAGTTTCACTAAACAATAATTTTAATAACTTAAAAAGGAAACCTGAACAACCGTTCTGGCTTAGAGTTCGTACAAGACTGACTTTGGCGTGAACATTCCGCCCGCCTTGGAGTAAATTGATAAATTAGGTCAAATTTCAAAATTAATTCAAAGAAAAGTTTGCAAATCGTTTAGTTAAATAATCATAAACTACTTCAAAATGTATTCAAATTTTTTAAGAAAACTTTATAGATTAACTCGAAAACGACAATTAGTTTAAAACAATAGAATATTTACTGTAATTCAAACAAAAAAAATATACTTAGTAATCATCATTGGCCGTAAGAAGCGGTGAAATTTTTACAATGGGCCGAGTGAGCACCCCATCAGCTGTTTTGACAGTGACAACTCGTACTTTGCCATCGGCACCAGGATGAACGCTACTTAGTCTTCCAAGCTTCCATTTGGTTGGCGGCAGTTTTTCATCTCGTATGACGACCAGGTCACCCATTTTGAGATTAGGGCAAGGCCTAGTCCATTTTGAACGTTGCTGAAGCTGGACGATATACTCAGAACTCCATCTTCTCCAAAAATGTTGACGGAGATTTGATATACGATTCCATCTGTTCACTAGATGCCCCTTCAAATTTTCGATGTCGGGTTCAGGAATAGTTTTGAGCGGTTCCCCGATCAAAAAATGTCCAGGAGTAAGGACTGACAAGTCGTTCACATCTGACGAAATAGCGCAGAGGGGTCTCGAGTTGACGCAAGCTTCAATTTCAGCCAATAAAGTTATGAATTCTTCGTAGGTCAAAAGGATTTCTCCAAGTGTTCGGCGTAGGTGATACTTAACACGTTTTACAGGTGTCTCCCAGTAGCCGCCCATGTGAGGAGATGCGGGGGGATTAAAATGCCAAGTTGTTCCGTCTTCTGAGAGATGTTTGGCAAGCACTTCATCTTTGATGGCTGCGGAGAGCAAAAGCTTCAGCTCCTTTTCGGCACCAGTGAAATTCGTGCCATTGTCACTGTACAAATCTTTACAGTGACCTCGGCGAGAAACGAAGCGCTTGAATACCGATATAAAGGTTCCTGAAGTAAGATCACTAGCGAGCTCTAGATGCATTGCGCCAGTCGCCACCGAAATGTACCCTTTGGTAGTTTTGGAACCACGTCCTTTGGAGAATTTTAGGCGCACTGGTCCAGCAAAGTCAACACCACTGCTGAAGAAAGGACGGCATGCCGCTACACGTGGCCTGGGTAAATCGCCCATGAGCTGTTGACGCATAATATGAGTCTGTCTGCGGCAATTTACACAGTTTATGGAAATTTTTCGCAGGATTCTTCGAGCACCTATGACCCAAAAGTAATTTTGTAGCATTGCCTGCATAGCTTGAGGTCCTGAGTGAAGAGTTAAGCGATGTATTTCGTCACAAATAAGCTTGGTGAGCGTTGCAGAGCCAGGCAGCAAAAGTGGATACTTCTTGTCGGGGTTTAAAGCAGCATTGCGTAATCTTCCTCCTACCCTGAGCATTTGGGTTTTGTCCAAAAATGGATGGAGCTTCAGAAGTTTGCTTTGAAGTTTGACGGGTTTATTAGAGGCGAGGCGTTCCATGTCGTCAGCAAAGTAGAAGTGTTGAGTTTGTTTCACCCACAGGATTAGAGCTTCGTTCAATTCAAAAAGCTGCAGATGTTTATGAGAGCGAAAAGGTTTTGCTTCTCTTTTCTTGCGGATAAGTATCGATTGTTTAATGTTGAAAATGTACCTCATGATATATGCAGTAATCCGTTTTAGTTTTCTCAATGATGAATAGCGGTCGATTAGATCCCAAATAGGTGGTTTGGAGGAGCTTGCAATGTTGACTGCTTGAGCCCGTTGATCTAAATTGGTAGCGAAGACCTGCTGTGGAGGCCATGAGGACTCTGCTTGTCGTAACCAAAGTGGACCATCCCACCAAAGCGAGTATTCGGACAGCTGTTCCGGAAGTAGGCCTCTCGTTGCGCAATCAGCTGGGTTTTGTGCAGACGGTACATGGAACCAGTTCTCAGGTTTGATTGTTTCTTGGATTTGCGATACCCGATTCGCGACAAAAGTGCACCACTTTCCAGGAAATTGGCGAATCCATGCGAGAGCGATGTTTGAATCTGTCCATCCAAAAATATGACGAATGTGGGTTTCTAGAGTGGGCTTAATCGTCCGTACTAATTGCTCTAAAAGAGCCGCGCCGCAGAGTTCCAAGCGGGGTAAAGATAACGTTGTCGTTTTCAAAGGGGCAACTCTGGTTTTTGCAGTAAGTAGATGAACAGATATGTCACCATTTGGTGAAACAGTGCGAACAAATACTGCAGCGGCGTATGCAGTTTGCGAGGCGTCAGCGAACCCGTGGAGATCAGATACAGCATTCGGAATTCCCAAACCAACCCATCTTGCCACTTTGATCTCTGCAAGTTTTGGGATGTGTTGTCTGTAGCGAAGCCATTGTCTGTTCACTTCGTCTGGCACTGCTTCGTCCCAATCCACCTTTGCTTGCCGAAGACGCTGAAAAAGCATTTTCGGAACTATGGTGCTCGGGGACAAGAGACCCAGTGGATCAAAGAGTTTTTAAGCTTCTGAAAGAAGTAATCTTTTAGTGAGTGTTGTTGTTCTTACCTCAGATGTTTGGACAGCAAAAGACAGACAGTCTGAACATGGATCCCACTGGAGTCCTAACGTTCGAACCCCGTCCACTTCCGAAAAGTCCAGAGGCTGAAGGGCTTCTCGTTGATCTTCTGGCACTGCGTTTATAACGATAGAGGAATTTGAAGACCATTTTCGAAGAAAGAAGCCACCTCGTTTTAGTATAGAGGATACTTCTGTTTGAATGCGTTGCAAGTGTTCTTCCTCATAGCATCCAGTCAGAAGATCATCCATGTAGAAATGTTTCATTATGATCTCCTTTGCTTCAGGAAAACGTTTGCCTTCGTCTATCGCAGCCTGCTGAACTGGCTTAACCGCAAGATGAGAAGATGAAGCAACTCCGTACGTGACAGTTAAAATCTGGTATTCGTCGATATCGTCTTCAGGGGAATCACGCCAAACGATGCGTTGATAATCGATGTGTTCGCTGTTGATTCTTACCTGCCGGTACATTTTAGCCACGTCAGCGGTCAAAGCGAAACGATAGATTCGCATTCGTATTAGAGCCAAAAAGAGGTCTGGTTGGAGTTGTGGTCCGATCATTTGGGTATCGTTAAGAGAAAAGCCACTGGTGGTACGGCAAGACGCATTAAAAACGACTCTAAGTTTTGTTGTGGTGCTCGTGTCCTTGACAACGGCTCTGTGGGGCATGAAGTAGTGCTTTCCAGCTACAGGGGGTTGAGTTGCCTTTTCCATATTGCCCAAGTCAATGAACTCTTGGATAAAATCTTTGTATTGAGCTCTGAGCTGTTCGTTTTTAGCAAAAAGAGCTTCCATGCGAAGAAGTGAGCGAACGGCAGCATGGCGTGAGTTGCCGAGCGGACAGTCGGCCTTGAACGGAAGGCTGACAACGTATCGTCCATCCTCCTGGCGGTAATGTGAGTCTTCGAAAATTTTTTCACATAGTTTTTCCTCAATTGTTAGATGTTTGGCATCTGGCAACGACTCAATTTGCCAGAACTTGGAAACAGCTCTCGTAAGTTCTGTCTTGCTGAACAAGCATACAGCGGGGTCGAGAGCGGTGTTAGAAGCGGTGGTTGTAAGCAGTGTTGTTGCAGTAGAGGCGAAGATTGCACATGTTGCTGTAGCGGTCGTTGCGGTTGAAGTGGTAGCACCAAGACAAGCGGTTGTAGCGTTAGTGGAGGAAGCAGCAATAGGAGCGAGCGTTGCGGTCGAAGCGGCAGCAGCAGTAGAAGCGGCAGCAGCAGTAGAAGCGGCAGCAGCAGTAGAAGCGGGCGTTGCTGCTGAAACGGCAGTAGACGGGGGTGTTTTACGAGCGGGAGTTGCGGTGGTAAAAGCGGTTGTTGTACGAGCGGTAATTGCGGTAAAAGTGGTTGTTGATGACTTTGGTTCAATTATTTTTCCAAAAAGAACCCATCCAAGAGTAGATTGTTGAGCAAAAGGTGTTCCAATTGGGCCTTTGACGATGCCAGCGAGCAAAATTTGTCCCAATTCGTCTGCTCCCAGCAAAATGTCGATGGCAGCTGGCGTGTGGAATTGCGGATCAGCTAGCTTGAGATTATTTAAGTGCGACCAATTATTTTGACAAAGCTGAAAAGGTGGAAGATTATCCGTTAATTTTGGTAAAATTTGAGCTTTTATAATTGCTTTAAAACTGTGGTCCAATGAAGAAAGCGTAAATTGAACTTCTCCCTTAGAACTTCCAACAGCGGTAGCGCCAATGCCTTGAATTATTGTCGATTTGGGAGATCTCCTCAGCTTAAGTCTTTGCATACAACTTTCAGTTATGAACGTAAGGTGAGATCCTGTATCCAAAACCACTCGGGCTGGCTGATACCGTCCTGATTGATCGACTATATTGACCATAGCAGTACCCAGAAGGACGTGCTGTTCTGTATGTGTGAAATATGTATGCATCGAGCTGTTGGACGATGATGCTTTAGAAGTTGCTGGCAAAATTTCATGTAACAGAGTGTGATGGCACACGTGACATGTGCGGCAAGTATTTGCGCTGCGACATTTCTCATCCCCGTGACCAGATCCCAAGCAATTTGTGCACAGTCTCTTCTCTTTCACAGTATTCAATCTTGCTTTTACGTCCAGTGCACGGAACTTATCACAAATAAAGATTTTGTGGTTAGTGGCGGAACAGAACGAGCATGTATCCAATGAAAGGTTGGACGATACAGTTTGGCGTGTGTTTGATGATGCCAGAAAGGAAGAAACAACTGGTTTCATTTTGCTTTTTAATTGTACCACCTTGGGAGTTACGGTTTTCTGGTGGGAGCTTATGGCGTCCAGAGAACGACACCTTATCTCAAGGAAAGAAACGAGCGCATCAAACTTTGGAACGACGTCTTCAGTGAGAGATAACTCCCACTGTCGATGGGTTTCAGCGTCTAGTTTACTAACTGTTAAATGGACAAGCCAATCGTCCCAGTTAGAAATAGGTCTACCGAATGCTTTTAGGGACTGGAAATGCTCCTGGGTTGCGTCCAACAAATCTCTTAAAGCGGTAGAGGATTCGTTGTTTAGCTTTTTTAATGCAAACAAAGATCGGAAGTGCGAATCGATAATAACCCTTTGGACGTCATAGCGTTTTTTCAATAGGTTCCAGGCTTCCTCGTAGTTGCTGTTGGTGATTGGGAACCCATTTACTACTTGAAGAGCTCGTGGGGTGTCTGCCAGGCACCCACGTAAGTATTGTAGTTTTTGGGCACCCGATAACGACTCTGCATTATGAACTACGGAAACGAAGGCATCAGAGAATGGTTTCCAATCCTTAGCTTCTCCAGAAAATTTTGGAAGGCTCATTGGGGGGAGCTTAACACCAGCTCGAATTAGCGTAGGCGTAGGTGCAAACTCAGGAACAATCGCAGACCCCTGTGCATTGTCGTTGGAATTTATAAATTGATTTGCTCTTACCTTATTCATTGCTCTGCTAAAATTTGCATAGGCTTCTCGATACCACTCCTCACCTTGCTCCCTTTCGGTTGTCTCGTTGGCTAGCGTATCCTCACCGCACGATAGTTCTACCGCCTCTTGATTTAGTAAAAAATTGCTCCAGTGATCTGCCAAAAGTGCGGAGAAAGCTTCTAACTCTGCTTGGTCATAGGATTCACATCTTTTACTCGCGATTAAACACCTTTTAATACCATTACGAGCCGTGTCTCGTTTAATCACATTATTTCGACCCGCCATAATTTTTTTTTTTTAACGTAAATTTGCGTCTATTAACTTGTTAAATTTATTTTATTTTGCGGAAGATTGCGAGCACTTGATATTTTTTCGATAATAAAATCACGTCATACATGTACCGAAAACTAAACAAACAATAAATAGGCACCGTTTTGCAAAAAACCCAAGCCTTCCGTTTTACTGTTTGTCTCAGAACTGTTTTTATATACGATGATAGTAATAGAAAAGCATACAAAAACTAACGTGAGAGACACATTAGTGGTTTGTGCATCAAAGGCTCGTGTATGTATGTATGTATAATACATTTTATTTTAGCGCGAGACGGAGACATAGACTGTATGTTGATTTTGATTTGAGTTGGAAAGGTATGTTGTCAGTTATATAATGAATTGTTTGCAATGTGTGTGGTTGTATAGCACATAGGTAACAAATACACTGGCTTACGCGGCGCGAGGAGCAGCTATGTACAAGTAATTTGTAGTGTATGCGCTGCTTAAATATAACTTGTACATAGTAATGCTGTGTAATGCGTTTGCGAGGGGAAATGTATGCAATACAATTTGTTTAGCTTATTGTAACTAATTTTGCGGTATTGGTCTTGTACGAATTTAGGTAGTTATATGCATAAATTAATATACATCGCGGCTCGAAGGACCATGAAAACGCCGAAAAACGCTTATATTTCTTAAAGAAAAACACCGACTTTAGTTTCACTAAACAATAATTTTAATAACTTAAAAATGAAACCTGAACAACCGTTCTGGCTTAGAGTTCGTACAAGACTGACTTTGGCGTTAACACCATCATCTTCCTGAGTATACCCAGAAACTCTACACTCACCGACAACAATTAAGAAAGCGTCTTCAAAGGATCCACCAACGCGAACAGAACACAATTAACAGCAACTACCAGACAGTATGGAGCGAACTAAATTGTATCGACATTATGTTGCGGAACTCTGTTCAACACCATAACAATAACCAGTTCGACAAGAGACTGCAGTCAATAAAACCTGGACCTGATGCCTTCAAGAACATCAACAAATTGATTGGAAAAAAATCACCGGTGCCGGAAACCATCATAACCAACATTGGAGAAGTTACAATTATTCAGGACAAAGCTGAAGCATTTGCTGACTATTTTGAAGCAAACTTCACACCCAATCCCTCTACAGACCCAGTCTTCCATGATGAAGTGAATGATTCTATCCAACTAACCCTGGTACCCAACAATGAAAGAGAAATATTCAGCGACACCAATCTAGCCAGTGACCCAGTTGACTGCCCAAGCCTCAACACAACAGAAGAAGTAATTGAAATAATCAGCAACTGCAGACCAAAGAAGCCAACAGGACCGGATTTAATTTCCAACTTCATCATAAGGAGGATGCCGGCGACAGGCTTGATTCGTCTAACTATCATCCGAAACAACCGTGTCAACAAGTTGTTGACCTACTTCCCTCAAAAATGGAAAACAGCAAAAATCGTGGCAATCCCGAAGAAAGGTACCAGGAACTTGATTTTCAATTACAGGCCAATTTCCCTCCTCAGCAACCTAAGCAAGCTCTTGGAAGAACTGATACTGAGAAAATTTAAGAAGTTTTGCGATGAAAACAATCTAATTCCAGACATGCAGTTTGGCTTTAGGGAGACGCACTCGTTTGCAGATGACTTACTGACGTATGCAACCTCAATGTCACCACTAGTCGCAGTCCGGAAAGTAGAGGCACACATCAACAAACTGTTCGACTTCTACAAGAAATGGGGCATACAAATCAACACAAGGAAATCGGAGCTTGTCTGCTGCAGAAGTCGCTCAGCAGCCACTTGTAGATATATTGTCCTGAAGCTTCCCGATGGATCCACAATCCCTGCGAAAAGGAACGTCAAATATCTGGGAACAACTTCAACGAGTGGCTACGGTTCAACCCGCACTCATAAAGTGTCCTCAGAAAAGTAAACTGGGCATTCAGCCGACTACACCCCTTGGTAAGGCGAAGATCAGGGCTAAGCCAACAGACGAAGTTACTTGTGTACAAACAGCTCCTGCGCCCAGTCATCAGCAACAGATATCCAGTGTGGTTCACTATTTCAAAGTCAGCGATGAGGCAACTACAAAACTTCGAGAGAAAGGTGATAAGTATCTGCACCGGACTCCACTTCGACCGACAGCGAGGAAAATATTACAGGAACGAGGATATCTACAAGGAAGCAAGGTTAATACCGCTGGATAAGTATCTAACGAATATGGCAAAAAACTAGTGCATAGCACCACCAACCACCCTAATCAGCTAATGACAAGGATGGGCCCCGATCCAAGGTACCTCAGTATGATGGAAACTCTGGATTCAAACATCTTCATGGACAACGACGAAGTAGCAGTTTCATTTTACGCTGAAAACCGGAACCGAAAACCCCGAGAGCAGCAAGCAAATCCAATTTTTTAAATTTTAATTTGACATGTTTAATACATATTTTATTTACTTAATCTAAACCAATGTATAATATAGGCCCCCTATGTACCATAAGATTATATTCTTTTCAATGTATTCATAGTTGTAAGTTAACAAATTGTTCAATAAAATCGTTAAATCGTTAATTAAAATTTAGTTCTTCATAGAACTCCGTGGAGGCAAGACCTATAAAAAGATATAAAATGGATGCAAAATTGTGGTAGGTAGGTGATAGCGCTTAGGCATTTTTTAAGCGCAAGAGAAACTGCTCACGCTTAAAAAGCAGTTCAAGCGTTTTCACTTACTAATCTGCGCATGGATTGCGGCTGGGGGTTTGGTTAAGACGCTTTCAATTAAGCGTTCTGAAGGAATTTTGAGATTGTTTAAGGCGAAAAAAATTAAAACTTCATTCATTTTACATCGTCTAAGCAAAATTTTTTTTAAACGCTTAAAAACCATTTTAAGCGTTTTTCAGCTTAAGAATGAATATCATCTCAATTTTGCATTTGATGAGTACATTTTTTCAAGACGCTTAAAAGTTCTAACCTACCAAAACTCAATGAAAGACCATAATCCATTTATATCCCTTTAAGAGGAGCTGTTACCTCTTCGGAGCTCTAAAAAGAACTGAAGATTTCCCTGGAAGCACAATTGCTCAAATATTTTTCGCCACTTATGAGAAAAGAAAAATGTATTAAATCTGAAAATAATAATTCCAAAAATAAAATATTTAGTACAACATAGTAGTTTTTAAAAGTATCAAATAGTAGGGGCTAATGTTGCGGCCAATAAAAGTGTTAGATAGATGTACTCGAAAATCGGCTGTGAAACGTGACACTGTGAACTGGATTTCGATAAAACGTAGAGTTCCCTATTTTTCTAGGGGAATTCGATCGAATTCAGACACCTAGAAAATAATGCCAGTGGTCTGGCTTGTTTAATTTTAAGAAGAAATACAAAAACAAAAACAATACAAACGCATATGCATACGTATTGCTTCTGTGCTTTTTAATTTTTATTGTATTTTTATGTGACCTTTAGTCCAAATTATGCTTTTCGCCCAGGTACTACAGTTGGGCTCATCAGTTAGACACTGTAGTACCTTTCTAAAACGCAAAGTATAAAACCGACACAAATAAAATTTACAACTTTCAAACACTGCGAATTATATTTTTCCAGGGGAATTCGGTCGTTAAAACCCGAAATACCTAGGTTGATGGTTTCTGATCGACTCATCCGAAGTTCAAGAGACGTACCTGGAACCCACCTATGGTTACCTCCAAAATGCATTACTCAGCGTTGACCTATTGAAGAGTTGCATTCTAGAAGTAGGGCTTTGTACTGAGTCATATCGTCACATTATGCGTTACGGAAAACTGCTGTCGACGATTAATACCTATTTTGTAATTAAAGGTATTTCGACAGCAGTTGACTCAGTTGGTCATGTCTTAGGTGTGCAGTTATGGGCACAACATCCCTCCCCCCTTAGGGTGGTCAAGCCAGGTCTCCAGAAATCGGATTTGTCTTCTTTTATTATATTATTGGCATATAAAACAGTAATATTAAAATTAAGTATTATTATATGTAAAGATAAATATTGCAAATTTTTTTCTTTTTTAAATTTATATTTTACATAATTCAGATTATTGTTTATATTTTCTTTTATACCCGGGTAGAGGTGACGCCGAAGACCTTTGGTTCAGCTTGTAGTGGTGTTGTAGGTGCCGTCTCTTTGGTGTTTAGCGACTTGTCAGCTCGAATGTGGACCTAGGTGATGGGCGGTTTTGTCTGGTTAGAATGGTTCCTGGTTTGGATGGAAGGCATCGTACTGCAAATACGACAATTAACGCAACTGCTCCCAAGCTGACTAGTGACATTATCGAAGCTAATATTTCATTTTGTGTGCAGTCACATGACCGATAATAAAAGGAAAATCTGTCAAACATCGCCAGAAGTCTATTAAGTCACAGATTATAATAACAGAACACCAAAAATTTATAAAACACACACAACGATGTCTATCTCAAGCTCTGATCTGCAAGAAATCAAATCAATTGTTGATAGTTCTCTGCAAATGGAACTTGTCAAAGCAACTTCTTATCTAGCTACCAAGGAAGATTTTAATAGCCTTTGCATCGAAATAAACCATCTACGGCAAAAAAATGAAGACATATCTCGAAAAGTACAACATTTTAAAAAAAGATGCAGTTTACTGGAGGAGGAGCTCGAAGCTCAAAGCAGAGAGATAAGAGGCAAAAACATTATTATTTCAATTTCAAATACCATTAATGTCGACCCAACAAAAAAAGCGCAAAGCATAACTGAACTCCTTCTTGGAAGTGAAAACACGGAAGGATTACCACTACCCATAAAAATGAGTGAAAACAACAACATTATTAAATTGAAAATAAACACTGGATCTACAGATTTGGCATTGAAAATGCTTAAGAACTCATCAAAAATTAAAGGCACAGGTGTTTATTTACAAAAAGATCTTACAAAAAAAAATGCAATTAAAACGAAGAATACTGCTCGAATACAGGAAAATACTAAAAACAAATAAGCCAAGAGTTGTCATCCAAATGAAAAATAACGCTCTTTTGATAGAAGGCAAATCTTTTTATTTAAGTAATAATAACATTTTAAAATGTAATGAAAATGACGGAGGAATAGAACTGCAACAGATGTTTGGAGAACTTAACTTTGAGAATGTCAAACACATCATGCTGTCAACGCCAAGTGAACATCAAAGAAACAGCTAAAAGTACAAGTACGCCAGGGATGCTACTTTCTCAAAATGGACCAAGTTCTAGTAGTTCAGCGAGAAATTGAGAATTAGGTGCCGTCAGCTCATTATATATTAATTGTTGTAAAGTTTTAGCATATGATGTATCTGGTTTGAATAATAAGCTTTTTTTTGTAGACTTTTTTAAATTTATCAAATCTTATGAAATTTTTTTCCTCTTTGAAACATATGTAACTAGTGATAATACAAGTAAATTTATTTATTATTTTAATGGATATAAACTTTATTGGATTCCTGCAATCAAAACCTCTTTAAAAGGGCGCGAGTTATGTTTCATATATATCTGTCTAAATATCTACATATCTTTATATTAAGTCATGAATCATATATTTGTATATTTATATATCTTTATATTTGTATATCTGCAATCATAACCTTTTTATCAAATATCATTTTCATGGTCATCAAATTATTTCCATTAATATATTTTTTTCTCCACACAATGTAAATTAAAACCATAAAATTCAGGTGTGAGATACACTTTTGATTTCCGTTCTCACACCTTAAATAAATTCAATATGTAAGTCCAGGTTATGAAAAGAAACTTTAAAAATTGTGCATTTGGGAAGTGATCGAATAAAGTTGTTTTTTTTAACAAGTCTTGTCTATCGAGTACTTAATTGGCGCAGTCGTGCGGATTTCTTTTTTTTCACAAGAAAAACACAACGGTTTATTGTGTAAAAATACAGTTAATCGTGTTCAATAAAATAGAAAAACGCAACGGTTTATTGTGTAAAATCAAAAACACTACTGTTAATAGTGAATAATAAAATAAGAAAATCACAAGGGTTTATTGTGAAAATCAAAAAAACACTACTGTTAATCGTGAATAATAAAATAAGAAAATCACAACGGTTTATTGTGAATACTGAAAAGAAAAAAATATTTATAAACACCGGTTAACTGTGAATACTGTGAAAAAAAAGAAACAAAGAACTTTCATCAAACCAGGAACCTGCTACAACAAAGAACAACTATAACCAGACCGAAATTCAGGATAGGAAACAATGTTCTACTGGATTGTTTTAATGTAAGTTCTGTATCGATGAATATTGTTCATTTCCCTATTCAAATTGCCATTTTAATTAAGATATAAATAATAAAATAAATTAATTTAAGCCTAGAAAAAAAAAGTTATAAAGTTAGATATAAAAAAAAAATTTTTTTTTTACATATGCCTAAAGATAAACAAAGTCGCTCCCTACGAATCCAAAATAATTTTGGAAGAAAATCATATTAACACAGAAACTGAAAACCTTCTAAATCTCTCTGCTAATAACACAACAATGTCTAATCCAATAACTATAACTGCCCCAGACATGAACGCTATATTTCATAGTCTCCGCATTCCGGATGCTATAAAGGACCTACCACACTATGATGGTAACCCTAGGTCATTGTATGACTTCATTAAAAACGTAGAGGAAATACTAGTTTTACTACCGCAAATAGATGGGACACCGTATGCGAATGTTATTTTACGTGCTGTCCGAAACAAAATTGTGGGAGATGCCAATAAAGTGCTAAATATGTATGGCACCCCAACAAATTGGGATATTATAAAAGCCAATCTCATCCTGCATTACGCAGACAAGAGAAATGAAACATCCCTGATAAGAGACCTTCACGGTCTTAGACAAACAACAGAAACTACTGAACAGTTTTACGCGAAAGTAATAGAATTACTGTCCACGATAGTAAACCATGTTCAAATTCATGAAAAATTAGCATCAGTTATTACAGCAAAAAAACACTTTTTACGGATATGTGTCTAAATACCTTCCTAATCGGATTGAAAGAACCACTAGGTTCAACAATTCGTGCAATGAGGCCTAAAACGCTAACAGAAGCCTTTAATTACTGTGTTCAAGAACAAAATATGTTTTATATGAAATATTCCATAACTCAAAATAAATTACCCTCTCAAAATATGAACAATCAAAATGTTTCTCTTATTAAACCTTTATCGAGTTCTAATTTGCTATTCTCCAGACCTAATAAACCAATCCAACCTAATTTTAATAATTCTTTCCAACAACATCCTTTTAAAAACCTTCAATACAACCAATTACCACAATATAGACCAATTCAACAGAGTGCTCCAAGATTACAATATCCACCACAACAACAATTTAATAATAGATTTTTTGTTCCATCAAATAATATGCTTACTCCCAAACCATTTAACCAATTTCAATATAATTCTACAAAAATGGAAGTTGCAAGCGGTCAAGCTAGAACGCTTCCAACTCCCGTACAAAATCATCCCTATCAAAGGAATTTTTCTCAACCAATACCCTGATATTCAATAAAAGAAGTACATAACGTTGATTATGAGTCAGAAACAAATAATGACTACGATTATTACCAATATTCCAATAACTATACCAATTACGAACCAAATTTAGATTATTATGTTGAACGATATGAGGATAATATTAGTTATGAATACGACACCAATATATCAAATCAGGAAATTAAGTCAGAAAACAAAAATGAAATAGATGATTCAAATTTTCCTATTAAAAGCCTCGGAAAACAATACGGTTTCTTAATATAGCTTCACCGTATGGAAAACATTTGAAATTCTTAATAGACACCGGTGCTTGTGCAAATTTTATTAACCCAGAATATACTAACCCTCAATATCATGAAAACATCGAAGACGTCACTATCAAGACAGTCTTAAATACGCATACACTTAACAAAAAAATTATCTTTGATGCATTCACTGAATTCAATAGTAAAGAACCTATAACATTTCTTCTTTTTAAGTTTCATAATTATTTTGACGGATTAATATGTTTAGAAACTCTCAAAAAACTTAATGCGACTATTGACTACCTAATAAAATACTTAAAACTAAATATGCAATTCTGCCCTTGTTATTCAAACCAAACTTAATGTCTAAAATATACAATATTCCAGCAAATTGTAGAATGATAGCAAAATTGCCCGTAGATTACAAAGATGGAGATATATATATAAAACCAACTAAAATTAATAATTATTTAGAAATACCTGAAGGACTCTACCTGTCCAAAGACTGGTATAGTGATATTGAAGTACATAATATTTCAAAAACTGAACAAACTTTTTTTTTGGAACAACCTATTGCAGTAGAAAAATTTCACCATTTCATAGAAATCAATAATGTTAATATTTGCCCATTTAACGAACAAATTCAAAATACATCATCTGAAATAGATATTACCAAACTAATTCGATCAGAACATCTCAACACTGAAGAACAGAGATCAATTTTTAAATTGTGTAGGAAATATGATGATGTTTTCTTTCTTGAAGGTGAAAAACTATCTTTCTCAAATACAATTAAACATCGTATTCAAACATCAGACGATATACCGATTTATACAAGATCGTATCGCTATCCAGAAGTACACAAACAAGAGATAAAATCACAAATCGAAAAACTTTTAAACCAAGGTATAATAAGGCCTAGCTTTTCTACTTGGAGTAGTCCTATTTGGATTGTTCCAAAGAAACGTGATTCGTCTGGCATACAGAAATGGCGGCTTGTCGTAGACTACCGTAAATTAAACGACAAAACTATTGGCGATCGTTACCCTCTACCGAACATAACAGTGGTATTAGATAAACTTAGAAAATCTATGTATTTTTCCACACTTGATCTTGCATCTGGATTTCACCAGATCGAACTAGATCCTAGGGATATAGAAAAAACCGCTTTTACTGTTGATCACGGACATTACGAGTCCTTCGGGCTCAAAAATGACCCGTCAACATTCCAAAGAATAATGGATAATATTCTGCGTGAATTAATAGGTAAAGTGTGTCTTGTGTATATGGACGATATTATCGTTTACTCAACGTCGTTACAAGAACATACGGAAAACTTAGAAAAGGTTTTTTCAAAATTACGATCAGCCAACCTTAAAATTCAATTGGACAAATCAGAATTCCTACGCAAGGAAGTAGAATTTCTTGGTCACCTAGTGACATCTGAAGGTGTGAAACCGAATCCTAGTAAAATCCATGCAATTAAAAACTATCCAATTCCACCAACTCAAACTGAAATTAAATCCTTTTTGGGGTTGCTTGGATACTACCGCAAATTTATAAAAGACTTTGCAAATCTTACCAAACCTTTAACAGAATGCTTAAAAAAGGGAAATAAGATAGTTCTTAACGAACGATATATAAAATGTTTCAATCATTGCAAGGACATTCTAAGTAATGATCCCTTATTACAATATCCCGACTTTACTAAAGAATTTAATTTAACAACTGACGCTAGTAATGTCGCCATAGGAGGAGTACTTAGTCAAGGCCCAATAGGATGTGATAGACCAGTTTGCTACGCTTCAAGAACACTCACGAGTTCGGAACAAAATTACAGTACAATCGAAAAAGAGCTCTTAGCTATTGTCTGGTGTACCAAATATTTCCGACCCTATTTGTTTGGTCGTAAATTTAAAATCATAACGGACCATAAGCCTCTTAATTGGTTATTTTCCCTAAAAGAACCAAATTCAAAACTTGTGAGATGGCGTTTAAAATTAGAAGAGTTCGATTATGAGATCATGTATAAAAAAGGTAAGGCAAACACAAATGCTGATGCCTTAAGTCGGATAGAAATTCATTTTAACGAATCTAATGGTTCGAACTCTATTTTACAAGCCTCAAATACATCTATTCAAAATAACGCAAGTCTGTCAGAAAATAATTTTAATATATCAACTGTTCATTCTGCTTCTGAAAATCTAAACGATGGTATATACATCTCTGAAAGACCACTTAATGAGTTTACTGAACAATTAGTTTTGAACAACCAAACATGGTTTACAATGTTCTCTTTGAGACCAAACATAGACGCATTTTTAGACAACCCGACTTAGACAAAGAATCTGTTATAATTTCAATCTTAAAAGAATATCTCAACCCTAAAAGATCAACAGCTGTTTATACTGACAATGATACATTCAGACTAGTGCAACATGTATTTTCAAAATATTTTACAAGTAATAAAATATTTAAACTTATTAGATGTACAGAGAAGTTAAACGATGTTACGAATTCTGACCAACAAGATGAAATTATAAACAAATACCATGAAGATAGCAATCATCGTGGCATCAATGAAACTTTTAACCATCTTCGAAGAACTTACTACTTTCCCAAAATGAAAGAAAAAATAACCAAAACAATTAATAACTGCGAAAAGTGTAAACTTCTTAAATACGACAGACATCCACCGAAAATTCAATACGAACATTCAGAAATACCTAATAAACGCATGGACATTTCACATATTGATGTATATAACATCCATAACGTACAAATTCTAACCATTTTAGACAAGTTTTCGAAATTTGCTTCTGCTATTCTTACCGCACGTGACAGTATGTGTATATCAAGTTCATTAAGACAGTTTTTTTTGCAACACGAAACACCAAAAAAAAAAAAAAATAGTGTGCGACTCAGCTGCTGAATTTAAATCTAACCTATTCAAAGATTTGCAAACATAACCAATCACATTAATACACAGCAAAAAGGTTTAGAAGAGTATTTGAGCAAGTACCAATTAGTAATCTCTCAAAAAATTCGAACCGATGAAGACAAATTTCAATATATGCAATATATATATCAGATTAATTATAACATTGAAATTCTTACAAACCACTTACAAGAAGTAATTGAATCAATTAATTTGGCTAAAGTTAATATAATATCCAAACAAATTTTTAATCGGGGTGAGCTTGATTTGATACATGAACATATGAATTCACAAAATATTAAAATTTCTTCTGACGAACAACTTTATGAGTTTTTTTCTCTACAAGCTTATTATAATAATACAAACATAATTTTCAGTATAAAACTACCCATCCTTTTTCAACAACCTTTTAACCTATACCACTTAATAAAACTTCCTATAAACGAAACTCTCAATATAAATTTAAATCAATCCTATGTCATTATGAACGAATATTTCATCCAATACATGAACAAACCTTGTACATCCATTGAGCATACGTTTTACTGCCCAAAAGAAGAGCTGAAGAACCTGACCTCCGAAAGATGCATTCCAAAAATTATTCAACACAAAGAAGCAACCTGCGATGACATTGAGTCAACTATCAAAAGTAGCATCACCCAACCAGAAGAAGGGTACATACTCTTAATTAATTCCCCCATCACGAAGATGACTTCAACATGCGGAATCGATGAAAAAATTATCTCCGGAACCCTGCTTTTACATTATGAAGAATGCGAAATAAAAATTAACAATATTATTTACAAAAATAAATCAACCATGTTTTGGGATCAAATAAAGATTATTCCATCAATATTTATAAAAATTAATAACTCTCTTCATTTAATAGACAAATTTAATAGCAGTACATTGAAAGCAAACGAAATAATCAATACCGAAGTTATCACCTTGGCCAAAGATGTTCCAGACCATCGACCAGAGTTTTCGGTTTACATCATCATGATCATCTTTTTCCTAATTGCAACCATACTTTACCTCAGACGTCATCGAAACAATAATCATGAAGAAGAAACAATGGACCAAGAAGTTCCGAATGATAATGTAACATTATCATGGCCGTCACTTCACACTTAGGAAGGAGGAGTTATGTTTCATATATATCTGTCTAAATATCTACATATCTTTATATTAAGTCATGAATCATATATTTGTATATCTATATATCTTTATATTTGTAAACGGTGATTTTTTAAGAGCTTGGTTTTTGAAAATTCAAAAAAACACAGAAACTTGTAAAAAGTGAATGAAATTTTTATTTGGATCGATAAATCAATTTCTGCCATTTACTTTTTAAAAATAATTTCACTTAAATGTTGCCCGCGGCTACGCTTCAGGTGGTCCATTCTGATGGTCCAATTTTGGCAAACTTTTTCACACATTTCGGCCGGAATCTCACCAATGACGCGTTCAATGTTGGCTTCCAAGGCAGCAATCGTGTTTGGCTTGTCCCCATAGACAATATACTTAATATAGCCCCACAAAAAATAGTCTAACGGGGTCAAATCACATGATCTTCGTGGCCAATTGACTGCGCCAAAACGTGAGATCAACTGCTCACCAAATTCGCCTCTCAATTGATGCATGGTTTCGCGTGCAGTGTGGCATGTGGCACCGTCCTGTTGGAACCACATGTCGACCGAGTTCAATTCTTGCATTTTCGGCACAAAAAAATCTGTTATCATCGAACGGTACCTTTCTCCATTGACCGTAACCCTGCGGCCTTCATCGTCCTTGAAGAAGTACGGCCCAATGATGCCGCCTGCCCATAAACCGCACCAAACAGTGCATTTTTCGGGATGCATTGGTAGCTGCTGAATTGCCTCTGGCTGCTCTTCACTCCAAATACGGCAATTCTGCTTATTCACGTGTCCGTTTAGCCAAAAATGAGCATCGTCGCTGAAACGGACGTAGCTTGCGAAACACATTTTTCACAGAGCACGAATTTTGATAATAAATTTCAATAATTTGCAAACGTTGTTCAGGCGTAAGTCTATTCATGATGAAATGGCAAACAATACTGAATCGAAATGTCAAATGTTCGTGGAATTTGTCATGTGTGATCTGTCAAAAATATAAACGTCAAAAACCAAGTAGCAAAAAAATCACCCGTTATATCGTTATATCATAACCCTTTTATCAAATATCATTTTCATTGTCATCAAATTATTTCCATTAATATATTTTTTTCTCCATAAAACCATAAAATTCAGGTGTGAGATACACTTTTGATTTCCGTTCTCACACTTTAAATAAATTCAATATGTAATTCCAGGTTATGAAACGAAAATTTAAAAATTGTGCATTTGAATTTGGGAAGTGATCGAATAAAGTTGTTTTTTTTAACAAGTCTTGTCTATCGAGTACTTAATTCGCGCAAGAGGCGGATGTCTATACGGAATTAAAATATCTGAATTGAAATATTACGATTTTGCTGTAATACAAGAAACTGTTGTAGTTAAACTAATAGAAAAAAGAAATATGTTTATCCTCCCACTCTACATAAATTGTAATAATTGGCCTGAAGATTTCAATGACCTAGGAAGCATTCTGTCGTTGCTAGCAAGCAAGAGTATTTTAATGATTGGTGACTTCAACGCCAGAATAAGCTGCACTCAAGTCACCACCTTGCGAAATATTAACGATATACATATTAACCCTACTAACAGAATATCTAAAGATAATGTGTGCAACCAAATCGGGACAAATTTACTGGAGTTGCTGCAAATGTATGACAGTATCGTCTTAAATGGTTGTACAGAAGGAGACACTAGTGGTCATTATACTTTTATTGGAGGACAAGACAAATCTGTTATCGATTATTGTGCAATCAACAATGAGTGGATAGATCTTATAACCAAATTTGAAGTTAAATCTAAACATTTTTCTGATCACATGTCAATTATTGTTGAGTGGAGAACTGAAACAGCCTCACAACAGAGAAATCTTCACTTGATCCCACGCCTTAAATGGAATATTAAAAATGAATTTCTGCAATACATGAGACAATAGACGCACTCTCAGAAAGAATTCAAGAATAAGGACTTTCCGCCTTTCGACGGAACTTTACACAATTGGTTGGCGTTCCGAGACTCCTTCGAGATATTGGTTCACAAAGCTGAGCTCCCAGAGGCTTACAAACTTGCGAAGCTGAGACAAGCAATTGATCCCGCCAAGGTTCCATTAATTGGAGGAATGTACACTGGTGGTTATAGTGAAGTGTGGCAAGCATTGACAAAACGCTTTGATAATCCTAAGTTGTTGGCGGAAAATCATGTGTCTCGTCTCCTACAGCTCAAGCCGGCACATGAAGAGACGTCAGAGGAACTCCTGCGTATAGTAGACACCGTTCAGGAATTGCTGCGAGCCCTCCGCGTCATGAAGCTCCCGGTGGAACAATGGGATGCGATGGTAGTACCAATAGTCGTTTATAAACTTCCTCCTGTTACACAACGCGAGTGGTGTATGGTGTGTTCTTCTTCCGAGATTCCTAGTCTAGCGGATTTACTCGTCTTTCTGGAAAAACGAGCGCAGAGTTTGGCTACCGAGCTTGGTCGACCACCTCATCGGAAGGATAGTTCGATCACTCGTCAAGTCCGTGCCCCTATGGTACCGAAGTCACACCTCGTTACAGCCAATGGAGGAAGGTGTCCATACTGTCAGGGACCGCATAGAATCAGCCGCTGTCAAAGGCTGTTAGGTAAATCTCCCGAACAACGCTTCGCAGAGTTGAAGAATTCTGGCCTTTGTTTCAACTGTCTGATTAGTGGCCATACATCACAACGTTGTTCCTCACCTGGATGCCGACATTGTGGAAGGAAACACCACACGATGTTTTGCCGCGAAACCACATGGTCAACACCAGAACCCTCAGCGCCTTCAGCGGCAATCACTGCAGCAGCCGCAGCAAATACGAATCAATCAGCGTGACTACTACCGCGTGATGTGTTGCTAGCAACAGCGCGAGTCCTGGCAATGGGAACCTTGGAGCAGCGCATAGCTCGAATTCTCTGCGACCCTGGATCGCAGGTAAGCTTTATCACCGAACATTTAACTAATCAATTGCATCTTCATAGATCGAAGTATGATGTGGCTGTGGAAGGAATTGGCGCTATCTCTCACGCGCGCACAAATGGCAGTGTATTTCTTACGCTCAAGTCGATGTTGTCAAACTATTCACTGGAAATCAATGCGTTAGTACTTCCTTCGATAACATCTAAACTACCAGCGGTACGCCTTCATCGGGAAAGCTGGAAACATCTTTCTGGTCTTCAGCTCGCTGACCCTCAGCTTACGACACCTGCATGCATCGATGTTTTGGTAGGAGCTGATGTATGGGGACAGATTGTGGAAGGTGATATCATGAGAGGAACTCCTGATGAGCCATGTGCTCAGCGTACCAGGCTGGGCTGGGTTGTGTATGGTCCCGTAACGACAACATCCAGCTCAGTGCAACCACCGTCTGCATTCTGCGGTCAATTGGATGAGGACGATCTGCGCTTGGAAGATCTGGTACGCAATTTTTGGAATTTGGAAGAGGTGCCACAGAGCGGCAACGAGCCGGATGAGTGTGAGCAATTTTTCTGTGCAACACATTTCCGTAACACAGCTGGTCGATATGTCGTACACATTCCTTTCCGCAACGGTGCTCCAGAGCTAGGCGATTCGTACACTCATGCCTTACGACAGTTTCATGCATTAGAACGGTGCCTTGCTGGCAACACAGAGCTACGCGACAAGTACGTTAACTTCATGGGCGAGTATCGCGCCCTTAATCATATGGAACGTGTCGATCAACCTGGCGATCACGCGAAATGTTATTACATCCCACACCATGCTGTGCAAGGCAAGTTCCGTGTCGTTTTTAATGCATCGGCTCGTAGCAGCAATGGTGTATCTTTGAACGATACCCTGATGACAGGTCCTACGATCCAGGACTCTTTGGTGAATATCCTCCTTCGATTTCGGCGGTATTCAGTGGCATTAACTGCTGATGTTGAGAAAATGTTTCGGCAGATATTGGTGGCGCCGGAACATAGAGATTTCCAGCGCATTCTGTGGCGTGATTCTCATACCGAGAAATTGGAAGTTTTTCGGCTGACTACTGTCACATATGGTATGGCATGCAGCCCGTTCAACGCTGTACGCACGCTTCACCAGTGGGCTCAAGATAATCACGACAGTTTGCCTGACCTGGATCAAGGACGTGATGCCCGAGAGACTATTCTCTCTTCATTTTACGTAGATGACCTACTGGTGAGCTGCTGCAACATTCCTGAAGCAGTACAGCTAGCGAACAATGTGTCCACCATTCTCTCGAAGGGTGGCTTCCATTTGCGCAAGTGGAATTCAAATTGCGCTCAGGTAATTAATCAGGTTAATGGTAATAGTTATTCTTCCTCAGAGCTGAACATAGACTCACCAACTGCAACAGTGCTTGGACTTAGTTGGAACCCTGTGTCCGACGAGCTATTCTTCAAAGTCAAGCTTGAGCTCAGGGACAAGACTTTTACCAAGCGAAGGGTACTAAGCGAGGTAGCACAACTGTTTGATCCAACAGGGCTCTTGGCTCCGGTGGTAATAACCGGCAAGATTTTCCTCCAAACACTCTGGGCTGCTGGCCTGACTTGGGATGGTCCTTTACCTCCACACTTGGCGGACATTTGGCGGAGTTTCCGCAGTGGTCTTTACACACTGGATCAAGTTCGAGTACCCAGGTGGTTGGGTATGCAACGAGAGGTAACAACCACTCTTCATGGTTTTTGTGATGCAAGTTTGCGCGCCTATGCTGCTGTCATTTACAGCCGAACAGAAGATATCAATGGACTAGTGCATATTTCCCTGGTTACCGCTCGGACGAAGGTGGCCCCATTGAAACGTTCTACAATTCCACGTCTAGAGCTCTGCGCAGCGCACTTGCTGGGAGTACTCTTTAATAGCACTCGTACTGCTTTGAGTCTCGTGGGGACTCCCTACTATTTGTGGTCGGACTCCAGAATCGTACTTTGTTGGCTGAACAAACCTCTTGCCACTTTGAAACCGTATGTGTCAAACCGAGTCAAACAAATCTTGGATCTTACGGCAACAAATCGATGGTTTCATGTGCGGTCGGCACAAAATCCGGCAGATTGCGCAAGCCGAGGCATTGAAGGACCGGAGCTTTTACAACATTGGCTATGGCGGCGAGGCCCAGAGTGGCTTACAAGTGGCGCGTTGCCGCTAGGGGTTAATTCTCAACTCACTTTGAACTAGCTAACGTTCATGATGAGGTAAACGTATCTGGTTCGGCGATTGGAGTGGTTCCATTCCAGCTTACTACAAGACGAAGTGATGGCCAGGTTATTAACCTTACAGAGCGGTTCAGCTCCCTGCAACGCCTGCTGCATACTGTGGCTTACATAATGCGGTGGTATCCAACCAACAAAGACCTTCGTCGGGGGACTATTGTCGAGCCTGAAGAACTGGATGCAGCTTTATCAGCCCTTGTGATATTGGAACAAGGACAAGCATTTGGTGATGAACTTCGAGACATTCGTAGAGGTTCTACGTTAGCAACTACCAGTCGATTGCTTCCTTTAAATCCTTTTCTGAATTCAGACGGTGTTTTGCGCGTGGGTGGACGGATCCGTCACGCATCTGTCTCACACGATCAGCGCTTCCCAGCTATCCTCCCACGGAATGGAGCATTAGTGTGGTTACTGTTGAACGATGCTCATGATTGTACTATGCACGGTGGCACTCAGCTAATGCTGCGATTACTCCGCCAGCGCTTTTGGATTTTAAATGGAAGACAGGCCGTTCGCAGCTTTATCCACCGGTGCGTTACCTGCAGACGCCATCGTCGAGAAACATTGGTTCAACAAATGGCCTCGTTACCGAAACATAGAGTCAGCGCTGCACGGCCATTTTGGTCGTCAGGGGTCGATTATTGTGGACCCTTCATCCTACGGGTTGGCAACAAGCGTTCCCGTTCGACGGTGAAAACTTATCTCGCCATATTTGTTTGCATGAGCACTAAAGCTGTACACATCGTGTCGTCGAAGATCTTTCAGCGCAGGCTTTTTTGGACGCCTTTACTAGATTCGTGTGCCGACGAGGACCATGCTCACATTTGTATAGCGACAACGGCACGGCGTTCGTGGGCGCTAACCGTCTACTCCAAGAGGATTTAGAGGCTTGGCACAGCGAAGGTAATAAAAAATCACTGGCTTCTAACGGAACCAAATGGCACTTTATCACGCCCAGCGCACCTCATCAGGGTGGATTATGGGAGGCAGCAGTCAAGTCTGCCAAACATCACCTGTTACGCCTGGTTGGCACTCAAACGCTTTGGTACAATCAACTTCAGACGCTAGCCGTCCGTATTGAAGCGTGCCTGAACTCTCGTCCGATTACCCCTATTTACGATGATCCAGATGAAAGGCTAGCTCTAACACCAGGGGATTTTCTCATCGGAGCCCCACTGATTGCGGTGCCTGAACCCAACGTCAATGATTTCCCGTCGAGTCGTATCCAACGCTGGCAGTGGTTGCGCCAAGTTCATCAACACTTTTGGCAAAGATGGAGCGAGGAATACCTGGTGACATTACAGAGAAGAAGTAAGTGGCGGAAGCGAATGCCCAATATCCAATTGGGTGATATTGTAATTGTTCGTCAAGAGAACCTTCCCCCGACCCATTGGCGGTTGGGTCGTGTCGTTGAGATCCATCCGGGCAGTGATGGGTTGGCTAGAAATGTGACTCTTAAAACTTCTACCGGCCTGTGCACCCGTGCAGTGCAGAAACTATGCGTTCTATTGGAGGCCAACAATTTCGAACGAGACGGTTCGACCGGGCAGGATGTTTAAGATTACTTCTTATATGTCCCATCACTATAACGTACTAGCGATTGTAACATAGCACTCGTTATTGTCTTCAGGGCCTAGATGTCGTTTTTCTTGTAAATATGTTTTTGACAAGTGACATGGCCGACTTCCTATCTTTTTTGTAATTTATCTTCCTTCTGGCAATAAACTTCGAGCAGTGGACACGCATTTTGAGTATCCGAGTTTAATAATTTAATCCCTTACAAAGGCATTTCAAGCACGAAACAAGAAAATCTACACTTTGGTTGTCGATTTTAAGGCAGCGTTTAGAAGTGCTTTGCTATACAAACTCTCATAACTGGGTGTTTCCCAAAAATGTCTGTGCAATACGAAACATGTATATGAACACAAAGGCAATGGTCTGGGATGGGTCAATGTTTTCAGAATGGTTTAAAACAGACACTGGTGTTAAACAAGGATGCCCTCTCAGCGCCCTACTGTTCTCACTTTTTGGTAATGACATTGGTGCACATCTTCCTGGAGGTATTCGAATCGCAGGTGACCTAATTAATGTATTGTTGTATGCCGATGACCTAGTAATATTATCAGAATCACCAGAAAATTTACAACTGATGATAAATCGTCTAGCAGCATTCTGTGACAAATGGGGTCTTGTTATAAATGCTGAAAAGTCGATTTTCTCGCGTACAATCGAGGTGAAGTACGATATAAGTGGAGTCTTAATGGGAGCCGTTTCGTTATAACGGATGAATATAAGTATCTTGGAGTTAAGCTCAACCCAACGTTGGATTTCAGAAAACACCTTGCAGAAAAATCTAAAGCATCACAAAGTCTCATGAATTTGACATGGAACAATGTGTTCTCAAACCAACATATACATCTCTCCATAAAATATAAAATCTTCGATTCAGTTGTCAAATCTACACTTTGGTATGCAGCACAGGTTTGGGGGCTTAAGGAATATGAAGAAATTGAAAAAGCACTGAGAAACTTCATTAAAAAAATGTTTTATCTTGCAATGAAAACCCCAAGCTACGCAATTTATTTAGAAACTGGGTTACCAAAACTTTTTACTTACACACTTAAGCTTCAAGCCGACTTTATCATTAAAGTATTGGGATACCAGAACTCTCAGTTGAGTACAAAGCTGTTACTTTACGAAACAAGAAATCAAAATTGGTGGATGGGTGAGTGGAAAAATATTGCCTCTAATCAGGGAGTGGAAGTTAATTTATGAGATCATACAAAAACAAGAAGACTCGGTTCGAAATCTTATGATGGAAAAGGGCTGTAGATCGGAAAGCAGAATATTATACAGCCAATTAGAATTTAACCTTTGTGATAAATACTATTTTAGAGATTCTTTCAGTATTAAACACATCTCTTTGATATTCAAAACTAGATGCGAACTTCTAGGTCTCAACGGAAGCCCGTACAATGGAAGTTTTGATCAAAGCTTAAAAAATTCGATAAATATGTTCAAATGTAAAAATGCAAATTGTAAATAAATGAATTCTTTTACTACTTTTTACTAATTACATTATCGAATAGCGATGGAATGATAATTCCCAGTCTTGGTCTGGCGCATTACGCTCTGCATGCAATCATATTCATCATATCATATATGAATCATATTTATAAGTAGGTACAAGTTTTCATCAACATCAAATGGATTGCATGCATCTCTCAGTTGTTTTCTTTGGATTTTAAGCTTTTGCCTTCGCCTTTCAACCTCGTTATTTGCAGATACAATTGCAATCTCTATGGAATCCATTTTATGTGTAAATAACAAAAATGAACACTATACTCTGTTCAATTTATATTTTCAGTACAGGGAAGATAGGATATTTACCTTTCACTTTGATTGTAAAAGATGCCAATAAGTTCGTACTGTTTTAAAGCTCTTGGTTGCAGTAGTAAGCATACTAAATTACCACAAACGTAGCAGTGTTTACTCTGATTCAAAAAGTTTATTTTAAAAGCTTTATTAAAATATGTTTGCGGATTCATAAGCAACCATTAAAAGATTTTTAAAGATAAAAAATGAACTCTGAAATTATTGCCAAAATTAAATCGCAATGGGACAACATAAATCCAAATAAATTGAAGAATATTGAAAATACTGTCGAATTTTAGTGCGAGGTAAATAGGTTCACCGATGCATCCAATGAAAACCCTTACAATGAATTATCAAACTTTGTCAATTCGTTTTTAGTTTTGCCTATCTCAAATGTTGCAGTTGAAAGAGTGTTTAGTTTAATTAAGCTTGTAAAGGATCAGAGAAGGAATCGAATCAAAATTTATTTGTTAAATAGTACCTACTTTTTATCCGAGATAATTTATCTGTGAAATGATGCGATGTCTTCATTATTCCTCCTAATATAATCGAACAAGTTGCTTCATCAAAGTTTTATTTTACTGTAGAAGAAGAACAAGAATTTTGTGATAGTTTTGTGCTTTAAATGAAGCAGAAAATTTTTGAGTAAAAAAATTATATAAATACTTTTACTTAATTAGATTAACATAGCTACTCTGCTACCTGATTTTTTTTGTTTCTTAATGTTACGAAATGGATTAATAACTATTTGTAAGGTTATTTCCTTTTTTTCAATAAACTTAACAAAATACACAACTTCTTTTTTGACAATTATTTAACATTCAACATACTAAAGTAAAAAAAACTACAAAAAAATATGCACTCGGTATTTTAAACGTCACCCGTAGACAAGTTCGATTGGTCCAGGCATATATTTACGTTTTCTTGCGTTCTAATTACAGGATTTCCTGAGTTGGCAGGATTTTTGGCAGTTTTTTTTTTCAATAAAAAGTTAGCATTTTACTTAGCAGTTTTTCTATTCAAAAATCCTGCTAAAACCACTATTTTAGAAGGATTTGAAATTTTTCATTGCTCACCCTGGTACTTGTACTTGGATGTGCAGTAAGTAGGTCATAGATAGATTTCTGGTTACTACGATACCAGTGCATAGTTGACTACGAAATCAGGGTCCATATTGCAGTTCTATGGCAATATCATTTTATTTTATCCAGAAAGCTGATTCTGGTTTCACCTATGATAATATCAGCTGATTTTGCCCTGAATGTGTGCTTAATGCGTTCTGAATGAAAAAAAATATCAATATTTGACAGAATGTCTTGTTATATTTTAGAATGAAATTTGTTTAGATCTAAAAAACAATATTGAGTTTGAAACGAGTTCAATTTTTATAAATGTTTTGTTAGATGAAGAGCGCAAAAACTCCGAAAGGTAAGTAACATAAAATTATGTATGCAAATTATAATTTTTTTTTTATTTCAAATGAAATTAGTGTGGAACAGAAGTTTTTTGAAGTAGCTTCTTTTCCGGAAGTAATTGGACTAATAGGTGGAACCCATATCAAGTTTACTTCTCTTTAAATAAAGATGTTGAACATTTGTATTATTGCATTAAAGGTGGATATTCAAAAAAAGGGGAAAGTAATTTTATTATATTGAATATAATTGGAAACTCGCATGATGTATATATTTGGCGGCGTTTACTTTTAAAATATATGATAGTGAAACAATCTTAAATTCACTTTTATCTGACGGTAGAAGAATTCAAACAACAATAGTGAACCATTATTTCATTCAAATTGAATTCCATGTAAAATAATTGGTCGACATGTTCTTATGATAAAAGTGAAAGTCAATAAAGTACATTATTCAATAAAATTGTAAACATGGTGTACGATTTTTTTAAATTGTTAAATAAAATAAACTGCGAACAAAACTACACCTGTTTTCTTCATTCATTTTTACTTTATCAGACAAAATCATGCGATAATTATATATTTATGATCTGATAAATTTTTGACAAAAGTTTTCATGTTTACACGAAACGGGATTCGCAAAATCAAATTTATTGATGAAAGTATTTATCATCGCTTTTTTCACAGAACCGGAATAGGGCCCCAGCTGTCTTTTCAATTGTTGTTTGTGAACTTTAATTACGTGCATAATACATCATCTTCTTCTTTTGTTCTTACTTGTGGTCTTACTTCCTGATTCATTTAAAATTTATATTTTACCCAACAAATGTATATTTAATTCACTTTGAGCTGAAGCGTAATCGTAAGCAATTAGTTTTTTTCTCTGTTTTGACTTGAGAGAAATGGTTACCTATTGGGTTTTA
The DNA here is from genome assembly GCA_910595825.1 of Philhelius pedissequus. Classification (NCBI taxonomy): domain Eukaryota; kingdom Metazoa; phylum Arthropoda; class Insecta; order Diptera; family Syrphidae; genus Philhelius; species Philhelius pedissequus. The sequence continues at coordinate 19,886,323 of OU343164.1, read as the reverse complement.
TACGTTCACAAAGGCACAGAATATTTTTCAGCAATGTATCAGAAAGCTGTGCAACACCGAACGCCCCATTAACGATCGATATAAATAGAAATTTGGAAGTGATTTGAAGTAACACAGCTGATTTCGAAAGTGAGTGAGGGCGTTCAATGAGACAAAGCTTTTTCGATTTTATTCGGATTCTCTGAATACAATTTTCGGGGTTCGTAGCATGGGAGATTTTTCACGGTGGAATCTGTGATAGGGCTTAATAACTCGTTTAATTACACAGGTCAACAAAAACCAAAAAGAGTGTGTGTACTTATGTACACGCGCTAGAAGTAAAGCTTCCCTAAATTGAAATTTTTTTTCATAACTCTATGCCAGCTAAAATATATTTCAATATCATGTTAACCGGTCAAAGAACAATGAAGTTGACATTTTTTGATACCAGCCCCGAACTTGCCTTAATACATCGCCCAAAACGACCCTATCTTTCAATTATACAAACGTCACCGTCGCGTCGTTCAAACTTTGATTCATGGTTCAGTAATTTTACATTACAAACATTATACTATTCCGTATACCTATATAAATCTACGAAATACAAACTGAAGCTTTGGCAACGAGACCATCGACTTAAACATTACATACATTAATACAACACAATATACACTACTGTTAAATGTACATACATGAACATCAACAAAACTACCAACACAAAATCGCAATCACACCTATAAAAAAAATTGATTCAAAAACAAACAAAGCAACAAAAAAAAGAATTTCTCATTGATTATACACACCCAATTCATGTAGCTATACCTACAGAATGAGAATCCACAAACGTACCAAACAAAATCGTCAGCGAGTCGCATAATGCAGATAGCCCTGTATTACACGGCGCGTGTTTACCCCTGTGAGAATGAAGTGCAAAAGATAAAGAAAGAACGAAACGATGAAACAGAAATAAATCTATCTGAACACGCCCGTGTAGGATTTTCCTTGCGTGTTTTTGACGTTTCTCTTTCTACTTTTTTTTCTTTTTCGGATTTCATTCATTTACTTTTCGCTGTAAATGAACGAACACCAATCCAAATGCCTGACGAATTTAAATGGAGCAAAGACAAAACTTCTAAGCTCTTCACCAAATTAACCCTTTTCTCTACAATCCTTGTCTTTGTCATCCGGAATACCTATATACATAACTTTGCCTTCCATTTTTTTATAAATTATTTTTTGTTCAATATCTGCACTGGGCAAATAAGATAAAATGAAAGAAAGCTGTCAAATAGTAAAAGTGAGAAAAACGCTTGTAGGTTATTACCTACGCGTTACCGAATAGAAGTTAAAAAGAAAATAACCAAGGCTTGCGTGTTACAGTCACGCGCTGTGTAATACCTGACATACATACACATAATGATTCTAAGAAAACAAGATTACGACACTTCTTATTTTGTCTTATTTTATTGACGTCCAGAGATCAAAATCCATTAATCCACATCGGACAAACAACAACAATTTCCAGATTTTTAATCTTTGGTGACGTCAATAAAATAAGACTCAAGAAGAAGTGTTATAATCTTACGTCAGATGGCGGTCCATAGAAATTGTTTTACTCGCAAGCAACGTAAGTAGTACACTTTCAAGATTTCAAGTTGGTGTTCAGACAAACAAATCCACGTTTTCGTCTCTCAAAAGCACAAGCAAAAACTATTTATATTTATTTAATCCATCAATCCTAGTCACGTTGTCAAAGAAAAATTCATATTCTCTCTCTTTATCTCCTTATCGTTAGAGTGAAAGATCGTAATCGAGATTTCGTCTCAGTTGACTGCGTTTACATCATACAATTTCAGTTTGCGATTTTATCTTGTATGCGGTGGCGGGGTATACAAAATTTATCAAGTTGAAAAATTGCAGAGGTATCTGCCCAGTGAGTAAAAATGCAATGTTTGTAGATTGGATTGTGGTTGGGATGGAAGACTTCCTGTTAGTGTGTTTCTTTATCCATTCTGGTATGTCCAGAATATTCGGAATACCAGCTTAACCTTTCTGTATTCCATGGAATATTCCGGATAAACTATTTTGTTGTTTTTTATTCATTGTGGAACGTTTGGAATGCATTCTTGTTATTCCATGTTAAACAGTGAATGAAATGAATATTCTTGGAGTAACACTTTGATATGAAAGCAAAAAATGAGACCAGACAGAGACGAAAACCAAGTAAGTAAACAAAATGAATGTGCACACATTTTTCATATTTTTTTTTTTTTTGAAATAAATATATAAATAATAATTAAATGCGAGTTTTCATTAACTAATAAATCAATAATATTTTATTTTTACTATTTCTCATATAGATACCTGTTTTTTGTCATCACAACACTTTCAAACGGCTGATGTCATCTTTTCTTTTCTATTCGGGATTTCTGCTTCGGTATTTTTGTTTCTTTATTCATTGCATTCTGGATAAAAATTTCGTCTTTTCCATACATTCTATTCCATATTCGGAATAAATAAAGAAACACACTCTGAATGTCTATATTGGTTCACATTCGTCAAACATACTCTCAAACACAAATAAGTCACACGTAAATTGGAAACTTTTGTACGTTGCAATTTTTTACATTGTTATGAATCTTTTGATTGCTTTGAATCTTTTCACGACGCGATTTAAGAAAATAATATTGATGCTAACTGATTTTCAATTACTGTATCTATTAATTAAACATAACATGACGACATGAATTGTGTATCCTCCTCATAGATTGACACTCATTTAAATAAGAACTCCTTAACCCACTTATCGTTTTCGTATCTCATCCATTGTGTTTAAAGAATAAACAATTCTAACAAATCCATAGTTTCGGATTTGAGAGCGGTCTTAGGATTCTTTGTATTACTGATCTACGATTGCCAACATACAATTTAATTTATTTTGTTTTTTTTGTTTTGTACTTTTGTTAGATTTAATTTGTTTTTTTCAATTTAATATTAGTTAATAATGAAAAAGTTTAATTAAAAAACTTCCAAGTGATATTTTGAACAGTATTTGTTGTTTTGTTAAAAAAAATTATAAAGAAGTAGATTGCTTGTGTGTTTTAAAATATAATGACGTTTGCCGTTGCCGTTGCATGGAAAATTTTTACTCCCGGTAAAGAAGTTTCGCTTCCAAAATATTTTTGTTTGCGATTCTGTGTTAAAATGCCGATTCGCTCAATTTTGTATTCGAAAATATCGTACATTTTTAAGTTTGTTTCTATACCTTTAAGAATGATATGTAAATATTAGCTGTTGTCAACCACGATTATTAGGTTTAACGGCGTTTTTTTTGGCGATCCGGAATCCCTCTCCGTTTCGAGATCCCAACTAAACACTAGTGTGATTCTGAAAATTCTGAATTTTATTGTGATTGTATGTGTGAACATAATTAACAAAACACTAGTGTAATTAGGACAATTCTGAATTTTATTGTGATTGTATGTGTGAATATAATTGTGTACGTGGAAATATTCAAATTAAAAAAAAAATGCTTGTTGCACAATTATGATATGACGAGAAATGAATGGGTGAGTGCTTCTGGTTTCGATTCTGATTTCAAATCCAGAAGCAAAATTCTCTTTTCAGAATCAGAACTATCATTTTTTCCCAAGTGAACACTTTCAGAAGAGTTCCGAAGGCTTCCGGATTGCCAAATGAAAACGACATAAGTCTATTCTTTAGTAAGAGCACAATGAGCGGTGAGAGAATAATGAAGTCTTACGCCTCACGTGGTGCCTGATCTGATTTTTCAAAGGAATTTGATATTGATATTAGGAATATTGCGGCGTTCCCTTCGAGATGGGCAGAATTCATTCAAAAGTATTCTTGGGTTTCGAGAAAAGGTATACTGAATTTCAAGCATGCTTTCGTAGAGGATACTCAACTGTAGATAATATATTTACACTTACTACTACTATTTGAGAAACTGCAGAAAATTTTACTTGTTTTTTGTTGACTTTAAAGCGGCATTATTTTTCAAACTTTTGCAGAATGGATTATCTACAAGAGTGCTTAAGGCTTTAAAGGGTTTGTACTCCAACATGCGTCAAATGGTTTGGGATGGATCGGAGTTGTCCGAATGGTTTGAAACTATTGCCAGCGTAAACTTCAATGCGTATATACCATAACGTGTCAACTTCATAAATTGTCTTCTCTTTCTAATGTAAGAAGTGTTTTCTACTTCTCATATAAATTGTCAAAGCGAATACCTTTCATCTTACATTTCTTGTATTTTTTGCGTCAAACCAGATAAGAAGTCAAATAAAATAATCTCTTTCAATTAACAACATATTTCGTTTTATTAAACAGGTTATGTGCCCAGGACATTCTGCACAATAAACAGCATATCAAGGACTTGATATATTTTGGAATTTTGCACCGAATTGTTTTTTGTGAAGTGGCCACGACATAACCTCAAACAATGAGCACGCACATGCTTGGCCGCATCCAACTCTTTAATGGAGAGAATTTTGCTTCTTTGAAGCCACAGATGGAAGCAATTATTCACAAGGCCAGATTAACTGGCTACGTTGATGGAACAAATCCACGTCCGAGTGTCGTAAGTGATCAGCAAAGCTGGGACGACAAAGACGGATGCTAGAGCGGAGTTGCTTTTAGCAATGAAACCACTTGTAAAGGACGAAAAATTGTCCAAAGACATATGGACTTCTCTGAGTGAAACCTACGATCGCAAAGGACCCCGGCAAAGGCAGAGGAATTCATGCGTCTCATCAATACAAAGATGGAAGCGAACCAAAGTATGGACAAATTTATTCGTGATTGCAAGACGACCGTCAACAGGCTCTTCGATGGACTATCGGAGGATTATACAGATGTACAAGCTGCTTTTGATGCACAGAGCGAATATCCGGAGGTTATTGTTGTATGCACGAGGCTATTGGAGGTGACCGATAGGAAAAAGGACGCAAATGCACAAACAAGCACAGCGTTGTACAGCAAATGAAAAAACAAATAGAAAAAACCTTCACAGTACAACAACCAGACTAATTCTTTTCCCATCGACTGCCGCGTATATGGGAAAAAAGGGCATATGGCGAAGGATTGCTTTTATCATAAAGAAAAAGCAAAAACAGTACAATCGACTAGCACAGATGTAACAGTTTGGTTTTACGATAGCAGAGGAGTCTGTATTTAGGAAGTCTGATGACAATATTGCTTCGTGTCTTGATTCCGGAGCAACGTCACGTACGTGTTCTATAAAAATTTTCTTTGAAAAGAGCAAGAAAGATTCGTTTGTGATTTTGGCTAATGCCCAACGAGTCAAAATAGCAGGAATTGGAACCGCAATATTGCCATCGCATCTGACCAACATTGGAAAAGACATTAAAATGTTCGACACACTTTTTATACCAAATCTCAACAAAAACCTCATATCGGTAAGCAAAGCGACAAGCTAAACTTCAAAGTTGTGTTCGAGGGCGACGAAGCAAAATTGTACGACAAAACTTGTACGTTAATAATCACAGCTATCCAAAAGCGTGGTTTGTATATTGCTTCTGGAAATCACAAAGCCTAAGCCGTACAAGAAATCAACAGTTCGCTTAGCTTTTGGCATCGGAGAATGGGTCGTCTGAACTTTACATCGTTAAAATAACTTCAGCCAATTGGAATGGTGACAGGATTACCTGTGAAGTTCACATCCGATGGAAGTAGTTGTGTTCCCTGTATTTGTGCAAAGCAATCGATCAAACCGTTCATAGTGTGTGACAATAAAAGAACGGCAAAGATTTTGGAGTTGATTCATTCGGATTTGTGTGGTCCCATGCGTACTCCGTCACTGAGTAAAGCTGTATATTTCATCACCTTAATCGATGATTATTCTAGGCGTATATTTGTGTACTTCATGCAAAGGAAAAATGAAGCTTTAGAAAAATTTAAGATCTTCGAAGCATATGTGGAGAAACAAAGTCATTGAGATCTGATAATGATACGGAATACACAAATATCAAATTAGAAGAGTTTCTGCAACAAAATGAGTTTTCTGCACAGCACACGCCGCAACAAAATGGCATAGCAGAGAGGGCCAACAGAACCCTGCTGGAAATGGCTAGGTGCTTAAAACTAGAAGCAAAAATACCCTATAATTTATGGCAGAACTAGTTTGTACCGTCGCCATTATTCGCAACAGGTTGCACAAAGAAGTTGAATGGCCAAATAACACCGGAGGAGCTTTGGACGGATAAAAAACCAGATGTCGCATCATTCAAGTGTATTGGCACTAAAACATATGTGTTGGGCAAGGGCAACAACCTCAGTAAATTCGAACCCAAGAGCAACGAATAATAGTAGTCAGATACAGTAACGAGCACGGAACTTATCGACTTTGGAAGCCTGGAACGAGGACGGTTATAAGAAGCAGAGACGTCCGCTTTTTGGAGGAAGACTCAACTGGTTTTGAAGATGCAGAAGGAGTTCTGCCATATAGCTACGTGTTCGATTTTCAACAACCAGATATTCTAGTTTCCGAAAGTGATCAAGAGTGCAACATGAAAGAGTCAGCAAAGAAAGATGCGGTGTTACAGTGGATACTGTCATGCAGAAGAATAGTATCACACAAAAACAAGGTGAACGTCAAGCAGCTGGAAAGCAACGAAAACGGCGACGAGTGGTATGAAGTCATGCAAAAGGAATACGAATCCCTTCTTCGAAATGGAACTTGGGTCTTGGTGGACAGACGAAATGACCGGAAGGTAATTAAATCGAAATGGGTATTCAAAACTAAGTATTTTGCAGATGGAACTGTCGAACGGAGGAAAGCTAGGTTGGCCGCAAAGGGTTTCAACCAAATCCATGCGGTCGACTACACGGACACATACTCACCGGTGGCGAACATTCACTCCAATCGGCTAACATTGGCGATTGTTGCGGAGCACAACTTAAAATTGCACCATTTCGACGTATCATCAGCGTACCTCAACGGGAATTTAGACGCAGTTATTTTCATGGAACAACCAACTTTAGCAGACCAGATATCTCATACATCGTAAACGTTCTTTCACAATACGTTAAAGATCCTAGGCGCCAACATTGGACAAAAGCACATAATGTGATATGGTACCTGATTGGAACGAAAACAACAAACATAACTTATCGAAAAACAAACCAATCATTCCAAGCCTTTTCGGACTCGAATTGGGCTGCCGACACAAATGACAGGAAGTCTCAATCTGGATTTGTCTTTCTTTACGCTGGAGCCGCCGTTCACCGGAGATCGCGGAAGCAAAGAATCGTTGCCATATCAAGCACAGAGGCCAAATACATCACACTATCATCAGTGGTGAAGGATGCAACATACTTCAGGAACATCTTACTCCAACTTGAATTACACAACGGCCACATCAATATCTTTTGCGACAATCAAAGTGCAAAACACATTGCGGATGATCAGTCAAACCAAGGTAGAACCAAACAAATTGATACCCGATACCATTATATTTGTGATGCAGTAGCCGAGAAGATTATAAACATCAACTTCCTGAGATCTGAAGACATGATTGCTGATGCATTCACCAAGCAACTGCCAACAAAGGCACACAACAAGCACTTCACCGAAATGGGTATGACCTTTAACGAATAACAGTTTTCGAATGAATTTTCATAATAAATTTATTGAATTAACTTTTTTCTTAACGAAACCTTGAATTTAACGGAACGTAAAATATTATATTTCAAACTTGAAAGTATAAAACTTATTTATTGATATTGTTCTTAAAATGTTGTTGACAATAATTATGAATTTGAGCGGGGGTATTGTCAGTGTAAACTTCAATGCGTATATACCATAACGTGCCAACTTCATAAATTGTCTTCTCTTTCTAATGCAAGAAGTGTTTTCTCCTTCTCACATAAAATGTAAAAGCGAATATCCTTCAGCTTATCTTTTTTGCATTTTTTGCGTCAAACTAGATAAGAAGTCAAATAAAATAATCTCTTTCAATTAACAACATCTTTCGTTTTAATTAACAGAAACATTATCCGGATTAGGACAGGGCTGTGTTCTGGGTGCTACCATTTTTGCAATAATTTTAGATGATATAGTCGCTCACTTACCGTTAGGGGTCAAGATTGCCGACTTAACCATCAAAGTGCTTCTTTTCGCAGACGACATGGTTCTGTTTACTGAATCGCCGCAAAGCTTGCAGTTGATGATCAACAAACTTACCCACTATTGTAAAATGTGGAAATTGACTGTAAATCTAGAAAAATCTAAAATAATGATCGTGTCTAAGAAGCAAGCTAATCTGAATGCAAATGAAGGATGGTTTTTTGATGGACAGACTATCGAAACAGTGTTAGAGTACAAATACCTTGGAGTTTGGTTAAAGCCAAATATGAAAATGGAATCCCATCTGGAAAAAAAATGATCTGTGGCAAATAGGCTAATCAACGCATCTTGGCAGAAAATAATAAACAACAATGATGTACCTTCCTCCCGCCAAGTGCAAAGCTTATGAAGCAGTCATGTGATCGGTGATGTGCTATAGCTGCCAATATGGGGTTAGAAGTCATTCGAAGAAGTAGAAAAGCTGCAGCGTTTCTTCATTAAAAAGATTTTCAGATTGCCGCCAAATACCCCAAACTATATGTTCCAATTAGAAACAGGTCTACCTACCCTTTTTATATACACTTTGAAGTTGCACTTCGATTATGTCACAAAAGTATTAGGATATAACACAAACAGAATTCCTTTAATCCTAACAGAAAATATCCTTGAAAAAAAGATCGACTGGGTGACAGACTGGACACATTTGGCTTTAAATTGTGGATTCGAACTGAACCTGCACTATGGTAACATTTTCGCTTTAAAAAAGCAACTATATAATTTAGTTGAAACATTAGATAAGCACCAGCGCAACAACTGCACTCAACAAGCGGTATTATCTATTAACCGCGTTATATACTCGGAACTGAATTATAACCTTGCAAAAAACAACTATTTTAATGATAAATACAGCTTGGAAGCAGTATCCTAATTTGCAGAGCGAGGGCTGATCTTCTTAACCTAAACGGTTCCCCATACAATAAGTCCGCCACGACCCTTTGCACGTTGTGCAATCTTAAAGCAAAGGCAGATTTTTTTCATTTTTTGGCTATTTGTCCCGTGTTCAAAGAGCTGAGACGTATGTACTTTGGTTATTTAACACTCACACTGGAACAAACCAAGCATATTTTAAATGGAGTAAAATGGAATAATCTTTATAAATATTTAAAATCAGCTAAAAGTTACCGGTACAATATTTTAAATGAATTTGATTAAATGATTTAACTAACAAATTCAAATAGTATTATATCATGTTCTAGGTAATGTCATATATATAGTTAAATTTTACAGTTAATTTTACCCAAACATGTAAATATTCTCGACAATGAGTAATTCTGGCAGACGGCAACGCCATAGCTTTTTATTTTTATTATGTTAAATCCAACTTATTGGAAAAAGAACCTTTTTGTAAACAAGTTTCATTTATTTATGTAATAAAAATCAATCTAATCTAATCTAAAATCTAATCATTCAAAAGTTACAACGGAGGAGTACTTTATTGAACTTATCAGATTCCCGAAACATTTATGCATGGATTTAATATACATACATACAAGTACATGAACTGAAAATCTTGAAAAACACTCAACGTATAACATAGGAAATTGTTAAAGTGTTCTGCGATTTTTTGACACGGGTAGTTTTCAACGAGCTGTCCCGGTAATGAGCACCGTCGCGTCGCGGCGGTTGTTGTGTACTTGTTGATTGCAAAATTTCCTTATTTCGCATTAACATAAATATAACTTACTACAAAAATAAATTTGTATATTAATATAATTATAACTGATGACGTTAATTATGCTGATGACATCCAGCTATACATAAGTTTCGATAGAAGTCAAGCTGTCGATGCCGTAAATAAAATGAATACTGATTTAGCTGCCACGCCAAATGGTCTTGAATACTATATACGATAACGTAATGCCAATTTTCAAACGACAACCAGTCTTCGATAATTTTCCACCTATCGTTATAAACGACACTCCTATAGAAATGGTAAAAAAAATTAAAAACCTTGGCATTATCTTTAGTAGCAATATGTCTTGAAATAAGCATATTAACTACATATATTGTTCCAAACATATACCGCTCTTTACGAAGTGTTTCTGTCAGTGTTGGTAGTTTTTACCGACTGAAATTAAATTGAAGATAGTACGAGTATATGCGCGTATAGTGCCAATTATTCTTATGGATGTGAGATATATGCAAACTTAGATGCTGAGTCCCAACGGAAACTTAAAGTTGGCTTTAGCTCTATAATACGTTTTGTGTTTAATCTTCGCAGATATGACCATGTCTGAGCTTACGCTAGAAGCATAATTGGACGTACGCTTGAAGTGTTTTTTGAAATTTCGAACGTTTACTCTTCTCGTCAGCCTTATTCTTACGAGAAAACCGGAGTATTTATGTGAAAACTTATGCTTCTCCCGATCAACACGTAATTTTACAATTTTGCCTAATATTTCCACCTGTTTAACCTCCTCCAGACAGTTTTTCGTTTATTCTTTATCCCTGTGTAATAATATTCCACTTTCTATTAGAAGAAAATTTGAGCATATTGACTTTTTAAAATATTTAATTGAAAATTCCTCTTAAAGTTATTTAGATTTTAAGCTATATAATTATTTGTATTTGTAATCATTTAAGCACTTTTGTAATACCATAAAAACCTGTACTTAATTTAAGAGAAATCTTCTTGTACACTTGTCAAATAATAAAATAAAATAAATAAATAATGGTTAATAACTTGTCATGTGCCAAATCTGGTCTTTCTTCTAATTATTCAATTAGAAATATTTTCTTCATAAAACAATTGACTGTGATAAAAAAGTTATCATATGGAACATGTTTGGCATTTAACTTCACTTTTCACGCATCGAGAATCGAATTAGACGTGAAAGCGTGATACAATTTATCACAACACAGCTTCACAGATCAGTCGATCTCTTACTGTGGAGGTGTTAACACGTTTTCGGCTTCCCAGTTTTTTGCAAATTAAATTTCGGGTGCGAGTTTAAGTGTAACATTAAATCAACATTCTTCAAGTGGTGCAGTAGCACAAAGGTAGAGTGGCCGACCGAGAATCCGAGGGTCACAAGTTCGATTCCCAGTCGGGCATCAGAACCATTCAAGCTTTTTTTCACAACCGTGAAGTGGAAAACTTTATTGGTTGGGAAAACGATCAAAGGAGGAGGAGTTTAAGCACCGGGTCATCGAAAGGTATCTTAGGGCCAATGAGGCCAGCGATGGCATCAGCTGGGGGAACATCAAAAGATGTTCCACTTACAAGCAGTGATTCTGCAGCAACAATATCAACAGCTATAACAACAACGGCAACATCATCCGATGCTAACCAGAAGCGCAGAAAGAGGATCAAGTGCGCACCAACTTTGGTAAAGAGGAGATCCACGGCCATTTCAGCAAAGCTGCCAGCTGTGGTGAATACGTCCGATATAGACGAGATGTCAGAGGCAGCAAGACAAACCCAGTTAGACACTTCACCAGAAGAGGGTGTTGAATATATGTCTGAGGAAGGAGAAGGGCACTTCACGACAGGCGATAGTACTGCCTTCGTGAACCCCTTCACATCAGAGGCATCATCTGAGGACGAGGGACAAAGAATGGTCGCTCAAATTGAAGCATTACAGGCAGAAATCCAAAAGTTGAAAAGCAAAATTAAGGCCAACCAAGAAGATCGCCGAGCGAAACAACTAAAAGAATTCGAGGATCAAGAACAACAACAGCAAAAAGAACAATTACAAAAACAACAGCCACAGCAGCAACCAAAACAACAACGGCAAAACAACAGCAACAGCAGCAGACACAAGTCCAGAAACAACCGCAAGAAAAACAGCAGCAGCAGAATCAAAAGCAGCAGAAAAGTCAGTCTCAGCAGCAGCAGCCACAGCCGCCGATTACGAAAAAAGAAAAGGTGCCACCCATAAATATTTATAAAATGGAGTTACAGGATACCGTAAATCTGTGTAAGTTGGCCATAGGTCAAAACTTTACTATAAAAAGATTAAATAATGATAGGCATGCTATCCATTGCTTCACACTGGAACAGCACAAAAAAACTTAAAGCGTTGCTCAAAGAAACCACTACTGAATTCCTTAGTTTCACCCCTAAGACCGAAAAGTTTCAAACGGTCCTTTTGAAGGCCATAGATTCCTGCACGAAACCACAGATGCTATTAAGTGAACTGCGCCAAAAAGCGAATTACGATCTTGACTTTATCGGGGTGAAGCCGTTCGCTACAGTTAGAGCTAGGCGGGAGAAGCGGAGTCTTCCCTTCTTCCTTGTTCAACTCTCACCCAGCAGCAAACTGGATAGTTTGAGGAGTATCTCCGTCCTCAGCTACCAGGTTGTAACTTGGGACAAATTAAAAAGGCGCGGCGACATGCTTCAATGCATGCGCTGCCAAAGGTTCGGCCCCGCCGCAGCAAACTGCGAAATGCAGTCACGCTGCGTTAAGTGCGGAGAGAACCACAATGCAGATGAATGCAAGTTAGGAAGGGAACGGGTCGAAGATAGGACCCAGCTTAAATGTGTACTCTGCCGAGGCGACGGAGACCCCGCTAATTATCGGGATGCCCGACGTTTTAGCTTATAAAGAACAATAAGGCAGCAAAGCAAATAGTGGTAGAAAAGCGTCCAACAGTGCGCCCTCCTACAACAACGCCCGTCAACCCCCAAATTTCTTACGCCCAAATGGCGTCAGGAAGGGGAAGCACGGTACAGCCTACACCAACGGTCGCCCAACAGGCCACCGGGCCTAAGGTGCCGGCGGCATAGGCGGATATTATGGGCATTCTGCTGGCCATCCAGGGCCAGTTGACTAGCCTCCAAAACCAGATCAGGGAGCAGGCGACTAGGGTGGATTATCTCTACTCTGTTCTGCCGAGCTTAACGCAACTAAGAGCTTAAGGGCGCGCTGCCGGAGAGGCCCTTTAAGATCCTAGCTGTGAATGTAAATTGACTTATTAGGACCGAACGTAGAGCGAATTTATTCCAATTGCTTAAAGACATAAGTCCAGATGTGTTTATGGCTAGCGAAACTAAGCTTAACCAGAAACATAAATTAACAACAATTTTTTTTTTTTTTTTTTATAACTTTGCACGCGCTCAAGGGATTATGAATACCCTTTATATGTTTTTCTTAACACAGCGCGGCATCCGGTGGAAGAAGAGAAAGAAGGATGGGAAAGATTACAATATCGTAAGAAGAGACCGACCCAACTCCACTCAAGGAGGAGGCGTCGCAATCTTTATACGTAAAGGCATTAGTCATAAGGTAATATATAATAGTGATGTGGGAAAATTTCGGACGTTAGAGGCATGCATCATATGCATTCATCTCCAACAGGGGAAGCGAATGTATGTATGCACCGGAAACACTTCAGCCCACACAGTTTATAACAGAACTTGAAAAGCTTTTTGAATGCTTAAGATTGAGCTCGGAAGAAAAATTTTACATAATAGCCGGTGATTTAAACGCCAAACACATAGATTGGGGAAATTAAATACTAAATCCTCAAGGTAACCATTTGTATAATTGGATGGGTCGATACAACCTTGAGTATCGCCTCGATCTTCTAACCACAGAGAGGCCATCGTTTCCAAGAAGCGGTGCCTATCTGGATCTATTGGTGAAAGACGCAAGACTAACAATTACTGACACTGTGGGTCAACGACCAAGAAATTGTTTACGAACGATCGAGTACGACAGTGACCACTGAGGATTCGCTGCCGTTATACAACTTCCGAACGAGCTTATGGAGTTGGATGAGTATGTGCCTGTGCATACTTACAATTACAGTAAGGTGCGCTGGCCACGCTTCTCCAATGCCTTATTGAGTGAATTACGTTCAAATAGTATATCCCCACCAAATGACAGGAACCTAACAAATACTGAAATCGACAGATACTTAGAACAAATTGACGAAACGATTCTACGAACAATGAACAGAACAATACCGAAATACAAAGAACGTAACGCAACTGACATGTACCGTAACGCGACAATTGACGCACTTCACAGACAAAAAAGTGGACTACTGACAAGACTAAAACGCTTGTACAGACGGTTTACTGATACACGAGATCCGGAGATTAGGACACTGAAGTCGTCCATCAAAAACATCAACGAATTGATCAAAGAAAATTATAGGTTGGCTATTAATTTGTTCTGGGACAATAAAATTCGTGCCGTTAACTCTAGCGACCCAAGTATGTTCCCAAAAATTAATAAGATTTTTAGAAGAAAGGATCAAAACGATCTTCCGTGTCTTAAGCTCCAGAGGACGACAGAGAACAGAGACGTACTTCTGACAGCAGGCATAGAACCAGAGGATGCCGTATTGGACGATGACCTCTATATAATCGAATCGAAGATCCACAGGAGAGAGTGGAGGCTGTGGGGGCTTTTTTTTTTTTTATTTCATTTTTATTTCATATTAACTTATAATTATCTTAAAGCTAGACAAAAATGTTGAAAACTAGCCTAATTATCAATAACTTACAACTAATTTACTGACCCTTTACGAGCGCTCTAAATTAAACTATGACTCTTAGAACTAATGTCTTTCGACCTAAAAACTATTATTTTATTTTATTTTATTTTTCCAAGGAAACTTTTACAAAAAAAACTTGGCATCTTATAATTTTTTTTTTTTTTTTTTTTTACTTATAAACTAAACCTAAATATAGATTAAAAATAATTAAAACTAAATAAAACTAACTTATACTAACTAAAAATAACTTAAACTACTTAAAATACCTAATAATACTTAAAACTACTTAAAAACTAGAACAGCCACAGCAGCATTTTTTTGTTTTTTTTAATTTTTTTTTGTTTATTTTTTATATGCATGCAGACACACAGCATCATGCAACCCACCCATATATGTACATACGCACATACATATACGTACGCACATACATGTACAGACACGCAGATACATGCACGTATGCCCCCGCATACATACATATTTTAAAATTTTTTTTTTTTGGTGCCACCCCGACTGTTTCCCATACCTAATTAGGCTGTCGGGGCTGCTTTCCAGCAAGTGCTAGCATTCGCCCTAATCATGACCTTGAGAACAGAGCTCTGCTTCATCACTTATGGCTCCAGAACGATATAACCGAATGGCGATCTGAGAACCTTGGTTTTATCGGTTATAATGATGAAGATTTGCCAAACGCTTTAATCGCCGACCGAAATGGGCCCAGTCCCCTGTTAATTTCGAAGAATGAGCTCCAGCTGATCTTCGATTCATTAAAGAAAAATAAGTCAGCAGGAGTCGATGGTATATCCAACATTGGCAGTTGGCATTTATACCACACAGTTTAACAACGCGCTGAATAATGCATATTATCCAGTGCGGTGGAAGACAGCTGTGATGCACCCTCTCCCAAAAAAGGGAAAGGACAATCCGGATAATCAGTTCGCTTTTAAGGCGGGACATGACACAATTCACGCCGCGTCTAAACTAGTTTCTGATATCCAATGGAACAAAACCAAAAACCAGTATAAGGGTGCCTGACTGGTTCATTTGGAGAAGGCCTTCGACACCGTATGGTTAGAAGGTCTTTATCTAAAGCTAACTAGACTAGGTATAAGTAAACCTCTATTGTATATGCTTTATGACATGCTAAATGGTAGAAAGTTTGTTGTCAAGAGTGGCAATGAAACTTCTACCGCAATTAGCGGTTAACTCGCCGATTCTATTCAGCATTTACACCAGCGATCTGATAGGTAGTCTAACTCGGGCAATTACGTACGCCGACGATCTAATTGCGTACAGAACAGCTAATACAGTTGAGGTCATCAAAATTCTTCTGCAGAGTGACTTCGACAAGATTCAGCGATGTTGTGATGACTGGAAGTTGAAGATCAACTTCCAGAAATTAGAAACTATTTTGTTAAGGACTCCGTTGTCTAGCGCCTCAAGGGATACGAGAAAGAACTGGCGCAAGCTGGTGATCGTAGGGCCACATGGACATCCACTGGCGAGTAAAAGTGTAGTAAAGTACTTCGGCATCTGGTTGGATCAGTACCTGTTTTTCGGCAGACATATAGGTGCTGCCTTGGCCTGGGCTAGGGGAGCCTTTGCCTTGACAAAACGACTGTTTTATTGCAGCCGTCTTGACAGCAGGGTGAAGGTGATTTGTTACATGGCCCTCATCAGGCCGATGATTGCCTACGGATGCCCCATCTCAAATGGAAAAGATTCGGGTGTTTGAGAGGCAATGTCTTAGAGGTTGCCTTGGAATACACAGAACACCAGAGTCGGAGTACACAAGATATTATTCTAACCACGTTCTATACAACGGAGCCAACATAAACAGAATAGATAATTTTTTGTTTAAGCTGATTCGGGGCCACACTGCAAGAGCGATGTCCTCAACCAACAGCTTAATTTTTGGGGCTTACTACCCCAATAATGGATATTTTGAGAGTGCGCGGTTAAGTGGCTACATATCTCCCGAGGCATTCCTCTTTTTAGACAGTCGAGGGCTGATACAGGATGGAATGGCGGTTCCGCTCATCTACCACGTCAGCCGGAAAACTGTATATAGGCGACACCTGTATGGTCGGGACGTCATCGCTCAATGTGGAGAAGAACGCCTTCGGTTCAGTGTCCGATCGGGACCGAAGGGATAGGGCGAAACGAACCAGTTCTGGTGGCTCTCTGAACAGCGTTATGATATATAAAGTCGATTAGGATGGTATGTCTTGGCCGACTTACGTAGATTTAGGTAAATTAGGTATAAGGAACAGTCCGGGTGGCACAAAAAAAAATATGTATGTTTGCGGGGGCATTTGTGCATGCAGCTGCGTGCTTGTGTATGTATGTACATACGAATATGTATTTACGTATGTACTTGGCTGTACGAGTTGCATGTCTCTGTGTGTCTGCATGCGTATACAAAATTTACAAAAAAAAAATATATAAAAATAAAGCTGCTGTGGCTCATCTAGTTTTTTATTTAGATGTAAGTAGCTTAAGTTATTTTTAGTTAAAATAAGTTAGTGGTATCTAGTCTTTAATTATTTTTAGTCTAGCTTTAAGTAGTTTGGAAGTTAAAATAAAATGTAAAAATGATATGATACTAAGTTTTTTTTTTCCAAAATGTTTTCTTGGTGAAAATAAAAAATAAAATAATAAGCATGGATTCATATAGTTTTTAGGTCGAAAGACATTAGTATTAAGAGATAAAGTTTAGTTTAGAGCGCCCGTAAAGGGCCAGTAAATTAGTTTTAAACATTTTTGTCTAGCTTTAAGATAATTATAAGTTAAGATTAAATAAAAATGAATAATAAAAAAAAAAAAACATAATAAACTATGTAACCAATTTTTATATTATTGACACTGCATACTTTCAGGAGTCTAAATTCAACGGAAGTATAATTTCAATTTATTTTTTGAATTTTAAAATAAACGAACATTTAATTAACCTTTACTTAAATGAGCTTCTTCTTAATTTTTAACAACTTAGTTATGTTTTTTGTTTAACTCTGGTAAACCATTATACATGTATGCATGTTAATTCCTACAATAAATAAATTGTATTTAGACAGTCATGCTATATTTTTGCAGCGTTACTTTGCGTCATAAACATTGAACTCATTTTGTGCTTACCATAATCCAATACTTATTTTTTCCTTAGGGTTTCATTGTCAAAAATAATAATGCCACAAGTCATAATCATTTATATTTATACTATTTAATCAATATATAATTTAGTTCTTACATTCTCGCAATTTAGCTACTTAAATTTGACAAAAATGTATTTTATTTAAAGTTTATCTATTTGTATTTTATTAACGCATTTTCAATCTATTTATTTCTATGACTTTTCCATAAGTTATATTTATTATATATTGGTGCCATAGTCATACATACTTCAACACAAATTTTGTATTATTAGTTTTTATTCAATATATGTATAAATATCAATTACATTGATGTAAAGTCTAATATTATTTTTTTTATAATATAAAGTATTTTTTTTAATTTCAAATTGCGCTTTATTTTTAATTGTTTTATAATGCACCATCTATAAATGTTAAAAATTTATAATTGTGAAATTGAAATATTCCTTAATTGCCTGTGTGTTTTTGCTAAGTTGGTAGTGGATTTTAAATGCATACTCGTTTTTTAATATAAATTATTTTTTACTGTTCCGCAGGGTCAGAAGGATATTCTACTTCCGGAACTTAGTTGTTTGATCCAGCAGCGCAAAGCGCGGATTGACATATCTCAGAAACTAGATGCCGCATATGATCTCTGTTCTCAGGTGTGGATATGTATTGAACAGACCTTTCTTCTGATGTATTTTGTGAGGTTCAAATATTTAAAAGCAATGTACATCGGTATCTTCTGTCTAATCCTATTCCATTTACCCAATCGCTCGTGCTGTGTTTAACATTTAAGGGGTAGCATAACCCCTTGAGTGTGCGCAAAATTTTTAAAAATGTTCCAAAATCTGAATTTACCAATGGGAAACTACATAATTTTTCATACCCATCATTCTAAATTGATTTTGAAGGGAACTAGTACGTTTACATCTTTTATAAAAAAATTTGTTTTAGTAAGATTATTCATTGATGTAACATAAGCTCAAACATGATATCATTGCTGCAAAATGTTAGTCGACATTGTAATATGTTAAATCAATTTTAAGTATGATACTAGGTTAAGAAAAAGATATGATTAATTTTAAACGAGTTTAGTATCTTACTATCTTCTTAACATTTTATTAAAGTTAAAATTACCAAATCTTTTTAGTATCGTACTAAATCCATATGCCACTTTGACATTTACAAACATCAAAAAGTTATGTTCGCTTAAATTTTAGCACTCTGTTTGACGTGTTGAGCTGCAGTTTATCCAGAAATTAGGTTTAGTATGATGCTAATTAAAAATTGTTTAAAATTAGGAATATTTTAGTAAAGTGCTTTAATATAAGCAAATAATAATAAATTGAAATCGGACTTTTTAAAAAACGTATTTTACTAAAAAACAACTTTTTTCGGCGCTTTCGATTCACCGTCAAACAATTCAATCAAATTATTACAATGGAGTTAATTGTCTGCAATTTAATGAAAAGCATGAATCAAATCGAGTTGTTCTTTTATTTGCACGTTTAAAGAAGTTCTCCTTAATCAAATATTTAATTTTTAAAAGTAAATAATATGAAGATAAATAACTCCATGATCGTATTTGGCCACAGGAAACTACTTTTTTCAAATCATTGTGCATTTTGAGTACAAACAATAAACAATCGAGACAGTGTTGTTGTCTGGGCTTATCTAAGACTAACAATATTTTATTGTGCAAATAGAATCTTTATATATATTTTACCAGATTAATTTACAGCTGCTGCTGTTGGTAATTGATATCTTATTTGTGTTTGATGTTGGAATAATTTTTTTTATTTATAGTGCTACCTTGGATTTGAATTTGAACCTCTCAAGCATTTAAGGTCACCAATGACAATAGAACTTCCGCAAAATAAAGTCATAGAGAAAAAAGAAAAGTAAAGAAGTTGAATCTTACCTTCGGACATAGTATGAGGTTGTGTGTTCTTATATGGATTTTGCAATCTCTGTACTAAGAGGCCGCTGAAGCGATTTTCTTCAAACGATACCTGCCATTGATTCGTGCTTAGTACGTTGATACTTGCACGGTTTACACGACTGCCAAGTTCGCAGTATTTTTGTGATTGTGAAAAAAATGCAGTCATTAAATTAATTAATGACATGCGTTTACAAGAAGCTAAAATAATGACAGATAAAAATACTGCAAACTTGCAGTAAAGAATGAGCAAGTTTATTCTTTATGGCAAATTGTCTTATTTGAAAATTGTTGTCAGCACTGAATTTACACGATATCAGTATAATGCCACAATTTAATGACAATTCCGGCTGGTAGTTTTTAATGGCAGACGTGTAAGTCCGGCATAATGAAAAATTTGACGGAATTCTACTTGGAGGGCAATTCGACTCATATATCTCAATACAATATAGACAGCTGAATTTTAAGTAAATTTTCACATTATCGTTCATCTAAAATTGGTTAAGGTCATTCTTGAAAATGTAAGATCAATGCCTATTTTACCAGTGTTTCTTATGACGCAGAAATTGGACCTATGCTACTTTTTCCTTGATTCAATGAATTATTTTCACTATCAATTGTTTTAATGTATCTTAACCGTTGGGCCAATGCGCTATGTTCCTAGATTAAATTAACTATTCTCATTAGGGTAATGTAAATATTTTGCATGTTGAGCCAAAGAAATTTTTTCATTGAGCCAAAGAATTAATAACATGGATTTAACGTAACTATTTGACGCAAATTCCATAGCATTTCATCCCAGTCAGCTCAAAAGTCTTTAAAGGAAATATTTGTATTTCTATCTTGAATACAAAAAAGATCATCTATTTAGAAGTTTACTCGGAATTGTTTGTTTTATTGAAATTGAAATTTTGTTTTTAAATTTAAAATTGAAATTTGCACTTTTTTCTAAATTGAAATTGAAATTTACATTTTTTTAGTGCAGAGGTAATCCAAAAAAAATTGCCCTTGTCTTAAGGTGATTTTACAGAAATTTGGTAAAAATAATTTTGAATAAAGTTCCAAAAGGTTGAACGGGCAGTTGGATATCCAAATTAACGCCGTCAAAAAAAACGGAAAATTAGTTTAAATCTGAAATTGTATCAGCGATAGCGATGGAGTTCAATCAGATGGAGTTCAAAGACAACATACACCAAATAGTTTTATTTCATTCACTGTTATTCAAAACCTACTAGTACGTCATACACACCAGTTACCCACAACACAAAAATACCCACATACATATCAAAGACCCAAAAAACTGATAAACATGACCAGCGAAGAGTACGCAACAGAAAAACCAAAACCAAGAGCCGACACAGAAAATCCACACACAAAATATAGATTACTCAAACTACCCACCTTTTTTCCCATTTCAATAAAAAAAATGTTTAAATAAATTATTTCCTAGTTAACAATGATGAAAGAAAATATATAAAAACTGTTCAACATTTCTAATTTTTGACCATGAAGCCCTATCAGTCCAGGAGCTTCATTTGTATGCCCTAAGCATTTCCTAAAAAGTACCCTAAATTTGGAGGGGAGCAAAATTTTGTAGGAGGGGGGAAGGGGGAAAAATTCAGTTTTTTTTTTCAAATTACTCGAAAATTACATGTTCTTTTGAAAAAAGTTGTAGGTACGCATTGTAACTCATATTACTCTGCATAAAAAAGATTAACATACTTTTTATCGTTCAGTTGATAGATTTGGAGAAAAATTGTCGAAAACATTGGGGTGTAATACATTTTTCAAAAAAATGTAGTAAATTTATGTTTTTGAGTGGGGTTTTTTTCTTATTTTTATTTATATTTGCAAAAACATATTCTATGACAAAAAAAACAAATTTTAAGTGTAGAATCGGAAGGTTAATGCTGCCTTCTTAAAAATCCTAATTTGTTTTATTTTGCTTAACAACTCCCAAAATCTTTATTTTTTCTAAAAAAAAAAAACTCTAAAAGCAGATTTACGAGTAAGACAGTAAAGTTATCTACAAAATGACATATTAACGACTTCTGTATGTCAATTCTAAAGAACCTATAGTTTACGAGAAATTTGAAAAAAAAAACTGTATCTTTCCCCTATGTTTGTATATTTCTTCCAACAAAATTAATGCAGTCAATTTAACAAATTATACATAATTATTATTGAAATTATTTTCGTTTATTTTATTATTTAAAATTATTTAAAATAAATATATACAAATATATATATATATGATACTTATATTAATCTTAAAAGTTAAAAAAATTGTTAATATATGAATATAAATATATGTACATACCACGTTGTTAGTTAGATTTAATAATAATTTCGTTGATTCAATGAAAGAAGTTTATTAAAAATTTTAGAAATATGAATACATTTTAATGAATTTTTGGAAGAGCAACTTCAATGAACAAATTTTCATAGCTTAATGCCATTCTTACAATGAATAAGTCATTTTAAAACTCAATGTATAAAAACATTGAACTAAGAAAAAAGTCATTGAAATTGGTTTATTCAAATTTGTTTTTAAGTTTTGTATAAAAGTCAATCAATGAACGTGGTTTCATTGACTCAACGAAGAATGTATTTACACCAAAAAATAATTAATTTTTTTCATTGGTCAATGTAAGCTATGTTCGATTTTTTTTGACAGTATAGTAACAATTACAATCACGGAGAAAAAAGATTTCTGAGAAAAAACAAAATACATATTTGTACTATATCGCCATAAATGGCGTTCATTTGCAGGTTAAATTTACTTTAATTTGATGATTTCGAAAAAAACGTGCATTTGGCCAAAGCGATGTAATAAGGGGTGACCGATGCGGCGCAGAGTTACAAAATGCTAAGCGACAACAAGAATAAATAAGAACGAAACTGTATTTTATGACACCCAACATTTTGTCGCTCTGTCGCTTTTGCATTAAAGTAAAAGAGATCTACATAAGGTGCTTTCATAAATGCATGGTTGATGTTGATGTTGTTGCTTTGTTTACATGCAATCAGTTTTGACCATGTTAAGGTCGGGAAAACTATTTAGGCATCCATTTTAATATATATTTATTTTTTTTTTCTCTGATTAGCGTCATCTTTCAAAATTGTGAAGTTTGAGTTTATTTTTAAAAATTAATTCCACAATGTTTTCTCTATTTAATACATATTTTTTTATAATCTACACGCGCTCAAGGGATTATACTACACTTTAAATGTTGGCGGTCGTCAGGTTAAGGAAGAGAAAAAAGAATAGCAAAGATGTGTGGCGCGATATTCTGAGACTGAAGGTGGTTGTTGTCTCAGATTTTATCTCCAGTGATGCGGGGCTGAACTAATGCGGAGAAGTTTCCGTGTCTTATTTAACTATGTCCATTCGCAATATTTTTTATTCGTTTCCATATTTATTGGTATACTAGGTTTACCCAATCACATGTTGTTAGTGCTATGCCTAAACAGCATGCGATGTAGTAAACCAGCAACTCATTTTGTAACATTTATTTTAGAATTGGTTTTTAATGGAAAAGTAATAGGACATAGACTTCGGCAGGAATCCAACCTCTGTGACCATGAGGTTGACAGGCGAACACACAATTATCGCGCCAAGGCCAACCCCGACCAAATTCCCCTAGAATTTTTTTTTTTTTTTTTATAATCTACACGCGCTCAAGCGATTATGAATACCCTTTAAATGTTTCAACACAGCGCGGGCGTGAGGGTGAGGTTAAGGAAGAGAAAGAATGATAGGAAAGATGTGTGTTGTCTCAGATTTTATCTCCATGGATGGCGGCTGAACTAATGCGGAGAAATTTCCGTGTCGATGTCCCTTATAATTCGCATTATATAATAATATAATTTGCAGTATGTGTGTGCTGCAAATTTTATTAGAGTCGGTAGTCATCGACCAAAAAAATAGTGCGTCTTAGAAGGACACGATAGCATCTAACTGACGAGCCCAACTATCGTGTCCGGGCGAAACGCATTCTGGACTAAAGATCATAAAGTATTTCAATTTGACTTGTGAACAATAAAGGTAAGTGTATCATCGTTTCGTTTACAACATACTGTCTCTTTCTTAAAGAGAAAAAATTCGGAGTGTATATGGGATTTATATTTGCACATATGCGCTGCAAATATTTGCGTTTTACATTTAATAAACTGCGACATTCATCATTTCCATTTATGAGTATGTGCATTCGCCGGATTTTTTCACCCATACTTTCTTAAAAAATTGAAAAGCTAACAAGCAACTTATACAAATCAGTGTGCTGTTTTAAAATGTTGGATACAATATTGATTTATTCATTAATTTCAATGCGGTAGATTTTTGAAAAAGTAAATTTATCTTGTTCTTAATTTCAAAATTTGTTTTAATGACCTTAAAAATACTTAATGTACGATAGAAACTGCTGATTTTTATTTTTGAGCCAATTTTGAAAATATGAATTTTCAAAAGCGACAAAATGCTAATATTTACAGAAAACTTTCTCTAAGTAATCAAAATTAATCGTTCTGTAAGTCATAGCGACTTTCATTTAATTTCAAAAATTTCGTCTTAAGATCGAGATTTGATCTTTTCAATTAATTTTTTTTCCAGATTTAAATGTAGTATTGGTAAATGACTGACACACAGTTCTGAACAAAAAACAAAACTTATCTTCAACTTCAGATGACGAAGACGAAGCAATCAAATTAAAATTATAAAATCTCAATTATTAACTTCTTCTTCCATTATTTGTTTACTTTTGTTTAATTTTTTTAACGACTGGCACAAGTTCACAAAAAATTAATACAAAAAAAAATCCATTTGACGTTTGATAGAAAAGGCTTTTTACATGTATGTATGTGTGCATTCAGATCAAATCTGCCAACCCATCAGAGGTTAAATCATTCATGTTGAGATTTGATCTAGATTTGCTCTTTTTGTTGCAATGAAATTCTCAGAATTCAAAAAGATGAAATCTTTTGACAGAAGGAGCTAATCCTTTCTTGAATGAAATTCCCTATTTTTTTTTTTTGTTTTTTTTTTTATAATTAGAGCACACTCAATTTTTCAATTCTGGGGAAAAACTCTATTTCCTGTAAAATTTAAACTTTGTCGTTAACAACAAATTTACATTTCTCTGAAAATTAATTTGGAAAATTTAACATTCTGAGAATTTAATCTTCAGGTCTAGGAAATATGTTCAAATTGTCATATAAAAAGCCCCACTGCATTCTAACGTGAGTTCGTCGTCGTAGGCCAATAAAACTAAATTTTATCTGCCTGAAAACGATGATACAATGGAACTGGATACTTTTGTATGACCATTAAGGCGTATGCATATGAACATTATATCACTCCATTCTGCTTGTCTGTCTGTCAGTCTTTCAGTTCTTAGTAAAAGAATATTATAAACAAATACATACTATACAGATCCAGAAAGACACTGGCTTAGTAATCGCTGTAAGTCTTCGTTTCGTTTCAGTATCTTAAATTGCCGCATGCGTTATCTACAAAGTGCAAACAAGAATTTACAAAAAAAAAAAAAAATAAAAAAAAACTCATATCCAGCCCACATGATAGCACATGGCCAGTTAGTGAACCAAATTATTATATAGACTCTAGATAGTGTCATTGCTATCGTAACGCTCCCCGAGAACACCAAGTTATTTGGACTTGGAAACAATATACAGACGTGTGTTGATAATAATTGAAAATTGCAAAAAAAAAATTTTTTTAATATTTTTTTAAAGAGTGTACGCCAATCAAAACAAAAACCGGTCTTAAAATAATCCTTGGCAAGCGATACAAAAATATACTTTTTTCATAGCTTTCAGCTCTTTTAAAAAAATCAAAGACCTCTGAATATTTTAAGCGGCAAAAATATTTTTTTTTTAGTTTTGTGTTTTTTTCGAAATACCCGTTGGGGCGATGAAACTCAAAATCAACAATCGTAAAAGTTTATTTTTTGTGAAAAAAGATGTGATTTTATATTTGGTAATATTGATGTTTTCGGATATAACCTTGTGTTATGGTGAGTTCTTATTTTAATTAGTATATTAGATAATAATTCATTTAAAAGAAAAGAATTAGGATTAAATGTGATGCATGACAGAATGCAGTATAATGGTTAGTTTTGCTGAAAAGTACACGTTTTTATTTCAGAAATAAATGACAGGTTAAAGATAAAGCTATCAATAGGATTTCATTAGATATATTGAGTTCTCCTAGAGATGATTAGAATTTCGAAAGGTAAAAAGAGAGGAGAAAAGAAAGTCCTTAAGTGGGTAAAAATGCTGAATGATTTATAACCTTCTAGAAAAATCGAATTAACATTAATTTAATAATAAAAAAACTAATAATACCCAGTATATTAGTTCCATTTAGATTATCTAACTAACTTCGATAGTTTAACACCGCATTATTGCAGATAAACTTTTTTTTAATCAATCGCAAACCGATTTTTACTTGCGATTATAGGGAATCTAAGGCAAGTTATGTATTCGTAAAAAAAAAATTCTATCAATCAAACATGACATTACGATCATACAGAACCCAAAAAAGGTGATCGGCAAAAAATGACTGTCTGATTGTCTTTATTTATAACAAATTTGGAATGTGTGATTCTTTTGGCATTCCTCAGAGGGTAAATTGAAATTTTATTTTGAAACATAAAAATAACGGTACCTGCCATATAACCGTTAAGGAAAAGCTTATTTTTCGCGAAAATAGCTGCAACAATTTTGATACAAGTTTTTGTGTTGGTAGATTATAGCTATTATTTAATCAAAGCCGAATTTACAGGAAAGCTCTACTTATAATGATTTTTTTTTAATTTTTGGCTTTTTCGGTAAAGGCTTTTCGGATTTCTCTCAAGTTTAATATTTGAGAAGATCTAGATAGCCCAATTAATTCTGCATGTCAAAATTTTGAATCGGTTTTTTTTAATTAAAATTAATTTTGGAAATTTTTAGTTTGAAATATCAATATTTTTAAAACTAATAAAAAAATGGTTTTCAATTTTATAATCGCATCTTATATTAATAAACTGTAAACGCAGATTTTGTAAATAAATTTCAATAAAAAAATAAAAATAAAAAACAGGATTTCATCAAAATTCATGCCACAATTTTCGGGATAGGTACTTTTTTATAAAATTTTCATTGATCCGTGGCATCTAATGGTGTTCTTGTTTTATCGAAAAACCAATTAAAGTGATGGTTTTGGCAGTTTTTATAAGTTTACAAGCCGATTTTTACTTCGATAAATAATATTTGTTTGATATACAGTGAAAGTTCTACTTGCGGACAGCTCCAATAAGCGGGCAATTCCCTTTAACGCAGACATTTTCAGGAACAAAATTCTTTTTTGATTTTCTCATACAAATTACTTTCCCATAAACGGATACTTTCATAAATGGGCGCGGACTCATTTTCATGCTTATTTTAGATAGAAAATCTCCCATACGTGGACACATAATTTTATTTATGGATTATTTTTATCAAACAACAAAAAAAAAACGAAAGGACCACTCTCAGTATAGTTTCTGTTTTATTTTGTAAGGTGCCGTGAAACATAGCAATAAGCTCGAATCAAAAAAATGGAAATAGTGGCGAATTTTTTTTTTTGTAGTCGGGTCTGTTTCCAACAAAAATGGTAATAATGTCGATCAGCATTTCGGCCTTATTTCCAGTAAGTGTACAAGAAAATTTTTTTGATGTTATTTCCATTTGAACAAAGACAATTCTACATTATTACAAATGAAATTCATGTTTATTTATGAAAGGAACATAATAATTCTTACTTCCCACTTTGGTGGGACAGAAGTCCAAAATGACTTTGGTCATATGTTAGTCCAAAATATATTTTTTTTTTGAAGTGACACATAAGTTCAAGATTTGCATAGAACCTTTAAAAAAAATACTCGACTTCACTGCAGTTTTTTTCTCATCTCGGTCAGAGATTGTACACAATGGTTGAAAGAGTACGAAGAGAACTACTTATTAGTCGTGTTTTTTTGGCGGGCAGTTTTTAATCAGTTTCTTTTACTAATTAAGTTCCCAAATTTTCCCAAAACTTCCTTCACTACTACCTGATAGCTGAACAACATCGGTATACGAAAGTGTTAAAATTTATCAGTGAACAATTGCTTTTAAGTTATATTTATATAATTTAAATATCTAATTATTGTATACATACATATAACCCTTTGTCTTTACTTCGGACTTAAAACATATTGCAACTCGAATTTGCTTAAATGTCTGTCCCAATTCCAACTAATGAACGGGGATACCGCTCTAAGACTAAATGCACTAACTCACCTTGAACTTCTTTGGGTCCAGTAGAACCAAATATGATGTCCGATGAGAGTTCAATAATGGATAAATTAGAAGAAAAACTTCAAAAGCAAAGTGAGTTTAGTATATCTTTTTTATCCAAAAAAAGAAAATGAAACACTCGCACTGAAATTGCAAACACATTTCGACGAATTAAACAAACATATAGCCGATGTGAAAACAAGGGTATCACAACTTGAAGCATCTATCGCAGACTGAGCCATTGAGATAAATTCACTCAAATCTGACGTCACAAATATCAAACCTGTTTAAACGATGTCAACACTGAACTTGCTGACAATAAAGTCGAATTCGTTGACTATAAAAATGAACTATCTGATATGAGAAACAAATTTAATATCCTTCAAGAAACAATAATTAATGTTAGTAAGTTGCAAGAAGATCGGGAAACCAAACATATACCGGGTGATGCGGTTTTGTTTGGAATTCCATACACACCCGGCGATAACTTAAGGACCATTTTTAATCTTTTATGTCACAGCATCAATGTAAAACCCACATTGCTGGATATTTTCCGCGATCGAAGATAAACACCAATCGCAACACCACAATCATCTTGAAATTTCGATCAGCGTACGAAAAAAACTTTATTATCACTTCAATAGCAAAATATAGGAAATATATGAACAACTTTACTTAAACAATGTAGGGTTTAAATCGACATCACCAATTTATTTACGCAAACGTTTAACATTGAAAAATAACTCACTGCTGCGAGCCGCCCTTCAAATGAAAAAGAAACAAACAATTGGATCAGTGTTCACAATAATTAGAGGTCTTGTTTATGTCAAACGCCAGCTGTCAGATGTAGAAGGTGTACGTATAGACAACATCGAAACTCTTAACCAGTGTTCCCAGATTCGCTTTTTTTCAGCCATTTTGGCCGGACAAAATAATTTTGGGCGGAATTTTGGCGAAAAAAATAATTGGTGGACTTACGGGGGAAACAAAATGGAAACACTTCTTTTTGGAATGATTTTAATATTTTATACAATATGCAGAATAGAAAAAAAAAATCATCAACGCGGAAAAACAAAAAACAAATGTTTTAAAACAGATTTGAGTTTTTTACAACTAATTTGTACGGTAATGTAAAAGTAGTCCCTACACAAATAGAAACACTTTTGCAAAGCAAAGAGATATATAGTGTGAACCAATTCACTTGGACATTCTACTACGCAGCTCTCCTCAAATTTTTTTGGTCATCTCACTAATTTTTAAAGATTACAATTACACACAATCACCTTCCAGAGATGGACCTTATTTACAGGAGGTATGATCGTGGTTTATTAATGCAGCTTTCAAATAAATGATTTCATCTCTGACATTGTACTCATTAAATCGCTCGGTCACCATTTTTGTTCTCTTGAATCCTCTCTGCGCAACCGACCATTGAACAGGTGATTTAGTTCAACCTAATCAAACATATCAAAAATATTCTCAATAGCAGAGGGAAAGGGATACATATACTTTCATTCTTTGTATTTTATGCACATAAGTTATGAATTTAAGGAAAAGGAAAACAGTCATTTTGTTTTAGCTTGTTATCTGCTAAAGCTAGTCTTGTGAAATTTGATTGATTGGGAGAATTAAAAGAAGGTAAATATAGTGTATTTATATTCATATTTTGCTCATAACCTAAGAGTTATTTTTTCCCTTAACCTTACTCCAAAAACAGGTATGGCTTTTTTTTGTTTGTTTCAGTACAAATATTGGGGATTTTTTTTATATTTGGGGGGAGTCTAAGAAATTAATCTGGCAACACTGCCCTTAACAGTATTGCCTGCCTCCAAATGAATGATTTCCTGGAACACATTTAATATAGATTACCAGGTCTTGTCAAACTTTTATAATGCTTATTATAGATTTTTTTTTCATTTTCTTTTTTTAATTTTTACCAATTTTATATATATTTTCTTTTTATAATTTTGTGTACTACATTTCGCCGCACCACAATTTTTTCTTTTCTTGCATTTTGATTTTAATTATTTTTTGTACTACATTTCACATCTCTATTTTTTCTTTATCTTTTTCAATTTCATTTTTGTTTTTGCTTCTTTTGTTTAAAGTATGATTGAAAATAAATGTGTGATTTTTATTTAAGTGGGGCCACTTTCTCGGATTTATGTGTCCATTATTATTGTATTTCTTTTGTTATATGACAGAAATGAATTACAATAATTACGACGAGGTTTCTACGTTCGGTGTACGTGATAAAAATCTTCGCTCTATAATCAAAATCTGAAGTAAACAACAGAAGGGCTTGCAGTTCAGTTTTCGAGGGTTCTAATGTTGATATTATCTGTGTTACTGAAACCTGTGCCAATGTTCTACAACTCAGGCGATAACTTTTCGCATCGTTAAAAAATGGAACGTAACATTCCTCACTTATCGCCTCCTGGGAAAAATGTGTTTCTGCAAATACAGGCGATACCTAAAATTTTCCATTTTGTTTGGCTGGAATTTTCCAATGGAAGGCGATAAATTGAAATGTCATTTTGGCATTTCAAAAACAAAACAACCAATTTTTTATTTTGGTTTGATATTTATTTGTCTAATGTTGATAAAATTTTAATCAACTTTCGTTCAATGTATTTTGTAGAAGTATAAAATAATACCTATATAGCAAAAGGGTGCCAGTTTCTCGTACTTTTGCATTTTTATTTTCAATAAGATTAGTTGTGGCCTCTCTCTTTGTTTCGTACATACTAGTTCCTGCAGCCTCCTTAATTATAGAAAGAATCTATTAAAAGCGACTAAATCTTTACAATCAATTCATAGAATATCTGAATCATCCTTACCTCATATTTAAAACTTTCGTTACACGACCTTGCATGATTAAAAGTTCGGATTGTTCACGTTAAGCTGCACAGAGTAAACAAAAATCTGTGACCTTTTTATTTTGTACAAGTTTTCCATTAATTAGGTATTTATTTTTGCACCGACCACAATTTGTGCTGTAACGGAAATTTCTCGGCACTTTTCATAACCTAGTGGAGACTGATCGGGATCGGAATTATCAAAAACAAGAGTTACATTTGCCTTTGTGACACCAGCCTGTCCGCTTTTAAATACCAGAGGGAAGCTAGCTCTCACCTATTTTATACATTTATAATCTTCTGTTTCATGTATGCATATCTAATTATTAGTGGCGGTAAGAAAATATAAATAAAGCCACATACAAAGGCGAGGCCATGTCAATGTACATATTTAAATATAAGGTATTAAATCGGCACCTATTTAACTATATATTTCCTACCGTTTAAGGCGAGCTTACCTAGCCCAAGTTGTTTATACCAAGTACAAACCATAAGAATCCAATGTTTTATTTTCGAGTTTCATTTAAACCAGTGATTGATGTGAATTCTCGATCATAACCATGAATCTCCGTAAGTCTAGCATACGATTTGAAATCATCAGTAATTACCGATTTAATATACATTTCGAGTAAACAAAAAAATCTAAATAAAAATATATGTTAACAAAATGGAAAATAAAAAAATTAAATGACCACAAACCGTACAACTCGTCTTGTTTTGAGCAGAACCATATTTCCTCCTTTTTATTTTTAATCTCACTCGCTATTTTGCTAGTGACAACATTTGACGTTTATATCGAAATAGTTAACGATTTTCATAGATACAGAAACACTTTTTATCGCATTTTTCCAGTATTTCAGTTCCGTTTGTTTCAGTCGATAAAGTTAACGATTGTCAAACGATGCAGAAACATGATGAGGCGATAAATTGATTTTTGTTCCGATTCTCAACGTTTCTCGACTATTTTTATCGATTCAAATGTTACAGAACAGGGACACTGGTTTTCATACACAAATAATGACTCGATATACTATTTGAATGGTTACAGACTTTATCGACCTGAAAGACAAGGTAGAAGAGGTGGAGGATCTGCTATTTATGTACGTAATGGTATAGGCAGGGAATTAGGGTTTTAGAAATCTTTGATAATGAGGGTACTTTTCTCATTGGGTCGGCTTACACCCTATAATTATGTTAATTTAATCCTTTGCTTACATTATTGGAAACTATAACCTTGGTCCCATCTAAGATTATTGTTTGTGGGTATTTCAACAGTAATCTCTTGGAACAGACTTTTTTAATTGAGGATATGAAAACATTTAATCTAACTCCCGTTAACACCACCGTCGCTACACATTTCTCTGGAGTGTCGCAGACCCTATTTGATGTTTTCTTTGTAAGTGGCGTGAACGACGTTCTTTTATATGACCAACTAGCGGACCAGGCGAACAACGTCTCGCCCCAATTTAACTGCAGATCTATAATAAAACACAGGTAGTTCAAAATTTCAATGTGATTTATTTGAATGGAATAAAAATAAGGAGAGAGTGATATGATAAACAATATTTTTCGATTTGTTTTGCGGCGCAAAAACAAACAACAAATACCGTTTACCAAGCTATCGGCGACGTTCTTTTTCTTCGCTGCTAATATTGCCCGTTCACAAATTCAATCGAGATTTTTATAATTTTTTTGGAATGCCGGGGAACACTTTACTTTGGTGATGAGGTTCCCCTTCGACGTGTTAACTCGCAAAAATTTGTCGGGAAACATATCAATCCAATCGATACATCAAATTTGACCATTGCCAAGTGCCAGCAGTTATCTTGAGAATTCAGTAGCCGATGGGGCGTTCTGCAATGCCACTCATATTTATGGTCAATTTCAACTTATTGAGATGCCGGCACAAAGACGACGATTTTAAGCATCCATTAAGTTCATCGGTCGTAGATTTCAGGATGACTGGAAGCGGCTGAGCAATATCATATCCCCACCAAATCATCTCTAATGACCTTGTAAATCCTTCATTGTTAGGTCAACTTCCTTCAAAGCTCGTTTATGCGCCATCGTTCCTCGATCCCAAAATATGATTTTGCATTCTCGCATAAACTTAGCTGTCGCCGAATTCTTGTTCATATTCAACGTTATTGGTTTGTCAATCGTGAAAAAATTCATCGCCAGTTATTTCCTCCTCACTTACCTCTGGCGTTTGATTATCACGGAATTTCTGATTAATTATTGCAAGACGTGTACGTCGTCCAAGGTTAGACGGATTCAGTGTAAACGTATTGTTTAGAAATAGTTTTAATTTTTTACACAACACAAAAATGAATTTTCACTCAGCGGTCAAACGATGTGTATTGAACAAACGCAAAGTAGTTTATGTCTAAAATTTTAATAGCATTATACTACCATACATCACGCATATATTTAATACAGTTTTAATGTCGGACTTATTCCCGTAGCAATGGAAACAAGCGTAAATCTTGCCGATACCTAAAAACGGTAGACTAAATGAATTCCGACCTATCTCTATACTTCCTTTTTTGTCAAGTTTTGGAGAGAATTTTACAAATACAACTCACCTCTCACCTAAGAGTTACAAGCATTCCTTCATCAAAGCAATTTGGTTTCCGTCAAAAGCATAGTTGCACGACTGTTCTCATAAAAATCATTGAAGACATCAGAATTGCCTTAGATGAAGACCATGTCACATTCCTTGCACTTCTTGAATATTCTAAAGCGTTTGGTTTGTCCTCCTCTGCAGTGATCCTACTATCATCTTACTTTCAGAATAGAAAGCAAGCTTAATCAGTTGGTAATAATGTACCTAGTTTTCTTCCAACTACAAGAGGTGTCCCTCAGGGTTATATCCTAGGACATCTCCTCTTCTCCTTATACATAAATGAGCTTCCTGAAAAGATCACTGGATCCAGAATTCAAATATATGCTGACGATGTCCAACTGTATAAAAGTTGTCTCCTCGGGCTCATTGAAAATTGCGCATACACAATTAATAAGGACCTTGAAGAGTCAGCATCTAATAGTCTGTTCTTGAATCCTCAGAAGTCCAAATGCATTGCTTAGGTAGTTAACTTACGGAGTTCTCCTTAAGTTATGGTCGTCGCAGTGCTATACTCCTCTAGAAACAAGTTTGCTATTGGCTAAAACATCCGTTACTCCAAGTCTTACATTCGACTGTGAAAATTATTGTTACTGCTATGCAATTAGCAGACGAAGGCTGAATGTAGCTTTAAACAATATCGCACGCTACATATTCAGGTCACGTAGGCATGTCCACACTTCTAGTTTCTCAATAGAAATATTTAAAATCTCCCTTGATAACATATTGCGTTACAGAACCCTTATTTTGTTTTTCAACATAATGAAAAGATACAAAACAACCTTGCAGCCTCTTCAACAGAATACAGTTTGGTTCCTCCCATAGATCCCTACAACTCATACATCCTCGTTATTTTAGTCTGACTTCCGAGCGACAGTTCTTCGTGAACGCCATTCGACTCTGGAACACCCTGCCAAGGCACATAAGGAGACTAAGTGGTGAAGCATAGTTTCGTAGAGAGCTACATACTTATTTTCAAAATTAGTTTTTCCCTTTTTAATTAAAATAATAATATGTAAAAATTATCTACTTTTTTCCCAGAGATGGAGATGGAATGTATTTTCTTTTCTTTTTTATGTAAAAGGTGTAAGTATGTCTTGATTTCTTATTTGTTCAATTTTTTTTTTGTTTAAAATTTTTATTGCGATTTTTGAAAACACCAGTTATTTTATAAAATTTTACCTTATTATGTCAAAGTATATTTTCTTCAACACATCATTGTAAAATTTAGCTTTACAAAAACTTGTAAGAGGTGTATTATTAATGTGTAGACATACATAGAACTAAATAAATACTAAATACAATGTACACAGGTGTTTTATATTTGAAAAATTTTCAGCGATGCATAGGTACATATATAAGTAGGTATATAAATATCACGACATATCTTTCTATATTATTACCAATTACAAACTGACCACTAAAACACGTTTTGCAAAAATGTCAGTCGCTTTTATCACCTTTTTCATTCGACATTATTTCATTCGGTTAAGGCAATAATGCAGAAAACGTAAAATCGGTCTTATTTCCACCTCGATGGAAATAAAGTCGATTGAGTCTCAATCGACCTTATTGCCATATACCTTATTTCATGGCACCTTTTTTTGATATATAAGCAAATCCATAGAAAATTTCTGATAACCCGACGCTAAGGTCTAAATCCCGGACAGAGCGATGTTTTGTTGAAAACTTATTACGCGACTTCCCGGGTACTTAAGTTGGTGTAGTTTTGAAAGTGTATATAGTTCGCTTTTCTGATCGCGTTTTGTTATTGCGCATGTCATTTCCATTCTGCTACTTTTTTTTCCAGTCATTTTATTTCCTATTATTTCCCTTAAGCAGACAGTCATTTCGCATAACAGGACAAAAATTGCGAGACCATGAGTATCCGCTTATTATAGCTTTCACTGTATTTGTATTTGTCCAAGAATTCAAATGGCATCTTTTTTATATAGTTCATGGTTCACTTTCATTTTATATGCACATATTTACTTACCTAGGTTCAATATATGTAGGTTAGTACAAATTACCCTCCTAATTTACATAATATACAGTATCACCTGAAGATGTAGTAGAGTCCTTAAATTTCAATCAAATCAAATTCAATTGGGTTTGATCAATTGCATCCCATATTTTTCAAAGCAGAAATGCCACTCATTTAACCATTTGTAACGTTTACCATTAATTAAATCTTTACTAAAAGCGCATTTCCCTCTCAGAAGAAATGTTCCAAAATCATCCCAATACCTAAAAATCGAAGTGGAACAGAATATCGCCCAATATCGATCCTACCTTTCTTGTCGAAAGTTGTTGAAAGACTGATGCATAAGCAAATAAATCGATTTTTCAAATCGAATAGTCTCTTATCTCCCAAGCAGTCTGGATTTCGATCTAACCATAGCAGCACCAACGCACTTTTGGATGTGGTGGAACAGATAAGGAGAGCCTTGGATGATGATAAAGTCACATTCTTTGTTCTTCTTGATTACCCCAAAGCATTCTACACAATTGACCATAACATCATGTGCCAAAAACTATATTCCCGTTTTAGATTTTCTGTGAAAGCAGTTAAACTTATATCTTCTTATATATCTGGAAGGAAGCAAGCAGTGGCATCTGGAACTCAGGTGTCCGAGTTCGTTTCACTTTCGCGTGGTATTCCCCAAGGATCCATCCTAGGACCACTATTTTCCTCTGCTTATGTGAATGACATTCCTAATCTTGTAAGGCATGGCGATGTGCGCATGTTCGCTGACGATGTTCAGTATATTCAGAGTTCTACCTTGTGTATACAATATCAATGAAAATTTAAATGCGATCTTGGAATGGTCAAACAACTGCGGTCTGGTCTTGAATCCTCAAAAAAAAATAAATGTCTAGTCATCTCAAAGAAGGTGCTTGATTTAACATGCTTCCCCAAAGTGCTGTTGCATAATTTTCCTTTAGAATTTGTTCAGACGGCTAGGAACTTAGGAATGTACTTCAATCGGACTCTAACTTGGAATAACCACATTAATACTGCGGTAGGAAAAGCGTATAGTGCTTTAAGAACATTATCCACCACAAAGAAGTTCAAACCGTTTGAAACCAGAAGAATGGTGGCCAAAACGTTAGTAGTTTCAATTCTTACGTATGGATGCGAATTTGTTTGTGATTTAGATCCAGTGTCTCTGAGGAAGATCAACGTTGTGTTCAACAATGTTGCTCGTTGTGTTCGGGTTACGTATATATGGTCATGTCTCGAATTACTCAAAAAGCTTTTACGGCATTAGTTTTGTTCACTGTTTGAGATTAAAGACATTGACCATGTTATTTAAGATTATTCATAACACGGAGCCACCTGGGGTTCAATTTTCGATCTGTGAAATTATGAAGTGATAAAAAAAATATCATTTCAGTTTTCACAGAGGTTTATCATTTTCCAACTTTACGCACACGCCTAATGCGATTCTAGAACTCATTGTGATAAAGTTTGTACTAAAAAGTACTAAATGATAAATTCTCTCATTTCTGATTAGATTTTTTGTTGGGAAAGGTAAATATTTCATTTCTGTTTCTAAATTTGCTTAAGAATAATAATAGTATCTCTGTTTTGAGTAAGATTTATTATTATTTCATGTGAGGACATTGAGGCTTTCCCTTCGAGCTGGGCAGAATCTATTCGAAGTTACAACTAGGAGCACTTTATTGAACTTTATAGATTCCCAAAACATTTATGCATGGATTTAATACGTGAATTGAGAGCATTCTTGAAAAACACTCAACTTATAAGTGCGTTTCAAAGCCTTTTAAATATGGTAAAGTGCTCTGCATTTTTTTGCAATGGGTAGTTTCCAACGATCTGTCGCGAGAATGAGCACCGTCGCGTCGGCTGTTGTCAATCTGTTGATTTAACAATTTCGTTATTTACTCGAATAAACACAAATATAACTTTATAACCAAAATAATTTTGTGTATAAATATAATTGTTGTATAATTGTTACTTGTCATGTGCCAAATCCTGTTTTTCTTCCTAATATTCGATTAGAAACATTTTCTTCACAAAACAATTGACTGTGATAAAAAAATTATCATATGAAAAATGTTTGGCATTTAACTTCACTTTTTCACGAATCGAGAATCGAATTAGACGTGAAAGCGTGATAAAATTTATCACTTCACATCTTCACAGATCGGGAATTGACCCCCTGATCTCTACAACAATATCCAGTTTTTAACATCTAATAGAGTCAACCAAATTTTAATTCCTAAATTCACTTGTCTTACTTCTGAGCGACAGTTTTTCATTTACGAGACTCGCCTTAGGAATTTACTGCCGCGTCAATTAAGAAGAACAGGAAATCAGAAACAATTTCAGAGGGACTTAACTGAACATTATTCATTATAAAGTCATTAAATTGAAGGATTTTATGTTTCAAATCATTGAACCATTTTGTGTTTCAAATCACTAAAATTGACCAAAATTTAAATCAATTGCCAATATATTTTGAATATTTTTAATCATTGTTGCGTGGGGCATTTTGCTGCTTGTGCGGTTCAGATCTTCTTATTTACCTTTTCTACATAGATTTAAAATTGCTTTTATTTTTCTTTTTTTATTTTTCTTTCTCTTCTTCTTTTCTACTTTTCTTTTCGCTTTTCTTTTCTTCTTTTATTTTTATTTTATATTATTTTTTCTTATATTTTTTTGTTCTATTTTTAATTTATGAGACATCATTATTATACATTTTGTTTGTTTTATTTATTAAATTGTATTAAAATTTTCCATTCAACGCTTGATTATCTAAAACATGTATATCTTAATATTAAGTTCTTATTATCGAAATAACTACTAAATACTAAAATACTAAATACTCGTAGGTATACATTTGTAGATAGATATCTTTGTAACTTTTCTTGAATCATTCATTCGACAAAGTGTTATATTAAGAACCAAGGTAATCTTACCTATGTACATCGGCTATTAGCCTACCAAATGATAACTGGATTACGTACCTACTAACAGCGTCAGTGTTTAGCTAATTTGTTAGCTACAAGAGCAAGTTCGTACGATCTAACTGTGGATTTTATTTTTTTGTTTGGCGTTTTTGTTACAAAAACGTATTTTGGGGCGATATACATACATAGCGATTAGGAAAAACTGTCTGATGGACTATTTACGATGTATTCTCTGTATTTAAAACACAATTAGGTACAGTCATTTGACAACGCTAAGTTAAGTTGTCAAATCAATAAATATTTTTGCTTTTACAAATAAAATTTCAAATTGAATCATTTTTTAATGTTTTTTCTATTTTATCTGACGAAAATTCATTAGTAAAAAGATGTATTTTAATATTGTATGCTTTTTTCATAGCGTAATAATTTTTACCAAGAAATAATCGTTCAAACGATTTTTTTTTCATAAGACAATTGGTCAATATTAATACAATAGACAATTCGTGGCGAATTGTAACCATTTTTTTTATAATCTACACGCGCTCAATGGATTATACTACCCTTTAAATGTTTCAACACAGCGCGCTCGTGAGGTTAAGTAAGAGAAAGAATGATAGTAAAGATGTGTGGTGCGATGTTCTGAGACTGTAGGTGGTTGTTGTCTCAGATTTTATCTCCAGGGATGGCGGCTGAACTAATGCGGAGCAATTCCCATGTCTTATTTATTTATGTCCCTTATAATTCGCATTATTTTTTTTATTCTTTGTCATATTTTATCGGTGTACTTGTTTTACTCAATCACATGTTGTTAGTTCTATGCCTAAACATCACGTAATGAGTAAACCATCAACTCATTGTATGATATTTATTTTTAGAATTGGTTTTTAATGGAAAAATAAGAGGGCATAGACTACGGCAGGGATCGAACCTGTAACCATGAGGTTGACAGGCGAACACACAAGTATCGCGCCACGGCCACCCCTAACTCAAAAATTAATATATTAATTCTAGATTTTTGCAGTCGAGATTTTTTTTCCAGATTTTTGAGTTTCGAGATTATATTCTATATTTTTTTTCGAGATTTTTCCAATTCTAAATTATTGTTTTCCAGGTTTTAGCTTTCGAAATTTTTGCTTTCTGGATTATAGCTTTCGAGATATCGTGGTAGACCCTATAAACTCACAATTGACTATAAGAGCAGAGTCTGATGGAATTTATTAACAACATTTTGTCAAAACTATGGTATGGACAAAATGACATACCATAACCGCGGACAAAATGACATACCTACGTATACGAATATTGTTTCAATTTAACCTAAAATTATGCCTCATAATTATAAAAGGACAACAGAGAGTTGAGTCGACGGAGAAGAAATTGAAACTGTAAAGGACAACAAAATGGGATGGCTTTTAGGATCTTAGATGTTTGGTGTCCTTCAAGTTACAAGCTTGGTGTCCTCAAGCTACCTAAAAAGACACAGATTAGCTAAGAATACAAACTTAAATACCAAAACTTAAGGACTCGAAATATTTAAGATTACGTTCCCGCCTGGTATTGAAAGACATTTGGCTGAGAACGTTAAGTTCTAAGACAATCGCCTTTTTGGATTTAGGCGCTCAGGTGTTCAAGAAAAACTTGGTTACGCTGCATAACATGCAATCATTGGGCTCATGCATCTTGGTCTGACGTGCCAAAATAAAACTAAGAATATCATTTGCGAATTATGCAAAGTTATTCGAGCAACAAATTCCGACTATTAATTAATTTATTTTAGAAAAATGAAACTTGTTAAACACTATATAGACCTACCAGATATGCTATATTTTATCTAGATTGGGCGTTTTTCATCGAAGTAAAATAAGAAAGTTACCTATAAACAGGTGCAAATAAGTGAAATTTTAAATTTAAAATTGAAAACTTACAAAGTTTGGGAAAGAGAATTTTACGGGATCTAAAAATTGTTTATAACTATAAACATTTCCCCAACCGGAACAAGACGAGACTCTCACACTGGCTGGGACACACGGTTCTTTGGTGAGTTTCTTGATTTCTCTTATCACAACAATAGGTTACACAAAACAATTATTATTAAACTAGGACAAGAAATCATATAAAAATAATTCATCCAACTTTCATAATTACAACAAAATTTGCAGCTAGTGTTGTTCCATGTAGACAAAAAATGTTGACTACGCGATTGTCTACGTGTTGACAATTCAACGTAGACAATTCATGTCATGTCAATGTAGACAATCAATTTTATTTCAATTTTTTACTTTTTTTGTTTTCTTAATCATATAAGCAAAACAAATTTGTATTCTTTGAGTCTTTCACTCTGCATTTTTTTATTTATTTCAACAAAAATAACAAAAATAAAAAATCGTAAATTCTTATGTATTTCATAAATACGAAATTATTCATTTTCGTCTTCGACGTCTTCATCAAAACAATTATATTGTTTATCCTCAGTTCTCAGTGAATAATAAAGATGAAGGAGTTTCTTCGATCGTTCAAAAGTCAAGCGGTTTCTCGACATGGAATGAACATGCTACCAACTTGAAAAAACTCTTTCAATTTGAGCGGAAGAGGCTGGAATAAGAATAAGTTTTTTTGCCAAATTTGCCAGATTTGGATGTTTTATAGAGGCCATATTCCAAAAAACAATTGGTTTTTTAATATCTTTTTCATAAAGAATCTTAAAAAAGTTGATTTTTCTATTCAGATGCTTAAACACAAACTGCCACACGATTTCATTTTGACTAACCGTCACTGGCTTCCCATTGTCAAAATGAGGGTGTAAGTAATAAGCTGAGAGAGCATAATTGTTTAGAGCCATATCCATGCGCGATTTCAAAGATGTTTCGTGTTGCGCCTTAAATCTATCTGGGAGTTTTAAACTCAACCAAAGATGAACTGCTTCTCCAGCAGAACAATTAAACGCTTGACACCTGTTTATTAAAGTGCAGACTGGATCAAGAAGCTCGATGTAATTCTTAACATCATCAATAAACTTTTCATCAAACATCAAGAAAGTTACAGTCTGCTTTATTTTTTTGGTAGTTGATTCTGCTGCTACAATTTTCATTATATCATAATTTTTTACCAAGCATTTATATGACTCACGGTATGAACACTATCTGGTTTCACAGGGCAGTATAATTCTGGAGCCTCCACGATTTACTACCATTTTTTTCAAAATCTACTTGTTTGAAGTCTTTTAAAATCAAAGCAACATTGGCATTAATATTTTTGTCGATTAAGTCTTTGGCTAAAAGATTTCCAAAATGGCTACTACAAGTGCTATGCCATATAAGATGCTCTGCATTTTTTCCCATTCTCTTCATAGTGCTGGCGTTGTCAGATATAACAGCGTAAACTTGAGTAGAGTAAATGTGTTTTGCAATATTTACAAATTCTGAAAGTATGTTTGTTAGCTTTTCTGCAGGCTCTGATTCTCCAGATAGGTCCCAGGCCTAAAGAAATGCTTGTTCGCCTTCAGCATAATGTAGCATTGAGACGACAGTCTTGGTGTTGCTGGAGCTATTCTTCCAGCCGTCAATCAGCAAAACAGAATCCGAACTGATAGATGCTTTAATTGAAGAAACACATTTATCATAGGCCTGATCCAAAAGCGTTGTTGAAAGTTTTTTTCGACCTGGAACCTTATCTGCATACGCAGGGCGAATTTTTTTTATAAAATTTTTAAAATGAATTGAATCAACAATTCTTAACGGAATTTTGCATCCAAAAACCAGTTTACCCAAAGCTTCATTCAACTCGTCTTCCTCTCTTTCCGTCAATCGGTCCATACATTTAGAAACAGATTTTGATAGGGTTGGACAACGTTTCGATCGTTTTATGTTCTTATTGAAAGTTGTTACAGGTGGGGGTGGGCCCAACGACAATGATGAGAAACTGCAACTGTTGGAACTCAATGAAAATGATTATCTTGTTGTCGCAACTTGTGATTGAATTTCGCTTGAATCAGTATAGGTAAGAGTTGTTGGATCATGAGTTGAACAACTGTACAATGGGTCGGTTTTGTTAGCTGCTTCCTACAGAGAATGCGCCAGATTCCATTTGATCGATTTTAGTAAAATAAAAGTACTTACACAGCTATTTAAAACATAGCCATTATTGCTGTCAACATCGTTTGTAAGAGAGATAGACATATAACAATTAACATTTGTGAGTTATACATTTTATAGAAAAACACAATTTTTTACTACCGTCTCAGAGTTTTGAATGCCGGAGCTCGAGCTTAGATCACTGTCATCAATAAAAACAATCATAGAAACGTCACCGGATTCAGATGCCGCAGGTGATTGGGATGGTTTGCAGGCATTCCCTTCCAAATAGAATGTTAAAGCATAGGGTCAATGGTCAATAAAAAATATGATTTTATGGTTTATCTAATACGTTTCTATATTTACCTGTGGCTGCGCATACGGCTTTCTGCAGTGTTATGTAAACTTTTATTGCACACTGTGCAATATGCTACATATTTGTTGTTGGATTTCATTAAAAGGAAACCCAGTTCATCAAATGCTTTATTTTTGCGTCGACCAGACATAATTTTATTATCAAAGTACTCAATTTTTCGATATTTAATTTAAGTCAAACACGCACCTTTTCTAAATAGAAGTCAAGTAAACCTTCAATCGAGAATGACAGATGAGAATGAAATATCCTCATTGTCTACATTGTCGACTTCATTGTCGACATTGTCTACATTGATGACACAATTGTCTACGTAGAAAGGTAGACAATCAAAGTCGACGCGAAGAGGAACAACACTGGTTACAGCACAATCTTTTAAATTTTACAAAAATAATTCTAATTAGATCAAAAATCCCAAACTTATCATTTTTAAATTACAAATAACAAAACAATTATCAGCTTCTGTCAAAATGATTGATGCTTAGTTTCCTTCCCCTTGACCCTAACAAGTCAAAAGAAAGTGACATGAAGCAACGTAAGATCACAAAATGGACAGCGCTACCGACCAAAAGCTAGATGGTTTCATAATCGCCTTGGGAAGTCTACGTAATGGCTTAACAAATGTTGACAAATAAGTCAAGAAACTGAGAGCTTGAACTCCAAATTAGACAAAATAGTAGACCTGGAAGAAAAACAAAATTATCTAGAAACCAAAATTAAATATATAGAGAAAACGATAAAACGAAAAATGTAGTAATATATAACATAAAAGAATTAGAAACAGACAACACATCTTTACAAAACTACATTTTGGACTTTTTTAAAAACATTCTCAACATAAAGACACATTTATGAACTTAATTACGTGAGACGAATTGGAAAAAAAGGAGAAAGGACACGATTACTGTAAGTTGGCTTTACAACCCAAATACAAAAAATCGCTGTCATGAGAAATAAGATTAAGCTAATGCTCTTCAAAAACGCAATAATATATATAAAAGACG
Organism: Philhelius pedissequus; assembly: GCA_910595825.1. NCBI lineage: Eukaryota > Metazoa > Arthropoda > Insecta > Diptera > Syrphidae > Philhelius > Philhelius pedissequus. The sequence continues at coordinate 19,842,475 of OU343164.1, read as the reverse complement.
ATATGATGAAAAAGACATAAACAAAACTATCAAAGAAAAAGGCTTAACAACGACTTCAAAATTTGTCAATAAAGAAACTCACAGTAACAGAATTTAAGACGAATATTAAGAAAAGAACCCTTGAAAATGAATCTCAAATTAACAACGACAAACCATCCTTCTCTGGGACTAAGAAACATAAACAAAATAAAAACCAGATAACTCAAGATAAAAACCAAACCACAAGTATTTACCAATTTTTCAAGCCAAGACCAGAAGAAAATATAAACGAATGTAATCAAAACGAACAATAGCAACAAAATGAAAATAATATAACACAAAAAAGGAAAGACAAATCGAACCATTTAAATAATATGACACCTTCCTCAAGCCGGTTAGCCACCGTGAGGAATGTAGGCTCAATCCCCCCAATAAACTTGACAAAATCAAAGGTATCAAATAACATAAGGAAAAATAAGGATAATTACCTTAATATATGCACACTCAATGCAAGAACTATATTGACGGAAGAACGAAAACATGAATCATAGAATCTGACAACGAAATTTTCTGCTATATAGGAGAATCCAAGGGCCTATATAGCGTTGGTTTTCTCATACAAAAACACTTAAAAAAGGACATATTAAATATTCGTCTTTTCAACGAGAGGATCTGTTCCATTACAATAAGAATCCAAAACACAAAACTAACAATTATTCAAATATACCCACCAACAATAAAAGCTACAGACGAGGAGATTGAAACTTTTTACAACAAACTGAACTATGCATATCAAGAGACAAAAAGTGAAATAATGTACATCTACATCATAGGTGATTTTAACGCTAAGATGGGAACACAACAATATGGAGAAGAAAAAGTGTTTGGAAATTTTGGTTATGGAGAACGAAACAAAAGAGGACAGCGACTTGTAGAATGGCTCCAAGAAATTAACATGACCTTCGGAAACTTGTTTTTTTTTTTAAAGGAGAAAAACATGGCTAAAACAATGGACGTGGCTATCACCGGATGGAAGGACAAAAAACGAATATGACTTAATATTAACGAATAAAATAACCACAACAATGGACGTTTCAGTTATAAAAAAACTTAAAATTTGACAGCGATCATAGAATATCTATTGATAGTTAAAGAACGACGGAATTGAAGCGGAAATGCTTAAATATGGAAAAGCAATCCTGACACCAATACTAACAAAAATGCTCAACGCAAATTTAAAAACACAACAAGTACCAGAACAATGGCAAGAGAGCACCATAATACTAATACATAAAAAACGAGATAAAGATGACATCAATAACTATAGGCCCATAAGCCTGATATCAACAATATATAAACTATTTTCAAAGACATTATACAAATTAACGAAAAAATCATTAAACGACAACCAACCTCGAGAGCAAGCTGGATTTAGAGAAGGTATCTCAACATCGGACCATCTACAGACAATCAATCAGCTCATTGAAAAGTACAATGAATATAGAAAACCAATTTACCTTCTTTTTATTGACTTTACTAAAGCCTTTGACACATTGGAACACAATAATATCTGGACAGCACTAAGAAATCAAACCATTCATGAGACTTTTATAAGGACGATGCAAAACATTTACAACAACAATACAGCTTAAGTTAAAAGAGATAAAATCGGAAGGGAAATTCAGATCAAAAGAGGAGTTTGCCAAGGAGATCCCCTATCCCCACCACTATTCCCAGCAGTGCTAGAAGATATTTTTGGACAACTTAACTGGAATAACAAATATGGACTTAATATCTGGGACTAAATAATCTAATGCAGATGACGTGGTTCTTTTATCTGATTCGCCGAAAGACTTGCAATCAATGATAACCGAACTTGATTCCACCAGCAAACAATACGGACCATGTTTAAACTTGACGAAAACAAAGATTATGGCAAACCATGTGAAACGGACATAATTCTCAATGACAACAAATTAGAATATGTTGAAGACTATATATATCTGGGTCAACTGAAATCTTTTATAAGCCAGGACGAAAAAGAAATAAACCGACGAATAGCCAATACTTGGAAACAGTACTGGAGTGTCAAAGAGATATTAGACTCATAGATAAGTGACGACATGAAAAAATACATCTTGGACTCTACAATTCTACCTGTAATGACATATGGACTTGAAACATTAGGAATAATATCAATGTTACAAGAAAAGCTGCGTATTGGCCAAACGAAAATCGAAGGAAAATTGCTGAATATAAGACAAATAAAAAGAATAAGAAACGAAGAAATAAGAAAAAGAACAAGAATAGTAGACGTAATACAAAGAACAAAATTACTAAAATGGTGTGGGCTGGACATATATCGAGAATAGATGACCAAAGATTGACAAAGCGAGTGACCAAATGGTTACCAATCAACGAAAGAAGACCGAGTGGACGACCAAAAAAACGATGGGCAGATGACCTAAGTCAATTTAATAAGAATTGGTATAACGACGCCAAGTGCAGAGATACATGGTCAGCATTGGGGGAGGCTTATGCCGAAAATTAATTTAAATTTTGAATTTTGAAAAAAAAATATTAAATGTAAAAATAATTTTAAAAACTCTTTTCTATATTTTTTGATTGTTATTTGAAATGGTAAATAATTTTAATAATAATATTATTTTGTCCATATGAAATATTTCATTTTGTCCATATTATATGGACAATGATTTTCTAATAGTTTTCAATAACGATTTTTTTAATTGTTTGCACTTATGTCTTAAACTGAAAAAGTATTTTAATTTTAAAATGTGTGCAATGAATTGAAATATGACATAATTAACATTACATTACGATAAATACCTAAAATAAATTTTTGTTAATAAAATAGCAACAGAATGTCATTTTGGACGTACTTCCCCTGCATACAATAAAATCTTTTTAAATTGCTTAGTTGGTATAGTTTGAGCGAAAACAAAAATGCCATTTGATTCCCGGACTAATAAGAATATATAAAAAAAGCTCCAAAAATCGTTTGAGCGGTTTATTAAAATTAATCATTTTTGTATGTACACAATTTTAAGAACATTTTTAGAAAAAAAAATTTAAACGCTATTTTCAAGTAATTATTAATATAGAGACATGGATAAAACAATAGGAACGCTCCTTACTTTTAGGTAATACTGTATCTTGCACTTTAGTTAGGCAAACATGTGAACAACTTGGTGTATTATTGTAACGGTTTATATATTGTCAATCTGTTCAACGTATTAAACAAAAGGTATTTGTAATATTATGCCCTTCGTAGATTGCAAATACAAAATTTGCTAGTCAAAAAAATAGAAACATTTGAATAAAAGCTCAAAAAAAATTGTTAATAGCTTAAAGAAGTCAAGATTTTGGTGAGATTTTTTTATCTGAGAATAATTTTGAAATCTTAGGCACATAGTTTTTTTAATATGTCACATAGAAATGGGAAGAGCGAAGCGCTGCACTGCAGACCATCTGCATAGCGACGTGGATCCATGAGAGAGATCGCAGCAGTCATTGTGTACTCTGCAAGAATGGTGTGGAATGCTATAAACTCCAAAAAATTTGAAGAAACCAGAGGGTGCCCGTCTAAAATGATTGTAAGAGACAAAGCAACGTTGGTGAGAAAAGCTAAAACGAATCCGTTTATGGCCTCAAAAGATCTGCAATCAGAGAAATAGAGACGCCAGTCAGTTCTAGAACTATTCGTCGTATCTTGTAGGATGCTTACCTTAACGCACGATCTCCAAGGAACCCTTACTAAAATAAAATGTACGACTGGATCGCACGAACTTGCTTTTAAATATGTTCGATCACATTGTATGCAAAAGATTTCTATTTAAAATCTAAATATATTTTTAAAGTTATTTTCTACTTTATTTTTTATACACAACGTTTCTTTTATATTTTTCTTTTTTAAATTGGTATGACAATCTTAAATATTTAGTAATATAAACCTAAAAACAAAAAATTAAATCGGATTAGTCAAAGAAAAAATAATTCAAAATTCTGAAATAAATACTTAAACTAATTTGAGCTCAAAAAAAGTACGCCATTTTATTTCTTGGATAAATTTGAATTTATGAGAAAAAAATTTTAAAAATCTGTGGAGCGGTTTTGAGAAACTTTTTGAAAAAAAAATTTAAAAAAATTCAAAAAGCCCAAATCATAGGTATTCAGCAAATACTACTTTAACCTATATATGTACGTGTGAAATTTCGAAACAATCGGTCGAGCCATTTATGAGACAATCGAAATAAAAAAAAACGGTCCCATGGAAAGTACCGTTTTTAGACATTTAAGAAATTTTTTTTTCAATCATAAAAAAGTAGCAGTTTCCGAGAAAAATAAGCTTGAACGCATTTGTTATATGGCAGGTACCGTTGTTTTTTGAGCTAAAAAAATTTCAATTTCCCCTCTGTACAATACCTAAAGAACTCTATATACCGAGTTTGAAGCAATTCGGCCGAACCGTGTGGGCTGTAGGTTTCTATATATACATACAGACAGACTGACAGATTGACAGACTCACAGACTGACAGACTGACAGACTGACAGACTGACAGACTGACAGACTGACAGACTGACAGACTGACAGACTGACAGACTGACAGACTGACAGACTGACAGACTGACAGACTGACAGACTGACAGACTGACAGACTGACAGACTGACAGACTGACAGACTGACAGACTGACAGACTGACAGACTGACAGACTGACAGACTGACAGACTGACAGACTGACAGACTGACAGACTGACAGACTGACAGACAGACTGACAGACTGACAGACTGACAGACAGACAGACAGACAGACATACAGACAGACAGACTGACAGACTGACATACAGACAGACAGACTGACAGACTGACAGACAGACTGACAGACTGACAGACTGACAGACTGACAGACTGACAGACTGACAGACTGACAGACTGACAGACTGACAGACTGACAGACTGACAGACTGACAGACTGACAGACTGACAGACTGACAGACTGACAGACTGACAGACTGACAGACTGACAGACTGACAGACTGACACACTGACAGACTGACAGACTGACAGACTGACAGACTGACAGACTGACAGACTGACAGACTGACAGACTGACAGACTGACAGACTGACAGACTGACAGACTGACAGACTGACAGACTGACAGACTGACAGACTGACAGACTGACAGACTGACAGACTGACAGACTGACAGACTGACAGACTGACAGACTGACAGACTGACAGACTGACAGACTGACAGACTGACAGACTGACAGACTGACAGACTGACAGATTGACAGACTGACAGACTGACAGACTGACAGACTGACAGACTGACAGACTGACAGACTGACAGGCTGACAGACTGACAGACTGACAGACTGACAGACTGACAGACTGACAGACTGACAGACTGACAGACTGACAGACTGACAGACTGACAGACTGACAGACTGACAGACTGACAGACTGACAGACTGACAGACCGACAGACTGACAGACTGACAGACTGACAGACTGACAGACTGACAGACTGACAGACTGACAGACTGACAGACTGACAGACTGACAGACTGACAGACTGACAGACTGACAGACTGACAGACTGACAGACTGACAGACTGACAGACTGACAGACTGACAGACTGACAGACTGACAGACTGACAGACTGACAGACTGACAGACTGACAGACTGACAGACTGACAGACTGACAGACTGACAGACTGACAGACTGATAGACTGACAGACTGACAGACTGACAGACTGACAGACTGACAGACTGACAGACTGACAGACTGACAGACTGACAGACTGACAGACTGACAGACTGACAGACTGACAGACTGACAGACTGACAGACTGACAGACAGACTGACAGACAGACTGACAGACAGACTGACAGACAGACTGACAGACAGACTGACAGACAGACTGACAGACAGACTGACAGACTGACAGACTGACAGACTGACAGACTGACAGACTGACAGACTGACAGACTGACAGACTGACAGACTGACAGACTGACAGACTGACAGACAGACTGACAGACTGACAGACAGACTGACTGACAGACTGACAGACTGACAGACAGACTGACAGACAGACTGACAGACAGACTGACAGACAGACTGACAGACAGACTGACAGACAGACTGACAGACTGACAGACTGACAGACTGACAGACTGACAGACTGACAGACTGACAGACTGACAGACTGACAGACTGACAGACAGACTGACAGACAGACTGACAGACAGACTGACAGACAGACTGACAGACAGACTGACAGACAGACTGACAGACAGACTGACAGACAGACTGACAGACAGACTGACAGACAGACTGACAGACAGACTGACAGACAGACTGACAGACAGACTGACAGACAGACTGACAGACAGACTGACAGACTGACAGACTGACAGACTGACAGACTGACAGACTGACAGACTGACAGACTGACAGACTGACAGACTGACAGACTGACAGACTGACAGACTGACAGACTGACAGACTGACAGACTGACAGACTGACAGACAGACTGACAGACAGACTGACAGACAGACTGACAGACAGACTGACAGACAGACAGACTGACAGACTGACAGACTGACAGACTGACAGACTGACAGACTGACAGACTGACAGACTGACAGACTGACAGACAGACTGACAGACAGACTGACAGACAGACTGACAGACAGACTGACAGACAGACTGACAGACAGACTGACAGACAGACTGACAGACAGACTGACAGACAGACTGACAGACAGACTGACAGACAGACTGACAGACAGACTGACAGACAGACTGACAGACAGACTGACAGACTGACAGACTGACAGACTGACAGACTGACAGACTGACAGACTGACAGACTGACAGACTGACAGACTGACAGACTGACAGACTGACAGACTGACAGACTGACAGACTGACAGACTGACAGACTGACAGACTGACAGACAGACTGACAGACAGACTGACAGACTGACAGACTGACAGACTGACAGACTGACAGACTGACAGACTGACAGACTGACAGACTGACAGACTGACAGACTGACAGACTGACAGACTGACAGACTGACAGACTGACAGACTGACAGACTGACAGACTGACAGACTGACAGACTGACAGACTGACAGACTGACAGACTGACAGACTGACAGACTGACAGACAGACAGACTGACAGACAGACTGACAGACTGACAGACTGACAGACTGACAGACTGACAGACTGACAGACTGACAGACTGACAGACAGACATACAGACGGACAGAATTTTTAGACCATCTTTTTTCGTCTTGGCTATCATCGTAACGTCATGTTTGATTGTTATCTCAAAACTCTTTTTTTCGACGAATTCATAACTTGCCTTATAGAATCTATAATCGCAAGTAAAAATACACTTGAAGCCAAGAAGCAGTGGAGGAATGTGCTTTGGAGCGAGGAAACGAAAATAAATTTATTGGGAAAGGATGGGAAACAGTTTGTTCGTCGCCAAAAGTGGTGGCAGCATAATGTTATGGGGTTGTTTTTCTTGGTGATGCGTTGCGTTGGTCAAATATTCGATATAGACGGCAAAATGAGTCGTATGTGGACATACTGGACAATATTATGCTTTCGTGGGCTGACGAATGCATAATGTTCTGCAATATGTATGTATATGCCAATTAAATGGCTTTTCCAGCAAGACAACGACCTTAAGCAAAGTCAACAAAGCTCTGTTCTAGAGTATTGCTTTTGAGATATCGTGGTAGACCCTATAAACTCATAATTGACCATAACAGCAGAGTTTTATGGAATTTATTAACAAAATTTTGTCAAAACTATAGTATGGACAAAATGACATACCTCTGGTTTCAGCGAAACAAATTGGACATTATATAGTGGCCTTCTCAATCACTGGACCTTAATCAGTGTAAAGGGTTTTCCATTTTGCGGTTTCAAAAGTATAGGGCTGGAGTTCGACATCTGTCAAACTAAGTTGTTAAACCAATTTTTTTTTCAGTTGAAAGTCTGACATTTACGAAAATGGATCGCTTAGCTATCGCACAACGCAAAAAAGTTGTTAAAACCTACAACAAAAATGGTGAAGCTGCCACAGCCACATATCGTGCTTTAATGGGAGATTATGGTTTACATAATCGTCCAATTACGCAAGCAATTGACAAAATTGTGAAGAAATTTGAAAAGACTGGATTGGTTACAGATATTGTAAGGCCTGTGCATCATCGTTTCGCTCGAACCACTGAAAAAATCACTGCTGTAAGTGAAGGTGTTGCCGAAGACCCGAATGTGTCGAATCCTCGTCGTTCTCAGGAATTAGGACTGTCTTACGGCACATTATGGCTTATTTTGTATTTTGATCTACATCTACATTCATATAAAGTCCAACTCACATAACAACTGAAGCCAGCCGACCATTCACAACGTCGTAGATACGTCGAATGGGTGCTTGAACAACAGGCGGTGGACGTCGATTTTTCGAACACAATTTTCTTCAGCGGCGAAGCACATTTCTCACTCGGTGGCTATGTTAATAAACAAAATTGTCGCATTTTAGGTTCTGAGAATCCTCAAGTAATTAAAGAGACCATTACATCCACAAAAAGTCACTGTTTGGGGCGCTCTTTGGTACGGAGGTGTGATTGGACCTTACTTCTTCGAAATCGATGATGGATCGACTGTCACCGTCAATTCGGAGCGTTATGGTCATATGATAACCGAATATTTTTTTGGCTGCTATTGAAGAATACGACTTCGAGAATATTTGGTTTCAACAAGACGGTGCCACATGCCACACACCTCGAGCAAATACGACTTCATTGCAAGAGATATTTCCTGGCCACGTAATTTCTCGTCGTGGCGATATCAACTGGCCACCGAGATCATGCGATTTGACACAGCTGGACTTTGTTTTGTGGGGCTACGTGAAAGACCATGTTTATGTCGATTAACCTTTAACTCTTGGACACTTGAAAAGCAACATTCGTCAAGTTATGGCTGAGATACCGCCCAATATGTGTCAAAATGTGGTGGAAAATTAACTTAAAAGAATCGATGCTTGCAACAATTCGCGTGGTGGTCATTTAAATGATGTAGTGTTTGAAACATAATGTCAACGTGCAAACTTTATAATAAAAAAGAAATATCACAAAAAAATATTATATATGTGTTTTATTTACGATTACTTTTGAAACCGCAACATGGATAACCCATTATATACAATTCTATAGTTCTATAATGAAGAGGAATGTTCGAGGAGCCACCTGAGTAGATTCCATAACAAATACTATCTTCGGCTCATTTGCAAAATGTGTATAGACTAATTGAAAACCAAGAGTGAGTAGAATGCATATGCTTTAAAATTTTCTAAAGTTAAAGCAAGAGAAAAGAAAATATACCTTTTTAAGTGAAAACCAAAAGGGAGAAGAATTCATGCTTTAACATTTTCTAAAGCTAAAACAAGAGAAAATAAAATGTACTTTTTGCGTATTTTTCTTTCCTCACATTTATTTAAAATTGGAGAATCTACCTACATATATATTAATATGTATGTATAAAGATTTTTGGAAGAATTGCATCCTGTTCGACCTAGTTTTGGTTTTGGCATTATTATAATTATATATAGTGCGAGAGTGGGAGAGTAAGTGAAGTACACGGTTTTCGCAAGTGCTCTAGTTGATTTTTAAAATTATTAAAAGAAATTAAAAAAAAAAAGTTTAAAACGCTTTTTAATTATTTAAAAAGTTAAAACGCCACAAACTTTAGTTAAAAAAAATAAGCGGCACAAAAATTTAAAGTAGGAAAATTATAAATTAAAAATTCAATTGAGAAGGCCGACATTTTTCACCTGGCCCGCTACATGCCACCAAAAAGAAAATCAACGGAAATATCACCAATAAATACACCGAACAACAAAACAAACAATAACTCAAACAGAATGCGGATGACATCAAATCAATCGTTGACCAATGTTTAAATAATCATCGCAAAAATATTGCAACGAAAGAAGATATCTCGATAATTTCAAAAGATATGCAGCTACTCTGCTTCCAAAACACTCAGCGTGCAGAGCGACTCTCTACACTTAAAAGCCATTGTGTCACTTTAGAGAAAAAACTCGAGCCTGTATCTAAAAATCAAATCAAAATTCTGTCGCCATGCATTTCCCTTCAGATAAGATGGAAAACAAGCTTAGTTTTGCAACACAAACTTGACTACGCCTTCTTAATCTCAACGAAAATACAGAGTTATCACTACACAAAGCACAGGAATACACAAAGCGGCAAATAAAAAAAAAACAACAATGGTTCTTAAATTCGAAAGCGCCGACACCGTCACAAAAATTATGGATGCTGCTCCTAAGCTCAAGAATACCGGGGTGTGCATACATCGCATCGTGAGCAATAAAACTAATTTACCGCACCAAGAGAAAGCAACTATTTGACATAAAAAATAAATTAAGCACAAAAAATCCGAACACCAAAATCTTTGTTAAGGCTGCTAAACTACAAATTGGCTATTTCACTTTTGCGTATGGCAGCTTTAGAGGTGTGCAAATATCATCAAAACAAGAGCATGATAACATCAAAACAAACTTTGGTGATGATTCAGAGTTAAGGATATCCAGAAGGGATATCTCAAAAAAAAACGCGAACGCCGGCCCACTAGGGGCCGGCCCAACAGTTCAACTTACAGAATTTTAAACAACCGAAAGTTTAATTAATAGAACATTTATTTAGCACGACCGCACGGTTCTAGCCTCTACTTAAAACTAACTTAATAATAAAGTTCCCTCGATTAACTGTCCCACGATGTGCCGCTATACTCCAAGGTCAGTATGCACTTTATGCTGACTCTTCTTTACTGGTCAATGACTCGCTAGCTCGCTCTCAGTATAGGCATAAGGTGATAGCCAGCTTGAGATACATGATACCACTGCACAGATACTCGTGGGAACAGACTTATGCATGAATGTGATGATGCAGCATTTTGGTTATCCGCTCGTGGGTAACTGTGAATTTACAGGTGCGTTAACTCCTCCCCGTTCTAAAATCTACGGCCCGTAGATCGAAAATGTTTAATGTCAGGACCCCTAGATTGGGGTAGGTACAAGTGTTTGGATGTTGATCGATGGGATGTTCAGTTTTCTCGTAAGTATGCGCCACACTACCAAGGCAAAGATTATCATTATTATAAGTGTACTCGTATCGAATAATAATGAATTCCCAAGTTTAGATGATATAATTTTGAGCTATTCCAGGTTCCTTAAGCTCATACTGTGCACATATTCAATATCCAGTTTATGTTCCTTCAGAGTTACATTTGTAATTATGGTTGGTAGTATTTGAAAGCTCGAGAAAGTATAACTTGAATAAATTTTATCCTTAAGACGAAAACTTTCGTTGTAAAATTGCACTACGTAGGTTCCATTCAGTTGTGTCGAAGAATTTTCGTGCACGAGATTCCCAATAAAGTTCGTAAGGCATATCACTCCGTCCTTGATTAGTTGTAATACTTCTTCTCCGTTTGTAAGAAAATTGCAAGGAGCATGTCCAGCTTTAAGAATTCTGGGTACTCGTATGCATCCGTCTTTTCGGACTCTTTGCAACATTGGCTCTCTGCATATAGTTAAGTTGTTAATCAAGAGGCACTCACCTATTATGCCATAGGTTTCTTTTTGGTTCACCAGCATCTTTTTGTATTCTAGTTCAACTTGCTTCCCTGCATGTATTGACGGTCTGGTAATCAGAACATTAAAGTCCTCTTTACGTATTTTTGGTATTGATAGAACATACAACAGTGTTGTACCGTTGGTGCGTATAGAAGGCGTTCCATATTCTATTGCTTCGATTTCAATATTATATGGCAGGGTTTCCAGTTCACTTACAATTCGGTTGATTTCTTCCAAGTCCAGGAGGTTCGTGTTTATTAATCCTTTTTTGGCCATTTGGCAGGCTCGAACAACCTCGTTTACCTCAGTTTTGATAATCATTACTTCGTTTAGGATATCTTGTTCAAATTTACCAGAGATGACATCTTTTATGCCATCGTTATATCTCTCGACTACAAGATTAATTTTCTGCGTAATTTCCTGTGTGATATTGATGAGTTTCTCGTTTATCATGTATTGATGGTTGTTGTTGTTGATGATCATATTTTCGTTATTAAGGATCATATCCCGATCTGTCGCATCAGGGTTTCCAGTTATCCACTTCCATGCTGAGCCTATCCAATTGATTGATCTGGGTTTTCTTGATTTCCCGATGAGTAGTCTTATTCGGTCTCTTATCTGTTGAATATGAAATTCGAGGATTTTTCTGCTATTGTCTTGCTTCAGGTTATATTCCGTTGTGTTCAAAAGACCTTCTAGGAGAGGCTCAAACCTTGCGAGTTCGATGATATGAACGAGTTTAAAGTTGCCATTGATTACCCATCTCTTCGATTCTCTTATTGTTACGATAGAACTTTTGTATTCAAATACTTGCAAGCCTTGATTGACAGCTAACATCATTAATCTGAAAGTGTTTTTTGTAAGGAATATTTAACGTATTCTAATTTTTTATACACCACTTTTTTACGAGGGAAAGGAGAAAACAATTCATACAAATAACAACAATTAAGAGTTTTAAATGAAGATAAGAGCAATTTTAACTTTAATTTTCAAAATCCTTAATATATATACATTCTCTAAGTATAACTTATATGTAGGAGTTCTTAGTATATTTGGCTTATTTGATGCAGATATTTAAAGTAAAATTACGAATAACTTATATGTAGGAGTTCTTAGTATGTTCTACTCATTTAATATAGACATTAAAAGTAATTCTAGTTTTTACAAGTAAGAATCATTTTCAATTTTTTTAATATTCCTTTTTTGTGGGTTTGTGATAGACTAATTTCAATAAAAATTTTATTTTAGATTTAATGCAAAAGGGATGTCTTCCATATGACAACATAATGATTACGTTAAAGAAAAGTGTAAGCTTTCGCGTTTGGGGAGTGATGGTACAAGGAGCAACTCTAAATCACAAATGCTCCGTTATAACCTTGATCTTTCCCTGAGCACGGGTGGTTCCCACTTCCCTTTCATTTTTTATATGTTTTTGATATGCGCCTTGTGTATTTTTCGACCACTAGCCGTGATAACCGTAACCATGTTATCTTTGGCTACCACCTCTATTCGTTTGTTTGTTTTTTTCTTAATTAATTCTTTTAAATCATTATTAACTTTATTCTATAATCTATTATGTTTTGAAAATTTATTCTAGAAGTTCTATTGAAGAAGATGTCTGATGGTTTTTTCTTGGTCACTGAATGAATGGAATTGTTATAGCGATCAACAGCTATATTGATCAATTCTTTCAACCGCAGGTCTTTATGTTCTGCTTTTAAGCATCTAAAGATTCCGTGAACGGTTGAGTGGAACCTCTCAACTTGTCCATTCACTTCACTTCTTTGAACAGGTGTTTGGTACAATTTGATACCTAGATTTGTAATGAAATTAAGTATAATTGGGCTCAAGAAGCTACTTTCGTTGTCAGTGACAAGAATGTTGGGGACTGTAAAATAATGTAAAATTTTTGTAACTTTGTTTCTTAAATGAAGAACTGACCGATTTTTGATGTGAAATAATTTTGCAAATTTAGAAAATTTATCAATGCAGCTTACAAATATCTCATTTTGGATTTCCATTATGTCTATGAGAAGAATTTAACAAGGATATGATGGAAAAGGTGTGGATTGCAGATCAGGGTTATGTAAACTTCACAATTTTTTGTATATATGTTAATGATACTATTCATTTTAGGAAAATAATATCTTTCTAACAGCTGCTCCTTATTTTCCCTTGCATTTCGGTGGGCTCTTTTATGTTCGTACATTATAAGCTGATAAATGCGATCTTCATTCGCAACGTCCTCTACCAATATTTGTGTTATTCTAATTTTGTAGTTGACAAAATTTTCCAGGTAGACTTATTGCAACAGACCGAGGTGGGACTCGGGAATTTTAATACCATTCAGAATGTTAGGTCTGAGTTTGGTTTTCAAAAGATTAACCAGCTTAGATTTGTCTAACGAATCAACAGCTATGTAATGACGAACATATCCTGGGTGCGGTTCTTCGAAAGCTTCGCATCCTCTACCTATCTTTATAATCAGTTGATTCCTAAAAATATTCAAGGGTGCTTCAACGTGAGCAATAAGATCGGAGCCATCTTATTCCGCACTATGAATAGTTTCGCTAGCGGTATCCGTTAGACTTTTTGTGTCGTGTCTTGGTTCGATTCCATTTTCAAGCGCGCTTTCAGTTTCGGAGCTAATTCCCGTTACTGTGTCTGTTTCTGAACCTGTTTCTACAATTCTAGAATCTTTTTCATTCTCAGATAATTCTGAGTTTGACAAGTGCTTCAGTTGTGACCTAAGTCTTCAAAGAGCATCTGCCACGAAATTTGATTTACCAGGCTTGTAAATCAACTCGTAGTTATACTCTTCCATGCGCGCTTTCCACTTCTTGAGTTTCGCATTGAAATTCCTTGAGCCTAAAGCAAATGTCAGTGGCTGATGATCTGTATGAATACGGATCTTTTTTGCCCCATATACATAAGTACGCAGGTTGTCCAAGGCCCAACTGATGGCCAACATTTCCTTTTCAATGGTCGCGTAACCCTCTTCCGATTTGTTTAATGATCTGGATATGTATGCGATTGGCTTGTCTTTCCCAAGATTATCTTGAGATAATACTGCCCCAATCGCATAGTTGGAGTCGTCAGTGGTAAGCTCGAATGGTTTGCTAAAATCGGGGAAAGCAAGGATTTCTGAGGATGTCAGCAACTCTTTCAATTCGTTAAAGGCTTGAAGGGATTTCCCGGAGAGTTCAATAGGAACTCGTCGAGATTGGTTTGCTTTGACCTGGGCGTTTTCTCCCCTAGTGATATTTGCTATGGGTTTTGCGACCTTAGCGTAATCTCATATAAATTTCCTATAATACGAGGTTAAACAAACCTAAAAAGCTCTTCAATTCTTTTAAGTTCTCAGGAGGAAGGAGGTTTTGGATTGCTGTTATTTTTTTCGGATCGGCTTTAATACCATCGCCAGTCACAACGTATCCCAGAAATTCGACTTCCTTTCGCATAAATCGAGTTTTTTCTAAGTTAACCTTGAGATTGGCTTCTCGTAGCCTCTCAAATATCATTTCGATATCCTTCAAATGTTGGTCAGAAGTTTTGCTAAAGATAATGATATCATCTATATAGACGTAGCAAATTCGGCCAATGTATTCTTTGAATACGTCGTCAATCATCCTTTGGAAGATTGCCGGTGCATTCTTAAGACCAAAAGGCAATCTCAAGAACTTATATTTGCCATTCATAGTCGAGAAGGCGTTTTTATGAATGTCAGAGTTTTGCATAGGGATTTGATGCAATCCCGAGGTTAAGTCTATTGTTGTGAAGAACTTAGCTTCTCCGAGGCTGGATAGGGTGAAATTAATGTGAGGGATGGGATACGCGTCCGATATTGGTACGTGGACCAGACGGCTTCGGCTTTTTTGGGACTACCCAAATCGGGGAATTGTAGGGACTCTTTGATGGTTGTATTATACCATCAGCCAAGAGATCTTTGATCTCATTCTCAACCACGCTTCTCATCAAAGCAGGGTAGGGGTAGCTTTTAGTGTAGATTGGTATGTCAGTGTTAGTTTTAATTTCTGCTCTCACGGCTGTCGGAATCATCTCGATGTTTTTGCCGGGACCGAGTACGGAGCTAAACTTTTTGAGTATAAGTGTAAGTTTGTCCTTCACATCTTAGGGATTCCAGCTTCTACAAGAGCATTAACTTGGGTTGAAAGTCTATTTTTTTAAAGGGATCTCTATGTTCGGAGTTATTTTAAGAATATCGTTCTTTCGGTCGATGACAGCTTCTAGTTTTTTTAGAGTGTCATCGCCAATTATTCCGTCAACGGATTTTAAGCCCGGTAGGACATAGAATGTCAAAATGGAATCATTGCCAATTTTTTTAAAGAACTTCCCACTGATACTCTTATTGATCTCTATGCAACCACCCGCCGAATGGACTATAAAGGGAACACTTACAAGTGTGTACCTATCTGAAATTGACGGACTGATGAAGTTCTTTTTGGCCCCTGTATCAACAAGAAATTCGAGAAGTTTGCCGTCTCCTAAAGCATACTCGATATGGTACGCTGCACTGCCGTCCGTCATAAAATTTACTTCTTCGTCTACGGGTTCCTCCTCAACATCAGTCGTGTTCTTGAGGGCGAAGGTGTTGTAAACCCTCTGCTGTTTTGAAGGGTAATTATCGGACCTGGCCCTTCTTTTGAAGGGGTTATTTGGGTTTGGGCGATTCATGTAATTAACATTTCTTATTTGTACCGATATATCAATTTTTGGGTGAGGCTTAGGACCAAGTGGCCTTGGTGGTGGCCCCTGGGACAAAGGGTAGTGGTAGTCAGGTTTGAGATTAATAAATGATTTATTTTTCCCATAATTATTTGGAGGGTAACTAGGACGGGGATCTGTTCTGAACTGTTAATGGGAGATGTGATAGTATTGTTGGAAAACTTGTGGAAACTTGTGGCTACGATAATTTAGATTTTGTATTTCAAGGCAAGCCGAATAGGCTTCCGGAAGTATTTTAGGCTTCTGGATGATTAGCATTCTAGAGAGATCACCGTTCAATCCGCGGATGAACACATCTAATACCCTATTTCTGTACGTGCCGATAAGAGCACTGACTGTTTCTTCCGAGTAATTTTCAGTCTTGACCTTGTTTATCATCAGAGATAACTGATGATTTATCGAGGCGTAGAACTCGTCTAGCCTCGTACCCCTCTGGGTCAACTGATTGAGCTGATGCTCTAGGGTCCTCATGTCTCTCTTATCTGCATAATGCAGAGAGACATTGTTTGATAGATGACCAGTAGTTATCAAAGATATTATAAGAGATCAGGGCAGCGTCAGCGCTACCCCTTACCTTCTGTCGCACATGTTGTAGGATTGCGCGGTATAAAGGCTTCTCCTTCACTATAGAGAAGTCCTTCAGGATCCCCTCCACAGTATGGACCCATGAAATATATTGGGCTGGGAATCCGACGAAGACCTGCAACTCTTTAACGCAATCAATTCAGGCAATTTTCCTATCTCTCTTAAGTCAGCTTCAGTTCTAGGGCCCCTCAACACAACTGGGGTCTCCTCTGAAGGAACGGCGGTGGCTACATCATTTCGCCGCCCTTCTTCCAACGTTTTGATCTTGGCTTCGACTGGTTGAAGCCTCTCTAAAACGTTGTTAACAGCTCCCGTGAGTTGTGGAATTGCATTTTGGAGAGCATACATATTATATTTTATTATGTTTTGTTAAAATTAAAAAAAGAAACTCACCTCTCAAAGGGAAATCCAAACTTAAATTTAATCTTATATATGTGAGGCACCTTGCCTTATTTTTTTTTTTTTTTTGCTTTCGCTAAACACTTTAATTTTCGTAAATCACTTGAATTTTAATTAAATTGTAATGAACTTTTTCTTTTCATTTGATAATTAAAGTTTTAGAATTCACTATTGTGGGCTTTTCCTCACAATTTTACAGTGTTGTTTTATTTTTCGCATTTTAAAATTAAATTATAGTAAAACTTATTTCACTAATGATAATATAAAAAAAGGAAAAAGAATGAAATCACTATTGTTAGATTTTCACAAAATTTTTAATAAAGCACAGTGGAATTTTTCTTCACTTGGTGCCAGTATAAAAAATAGTATTGTGGAATTCAAATTTTTTTTACTAGATCACAGTGGAATTTTTCTTCACTATTTTTAATTAGATTACGGTGGAATTTTTCATCACCAGTAAATATTTATAAATCAGTATTGTGGAATGTTTACTTCACAATTTTTTTTTACTAGGAACTTTTCTTCACTCGCAAAAGTTTCATGTTCCGTTTTCACTTTCTTGGTAGATGTTGATTACTGATAATCACTGTGAAAAGAGAAGAGAGAAGAAAAAAACGTATATTAGTTTTAAGTACGGTATGTATGGGATGTGTCGCGTTAATCCCGTTTAGCCGCAAGCAGCCGACTAATGGCGCACACACCATCATAGTCGTATCCTTTAGCCTATTAGAATATCCACATGTTCCAATGGATGTGTGGAAATTTTGTGCTCAAGGTACCAAAATGGTCAACTGTGTTCCCATGGGTACAGAGACGTTCACTCATATAGAGCGTATTGGCCTTGGCACAGATCCTTTGGCAAAAAGGACACAGTTTTACACACCGTCCCTGCTCGGGCGCCAGTTAAGGATATCCAGAAGGGATACCTAAAAAAACGCGAAGGCCGGCCCACGAGGGGCCGGCCCAACAGTTCGACTTACAGAATTTCAAACAACCGAAAGTTTAATTAATAGAATATTTATTTAGCCCGACCGCACGGTTCTAGCCTCTACTTAAAACTAACTTAATAATAATGTTCCCTCAATTAACTGTCCCACGATGAGCCGCTATACTCCAAGGTCAGTATGCCCTTTATGCTGACTCTTCATTACTGGTCAATGACTCGCTAGCTCGGTCGCAGTATAAGAATAAGGTGTCAGCCAGCTTGAGATACATGATACCACTGCACAGCTACTCGTGGGAACAGGCTTATGCATGAATGTGATGATGCAGCATTTTGGTTATCCGCTCGTGGGTAACTGTGAATTTACAGGTGCGTTAACTTCAGCATGTTTCTTTGATGTAAACAACATAGACGTCAACTCCAACAAAACCAGGAATTATGTGACGCCAGCGCCATCTGTGGGTGGTCACGTATATAATGAAGGTGCATGCCCTGGCCTAAGATAGGATTACATTGCCGTCTGCCAAGATATTAATTCTTACACAAATAATTTTAAATTTAATATTTTTTGTTATAACATTACAGGTTTTAAAAACAAATTAAATATGCCCGAATTTTTTAATCTTATAATTAAATATGACATTTTTATACTTTTGGAAACTTTTAAACGAAAACGAAAATAACCTGCATTATGCTAAATATTTTAAAGATTTTAATATAAAATGTATACCAGCAATCAGAAACCATACACTCGGAAGAGCTAGTGGTGGTCTTATGTTTGGTATTAAAAACACTTATAAAAATATTAGTATACATTTTAAAAACTATGAAAACTATATAACTCTTATAAAGATTATTCATCAGAAAAAAACATTTTCAAATACTTCCGGTGTACTTGAATTATACTGATTGGAATACGAAATATAATGCGCTATACAATTTTCTTAATAGTAACAATTATGAATATTTGATGATAATTGGCGATTTAAATGGTCGTATAAGTGACTACCAAAACAAAATTAATTAAAAAAAACGGCAATTTTCAATTTTTCAAATCTTTAGATATTTGTCTCAATCAGAATGGTAAATATCTAGTGGAAATGATTGAAGAGTTTGGTTTTTTTCTATTAAATGGAATAAGTTCTAACGACTCAAATGGTAACTTTACATTTATTTCTACTCAAGTTTGATCTGTGATAGATTTATGTCTTATCAAAGCCGATTGGTTAGGCATAACAGGAAACTTTGAAATTCTTCCAGAAAATTTCTCCCAACACCACCCTATTCTCGTAACTTGCGGCTTAGATCATAACTTTATAAGCCTACAGTCGGCAAAAACCACTCTCAGATTGAAATAGACAGATAAAAACTTGAACAATTATATTTGAAAGCTTAATCAACATGTAGCAAGCTTACGATTCATAGAAGTGACCAATTTAAAAGAAATATCTACTTCGATACTTACTACGATTATACAATCCTTAAATTTCAACAATAAAAATAGTGTTAGGAACACTTTTTATTCAAAATGGAAAGATAAATGACTGCAAAGAAGCTAGGCAAAAATCTTTTGCGTTTTTGAAACTTTTCCGAAAAACAAATAACCCTGGCACCAAATATTTGTATTTACAAGCAAACCAAGAATACAAACGAATCTGTACTCTAAGAAAGAATAGATACCTACAAAACGTAGCTTCGAAACTGAGTGTCTGTAAAGATTCAAAATCTTTTTGAAATTCTGTTTGCTTTTTAAAAGGTCAGAATAATAATAATACACTTTTGATTGATGTTAAAGTTCTCGTGGCTTATTTTGAAAAACTTCTGTTGCCCAATCCAAATTTTAGCATGATCAGTTTTGCCATCCGAAATGTTACCATACCAGAAATAGATTCTTCATTTACAATGATGGAATTAAAATCATCTCAAATTAAAATGAAAAATAACAAAGCATCTGGCCCTAATGGTTTTCCAGCTGAATTCTAAAAATATGCTACTCCAGAGTTTTTGGAATACATCTTAAGTTTCTTCAATAGGTTATACAACGAGGAGACAGTTCCTGAAAACTTTAGGTTTTCCAAAAAATATCAGCTATCTCTAAGAAAGGCGATCGAGATCAGTCGAAAGCTATAGGCGTATTGCTGTCTTAAACTCATTGAGAAAATTATTCTCACAATTACTTTACTTAAGGCTTACACATTGGGTTGAGCAAAACAATATAATCAGTTACTGACAAGCTGGCTTTCGCGTAAACCTTTCGACTATAGATTAAATTTTTGTGTTAAACACAGTGGCCAGGCGATTTATTGATAAAAAGAAATGTGTGTATGCTTTTTTGTCGATTTAAAGTCTGCATTCGACACAGTCAATAGAAATTCATTGATTTCAGTAATAGATTTATCAACAAATTTCATAAAATGCTACAAGAAGATGCTTGACAACTCTAATGGTTTTGTTCAGAACGGCCCTAGGAAATCGAGAGACTTCAAATGTCAAACTGGTGTTCCCCAAGGCTGTGTCTTAAGTCATTTGTTATTCTCTCTATTTATTAATGATGTTGAAAATCACATCCCAGGAAGTATTGTAATAGGTGATGTAACTATTAAGGTTCTTCTTTATGCAGACGATCTTGTTATCCTGTCAGATAGCCCGCTTGCTTTACTTACTTTACTTTACTTTTGATGGCGCCCACAGCCCAGGATGGGCTACGGCCTCAAACAAAAAGCCCCTCGAGTCAGCTCTGTCCCTATCTAGCCGCTTCCTGTTTCGCAGACCAAGTTGTTTGAGGTCGTTCTCCACTTGTGTGCGCCACCTGTTATGGGTTCTTCCTCAGCTGCGTACACCATCAGGGTTGGATTCGAAGACTCGTCGGGTAGGTGCGTTGCTGTCCATACGCTCCATGTGCCCCAGCCATCTCAGCCGTTGTATTTTAAGCTTTTTGACCAGGTGAACGTCGCTGTATAGCCCGTATAGCTCGTCGTTGAATCTTCTCCTCCACACTCCTGCGATACACCCCGGTCCGATAACCACACGAAGAATCTTCCTCTCAAAGCACCCTAGCAGACTTTTATCCGATTTTTTCAATGTCCATGCTTCTGCCCCATAGAGCAGGACCGGGATGATAAGAGTCTTGTATAAAGTCTCCATAGTACTCTGAGAGAGGGCCTTACTACTACTTGGCCCGAAGAAACAGCGGTTGGCAAGAGTAATTCTTCATTTGATCTCTGCACTGATGTCATTTTGCGAGGTTATAGTGGAGCCCAGGTAGACAAAGTCCTTGACAATTTCGAAGTTATATCTCTCCATCGTGATATTTTGCCCGGGTCGACGATGTTGAGATTCCTTTCTCGATGACAGCATATACTTCGTCTTTTCCTCATTAAACGCCAATCCCATTTTAGCCGCCTCCGATTCAATGCACGCAAATGCGCATGCCACAGCTCGCTTCGTTCTGCCGACAATAACTATGTCGTCTGCATACGCAAGCAATTGAACGGACTTTTGATAAATTGTACCGCTGGTGTTGACATGTGCGTTCCGTACAATTGCTTCAAGAACGATGTTAAATAGGTTGCATGATAACGCGTCGCCTTGCCTCAATCCTATCTCAACATCAAAGGATTCGGTGGTGTTCTTACCGATTTTGACGGAGCAGCTTGATTTCTCCATCGTCGGTGGCCGTGGCGCGATAGTTGTGTGTTCGCCTGTCAACCTCATGGTCACAGATACTTGTCTCAATCAGAATGGTAAATATCTAGTGGAAATGATTGAAGAGTTTGTTTTTTTTCTACTAAATGCAATAAGTTCTAACGACTTGAATGGTAACTTTACATTTATTTCTACTCAAGTTTGATCTGTGATAGATTTATGTCTTGTCAAAGCCGATTGGTTAGGCATAACAGGAAACTTTGAAATTCTTCCAGAAAAATTCTCGCAACACCACCCTATTCTCGTAACTTGCGGCTTAGATCATAACTTTATAAGCCTACAGTCGGCAAAAACCACTCTCAGATTGAAATAGACAGATAAAAACTTAAACAATTATATTTGAAAGCTTAATCAACATGTAGCAAGCTTACGATTCATAGAAGTGACCAATTTAAAAGAAATATCTACTTCGATACTTACTACGATTATACAATCCTTAAATTTCAACAATAAAAATAGTGCTAGGAACACTTTTTATTCAAAATGGAAAGATAAATGACTGCAAAGAAGCTAGGCAAAAATCTTTTGCGTTTTTGAAACTTTTCCGAAAAACAAATAACCCTGGCACCAAATATTTGTATTTACAAGCAAACCAAGAATACAAACGAATCTGTACTCTAAGAAAGAATAGATACCTACAAAACGTAGCTTCGAAACTGAGTGTCTGTAAAGATTCAAAATCTTTTTGAAATTCTGTTTGCTTTTTAAAAGGTCAGAATAATAATAATACACTTTTGATTGATGTTAAAGTTCTCGTGGCTTATTTTGAAAAACTTCTGTTGCCCAATCCAAATTTTAGCATGATCAGTTTTGCCATCCGAAATGTTACCATACCAGAAATAGATTCTTCATTTACAATGATGGAATTAAAATCATCTCAAATTAAAATGAAAAATAACAAAGCATCTGGCCCTGATGGTTTTCCAGCTGAATTCTAAAAATATGCTACTCCAGAGTTTTTGGAATACATCTTAAGTTTCTTCAATAGGTTATACAACGAGGAGACAGTTCCTGAAAACTTTAGGTTTTCCAAAAAATATCAGCTATCTCTAAGAAAGGCGATCGAGATCAGTCGAAAGCTATAGGCGTATTGCTGTCTTAAACTCATTGAGAAAATTATTCTCACAATTACTTTACTTAAGGCTTACACATTGGGTTGAGCAAAACAATATAATCAGTTACTGACAAGCTGGCTTTCGCGTAAACCTTTCGACTATAGATTAAATTTTTGTGTTAAACACAGTGGCCAGGCGATTTATTGATAAAAAGAAATGTGTGTATGCTTTTTTGTCG
This sequence comes from Philhelius pedissequus, assembly GCA_910595825.1. Classification (NCBI taxonomy): domain Eukaryota; kingdom Metazoa; phylum Arthropoda; class Insecta; order Diptera; family Syrphidae; genus Philhelius; species Philhelius pedissequus. The sequence goes on along the minus strand of OU343164.1, from coordinate 19,819,108 downwards.
ATTTAAAGTCTGCATTCGACACAGTCAATAGAAATTCATTGATTTCAGTAATAGATTTATCAACAAAGTTCATAAAATGCTACAAGAAGATGCTTGACAACTCTAATGGTTTTGTTCAGAACGGCCCTAGGAAATCGAGAGACTTCAAATGTCAAACTGGTGTTCCCCAAGGCTGTGTCTTAAGTCATTTGTTATTCTCTCTATTTATTAATGATGTTGAAAATCACATCCCAGGAAGTATTGTAATAGGTGATGTAACTATTAAGGTTCTTCTTTATGCAGACGATCTTGTTATCCTGTCAGATAGCCCGCTTGCTTTACTTACTTTACTTTACTTTTGATGGCGCCCACAGCCCAGGATGGGCTACGGCCTCAAACAAAAAGCCCCTCGAGTCAGCTCTGTCCCTATCTAGCCGCTTCCTGTTTCGCAGACCAAGTTGTTTGAGGTCGTTCTCCACTTGTGTGCGCCACCTGTTATGGGTTCTTCCTCAGCTGCGTACACCATCAGGGTTGGATTCGAAGACTCGTCGGGTAGGTGCGTTGCTGTCCATACGCTCCATGTGCCCCAGCCATCTCAGCCGTTGTATTTTAAGCTTTTTGACCAGGTGAACGTCGCTGTATAGCCCGTATAGCTCGTCGTTGAATCTTCTCCTCCACACTCCTGCGATACACCCCGGTCCGATAACCACACGAAGAATCTTCCTCTCAAAGCACCCTAGCAGACTTTTATCCGATTTTTTCAATGTCCATGCTTCTGCCCCATAGAGCAGGACCGGGATGATAAGAGTCTTGTATAAAGTCTCCATAGTACTCTGAGAGAGGGCCTTACTACTACTTGGCCCGAAGAAACAGCGGTTGGCAAGAGTAATTCTTCATTTGATCTCTGCACTGATGTCATTTTGCGAGGTTATAGTGGAGCCCAGGTAGACAAAGTCCTTGACAATTTCGAAGTTATATCTCTCCATCGTGATATTTTGCCCGGGTCGACGATGTTGAGATTCCTTTCTCGATGACAGCATATACTTCGTCTTTTCCTCATTAAACGCCAATCCCATTTTAGCCGCCTCCGATTCAATGCACGCAAATGCGCATGCCACAGCTCGCTTCGTTCTGCCGACAATAACTATGTCGTCTGCATACGCAAGCAATTGAACGGACTTTTGATAAATTGTACCGCTGGTGTTGACATGTGCGTTCCGTACAATTGCTTCAAGAACGATGTTAAATAGGTTGCATGATAACGCGTCGCCTTGCCTCAATCCTATCTCAACATCAAAGGATTCGGTGGTGTTCTTACCGATTTTGACGGAGCAGCTTGATTTCTCCATCGTCGGTGGCCGTGGCGCGATAGTTGTGTGTTCGCCTGTCAACCTCATGGTCACAGATACTTGTCTCAATCAGAATGGTAAATATCTAGTGGAAATGATTGAAGAGTTTGTTTTTTTTCTACTAAATGCAATAAGTTCTAACGACTTGAATGGTAACTTTACATTTATTTCTACTCAAGTTTGATCTGTGATAGATTTATGTCTTGTCAAAGCCGATTGGTTAGGCATAACAGGAAACTTTGAAATTCTTCCAGAAAAATTCTCGCAACACCACCCTATTCTCGTAACTTGCGGCTTAGATCATAACTTTATAAGCCTACAGTCGGCAAAAACCACTCTCAGATTGAAATAGACAGATAAAAACTTAAACAATTATATTTGAAAGCTTAATCAACATGTAGCAAGCTTACGATTCATAGAAGTGACCAATTTAAAAGAAATATCTACTTCGATACTTACTACGATTATACAATCCTTAAATTTCAACAATAAAAATAGTGCTAGGAACACTTTTTATTCAAAATGGAAAGATAAATGACTGCAAAGAAGCTAGGCAAAAATCTTTTGCGTTTTTGAAACTTTTCCGAAAAACAAATAACCCTGGCACCAAATATTTGTATTTACAAGCAAACCAAGAATACAAACGAATCTGTACTCTAAGAAAGAATAGATACCTACAAAACGTAGCTTCGAAACTGAGTGTCTGTAAAGATTCAAAATCTTTTTGAAATTCTGTTTGCTTTTTAAAAGGTCAGAATAATAATAATACACTTTTGATTGATGTTAAAGTTCTCGTGGCTTATTTTGAAAAACTTCTGTTGCCCAATCCAAATTTTAGCATGATCAGTTTTGCCATCCGAAATGTTACCATACCAGAAATAGATTCTTCATTTACAATGATGGAATTAAAATCATCTCAAATTAAAATGAAAAATAACAAAGCATCTGGCCCTGATGGTTTTCCAGCTGAATTCTAAAAATATGCTACTCCAGAGTTTTTGGAATACATCTTAAGTTTCTTCAATAGGTTATACAACGAGGAGACAGTTCCTGAAAACTTTAGGTTTTCCAAAAAATATCAGCTATCTCTAAGAAAGGCGATCGAGATCAGTCGAAAGCTATAGGCGTATTGCTGTCTTAAACTCATTGAGAAAATTATTCTCACAATTACTTTACTTAAGGCTTACACATTGGGTTGAGCAAAACAATATAATCAGTTACTGACAAGCTGGCTTTCGCGTAAACCTTTCGACTATAGATTAAATTTTTGTGTTAAACACAGTGGCCAGGCGATTTATTGATAAAAAGAAATGTGTGTATGCTTTTTTGTCGATTTAAAGTCTGCATTCGACACAGTCAATAGAAATTCATTGATTTCAGTAATAGATTTATCAACAAAGTTCATAAAATGCTACAAGAAGATGCTTGACAACTCTAATGGTTTTGTTCAGAACGGCCCTAGGAAATCGAGAGACTTCAAATGTCAAACTGGTGTTCCCCAAGGCTGTGTCTTAAGTCATTTGTTATTCTCTCTATTTATTAATGATGTTGAAAATCACATCCCAGGAAGTATTGTAATAGGTGATGTAACTATTAAGGTTCTTCTTTATGCAGACGATCTTGTTATCCTGTCAGATAGCCCGCTTGCTTTACTTACTTTACTTTACTTTTGATGGCGCCCACAGCCCAGGATGGGCTACGGCCTCAAACAAAAAGCCCCTCGAGTCAGCTCTGTCCCTATCTAGCCGCTTCCTGTTTCGCAGACCAAGTTGTTTGAGGTCGTTCTCCACTTGTGTGCGCCACCTGTTATGGGTTCTTCCTCAGCTGCGTACACCATCAGGGTTGGATTCGAAGACTCGTCGGGTAGGTGCGTTGCTGTCCATACGCTCCATGTGCCCCAGCCATCTCAGCCGTTGTATTTTAAGCTTTTTGACCAGGTGAACGTCGCTGTATAGCCCGTATAGCTCGTCGTTGAATCTTCTCCTCCACACTCCTGCGATACACCCCGGTCCGATAACCACACGAAGAATCTTCCTCTCAAAGCACCCTAGCAGACTTTTATCCGATTTTTTCAATGTCCATGCTTCTGCCCCATAGAGCAGGACCGGGATGATAAGAGTCTTGTATAAAGTCTCCATAGTACTCTGAGAGAGGGCCTTACTACTACTTGGCCCGAAGAAACAGCGGTTGGCAAGAGTAATTCTTCATTTGATCTCTGCACTGATGTCATTTTGCGAGGTTATAGTGGAGCCCAGGTAGACAAAGTCCTTGACAATTTCGAAGTTATATCTCTCCATCGTGATATTTTGCCCGGGTCGACGATGTTGAGATTCCTTTCTCGATGACAGCATATACTTCGTCTTTTCCTCATTAAACGCCAATCCCATTTTAGCCGCCTCCGATTCAATGCACGCAAATGCGCATGCCACAGCTCGCTTCGTTCTGCCGACAATAACTATGTCGTCTGCATACGCAAGCAATTGAACGGACTTTTGATAAATTGTACCGCTGGTGTTGACATGTGCGTTCCGTACAATTGCTTCAAGAACGATGTTAAATAGGTTGCATGATAACGCGTCGCCTTGCCTCAATCCTATCTCAACATCAAAGGATTCGGTGGTGTTCTTACCGATTTTGACGGAGCAGCTTGATTTCTCCATCGTCGGTGGCCGTGGCGCGATAGTTGTGTGTTCGCCTGTCAACCTCATGGTCACAGGTTCGATCCCTGCCGTAGTCTATGTCTTCTTATTTTCCATTAAAACCAATTATAAAAATAATTGTCATACAATAAGTTGCTGGTTTACTCATTACATGCTGTTTAGGCATAACACTAACAACATGTGATTGAGTAAAACTAGTATACCGATAAAATATGACAAAAGAATAAAAAAAATTAATGCGAATTATAAGGGACATCGATAAATAAGACACGGAAATTTCTCCGCATTAGTTCAGCCGCCGTCCCTGGAGATAAAATCTGACACAACAACCACCTACAGTCTCCGAATATCACGCCACACATCTTTCCTATCATTCTTTCTCTTCCTTAACCTCACCCTCACGCCCGCGCTGTGTTGAAACATTTAAAGGGTATTCATAATCCCTTGAGCGCGTGTAGATTATAAAAAAAAAAAAAAGTCATCCTGCACAATCGAACGAGTTTGGCTGGGATGCCGAGATGAGACTCTAAAATCGATAAATAGGTGGTGTGTATCGATCTGGAATTCCTGGTTTTTTTCTAAAATCTGTCGGAGTGTGAACATTTGGTCGACGGTTGACTTGCCTGGCCTAAAACCACACTGATAGGGACCTATCAGATCATTGACAAAAGGTTTTAAGCGGCCACACAGGATAGCCGACAAGATTTTATAAGCGACGTTTAGGAGACTAATTCCTTTGTAGTTGGTGCATTTCAGAGCATCTCTTTTTTTGTGGATGGGGCACACTATACCGAGGTTCCATTCATCGGGCATACTTTTATCCGACCAAATTTTGCCGATGAGTTGCTGTATGCTCCTTACCAATTCATCTCCCGCTGATTTGAATAACTCGGCTGCTAGACCATCCGCAGTGTTGTGCCTTTACGTGTCGACTTTAATTGTCTACATTTCAAAGCAGACAATCGGTCGACAATGTCGAGAATGTAGACGATATGTCGACAATGTAGACAATATGTCGACAATGTAGACAATATGTCGACAATGTAAATAAATATTAATTTTGACGTCTTAAATCTCACAAATAAGATAATACAATACACGATAAGTGGTTTGTAAATAAAAGTGATATAGAATTCCCCCTTGAAATTAAATGGCTCCTCTCTCTTGGCAGGAAATTTTCTCTGCCTTTTGATAGGAACACATTTCCACTTCTTCAATTACTCGTAATTGCAGTTGGAGAAGAAATAATTCGATGTGTAAAGGATGACATGGAGCAAGAAGTTACAAGAGCGAAATACTGCAACATGCTTCACTCTTTCCAACGTCATCAAACTAACGAGCGATTTGCCAAATACATATTGAAAGTTCATAAAGACACTACCTACTTTCTTAAAAAACAAAAAACAATTATTATTGTATCAGCGGATAAAGGCAATACCACAGTTGCACTGAATCGCGTAGATTACGATAACAAAATGAAAGACCTATTGTCTGATCGTTCTGTATACCGCCCTACTCGCAGAACCCCTCTTTCTTCACTGCAAAATAAAAACAATGAACTGGTAAAATGGCTACATGGAAACAAGTTGATTGATGATAGGCAAAAGACAGTGATGACGACATATACAGCACAAATACCTGCAATTTATGGATTACCGAAAATTCAAAAACCAAACATGCCTCTTAGACCTATAACATCATCAATGAGAGTTCCTTGTTATGAACTTGCAAAATACTTGGGAAAAATTTTACAGTGCGTGACAAGAGATTCGGTCTACTCAATTAAAAGTTCTTATGAATTTAAAGATAAGGTAAATAATCTGGTTCTAGAACAAACTGATGTTTTAGTATCTTATGATGTTGTATCATTATTTACTAATGTTCCTGTACAACTGGAAGTATCATTAGGAAAAAATGGGAGACAATTAGTAAACATACACAGTTGAGCCAAACCAAATTCATAGAGTTGTTGGATTTTTGTCTTAAAGAAAACAATTACATGGAATGCCAATGGGAAATCCACTTTCTCCTACCATTGCCGATTTAGTTTTGGACAACCTTTTGGACAATAAATTTGCCAATAGTAACAAACCAAAGATAATCGTCAAATATGTAGATGATATATTTGCAGTTGTTAATGAGGGGGAGGTCGACAATGTTTTACGATGCCTTAATTCATATCAAAAAAAAATACAATTTACCGTTGAAAGGGAACAAAACAGAGCGATAACCTTCTTAGACGTCAAGATTCATCGCGATAATGATAGACTCTCTTTCAATTGGTATCAGAAAGACACAGCATCTGGAAGACTTGTCAACTTTAGATGCATATTCTTATTAATACAGCCTCTAATCTAGTTCAAAAAGTCTTTGCGTTGAGTGACCGGGAATTTCACGCTGCAAATGAGAAAATAGTCACACAAATTCTCCTAGATAATGGCTATCCAATGGAAATCATACGGAGCTTGATACTTCGCCAAAAACACAAAGCTCCTCTTGAAAATCGGCAAAAAGAGAGAGGTATTTATAAGAGTATAGCTTATGTTCCCAAACAGTCAGAAAACTTTAAAGAGACGGTAAAAAATAGTACTAATGACGTCAGTTTAGCGTATAAATACAATAGGACGCTGGCACCTCTTTTCACCAACATGAAAACAAAAACGGAAAAGGATAAGTGCACAGACGTAGTCTATAAAATTAACTGTCTTGGCAATGCGGAAGAAAATTGCAATCTTTCCTATATCGGTACAACGAAACAACTTCTTCGTCAACGAATTTACAACCACAAATCCGACATTAATTTAAAAAGTACTGGGAAGACAGCATTGGCCTTACACTCCATTGAGCATGGACACAAACCACATTTTGACAGAGTGGAAATCCTGGAAAGGGAGAAACATGTCTCCAAGCGGTATACTCTTGAAACGCTTCATATTATTAACAACAAAAACAATATGAATCGTAAACAAGACAGCCAGAACATTTCATCGGTTTACTGCTCTTTGGTGACTAAGCAGAATCCGTGACAATTTAAAGCCGACTAAACTTCAATCGAAGTGTTTTTTTTATCATTGCTTTATATTTGTCTTGCATTGTATTATTTATGTTTATCTTTGATACGTACTAAATGTAAGTTTGCCAAAATTGTACACTAAATGTTCTTATGTGTATAATATGTTCTTCTTATTTTTGTTAATAAAAGATCCCCTGAAGAAGACGGCAACCACCGTCGAAACGTCGGGAAAGGAAATGAAATTGTTTCATTAAAAATACATTACGACCAAAACAGCCAAAAGAGGTATATTTAAATCTCAAATACCTATAATAAATAAGATAATATCGATTTTAATATTTTCCATAAAAATAAAGTTTCAAGCATATTTTCTTTAAAAAGAAAAGTTTAAAACGCGTGGGTGCTATTAAGATGTCTGACCGACCTTAAAACAATGCCTTTAAAGAGCTAAGATATCTCTTGGTGAAAACAAATAATAAATAATCAGCTTTTTGCACAGTATGTAACAAAACTCTGCTGAAACCGTCTTCGCAGACACAGGTAATGGGAAATGATATTATTGTCTAAATATTGATTTCAAAGCTAAGGCCTTTGCTTACATTTTGCAATAGGAATCGATGCATACCTCAAACATGGAAATCTGAATAGGATTATGTCTCAATGGTATTTTTATGATATTTTATATTTATGCATTCAACCAATTTATCGGAGTAAAACCAATAGCGCAAAATTTTAAACTTACCCTATTCTGACTCTAAATGAGTTGAAATGGGAGTCGATTCTAAAAAAATAGTTTTAAGATGAGCGTCGACTTTTTGATAATGTTAAGCGATAAAAGTATATTTAACGTTTAAACTAACTTTAAACAGAGCAAAACGCTTCTTTATCTTTCTGAGACTATACTTTTTCCATAACAATAAATGAAAGAAAAATGTTTTCTAGAGAAAAAGATTAAAATATTTTTTAAGATTTTGAGCTTTTAGAGACTCTTAGAAAGCCAAAACTGAATAAAGTTCGAGCAAATCCGTTGGAAGAACTTGCGGACCTTGAATTTTATTCAAGACACCGATTAAAAAAAAACGACGGTTCGATTTTTAATTGAAAAATGTACGTGAAAGCCGATTGGTAATACAGCCAATTCCTCTTGTTGGACAATTTGTTTCTTCATCTGAAATGAATTATATACAGTGGCTCTAACGCATAATATTAAATTTTACGAACCTTACCGGATCTTTTATAAATTCATGAATACATTTTTTGTGTTCTTTTATGTTCTATTCCATTTCTCTATCTGTCAAAATAAGGTGTGTCGTGTATTCAAAATAAAAGTTTGATGTACGTAACCCAAAAATCTACTTTAATTAGAAGAGTGGTTTAGTGTGTTTAAAATTAAGACAAAGTAAGATATAGGCTGACAACTAGACAATTGCTTTAACTCGTCGTATTTATTGTCTAAACGAGAACTGTTTAAAATTTTGCGCCAATATCTTTGCAAAAAGCATTGAAATCGGACCTACAAAAATCAACTCCAAATTGTGAGAGAAATATATGTACATATATATATTATTAAATTAATTCTGTATTTTACCTAATACCTCGAAGTCTCAATAACTCGAACAGTTTTTGTGGCAAGTTATGGTTTGGTTTATATAAGTTCGACTGTATTTGAAACTTAAACTTTTATAAACATAGAACTTGGTATACGTTCAGAATAGAACTTGGTTCTTCATTTGGTTTTACATTTTAGTAGGAAAATTTATGAATTATGGTGGTTTTACGAATTGTCTACAATGTCTACATTGTTGACAAATTTATGACGACAATTCTGGATTGCCTACATCGAATGGTTTACATGTAGACAATCATGTAGTCTACATTTATAGTCTACATGGAACAACACTGACAACATAGACTCGACTACCCGCTTCTCATGCTCTCTTTTTTTCCTCCTGAGAAGTCGGCGTTCATCTTCTCTTTTTAGCCGGTAGAGCTTCCGGGCCACTCTCTCTTCAGCTCTTGTTCGAGTCTAGAGCATTGCCTGGGAGGCCTCGTCCTTAGCTGCATGCGCCAACCAGCACTCCTCCCCGAACCAGGGGTTTCGTTGTGGTCGCCTAGTGAAACCCAGCACATCAGAGGCGGCACTCCTGATGGCTTGTTGACAGTGTTGCCACTGGTCATCTGCACTTGATGCCTGTGGTAAACTTGCTGAGAGATTAAGACTTACGTGGTCAGCAAACGTTCTGGCGGTCTCTTGCGACTTCAGCTTCTCAACATCGAACATCGAACCTTTTTACAGTATCAACTCTGCTTTGTGGCGTCATAGATATCCGCATACGAAGTCTAGCTACCACCAGGTAGTGATCCGAGTCAATGTTGGCCCCTCGGAACGTTCGGACATCCAAAATATTGGAAGCATGTCTCGCGTCTATCGCAACGTGATCGATTTGGTTGACGGTTGGTTGATCACGCGACCGCCAAGTCCCCTTGTGTATATTGAGGTGTGGGAAACAGGTGCTTGAGATGATGACATTTCGCCGCGCCGCAAAGTCTGCCAGCCCGTATCCGTTGCCGGAAGTTTCGTCGTGAAGGCTGTGTCCTCCGACTACCGAACCAAAGATGCCCTCCTTTCCGAATCTTGCGTTGAAGTCGCCAAGAATGATCTTCACGTCGTACTTCGGGCACATATCATACGTTGTCTCCAGGAGATCGTAGAATGCTTCTTTGGTTGATTCAACCCTCTCCAGGCATTGCTTAAACTTCGACAGCCCAAGACTTCTTGCCTAAGCCGTCCTCTTATCACAAAACCGCAACCAAACAGCCGCTGACCCTTCTCCTTGAAGCAACCACCGTAGTAGATGTCACACGATTGCAGTCTCCGTATGCCCTCTCCATCCCATCGCACTTCCTGGGTGGCTGTTACGTCAGCCTTTAGCATGTCCAGGTTCTCCACTAATTGTTCGGCTGCACGTGTTCTGTATAAGGACAGGACGTTCCACGTGCAGATCCGAAATTCATTGTCCTTGTTTCGTTTGCTGGGGTCGTCAACTTTAAAATCATCCATATCCGGGGCTTGTTTTTGTTTCGGAGGACCAGACCCTTAGTATAACTCCAAGGGTAGAGAGCCGGATAAGCCGCTCCTTATAGGCCTGGGCTACGAATATGCCGTAGTAGCCCATATAAGGTGTTCACTAAGTAGTTCAACCTAACTGGAACTGTAGACGAGACCATTGATTCCATCTTGAGAATTTTTCCGCTGCCGCCTGGATAAAGCAGAAATGCCTTAGTGGAATCACTCCTCCCCCCTCTCTCGTTTGTTGCCGCCATAAACTTCCCACAGGGATTGGAACCCTATCTTCCGTTAAGGTACTAGGCATCCGATGTTCACCACGGAGAGGTGAGAGTAGGAGTTGATAGACAGAGGTTCGCTTTGAGAAAAGCTTGTGGACGCTTGCGTCCCCTTGAATGCACGTATCTACCCTTGAATATCCCCGCTTACTTTACAACTTCAAATAAATAAGCTGTGATAGTTGGGATCTCAAAATTAACAGCTGGAAGTCGAAAATTCTGATCTTTAGATCACACAACAGATCCATAGGTTATGGCCGCAACTGGACTCTAGGGAACGATATTATAGAAGTCGTCGATAAATTTAAGTATCTGGGATATGTACTAACATATAACTTAAATACGCACGCTCATGCTTAAGAAAAAATATAAGCTGCTAAAGTTGCTTTAAACAGCATGTGGTCTAATTGTTTTAGCAATATTTTTGTAGACTCAGTTTCAAAATTCGAAGTATTCAATGCTACAGTGAATAGCTTGCTCTGCTATGGAAGCGCAGTATATGGGTATTAACAGCTAGAAGAACTAGAAAATGTTCAAAGATATTTTTTTTAAACGAATCTTCCGGTTACCCAAGAACACCCCAAATTATGCCATCCATGTGGAGTCTGGCTTACCTCAAATATATCTGAAAAACTGAAAGGCAAATGCGAATCACATTGTAAGGGTCATGAATAGATCAGACCAAAACCTCCAAAAACGGATCCTTAATATTTGTTTTAATAAAGTTTACAGTCCAGTAAAAAATTGGTACGATGTAGCTGTTACACACGACTTTCCGATCTCATTACGAACTGATAATTATGAAGAATTACTGTGGTCTTTATACGACTGCATAGCTTGCATAGATAAGACACTTTTCCAGAAATGTATAGAACGTGGTTCTCATTCAGCTTCAAGGAGTGTTTATAGGCAATTAAGTTTTACTCTAGGCGAGGATAACTATTTTAGAAACGAGTTTTCAGTTTCAGAAACAAGCTTAATTTTCAAAGCCAGAACTGAAATGCTGGATCTGAATTGTAGACCATATAGATCTGACTTAAATCCTATCTGTTCTCTTTGCAACCTTGGTACGAATGAAAATATCTTACATTTTATAGCGTTTTGTCCAATTTTACAAGAGATCCGTTGGCTTCATTTGTCTGCAAGTTTCTTTTCTTTAGAAGAATGTATAAATATTTTGAATGGTGGCCGTGGTTGGAAGTCTCTTGTAGGATATGTTTGGCACGCAAAAAAATATTGAGATGAGTATTTGAACATGTTTTGAAGATGAAAGTCACCACTACTATTTTGATATTTTAAAAAGCTCATGTCGCAGATTATTTTCGTTTTAGCTTAACTAAAAGCATTTTTTCACTACTTTATATGTTTTTGTTTTGACTAAACTAAAAGTCCAGATTAATTATTTTTTTCTTTCTTTCTAACATTTTATATTCAAAAAGGTTCTAAGCTTTAAATATATCTAAACAATTTAACCAAAATTAATTTATCTTTGTTTTGACTAAACTAAAAGTCACAGTTTGTTTATTTATTAATCCCAAATTAAATATATGTGTATAAAAATAAATTATAATTGACTTTAAATTAGCACAACTTTGTTAAATCAAACTCTCTTACTATATTTTTAAAATTTTTATTGTATTAGTTATTTTTTTACGGCAGACGGCATATTTGCCATGCTTTGTAATTATTTCTTATATATATAAAATTGTATTCTATTCCTTCAATAAGATATAATACCTACAATGCTTGTGATTTAAATTCAGGTTCACACCGTATTGGAGTAAATATTAAAGAAGTAAATAAGATACTACCAACGTATAAATATTATTTATTCTTACATAGCCATATTAAAGCAATAAATTTACGTTTTTGTAATATGATACGAATGTAATATGTAGGTAGTTATACGAGTACCTACTAATATTTAAGAAATAGATTTTATGAGATAGCTTTTTCATTTTATTTTATTTAATACGTACCTTACCTATACCTATCAAATTATAATGCCATATTTTTTGCATTTCTGATATAAAAGAATGTGTATAACTTTTTACTTGCGAGGTACTACCTGCATACATACATATTTTCTTCAATCTTGGTAATAATAATGTTCTTTCGGTAATTTTAATAAAACAATATGTGTGCGCTCTTAGAATAGTGCAGTCCACTTTTAAGAAAACAAGAATATATTTTATCATTGACTTTTTTTTTTAAACTAAACTATTATTCGCACCATCTACACACATATATTAATAACATTACTGCCTTAAGTTTGCGTTTTAATATTTTTTTCTAAATACAGACATGTTGTTGCTATTTACGTTACTGAGTACATATAATATAATAGGTACCACGTAGGTTATCATGCATTTAAATATACATATCTTTAAAAATCACTTGAATCTAATGTATATTTCACCAATCATATAAGATTATATAACGGGTGATTTTTTTGCTACTTGGTTTTTGACGTTTATATTTTTGACAGATCACACATGACAAATTCCACGAACATTTGACATTTCGATTCAGTATTGTTTGCCATTTCATCATGAATAGACTTACGCCTGGACAACGTTTGCAAATTATTGAAATTTATTATCAAAATTCGTGCTCTGTGAAAAATGTGTTTCGCAAGATACGTCCGTTTTTTTTCCGCTCATTTTTGGCTAAATGGATACGTGAATAAGCAGAATTGCCGTATTTGGAGTGAAGAGCAGCCAGAGGCAATTCAGCAGCTACCAATGCATCCCGAAAAATGCACTGTTTGGTGCGGTTTATGGGCAGGCGGCATCATTGGGCCGTACTTCTTCAAGGACGATGAAGGCCGCAGGGTTACGGTCAATGGAGAAAGGTACCGTTCGATGATAACAGATTTTTTTTTGCCGAAAATGCAAGAATTGAACTCGGTCGACATGTGGTTCTAACAGGACGGTGCCACATGCCACACTGCACGCGAAACCATGCATTAATTGAAAGGCGAATTTAGTGAGCAGTTGATCTCACGTTTTGGCGCAGTCAATTGGCCACCAAGATCATGTGATTTGACCCCGTTAGACTATTTTTTGTGGGGCTATGTTAAGTCTATTGTCTATGGGGACAAGCCAAACAGGATTGCTGCCTTGGAAGCCAACATTGAACGCGTCATTGGTGAGATTCCGGCCGAAATGTGTGCAAAATTGGACCTTCAGAATGGACCACCTGAAGCGTAACCGCGGGCAACATTTAAGTGAAATTATTTAAAAAGTAAATGGCAGAAATTGATTTATCGATCCAAATAAAAATTTCATTCACTTTTTACAAGTTTCTGTGTTTTTCTGAATTTTCAAAAACCAAGCTCTTAAAAAGCACCGTTTATATGCATATAGCTACCTACCACTTACACCCTTCAATTGTATTATATAGGTACTGTGAATGTCAAAAGTGAGTAAACTCCCATATGATTAATTGAATAATATACAATTTAATCAAAATAAATAATCATAAATGGAATTTCAATTATATAAAACAAATGATTTATTTATTGGCAGTAACTAAAAATAAAAATTCTAAATAAAGCTAGTACATTTTTCACTAATAAAAAACTTAATAGTTATGGCGGTGGAGGTAAATCTTTCTTTTTACATCACTTCAGATTGTAAGCTGTAGTTGTGTTTAAAATCTTAACAGTAGTGCAAAATTATTTTCAACAATGTGAAATTTCTTTCGAAACGCAAAAATCTATTGTGGATCTGAAGAAAAAAGGAACATCATATTGGGAAATGGCCAAATTGATAATGGAAGCCTTGTTTCAGTGAATAAAAAATATTGGCAAATTTGAAAAATTTGAAATATTGGAACATTTCAAACATACATGATAACTAAGAAAGCTAAAAAGCTTAATAACGAATTTAGTGAACAAAATGTAAGAAACACAGTGAAACATGGAGGAGGTTCAGTGAAGGTGTGGGGGTATATTGCGGCATGGGGTCGGAAATCTTGTCTTCATTGAAAGAAAAATTAATAAGCAAGACTATCTTAACATCCTAAACAATAACGTGCAACCGAGCATAGACAAATTAGGTTTTCTTAGCAATTGGATCTTTCAACAAGACAATTATCCTAAGGATACCTCGCGGCTCGTTAAAGAATGGTTGCTTTTCGAACCCCAAAACAGCTCGATCGCCTTCTCAGTCGCCGGACCTAAGCACCATAAGCATTTATGGGATCATTTGGACACGCAAATTCGTAAAAGGACTATAGAGAACAAAGAAGATTTAAAAAAGGCTTTAGTTGAAGAATGGTTCTAAATATGTTGTGATGTTACAAATAACCTTGTTCCATCCATGCCCCCTTGTTTTGACCCAACTCTATATATAATTTATCACAGCACTCGTAATGACACCCACACACAGTGCTACTTTATAAGATCGTATTGGAAAATATCGTTAAAAAATAATTTATTTTATCGTTCAAACCCTTTTAAAACCAAATTAAATTATGTCAATATTTTCAATTCAATTGTGTTTAAAACCAAATAAACATTATCTTATATCAACGCATAAGAACTTAGAATTTGCCTGCGTAAGTTAATATTGTCGTCATTTTGAATAACCAATGGCGTATTCCAGTGAAAGCTAACGTATTTCATTCAACTTTTATCACACAATTATTGAATATTTTATTAAAATAAATCGAGTTCGATTTTCGACCAATAACTAAGAGCAATAGCTCAGTAGAATATTCACTCAATGTGTCAAAATCAATCAATTAAAAAACGTTCGCGTTTCTTCTAAAATTCGATTGGGTTTTCATAATGATGAACTATGTAAGTTTGAAGAAAATAGCTTCAGCTCCTTTTATTGCAATTCTGAGTTTAATTTAAATCCTAAGTTCAATTTGCTTGTAGGTATTACTTTACCCAGTTGTACCTAAATACATTCCTATCTACATAACAAATATAGGTAGGTACTTAATGGTACATAGGCAAGTAAAAATAAAGGTGCAAAATTTTAAACGATTTAGTAATATGTTAAATCATTTTTAGTATGATACTAGGTTAAAAAGAAGATTTTGCTAATTTTAAACGAGTTTAGTATCTTACTATCTGATTAACATTCTATTAAAGTTAAAATCACCAAATGGCTCCTTTAAATTTTTACTGTCGTACTTCGTACTAATTCCATATGTCATCTGATAGTATATCAGCTTTGGACCCGGGGGGCCAGGTTCGAGTCCTGCTGGTGTACAATTTTTGTTTGTCTTTTTCTTGTAAATAATGAAGTTTAAATGATGAAAATATAAACATCGAATACTTTTTTAGAGCACATTTTGGGTTTCCATCAACATATAATCAATTTACAACGCATAAACACAATAATTGTGTTCATCAAAATTCAAACCCTACAAATTATTTGCTTTCTTCTTATTTAACTGGTTGACAAAAGATTTAAAATTTATGAAATGTTAGTAGACTACTATGTTTATATATATTTTGTTTATGTTTTATTTTCGAACCTACCTAAATCTAATATTTATTTATTCATTTGTATTGTTTTTATTTTAAATTATATGTTCGAATATGTAGGTACTTTATATTTTATTAATATTTTTTTTTTCGATAAAGTTTTAATATCTACCTACCTACTTAACAAACTGTAGTGTGTTTATGTGCACATAGTTTATGCACGTGTCAGGTGAAGAATACCACTCGTCACTTGATACGTCGCGAAGCGACATTGTGCACATCAGCACACCATAATCTTCCCACGATATGCAATGAACAACGTGCATTGCAGGTCGTGGAGGAATGCATCCATATCAAGTTACGAGTGCTATCCGGCACTTGTTCTTCTTTATTTATTATTCTTTTTGCTGACTCCACAAATGTGTGAATATGGAGTCAGCATAGTTTTAAGTAAGAAAGTTGTTATATTATTTCATGTTCATGATCGTATTTAAGAACGTTTCCATAATTGGAAGATGAAAATGTATTATAATAAATAAAGTCAGTCATTATTCAGATCTTAAGCAAGATACAAGTGTTTCTCATTTATTAAGATATTACATGGCGACCGTGACTTATCGGACATTTTTTTGTGGTGCAGTTAAACCCGGCGGTGTGAATATCTTCGGCTTTACTTCTAAAAAAAAAAAAATGCGAAAAAATAAAGCATATAGAATTATATATTCTTAAACTACGCAAAAAAAAACACGTGAGAAACAAAGCAAAAAAAAAAGTTAAATGTTAAAAAAAAATGTCAGCTAAAAAAAAAAAAAAAAAAAAAAAACTGAATGCAATATTAACATAAAATGTGATTTTATAACAAATGAAATGAACTGGATTTCAAATAACAACAAAAAAACAAATAAAAAACAGCATCTTTCGCCGAATATATCTTCAAATCATAGCTGCCTTTATAAAAATTAATCCAGCCCGGCAATGGTTCGTCGGACTTCTCTAAAATTGAAAAGCCTGAATTCTCAATGGTATATTCAACTTCAAATCCCAAGTTCAAGGATCTCACTCAGCTCATCAATTATTCAGTTTATATCTATTTTTTTTTTGCATTTAAGTAAAGTAGTTATATTGACATACATAGATACAGGTAATATGCTAGATATAGTACGTGATTATACGGTTGAATATCAATATGTACATTGTACACAGGTAATTTGATCAAATAAATATTGGTAACATATTATTTTTAATTTTGAAGATAAATGTAAGGACATTGTTAATAGTAAGCCATTTTAAAGTATGTATCATTTATAAATCATCGTGAAAAAAAAATGTTAATTGTTCTATTAAAGGAGAAGCACCATCTTGTAAACCTAAAATTGATCATGTTGACATTTTTCTAATAAAAGTAAAACACTTTATATATGAAGCTTAAATCCATTGCACTAATCTGTTTATTGTACAAACCATCGAAAATCTATTACTTATTTTTTTTTCTTTCAAAAAAAAAATCCAATATTTATTTACTTTAAAAAAAAAATTTTGTTGATGCATTCTTCTGCCGTTCTGTTTATTTTTAATCAAAATATGATCAATCGTCTTAAATACTCCTTGCAAGTCTAGAAAAACTGGAACAAAGATTATATGGAATCTTTGATCGGTATTGTTTTTTCTGTTTAAAGTCATTGAGGTTTAAACGTTAATTTAAAATGGGAGGTAAAACCTCCAAAGTAAAGGATAGCACAGCAAATGTGTTAAATGTAGTTGACGTGATGGATACAACTCCACACTTAGAAACACAAACTATGCTCATTTCTTTATTAGTAGTCCTCACGGCAGTAAACTTATCTCTTAAATTTTATCTGTTGCATAAGCGTACACTTAAAAAACGCTACATAAGTCGAGCAAACGACTTAGATAAAATTTAAAATGGAATGGAAAATATTAGAAATAAAAATAAACGGTTTTAAAGACAATTTCCAAAAATCTTACAAATGTATTAACAAAAATACAACAATAAAAGTAGATACACTAAAAAACCATATTAAAATGCTAATATCCCATTACAATAGTATTGTCGATGTTTTCAACGCATACAAAAATGAATTGACAGCTGATCACGAAAAAGATTGTTGGAAGCTTTTAAAAACACTTAACACTAAGTTAAAAAATATCAGCATTAAATGGAAAATTAAAATACATGTCCCAGATGAATTAGAACTTCACGCTGAGTTTAATGAAAATCAAATAGAAAGTTTAGACGAATCAAAACCAGTAGTAAATACAGAATCTGACAGTGAAATTGAAACACTGGATGAATTCCCACAACCAATTATAAAAATCAAGGAAAACATGGCCCAAACTTTAGTAGAATTTCTTAAATTGGCCTCATCACTCTTACCTGAGTTTGATGGAAAGGCAGAAAATTTACAAAGCTTCAAAGATGCCCTTCTCCTTATTGATTCCTTAAAAGGAGCACACGAAGTATCAGCAATTAGTCTCATAAAGACCAAAATAAAGGGACATGCTAGAAATCTAGTAAGTAATGAACAAACAATAGTTGAGATAGTTGAAAAGCTAAATGCAAAAGTAAAAGGAGATTCAGTAGATGTAATTTCTGCGAAATTACTAAATCTACAACAAAAAAATAAGACAGCAAATCAATATGTCCAAGAAATAGAAAAATTGACGAAGTGTTTAGAAGGAGCCTATATCAACGATGGTTTAGCTTCTGATTTAGCTGCTAAGTACAGCACAACGCTCGCTGTCAAGGCTATGACACAAAATTGTTCTGTTGATAAAGTAAAACTTATAATGCAGGCTGGCACATTCAGCGATATGAATGAGGCCATGTCCAAATTCGTAAATAGTTGCACAGATGCAACCGGACATTCTAATACTGTTTTGTTTTACAGGCAAACCAATAATAGAGGCTATCGTGGAAATTACCACGGAAGAGGTAATCAACACAATAATGGCTTCCGCAATAACCAAAACAATTACAGGGGAAATGGCCGATCTAGGGGCAACTCTATAGGCCGTGGTAACTCGTACCGTGGCCATAATAATAATAACAACCGCAATAATGTTCGAATTACTCAAAGTAACTCGGAAAACCGCCAAGACCCTTTAGGAAACAATACATAAATACAAAGGTTCATGCTATCAATTTTAATCTTAATGTTTTCGTGTCATTTATGAATGTATTTACTAAACATAAACTCACATTCCTTATAGACACAGGTGCAGATATTTCACTTCTAAAAGAAGATTCTGATGTTTATCAAGACATCCAAAATGACAAGATTATAAGTATCCAAGGAATAGGCCAGGGAATAATAAAATCCCAAGGTCTAGCCCCAATAGAGCTTCAAACAGATAAATACATCATTCCACACAATTTCCATATAGTTGATTCAAATTTTACAATACCATGTGATGGAATCATAGGTATGGATTTTATAAAAAAGTTTAACTGCAAATTAGACTTCAAACCAACTGAAGATTGGTTTATAATCAGACCCAACAATTTAAGTTTTCCGATTTATGTTCCAATAACATATAGTTCTGGTAATAATTCACTACTTCTACCAGCAAGATCACAAGTAATAAGAAAAATTGAAATAAAAACAACAGAAGACTTCATTTTTATTTCCAAACAAGAAATAAAACATGGCATTTATGTTGCAAATGCAATAGCAACATCACAATTTGCATTAGTTCGTCTACTAAATACAACCGATACTGACCAACTGGCCAGTTTAAGTAACTTAAAATATTAACCACTCTCAAACTATGATGTGGTCCACACTAATCAAAATAGTAGAGCAGAATCAGTCCTAAATCAACTAAAGAAAAATTTTCCGCCCCAATTCAAAAAACAATTAACAGAAGTATGCACCGAATACAGTGATGTATTTGAATTGGAAACCGAATCCATAACTACAAATAATTTTTATAAACAAAACTTGAGATTGAAAGATAGCGAACCAGTATATATTAAGAACTACCGAAGTCCTCACAGTCATGCTGAAGAAATTCAAAAACAAGTTAATAAATTAATAAACGACAAAATAATCGAACCGTCTGTATCTGAATATAATAGCCCGCTTTTACTAGTTCCCAAGAAAGCCCTACCGGGTTCCGAAGAGAAAAAATGGCGATTAGTAATCGACTATCGTCAATTGAATAAAAAACTTTTATCTGATAAATTTCCACTCCCAAGAATTGATGACATCTTAGATCAATTGGGTCGAGCAAAATATTTTTCATGCCTCGATCTAATGTCAGGTTTTCACCAAATCGAACTAGAAGAAAGTTCCAGAAATTCAACGTCTTTTTCAACGAGCAATGGCTCATATCGTTTTACGCGACTACCTTTTGGTTTAAAAATAGCGCCAAATTCATTCCAGAGAATGATGACCATAGCATTCTCTGGACTTGAACCTTCACATTGCATTTCTATACATGGACGACCTTATGGTTATAGGCTGTTCCGAAAAACATATGCTTAAAAATCTAACAAATGTTTTTAACATGTAGAAAATACAATTTAAAATTGCATCCACAAAAATGTTCATTTTTTATGCATGAAGTGATTTTTCTGGGTCATAAATGCACGGATAAAGGAGTATTGCCAGATGACAAAAAATATGACGTCATCAAAAAGTATCCAGTCCCACACGACGCGGATAGCGCTAGACGATTCGTTGCATTCTGCAACTATTACAGACGATTTATTAAAAACTTCGCCGACTATTCACGGCACATAACGAGGTTATGTAAAAAGAATATTCCTTTTGTGTGGACAGATGATTGCCAAAAAGCATTTCAATATTTGAAAAATAATTAGTTGAACCAACCCTATTACAATACCCAGATTTTAAAAAAGAATTTTGCATAATAACTGATGCAAGTAAACAAGCATGTGGAGCGGTTCTAACCCAAAACCATAACGGAATTCAACTCCCAATAGCTTATGCATCACGTTCATTCACAAAAGGTGAAAGCAATCAAAGCACAGCCATTCACTGGGCAATAACACATTTTCGACCATATATATATGGCAATCACTTCATAGTTAAAACAGATCACAGACCACTCATGTATTTATTCTCCATGACAAACCCCAGCTCAAAGTTAACACGCATGAGGCTAGAATTAGAAGAGTATGACTTCACGGTAGAATACCTAAAGGGAAAAGACAATTTCGTGGCAGATGCCCTGTCTAGGATAACAATATCCGAGCTCAAAGACTTACAAGCCAAAGTCCTGAAAGTCACTACCAGGCACCAAAGTAAACAGAAAAAATCCTGCGCAGGAGAAAAACAAGTAGATCTGCATAAGCAATCTCTTGACATTGCTTCTAAGCCCAAAGTATTTGAAGTCATTTTTAATGACGAAGTACGAAAAGTAGTGACCTTGCGAATAACGGATTCCTTATGTTTATTTAAACGTGGGAACAAAATTATAGCAAGAATTGTAGTTAGAGATTTATATACCAATGGAACTCTCGATTTAGGTCAGTTCTTCCAAAGGCTCGAAACAGAAGCCGGTATATTAAAAATCAAAAAACTAAAAGTGGCACCGTGCGAAAAGATATTTGAATTAATTGCAATTGAAACTTTCAAAAACATGGGCAACAAAATATTAAAATCATTACGAGTAGCGCTACTCAAGCTAGCCGGTGACCCAAATAAAAAATGAAAAAGATCAAGAAGTAATACTGTTTACGTACCATGACGATCCAATTACAGGAGGTCATACAGGCATAACTAAAACGCTAGCAAAAATAAAAAGACACTTTTATTGGAAAAATATGACACGTCATATTAAAGAACACATAAAAAGATGCCACAAATGCCTGACGTCGAAAACAACGAAACATACGAAAACACCCCTGATAAAAACAGATACACCCACATATGCTTTTGACAAGGTAATAGTTAATACAATTGGTCCGTTACCTCGATCAGAGAATGGCAACGAATATGCAGTCACTTTAATTTGTGACCTTACAAAATATTTAGTAGCCATTCCAGTTGCAAATAAAAACGCAAAAACGATTGCAAAAGCAATATTTGAATCTTTTATTCTGAAGTACGGTCCAATGAAAACGTTCATTACGGACATGGGAACAGAGTACAAAAACTCTATTATAAATGGGGGCGTTCGGCAGCGCACAGCTTTGCTGTGCAATACGTTCGTTTTTGTTGTAATACGTGTTAAATATCTGTCAATTAACAGCCGACGACCATAACAACGAACAAAACATATGATTTCCAAATCGAACCCAAGGTAGCGCTAAATTTCTGGTATACTTAGGTATCGTAGTGCAAAGCTGACTACGAAATCAGCTGTCTTTTCAATTGTTGTTTGAATTTTGACAGAAATGATTACCTATTGGTTTTATACGTTCACAAACGCACAATATATTTTTCAGCAATGTATCAGAAAGCTGTGCGCTACCGAACGCCCCCAATGACTTGTGCAAATATTTAAAAGTTGACAATATAACGTCTACAGCACATCACCACCAAACCGTTGGAACAGTAGAAAGGAGCCATAGAACTTTTAACGAATATATTCGTTTATATATATCCGTTGACAAAATAGATTGGGATGTTTGGCTTCCATTCTTCGTTTACTGTTTCAACAAGACACCCTCTATGGCTAATTATTGTCCACACGAACTTGTTTATGGTAAGCAAAGTAACTTACCAATAGAATTTAATTCAATAGATAGGATAGATCCTATATATAATGTAGATGACTATGCTAAGGAAGTAAAATTTAGATTAGAAACGGCATATAAGAGAGCTAAAATACTACTAGAAGTAAATAAAGCTAAAAATAAGGATTATTACGATAAAAAAAATAGTTAGTCTCGATTTAAAGTTAGGAGATAAAGTTATGCTAAGAAACGAATCAGGTCATAAGTTGGATCCCGTTTATTTAGGCCCTTTCGAGGTCGTAGAAATTGAAAACAATAATAATATAGTTAAAAACAAATAAAAAAAAAGCAGAAAGTACATAAGAATAGGTTAAAAATATATAATACTTAAGAGTTTTAATGAAATAGAAACAACAAATTTGTTTTTTTTTAATAATTTTTAATATTTTTTCTCCTTCTCTCAAATTTTTATTAAACATACATTTTTCGAGTTTTTTTTTATTAATATATGTACAAAGAATAATTTCTGTAAGTAAAAAAAAAAAAATGAAAAAAAAATAAATAAATAGTAAATCAAATAATACTGACAAAAAAAAATCATTAAGATTTATGTACAATTAAATAACTCCACATAATTACGTTATTTCTTAAAAGAAGGGAGGTGTAGTATGATTATGTGCACATAGTTTATGCACGTGTCAGGTGACGAATACCACTCGTCACTTGATACGTCGCCAAGCGACATTGTGGACATCAGCACACCATAATCTTCCCACGATATGCAATGAACAACGTGCATTGCAGGTCGTGGAGGAATGCATCCATATCAAGTTACGAGTGCTATCCGGCACTTGTTCTTCTTTATTTATTATTCTTTTTGCTGACTCCACAAATGTGTGAATATGGAGTCAGCATAGTTTTAAGTAAGAAAGTTGTTATATTATTTCATGTTCATGATCGTATTTAAGAACGTTTCCATAATTGGAAGATGAAAATGTATTATAATAAATAAAGTCAGTCATTATTCAGATCTTAAGCAAGATACAAGTGTTTCTCATTTATTAAGATATTACAAACCTTAAATTAGTTTTAAAAAACCATAAAATATTTGAACATAACAGCAAAGCACCTAGAAGATAGGTAATA
Organism: Philhelius pedissequus; assembly: GCA_910595825.1. Classification (NCBI taxonomy): domain Eukaryota; kingdom Metazoa; phylum Arthropoda; class Insecta; order Diptera; family Syrphidae; genus Philhelius; species Philhelius pedissequus. The sequence goes on along the minus strand of OU343164.1, from coordinate 19,795,503 downwards.
GCTGTAACATGACCTATTTTCACGGCCATATACCTACCTACATAGTACATCACTCACATGTAACCTATTTAAATAAAAAAAATATTAGGTAGGTGTCTTTTACCTACTTACGATTTTTTGAGCGCGAGTTACGTTGACCCAAATTCCCCTTTATATACAAATATTCTTATTACTTAGTATATTGCATACCTTAACATTTTATATTGTAGTTACGTTGACCACAAACTTTCTTTAATATAAATCTTGCTTACCTAATGATTTCATTATAAATATTCTTATATTACTGTTCAGATAAAACTAATATTTTTTGCACATCTCTAACTTAAATGAAATTATGTACTCGTTAATATTTAATAATTATTAACTCATCTACATGTCGCTTTTTTCCCAGTATTCTTACTTTTTTTATCCGGAACTCACCGCTCTACAAACATGTCGTATTTCTTTTTCCTTCTTCTTAAATAAAACATTGCACGAAAAAGACGTGTTTTTTTTCTTCTCTCGGTTGATACGACGAGCTTTGCTATTACTGTTTAAAGTCGAAACCTCTTTTGATTTCGACTGATGATTTGTCTTATGTCTAGAATTGCTCCTTACCTCGGGTGGGGGGTAGCAATGACAATTAAACAATCTGTTTGGCTTTCGAAATAAAAGTGACTTTATTATAAATTTGTAAGACTATTTATACTAATTAACATATGCAATTCGGCATTAATTTTTGTGGGAAGATAAATGCAATTTGATAGGCGAGCACCTTTAAAGAATGCTGAATAATTTTGTGGGAAAATAAATGCAATAGGAGAGGTGAGCAGCTATAAAAAGTGCTTATTTTGCAATATGGTATACTTTATTTAGAGAATAGGGTGTTTGAAATTTGGATAGGGTGTTTTGCATTTTCAGGTACATTGTAATAAAAAGTTGTTGGCTTAAACATTCTCCTCGGCGTTGAGATCGTTGAGCTCAAATTCGATGTCGTTTGGGGATCTAGTTGTTTTCCTCTTTTTTTGGGTTGGCACAGGCGATGGATCTGGATTATTTCGTTTTTGCTTGGAGCATTCTCTTATTGGGAGGAAACGACCTTTAAGTTGGTGCTTAACTTTATTGTTGGTTCTAGGCAGCAGAGACCGATTATGAGCTTCAAAAGATGTTGGTTTATGTGTTGTAGAAAGTGGTTGAATTTCAGTTGGAAGGTGACAAACTTTAGCAATTGATCGTCTTAATTCTCCTGAACTAGTTTGGATATCAACCACTCTTGCGAATTTGTCCGGTCCGCGAATGGATCTTAGAACTCTTCCCATTAGCCATTTAAGGGGAGGTAAATTATCTTCTTTAATCAAGACTAATGTACCTGGTTGGATATCGGTTTGAGGATTTTTCCATTTATATCTTTGCTGAATTTCTTGTAAGTACTCGTTCGTCCATCTACGCCAGAACTCCCGATGAATAGCTGTTACTAGATTCCATCTAGCAATATGTGTAATCTGAGGTGCCCTTGAGCATTCTGGATCCACTACTGCAGTTAAGGGTGCTCCAATCAAAAAATGTCCAGGAGTGATGGCCTCAAGATCATTAGGGTCATTGGACATTGGAGTCAATGGTCTGGAGTTCAGAACTGCTTCGATTTGTGCAAGAGCTGTAGTTAGTTCTTCTTGAGTTAATGATGCACTTGAAAATATCCGCTTCATGTGGTGTTTGGCCGATTTCACCGCTGCCTCCCATAAACCCCCAAAGTGAGGAGAACGTGGAGGAATTGGTTTCCAGTCAATTGTTCTTCCAGCACAATATTTTTTGATAGACTCTTGTCCTTCTTCCGTAAAAACCTTTGCGTTGAGCTCGTTAAGTTCATTTCGAGCTCCAATGAAGTTTGTCGCATTGTCGGAAAATATTTTGACTGGACATCCTCGCCTGGCTATAAATCTCTTCAATGCTCCAAGAAACGCCTGAGTGGTTAAGTCAGTGACTAGTTCTAGGTGAACTGCCTTTGTTGAGAAGCATACGAAAACTGAAACGTATGCCTTGGTGGATTGCTTACCACGTAGTTTATAGTGAATATATAGTGGACCAAAGAAATCGACGCCTACATGAATAAATGGTCTTGAAGGTTGGACACGTTCCGGCGGTAAATTTCCCATTAACTGCTCAATACTTTTTGGCTTGGCTTTAAAGCATTTTATGCAATTATTTACTATGGACTGTGCTAGTCGCTTTCCTCCTATTATCCAGTAAGTGTGTCTCGTAATGGAGAGTAGTGCTTGCGGACCCGCGTGCTTATTTTCTTTGTGTATCTCGGACATCAATAGTTTTGTGAAGTTATGTGTACTTGGGAGAATCATTTGATGTTTTGCTTCATATGGTAGATGAGAAGCCTCAAGTCGTCCTCCCACTCTTATAATCCTTCTGTTGTCCAGAAAGGGTGTGAGAGAGGTTATATGGCTGCTTTGAGATACACAACCATACTTAATAAGTGATTTTAAATCTTCTTGAAATGTTGTTGATTGAATGCGTTTAACAATCGTGTATGTTGCTGCTTTCAGTTCTTGTGGAGAAAGAACGGTGCCCACCAGTCTGTATTTTTTGGCTCGTTTTAGGTTGCTGATGAAACGTATGCTGTATGCTGTAACCCGTTGCAGAACGTTGAATGAGTTCTTGTGATTAATTCTTTCAATAAAATGAGAGTTGGTATTCGGTGTTGCTAGTAGTATAGTTTTCGGGAAAATATCCTCACATTGACGTTCTTCTTTCGTAAGTCGTTTTTGGATCGTTTGTGAAGGAGTAGCTAGATTTTCTTCTAGGTTCCAGAAACGTTCAACCAGACTGTCTAGGGTAGGAGATGAAGTGTCTACTCCTATGCCGCAAAATAGTGTCGACGGATTGTTAGTGACGATCTTTCCCATAACTATCCATCCCAATAAGGTGTTTTGTAAGGTTGGGCCACTGTTGGTTAATTTTATCTGGCCCACTGAAAGAAGTTCGGGATAGAGCTCAGCTCCGATGAGAATATCAATGTCAAGTGGTTTATTGAAATCGTTATCTGCTAATTTGATGTTCTGAGGCATTTCCCAATTACTTGTGTCGATAAGTTCACTGGGTTGTTGTGTAGTTATCGTATCGAGCACAAATACTTGAATTTGTGTCTGATATCCAGTAACGCGGGATTGAAGACATATATCGACCTTTTTGCTTAATTTGATTGGTCTGTTTCCCATTCCTGAGACTTCCAGGGGTTCGTATTTTGTGAGGAGATGTAATTTTGAAGCTAGCTTCTCAGTTATGAAGCTTATTTGTGACCCGGAATCGAGCAATGCTCTTGATTTGACAGCATTATTTGTTCGATTAAGTATGTTTACTGCAGCGGTTCCCAACAGTACATATTTGGATGGTTTTGTTCGGCTGGATGTAGCTGACAGGCTAGTCCTGTTGTCTATAGTCGGAGCTTGTTGCCTTTGGTTCTCTGTTATCACGTGAAGCAAGGTGTGGTGATATTGATTGCATTTAGTACAGTGCATTGCTCTACATGTTGGAGCTTGGTGTCCCAAGCGTAAGCAATTTGTACAGCGCTTAAGTGATTTAACATTTTTTAATCTCTCTTGTGGTGAGAGCTGGAGAAACTTGGGGCATAAATATATGGCATGTTTTTGTTGTCCACAAACTAGGCATTTATTGGTTTTTGTTGTTGAAGCAAGAGCTACCTTTGTCCTTTTGTTCAGGTCGTCTGAGCATATTTTTGCCACTTTTGGTCCCAGGGCTTCCAATGATTGGAACCTTAACTCTAGAAATGACATGAATTCGTTCAAGGCTGGTAGTGCTTTGGGTTGCTTTAGCGACTGCTCCCAAAGCGTTAAAGTATTTCTGTCCAGCTTCTTGATCAGAACACTCATAAGAAGAGGGTCCCAATTAGTAGTGTCGATGTTGAGACCCTTCAAACTGAGCATGCACTCTTGTGTAGTATCATGCAAGACCTTGATTGCCTTCGAGCTTTCATTTTGAATCACCGGTTGCATCAATAATCGTTGTACCTGTGCAGTAACAAGCAGACGGGGATTATCATACCGGTCTTTAATCACTTGCCATGCTGCACTATAGTTACTATCTGATGTTGTAAAGTGCCTTATTAGATTTTCGGCTTCACCCGTTAACGTCGTCTTCAAATAGAACAGCTTCTGACAGTTAGCTATGTCTTGTTTATCAACAAGTTCACTGAACAGAGCACTGTATTGCTTCCATTTAATGTAGCTTCCGTCGAACTTGGGTAAGGTTATCTTTGGTAGTTTTGAAGTTTGGCTAGAACTACTTACTGAAGCAGGACTCATGACTGATTGTGAAGGTTGTGTGATGGATTCTTCGAGTTTGTTTGTTAATGAAATGATAAATTGTGAGACTTCATCTTCTAATTTATAAAACTCGTTTACGTTGTATCCATCCTGGGCTGGATTTTCTGAAAGCTCGTTTATCATGCGATGAATTTCTTCTAGATGCGTCCAGTAAATTTGTAGCGTATTTAATTTTACTGTACAAAAAGTAGAACTCCAAGTCTCTGTAGTTTTGAGACTGGAAAGCAACCGCTGTAGAGATTGTGCGACTGTTTTTTGTCTTCGTATAATTCTGGCGATTTCCGATATTGGGGGAATATCTACAGGTTGGATTTTGCTAATATCCGCTTTAAAGCCTATTGGCTTTGTTGAACTAGCCGCTCCACCAGTTTGCTTATCAGGATTTCCATCTATAGGTACAATGGATTCTAGAATTTGTTTGATCTCAAGGTATGCCCTTTTTACCTTGTCATAGGTATTATTTTGTATATAAGGCGTGTCTGGTTTTACATATGCTTTTATCTGGTCATGGTTGTTCGAGAAATCCAACCAAAGACCTTCTAGAGTTTGCAATTTTTTAGCCTTATATTCTATTGTTTTACGGTCAGGGCTGTCTTTACCAATGTTGGTTTTAAGCCGCAGTAGTTCGTCGGTTATAGCCTTCTGCTTAGCAACAATAGTGAATACTTGTAATTCATCCATTTCAGTAACAATGAGTTGGTTCTGATTGTTGATGTATTGTGGAACACCGGAACACTGGATACCTGGAACTCTGGATACTTGGATCTCTGGCTTGGACTCGACAATGCTTATACGAATGTCAAAGTATATGAAGATTTATACTACTCTGGAACACCGGAACACTGGATACCTGGAACTCTGGATACTTGGATCTCTGGCTTGGACTCGACAATGCTTACACCAATGTCAAAGTATATGAAGATTGATACTACTCTGGAACACCGGAACACTGGATACCTGGAACTCTGGATACTTGGATCTCTGGCTTGGACTCGACAATGCTTATACCAATGTCAAAGTATATGAAGATTGGTACTACTCTGGAACACCGGAACACTGGATACCTGGAACTCTGGATACTTGGATCTCTGGTTTGGACTCGACAATGCTTATACCAATGTCAAAGTATATGAAGATTGTTACTACTCTGGAACACCGGAACACTGGATACCTGGAACTCTGGATACTTGGATCTCTGGCTTGGACTCGACAATGCTTATACCAATGTCAAAGTATATGAAGATTGGTACTACTCTGGAACACCGGAACACTGGATACCTGGAACTCTGGATACTTGGATCTCTGGTTTGGACTCGACAATGCTTATACCAATGTCAAAGTATATGAAGATTGTTACTACTCTGGAACACCGGAACACTGGATACTTGGATCTCTGGCTTGGACTCGACAATGCTTATACCAATGTCAAAGTATATGAAGATTGGTACTACTCTGGAACACCGGAACACTGGATACCTGGAACTCTGGATACTTGGATCTCTGGTTTGGACTCGACAATGCTTATACCAATGTCAAAGTATATGAAGATTGTTACTACTCTGGAACACCGGAACACTGGATACCTGGAACTCTGGATACTTGGATCTCTGGTTTGGACTCGACAATGCTTATACCAATGTCAAAGTATATGAAGATTGGTACTACTCTGGAACACCGGAACACTGGATACCTGGAACTCTGGATACTTGGATCTCTGGTTTGGACTCGACAATGCTTATACCAATGTCAAAGTATATGAAGATTGTTACTACTCTGGAACACCGAACACTGGATACTTGGATCTCTGGCTTGGACTCGACAATGCTTATACCAATGTCAAAGTATATGAAGATTGGTACTACTCTGGAACACCGGAACACTGGATACCTGGAACTCTGGATACTTGGATCTCTGGTTTGGACTCGACAATGCTTATACCAATGTCAAAGTATATGAAGATTGTTACTACTCTGGAACACCGGAACACTGGATACCTGGAACTCTGGATACTTGGATCTCTGGCTTGGACTCGACAATGCTTATACCAATGTCAAAGTATATGAAGATTGTTACTACTCTGGAACACCGGAACACTGGATACCTGGAACTCTGGATACTTGGATCTCTGGCTTGGACTCGACAATGCTTATACCAATGTCAAAGTATATGAAGATTGATACTACTCTGGAACACCGGAACACTGGATACCTGGAACTCTGGATACTTGGATCTCTGGTTTGGACTCGACAATGCTTATACCAATGTCAAAGTATATGAAGATTGTTACTACTCTGGAACATCGGAACACTGGATACCTGGAACTCTGGATACTTGGATCTCTGGCTTGGACTCGACAATGCTTATACCAATGTCAAAGTATATGAAGATTGATACTACTCTGGAACACCGGAACACCGGAACACCGGAACACTGGATACCTGGAACTCTGGATACTTGGATCTCTGGCTTGGACTCGACAATGCTTATACCAATGTTAAAGTATATGAAGATTGTTACTACTCTGGAACACCGGAACACTGGATACCTGGAACTCTGGATACTTGGATCTCTGGCTTGGACTCGACAATGCTTATACCAATGTCAAAGTATATGAAGATTGTTACTACTCTGGAACATCGGAACACTGGATACCTGGAACTCTGGATACTTGGATCTCTGGTTTGGACTCGACAATGCTTATACTAGTGTCAAAGTATATGAAGATTGGTACTACTCTGGAACACTGGATACCTGGAACTCTGGATACTTGGATCTCTGGTTTGGACTCGACAATGCTTATACCAATATCACGTCGGGGTCACCAATGTTTAAAGTCGAAACCTCTTTTGATTTCGACTGATGATTTGTCTTATGTCTAGAATTGCTCCTTACCTCGGGTGGGGGGTAGCAATGACAATTAAACAATCTGTTTGGCTTTCGAAATAAAAGTGACTTTATTATAAATTTGTAAGACTATTTATACTAATTAACATATGCAATTCGGCATTAATTTTTGTGGGAAGATAAATGCAATTTGATAGGCGAGCACCTTTAAAGAATGCTGAATAATTTTGTGGGAAAATAAATGCAATAGGAGAGGTGAGCAGCTATAAAAAGTGCTTATTTTGCAATATGGTATACTTTATTTAGAGAATAGGGTGTTTGAAATTTGGATAGGGTGTTTTGCATTTTCAGGTACATTGTAATAAAAAGTTGTTGGCTTAAACAATTACTGCGAAATTATTTTTTTTTAACAATAAAAAGTCATTTTTATAATCCGTTTAATTAGCCTAGTTTCATTCATTGGTCCAAACGAACCGGATTTTTTAATAAAACATTTAAAAATTAAAATCCAGATAAGGATTGCTCGAGGCCAACATATCTACATATATCTTGCTCGACAAAGCACAAAGACAACGTGTGTCGTCGTTTATTCACTGCGCTGCCATTGCTCGAGGCCAAGATATCATATATCTTGCTCGACAAACTATAAAGACAAAGTGTGTGTCGTCGTTTCTTCACTGCGCTTCCTTTGCTCGAGGCCCAGATCTCTGTATCTCGAGGCCAAGATCTATATATGTATCTTGCTCGACAAACTATAAAAACAACGTGTGTGTCGTTTTTTCTTGCTGCGCTTCCTTTATATTTTTCTCGATAAAGTACAGAGACAACGTGTGTCGTCGTTTTGTCGCTGGACTGGCATTGCTCGAGGCAAAGATATCTATATCTTGCTCGACAAACTACATACAACGGGTGTGTCGTCGTTTTTTTTTTGCTGCGCTTCGTTTATATTTCTTTAGATAATCTACAGACAACGTGTGTGTCGTCGTTTCTTCGCTGCGCTGCCATTGCTCGAAGCCAAGATTTCTATGTCTTGCTCGACAAACTATAAAGACAACGTGTGTGTCGTCGTTTCTTCGCTGCGCTTCCTTTGCTCGAGGCCCAGATCTCTATATCTTGCTCGACAAACTAAAGACAACGTGTGTGTCATCGTTTCTGCGCTCAACATTGCTTCGTTATTTCAATTGTCTAGATGTGCCTGCACTTAATACAAAAAAAGGTTCAGAGGCTTGGCTATTTTATGCCAGACAAATTTACATCGCTTTGAAGATTTTTTACACCACCGCCCAAGAACGTCAGTCACCAGGCAGCACCGCATACATACACACAAACACGCATGAGCATTTATGGAATCATGGCCACAACCTAAGAACCAAATTCACCTGAGGGATTTTTTGCCGAATTCAATAATTCACACATATACTAAACCAACGAGATCGTCAGCAGTCATCATAAAATATAATTAATTTCAATTATGTATCAGATGCGTGCGTTTATTTAAATACCTAATTTAATATATTAAATTCATTAAATCCATTCTTATTTGGAAACAAATAGCTTACCAATTTCGTAGGTAGATTTTGAAAAAAAAAAGAAATATATATATTTAAAATCATATAATGTGTATGTAACTACAGACAGGGTGCTCCAAATACAAATTTCCTTTTAACAAATGAAAAGAAAATTATCACTCGTGGAAGTGATTGAATATTTGTTTTAATAAAAAATAAATCAAAATTATTTGAAAATATTTAAAATATACCGTTTTGTGAGATTCACTTGAAAAAGCGCAAACTATAGTAAGGTCCGTTAGTACAGTGTATTTTCTCAGTTAGTGGGGTGAGTTTTTCTATGAGCGGTTGTTATTGTAACGGTTGTTCGGTTCTCTTTTATCGATTTTTCTAAATTAATTAAAATGTCAAACCTCAACAAATCAATTCTTGCTGCCGATCAAATTGTCGAAGTTTATTCAAATTTTCAAGAAATTCCTGTGGTTGATCAAACCCCAACTAAATTAGAAGCTTATAAAATAGAACTTAAAGATCTTTGGCTTGACACCAAGCAATGTTGTCAAATTGTTTATTACCTCAAGGAAATGGTGATCTTTCCGAAGAAGATTTTGAAGCTATAAAGGTAAAATATTTTATTTCAAGCAACACATATATTAGTTGCTTAGCGGAAAATTTTCGAATCAACTAAGAAATTATATTTAATTAATGAGGAAGGGCATAAATTTGATAAATCGAATCAAACTGATTGCGTTCAACCATCGAAATCTTCTCATATTAAAGTTCCGGCTTGTGACACTGACATATTTTATGGTGGTTATTTGACCTGGCCATCATTTCGCGATATGTTTACGGCGGTCTATATTAATCATCCTAAGCTATGTGCAGTTCAAAAATTATTTCATTTGCATTCAAAAACAAAAGGTGACGCATATAATATCGTGTCTAAATTTCACTTTCTCTATGGGAATAATCTTTAACCAAACCGAGAGATATACCATCTTGGTCCGCATTGCATACTTTTCTAACCAACCGTTATAGTGTGTTAGGAACAGTTTCTCAAATAAAATGTCAATCAACAGCAAAGGATGCTACAAGTAATAAAGTAAGGACTGTCAAACCACTTAAAGAAAAACCACAACATCGATCATATCATACAAATACAAAAACGTTTATTAATTGCAAAGTATGCGCATTTGTCCAACTTTCATTCAAATGTCAATTTCTGATAGGATTGCCAACGTTAATTCTTTGAAATATTGTAACAATTGTTATCACCATCACAGTTGAAACCAAAATGCCAAAGTATCCATACCTGTTTGCACTGTAAGCAAAAGCATCATACCATGCTTCATCTTCCAACCAACACCGATTCTGAAAATCCACCGAAATCTTCGTATCAACCGAATGAATCTCCTTCAACTAACGCTTTTCCATCATCCCACTTAAGTCAAACGACTCTCCAAGCTCAACCCACATTTTCAAAGAATTTTATACAGTCCATTGAACACGGTATGAGTCTAAATGATGCATTGTATCCTGGCCCAGTTCTACAATCAGATTTACCAATTTTAATTTTAAACTGGCATCTTTATCGTTATGTTTACAAAGCGGATATTGAAAAAATGTACCGACAGATACGAGTTCATTCCAATCACACTCCGTACCAAAGGATTTGTTGTCGTAATCCGTCAAAGTCCGATAATAGCGTTAAAACATACGAACTGAAAACAATTACTTTTGGTGTCAATTGCGCCCCATTTTTAGCTATACGAATTTTGAAACAGCTTTCTGATGACATACGAAATATTTACCCTCTCGCTTCTCAAGTTTTAAAAAAAGATTTTTATGTTGACGATATTTTATCGGGGGCTCATGAGCTTGAATCAGCTTTGAAAGCCCAACAAGAATTAATCAAAGCTCTGAATTCTGCTGGATTTCCGCTGAGAAAATGGATATCAAACTGTCGCGAACTCATTGAGTCTCTCCCTCCTGCTCATCTTTTAAATCAAGATATCTTAGAACTAGAGGACAAAAGTGTTTCTAAAACACTTGGCATTTAAAGAAATGCTCAACTCGATGCTTTTCATTTTGCTTTTAAAAATGTAACCCTTAACAATGATCTTACCAAAAGATTTGTTCTTTCAGTAATAGCCCGATTATTCGACCCTGCTGGATGGCTAGCGCCCCTCGTTATTACTCCTAACGTGTCGCCGCTGGCAAACGTTTCTCGCTTCTTTATCATTCGTTCATAATATTCAAGTTCCCCGCTGGATACAATATCGCTCATGGAATCCAATCCAAATTCATGGATTCTGCGACTCCTCTGAGCATGCATATGCAGCTACATTTTATTTATGCGTTCAGATAGACAAGAATAGTTGATCCTCAAATTTTATTTGTTGTAAGAGCAAAGTAGCTCCTGTAAAGCAGCTTTCATGGCCAAGGCTTGAACTTTGTGGTGCTGTTCTTTTGGTTAAACTTTTTTCAAATGTTATAACTCAATTAAGATTAAATACAGAGAATTTATATCTCTGGACGGATAGCTCTATAGTGTTGGCATGGTTAGACAAACCAGCCTGTATCTGGAAGACTTTTGTAACCAATCGCGTCTCTACTACTGATCTTCCTAACGTGAAATGGAGACATGTGCGGTCTCAAGAAAATCCTGCTGATTTAGCCACGAGAGAAATTTCACCAATAGAACTGAAAGCATGTTCACTTTGGTGACATGGACTAAAATGGCTTTGCCAATCTCAATCTTTTTGGCCACAGTCTCTTTTAAAAACTTCAGGCGAAGATGAGTTAGAGCGGCAACCATTAAAAATTTACAATTCGATATGTGTTCCGAATGCGGAAGAAATTGTCAATAGGTTCTCATCTTGGGCAAGATTATTAAGAGTAATCAGTTATATTTTTCGCTTTTTTCATCACACGCATCCACTTCACAAAATTGAGTACCATAAACGCTATTCATCTACAACCTTAACTCACGTTGAAACTACTTATGCTAAAAAAACTACTAATTCGTTTAACTCAAAGTTTGTATTTTCAATCAGAGTATTATAGTCTCTTTAGAAAAGATCCTATTGCGACCAAAAGTTCCCTTCTTAATTTAAATCCTTTTCTAGACGAAGATCACATCATACGATCTAACAGACGGCTTTCCAGTTCAAACCTTCCTTATAATGAAAAATATCCAATCTTGCTTCCATACGAAGCTCGAATCCCCAATCTTTATGTTAACTTTTTGCATAATATCACTATGCACGGTGGAAACCAACTGGTAATACGAATGTTGCAGTGCGAATTTTGGATACCAAGAATTAAACAACTTGTTAAAAAGTCAATTAACTTCTGTAAGACCTGCAAAATTCACAGACAGAAACTACAAACCCATATAATGGGCGCCTTGCCTATAGAAAGAACAATGATTTCTTCACCCTTTACTTACACTGGTCTGGATTTTGCCGGTCCATATTTAATTAAAACTTTTTCTGGTAGAAACTGTCGCATAACAAAGGGATATGTTTGTCTCTTCGTATGTTTCGGAACAAAGGCCATTCATTTAGAGGCCGCTAGTGATTTAAGTACCGAAACCTTTTTATGTGCTCTCAATAGATTCATATCTCGTCGTGGCATGCCGGAAACCATTTTTTCTGATAACGGCACTAATTTTGTTGGAGCCAGCAAAATAATCTCAGATGATCTATATTTTTTTTAAAAGCAGCTCTACTTGAAGTATCTGCAAGTTTCCAAGACCGCAAACTCGAGTGGAAATTCATTCCACCCGGTGCTCCACACATGGGAGGTATCTGGACGGCGGGGGTTAAAAATTTCAAACTTCATTTTAGAAAAATAGCTGGGACTTCTAAATTTACGTTCGAAGAGTTTTCCACTCTTCTGGCTAAAATTGAAGCCTGTCTTAATTCTAGGCCGATTTCTCCAATCTCTGAAAATAGAACAGATATTCCCCCTCTGACGCTTGGACATTTTCTCTGCGGTGGCCCATTACTAACACCATTAGAACCGGCTAAAGACAAAGTTTCCTTGACCTATGTAAAAAGATTCGAGAAAGTCAAAATTTTGTATTATGAATTTTGTCGCAGATGGAAGGAAGAACATTTAAGAGACTTAAATAAACGATATAAATGGAAATATCCTAAAGGAGATATACAATTGAACGATTTAGTTATTGTAAGGAACGAAAACCTCCCCCCCAACGAATGGCGACATTGTACGAAAAAGACGTTTTTTCTTCTCTATACCCCCACCAATACCAAATTGTGGTTGTTGTTGTTGCTGTCCTTCAAATTGATGAAGGATCTGCCTTACGGCAAATTCTGTGGACACACCCTCTCCGTAGAGGTTCCGCAGGTGCAGCACTTCACGCCTGATAGTGCTCAGGAGTGGCTCCCTGGCTGCCCTGATTTTTTCGCGTTGTCCCATGCTGGCAGGCAAAGCGGTTTTTCCTCCGTCGGCTTTTTCCTAGAAATATAGAAAGAGAGAAAAAAGAAAAAATAGGAAAGAAAAGAAAAGAAAGACGTTGTATTATTTTCTGGCTTTTTTTTTTTTTTTTTTTTTTTTTTTTTTTATAATCTACACGCGCTCAAGGGATTATGAATACCCTTTAAATGTTTCAACACAGCGCGGGCGTGGGGGTGAGGTTAAGGAAGAGAAAGAATGATAGGAAAGATGGCTTAACACTTTTATGTAATTAGTCAGTTTCATACATACTTATTTAAAAAAAAAAACGTGTGCTTTAACGTCACACGTGTTGTTCGTAGTTGTACGAAGTAATTACCCTGGGGTAGGTAATTACTGACATTGTTAGGCCGTAAAAAACAGGTCCTTCACTGCTAATTACCCTCAGGCAGGAAAAAAGCAATTAGGGGTTTTCTTGTCTTGTGTATGTAACTTGTTTGTTTAGTTGTCGAGGAAAAGTACCTCCGTCTCCGTTCGCTGTCGTTGGTTAATGTTTTCTTTTTCTTTTCTTTTCCATTGATCCGACCTAATACTCGAAACGATGAGAATCATGCAAAACGAAGTAAAAAAAAGATTCACCATTGAATAAAAAAAATATAAAAAGAGGATTTATTTCGAAAAATTCCTCAGTTCTTGTTAGAACTCGGTCGAGGTAAAGCGTCATTAAGAGATAAAAAAAAATAGATTTCAAATGGATGGTTGATGGTTGGTTAGTGGGAATGGGGGTGAGTATGATGGATTACGTCCACTGCTGCCAAGTTACTTTTTCTTAAAATTATTTTATTGGACGGGGAATTTTATTCTTTCTGTAAGAAAATTCGTCGTCTAATAAAAGTATTTAAGCCGGCTTCTTAGCCGATTTTCTTGCCCTAGATGGAAGTCTCGGGCAACTTTTCCTAAAAAGTTCTTTTCAAAACTTTAAATTTATTTCGAAGAAATATGTTTATCTTTAAAATCAATTTGCGGGCAAAGTAAGCGTCCTAGAGGTATGAAATATTACACACTTTGAACTCTATTTACAGCTAAATGACTTGTCCTAGCGACTAAAAAATTGCATATTGGTGATCTATGGAATGTCACCTTTCAACCGAGCAATTCTTTAACTCGATTTGCAGCCAAACTAAGCGTCCTTGAGGCTTGAAAATTGACCCTTTTTTTCTCTTTAAGATGGAAATAATCTTTGCCAAAAAAAACACAACGCGTAAGGGCGGGGTCTAGTTTGGGTGTAAGAAAAGTTTTTTTGGACTTAAGAACTTTGTATATGGACTCACCAATAATTTTTCAATATCGACATATTTTTCACTTTCAACTCGATTTGCGGCCAAACAAAGCATCCTAGAAAGTCGAAAATAGCATGTTCGCAATCTACTGATGTATCACACGATACGAAAAACCAATTTTTATCTTTAGACTCAAATTTTGCTTTGGAAAAAGTTAAAAAAAAATTAACTCGGAAAAATAATTTAAAATAAATATTCTCAAAAAGTATTAAAAAGGTATTGTAATATTATCAGAAATTCTTATTATTTATTTTTTTTATAACTTTGTACGCGCTCAAGGGATTATATATGTTTTTCTTAACACAGAGCGGGCTTCTGAGACTAGAGCTGGTTGTTGTCTCAGATTTACCTCCAGGGATGGCGGCTGAACTAATGCGGAGAGAATTACCGTGTCTTATTTATTTATGTCCCTTATAATTCGCATTATTTTATTTATTTCGCTGTCATATTTTATGGGTATGCTAGTTTACTCAATCACATGTTGCTAATGTTATGCCTAAATAGCATGTAATGAGCAAGCAGCAACTTATTTTATGACAATTTTTAGAATTGGTTTTTAATGGAATATAAGAAGACATAGCCAACGGCAGGAATCGAACCTGCACCACGAGGTTGACAGGCGAGCACACAACTATCGCGCCACGGCCACTTTACATTAATGTATAGTATAATATTTATGAATAACAGTTTTAGATATGATTTCTTCTTTCTTCAATTGATGAAAAACCTGATTCTGTAAGTATGTTCTTTATTGGGCTATTTCTGAAGGCCTTAAGACTATTTCTGATTGCTGCGTGGTATGTTGATTGAAGAATATGAAGATTCGATTTTGCACACTTGCCGTAAATAACGAGACCATAATCTATTTTAGATAAAATAATAGCTTTAGTAACTTTAATAAGAGTATTAACATCGGTTTTATATAATTTGGACTATAGCTACTAGTTAGAGTTTTTATATCTGACAACATTTGTTTGCTGGTAGAGTTAGGGTTGAGTTTTTCTGTTAATTTTTGAAAACTAACTTCTTTTGCTATTTTAATCTGCCGTCTAAAAACAGCGTTAGCTTTCTTGTAACTCACCAGGTTAGTGTCATTGCGGTATTTTTTGAAAATTTTCCAAGTTTTGCCTGTCGTAATGAATTGAGATCTTGGCTCCACCAAGGGTCCATCTTTTTGTGAAGAATGGATTTAGTTTGTGGAATTGAAATATTTGCCGCTGTGAGAATGCCTTTTTTTTGTTGCCGCTTCCCGATTTATATTTAGAGTCGGGGGTGGGAGTACAAAAGTTCGGTTGATTTTATTTTATACTGAGACCAATCCGCATAATCTGTTTTAAACTTTGGATTAGGCTTAGCGAAGTTAGAATTAAGTCCAAGATTGATTAAGTTGAGTATGGAGAAGTGATCACTCCCATGATGGTAATCGTTTCTTTTCCAAGTGATATTCGGTATTAATTGGGCAGAGGCTAAAGAGAGATCGACATGGGTAAAAGTTTTGTGGGTTGAAAAATGACTCGGGCTACCATCGTTAAGAAGAGCGAGATTAGATTTATCAAGGAAGCTTTCAACTACCTTGCCTCTAGAATTGCCGACAGGAGAACCCCAGAGAGGACTCCACTAGTTAAAATCTCCAGAAAATAAGACTGGTGCCTCGACAGTTTGAACTATATTTTCTAAATCTGAGGATGCAAAGGGTTGATTCGGATGAATGTATGTTGAAATGATAGTTAATTTGGTTTTAAGTTGGATTTCTACTGCAATTGCAGATATATTTAAATAATATTAATAATTTTGTGTGGAATCGATTTATGTACCAATAAACCAGTTCCTTGCTTTGCTGAAGAATTTGTGTCAAAATTGTGAAAGTATGCTGCGTATTCTTCAGGACATTTGATTGTTGTATTGGAGTGAACATGTGTTTCTTGCAAAGAAATCACCAGAATTTGAAACTCTTTAAAAGAAGTTCAAGCTCATAGTAATTATTGAAATATCCATTAAGATTCCACTGAAGGACCTTAAGGATAGAGTTTTTCATATAAGGAGACTTATAGGCAGTATAATGTTATACTGAGGAAAATCTGAGGGTGTTGGTTTTTTGGTGAAACAGATTTGACTTCGCCGCCCAGAAGTCGAATCATCCAAATTCCGATTATTATTTGAATGATTCGACCCCCGACCGGCAGAGTCTGAGTCTACCCAAGAAACATTTTTAGCTGTATAAAAGGATTTATAATCCTTCAAGAGCTAAATCTTAAGGCTGTTTATTTAGCAAGGAGCTCTATATGTGGATTCAGAGCAAAAATCAAGCTCCCATGTAGCTAATTCATTTAGTTTGAGAGCTCTTTTCTGCTCTTATTCAGCCTGTTATCAGTGGCAAAAGTGACTTAAAGCTCTGTAGTACATGGGTGTCAAACTATTAAAACACCACTTTTGACATATTTTATTGCCTGTATTGGTTTGTGTAGTACAAAATAAAAATATATGAAATTCTCATACTATTAAAGAATGAATGAATCGTTTCATAGTATGTAAAATAGAAATAACGAAGATGACAATAACCAAATTAAAAAATATATTTATGAAAATAAATAAGAAAAGAAATTAAAAATTAATTTTCCAGAGCTGAAATAAAATTATTTTTGAAAAATAATAATAATTTCGTGTTTTATTTAATTACACTCTGAAGATGATTCTTTTTTAAAATGAAAAAAAGAATAATTGAATTAATTTTATATCTCGTCGCCATTTTTACTGTCAGACAACACGTTTCTTCCAATTGAGATGCAATACTATCTGTTCTGGAGCTGCAATATTAATTACTAGTGATATAGAGCTCTTATGTCGCTTTAAAATTCATTGTACATTTTCTAGAACTACTTCCAAAAGATGGCATTTTCGGCTTTTTAACTTCATGCTGTTGTTATAAGATAGGGTGCTTCAGAAATTAAAAGTCAAGGAAAGCAAATAATAAAACAAATGTAGTTTATAGGAAGGAATTTTTTTAAAAGAATATTTCCTGAAGTGTATTTAAAGCCTAATATTTTTAAAGATAAGAGTTTCAAAACTTGTTTTTAATAAAGCTACTTAGATTCACTGTGGCACAGAACATTGGTATCCTTAATGTGTAACCACATCTATCTTCTCTAAGGGAATTAAAGTAGGATAATTTTTTTGTGCGTACACGATTAGAATTAAAGCCCTGAAAACAGTTTTTTTTAATACTATGAAAAAACTTATGTATTTATGCACATTACTATGCAAAACGAGAAATTATCAAATTTCTTCCGCATTGTTTAACAGAGTAAATTTATAGCTCCAATCTGAACATTGATAACTTACACTAAAAATTGAATAGTTGCATACATACATGTATTTTTTATGCAAAATAATACATTTTTTTTCTTGATAAAATAAATATTTTGGATTTATTTTGGGAAACACCCTATTATAATATGGGTTCATGAGTGGAATGTGTTAAGATATTAATACTCAGCTCTACAACCGATTTGAAGTTGGTCTTTTTATGCTATATTTTGACATTTCGAAATGCGCATGCGTTAGTATTTTACTTCTTAGGCCGTGTGTGAATTGCGTTTAAATGTTGGTTAAATTTTTTACCTTGGTTAAATTTTGAAGTTTGGTTTCTGGTGGGATCAAATTTAGCTTTTTGCTGTGTGAATTGCCTTAAAAGGGATTTATTAAAACACTATTTTGACTAAAATACCTTCAAGATTTAAGAAATTTCCCTAAAAACATTTTTTTTTGTTTAAGTTAGTTAATTTCTTCCCCAAAATCCGACTTAGAAGATATAAAGTTAATAATTTGGCACGAAAAAAGTAACGAATTCTCAGTTTTACTAATATGTTTCGGTTTTACATCGTTCATTTAATATCTTAAAACAACAATTCCAAATCTTTTCAAAACAATTCCCATTATGGTTAGTTTGTTGATTTAGTATGTAAACACTAGTTTTCACAGCTGAAGATTTTGACAAGCTGACAAATCAATCTATTTGTATTCAATTCGCAAAATGAAATACAATGAGTATTTTAATTATTTTATATTTGTTAAGATATCAACGGATTATAATTTTTTTTTCTTTAAACCCTACACAAACAAAAATAATAATGTAATTTAATTTTTCAATTGAATAAATTAAAACTAACATTTATTATATGGTTTCCCAGTAGATCTGAACCTTTTGGAATTCATCTTTCTTTTCGGTTATCTTTTACAGTTTCAAATTACTCTATCTTGAGAAACGTTAAATTTTAACGCTAATTTAGCTTGCTCCACAGCTGCCTACATTTTAACCCATTAAGCTAAAGCTACTGTTTAGAGCTCTTGTCGCGTCTTTTATTGCATATGTGTAGTTGGAAGCTGTACAACGGCCATTTAGATGAGGGAAATTCAAGAAGCTCGTTCATAGATCGCATAAAAGGTATTATGGAGCTAGTTTAAAAAACTAAACCTTCAACGAGCTGACAGTGCTATTAAACTTCACTATAGAGCATGATTTAAAATAAAAGTACTTTGAGCTGTGAAATTAAACCTTATAAAGCCGTAGCTTTCAATTTCACTTGTTTGGAGCTGCAGAAGAACAGTTTTGCATCTAATAGCTGTGACGATGTTACTTGGGTAGGACACCGATATTATTTTTAGATGTCATCATCATTATTTTCTGCAATCGTAGAGTCATTAGACATTGGTGTGGGCTTAAGGGAAGAAGGTAAGTTATTATCAGTAATTGCAAAGTTTGAGTTGTATGTATTTTTATGTATAATTGAGCTTAAAGAATTTTTTGCAAGAGAATTATTTTCGTTGAGGTAAGAAGAATATTGTGCAGATAGTATCCCAGAAGCGGGATGAATTTTAGAATCGATTGTCGGATGGCTTAAGTATTTTTAATTTTAGTTAAAGTTGATTTTATATAATTTTTGTTTGAATTTAAATTTGTAGTAGACGTAGTCTGAGAGGAACTTGACTGTATGGCTTAGCTTTTTAAATTTAAATCTAGAGAAGAGGATGATTGATTACTATTATTTTGTTTGTTGCTTGGAATAAGAGAACTTTTTTTGAGAGAAACCGGTTTGGATGTGTTATTTACAACTGAGCTATTATTATTGTGGGAGGGAGAAAAACTTTCGAGAGATTTAAGAGATTGAGTTGAAGGAAGAAAGTTATGTTGAGTTTGATTCTTAACAACAGAAGAGTATTCTATAGAAGAGATTGGAACAGGGTTTTGTTCAGAGTATATTTTCTTGGCTTCAATCATTGTACATTTCTTTATTGTTTTAATTTTTAATATTTCTTTTTCTTGAATGCACCGTTTACAAAGTTTGGATAAAGCAGGGTGTTCTTGTGCACACTTGGCACACGAAGTACGTGGGCAAGTTTAGCCAGCGTGAGGGGGAAGGTTGCAATTGTCACATGTTGGACTACGGTTACAACGTGTGGAGGTGTGCCCTAAAAGCTGACCAGTTTTACAACGCATTGGGTTGGGGAAGTAGTCTTCAACCTGAAGAGTGTACTATCCAACGTTGACGGATAGCGTGGGTCGGAAACGATCAAATGTGAATATGACATGGCCAGAGGGACGATCAACATTGTTTTCTTTTTTCATAAATTCGTAGACATGTGTAACTCCTTGGTCTTTCATTTCATCTTCTTTCACATTATTTTGGCAGGGTGCAAATACTGTACCCTTAGAAGAATTAAGATGTAAATGAAGATTGGAAAGGGATTTTTTAGAAATGAAGATATCGGCAATCCTTTGCGAATGTACTAAAATAAGTAGATTTCCATCTCGGAGTTGAGTAATGTATTCGTATGAGGTACTTATACCATCAATGGTTTTTTTAGCAGGAAAACACTGAACTTTTTGAGAGGATTGGGTGGATCGGCAGAGAAAATTACTAGAAATTTAGGGTTATTATTAATGGAAAAGGACGGTAGGTTTAAACTATTGTCTAATACGGTTTTTCTTTCGTTTTTTTGGGGGGGTCGGGCGGTTGGTCAAATACACCTAACCGATTGCCCGAAAACACATTTGGCCCTGATGCCATGATTTTATGTACGTGGTTGCAATAAATTAAATTTGCCCTTATTTGCACGACACGAGGAATCAATTCACAATGAAGAAGGTAGGGTGGGGAAGCGGAGTGAGAAGTTACCAACTTTTAAGTGAGCAGATTACTAACGATCGGAAGACGATGTTGTCGGCTCGGGAGATAGTCGGTGACGGTATCAGAAATTAATTTCTCATATGATTTAAAAATCCCGCGAGTTGGCTCATATTTCCCAAAATAGTAGCGAAAATAATTCTCGCGGGATTTTTTCTTGCGGGGTTTTTTGATGCAGGATTTTGTGATGCAGGATTTTGTTGCTCTCCCCTGGAATCAGCTGGAGATTGAGGTTAGTAAGCATAAACCTTCAAACAAAACGGATCTCTGGAGACCATGCCAAATCGAATGGATGCACTGTTGAAAAAAAAGCTTTTTTCCAGGAAACATTAAATATTCTTTGCTAATAAATAAAAAAATGCATTGGTTATCAAAATGTCTTATTTTTTGTTATATTAATGAAGTGTTTCTATATTTATGACCAGCTTGTTGGGAAGCCTAAATCAAACGGACTAAACAATTTTGCAAACCCCTTTTATTTTTCAAAAAAAATTATGAAAAATATATTAACAACATACTTACTACTAATATGTATAATATTTTTTTAATATTTGTCTAGTATAAGTACTACACACAATATTACCAAAAATTGGGAGTGTTCTTATTATTTTGGTCATATCTGTACATATAAATTTTTAACTTAAAAAAAATCAGTGACTGGTTTTTGAGAAATTAATTTTAAAAATCGAGACTATTTTTTTGAAAATATTTTTTGCATTTGCGTAAGAAAAATAATTTAAATCAGTTTATCAAATAGTGAGAAGGTCGAAAATATGAAAAGTGGTTCTATGAGAAGTAGTGTTAATAAGTACGCAAAATAAAATATGTCTTTACTTAAAAGTGGACTGCATTAACTTAAGGACACACGCATTTTTTATCCAAATTCTTGGAGCCGTTTTTGAGAAATACATTTTTTATGGGAGGTACCGTTGTTTTTTGTTTTAGAAAAATAGTTTTTTAAGAGCTCAAGATAACATAAAAAAAACTACTAAATACGAAGTTTCAAAAAAATCCATTGAGTAGTTTTCGAAATTTTGAGTTTGAAAAAAAGGTTTTTTATTTTTTAAAAATTTTGGTTTCAATGAGTGTTTAGATCTTTTAAGAGCTTCTGCATCTGCATACGAAAATTCAAAAAAAAATCAAATGAACCGTTTTCCAGAAAATCGAAAACAAAAACTGTAGTATATACCAATAATAACCATTTTCTTCCGAAAAATCGAAAACAAAAAATTGTACAGTATGTAACTTTTAAGGTTTTCGCGGTTGTTTACATATGACATATTTAGTTTTTAGAATAAGCCGACCACGCTGGATGTAATTCATAGCGAAACGTTCGGGGTGAGTACAGAATTGAACTCGCTAAATACGAAATAGTTATGCGGCTTAGCCTAAAAACTAAATATGTCATTTGTACGATATGTACCAAAAATAACCATTTTTTTTTTCCAAAAAACAATTACCAAATAGAACTTTTCACTTCATTAATTGATATTTTTAATAAAAATCGCGGGAGCCGTTTTTGTGAAAAATATATCTATGTTGAACATATTTTAGATATACAGGGTAAAGTATAAATTATTGCTTCTGTTTAAAGTCTTCTACCGTTAGGCATAATTCATTGAATATTACGTCCATTCATACGCGTTTTGACCACTAACATGTTCTCGACTGTATTTCTCGGCCGTTAGAAGAGTTAAAGTGTTGAGAATATTTCTAGTGATCAGGTTATTAAGTGTTTTAAAATAAGACAAACATTATTTAATAAGTGGCATTGAGTTTTGAATGAAGTGTGCAAATGAGTAATGAAAGCTGTTGTGTAAACTGTAGAATTGGTTTCAATGACATAGCTCAAGTTCGAAGTATTTATTCAAAACCTTTTATTACATATGCGAACAATTTTAACTAACTGAATATCTTCAGAAAAAGTAAATAACGTATATATTCTTTATTTTTTAGATATATAATTATATACATTTCTCCTAATTATATCTACTCAAATTGCAATAATTGCCTAAGAAGATTTTATGAATAACACCTCTTTTGAAAATGTACTGATAGGATATCAAAACTTAACTGTTTACTTTTAACAACCACGAGCAGCACTAGAAGACCAAAGAAACTCTTAAGATGGCAATGGTCTCATTGTAGGTGGATGTAAATTCAGAAAAAAAATGTTTAAGAATTGTGAAATCTCTGTTCCAATGGCTAGAGTTCAAATAATATGGAACTAAATTCAAATTAACACCTAAAAAACAAGAAGAATAATCATATCATTTGTGGTTACAAACTTAGGTTGATAGACAGGTTCGACGATTTTCTTGTATCCAAACAAACATCCACCACTAGCTCTACCAAAGTTGACTGTTTTTGTGGCTGAAATCCATTTTATTTTGAAACCAGCAAAGTATTTTTCATATTTCTTAAAATTTTAAGATAGTACAAACGTTTCAAATAAAATGAAAATTTGAAGTTTACAAATATATTTGAACAAAATACATAATAAAGTTTTATTTGCAAGACCAGCTATATTGTAAAACAAGACCTGACAGGCAATGGGTTGCTAATAACTAATATTGTTTTGATGTGATTTGGATGTTGCCACAATGACAGAATACAACGAGTTGGAATTACTAAAAAGGTTTACGATGAACTCCTTATCAGCTTCATTAAATAAAGTATTGGTACCATCCTTGCTGCATTTATACCGCCGCCGTTCATCAACTAAAGGGCCCAATGCTTCATCTCAATCTTAAGGCGAATATCCACTTTTAAAAGACATATCTTCAATTGGCGAAGATTAAAACTCTCGGATCGTTCATTTAAAGTAAGGTCCTTCTTAATTGATATCGAAGTATTTTTCAAACGGTTCGATGAAGATAAAATGGTTTTTACATCGCTCACACTAGGAAGCTTAAAAACATAAGATGAATACTTTTGGTTGAAAGACCCGATTTTTTCATTGTTCGGAATAGCAGGGACTACCAGTGTAGCGTTGCACACTTCTTTGAATTCCTTTTCCGCCTCTTCAATACTTTTAGCATTTTTTGAAGACGAGCTAGACAATCGATATTACCAGCTAAGAGGTAATAGGTATTACAATATTAGCCACTAGCCGGCGAAATCCGAGGAAGTCCATATTAATTAAATTTAAACGATGTTGGTAGGGAGGCAGGTTGTGTACATCAGACCAGGAAGGCCACGGAGGGCAAAACGAAGGAATCTACGTTGAACAGCTTCTATTCGCAGAGAGTGATTAAGGTAATAGGGTGATCAGACTTGGCTTGCATTTTCAAGAAAACAACAAATGTGGTATAGAGATATTTAGTGACAAATGGGTCGGAGAATACTTTTGACCATCGTTTCACTAAGCCGAGTGCGGAGCTAGCTCTCTTAATGGACTTACCAATGGGAGAACGAAAATTCAATTCTTTATCGCAGATAATTCCTAGATCGCACAATGAATCAACCGAGAGGACGGGCACATTTTAGATATGATACGTTCTAGGAGGAAGTGAAAGCGCTTATGAGAGAAGGTGATGGCTTGACACTTGTTAACATTGAGCTCAAGCAAGTTTTTACGCCACCAGGTTGAAAAACGGTTACGATCGTTTTGTAGTAAAACAAAGTCGGCAGGGGATGTTATGCACCTAAAGATTTTTTTATGATCGGCTTACATTGATATAAAAGAGTCTTTTGATATACAGTCGACGTCGTCAAAATGAAGATCAGTGTGCCAAGGTGGCTTCCCTGCGGGACGCCAGAAGTTGTAAGGTTGGGATCAGATTCAGAGGATCTAAAGATTACTCCTTACTGCCGATCTTTTAAGTATAACTGAACCCATGAAACGAATATGGGTTGAAATCCTAGGGCATTCAACTTGAAAAGGATCAAAGAGTGTGAAATTTTTGCAATGGCTTTGCTAATATTGGTTGCAATTACATCGACATCATTACCGTTTTCACGAAAGAATAAGGTTCCTGAAACAAATTCTAACAAGTTAGTAGTAGTAGACCTCCTTTGACGAAACTGTGTTGGTTTGTGAAGAATATATGCTTGCAGTGGAACAGCATTGTATCATAGACGATACTTTCAAAGAGCTTATATATGCAAGATAACTTAGCAATAGGGCGTTAGTTTCTAATTTCTTGCTTGGGGCGTTATTATTTAGGATATGGATGTTAATAATCCCCCAGCAGGAAAAACTCCAAACGAGAGTGAAAGTTGAAATAGAGCAGTCAGGGGTTTAAATAAGTGTAAACAGTACTTTTTCAGGCTTATAGAAGGCACCCCATCAGGACCAGCAGAATAATCGTCTTTTAGATTATTCATCTTACCTTCAACAACGTCTCATGAAATGGTAATGGAGTTTAAGAAAGTTTGTTCGCAAGATTTCAGGCTGAAGGTCGATATCCCAGAAACATTGACGGAAGAATTGGCCAACTAAATTGGCGACTCTCTTGCGATCATCGGAGCTAGACTTCAAATAAGTTTAGGAAAAGTGTAGCTATAAGACTTTCTTTAAGCATTGATAAAGTGAAAGAATATTTTGGGGTCTGTTATAAAAGAGATTTGCAAATTTCATAGAAAAGGGAGTTGGCGTTCTGATAACTTGCAAGATCAACGGCGGAGTGAGATGTTAGGTAGATCCGCCAGAGCTTATTTCTCTTATTTCTTAAAAACCACAAGTCACTATTGTACCAGGGAGGAGAAACATTAGTTCTGGATATTCCATCAACGCAAACGGAGTCATGCTTAAGGTGGAGTTAAGCAAGGTAAAGACGAACTTTTGAGTAGATTCGGTGGTCTCTGAGGCGAGCAAGAACATAGCGGCCGTCATCGTGTTGGTCATCAAATTGCTTAGTTACCTTACGACTGGTGGGGTTAGAGGATCAAAATATTGGGGTGTGGCACTAGTAGTATTTGGAGCGGGAGGGGTTAGTTGTGGGAAGGGGGAAGCATTCCAAATATTTCTGGGACATTGTGTGTAAGCTCTGGGTGTAAAGTACTCTTTGGAGGCCGAGACGTTAGCAGCTCACTTTAAAACTCTACTCACAGCTAACGAAAGTCTTCTACCTTCGCTTACATAACTTTTTCGTTAGTGAACTGGATGGGGATATCTCGCTACCGGAGCTAGAAGGAAAACAATAAATCACCGGGCGCGGACAGCATATTGGAAGAGTTCTACAAAAGCAGTTCTACTGAACTCAAAAAATATATCGTTGTATTTCTTAATCGACTGTACAACGATGCGGATGAACCCAACAGTTTTGTCATTTGCGCAGTTTTCAAGAAAGGTGTTGCAAATGTTTCAGAAAACTATAGGTGTGATAACAACCTATGTTAGATAAGGCAGAGGTAGATTTTACCATGTACTAACGGCGCTAGATGAGAATACAAGGTCAAATTGTCTATTGTAAAAATTGTGTATACAGCTAACTTGATGTAAATCCGTAAATAATATTATCCAATATTTGGAGCTCCTGATGAACTTGTAAAAGCTTCAAAATAGGATTAGTCGTCATATTTATTAAAATATCATTTTTCATATGTGATGTGTTTTGTGTCGTATTTCCTTTATTTATTTTATTAAAGAAAATTATTGTTTGAAAATGTTCATTACAGCAAACATTTCAAATCACATCTCAAAGTGCTGTACAGTCGGCACTAACTATGCTAAGAGACTAAGCCATTGCAATGATCACGATAACGAAGTTGCTGAAATACCACCCCTTTGGCGAGGCTTATGCGTTTCTGCCTTTGGGTTATGCTGCTCCCGAGAAGAGGAAAGCCTGCATTGCAAAGCTGGACGTGAAGCGGCTAATATGGGATCGAAATGCACTGGCGATGGCAAATACGATACATCTGCTTACACGTCATGTTGCAAGTCATGTCAAATAGGCTTAGCGATTTCAGCTGCTGGAAATAACTGCAACGATGCCATAACCGATTTCATTTCCAAAGATGAATCCTTTACCATATGTTGTAATCATGCTCATTCTGTTACTGTTTCAGAAACAAAAACCGAAACAGACGAAGATGGTACACTTGTGCTGGCTCATGATGGTAAGTTACTTTATTTTTTTTTAATAACGTGATTTGTAGAAGTGATAGCTTCATAAAACTTAACATGTACTCAATCACTTAGAGGATATTTGCGAGAAATTTGGCATTGGAAAGCTCTGTGAACATTTTTGTGAGAATACAAAATCTTCGTATGTGTGTAAATGCCATGAAGGTTATAAGTTGAATGAAAATGGTGTAACTTGTTCGAAAATATCTACTCTGGGTGATGAACCTACTGAAGAACTGAGTGGTGAAGAAACCGTAGAAGAAGAAGATGAGAACATCGAAGAGTACGAGCAGGAAAGTTCTTCGTAAGTTCATTTATATCAACAAAAAAATGTTAAATGTAATGATTTTGAAGATAAATGATTTTTTTTAGAAAGTGTTCTCTAGGATTTGAAAAAGACAAAACTTCTGGCAAATGCAAAGATATTGATGAATGTTCGAAAGGTACAACCAGTTGCTTAGATCATGAATATTGTTCAAACACTGTGGGCAGTTACAAATGTATTTTTGTAAAAACATCAAATTGTCAGCGAGGTTATCGATTTAATACAAATACAGAAGAATGTGATGGTAACGTTATGAAAAATATTGCATTAGCCGATTCATACCTAAATTTTTTTTTAGACATTAACGAATGTCTGGAAGAAACTCATAATTGTAAAACAGCTGATGAAACATGTTTTAACATACGTGGCAGTTACACTTGTCAACATAGATTTTTGAAAAAATGTCAAGATGGATTTATTTTTTCTGCTGAAACTGGAAAGTGTGAAGGTAAACTATAAAGTTTTTGTCTGAAGACAGTGGTCATATAAGCGTAAACACGCAACAAAACGCCTCATGCTTTAATATCTGAGCTTTTATTTACATTAATTAAAACTTTTATTAGTTCTCATTTCTACTTTCTACTCATTGAAAAATTATTGTCCCATCCTGTTCACTTAAAAAGACGGGATTCATGTGCGTGTTTACGCTTAAGTTGGCAACGTCGTCGTTTATTTTTGAAATCAATATTTTTTTGTTTAATTAATACTCATCTTATTTTCCCATTAATGACAAACAGACTACGGATTACCTGATGACAATTTAGGACGAACGGATGTAAATAAAGAAAAATGTTCTTCTGGGTTCCGCTTGAAGCACGGAAAGTGTATTGGTAATTTGCATTTTTATTAAAAATACTGATAGGTATTATTATTCTTTTTCAGGTTTTGATAATGTGTTGTGTGTCTGTGCTTTTTGGCTTATTTTTATTTTAAATTCACGCGATCAAGAATTATACTACCCTTTAAATATTAATACAGCGCGGGCGTGAGTTTTAAAGAAAAGAAGAAGGATAGAAAAGATATGTGGCACGATGGAGGTGGTTGTTGTCTCACATTTTATCTCCAGGAATGGCGGCTGAACTAATGCGGAGAAATTTCCGTATGTTACTTATCTATGTCTTATAACTCGCATAACATTCCGAATAAAACTTATGTTCGCTATTTGTAGAATGAGCAGAAATGTTATATGTGTTCTATGCACCTATGGCACAATGCCCTGTTAGTACACTTATCAAGGTTCTGATGCTTTTTCTGCTCAGTGATAAAATATACTGTGTTTTCTTTTCGTAAATTCTAGGACATAAGCTTATGGGAATATTACAGTCGCTCCTGGATATTCAGGAGTTATTTATTTGCTCTTTCACTTTCCTTCCTTTCTCATCCTTTTAATACGCCAATTGGGACTTCAGGATCCATAGGTTAGGTTAGATTAGGTAATTGGGTTAATATTTGATGACGTTATCGTCAGACGTAGATCAATGTAGATCCATTGTATTACCTGGAGTGTAGTCACTCTTTTCCGATATAAACCTGTGTCCTCTGAATCAGTCAAGCCATTTGGAGGCATTGACGAAGTTCGACATGTTAATTCCTGAACTATTAGAGAGCTCTTCCAAATTATTGAAGTAGTAGCTGCCTCACAGATTCTTTTTCTGGTGACAGAGAGCAGGGCAGTGGCAGAGAAAGTGTGAGGTTTCCTCATGCACCTCTTCGTCACCATATCCGCTGCATTGATAGTTTGTACTGAGTTTCATTTTGAATTTATGATATCCCAGCAAGTTACGTCCAGTGATTATGCTTAAAAGAGAGCAAAGGGATATCTTGTTGAGTTCCATAATTTTGTCTATCAGCTGCTTGTTGAAGAATGGCCATATTTTCCTGGTAGTGTCACAAGTGTCAAGCAGGCTCCACCTTGTGTTGGATTTCTTTATGATCCTGTCAGAAATGTTCTGTTTAGTGTAACAGGGTGGGATATTTACCTGCTCTGCTTGACTGAAGTCAAGCGCTGATTCCTGTCTTGCCAACTAGTCGGCATTTTCGTTACCCGGTATATCTCTATGTCCCGGGCCGCAGCAAAGTCCATCATTGTGTTTCGTACCAAGAACCTTTAGGGCTTCACGGCAGCAAGAAACAAGTTTCGATCTTATCACAGTTGCCGAAATAGCTCTTATTGCCGCTTGGATATCTTCATAAGAGGTGATATCAGCCCGCGGTAGCGCCATCATCGTTATCTGTCTAGCAGCTGTTTTCACTACCAGGACCTCCGCTTGGAAGACACTACTATAATCTGAGACCCTTATTTGAGTTTTTTAACGCAATGGATGCCGAGAAAAAGCCTGCACCAACACCAGTGCCCATTTTAGAGCCATCAGTATAGATTGCTATTGCTGACTCACTGGTGTAGGGTTGGTTGTTCGTCCATTCTTCTCTGCTCGGAATGGCAGTTTGGAATGGTTTATGAAAGTCTAGTTCGAGTGTTTTATAGTCTGTAATAATACCATCACCCAGATGTTTCTGAAGAATCCGTGCGTGACTTATTGTGCTGTTTTTCCAGTTATTAGTCTGGCTTAGTCTTAAGGCGCTATATGCTGCGGATTGTTGTACGA
Source organism: Philhelius pedissequus (assembly GCA_910595825.1). NCBI lineage: Eukaryota > Metazoa > Arthropoda > Insecta > Diptera > Syrphidae > Philhelius > Philhelius pedissequus. Next base: position 19,765,875 of record OU343164.1, on the reverse strand, counting down.
AAAAATCTAGGTTGGCGTGGACCTCATGACCCCCGTAAGTCCAAGGCACCCAAGTCTCTGTACTTTTGTCAGGATTTTAAAATTTGTTCTTTTATCAATTCCACCAGATCAAATTACCATGTTAATATTGGTCTAATTATTGCCAAGTACATCCACATTATAACTTTTGGTCTCGGCCCCCAAGATTTCCCAAAAATTACTGACTTTCATCAACTGCCATTGATCCTCAGAGAGTTTACGAGAAGAACCGAAATCCTCAGTGGCAAATTGTCGCTTCTCCATAGACGCTTCCGTGATCAAAGTCTTCTTTTTCTTCCTTTTAGGTGAGGGGTTCGTAGGTGAAGATTTATCATTTTAGCTTGTTCTTTTGGACGCCTTTGAGCTCAGTTCAGGGTGGGGCTTATGGCCATCCGTCTCTCTTACTGCTCTCAAAGTCTTTGTCCTTTTATTGTTTGTAGTGTCAGTCTATAGTTTCAGTAATTGTCAAAGTCTTGAGTCTCTGAGTAGAATTGGTCAGCGCTAGTTTTTCCCTATGGGTTAAGTTTTCGGGATTCTTCTTCGAAATACGTCGGACAATCCTCTCAGCATTCCGTTTTTCTTCCTCAGTATCTGTGAAATGAGATTTCCAGCTATCTGTAAGGCCTTGATCTCAATGTGGGCCATCGTTACTGTATTTGTTGTCAGGTCTATGACACTACCTTCGCTTGATAAACATGGAAGAGGTGTGCCGGATTTGCCTATGGGGTTTTGGCCCCTAGCACCACCCCCACACGGCTCCTACATATTTATCTCCAATGAATCTGGAAGGGTGAAAACGGAATGTGGCTCCATGCCAAGTTTGGTTGGGGGAAGTGGTTCCCTTGTTTCCATCGGTAGCGTCATCGTTGTCGCGGGAGTATCTGATGGGATCGGAACTTTCTTCGATTGGATTTTACCAATCGGTGGATTGGGCGGTCCCATCAGAGTACTCCATCGACGGCTGGGCAAGTGCCCTTCCTATCTTTGAAGGGTCATTCGCCAGCAAAGCACGATCGTTTTGTAGTCTTTTGCGCTCGTTGTCATTTAGTTCTTCCCAACTCCTTTTGCCAAGACGTTTGACTGTCTTTTACAGTTAGAAATTTTTCTACGAACTGAAGTGGTTGACAGTCGTGAAAAGGTGGATGGTTTCTTAATAGTGAGCTAGGTTTCCATCCATGTCTTTAGGGTATTAACATCGTGAAGTTTTTGTTAAAATCTATTTTCGGAAGTAAGTAGTGAATGGTCATATCAAGTTCGCCCGTGTTATCGTACCTTTGCCAGATAGATACATCTCTATGCCAAATTTCATCCCGATCTGTTCAGCCATTCTGGCGTTAAAGTGGAACGATAACAAACATCCATCCATCCACCCATATGACAGTACAAAATAGTGCCGATTATAGTGTAAATAAAGCTTTGGAGTATTTGGAATGGAACGATTCACTCGGGTTGCAGATGCTGTATGCCATAGCTTATAGACAGGGAGAGATGTAAAAAATAGTATATAAAAAGCGCCTAATTGTTCTATTCAGGCCCTCAGTAATATCTACTTATAGATTAAGAATAAGCTATGGTTTTGAAAAAAAATCGTTTTAAATTAGCAAGGGTCAACAAATTTCAGCTTCGTTGTTCTTTGACCGGTTTCCATGAAACAGAAATATGTTGTAGGTGATATAGAACTTTAAGCTAAAAAACTTTCACTCTTAGTACTTTTAGTTTTTGGTATTTTTTTATGAAATTGTCCAACTCGCTGAAACGGGCGGATATAGACCACCCCTCCCATAGTAAAAAATTATTATATTTAACTGTTCCACAAACACTGTTATTATTTCTTGGCACCTGAGTTATCGTACTCTTGCCTTGGTGGTAATTACCTCGTAACACCAAAACTGCCTGCCTTTTTTATATATTACGTAAAATACTGTTTAGCGTAGGCAAACTAAATCTCTGCTATGATGAAATCACGTTTTTGTCCTAATATTTTTTAAGCCTAAAGCCCCTTGACGGCCTCCCCACCAACGGATAAGTGGCAAACAATTCATTAAATGTTTGTTAATATTCAGCCTATGTAATAATACTAACAAATGAAATGACGTTACTTTTTGTGTCGCTGGCTATCTGTCTATATACACTGTCCAACAAAAATAGTCAGTACAGGCCTTATGGTAGAGCTTTTTGAAATACGCTGATAACTGTTGCTGACATTACCACTGAAAATAAAACACTCAACTTTAAAATAGTACGAACTTATATGCATCTATTATAGTCAGAGTGAGGCCAGCGTCCTATCTTCCATGTACTGACTATTTTTGTTGGACAGAGTATATTTTTTTTTTAATTTTTATTGAGTATGTTGAGAAGTAAATGCTAATTTATATTTTATGTTGATTTTTTGTTGACATATTTCACTGAACAAAATCTTATTATTGACAGATATCGATGAATGTGCGACAGATAAAAATGCATGCGACCGAAATCAACAATGCAATAACGACATAGGTGGTTATCGGTGCGAATGTAAAATGGGTTTCAACATGGATACAACAACGAATGCATGTGTTGACGTAAATGAGTGTGTGGTAAACAACCACAAATGTCTGCACTCGCAAAGATGTGATAATACAATCGGTTCATATACATGTATCAGATTGCAAAGCTGTGGTACAGGGTATACCTTAAATTCTGAATCAGGAATTTGTGAAGATGATGACGAATGTATGCTGAGGATTCATACATGTTCCGCTGGATATGAATGCCGCAATACTAAAGGATCATTTCGATGCGATCGTAAACGTACTACTACTACAACCACAAAATTAACAACGACTACAACGACTCCTGTTCCTACCACTGTCACAAAGTCAAATACAAATTTAGCTTTGGGATATCCAAGTGGCCGTAATTATTATCCGTCATATGCGTCATCAGCAACTAACAGCCAACTACAAACACCGGTTCCGAATTATCGGTTGAAGCCGCCATATTCTGGCAGTTCCGAATCGCCATGTGGATTAGGATTTCATAGAAATCATATCGGAGCTTGTGTGGGTAGGTTATCAAATGCATGATTCTCGTTGTCTTCATTGACATTTAAAAAATCTCTTTGCAAAAAAAAAGACATTAACGAATGCCAAATACCATCCACATGTGGAACACATCAGCGCTGTTTAAATACCAATGGATCCTATCGGTGTGAAAATCTATTAAAATGTCGTGGAGGTTTTAAATCATCTCCGAATGGAATCGCTTGTGTTGGTATGTCAAAAAAAAGTAAAGGGTGGAAGTGAAACTATATACATATCTACATAATAGAGCTAATTGATACGTTCTGATTTGTATCAAAAGCTATATGCATCTGGATCGTTTTGTGTTGATGTACCTAACGAGATCACATCTATTACAATTTTATTACCTAATTACTCAATTTGGAAATGAAACCTTTCCAAGTTAGATCAGCACATTTCAAATCAGTAATCTATAAATAACAGATTTCTTTCATAATTTTAAGGTTCTTCTATACTACTCTCCTTAAAATATTTAATATTTAACATTAATAAACTTAGAACTTGGGGTAGGTACTTTTAGAACTCACTACTTTTCACGGCTGATTTAATACGCAAAGATTTTTATATATAGAAGAACTTGGCTACTTTTTTTTAATATTTACGTTTTTGGTGCAATTTCACTACTTTTTGCAATTATTCTTTTTATCAGGAAAATTGGGTGAAATAAACTCAAAATGACAGCCTCATGAGGAAACGCAAGTTTTAATCTTGTATCTACGACTACAAGTCCTACCCCTCTAGCAATTTTCATAAGTTAGAAGTGCTCAATTGATATGATAATAATTGATAAGAAGTGGGTGGATGAAACGCCCCTGCAGGAATAATTTAATGACTTCAATTTTGTCTTTGTATACACCTGAAAGCTGAGCATAATCGTGTATCAATCGAAAGTGCTTTAAGTAGCTATATTTAATATTAATTCTGAAAAAATGAGTGGTTGACATGCCCACGGAATGTAAAATGTCAAATTTTTAATTTTAACTTTGTTTGCATGTCAAATCATATCGCTCTGCAGAATTTCATTATTTCACGACAATCAGAAGTGCTCCAAATAATTTATATCAATTCTACGAAAATGGACGGGTAACACGCCCCCTGAATGGAAAATCTTAAATTTTCGATTTTTCCTTTGTATACGCTACGTTGTGCGAAATTACAAGATTCTAGGATAACGGGAAATGCTCCATAATTTTGATGATTTCTCAGTGCGTGAGTGATCCAGTCAGTCAGTTACGATTTTTGCAGTGTTATATCTCGGGAACCACTAAAGTTTAGTAATTAAAATTTGGTGAGTTGGCTAAGCCTGGAGAGCTTAGCAAATGCTGCAAGTTTAAAGTTTCGGACTTTATTGGTACTGAAGTTAATGGGGGTTTCGAAAATCGCCTGAGCTTGATCCTTTAAAAAGGGTGCAGTGCCAGAACTTGGCTGGTCACTACCTACCGTGTCCTTTGATAATATAATAAGTAGATTTTATAAAACGGATTCCTAAGCATGAATACAATAATTGGTATGTCCAAATATTTGTATTGTTCTATTATAATAAATTTTAATTTGAATCCATGTCAGGAATATTATAATTAAAAATATATATTAAATTTTCCTAGATATCGATGAATGCGTGACGGGAGAGCACAACTGTGTAAACAATCAAAACTGCATTAATCGTTCCGGAGGATTCATATGTACTTGCCCACATGGTCATAAGCTGGATTTGAATAATCGTTGTGTCGACATTAACGAATGTAAACAAGAGAAGCCACTAGTTTGCCCGATGACTTCAACATGTATGAACACCATCGGATCATTCTACTGTGAATGCAAGAACGGCTATAAAAAACATCATGCCAATTGTGTCGATGTAGATGAATGTCAGGAAATACCAGGTCTTTGTCAGCAAGAGTGCTTAAATTTTTGGGGCGGGTATCGTTGTTCTTGTAATCCTGGCTATGAGCTTGGAGTAGATAATCGAACATGTTCTGACATTGACGAATGTGAGGTGCATAAAACTTATGGACTCTGCATGGGAATTTGTGTAAATGTTCCGGGTTCATATGTTTGCAGTTGTCCCAGGGGATACAAATTGTCAGAGGACAATAGATCCTGTGTGGATATCAATGAATGTGAAACGGGTAATTTTTGTACAGGACGTAATGACGTTTGCACAAATATTCGAGGAAGTTTCCGTTGCACAACTATACGCTGTCCATATGGTTATGTAAACGATGTCGATCAAAAACAGTAATATCCTTTTATCGTCGCTCGACCATCAGCACAACAACGGTTTAATATAATTTTTTTTTGCAGTCGATGTCGCTTGGCTAATAATATTTGCGAAGGTGATGAATGTTTTAGTAAGCCGGCATCCTACACCTATAATTTTATCACTCTCGTTTCCAAACTTCCCATTTTACCGGAAGGTAGAGTTTTATTTACATTGCGCGGTCCCAGTTGGTATGAAAGTATCGATTTTGATTTGAAAGTTGTAGGAACTCAGGTGGCAGCTAATATTGAAAAGGCTACAGAAAATCATTTTTCGTAAGGATATTTTTAAGAATTAAAAATATTGAATAGGTATATATGCATTTTCTTTGTTTTACAGAACTAGAAAACTTGGCCATCAAGTTGAACTGAGCCTAATCCGAGAATTAGAAGGCCCCCAAGATGTTGAGTTAGAACTGAGTATGAATGTTTTTATGAATGGTAAGCCGAAGGGCAAAAGTGTTGCAAAAATTTTCATTATTGTTTCTCAATATTCGTTTTAAATAAAACAAACAGAAAAAATATAAAAGACGCTTTTTTATGAAAATGGGTGTTTTCACAAAGGTCGAAAATCTGCAATAGTGCGTTTGCTTTCTTTTTTGGCGCATTAATAAAACACTGATTGTGCAGAACTTATGAAGCTGGCAGGCCTGCTTAAGTACACATTGAGTGTGTTTGTTTATTCATTCTTAAATGTCCAGAATATTCTGAATACCAGGTTTTGCGTTTCTCAATTCCATGGGATATTCCGGATAAACTATGTTTTTTGTTTCTTTATTCATTCCGGAACGTTTGGAATGCATAGGAATAACCCTCTTCTATGAAAGCAAATAAAAAGATAACAGCCAAAGATGAAAACCAAGTATGTAAACAAAATGGATGACCAAACATTTTTTATATTATTACTATTGAAACAAATATATAAATAACAATTAAATGTGAATTTTCATTAATCAAATCAATATTTTATTTTTACTATTTTACAGAGATATCTGTCTTTTGTCATCATCACAACATTTTCAAACAGCTGATTGTTGTCATCTTTTTTCTTTTCTATTCCGGATAGTATTTTAGTTTCTTTATTCATTCCATTCTAGATATTCTGGATAAACATTTTGTCTTTTCCATCCATTCTATTCCATATCCGGAATAAATAAAGAAAGACACTCATTATGGCCTCATTCAATAACCGATCTATAGATATCCGGATAGGTTGGTGTTGTTGTATTTCTATGTAAGAACACAGATGATGACATGACAAAACAACTGCTGCCAAGAAAAAAAAAATCTTAAGCTATCCGAAAAACTTTTGTATACTTTTATAAATTTGTATATTAATTCCGTCAAGTGCAGTCGCATTTTATTTTCCCCTTCGCAATTATTAATTATTTTCCTTCACCACTTAAACTATAATCAAACAAAAATAACTAAAATTCCAACGCGTATGATTAACTATATTTTTCAGTGTCATCATTAACTGTTGATTTATTCAACCTATATAACTGCCGTGCCCTTAATCAGTCTTTAGTTACCTCTATGTTTCTTTGTTTTGCTCTTAGCAATTAGCATTAGAATGTTGCCACCATTGTTGCTCAGCTTGAATGGTTGGAGATTCTTTTTTGATGATGGTAGACAATCGATGGACGCATGAATATCACCTAGAATGCTGCTTCGCATTTTGCCGTATTTTTCTTTACGAAATATTGTAGTAACCAATTCCAAACACACAAACTGCAACGTATCGATATTAATTAACAAAAAATGGCTCAATTGCCAGTGCGGACAGAGGCAATACAATTGTATCCAAAAAATGCACTTATCAAAGGGTGTCCCAAAAACTTTCATTAATTCGACGGCTTTTGAATAGGGCAGCTGTAGACTACGATTGTGATTTAATTGTGGTTTGGTTTTCTTTCGATTGGCATCTACATATTTCTATTTCATACTCTTTACAGTGTAAACTGGATCGTATGATAGAAAGATAGTTTCACGAAATTGAAATTGAATGAATTTTATAATCAAAGAAATATTATCTTCCTGCTGGAATTTGAAGTCCTTTGCTGTTGATTAGATATTGTAATTCAAAAGACATGCCTCAATTGCAATTAGAATCATTTCCATAATTTCATCGTCAATGATATCGTGTTCATCGTCCGGTACAGCCGTGTAGTTTTAGCTAAATACACATTCCTCATTGCATAATTTATCAAAACTGTTAGTTTATTTTTCGGAATTGAATCGAGTACCATTTTTGCTCTTAGTTAAGCTCCATCATTGCTCATAACATTGAGCATTTTCGGTGTTATAGTCGAAATTAGGTTGTTCAGTGTCATTCAGTTGTTCAATTATTTGTTCCATATTTTTCATAAATTGTTGATAAGTTTGTGAGTTGCCCTTTCTAAGAAAAAATTTATTATTTTATTGATTGCCAAGTTAGCTTTACATTCTTACTTAGCTCATAGTTTCCAAAAGTATATCCAACTCCTTTGTGAGTCACTAACACAGTATGGTTACTTCCAGCAGTAGTTTGGCTAATAGCTCCTTGAACTTTCACTTTAATAGGTCCATTTGTCGCTTGTAAGTCTGCAGTTCCCAGTTGTCTATATTGATTGCTTCCAAATAAAAAACCGACGCCCGTCAGAGTCAAAACAACTGTATGATGCAATCCACAAGCTATCTGTACAACTATTTAATGGCCCAGCCGAATGCTGTGGTGCAACCCTAGGAGGATCCTTGTCCACATCAGATGTTTTCTTCACGTGGTTGCTTATGCTTTCGGCGCAATATAATACTCTTCTTTTATTGTTGACGACTGAAATCACTCATTTGTTTTGGATCTAAATGATTGCATAATTTTTAATGTATCCTGTGTCAGAATGCTGTCTTACCGTTGGTTTCTGTTTCCTGCATAGCCAAGACACGAGCAGCATAGACCGCATCCGGCATCACCATGACTGCATGCACAAGCACTCCAATTAAATTCACGTGAGAACAAATATGTATATAAAAATTAAATACATTATTCCAACTTACGCTCCTGGCATCCTCTCCTCCATGGGCACATTCAGAGATGACACACATGAGATATTGTATTCAGTATATTCCTTGCATATAACGCTGTCATGCTATATGATGATCATCAAAAGCACCAAATTTGCGATGTCATGCTTACTTCTGTTCACTTGACTTCATATCATTCGCTTTTACACGAATATTGAATGCCATTATTTGTATCCAATGGGTAGGTGTATTCTTTTGGTTTCGAATTAAATGAAACATCCACATTGTCCTCTATTATTTAGACCAAAGGTGAAGATTTGTCCTTTTATAACAAAAGCCGCGGTTCCATTATTGCAAGCGGCTTGAGTAACCACATGTCCATCTATACGCGTTTAGGTTTGATGGTTTTAGGTTTCCTTCTTCGACGAATCAACATTTTCACCAAGGCGAGCAGTTCCTTAAAAAGAAGCAATTATGAATGATTAAAAATGTATACAAAGTTCACGCCTTAATGACTTCACCAATTTACCAATGTACTTTAATTCATTAATTATAAAATAAAACACAATGATTTAATTTGAATGCATTTAGGCATATTTACATTTCATCTTCAGCAAATTATTTTATTTTTGTTGACTTTAAACTTTTACTTTAATTGTACTTGCACTTGTGATTACATTTGTTTTGACTTTTAAGATAGGGTGAGACATATATGTTGTACATGTGTTAATAATTTTTTAATTTAACAATAATACATTTAACATTTAAATAAAAACATTGAATAAGTTGAAAATAGAAGATTTAATCGGCGCTTCCATCGTATTCATCATTATATTTCGGTTTCGGTGCATGTAAATACTCTCATAAGCATCCAAGAATCTTTCTTCACACACATGTTTAACAAGTTTCAAGTTATGTTTTGTTATACTGTGGTCATTCTCTAGCATATGTAAGGCTACGGCTGACTTATTAGGTCGATTGAATTTCACATAGGTTAGGTGTTCCCCGAATCTAGTTTCTATGTTTCTTTTTGTTTGTCCATAATATTTCCGTTCGCAGTCATTGCATTTTATTTCATAAATCCCTGGTTTATTCAAGTTGTCTGTTTTATCTTTTATAGACCCTAGTTTGTTTTTAAGTTTTCCATGTGATGAGAAGACCAATTCCATATTTTGTTGTTTGAACACTTTTTTTAACTTGTCGGTTAGTGTATTTTTATCCGTTTCTTTTCATCGATTTCTTTTGTTATTTTTAGTGTGGTTAAATTGGTTCGACTTATTGTTTTTGATTGTCTTTCAATCATTCTGGTGATCATATTGCTGTCATATCCATTTAGTTCTGCAACAAATTTGATGTAATTTAATTCTACCATATAATTGTTGGCTTCATGGGAACTGAACTCAACCGATATACCATACTATTAAAAGCTGCTCTTTTATATTGCATCGGACAAAAAGAATCATTTGGGATATATCGAGGAATGTTGGTTGGTTTCCTATAAATTGCAAATTCTAATTTGTTATCTGTATTCCTGTTAACAAGAAGATATAAAAAAGGCAACTATTTATCTTTTTCCATCTCAAAAGTGAACTTTAAGGTGGGCCATTTTGAACTTAAAAGTTCAATGAAACCAGGGATCTTATCTGGTTCCATGGATGAGAAAATATCAACAACATATCTTACCCGTATTTTAGGTAGACTTCCTTCTTCCTCCATGTTGTTTTCAAAGGTTGACATAAGCAAATTTGCCAAAGAAGGAGACAGAGAATTTCCCATTGTTGTACCTTCTGTTATTTTATAAAATTTGTTTAAGAATTTGCAACAATTATACTCCATGTATAAACTGGCTTGCTGCACAAATCGAGAATCTTTGATTGTTTGATTTGGATCTTTAACAAATATGAATGGATTATTTTATCATATAATAAAAGTTGGCAGTATATCACATTTCTTTGTAATTTGATTGATAATTACATATTAAAACAAACATAGTTTATGTTTAATTAAATAAATAAAGAACTTTTATTAAAGTGAATCTGAATTTACTTCCATGTAATGTATTGAGAACTGTCAGATGTACATACAACCTACCTCAACAATCCAGTACGCATTGACTTACTATATATGGACTGCTAGTCGATTGGCATTTCCATACAAACACTATTTAACACGGCCCCACTACTTTCATAGCACCACAGCGCTAACCTGGCAATAGTAGCAAACAAAAAAAGCATTTCAGAAAGCCATCTCTTGCCATTGCGCTAAAGTAACAGTTTTCGTTATAGAAACTAATGCCATCTTTTTTATACCAGAAAAAAACAGAGTCACCTGTTCTTAAATTGAAATTCTTTGATTTATGACTAATGTCAGTCATATGTCTTATTTACATTGACATTTTAAGATCTATTTTGCGATGGGTACACATTATTATATTTGGTAAGAAAATTAAAATGTAAGAGCAAACAAATCATATTATCAAATAGAAAAGTATTGCCTTTCATTATTTTAATCAATATTGTTTTTTTGTTATAGATTTCTGATGGTCAACGCCCTATAAAACTAGACTGTCCTGTAAGAGATTTCCTCAGCCAACAAATTATAAGTACATACATATATAACTAATAATAATATATTTTTTTCTGCCTGCTGCAGGTATCTTTGCCGTGTAAAGTTTTAGTTGACAAAATGCTAAGAAAACAGTGCGTCGAGCTCATTGGAAAAATGCCTGTATAGATGAGCGAAATACCGACAGTGAAAGTGAACTCAATACAAGTCGGTCAAAGTCAGCGATCCAGGAGAAAAGGACTCAGCTAAAACAATGATTTCCAAAAAAATTAAAATATTCTCGCAAACCAATGCGATTTAGTTGATGCTGACAAAAAAAGAAATTCTTCAAGTTGTCGACATGACAAAGGAACAGAAATCGCTTGCACAGTGAACTGAAACCAAAGGGAACTGGATGCGATAGAAACTCAATCGCCAAACACCTGGGGGAGAGAAATCGTTCATTAACAATAATTCAACATGAAAGCGACAGATTCACTGTCGATCTCAAGATTTCTGAACTATAAGTAGGGAATATGAAAGTTGAAATGGAGGAGCTTAAAATAAAACATGAAATGCCAATCTCCCAGGCAACAAAACAGGAAAAACAGAAGCTAAATGAACTAAAATAGCAGTGTAATGAAACAGAAGCTTAAAGAACAAGAAGAGTATTCTGAAGATATTATAACACGCGGCTGGATAGCTACAAATGTGTGTAAGATGAACACGTTCGACAATTCCAACAGCCAAAGAAACTAGCTAAAGCAGAGAGTACAATCGAATACTTAACGAGAACGAGGCAGATATGAAGCAAATTGTGGTCAATAATGAACTCTCAATTAGCTCTCAAGAAGAACCTCGATGAAACCACGCTACTAGGTAGAGGTTTATTGAATGGCTATCTGTGGGTATATAACTCTGATGGTTCAAAATTTTGATGGTCCTGCGAAGTCTGAGGTTCGCCACCTTTGCCTTTTCTTCCAATGACATTGTTTATAATTTTTTTCAAATACATATGTATCAATAAATAAAATCCACAATGTATCGTACGAACATGCTCTTGTACCTAATAACTTTAATGTAGCTATTCATTGACGAGGTAAGTAGGTAGTTAGTTTGCCTATCATTATGTAGTTTTAAAGCGTAACGGTAAACAATAATTATTTAAGCAAATTGTAGTTCAAAGGAAAAAATATTTTTAAACTTACTTTAAGACCGAATTGCTTAATGCATCTGGTTTTTCTTGTGCTGCTGTCACATAACCGCCACCCTTCCTCTTTAGAAGTGCACCCAGCGCTCGTTTCAGATACGCCTCCATATTCTCGCCTTCTACTGATTTTATCTCCATCAATATTACAGCAACGTCTGGCATCATATAAGAGTGCAAATAAAATACTGACGCGTGAATCAAATTCATGACCAGTTCTTTGCATTTTGTTGAGAATTGCTCTTGAATAGTGGACGATTTTACGGATATCTGTAAGTAGTGCGGTCTCGACGGCCGAGGTTAAATGCTAGTAGTGCACACTGGACAATCAGTCAGGATCAAGGAGAATCCTTTCAACAGTCGAATCCCAAGGTTATTCGATCAAAGCTATCCAAACTGCGGGCAATTTCTATAAGACCAATGAGATGAACGCATATCGATGTTAGAGCAATGGCCAGCTTTTACCAAGTCATTCTTTTGCTGGAGGGAATACAGAAGAAAAAACACAGCTTGCAGAGATTCTGGATGATTGTCTATCCAAGCGCACAATTCACCCAGCAGCATTATAGAAGTATATAACGTACGGCGATATGATTGTTTTCAGAACGATTAAGACCGCTTCGACGACTTTGGGTTTGGGTATAACTCCATTTTCATCACTGAAATGCAAACAAAGAAAAATCATTAAACATTTGTTACACCGTTATAAAAATGCTTGAAACTTATGGAATAATATTTTTAGCCACATTTTACATTATGAATAGTTAGACCGATTCTGAACTCTCCCATGTATAGCAGCTGGATTTTGCAATGTGATGAACATTTGCTTATAGTGCACGCACCCGATCTGACAATGAATACATCTTTGATCAGATCTGAAACTTTTCTTCGAAAGTTAAAATTAAAAGAAACAAATTGTTAGCAAATACTTTCTACTTCGTGTTTGATATCTTCTTCGGTAATTTTGTCTTGTACCTGATTTTGAAACTTCTTAATTATCAACTCGCAGAAAACACATTGTGAAGGATCAACGTTACTATTTTCTTATGATGAGAAGAGATTAAATTTGCACGTTCCACTCACAATTTTACCCTTGTTACGAACTAAAATAATCATTTTAAAATTTATGAGTAGTTTTTTTTATAAATAGAAACAAAAAACAAACAAAGGTTGACAGTTGTCACACACCAAAACTTCAAGTGTCAAAAAGCTACACCCTGTTTTCCGCTAGTGCCGGGTTAGCGCTGGGGTCGCTTATGTCTAGGTGGAGTCGCCGTGAATTTTCAACTAGCAGTCAATATATAGTAAGTCAATGCCGGTACCAAAAGTATGAGTGCGTCTTAGTACATAATTAGCATTGTAGGTACGTAATTCACATATTCAGAATCTATATGAGAAGGACGTATAGCAAAATTAATAAAATAGCTACAAATCAAACGAGAAATAAAACATTCAAATATAATCGTATATATGAACGTTCAACTTTGTTTTCCTCTTTGCTTCATCCTTATATATATGAGAAAAAAAATAAAACATGTGATGACAATAAAGAAACCATATTTGGTTTTCTATTTTATACTCTTTATTCTGCCATATTGAGGTAACCGTCGGAGCGGAGTTTTCTCCGCAACGCATCTTCGTCGGAAATTCAATTTCAGTTCAAAGAAGCTATCATCGGAAGAAATTTTAATGAAATACGACGACGCATTGCGATGGATATAAGCTTCAGGCAGAGATGTGCAACTTAACTGATATGTCGAAAATGCGATTAATCTTCGATTGTTTTTTATTAAATAAAAACTATTGTTTCCGATACAAACAATAAAAACCCAACCACGTTGTTCGTATAAGAAAGACCTTTTATTAATGACGATGAAAAGCAAATCAGGCAAATCAGCAAAGGGAAATATTTACATCGAAAATTAATAAGAGATGTCGGACTTGACATTTGCCAAGTTAAATATTAGGTGTTGTCAGGTATGTATTGTGATATGGGTTGTGGAATTCTGCATAAACGGAATGTATTAGACATCCTGCCCGGTCGGACCTTCAGGTTCGAAACTGCCTGAATCCACAAGTCGACATAACTTTTGTACTGCCCTAGTTCATAAGCCACCAGCTGTCTTCAAAGTGACACTTCGTATCAGGCCATCGCTGCCCGGGTAAACCTCCACGACTCGCCCAATCGCTAATGGGTAGGTGGTAGTTTCTCATTGCGAACAAGCACAATATCCCCTAGTTTCATGTTTTCGGAACGCCGCTGCCACTTACTTCGGATTTGTAGCGTTGACAAATACTCCTCACTCCACCTGTGCCAGAAAGTTTGATGTACATGTCGTAACCACTGCCAATGCATCATACGATTTACTGGAATCTCAGTGACATTCGGCTCGGGTACTGCAAGGAGTGGAGCGCCTATCAAGAAATCCCCAGGTGTCAGTGCAAACTTGTCCTCCGGATCGTCGTGTAATGGTGATATCGGACGAGAATTTAAGCAAGCCTCAATCCTTGTTGCGAGAGTGTGCAACTGATAATACCAAAAACCTGTCCACCCACCAAACGAACTAAATGATACTTAGCCGACTTCACGGCAGCCTCCCAAAGACCACTCTGATGTGGAGTGCCGGGCGTAATGAAATGCTAGTTGGTTCCAATACTTGCTAATGACTGTTTATTATGATCATTCTCCCAGGCTTCCATGTCTTCTTTCAGTAAACGATTGGCACGAACAAACGCTGTCCCGTTGTCACTGAATAAATCTCGGCAGGGTCCTCGACGGCTAATGAAACGTGTAAATGCGTCCAAAAACGAATTCTAAGAGAGATCATCCACGACCTCAATATGCACAGCCTTCGTTGCCATGAATATAAAAATGGACAAATAAGTTTTAACTTTTGTACGTGACCTATTTGCTCCAACACGTATGGTAAAGGGGCCACAATAATCCACGCCATATGATAAAAATGGACAAGAAACATTAATTCTTTGCATTGTTAAAGCAGCCATTTGTTGGGTATAAATGGTCCTTCTATGTCGACGGCAAATGACACACCTTTGAGTGAAACTCCTGACTGACTATCTTCCATTCAAGATCCAGAACCGGCTTCGAAGTGTCTGAGGCATTAGCTGAGCACCACCATGAAGAGTGTCAAGATGAGTTTTGTTGATTAGCAGCCAAACAAACGCACTAGACTTTGGCAAGATAAAAGAAAACTTTGCTCATATGAAAGTGCGGACCGACTGAAACGGCCGCCAAATCGACTAGTCGCTGCTAAATTGGATCCACTCCGAATTTAGCGAATATCTAACAAAAATGCACGTTGTTGTTCAAGACGAATAAGGACCCTCAATGCGTTATCCAACTCGAGCGCATTGAAAATTGTAGAACCACGATTATGTCGCCATTTGTTTGACCACCTCAGCATTACTGCCACAACGCCTTTGAGTCGCCGAAGGCTACTAAATCTTTCACCAAGTGGGATGACGGAACCGTCGTGCATTGTTGTGGTAAGTTCATTTACCTCTGTTACAATTGTAGTAAAGGAAGTTACCTTCTGCTCGTTCTGAATTACATCCAGCTCTTCTTGGAGTAGAACTTCCTCACATTCTAGATTAGATATTATTTTATAGTTAATTAATCTCGTCGGGCCATTCCACCAAAGTCGATGTTCCAATAGATCAGATGCAGTCATTCCACGACTAGCGCAATCGGATGGATTCTCTGCTGATCGAACGTGATTCCAGTGTCTCGATGGCGCTATAGTCTGAATAAAACGAACTCGATTGGCCACATACGTCTAGAGCGTTGTAGCATCCTTGCGTAACCAAAATAACACAATGCGAGAATCAGACCAGAGATTGAATGGAGCACTTCCAAGTCCCAATGACTCACGAACACTTTGGTGCATTACAGCTAGAAGGTGGGCTGCGCATAGTTCAAGGCGAGGAATTGTAGCACCCTTTAACGGAGCCACCTTTGTTCGAGCGGTCAGTAATGATATTTGCGAACCTCTGGCAGAGCTCCAAGTTTTAGTGTAAATCACAGTAGCATATGCCTTCGAGCTAGCATCGCAGTACCCATGTAACTCGGTCATCTCTCCATCTGCCATCCCTAGCCAACGTGGCACACGAACTCTATTGACGGCGTAAAGATTCTTTCGAAATTCGAGCCATGCATCTCGCAGTTCTCCGGAAAGGGCGGTATCCCAAGATATGCCAGCTGCCCATAGCCTTTGTATGAAAATCTTACCAAAGATCACAACTGGTTCAAGCAACCCTGTCGGGTCAAACAACTGAGCAACCTCGCTAACCACAATCCGTTTCGTAGGTGGAAAGTCAATAGTCAATTGGACCTTGAAAAATAATTAATCCTGAACTGGATCCCATCGCAAACCAAGCACTGCTGTGGGAGTATCGAGAATAAGCTCTGCATTAGAGGAATCGTAACCAGGAATTTTTGTTACCACTTCAGAGCTGTTAGAGTTCCACTTCCGTTGGCGGTAATGGTCCCCCAGTAATAATACCACTTTTTACTATAAGACCCGACACGTCAGCTCCCAGCAGTATTTAAATGCCACCTGGTCTACCAAAATGAATATCTGCTAGTTGAAGTCCAGCTAGGTGCTTCCATTGCATCACATTAACATGTACGCCTGGAGTATTCGATGTGATTGTCGGAATAATGAATGCGTTCACGGCTAGATTAAAGTCATTGTGCGAAGATCTAATTGTGAGCAAAGCGCTGCTATTAGGTCTCGTAATAGAAAACCCTCCGATTCCTTCTACTACTACGTTGTGTGGTTCCCTGCGAAGATGCAGGCAATTAGCAAGGCGTTCTGCCACAAAGGTTGTTTGCGATCCCGGATCATAAAGTATTCGAGCCAAGCGCTGCGTGCTAGTCAAATTTCCATTTACATATGCGAGCGCAGTTGCGAGTAAAATTGGTTTATTCGATGGCATTTGACATTAGAATCGGCTGTTGGTTGTGTCACAAGTGATGCCGCTGTCGCAACAGGCTGAGTAGGGTCTCGGTTCGAGGCATCAACATTTGGGGTAGCTAATGGTTGTGTTTTTGATTGCGGATACCGACAGAACAATGTGTGGTGCTTGTAGCTACACTGACGACACCCTTCTGCTGGACAATTCCGCGAACTATGCCCAGACTTAAGGCAATTGAAACATAAGCCAGATTTCTTTAGCAGTTCAAAGCGGTGCTCAGGGGTCATAGAGAGCAATGTCTGGCAACATCTAAATGTGGTCCTTGACAGGGGGGGCATTTAACTTGTCCACCTACCGCAACTACATGTGATTTGACTAATCGATGTGCACCTTGATGATGACGAGCAGTTGACGAGTCAGATCGGCCTGATAAACTTACCAGCCAAGCTATGCGCACGTTTCTCCAAAAAGGACAACAAGTCTTCAAGTTTCGGTATTTCATTTGATGAGCAACTCATACAGCATTCGCGTTGCGTGTTTGCTGGAAGCTTAGAAACTACTATAGGTGTCGCTAAAGCATCCCACTTGTCAACTGGAAGCTTCATAACTCGAAGCGCTCGAAGTGATTCTTGTACAGTGTCAACAATCCAAAGTAAGGCCCTTGCACTTTCAACTGATACTGGACTTAAATTAATGAAACGAGATACATGTTCCTCGGCCAACAATTTTGCGTTATCAAAACGCTCTTTCAAAGCGTTCCAAACCTCGTTATATCCACCTGAGTAAATTCTACCAACCAATGGTACCCTTTTCGCGTCCACTGTCTGGCGAAGTTTGCTTAGCTTGTAAGCTTCTGGATAGTCAGTAGCATGTACTAAGGTTTCAAACCCATCTTTGAAAGCTAACCAGTTGTGTAACGACCAATCAAATGAAGGCACCGCTAACGGATCTAAACGCAAATCGAAGTTTCGGCCAGATGCAGATAACAGCGCAGTCTGGGGCTTTACATTCAAATTTGTAATCCTTCGATCAAGAGCGACGCAAACTTGGTTGTACATCGTTTAACCTGGTCCCAAAGCCTCTTATGTGCTATGAGCTCCTCAGCCGTGGCTTGACCTACCAAGATTTGATGATTAGTAACGAAGCGATCGAAATGTGCTTGCACTGCCCTTAGTTCTTGCTTCAGTTGGGAAGCATCGCATATCGATAGGTCAGCATTGCTTAGACGATCAGCCATACGTCTAATGCCACTTCCAGCTGTAGTCCGTAGATTGAGCTCTACCATAGCCTAGCAAAACAACAAAGAAATCCAAATTAAAAACAAGCAGAAATCAATGAGGCCTAATTAAGTAAAATTAGTTTTAGTGTTATATGTATTTTACTCCTCACAGGAGGCACCAAATGTTTCCCATACAAAAAATAAAAACCCAACCACGTTGTTCGTATAAGAAAGACCTTTAATTAATGACGATGAAAAGCAAATCAGGCAAATCAGCAAACGGAAATAGCGACATCGAAAATTAATAAAAGATGTCGGGCTTGACATTTGCCGAGTTCATTTGCCAAGTTAAATATTAGGTGTTGTCAGGTATGTATTGTGATATAGGCTGTGGAATTCTGCATAAGCGGAATGTATTAGACAACTATAAACGTTTTAAAACCATGAAAAACTAGCAAAAGTGTAATTTATTGTTTATAGAAAGTATTTTTTTCAACTATAATGCGCTAGCGTTTTTAACAAATGTAATTAGATGCACCGATTTTAAGATCAAAACTATCGAACAAAGCCCACTCCCTATTTCCAAACATATGTGTTTTGTTTAGCCCGTATGATACTTCTTTTTTTCTCATTTTTAATGCCTTAAATCACATGAAAGTGTCAGTTTTGTGTGAAAGAGAAAATATGTCTTTTTACCGAAACAGAAGCATTGTTTAATGTATGATGTATTCAAAACTAAAACACAGCCACAACTTCTCGTGTCCTTGTGTAATTTTAGATATTCAATAACTTAGATATAAATATGCTGTGAACTTGTTTTTTCGTTCTGCCTAAAAATAAAAAGTCCACAAGTTAACGTACATAATTACTTACATTTTAATTAAAAATTTCTTTAAAAAGTAAACACTTTCCGCAACGGGAACTTGTCGGAGGACTTCGGAGAATATTTTTTTTGTCAAAAAATAACACCATTAAAAGTACTTCATCGCATACAAATGGCGTGCGTTGAATTTCGGTGGACAGAATTTCCGATCAGCCGATCGGAGAATTACCTCGAAGCAAAATGT
Organism: Philhelius pedissequus; assembly: GCA_910595825.1. Classification (NCBI taxonomy): domain Eukaryota; kingdom Metazoa; phylum Arthropoda; class Insecta; order Diptera; family Syrphidae; genus Philhelius; species Philhelius pedissequus. The sequence continues at coordinate 19,746,558 of OU343164.1, read as the reverse complement.
CTCCAATTCGTAGAAAATCGAATTCCGAAGAATTCCGCTCCGACGACGGTTACCACGATAGGACAGATTATATTCGAAAACGAAATTAAGAAAGCTCATGTCTTCTTTCCCCCGTTCCTTCTTCTGCCAACGTATACAAACTAATTTCTGCAAACAGCGATACTAGGGACCCCTTAGGCATATTACAAGAAATTTTTCTGTTCCATGATAGTACTATAGAATAAATGTATATACAATGGTATTATGAATGGTTGAATTATTAATGGATAATTCAAGGAATAGTTAGTTAGTTTTACATAGGAGGGTAATATATGTGCCTACCTAAATAGGTAGGTATCTAAATGTGTACATATTTAATGAAAGTGAAGGATGTTGGTGGGTAGGTAACTATATGCATATAAGCTTATAATATGATGCGTGCAATATACATAATATCCATGTGATTTTTAAGAATTATATAAATCTATGACCGGCTACATAGTAGGTACATATGAAGGTATTCATTGATGTATGCAAAAATAATATATTTATAATTTGACTGAAAAAAAGATGCCATTTGAATTCTTAAACAATTATGAATATATCAAAAATTAAATGCACGATTGGATCGTACGAACTTGCTCTTGTAGCTAACAACCTTAATGCAGCTAAGCGTTGATGCTGTTTAGGAGGTAGGTAGTCTAGATATCCTATGCAGGCTTAAGGCCGATGTAAGTACCTTGATTCTTAGTTTAATGAATTGTCGAATGGATGATTCAAGGAATAGGAACTGACAGGCAAATCACAGCATAAAACACTTAAGACCGAACCAGTCGACGACTGCACCTTCACAGAAAAAAAAATCTGCGACTAAAATAATTTAAAATGATTTAAATATGTTTTTGTTACGTGTTTTTTTTTTTCTTTTCAAGAATAAAAAATAGTTTTCGATTTTGTTATTACACAGACTGGCCATATAAGTTTATAAACGCACTTATATTGGGACATTTATCCACCACAAAACTAGGAAGATATTCTGATACCCAAGCTTCATTTCATTAAAAACATACTCTTATCGGGGCAAATGAAAGGTTTGTTACTGAAAAAAATAAACAAATTAACACAAACATAATACAAGCATTTTATTAAATTTACCAGTCTTAAGCCATTCCAAAATCCATCCAGTTTGGACTAATCAATGATTTTGTTTCGATAACTTGATTTAATAATTTTAATTCAGAGTTGATACCTTCCTCATCAATATGCTTTAAAATATAATGCAAGTTCTGGTTCTGCCGAATTTTCAGAAGACATTTTTCGTATGCGTTGGTTTCGGGAAATGTTTGCTGCTTGATTTGCTTCATTTACCCCTATTACACGCCAGTATCGAAACACCTTACCGGCAAAGCAATCCGATTCTGTATGGAAATTTACACACCATGTATGCCGGTGTGGGGCTGTCAAAAATCAATTGTCAAAAATTAAAAAAAAATTGTTGAAGTGAAAATGGACGATGATTTAAAATTGTTTCTGTCCTACAACTCATTGTATACTATTTTGAACAGATTTTCACGTTATGATCTTTAATCATTTCCATCAAAATAGTTACTTCTGGTTGAAACCAGATACTTTTATCGTTTTCAGCCATCATGCATTCACTCTCTCAGTTCAAAACAATCGGCAACAGGCAAAATACAAAAACAAAACATCAAACCGCATCGGTAAAACATTCCGATCCTTTTTACATGCCACGTCGGCGCACTATACCGGAACAATATTTATCGAAATACTGTGTCGGTATATCTCCTTTTCACACAACCATAAAACCTTATCGACACTATGTATCGGTACAGTTTTCGCGGCGTGTGAAAAGGGTAATTGTCAGTAGAGTTATCGTCAGTGGAGCCCTGAGTAGTATTTTTTATTAATTTGCAATAGATTATCCTGTGATTTACTTTTATGAGACATGATAGACTTTTCTGCAGGTGTAGATTTTAAATCATCTAAGCTATCAACCGTTTTTTTACGGGTTCTTCGAACACTAGCGCTGTTACTTGCTTTCATCGTTACTTGCTGTGCCGAGTTATCTCATTGCAAGATTATTTGATTTTGATTGAATCTTCATCTGTAGTCTTCTGCCATTTTCTTAAAGATCTTGCAGTTCTGGATTTTTCACTTTGCAGTTTTGTTTCCGAGAAATCTGCAGTCACGTGCTCATATGATCTTTGAGTTTGTGTTACTTCATTATTTGGTAAATTACCTCCCTCGATATTTGCAAGTGTCATTTCTGCATTTGTAAACATCTGTTTCGACTAAAAGATTAGATCTCAATGTAGCAATTGCTTCAGAAGTGTGTACTAGCCATTCCGAATGTTCTGGTTGTCCTTCAAAATTTTCAAAAGCCAGTGCTAATTCTCGTTCAGCCTTAGCTGCCTGCAGATCCAATTTCAATTCTGGAACGAGCGCGCTACCCAGCGTTCTTCGATGGTCTTTCGTGGTCACTTTCTTCGGTTGTAGCGCCTTTACTGAACGCTGCTCTGAAAATTCTGTTTTTTTTTAAAAATGTTCAAAGGCCAGTTCCAATTCTCGTTCAGCTTTGGCTGCTTGCAAGTCCTGTTTGACTTGGGGAATCAGTGCGCTACCGAGGGTTCTTCTATGATCTTTGTAAGTCACTTTCTTGGATTCTGGTGTCTTAACTGAACGCTGCTGTAAGAGTTCTGGTTGATCGTTAAAATTTTCAAGTCCCAATTCAAATGTTAGTATTAAGTTTGGCAAACAGAGGGTACATTTAACCCTGGAAAGATAATCGTATTTTGCAATACATTTAAGATAAGTATGCGTCAAATTGACGCATAAACTTCTAATAGCTTTATTTTTTAAGCTATTATGATTTGAAAAAGTTTAATGGGTGTTAAATGGGTCTTGTGATTAAAGGAATTTAAGTATATACATTTTATGACAATACTGCTATTTATTCAATTAAATAAACTGTTATGCTTTAATTATGTGACGTTTTGGTCATAGTTACGATCATCAGGCCTTTATTTCACAAAAATAAATAAATACAATATATAAAAACAATTAATTAACACTACTTTCCACTATTTTCAAAGTGTCGTCAACAAAACTATTATAAAACACTTCTGTTGAGTTCACTCCAGACGTCAAATGGTTAATATCTTTGGGTACAAAGTTTGCTCTCCCGTTAATGAAAGGAGGTTGGCCTCTTTTTTTGTATAATCTACACGCGCTCAAGAGATTATACTACCCATAATATTCAACACAGCGCGGGCGTTAGGTAAGGTAGGGAAAGAAGGATAGGAAAGAAGTGTGGCGCGATGTTCTGAGACTGGAGGTGGTTTTTGTCTCAGATTTCACTAATGCCGGGAAATGTCCGTATCTTATTTATCTATGTCCCTTATAACTCGCATTATTTTTTTCATTCATTGTCATATTTATCGGTATACTAGTCTCAGTCAATCGCATGCTGTTAGTTTTATGAATAAACAGCATGTAATGAGTAAGCCAGCAACTCGTCTGACATTTATTTTAGAATTGGTTTTTAATGGAAAAATAAGAGGACATAGACTACCGCAAGGATCGAAGCTGTGACACAACTATGGCGCCACGTCCACCCCCAAAATGATTGCAAATGGAGAACCATCTAAGATCACAATATGTTCCATCATTTGATAAATATTTGAACAGAGTTTTTGTTGAGAGTAAGAATTTTCTAAAACGACATAAAGATGTGTACATTGTCCCTGCTGATAAGGGCAATGTCACAGTTGTAATGTACAAGACTGCCTACATCAGCAAAATGCAAGAACTAATGGGAGACAGAAACGTAAATAAAGAACGAAGAAACAATCCAACGTCTACACTGCAAACCAAGATTTTGTTAAGGATTTATTCTTACATAACCATATTTCAGAGTTCGAGAAATAACGTATGACAACATATACTTCAAGCGCCCCAAAAATCTACGGTCTTCCAAAACTCCATAAAGAAACCGTTGCTCTGGGGAACGTTCATGGTAAAAACTCTTCAAAAGGTTACATGTAATTCAAAAGAATTTATTGAAAGTCTCACATGCAACCAACCCATACATGTACATACGCACATACATACGTACGCACATACATGCACGGACACGCAGATACATGCACATATGCCCCCGCATACATACAAATTTTTATTTTTTTTTTGGTGCCACCCCGACTGTTCCCTATACCTAATTGCCCTAAATCTATGTAAGTCGGCCAAGACACACCATCTTCATCGACTTTAAATATTATGATGCTGTTCAAAGAGCCACCAGAACTGGTTCTCCTGTTTCGCACTATCCCTCCGGTCCCGATCGGACACAGTCCTACTGAACCGAAGGCGCTCTTCTCCACCTTGAGCGATGACGTCTCGACCAAACAGGAGTTGCCTATCCACAATTTTCCGGCTGACGTGGTAGATGAGCGGAACCGCCCCTCCATCCTGTATCAGCCCTCGACTGTCTAAATAGAGGAATGCATCGGAAGGAATGTAGCCACTTAGCCGCGCACTCTCAAAATATTCATTATTGGGGTAGTAAGCCCCAAAAATTAAGCTGTTGGTTGAGGACATCGCTCTTGCAGCGTGACCCCGAATCAGCTTAAACAAAAAATTATCTATTCTGTTTATGTTGGCTCCGTAGTATAAAACCTGGTTGGAATAATGTATTGTGTACTCCGACTCTGGTGTTCTGTGTAATCCAAGGCAACGTCTAAGACATTGCCTCTCAAACGCCCGAATCTTTTCCATTTGAGATGGGGCAATGTTGAACCACGCCGGGCATCCGAAGGCAATCATCGGCCTGATGAGGGCCATGTAACAAATCAACTTCACCCTGCTGTCAAGACGGCTGCTATAAAACAGTCGTTTTGTCAAGGCAAAGGCTCCCCTAGCCCTGGCCAAGGCAGCACCTATATGTCGTCGAAATATAGGTACTGATCCAACCAGATGCCAAGGTACTTTACTACACTTTTACTCGCCAATGGATGTCCATATGGCCCTACGATCACCAGCTTGTGCCAGTTCTTTCTCATATCCCTTGAGGCGCTATACAACGGAGTCCTAAACAAAATAGTTTCTGATTTCTGGAAGTTGATTTTCAACTTCCAATCATCACAATATCGCTGAATCTTGTCGAAGTCACTCTGCAAGAGACTTTTGATGACCTCAACTGTATTAGCTGTTCTGCATGCAATTAGATCGTCGGCGTACGCAATTGCCTGAGTTAGACTACCTATCAGATCACTGGTGTAAATGCTGAATAGAATCGGCGAGTTAACCGATCCCTGCTGAAGACCATTTTTAATATTAAAAATTGCGGAAGAAGTTACATTGCCACTCTTGACAACAAACTTTCTACCATTTAGCATATCATAAAGCATATACAATAGAGGTTTACTTATACCTAGTCTGGTTAGCTTTAGATAGAGACCTTCCAACCATACGGTGTCGAAGGCCTTCTCGAAATCAACCAGACAGGCATCCGTACACTGCTTTTTAGTTTTGTTCCATTGGATATCAGAAACTAGTTTAGACGCTGCATGAATTGTGTCATGTCCCGCCTTAAAACCGAACTGATTTGAACAGGGCTCTATTAATAACCTTTTCAAATACTTTGCTGATAATTTTCTATGATCAATTGGTTGATGTTTTTGATAGACGACTTCAGTGTCCTAACCTCCAGATGGTTAATCCATTTAAATCTGGATTAGGTTGTAGGTGAAAACGTAGTATAAGTCTTGTCAGTAGTCCACTTTTTTGTCTGTGTAGTGCGTCAATTGTCGCGTTACGGTACATGTCGGTTGCGTTACGTTCTTTGAATTTCGGTATTGTTCTGTTCATTGTTCGTTGAATTGTTTCGTCCATTTGTTCTAAGTATCTGTCGATTTCCGTATTTGTCAGATTCCTGTTATTTGGTGGGGATATACCATTTGAACGTAATTCACTCAATAAGGCATTGGAGAAGCGAGGCCAGCGCACCTTACTGTAATTGTAAGTATGCACAGGCACATACTCCTCCAACTCCATAAGCTGGTTCGGAAGTTGTATTACGGCGGCGAGTCCGCAGTGGTCGCTGTCGTACTCGATCGTTCGTAAACAATTTCTTGGCCATTGACATACAGCCTCAGTTATTGTGAGTCTTCCGTCTTTAAGCAATAGATCCAGATAGGCACCGCTTCTTGGAAACGATGGCCTGTCTGTGGCTAGAAGATCGATGCGATACTCAAGGTTGTATCGACCCATCCAATTAAATAGATGGTTACCTCGAGGATTTTGTATTTGATTTCCCCAATCTATGTGCTTGGCGTTTAAATCACCAGCCAATATGTAGTAATTCTCTTCCGAGCTCTATCTTAAGCATTCAAAAAGCTTTTCAAGCTCTGTTATAAACTGGGTGGGCTGAGGTGTTTCCGGTGCATAGGCAGCAATCACATACATTCGCCTCCCCTGTTGGAGATGAATACATATGATGCATGCCTCTAACGTCCGAAATTTTCGCACATCACTATTATATATTACCTTATAACTAATGCCTTTACTTATAAAGATTGCGACGCCTCCTCCTTGAGTGGAGTTGGGTCGGTCTCTTATTACGATATTGTATTTGTTGTTAGTCAATTTATGTGTCTGGTTAAGCTTAGATTCGCTAGCCATAAATACATCTGGCCTTATGTCTTTAAGCAATTGGAATAAATTCGCTCTACGTTCGGTCCTAATCAGTGAATTTACATTCACAGCTAGGATCTTAAAGGGCCTCTCCGGCAGCGCGCCCTTAACCTCTGAGTTGCGTTAAGCTCGGCAAAACAGAGTAGAGATAATCCACCCTAGTCGCCTGCTCCCTGATCTGGTTTTGGAGGCCAGTCAACTGGCCCTGGATGGCCAGCAGAATGCCCATAATATCCGCCTGTGCCGCCGGCGGCTTAGGCACGGGGGCCTGTTGGGCGACCTTTGGTGTAGGCTGTACCGTGCTTCCCCTTCCTGACGCCATTTGGGCGTAAGAAATTTGGGGGCTGACGGGCGTTGTTGTAGGAGGGCGCACTGTTGGACGCTTTTCTACCACTGTTTGCTTTGCTGCTTTATTGTTCTTTATAAGCTGAAACGTCGGGCATCTCCGATAATTAGCGGAGTGTCCGCCGCCTCGGCAGAGTACGCATTTAAGCTGGGTCCTATCTTCGACCCGTTCCTTTCCTAACTTGCATTCATCTGCATTGTGGTTCTCTCCACACTTAACGCAGCGTGACTGCATTTCGCAGTTTGCTGCGGCGTGGCCGAACCTTTGGCAGCGCATGCAATGAAGCATGTCGCCGCGCCTTTTCAATTTGTCCCAAGTTACAACCTGGTAGTTGAGGACGGAGATACTCCTCAAACTATCCAGTTTGCTGCTGGGTGAGAGTTGAACAAGGAAGAAGGGAAGACTCCGCTTCTCCCGCCTAGCTCTAACTATAGCGAACGTCTTGACCCCGATAAAGTCGAGATCGTCATTCGCTTTTTGGCGGAGTTCATTTAAGAGCACCTGTGGTTCCGTGCAGGAATCTATGCCCTTCAAAAGGATCGTTTGAAATTTTTCGGTTTTAGGGGTGAAACTAAAGAATTCAGTAGTAGTTTCTTTTAGCAACTCTTTAATTTTTTTGTGCTGTTCCAGTGTGAAGCAATGGATAGCATGCCTATCGTTATTTAATCTTTTTATAGTAAAATTTTGACCTATGGCCAACTTACACAGATTTATGGTATCTTGTAACTCCATTTTATAAGTATTTATGGCTAGCACCTTTTCTTTTTTCGTAATGGGCGGCTGTGGCTGCTGCTGCTGAGACTGACTTTTCTGCTGCTGTTGATTCTGCTGCTTTTGAATCTGCTGCTGCTGTTTTTGTTACGGTTGTTTCTGGGCTTGTGTCTGCTGCTGTTGATGTTGTTTTTGCCGTTGTTGTTTTGGCTGCTGCTGTGGCTGTTGTTTTTGTAATTGTTCGTTTTGCTGTTGTTGTTCTTGTTCCTCGATTTCTTTTAGTTGTTTCGCTCGGCGCACTTCTTGCCTCTTGTTCCTCGCCCTCCTCAGATGACGCCTCTGATGTTGAGAGGTTCACGAAGGCAGTACTATCGCCCGTCGTGAAGTGCCCTTCTCCTTCCTCAGACATATATTCAATACCCTCTTCGGGTGAAGTGTCTAGCTGGGTTTGTCTTGCTGCCTCTGACGTCTCGTCTGGCAGCTTTGCTGAGGTGGCCGTGGATCTCCTCTTTACCAAATTTGGTGCGCACTTGATCCTCTTTCTGCGCTTCTGGTTAGCATCGGATGATGTTGCCATTGTTGTTATTGCTGTTGATGTTGGTGTTGTTGCTGCAGAATCACTGCTTGTAATTGGAACATCTTTCGATATTCCCTCAGCTGATGCCACGGTTGGCCTTATTGGCCCTAGGACACCTTTCGATGTCCCGGTGCTTGAACTCCTCCTCCTTTGCTCGTTTTCCCAACCAATAAAGTTTTCCACATCACGGTTGTGAAAAACAGCTTGCAAAGTTCTGATGCCCGGCTGGGAATCGAACTGGCGACCCTCGGATTCTTGGTCGGCCACTCTACCTTTGTGCTACTGCACCACTTAAGAAATCTTGATTTAATGTTATAATTAAACGCACACACGAAATTTAATTTGGAAAAAACTGGGAAGCCGAAAACGTGTTAACACCTCCACAGTACGAGATCGACTGGAGCCGTCGACTGTCTAAAAAGAGGAATGCCTCGGGAGGGATGAAGCCACTTAACCGCGCACTCTCAAAATATTCATTATTGGGGTAGTAAGCCCCAAAAATTAAGCTGTTGGTTGAGGACATCGCTCTTGCAGTGTGACCCCGAATCAGCTTAAACAAAAAATTATCCATTCTGTTTATGTTGGCTCCGTTGTATAGAACCTGGTTGGAAGAATATCTTGTGTACTCCGACTCTAGTGTTTTGTGTAATCCAAGGCAACGTCTAAGACATTGCCTCTCAAACACCCGAATCTTTTCCATTTGAGATGGGGCTACGTTGAACCACACCGGGCATCCGTAGGCAATCATCGGCCTGATGAGGGCCATGTAACAAATCACCTTCACCCTGATGTCAAGACGGCTGCTATAAAACAGGCGTTTTGTAAAGGCAAATGCTCCCCTAGCCCTTGCCAAGGCAGCACCTATATGTCTGTCGAAATACAGGTACTGATCCAACCAGATGCCAAGGTACTTTACTACACTTTTACCCGCCAGTGGATGTCCATCTGGCCCTATGATCACCAGCTTGCGCCAGTTCTTTCTCGTATCCCTTGAAGCGCTAGACAACGGAGTCCTAAACAAAATAATTTCTGAATTCTGGAAGTTGAATTTCAACTTCCAGTCATCACAATATCGCTGAATCTAGTCGAAGTCACTCTGCAAAAGACTTTTAATGACCTCAACTGTATTAGCTGTTCTGTACGCAATTAAATCGTCGGCGTACGCAATTGCCTGAGTTAGACTACCTATCAGATCGCTGGTGTAAATGCTGAATAGAATCGGCGAGTTAGCCGCTCCCTGCTGAAGACCATTATTAATATTAAAAATTGCGGAAGAAGTTACATTGCCACTCTTGACAACAAACTTTTACCATTTAGCATGTCATAATGCATATACAATAGAGGTTTACTTATAACTAATCTGGTTAGCTTTATATAGAGACCTTCTAACCATACGGTTTCGAAGGCCTTCTCCAAATCAACCAGACAGGCACCCGTACACTGCGTTTTAGTTTTGTTCCATTGGATAATATGCATTATTCAGCGCGTTGTTACACAGTGTGGTATAAATGTCAACTGCTTCTTGAGGTAAATGTCGTAGTACAACGTTGGATATACCATCGACTCCCGCTGACTTCTTTTTCTTTAATGAATCGAAGATCAGCTGGAGCTCATTCTTCGAAATTAAAAGGGGACTGGGCCTATTTCGGTCGGCGATTATGGCGTTTGCAAATCTTCATCATTATAACCGGTAAAACCAAGGTTCTCAGATCGCCATTCGGTTATATCGTTCCGGAGCCATAAGTGATGAAGCAGAGCTCTGTTCTCCAGGTCATGATTCGGGCGAATGCTAGCATTCACCTTGTACACTTGCTGGAAAGCAGCCCCCACAACCTCCACTCTCTCCTTCGGATCTTCGATTATATGGAGGTCATCGTCCAATACGACATCCTCTGGTTCTATGCCTGCTGTCAGAAGTACGTCCCTGTTCTCTGTCGTCCTCTGGAGCTTAAGACACGGAAAATCGTTTTGATCCTTTCTTCTAAAAATCTTATTAATTTTTGGGAACATACTTGGATCGCTAGAGTTAACGGCACGAATTTTATTGTCCCAGAACAAATTAATAGCCAACCTATAATTTTCTTTGATCAATTCGTTGATGTTTTTGATGGACGACTTCAGTGTCCTAATCTCCAGATCTCGCGTATCAGTAAACCGTCTGTACAAGCGTTTTAGTCTTGTCAGTAGTCCACATTTTTGTCTGTGAAGTGCGTCAATTGTCGCGTTACGGTACATGTCAGTTGCGTTACGTTCTTTGTATTTAGGTATTGTTCTGTTCATTGTTCGTAGAATAGTTTCAATTTGTTCTAAGTATCTGTCGATTTCAGTATTTGTTAGGTTCCTGTCATTTGGTGGGGGTATACCATTTGAACGTAATTCACTCAATAAGGCATTGGAGAAGCGTGGCCAGCGCACCTTACTGTAATTGTAAGTATGCACAGGCACATACTCATCGAACTCCATAAGCTCGTTCGGAAGTTGTATAACGGTGGCGAATCCGCAGTGGTCACTGTCGTACTCGATCGTTCGTAAACAATTTCTTGGTCGTTGACCCACAGGTCAGTAATTGTTAGTCTTGCGTCTTTCAGCAATAGATCCAGATAGGCACCGCTTTTTGGAAACGATGGCCTCTCTGTGGCTAGAAGATCGAGGCGATACTCAAGGTGGTATCGACCCATCCAACTATCCAAATGGTTACCTCGAGGATTTAGTATTTGAGTTCCCCAATCTATGTGTTTGGCGTTTAAATCACCGGCTCATATGTAAAAGTTTTCTTCCGACCTCAATCTTAAGCATTCAAAAAGCTTTTCAAGTTCTGTTTTAAACTGTGTGGGCTGAGGTGTTTCCGGTGCATAGGCAGCTATCACATACATTCGCTTCCCCTATTGGAGATGAATGCATATGATGCATGCCTCTAACATCCGAAATTTTCGTACATCACTATTATATATTACCTTATGACTAATGCCTTTACGTATAAAGATTGCGACGCCTCCTCCTTGTGCTACTGCACCACTTGAGAAATGTTGATTTAACGTTACACTTGAACTCACACCCGAAATTTAATTTGCAAGAAACTGGGAAGCCGAAAACGTGTTAACGCCTCCACAGTACGAGATCGACTGTCTATTCTGTTCGTTATACAAGCTTAAATCAAACGAGGATTGCTTCCATATCATCAGGATCTATCGAATATTTAAACAGCACAGACGTATTTTCTATGGTAAAAGTACTTTGATCATGCAAAACACCCTACAAATTATAAATGATTGTGATTAGGAAATATTTTGAAAAGAAATTTATAAGTATAGGATGTTATTGTTAAAAAAAAATGCAAACGCTGACCAACCAACAACCACAATATGACCCAGTGTCAGAATTCAATATAATGAAATAAATTAATAGCAAGCTTTATACAAGGAACGGTTTGCTCTTTCTGTTAAAAGATTTGATCTTTTTGAATTTTGGGAGTATCATTGCAACAAAAAAAAAAACAAAAAGAGCAAATCTAGATCATATCTCAACACGAAAGATTTGATCTCTGAGGGTTGACAGATTTGATCTGAGTTCACACATACACGTAGTCTTTTCTGTCAAACGTCAAATGGAAAATATTTCGTTTTTAACTTGTGCCAGTCCGTGCTAAAATATTTAAACAAAAATAAACAAATAATGGACGAAGAATTTAATAAATTTAAATTTTAAAAATTTAGTGGACTTTTTGATTGCTTCGTCTTCGTCTTCTAAACGGTGATTTTTTAAGAGCTTGGTTTTTGAAAATTCAAAAAAACACAGAAACTTGTAAAAAGTGAATGAAATTTTTATTTGGATCGATTAATCAATTTCTGCCATTTGCTTTTTAAAAATAATTTCACTTAAATGTTGCCCGCGGCTACGCTTCAGGTGGTCCATTCTGAAGGTGTAATATGTTTTTAATATAAAAGAAAAAGACTTGTGTATTGTCGGAGAGATGATTTAATAATAATGAATTTTATTTGTTATAATGTGTTCATACTTAAAACTATGCTGACTCCATATTCACACATTTGTGGAGTCAGCAAAAGAATAATATCAAATGCGAAAAAAGAATAATATAAACACGATATGCAATGCACGTTGTTCATTGCATATCGTGGGAAGATTATGGTGTGCTGATGTGCACAATGTCGCTTCGCGACGTATCAAGTGACGAGTGGTATTCGTCACTTGACCCGTGCATACACTATGTGCACATAAACACACTACACCTCCCTTCTTTTAGGAAATAACGTAATTACATGGAGTTATTTAATTGTACATAAATTTTAATGATTAACAAATTAAAAATTAATATATTTTTATTTCATATATTTTAATTATTACATAATTTTTTTTTTGTCAGTAATATTTGATTTATTATTTATTTATTTTATTTTTCTTATTATTTTTTTTTTTTTGCTTACAGAAATTATCTTTTTTTTTTTTACATATATTGATAAAAAAAAACTCGAAAAATGTATGTTTAATAAAAATTTGAGTGAAGGAGAACAAATATTAAACATTATTAAAAAAAAACAAATTTGTTGTTTCTATTTCATTAAAATTCTTAAGTATTATATATTTTTAATCTATTCTTATGTACTTTCTGCTTTTTGTTTTTATTTGTTTTTATAATTATATTATTATTGTTTTTAATTTCTACGACCTCGAAGGGGCCTAAATAAACGTGATCCAACTTATGACCTGATTCGTTTCTTAGCATAACTTTATCTCCTAACTTTAAATCGAGACTAACTATTTTTTTATCGTAATAATCTTTATTTTTAGCTTTATTTACTTCTAATAGTATTTTAGCTCTCTTATATGCCGTTTCTAATCTAAATTTTACTTCCTTAGCATAGTCATCTACGTTATATATAGGATCTATCCTATCTATTGAGTTAAATTCTATTGGTAAGTTACTTTGCTTACCATAAACAAGTTCGTATGGACAATAATTATGTGCCATAGATGGTGTCGTGTTGAAACAGTAAACGAAGAATGGAAGCCAAACATCCCAATCTGTTTTGTCAACGGATATATAGGAACGAATATATTCGTTAAAAGTTCTATGGCTCCTTTCTACTGTTCCAACGGTTTGGTGGTGATGTGCTGTAGACGTTATATTGTCTACTTTTAAATATTTGCACAAGTCGTTTATAATAGAATTTTTGTATTCTGTTCCCATGTCCGTAATGAACGTCTTCATTGGACCGTACTTCAGAATAAAAGATTCAAATATTGCTTTTGCAATCGTTTTTGCGTTTTTATTTGCAACTGGAATGGCTACTAAATATTTTGTAAGGTCACAAATTAAAGTGACTGCATACTCGTTTCCATTCTCTGATCGAGGTAAAGGACCAATTGTATCAACTATTACCTTGTCAAAAGCATATGTGGGTGTATCTGTTTTTATCAGTGGTGTTTTCGTATGTTTAGTTGTTTTCGACGTCAGGCATTTGTGGCATCTTTTTATGTGTTCTTTAATATGACGAGTCATATTTTTCCAATAAAAGTGTCTTTTTATTTTTGCTAGCGTTTTAGTTATTCCTGTATGACCTCCTGTTATTGGATCGTCATGGTACGTAAACAGTATTGCTTCTTGATCTTTTTCATTTTTTATTTGGGTCACCGGCTTGAGTAGCGCTACTCGTAATGATTTTAATATTTTGTTGCCCATATTTTTGAAAGATTCAATTGAAATTAATTCAAATATCTTTTCGCACGGTGCCACTTTTAGTTTTTTGATTTTTAATATACCGGCTTCTTTTTCGAGCCTTTGGAAGAACTGACCTAAATCGAGAGTTCCATTGGTATATAAATCTCTAACTACAATTCTTGCTATAATTTTGTTCCCACGTTTAAATAAACATAAGGAATCTGTTATTCGCAAGGTCACTACTTTTCGTACTTCGTCATTAAAAATGACTTCAAATACTTTGGGCTTAGAAGCAATGTCAAGAGATTGCTTATGCAAATCTACTTGTTTTTCTCCTGCGCAGGATTTTTTTTGTTTACTTTGGTGCCTGGTAGTGACTTTCAGGACTTTAGCTTGTAAGTCTTTGAGCTCGGATATTGTTATCCTAGACAGGGCATCTGCCACGAAATTGTCTTTTCCCTTTAGGTATTCAACCGTGAAGTCATACTCTTCTAATTCTAGCCTCATGCGTGTTAACTTTGAGCTGGGGTTTGTCATGGAGAATAAATACGTGAGTGGTCTGTGATCTGTTTTAACTATGAAGTGTTTGCCATATATATATGGTCGAAAATGTGTTATTGCCCAGTGAATGGCTGTGAGCTCTTGTTCTGTTGTGCTTTTATTGCTTTCACCTTTTGTGAATGAACGTGATGCATAAGCTATTGGGAGTTGAATTCCGTTATGGTTTTGGGTTAGAACCGCTCCACATGCTTGTTTACTTGCATCAGTTATTATGCAAAATTCTTTTTTAAAATCTGGGTATTGTAATAGGGTTGGTTCAACTAATTTATTTTTCAAATATTGAAATGCTTTTTGGCAATCATCTGTCCACACAAAAGGAATATTCTTTTTACATAACCTCGTTATGTGCCGTGAATAGTCGGCGAAGTTTTTAATAAATCGTCTGTAATAGTTGCAGAATGCAACGAATCGTCTAGCGCTATCCACGTCGTGTGGGACTGGATAATTTTTGATGACGTCATATTTTTTGTCATCTGGCAATACTCCTTTATCTGTGCATTTATGACCCAGAAAAGTCACTTCATGCATAAAAAATGAACATTTTTGTGGATGCAATTTTAAATTGTATTTTCTACATATGTTAAAAACATTTGCTAGATTTTTAAGCATATGTTTTTCGGAACAGCCTATAACCATAAGGTCGTCCATGTAGAGAAATGCTTGTGAAGGTTCAAGTCCAGAGAATGCTATGGTCATCATTCTCTGGAATGAATTTGGCGCTATTTTTAAACCAAAAGGTAGTCGCGTAAAACGATATGAGCCATTGCTCGTTGAAAAAGACGTTAAATTTCTGGAACTTTCTTCTAGTTCGATTTGATGAAAACCTGACATTAAATCGAGGCATGAAAAATATTTTGCTCGACCCAATTGATCAAGGATGTCATCAATTCTTGGGAGTGGAAATTTATCAGATAAAAGTTTTTTATTCAATTGACGATAGTCGATTACTAATCGCCATTTTTTTTCTTCGGAACCCGGTAGGGCTTTCTTGGGGACTAGTAAAAGCGGGCTATTATATTCAGATACAGACGGTTCGATTATTTTGTCGTGTATCAATTTTTTAACTTGTTTTTGAATTTCTTCAACATGACTATGAGGACTTCGGTAGTTCTTTATATATACTGGTTCGCTATCTTTCAATCTCAAGTTTTGCTTATAAAAATTATTTGTGGTTATGGATTCGGTTTCCAATCCAAATACATCACTATATTCGGTGCATACTTCTGTTAATTGTTTTTTGAATTGGGGCGGAAAATTTGTCTTTAGTTGATTTATGACTGATTCTGTTCTAATATTTCGATTAGTGTGGACCACATCATAGTTTGAGAGTGGTTCATATTTTAAGTTATTTAAACTGGCCAGTTGGTTAGTATCGGTTGTATTTAATAGACGAACTAATGCAAATTGTGATGTTGCTATTGCATTTGCAACATAAATGCCATGTTTTATTTCTTGGTTGGGAATAAAAATGAGGTCTTCTGTTGTTTTTATTTCAATTTTTCTTATTACTTGTGATCTTGCTGGTAGAAGTAGTGAATTATTACCACAACTATATGTTATTGGAACATAAATCGGAAAATTTAAATTATTGGGTCTGATTATAAACCAATCTTCAGTTGGTTTGAAGTCTAATTTGCAGTTAAATTGTTTTATAAAATCCATACCTATGATTCCATCACATGGTATTGTAAAATTTGAATTTACTATATGGAAATTGTGTGGGATGATGTATTTATCTGTTTGAAGCTCTATTGGGGCTAGACCTTGGGATTTTACTATTCCCTGGCCTATTCCTTGGATACTTATAATCTTGTCATTTTGGACGTCTTGGTAAAAATCAGAATCTTCTTTTAGAAGTGAAATATCTGCACCTGTGTCTATTAGGAATGTGAGTTTATGTTTAGTAAATACATTTATAAATGACACGAAAATATTGAGATTAAAATTGATAGCATGGACCTTTGTATTTATAAATTGTTTCCTAAAGGGTCTTGGCAGTTTTCCGAGTTACTTTGAGTAATTCGAACATTATTGTGTTCGTTATTATTATTATGGCCACGGTACGAGTTACCACGGCCTCTAAAGTTGCCTCTAGATCGGCCATTTCCCCTGTAATTGTTTTGGTTATTGCGGTAGCGATTATTGTGATGATTACCTCTTCCGTGGTAATTTCCACGATAGCCTCTATTATTGGTTTGCTTGTAAAACAAAACAGTATTAGAATGTCCGGTTGCATCTGTGCAACTATTAACGAATTTGGACATGGCCTCATTCATATCGCTGAATGTGCCAGCCTGCATTATAAGTTTTACCTTATCAATAGAACAATTTTGTGTCATAGCCTTGACAGCGAGCGTTGTGCTGTATTTAGCAGCTAAATCAGAAGCTAAACCATCGTTGATATAGGCTCCTTCTAAACACTTCGTCAATTTTTCTATTTCTTGGACATATTGATTTGCTGTCTTATTTTTTTGTTGTAGATTTAGTAATTTCGCAGAAATTACATCTACTGAATCTCCTTTTACTTTTGCATTTAGTTTTTCAACTATCTCAACTATCGTTTGTTCATTACTTATTAGATTTCTAGCATGTCCCTTTAGTTTGGTCTTTATGAGACTAATTGCTGATACTTCGTGTGCTCCTTTTAGGGAATCAATAAGGAGAAGGGCATCTTTGAAGCTTTGTAAATTTTCTGCCTTTCCATCAAACTCAGGTAAGAGTGATGAGGCAAGTTTAAGAAATTCTACTAAAGTTTGGGCCATTTTTTTCTTGATTTTTATAATTGGTTGTGGGAATTCATCCAGTGTTTCAATTTCACTGTCAGATTCTGTATTTACTACTGGTTTTGATTCGTCTAAACTTTCTATTTGATTTTCATTAAACTCAGCGTGAAGCTCTAATTCATCTGGGACATGTATTTCAATTTCCCATTTAATGCTAATATTTTTTTAACTTAGTGTTAAGTGTTTTTAAAAGCTTCCTACAATCTTTTTCATGATCAGCTGTCAATTCGTTTTTGTATGCGTTGAAAACATTGACAATACTATTGTAATGGGATATTAGTGTTTTAATATGGTTTTTTAATGTATCTACTCTTATTGTTGTATTTTTGTTAATACATTTGTAAGATTTTTGGAAATTGTCTTTAAAACCGTTTATTTTTATTGCTAATATTTTCCATTCCATTTTAAATTTTATCTAAGTCGTTTGCTCGGCTTATGTAGCGTTTTTTAAGTGTACGCTTATACAACAGATAAAATTTAAGAATTAAGTTTACTGCCGTGAGGACAACCAATAAAGAAATGAGCATAGTTTGTGTTTCTAAGTGTGGGGTTGTATCCATCACGTCAACAACATTTAACACATTTGCTGTGCTATCCTTTACTTTGGAGGTTTTACCTCCCATTTTAAATTAATGCTTAAACCTCAATGACTTTAAACAGAAGAAGCAATACCGAGCAAAGATTCCATATAATCTTTGTTACAATTATTCTAGACTTGCAAAGAGTATTTGAGACGATTGACTATATTTTGTTTAAAAAAAAAAACAGAACGGCAGAAGAATGCATCAAATTTCTTTTAGAAGTAATTAAATATTGGATTTTCGATGTTTTGTACAATAAACAGATTAGTTCAATATATTTACAATAAACAGATTAGTTCAAAAGATTTAAGCTTCATATATAACAATTAACACACATTTTTTTTCACGATGAATTATAAAAATATATTACCATTGCTGGGCTGGATTGATTTGATCATCATCATTTGATTGCTGGGCAGCTATGATTTGAAGATTATTGTTGTTTCGTTTTCTGAGTTTAGCTGAGGTCGGAGGTCCACACAGATGGCGATAGTGGTCTGTCAACTTCCGAATGATCACTTTCTAATGAATGTATATCACGAGTTATTTTGTCGTAAAAGGAAGTTTTGTTCGTTCCCAATTAAAAATGATGAAGAAATACGAGGTGTTGGTTAGTGGTAGATGAAAGGCAAACATGTTCGTATCACTTTTACGCTTTCCGAGCACATCATATCATTATTTACTTTTCAACTGATTTTAGGAGGCAAACATGTTCGTCGTGGTGGTGGATGAAAGGGTATTTTCTATCCAAAGATGGTTCCTCTTTTTATTTGTAATCAAAATGCGCACTTCACAAATAATTGGACAAGCGATTTGCCGGCTTGATATTTTTAAAACGCACAATGTTCCGATGTGTTTTGTTTTTTTTTTTTTTTTTTTTTTTTAATAATTTAAAATAAAGACATTTTTGGATTGAATTAAGTTAATAAAACAACAACAACAGAAAAAAAAAACTTATTTTTAATATGGACAGAATCACTGTCACGGTCGCCATGTAATATGTTTTTAATATAAAAGAAAAAGACTTGTGTATTGTCGGAGAGATGATTTAATAATAATGAATTTTATTTGTTATAATGTGTTGATACTTAAAACTATGCTGACTCCATATTCACACATTTGTGGAGTCAGCAAAAGAATAATATCAAATGCGAAAAAAGAATAATATAAACACGATATGCAATGCACGTTGTTCATTGCATATCGTGGGAAGATTATGGTGTGCTGATGTGCACAATGTCGCTTCGCGACGTATCAAGTGACGAGTGGTATTCGTCACTTGACCCGTGCATACACTATGTGCACATAAACACACTACAAAGGTCCAATTTTGGCAAACTTTTTCACACATTTCGGCCGGCATCTCACCAATGACGCGTTCAATGTTGGCTTCCAAGGCAGCAATCGTGTTTGGCTTGTCCCCATAGAAAATAGACTTAACATAGCCCCACAAAAAATAGTCTAACGGGCCCAAATCACATGATCTTGGTGGCCAATTGACTGCGCCAAAACGTGAGATCAACTGCTCACCAAATTCGCCTCTCAATTGATGCATGGTTTGGTGTGCAGTGTGGCATGTGGCACCGTCCTGTTGGAACCACATGTCGACCGAGTTCAATTCTTGCATTTTCGGCAAAAAAAAATCTGTTATCATCGAACGGTACCTTTCTCCATTGATCGTAACCCTGCGGCCTTCATCGTCCTTGAAGAAGTACGGCCCAATGATGCCGCCTGCCCATAAACCGCACCAAACAGTGCATTTTTCGGGATGCATTGGTAGCTGCTGAATTGCCTCTGGCATCTCTTCACTCCAAATACGGCAATTCTGCTTATTCACGTATCCATTTAGCCAAAAATGAGCCTCGTCGCTGAAACGGACGTAGCTTGCGAAACACATTTTTCACAGAGCACGAATTTTGATAATAAATTTCAATAATTTGCAAACGTTGTTCAGGCGTAAGTCTATTCATGATGAAATGGCAAACAATACTGTATCGAAATGTCAAATGTTCGTGGAATTTGTCATGTGTGATTTGTCAAAAATATAAACGTCAAAAACCAAGTAGCAAAAAAATCACCCTTTAGTTATCTGGTGACGATGTTTTTTTTTCAGAAATGTGTGTGTCAGTCATGTACCAATACAATTAAATCTGGAAACAAGTAAAAGATCAAATCTCGAATTTGAAATATCTTTGAAATTTGATTGAAACTAGCTTTAAGTCAAGTCAATTCACAAATGTTTGACGTTTTCTAACACTAATGTCGTTTTTATTTGGCAATCCGAAAGCCTTTCGGAATATTTTGTTCACTTGGCAAAAAATTACAGTTCTGATTCTGAAAAGAAGAGAATTTTGCTTCTGGATTTGAAATCAGAATTGAAAGCAGAAGCACTCATATATTCATATACTTGAACGTCAAACTCGACTGTTATCATTTTTTATATCATAATTGTACAACAAACATTATTTTTGATTTTGATTATTTTCACATACATTATTATTTTCACATTTAAGATTCAGAATCGTCAGAATCAAAAAAAAGTCTTCAGTTGGAATCCGGGATTGTCAAATAAAAACGCCATAATTGTAATTGTTTTGCTATGTATTTTAAAAGCATATAATGCGATTTTTTTAATTCAACCCTTTATATAGTTGAAAAAAGGCCAACAAACATGTACAAATTATCTTCATAATACATTTTAAGGTTTTTCTTTCTTGTTTTAAATAAACCATATTTCTTCATAAAATATAAATACATATAAAAAAATAATAAATATATATAAAAAAAATTCTTTATTTGAAGATCTTGAAAAAAACCAAAACTAATACCAAATTCTATTGTCACATTAAAGTTGGTTAAAATTCTACGCAATAACTCAACGATATCAATATTTACGAACTACTTAAGATAAGCTAGATATGAAGTCGAATATACAGCGCAGCATAACATAATGTAGGTATATATGTACATACATACAAATTTTTAAAGTTTTGTTCAAGCAAATATATAATTCAGAAAGAGAAAATAATTACAAAGCAACGGAATTTTATAATTTAAACATCGAGACAACTGGAAACAGTCTTTTTTACAGCATCACGGGCCCATGGAATGTACGACAATGAATACCAAGTCATAGCCAATGATTGTACAATAATGAGAATTAATGTAAGACCGGCTTTATGTAACTACATAAATAAAAATAAAAAAAAATAAAATAGAAGTCATAAATAAAAAAAAAACGGAAATATTTACCACACAAGCTGCTATAATGGTGAACACAAATGTTACTATAACTATGCATGTTGCTATAAATCTAGTTGGATCAAACATTTTTTTAATTTGTTTAAATGGTCCCATCAAAAAACAAGTACTAAAGTAAAACAAATTAATATAAGGGGAATGAATTAAAATAAAAAGAAAATTAGATAAAAAAAAATACCTTGCCATGGACATAATGTTGCCAAGGGTATAAAACATTGCAAAGAGTACAATTCCACGTGGTGGTATAAACATAGCTAAAGAGCCGAGAAATGAGAGCAGAATTCCAATTACGAAACAAATACAGAAGCCTTTAATGCGAGTCGACCAACTAAGCGTTGATACTTCATTAATCTAAAACAAAATAAAAAGCTGGTAAAAATAAATTTAAGAAAAAAACAATCATATAAACACTTTTCAAAGAGATGACAATCACTTTGCTACTCTCCAAAACTGTTAAGTTTTATAACTTTAAATGCATTTTATGTATTAATTTGTTAAAACTGCAACTACTTTATATTATTAGACCTGACATTAGTCTAAATATGTTATAAATAAATACAAAAATATATATAATTCACCCGTTTGTATTATTTACACCTTTAAAATTGATGACGTATTTCCCAAATAAATCGTGGACTCTGGGAATGGAGTTATTGAAAATAGTGGAGAGAGATGTAGTCGGATGAGGAGAATTATTTTTATTACATTATAATCAATAATGAAAGCTTTTATTGTGAGTTTCGCCCGAACAATATTCCACCCTGAAAATTTGACATTTCACATTTCCCTTATTGTGGATTTCACCAAAAAAAATCGTGCATTTGCATTTCACTTATTTATTTCGGGCGGAATTTAACAGCAATAGTCGTTTTTTTTTTTGTTTAGATCAGAGTCTGAGTTATCAAAAAAATTGTTTGTGTTCTTTTTTTTCCGAATGTGTGTTTCTATTATCGTTCTGAACATGCTCAGATGTGCGATCGATGTGCTCGGATATAATCGTCTAAATATTTGTAAAGAAGGTAAATGTGAAGGTGAAAATTATCAAATAAAATTAAAATGCGAGAGAAGTTGGTCACTTGTTGACTTTTTGTATCTGATGTGTATCTGTATACTAAATAAGGATTGTTTTGTGTTGTATTGCCTTTTATGATTAAGATAAAAATTTATTCTGGTTTGTGTTGTTCAATTGTATTTAAAAAAAATCAGTGTTCGTTCTGTTCGGAACAAATTCAGAGCATACTCTATGACCTCGAACTCTGTTGGGTACATTCCCAAAATTGGGAAAAAAGATACAACCCATCCAAAGTCCTTCAGACCTATAAGCTTAACATCTTTTTTACTAAAGGACTTGGAAACAATACCCGACAACTTCAGAAGATCTAAGTTTTAGTAAATAGGGCTCTGAATGTACGCCAACATACAAAAGTCCAGTCTCGTATGTATTTGCATTACCAGTCTCGTATGTATTTGTATTACTGGAGCAATGAGAACTTGCCCTAAAGCATCTATGGAGGTTATCCTTCATTTGTCTCCTCATCACGATGAGATTAATAGTGCTGCGAAGGGAGCCATAATTAGATTTGCAAGAGAAGGGACTGATGCTGGGAAATTCATAAACTTCAGGTTTAAAGAGTACATTCCAAAGTCAACGGAAACTACCCTAATTGACATTCTAAGAGACGGAATGAATGGAATAGGAGAGACTGTGATTAAAAATAAAATAAAAAAAAGAAGAGAAGACCCGAAGATCAAAAAATTGGAAGGAACTCCCCAAGTTAAGGCATGAAAAACTGTTGATTGGTGAATACAAACAAAAAAGGTTCAAGGATTGCATCAGTTTAGCTAGAAACAAACTTAGAATCATAACGGGCTTCCTCATTGCTCACTGATGTAAGGTAAGAAGACACCTAAGTATTCTTGGCAGTGCCACGTATAGATTCTGTCAGGAAGAGGACGAAACTCCAGAAGACATCCGAGGCAGATGCGGTGCACTAATGCACCACAGGAAAAAACACGTATGTTATTACCAGGTAGCGGAGGGAGATAGCCTCTATATACTAAAATATCTATGACAAATAAATCTGGAGGGAGAAGTTATTGAGAAACCTTAAACAGCTCTAGGCAGGCGGACACAATACATCTTTAGGTGGCAGTGCACAACACCCCAATATTTGTTTAGCATCTGTTAACAGGAAATGTCCAAATGAACTTTGGATAGTGCAATTAACTTTAAAAATTCCGGGCGAACAAAAATATTTCGGGTGGAACTTACAATAAGGCTGATTAATTTAAATTTTGGCTGACATTTCCTTTAGGGGAGCATGAATTTTAACACGCGGATACCTTTATTCGGTAGATTTATGCTTAAAAACAATAAATATAACAATTTTAAAGTGAGGGAACTTTTATTTCTATTTTTAATTAATTTTTAAAGTTTTCATTTTTCATACAAAATGTATGCAAATGATGACTACCGACAACTTTTTTTTTGTGTGGACAGTTGTTTACCAATCCACAGATGACTGTATGCAACTTCGGTATGGTAAGTGTTGTGGTATGTGCATTTATCTTGGGATAATATAAATTGAAACACCTCAGCCCACCCAGTTTATAACAGAGCTTGAAAAGCTTTTACAATGCTTAAGACTGAGCTCGGCAGAAAACTTTTACATATTGGCTGGTGATTTAAGCGCCAAACACACAGATTGGGGAAATCAAATACAAAATCCTCGAGATAATCATCTGTTTAATTGGATGGGTCGATACAACCTTGAGTAACGCCTTATTGAGCGATTTACGGTCAAATGGTATATCCCCACCAAATGACAGGAACCTAACAAATACTGAAATCGACAGATACTTAGAACAAATTGACGAAACAATTCTACGAACAATGAACAGAACAATACCGAAATACAAAGAACGTAACGCAACTGACATGTACCGTAACGCGACAATTGACGCACTTCACAGACAAAAAAGTGTTCTACTGACAAGACTAAAACGCTTGTACAGACGGTTTATTGATACACGAGATCTGGAGATTAGGACACTGAAGTCGTCCATCAAAAACATCAACCAATTGATCAAAGAATATTATAGGTTGTCTATTAATTTGTTCTGGGACAATAAAATTCGTGCCGTTAACTCTAGCGACCCAAGTATGTTCCCAAAAATTAATAAGATTTTTAGAAGAAAGGATCAAAACGATCTTCCGTGTCTTAAGCTCCAGAGGACGACAGAGAACAGAGACGTACTTCTGACAGTAGGCATAGACCCAGAGGATGCCGTATTGGACGATGACCTCTATATAATCGAAGATCCGCAGGAGAGAGTTGAGGCTGTAGGGGCTGCTTTCCAGCAAGTGTACAAGGTGAATGCTAGCATTCCCCCGAAGCATGACCTGGAGAACTGAGCTCTGCTTCAGCACTTATGGCTCCGGAACGATATAACCGAATGGCGATCTGAGAACCTTGGTTTTACCGGGTTAAATGATGAAGATTTGGCAAACGCAATAATCGCGGACCGAAATGGGCCCAGTCCCCTGTTAATTTCGAAGAATGAGCTCCAGCTCATCTTCAATTCATTAAAGAAAAAGAAGTCAGCAGGAGTCGATGGTATATCCAACGTTGTACTACGACATTTGCCTCAAGAAGCAGTTGACATTTATACCACACTGTTTAACAACGCGCTGAATAATGCATATTATCCAGTGCGGTGGAATACAGCTGTGGTGCACCCTCTCCCAAAAAAGGGAAAGGACAACTCTAATCCGCCGAATCTCCGGTCGATAAGTCTTCTTCCAAGTATCAGCAAAGTATTTGAAAAGGTTATTAATAGAGCCCTGTTTAAGTGGACGGAGGACAAAAATATCATCCCGGATAATCGGTTCGGTTTTAAGGCGGGACATGACACAATTCATGCCGCGTCTAAACTAGTTTCTGATATCCAATGGAACAAAACTAAAAAGCAGTGTACGGGTGCCTGTCTGGTTGATTTGGAGAAGGCCTTCGAAACCGTATGGTTAGAAGGTCTCTATCTAAAGCTAACCAGACTAGGTATAAGTAAACCTCTATTGTATATGCTTTATGACATGCTAAATGGTAGAAAGTTTGTTGTCAAGAGTGGCAATGTAACTTCTACTGCAATTTTTAATATTAATAATGGTCTTCAGCAGGGAGCGGTTAACTCGCCGATTCTATTCAACATTTACACCAGCGATCTGATAGGTAGCCTAACTCAGGCAATTGCGTACGCCGACGATCTAATTGCGTACAGAACAGCTAATACAGTTGAGGTCATCAAAATTCTTTTGCAGTGACTTCGACAAGAAACTTTTTGTTTAGGACTCCGTTGTCTATCTCCTCAAGGGATACGACAAAGAACTGGCGCAAGCTGGTGATCGTAGGGCCACATGGACATCCACTGGCGAGTAAAAGTGTAGTAAAGTACCTTGGCATCTGGTTGGATCAGTACCTGTATTTCGACAGACAAATAGGTGCTGCCTTGGCCAGGGCTAGGGGAGCCTTTGCCTTGACAAAACGACTGTTTTATAGCAGCCGTCTTGACAGCAGGGTGAAGGTGATTTGTTACATGGCCCTCATCAGGCCGATGATTGCTTACGGATGCCCGGTGTGGTTCAACGTTGCCCATCTCAAATGGAAAAGATTCGGGTGTTTGAGAGGCAATGTCTTAGACGCTGCCTTGGATTACACAGAACACCAGAGTCGGAGTACACACGATATTATTCCATCCAGGTTTTATACAACGGAGCCAACATAAACAGAATAGATATTTTTTTGTTTAAGCTGATTCGGGGTCACACTGCAAGAGCGATGTCCTCAACCAACAGCTTAATTTTTGGGGCTTACTACCCCAATAATGAATATTTTGAGAGTGCGCGGTTAAGAGGCTACATCCCTCCCTAGGCATTCCTCTTTTTAGACAGTCGAGGCCTGATTCAGGATGGAATGGCGGTTCCACTCATCTACCACGTCAGCCGGAAAACTGTAGATAGGCGACTCCTGTATGGTCGAGACGTCATCGCTAAAGGTGGAGAAAACCGCCTTCGGTTCAGTAGGACTGTTTCCGATCGGGACCGAAGGGATAGGGCGAAACAAGAGAACCAGTTCTGGTGGCTCTCTGAACAGCATTATGATACATAAAGTCGATTAGGATGGCATGCCTTGGCCGACTTACGTAGATTTAGTTAAATTAGGTATAAGGAACAGTCGGGGTTGCACAAAAAAAATTAAAAAATATGTATGTTTGCGGGGGCATTTGTACATGCAGCTGCGTGCCTGTGTATGTATGTACATACGAATATGTATGTACGTATGTACATGGCTGTGTGGGTTGCATGGCTCTGTGTGTTTGCATGCGTATACAAAATATACAAAAAAAAAACATAAAAACAACCTAAAAAATCTGCTGTGGCTGTTCTAGTTTTTAAGGAGATGTAAGCAGTTTTAAGTATTTCTAGTTAGTATAAGTTAGTTGTATCTAGATTTAATTATTATTAGTTTAGATTTAGATAGTCTATAAGTAAAAATTAAAAAAATGTTACATTTACTAAGTTTTTTGTTAAAAAAGTTTTCATGGTCATAAAAATAAAATAATTAGAAATAATTAAAATAGTTTTTAGGTCGAAAGACATTAGTATTAAGAGATATAGTTTAGTTTAGAGCGCCCGTAAAGGTCCAGTAAATTAGTTGTAAGTTATTGATAATTAGGCTAGTTTTAAACTTTTTTGTCTAGCTTTAAGATAGTTATAAGTTAAGATTAAATAAAAATGAATAATAAAAAAATAAAAAAAAAATATAAATTGATTTCAAACTTGTACTATTGTGGTTTCGTTTCACGTCAAATCCTAAAAAAACTTTGTATACACCCAAACTTGACCCCACCCAACCTTGACCCTGCCCAACCTTGACCACTGGCAGGGGGATTGCACCTTACCCACAGAGCTTTTTGTACACTGTGAACTTAATTACAGAAAAACTACACACAAGTAGGTTTTTATCTATGTACATACGTTTTGTTTAATGTTTTTTTTTTTAATTTGCAATTAGTTTTAACTGAGAGTAAATAGGTAGGTACATATGTATTTTAAAAGTGATGCACAACTACTTTTCGAAAAATATGATATTTTATTTAGTTAAATGTTTTCACGTAAGTTTTATTATTGAAAAAAACTACACGTGTACTTTTAATCAAAAAAATGTTTCAATTAAAATTTATTCAAAAAAAGTACCTAAGTACAAAGAAAACTTATCAGAACACTACCAGAGGGAAGTATTAACACGAACTGTCAAAACAGTTTTTCGTTGCCGCGATTTTTTATATTGTGTATTAATATTGCAAACTTTAAAAATATGTTAAAAATAGAAGAACTTATATTTTCATATTAAAACCGTTTTAATTATTATCTTTAATAATAAATCTACCGAATATAAGTATCCGTGTGTTGAAAAACCTTCTAATTTAAAGACAAATTGAACAAGTATTGTACTAAAAAGGTTAAAATTGAAAATTAGAACATTTTTTAATCATATTTAACAGTGTTTCCTCACCGTAATATTTTAAAGCTGTTCTACACAGACCCCTAGTTCACTGTAAAAAAAATCAAAGTTCTACGCGTGCTCCCCTAATGGAAAGTCGCCCCTAAATTTTTTGAATTTTTAATTTTATTTAGTCAATGGCCATTGAAAATTAGCAATATTTTACATTTCATGTACCTATTAATTACAAAAAATGTTCTTGGAATTTCAAATAATAAAAGATTTTGCATATACAAAAATTGGATTTTTAAATTGATTTAAATTGCTGATGTTTCTAATTTTTAATCTTTTCTCATAACGTAAAAGTGCATGAAGAATTTAAAACAATTTAGCTATAAGTTTACAGTTTTTTTTTATAGTTACTCTGAAAATAGCCTCACAAGCTTATTCTACTTTAAACTGTTATTATTTGTTTGGGTTCAGTGGATGTTGTAAGTTCGTTTCACCAACACAAGACCCTTAAAAATTTAGCGACACCTACACATGACGATAGTTGCAGTAACTAGGACCTGTTTCCGGACCGACTGAGACATTGTGAAAATTATTTTTATACCAATTTCATGAAGAAAATATACACTTGCACTTTTTTTAATAATAATAATAACCCGTGTTTCTGTATTAAACTCACTGTGCATTCAATCAGTTAGTAAGAAAAGTAAATTAAGAAAGATCCTGTACATGTAACCAATATTTTTTTTTTTTTGTATCATTGATACAAAGTCTGAACAACTTCTCTCCTGAATAGTCAGTAAATTGAACTGGCATTGATAGGATAAGGGAAAATTAGGGGGAAGTTCCGTGTTAAATACGAATCAATCGAATTCTAAGCTTAAATATAAATTTTAATTTTTACTTGCTGAATTATACTGCTTTCTTCATCAGGAGTACGATCTTCACCGCTCAATACTATGCGCAGTTTGTCCATGTTTACTGTTAAGTGAACTTTTATTTTATCGCACAAGAAATATATTAACAGTTTATAAATACGAAATATTGGAAAATAAATTTGTTGTACAAAACGAAAACAAAATAAGATTTAGCAAAAAAGAAAACAACCGCATCTAGCAACAAATTAGTAATCTCTATAATTTGACAGCTCGCTTAGAGAAGAAATTAGTCAGCTATCCCCACTGATCTCTATAACATTATAAGAAAATACGTATTATAGAGATCATAAACTAATAGTATAAGTATCCGAAACTTCTGCTTTCGTTTGATATTGGTCAACAAGCTAAAACACACACACAGTAACTATTCCGTTCATCTTCCAATAGTCCAATTGATAAAACGTACCCAAGAATCTTTTCTGCTATCTACCTATAGACCCATAGGCAACACGGACCTAGTAATTTGTTTTTGTTTTGTTTTACTTTTTCCCATTCTATTCATGGATAGGGTTTCAAGGCAACAAATGAATTAATTTAATTCTTAATCGATTTTGGGAGCGAAACGTACGAAGGTTTCCGATCTTAGTTTGGCTTCTTTGTGATAGAGATCAGTGTGGCTATAGCACCTCACGGATTCAACGGAAAGCACACCATCAACAAAAGAGAAGAAGCAATTTCAACACTGTTATAAGTGCGCAGGTATCATGTCACTATAACTTGATAAAACTCCGAAATAACTTTAGATTTCAAATTGTGCGATATTTCAATTGCAGGTATTATTTATTTATACAAAATTATAAAACACAAAAATATTGGAGCGACTTTCGATTAAGGGAGCACGTGCAGAACTTTGATTTTTTTTTTCAGTGAGCTAGGGGTCTCATAGACCAATAGGTGTATTCACGATCTAATGTAACAAGCTTGTAAAGTTGTAAGATTTTATTTTTTTACAACGGACTGTGAACACACCTTTACTTATCTGTAGCAACACTGAAGCAAATGTCAAAATCTGTTTCAAATTTGTTCTGAAGAAGGCTTAGTTTGTGTTAAAAAAATCTTACAACATTAGGGGTATTCACGATCTGGTGTACCTAGTCTTGTAAAATTGTAAAATTTTATTTTTTTACAACAGACTGTGAACACACCTTTACTAATCTGTAGCTACACTGAAGCAAATGTCAAAATCTGTTTCACATTTGTTCTGAAGAAGGCTCAAGTTTGTGTTAAAAAAAATCTTACACCCTTGTATTTT
Organism: Philhelius pedissequus; assembly: GCA_910595825.1. Lineage (NCBI taxonomy): Eukaryota > Metazoa > Arthropoda > Insecta > Diptera > Syrphidae > Philhelius > Philhelius pedissequus. The sequence goes on along the minus strand of OU343164.1, from coordinate 19,716,672 downwards.
TCTGTTACAATAGTGTTCGGGCATTGTAAAAGTGTAAGATTTTGACATTCAGTATATTTTTTTGTTGTAGTGCAAAAAAATGCTACACTTTTACAATGATACAAGACCAGATACACCGGATCGTGAATACCCCTATTGTATATTTCTGTTACAAGGGTTCGGGTATTGTAAAAGTGTCAAAGTGTTAGACTTTGACATTCAGTATATTTTTGTTGTTGTAGTGCAAAAAAATGCTACACTGTTAGATATGATTAAAAATGTTTTAAATTTCAATGTTGGCCTTTTTAGTGAAGCACTTTTGTTCAATTTGTATATAGATTAGATCAAATTTCATCACACGGATACTTAACTTCGGTAGACTTATAATTAACGAATAATTAAAACGGTTTTAATATGAGAGTATTAGTTTTTCTATTTTTAACATATTTTTAAAGTTTGCAATATTAATACACGATATAAAAAATTCGTAGCAACGAAAAACTGTTGACAGTTTTTGTTACTACTTCCCTCTGGCAGTGTTCTGATAATTTTTTCTTGTACCTAGGTACTTTTTTGGGAAACATTTTCACGAAAACCATTTTTGGATTAAAATACAAGTGTAGTTTTTTCAATAATAACACATACGTGAAAACATTTAACTAAATCAAAATATCATATTTTTCGAAAAGTAGGCTTCTGAAGTATTTTTCATATGAATTATTTTTTCGCCGATTGTGAATGCGTCCTGTTGTTGTGGATATAAGCAGCACTGCATCGCCTGTCGCAACATCTGCATGTGAACATCAATTTCCAGAATCTTGACTCCAAGTGTACGAGTACTTCAATAAGTTGCCCCCAAGAGGGAAAAAATAATATCCCTTATTGTGAACTGTACAAAAAAGTCCCAAAAGGGAGCTTCATCTTTACAGTTACGTTCACGATCAGAAAGTTCTTGGTTCGCATCGGGGAAATATTCCTATCAGAGCGCGTCATTGGAATTTTACTGCGTAGTTAAACATTTACTTAGTGTCAAAGGACATATTATCCCATCTAAAATACTACAATTGGTGACCCCGACTTGATCTACGCAACTTCAATTCGAACGCCACAACCGACATGATCTACGTAGCTTCCATTTCAACTCCACAACCGACATGATCTACGCAGCTACATATTTCAACGCCACAACCGACGCGGTCTACACAGCTTCAATTTCAACGCTACAACAGGATGACATTAGATTTTCTCCACTTGGACACAAACGTAAACCACAAAACTTCTAGTTTGCAGCTACCGAGACACTTTGGTCAACAGCTCTAGCACAACAGCTACACGATCAAACTCCATTAATGACGGGGGCAACAAGGATAACAACAAGTTGTACCACAGCTTCAACACCTCCAACAGCCACACGTCTCTCAGCCTCCATCCCCCCATCCACACATCCACACGCACCGTGCGCCCCATGGCTCCACCTCCGTCCATCCTAAGCGGACATTAGATGCATCAAACTACCCATACGACAAGCACAACAACAAGTTATAACCCAGTTTCAATCACCTCCTCACCAGGCAACAAACAACAATATGTTGTAAGTAAGATTCAACGGCATGCTTACCAAAAAACAAGCACAACAACAAGTTGTAACACGGCTTCAATCAACTCCCCACAAGGCAACAAGCACAACAACAAGTTGCACCTCAGCTTCAACCGCCTGCTTACCAACCAACAAACACAACAACTAGTTGTACCACAGCTTCAAGCCACTCACCACAAACACCGAAGGCTTCGGCGGTCGTCTAAATATCACAGTTGGGTCCAGACATAGTCTGCCTCAAAAAGTAATGCAACATAGAAACAGACGCGCATTCACGCAACACCATGAGCATGCGACCATACAATGGGACCAAAATCAACAAGCTCATCATCAATCTCCATCAACAATAACAAGATCTACATGGACCCGCCAGAACAAACCCACTAACAGAAACGAATCGTAAGTTTCATCAACCAGCTCATGCAGAATCAGCAGATGAAACTCACTCAAGGGGGAGTAATGTAGGGACACTGCATCGTCAGTCGCAACATCTGCATGTGAACATCAATATCCAGAATCTTGACTCCAAGCGTACTTCAATAGGTTGAGTCCAATTGTACCTAAAAAGGAAACAAATAATATCCCTAATTGTGAACTGTACAAAAAAGTCCCAAAAGGAACTTCCCAACATTTGAATAATTCCCGTCTGGTTTTCAACGGATCGATTCTATCCAGTGTTGCCTAATCTCATGATTTATCATGATTTTTATGACTTTTCACTTTCATCTCATGAAATCATGAATTCATTGAAAATCTTATTAAATTCCAATAAATTTTTCCACTATTAAACATTTTTAAAATTTAGTAGCTGAAGAATTTTTCAGGAAATATATTAAGAGTGGAGAATGCTTGTTAATTCTAACATTAAAATAAATGACAAAGTAATAAACGACATCGAAGAATTCTGGCAATATGTTGGAAAAATTAAACTGGCCGACGCGTCGTCATTTCTATTATGATGCCAAATTTCAAAAATTTCACGATTTTTCATACTGTGCATATAATTGAAAATTAAATTAAAATGTATGAGTGCCGCAAATATTCAAAGCCAAATTTCACACAATTTGATAGATAGTGAATTAACAGTTATAAAAAAAATTTTTTCACAAAAGATACACGAGGATACATTTTTAAAACTTAACTTTAAAAAAAAGGTTAAAGTTAAGACTTCTCAAATTGTGTTTTCAAAATGACTTGCTTACATTTTAAGTTATGCATTAATTCTTACCTTGCAAGATGCTCAGGTCTCTAAGAAATAAATTTCCAAACTTTGATACTTATAACTTTTATCACTGAGACACACGCTTAATTGCAAGATCAAAGAAATACTCAGTGATTTGTTCGAATATAAACAAAGGCTTCACTTTCAGCGAGATACCTCTTTGTTAATACATGGATAATTAAAAATTTGAACGCCATATTAAAAACCGGTTTTCTATGAATCGTATTGCTAACTTTAATTATATATTTGAAGCAAAAAAAAATAATTAAGTTAAGCTAGATTTGTCATTTCCCACACTGTGCGACGATAGCTTGGCACATCCAAATCTGACCAAATTTGTTTTTGATATCTTTTCACTGCCCCATTCTTCAGCTAATATTGAACGAACTTTTTTAAAGGTTACGCTTCTCAAAACCAAAATTAGAAATCGACTTGATGTCGATTTAATCATAGCGCTTATTCATACAAATGACCTCCTCAAAAATCAGGACTGTTTTCATTATAAAGTTAATAATCCCTTGATTGCCAAATATTTTAGCAAAATTTACAATCAGTAAACTTTTTAATATTATTTTTCTATTTGTGTAATATATATAATGTTATATACGTAAATTATTTATTTTATTTTTGAAGCTTAATAAAAACGAAATAGAAACCCATTAGTAATTTTTTGTTTAATTAAAAATTGTTTAATTTCTGTTAATCATAAGCACAGACAAATTATTATAAAGAGCGGGAGATGTGCCTTCTTTGTACAATGCACCCAAGTTGAGCTGTCAAATCATTGACGATTTCGGACAAGTATGCGTAAAAAGCACCCAAAGTTAACAAATCGTCATTTGACCATAGAAGAGGAATAAGACGAATAGAGAAAAAGTCTTGAAGAAAAAGTAATCTCATGATTTTTTTTTGTAATCTCATGAAAAAAATCATGATATTTTTTTATTTAATCGGCAACACTGATTCTATCGTCTGGCGTCGAACAGATCACACGCATGAAGTTTCTTCTTTCTCATAAATACTTGTTAACTTCTATAAATACTTTTAAAATATTATTAAAATCAGTTAAAGTTCTTAATTAATCATTACTTATAAATAGTCTTCCATTTTATTGATTCATTTTACTCTCCTATCATCTTTACAGTGGCGTTCAGAAGCTTCTTGGTTGGCATCAATGAAATATATTATATTAATATAGTTGGTGTCAAAGGACATATTATCCTATTAAAAACACTACAGGATTGCGAATTTACATATGACAGTTCGCAGAAGTCTGTTGTTGGTCGCGTCCCAACTAACAATTTAGCTTGCAGTAGGTCCCATTTTGAGAAGTTTGCAGACTAATAGCTTGTATATAGCCATCTTATGCAAGCTAAAGCAAGAAAGCGTGTATATAGCCATCTTATACAAGCTAATAGCTTGTGTATAGCCATCTTATGCAAGCTCTAGCAACGTAGCTTGTATACAAGCTAAAGATGTGCATTTGTAGATAGCTTGCATATAGCCATCCTATACAAGCCATAGCTTGTATATAGCCATCTTATTCAAGCTATAGCACGTGCATTTGTAGGTGGCTTGTATATAGCCATTTTATAAAGGCTATAGCTTGAACGTAGCCATCTTATGCTAGCTAGAGCACGTGCACTTGTATGGTTTGTATGTTTTATATTGTTGTAAATTAATTTTTATTTCATAGAAATTCCACCATTAGCTTTGAGTAATTATTTTGTGTTAATGTTCAAATCGGTTTAACATCATTGTTAACAAAAAAAACTGTAAGCGAGCATAAAATCGAAAAATGTCGCTAAAAAATCGAAATCACTTGAAAATCAGAAATCGGATAATTTCCTTTAGCAAATTAACAGCCACAAAAGTTAAAAGTAGATAGCTTGTATATAGCCATCTTATACAAGCTATGGCTATATAGCCATCTCAGGCAAGCTAAAGAACGTGTATTTGCAGATAGCTCATATAAGGCCATCTTATACAAGCTATAGCTTGTATATAGCCATCTTTGGCAAGCTAAAGCACGTGTATATGCAGATAGCTTATATATAGCCGTTTTTTTATAATTTAATTATATGCCTGTAAGACCTAAGGTCTTTTAAATGCAACCTGAATTGCACGGCACCAGTTTGGCACAGTGGATTTGAGAACCAGTTATTGACTGTCTCATTTTTAACCCATGGGCGGCATCCAATTAAAATTGGAGGTTTAGAAAAGAATGCGTCTAGCGTGGGGGATCGAACCCACACGCCCTAGTTAGCAATCAAGCACTTTATGCACTGCGCCATTGCCACCCACTTATGCAAGCTATATAACACATCCAAACCATACAACGTGCATTTGTATGGTTTGCATATTGTAAATTAATTTTTATTTCGTGGCAATTCCACCATTAGTTTTGAATAAGTATTTGTATATCACATTTTTACTTGCATTATAATATAGGTACTATAAGGCAAGTTATGCTTCGTAAAAAAAATGTCTAACATACAAACATGACATTACGATCATAGAGAACACCAAAAAAGTGGGTCCCGCAATTCCGTCTGTCTGTCTTCGAGTCTGCAGCCTAAGCGGTTGGATGGATTCAATTCAAACTTGGTACATATTGTTTTTTCGGAACGATTTTTATAAAAAAAAATCAGTTCATTAATTTAGGGATCAAAAGTACCCTTCCTTTTGATATTTTTTTCTGGAAAAAAATTGTAATTTTTGGTACCTCTAGTAGAACCATTTTTTTGGTTTTCGATTTTTTGGGAAACGGTTTATTTGATTTTTGAAAAAAAATTTATGCCAAAGCTCCTAGAAAATTTAAACACTATTGTAAGCCTAAAATATAAACTAACGGTACCTCCCATACAAATATTAAAAAACCGTTAAGAAAAAAGTGTATTTCTCAAAAAAGGTTCCAAGAATTTTTATAAAAAAATGTATGTGTTCTTAAATAAGTACAGTCCAATTCTAAGTATAAACATATTTTTCGCGTACTTATTAACGGTACTCCCCATAGAACCACTTTACATATTTTCGACTTTCTCACTATTAAATGGCCCTAATAAAATTATTTTTGTATGCAAACGCGCTCTAAAAGTGCTAATAAAATGCACACTCAAATTTTCAAAAAAAAAAGTTTTTCGAATTAAAAAATTTTTTTTGAAAAATCGATTTTTCGAAAACCAGTCACTGAATTTTTTTTGAAATTTTAATTTTATATATATATTAATATAGTGTTCAAAATGGCGTCCGAAACAAAAAAAATATTTTTTTTAAAAAACCGCTCCAACGATTTTTAATTTTTCTTCGATATATTCTTATTTATCCAGGAATCCATATGGCATCTTTGTTTTCCTTCAAACTATAAGAACTAAGCAATCAAAAAAGATTTTATTATGAGTATCATCCATTTATTTCTACCTTATTATATTTCATTTTACGCTTTTTTGCGCAAGTCACTGAATATCTAAATACATATGTACTATTTAGGGCCTTCATACATTTATATATATATGTATCTGTAAAGATCACATAAATATTACGTAAATTGCACTCAAATTATAAAGTTATATGCATAAGCTACCACAAACCTACATCCTTCACTTTTATATTTTTTGTCTATATTTACATACCTAGGTTCCATCTATGTACATATGTAGGTTCTTCTTCTTATTACCTTCCTACCTAATTAAAATCCATAATCTAGATTTAAATATACATTTGTACTCTTGTAGTTAGGTACCTATGTAAATATTTTTTGAATCATCCATTCGGAAATTCATTATACTGAATCAAGGTAATCTTACATATATCGGACTTGAACCTGCATAGGATAACTAGAGTGCCTCTACCTACAGCCTCCATGGTTAGCTACATTAAAGTTGTTAGCTACAAGAGCAAGTTCGTACGATCCAGTCGTGCATTTTTGTTGTCTTTAAATTCGATTTGCGGTTAAATTAATCGTCGTAGCGACTTATAAATAGCATATACCTGATTTTGGAAGTGCCACCTTTCAATCGATGTATCGCACGATGCGAAAAACCAATTTGCAAAATTGACATATTTTTCTCTTTAAACTTGACTTGCGGTAAAACTAAGCATCATAGAGAGGTAAAAATAGCATATTCGTGATCTAGGAAATACACTCTTTGAATCGATGTATTGCATGACCTGATAAACCAAATTTAAACTTAAAACGCGATTTGCGGCCAAGCTAAGCATCCTAGAGCCATCAAACTGTACTCCTTTTTTCTCTTTAATTCGATTTCCGTCTAAAATAAGTGACGTTGCGACTTCAAAACTGAATATTCATGATGTTGGTAGTGCCACCTTCCAATCGATGTATCGCACGATACGAAAAACCAATTTGTTAAAATTGACATATTTTTCTCTCGATAGAAGTGCGTTCTTTTTTGCTGAACTATTTTTTGCAAAAAAAATTTAATATAATTTTGGAAAAATAATTTTAAGTGGTTATTTATTATCAAAAACTCTTGTCTGAAAGAAATATACATTCGAATATTATCAGAAAGTACTACCTAAATCTAACTAACCGAAGTATTCGACGTTCGAATCCTATTGATACTCATTATTTTATGACAATGGATTTAATGCAATATGATTATTAACATTTATACTTATAATATTTTTTTTCGAAATTGTAAATGCAATGAAAAAAAAATAAAGACTAATAAAAGCTGTAAAATAAAGAGCTATTGCGACTTAAACATTTTTATATTGACGTTGTACCTAAATTTAGTGAAAATTATTTGTAAAACTTTTTTACACACTGTGTGTGTACCATATTTAATTAAATACACATGACTATAAAATATACAGATTCATATAGATTTATTTCTTTTTTCGTGTATTTCTAATATTATTTTTTTATGAAATCCAAAGAATGGAATGTCACCAATGGCCACCGCACAATGGCATTCATTGAGCGAACGCAAAATAATTATTATAACGCGATGTATCAACACGCTAAAATTTAACATTCCACTCGTATATCATTAGGTGGCGTAGTGGAAGAGTGCTCGGGCGGTAATCGAAAGGATCTGAGTTCAAATACCGGAAAAATCATGTAAGTAAATCGAAATTCTTAAAATTAAATTAAACTCTATACATTTCAGGTAAGCACCAATAAACACAAAAAGCAGTTCACTAAGTCCCAAATGTCGAGAAAAATGCATATACTAATAAAATTCATAAAATAAATATATAAGCGACCATTGTTTAAAACTATTTTCAGTGGTTTGTGTCTTATACAAGTTAACTGTTTCCATATAGCCTGCAGATGCAGGCCTGTATAAGGCCTTATACGATTTTTTTTTCCAAATAGCCTGACGCTGCAGCCCTGTACAAGGCCTTATGCAAGCTAACTGTTTCCATATAGCCTGCAGCTGCAGGCCTGTATAAGGCCTTATACAAGCTTATTTTTCCATAGAACCTGCATATGAAGACTATATACAAGCTATTTGTTTCCACATGTCTTGTGACGGATGTTCATATGCAAGTAAATAGCTTGCAGAATGTGCGCCAAAATGACTTGCATAAGGCCTTTTGTGGTTAATATACAAGCTAGGAAATAGCTTGTAAATAGCCTACTTCAAGCTAAAATGTTAGCTTTGGCAGAAAATATTAAAATGTAATTTTTTGATATTTAAACAATTTGTTTGTAGTGTTTACTTTTTTAATTTTTAACTTCTTTGAAAAGCTAAAATAAAAATTAGTTGATATTTCCCCTTGAAATTGCTTAGAAAGGTTTATTCGCAGTTTGCAGCTCATATGAAATGCGCTTAAAAACCAATTGCGAATTCAGCCCTCATTATAAGTAGCGAATCGAACTTAAAATCTTTCGAATTCGCTAGATTCGTAATACGATAAGCGATTCGCTCCAAGTTAGCTCGCTTCAAATGTCAAAACCTTATTATTATCGAGGGATTACAAATAGCGACTCTTCGCTAATTTAATCCATGTAAGTGTGATATACTATCGAATCGAAATATTTAGTGATAACGTTAGCGAATTGTTGTGCCGGGAAACATTTACTATTTATTGTTGATAAAAGTTTCAAATGTACTTGTTTTAACCTGTAGCTAGTTACTTTTCGAAATGACCTAAAAAAAGAAAGAGGTATCTATGTGAAAATTGTTAAATGAATACAAAATAATAACTTATCATAAGGACCAATGCAAAGCAATTGCAAAACTAGTAGTTTGATGGTTTCGAATCCGGACGTATATGAAGGTATAGGTGTGTTTGGTTCTTCGAAGAAAAACCAAAAAGATTATTGGGAACAATTTCCTGTCGAATTAAACTCTCTTAAACCTCTGATTCGTGATGAAAAAGAGTTGTTAGTAAGAAAATGCATTGTTGTTTGCACCTAAGATTGTTTTTGTACATAGGTTTGGCTGGACTATAAGTTAAAGCTGAAACAAAAATTGCACTTAAAATAAATATTTGACTGCTACTGCTGGCCGGCCAAGCTGCTAAATTTCGATGTCGCCTGACACAGTTCACTGTGAAAGTCCCAAACCGAAATCATTACCGATACGGTTTTGCCAGCAACTACTCCCAAGAAACCTCAATGTGACAGCCAGTTTTATAAGAGTTGGAACTGCATAGAAGTTCTTAGCCTTAGCACATGCTTTATTTAGTTGGAGACATACTGTTGCAGATCGACAACGCTGCCTTACTTCTCTCCTTCTTCTATATTTTGACATTTATTTGTTTCTTTGCGCTCATCCGAGTTAATTTAAGTTGAGGCATTGGCCTCGTTCGGTGGGCCTCCGATAGGCTATCCAAGATATCTTTGTAGCGGATTTATTTTCGAACGATTCAGGTAGCTTTCTCGTTATGTCATTGTAATTGCATACACATCTGAAGTTTTGAATCAGCTGTTCCTCACATTTCCAAACGAATCTCAACAATCTCAGCGAATCCAATAATTTTTGGGTAGCTTGAGATTTGTGTTTGACAACATATGTTTAGTTCATCAGCTGTTTTTTCCTTACGCGTTACAACAACACCTAGCAATCCGGATAGGTTAGGTTGTGCCACCGAACGAGGCGATTTCCTCATTTGTCGTTCGCTAGCCAAGGAAGAAAGAAGGGAGTAAAACTGCGGTAAGATTATAAAATAATATTGAACTAAATGTACAAATTGCATCTTTATATTTAGAAATAAACGACGTACACGTAGTGTTCAATTCAACAATAGTTATATTCGTTATCCCTTCCAGTCGCCAGCCGCAACAATTCTTTATTTCGCAGTCTACGCACTGCAATTAGGCGCCATGGTTGGCGCCGTAGAATATATAATAGCCGAATGCAACGTACGTCGGCGCCAGCACGAAGAAAGTTTCAAGACGAAGCTGCCATCATTACCACTGCTGCAATCCACCTAGGTAACGAAAATTCCGTCTCACTCGATTTTGTTACTGAGGAGCATACACTTGTCATAAATCCTGTCGTAGTGCCAACTTCAGCTTTGACTACCACAACGGCAGCTTCCACAAGCATTGCCTTTTGCACTACAGCGCAATGTTCTCCGCCCACGACGCCCTCTCCCACTGCCAATTCAGAACACCACGTGGACATTCTGCTGAACATGCAAAATCAAAGCTTCGCGCTGGAAAATCAGCTAAAAAATACAAAAACAAAGTTGAAGGAAAGCGATTTGCAATGCAATTCGCTTAAAATGGCTGTGCAAAGTAAGGTACCACTAGCTGTCACTCACGTAACCACATCACTTGTATACAAGAAAACGCCATCATTTCAGCCAGTTACAACGCCAGCTGCAACAAATTCGATTCTGACCTGGTCACCAACTAACATTCAACCTATGTCATGCATATTTTAGCAACAAAAACAAAGTCCCCACAGCATTTATAAGCAGTCAGCAACGAGTATGCCATTCATAAATGCCACAATGCCGCCGGCAAGTTATGGTTACTTGAATGCAACTGTAGGGGACATTGGTTTTCCTCTCACGTCGACTCACAATTACGTACAGCCGCCAACTTCCACTTATGGCATCGCATCCCAGCAACCTAAGAACTCTGCATGCTTCCCACAAAGTATGGTCTCTCGAAAAGTCCAGGAGCTTTCAGCCTTCGGTGGACAGCCAGAGGATTGACCCATTTTCTATACCGCAATCGAACAGTCAACAAAGCTAGAAAATAACCAGCGGTTGCAGAAAGTGTTAACAGGTGAAGCAAGAGAGGCTGTTAAAGCTCTTTTAATTCACCCCGATAATGTGGATGCTATTATCGATCTGCTTCGCTTTAGGTTCGGTAGTCCAGAACAGCTTATACGTAGCCATTTGAACCAAGTACGTGCGATTGCTCCGATCAGCGAAAATACAGTGATTCGCCTTATACTACCTTTCGCAACTAAAGTTAAAAGTCTTGCCGTATTTCTCCAAACAGTGAACGGCCAGCAGCATATGTCGAATCCAACATTATTGGAAGAGGTGGTAGCCAAGCTACCAATGACCAAGAGGCTAGTGTGGGCTAGATGTGCTGCTCAGGCGCAACCATATCTGACGATTACGCATTTCAACGACTGGTTAAGTGACCTAACCAATCTGATTTGTACAGTGCAGGATACTGAGGACAGAGACACGAAAAAGCGCATACCAATCTTGCATGCAACAGAAAAGCGCCATCCATCCATACCAAAGTGCAGTTTTTACCAGGGCCAACACAAGGTAAGTGAATGCAAGCAATTAATTGACTTAGCACTACCTGAGAGGTGGTCCAAATAAAAAATAACCGCCTGTATTTCACATGCCTAAGACCCGGGCATTCAACACGCGACTGTCACAGCAGGGGCCTTTGTTACATTAATGGTTGCCAGAGACGACATCACGAGCTACTACGCGAAGTACCTACTATACATTCTGCTCCACAGCAACAACAGCAACAGCAGGCAAGTACTTCTGGCAGAACATTGCTGGCAGCAGAGTTTTGATTTCATGGTGATTGAAATCTAGAAGCCAACTTTTAATTTTATTTAAGAAAATAGGAAGAGATCTTATACTTTGAAAGTTCAAAGGTAGACGATTGAACAATTTAAATGATACAACGGAGAAAAAGTTTCTGAAATGTGTAGTTCGAAATGAAGATGTTACAACAGAATTGATTGAATTGCTACGCAAATACCTAGTGTCAGAAATTGGACTACGCATATAACCACCTCTCACGAAAAATATTTTTAAGACTTTAAAATAATATAAATGTCTTAGTGGAAGGATACCCAATGTCTTAAACAGAACCATAGAATGAGCCAAACGATTTGCTCTGGATATTTTTCTTATAGCAGACTTTTGTAAAACAAGGAGTGGTTGGAGAATTGTGTCGTAAGCGCCCCCCCAACAGCTCAATCCATACTGCAATCTTGATTGAAATATTCCGAAATAAACCATTCTAAGTGTTTTATTGTCACAGAACTTTTTGAGTCGATAAAGACTACGAATAGAAAAACGTAAATATTTTTTTAGAATTGAAACGTGTTCGAGCCATTTCATATTATTTTCAATTGCTAAGCCCAAGTATTTATATTGAGATACTATTTCAATTTTTAAACAGTTAATGTCACAAGTTGCATGTTCATTAAACATTTTTCAGGTGGTTCCAAAGTACACATACAAGTTAACAAGTTATGCCTGATACAGTTGTTGGCATGAAAAAAAATTTCGCCACCAGAATATTCCGGACTACTGTGGCTGAAGTACATCAATTTAGTTTTCCTACTCACAAATAATTTGTGCTCAGAAAACCAAATTCGAAGAAGATGGACATCTTGATTGATTTCTGCGTTTAAGTTTAGAGCGCTATCTGAACGATAAGTAATCCCAAGATCATCTGCAAAGGCGGTAATCTTACCTTTAGACAGCTGATTAAAAAGAGAGTTGATGTAAATTAAGAACAATATAGGCCACATGACTGAACCTTGAGGAACTCCTTGATTTATAACTTTTGAATTACTAAGTACATCTCCGACTTTAACTTTTTGATTTCTATCCCTTAGGTAAGACTTAAACCAATCATAAGTAGAACCCCGGAAACCTATGCAATATAATTTTTCTAATAGGATACTATGATTTACCATGTCAAAGGCCGTGGTTATGTCCACAAAGAGGCCGGCACAGTGTTTTTTGTCATCCAACGTCTTATAAATGAAAGAGAAGAACTCCAAAAGGGTATCTTCCGTAGAAAGACTTTCTCTAAGCCCAAACTGAACTGAACTTTAAAACTTTATTTGTCAGGTATCCCATTACCCTACACTTAATTGCTTTTTAAAAATTTTAGAAATTGAAGACAATAACGAAATTGGTCTATAATTATTCTTGTCCCATTTACTACCCTTTTTGAAAAGAGGTATTACAAACGCACACTTTAATTTGTCAGGAAAATTACCAGTTAGAATACTCAAGTTATAAATATGTGCTAGTATATCCACTATATTAAGTGCTATTTTTTTAAGTGTAAGATTTGAGATACCATCACAATCACAAGAATAGGAATTATCCAACGAATTTATAATTTTGTAAAGTTCAAAGCCAGAAATCTGTTGGATGCCGATCTGTTGAAGAAGCTTGGTCTGCAAGGTCAACAAAGTCGCCTAAATATGCAATGGATAGAAGGAATACATGCTCAAGAGCGTACGCAGTCTATGTTTACGTGGAGCTTGTAAAAATAAGAAACATATGCTACGTAATGGATTGACCGTTGATCTGTCAAAGGTTGCAAAAGTGAAAAACCACAGCTCTTAAAAAAAATATTTTATTTTCTGTATTTTATCGCGAAATAAAAAGCCCTTTTATATTTTTTCTTAGTAATAAACTTAAATTATGTAAGAGAACTAAAAACCAAATTCAGTGATTTCTAATGCAACAAACACATAAAAGAAATTTGCTAGAACCATCTCCGGAGCTAGCCCGTAATAGCAAAAAAACACATACTAACAAAATGGCTGTAGCATCAATGACTGTTTCTGAACTTCAAGATATGCTTACAAAAATTTTAGAAAGCAAACTTAGTGATTTGCCAACAAAAACTGACTTAGCATACATTTTTGCCGAAATGCAGAATCTGAAAGCCTCAAATGAGACCCTTGCACAAGAACTTGAGGAGTTAAAACAAAAGAACAATACACTCCAAAAGAAAATGGAATCGTTGGAGAAGCGTTCTAAGGAAAAACATTTATTTTCACTCTACCACCAACTATGTGCGATGATATCCGCAAATCAATCAATGAGATCACAACAAAACTTCTGGATCAATACATTGATATAGAGTATGTAACTGCATTGCAATCTACAGGAAGACAGCAGCTTGTACTAGTAGAGACAAAGAACAAACACATTTCATCTCAGCTGCTTAAGAGCTCAGGCAAGCTCTAAGGAAGCGGTGTGTACGTGACGTGAACCCTGATAACACCAGAGACAAACTAAGAAGACGACAACAAATCTTGCAAATTCGAAGAGCGATCAAGACCAAACATCCATCAGTTTCTCCACAAATCCGAGGTCTGAAAATGGTTGTAAATGAAAAAACTTTTCACACAACACAAGAAGGAAAATTCTTTTCTGGCAATCGAGATGGATTTGAGGTGCTATACGAATTATTTGGTGACTTCGGATTAAAAAATGAAATAATTAACTTTTCACAATCGAAAACAAATAAATCACAACAGAACGTCAGCGAAACGACAACTATTGTCAATTAGGATGGTGTGGTGTCTATGTCGGACACCAACAATAAAAAAAGTCAACGAAGAAAGAAATGTATGTACTCTTGTACCTCTAACAAAATGGAGTTCCACTTTAATAAAAACACCACCTTTATGTAACAATTTATGTTTCAATATATTTAATAACTTTTATAAAAAAAACTAAACAGTATACTTTAATTTGGATTAATTTTAATGAGCAGAAGGCCAAAGCAATGTGTGTAACTTGAAGAGATACTTTTTAATGGACAAGGCAATTTATATTTGTATCTTATGGATGCGTCTAAACAGACCAAACTCAAACGAACAATTAATATTTGAAAAGAAGTTTACTCTATGAGTTGCGTGAGGAGCAGGTGTTGTTTTTGTGCCGCCACATTACTCCCCCCTGAGTGACTTTCTGGCGATGGTTGTAGGAAGGTCACGGATCGTCTTTGCTGTTTCTGCTGATATGTGTGTTGTGGTGGATCCATGATAGAATCCCAAAGATGTTCTGGTTGCGTTTGTTGGTTTGTTGATGCTGGCGTGATAGGAGATCCGTAAATTGAAATCCAATGGTTGAACAATGTTGTTGCGACTGTGTCTGCCGTCATGTCTTTGATCGGAACTGCTACTGGCCATCTCGAGAATCGGTCAATCATGGTTAGACAATATTTATAACCATGAACCAAAGGTAAAAAGACAGTTTTGAACGCTGTTCTTCTTAGTGATGACGGGATGTATGGTCTGACAATGCCCAGTGATATGTCGCAATATATCTTGATGTTTGTTTCCGCTTGAATTTCTTGGAGATGTAGTAATGATGGATTTTTATTAGCTCTTTCAGGTGTTCATCTTTTATTTGCTCATCTCGAATTCTCTCTGGGATTAATATTGTTGGCATACTTATGGTGTTTATCCGCGATAGTGCATCCGCTACGATGTTTTCCTCGCCCTTAACAAGGACTATGTCTGTTGAAAGCTGTGAAATGTAGCCCAGCTGACGGATCCTGCGGTCTGGGGCCTTCTCATGCTTTTGTTTGAAAGCGTAGATGAGAGGTTTGTGGTCCGTTTTGATTGTGAAGTTTCGACAGTCTAACAGATGATGAAAGAATTTTGTAGATGCGAAAATGACAAGTAATTCGCGATCATACGTACTGTAGTTTTGTTCTGCTGAGCTTAGTTTACGAGAGAAGAATCCAAATGGTTCCCAAGTATCACCAGATCGTTGTTCTAGTTTTACACCAATGGCGTTGGAAGATGCGTCTGTGGTGAGCTGAATCTCTTTTCCTGGAGATGGGTATGAGAAAAGTGTTAAATTTGCGATTTTTTGTTTGAATTCCTTGTTGAAGGCTTTGGTTGCTTCTTCGGTCCAAATGATCTTAGTTTTGTCATTTTTTACTGATCGTCTGAGATAGTTGTTCAGCGGAAGTTGACATAGTGCCGCATTAGGAATGCACCTTCTGTAGTAGTTGGTAATTCCCAAAAAACGTCTAAGTTCATCGATGGTTTCCGGCTTTTTGAACTTGAGAATTGCTTCGACTCTTTCGTTGGATGTAGCATATCCTTAGAAAGTTCATTTGTGGCTGTCCAAATACGCACTTTTTGGTGCTGATACTTAGTGAAAATGTTTTTAGTCTTTGGAAGACTATTCGCAGGTGTGCTTGGTGCTGATCTTCGTCTTGTGACATGACTAGTATATTGTCAATATACATGAAGGCCAAGTCTAAGTCTCGGAATATGGCGTCCATGAACCGTTGGAAAGTCTGTGTGGCGTTCCTGAGTCCAAATGGCATTTCCACGTATTCGAACAATCCCCAAGGTGTAATTATTGCCGTTTTGTGTGCATCTTCTGGATGCATCGGGACTTAGTGGTATGCCCTGTCTAGATCGAGTTTGTTGAAGATGAAGGTACCATTTAGACCCAGAAAAAGAATTTGCACTAGTGGAGGTGCGTATTTGTCAGCTTGCGTGATGGCATTGAGTCTCCTGTAATCGCCTCAAAGCCGCCATTCGTTGTTTTTCTTTTTTGTGAGGAGAATGGTACTAGCATACGGACTTTTGGAAGGTCTGATGATACCTTCTTCAAGCATCTCCGAGATTTGTGTTTTTGCTGATGAGGCCTTCTCTCCTGCGAGTTTATAAGCACGAGCTGAAACTGGAGACCCCTGTGTAACGATGTGGTGAGCATAGAGCAAGTTGTCTTGATTTGGTTTGTGCGAAGGTCTTGTTATCTAGATGAAATCTTTTAGTAGTTCGGTATAAGTCCGTGGTAACGATTGATTGATTGTCGATACGTTGAAGATTTTCGTCGTAAGTGATTCACCTTTGGTGGAGAGCGAAGTGTGTGGATCGATTAAGCGTTGATTTTTGAGATCGACAAGTAGATTGTAATGCGTGAGGAAATCCGCTCCAATTATGGCAGTAGTTATGTCCGCGATGATAAATGTCCAGGAAAAGTTTCTTCGGAGATTGAGGTCTAGCTTGAGAATCTTTGCGCCATAAGTGTTGATCTGGGAGGAATTTGCTGCATATAATGTGAGTTGGTCTGGTTTAGCTTTAAAGAAGTTCACTGGTATGACCGAGATGACAGATCCGGAATCAATGAGGAAAGTCTTGTTGCTGTTAAAATCCTGTATGTGTAGTCGAGTTTCGGTGGTTGATAAATAATGAACGCTGTCACCAACGGCGCCAATCCGTGACAGCGTGTTTAATTTTCCTGGTTGGTGACTTGAGATTGAAATTTGCAAGGCTTTTCGCAGCGACGTGCTTCTTTTCCCCATCGAGCGTGGTAATAGCAGAAACCACTTCGATTGGGAGTAACAGACCTAGCTCTTGGACGATGAACGTGAACATTTTGTCGCTATTGTTGATTTAGCAAGTATTTTTGTTCAGACTGCAAGTTTTTAATGTCCTGTTGGCAGCATTCCAACATCAAGCGCATCTCCAACAGCTGGCGTTCCAGACCAGTAAGGTCTGGTGAATTGCAATGTTGTTCTGAGCTTCTGAGATTTCTGTTTTGGACCGCCATGACAGAGGAACAGCCAATTGCCTCCATAATTCGATCTGCTGTTTCTGCTAACGCGTTGAGATTATGGAGTTTATCAGAAATCGCCAGAAGCGGACGAATTCATTCCGGAAGCCGTTCGGTCCAGAGTTGGTGGAGCACTTCGTCTGTCGCAGAATTTTTTGCTAACTCACGCAACAGTTGGCATGGCTTTTTATTACCAAAGACTTTTTCACGTAGTAATTTTTGTAGTTGTCTCTGGCGAGATTCGGAAAAGCGCTGCAGGATAGCAGTTTTTAGCGTTTTGTACTTGTCCTGCAGCGGAGCATTGTTAACTACGTCTATGAGTTGACTTGCGACATTCAAAGGTAATGCCTTCAGCAAATGATTGTATCTTTGAGCATCACTGGAGATTCGGTTTGCAGTAAAATCTGCCTCCGCAATGGCAAACCAAATCTCTGGGGATCCAGGTGCAAACTGAGGTAAGTGCAGATTGACTGCATAAATGCACTCTTGGGTTTGTGCGACGTTGAACTGGGGAACGATGTAACTTGTTTGGGCCGGGAATGTTGTTTTGCTTTCGTCAGTTAGCGCGTTGCTGGGCTGCGCTAGATGGATTGATGCGTCGAAAGGAGGATTTTCGCTGTCTAGTAAGCTTTGGTTATTGGGGTTGATTGCGCCGTCTTCGGCCATTGTTCCCATAGTTGACATGCTCTTTGTCGGTGTTCTATTTATCATTTTAATTGTTGAAAAAAGGAGTACTTACGATTTCTTGATTTGTTTTGCTGCGTAGATCTCGTCGGCTATGCCACGAAGATCACGTCGGGGTCACCAAATGTGGTATCTATGTCGGACACCAACAATAAAAAAGTCAACGAAGAAAGAAATGTATGTACCCTTGTTCCTCTAACAAAATGGAATTCCACTTTAATAAAAACACCACCTTTATGTAACAATTTATGTTTCAATATCTTTAATAACTTTTATAAAAAACTAAACAGTATACTTTAATTTAGATTAATTTTAATGAGCAGAAGGCCAAAGCAATGTGTGTAACTTGAAGAGATACTTTTTAATGGACAAGACAATTTATATTTGTATCTTATGGATGCGTCTAGACAGACCAAACTCAAACGAGCAATTAATATCTCAAAAGAAGTTTACTCTATGAGTTGCGTGAGGCGCAAGTGTTGTTTTTGTGCCGCCACAGTGGGATGCGCCATCTACAATTTACAATACAACCAACTTCACAACGTATTTGAAGCAGTGCTGCCGTGTGTCACACAAGTAAAAGTAGTATAAAATTAAGTAGTAATAACATTACAAATAATAATTTTAAATTTTTTTCTTATAATATTGCCAGTTTGGCAAACAAAATAATTAGTGCCGATTTTTTTAATATGTAAAAAATATGATATTTTCTTTCTATTTGAAACATTTATACCAAATGAATATTTTGAAAACTATAGCAAATACTTCAATGAATATAAATTATATTATCGGCTAGTCTCGAACATAAGTTTGGTAGAGCAATATGAGGTTCTTTATTTGGTCTAAAAAATATGCAAATGGTAGTTTTAGTGAAATTAATAACCACGTTTGTTTGGTTTTAAATAGTTTAAATTCAAAATTTTACATCTTGCCAGCATACATTAACTGCAATTTCTGGGATGTCGCATTGTATGCTCTTTATGATCTTCTAAATACAATAGAATCTGAAAATATTCTGATAATCGGGGATGTCAATGCCAGGACTGCTGAAGAGCAGATAATTCCATCTGAGACGAGTTTTATTGGTATGGACATTTTAGATAAACGTATCTCAAAAGATAAAATCACGAATAAGAATGGTCGCCTTTTTGTAGAAAATTTGCCAAAACTTCAATTTTTACATACTTAAAGGTGATAGAAACGGGGAGTTTACTTTTGTTGGAGGTTCAGGGAAGTTGGTTATAGATATTTGTGCAGCATCGGTCGAATGGAATAAAACCCTTTCTTGGTTTCAAGTAGGAACCGAAATTTTCTCAGATCACATGCCAATATCTGTTACGTTCGACTTCCAAATCAGTACACAATACCTCGCACTAAGCTTGCCGCCAAAACTTATGTGGAAAGAGAACCAAAAAGAATCATATGCTTTAAAATTATTGACGGGGAGAGAGTGTACCTGCGCAACCACAAACGTTTACCGTACCGCCGCAGAAATGTTAAGTTACCTAAACAACTAGATTAAAAAAGTTGTTAGTATAAACTCTATTTCGAGCAAACAAAACTATCGGCAGAAGTGGTTCGACCAGGAATGTTTCACCGCATGAAAATTATCACTTAAACTACGACGGAGATTAAAAATATCAATAAGTCCTAATAAATCAATTACAAAGCAATACATCAACGTAAATAAAACATATAAAATGCTTTGCAGAGACAAACGTCAGAAATATTTTAAGTCTGTAGCACTGGAACTTTCGAGAGCAAAAAATAGTAAATATTTCTGGGATAAAATTAAGATACTCAAAGGTATGGAATTTATCTGTGGAATTCATGTTTCAGCCTCAAATTAAGCAGATTATTTTAAACACTTACTTAATCCCACTGACATTTGTGAAAATATACAATTTGCTGAACCCCTAAATCGACGAACTACTAGATGAGGAATTTGATATGAGTGAAGTGATGACTAGGCTCAATAATTTAAAAAACAAAAAAGCCCCTGGACCTGATAGAATAGGAAATGAATTCTATAAAAATGCCCCACCCATTTCTTTAAGTAAAATGCTAGAAGCATTCAACTTCATTTATAGAACGGGTGAGGTACCAACAGAATTCAAGGACTGTATTGTGTATCCTATATATAGAAAAGGAGACGTTAATGTAATAAATAATTATAGAGGAATCTAGTTCATGAACTCAATTGCTAAGATTTTCTGCTATATCCTTCTAAGAAGAATCAACACCTGGGTAGAAAGAAACAATTTACTGAGTGGATATCAAGTGGGTTTCCGAAAAGGATACTCCACTGTTGACAGAATATTCACACTAACAGCAGTCGCCCAATTCTTAATTAGACAAAGAAGAAATCTGTACGTGTTTTTTGTAGATTTTAAAGCCGCATTTGACTCGATTGACCGCAATGCACTTTTCTATAAACTATCTCAAGAAGGTATGTCAACGAAAATGCTGAAAGTCTTAGAAATATGTACAATAACACACGTCAATGTGTATGGGACAGCAGAAATAAATCTGAATGGTTTGAAACTAAGACCGGAGTTAAACAGGGTGGCCTGCTTAGTGCAGTCCTCTTCGCTTTATTTATAGATGACATATCGCAACATCTACCAGCCGGTATCAGAATTGCTCAAGAAATCATTAAGGTTTTACTTTACGCTGATGACATTGTATTACTGGCGGAATCCCCTCACAGCTTACAACTAATGACCAATAAAATGCACAATTTCTGTAAAACTTAGAACTTGAGGGTGAATCTAGAAAAATCTAAAATCATGATCGTACGCAATAGACAAACGAAGCTGCGAGTGAATGAAAAATGGTATTTCGACGGTGAGGCAATAGAAGTTGTCACACAATATAATTACCTCGGCATAATCTTGGAACGCAAAATGAAACTCACTCATCATTTTCAAAAAAAGCTTTCATCATCTAGAAGCCTAATAAACGCGTCATGGAAAACCATTATCAATAAAAATGAAATTCCAATCTCAGCAAAATACCGTGTTTTTGAAGCTGTCATGCGCTCAGTTATGTGTTACAGTTGCCAAACATGGGGATTCAAGCAATACGAAGAAGTTGAAAAACAACTTCGCTTTTTTCTTAAAAAAAAACTTTTCCGCATCCCCCTATAAACACTCCTAACTAAGTCCTCGCCCTGGATTTATATACGTTAACACTAAAATTACATTTCGATTATATAATCAAAGTGCTTAATTATCCGGCACATAGACTTCCACACATTATTACCAAATACACATTTGAAAATAAATTGGAATGGGTTAATGATTGGATTTTTTTAGCAGAAAAATGCGATACATCCATTAATATTCAGTATGATGATCTTTTCATTTTAAAGCAGTAGTTTTATAATCTTTTGGAACTGTCTGACATTCACAGTCGCAATGACAATATAGTACAGGCAACATCCTCTATTAATCTACGATCTGGGAAGTAAAAATTATTTTAATGATTGTCGTAGCCTTAAAGCTATATCTTCGATATGTAGAGCCAGATGTGAAGTATTAAATTTAAACGGTTCGCCATTTAATAAAAATGATTCAAGCCTTCGTACAATATGTAACCTTAAGGCAAAAGAAGATACATTTCACTTCTTGGCAATATGTCCAATTTACAATGATGTAAGACTTATTTACTTCGGAAATCGTTCATTGACAATGGAAAAAACAAAGAGTATTCTTAACGGCTACAATTGGGATTCATTTCATAATTATATTGAAACTGCATTTACACATCGCAATATCATCATTACGGAGTTCATGTAGTACAAAAAAAAATATCATGTCTTTAAATTAACCTTGGCTTTTTTCTTTAATAGAAAAATACTTTTTTAAAGTGTACAAGAATCAAGAACATTATACAATTTAGCGCGTCAATCAGGCAGACGGCAATGCCACTGCCCACTTATTTTATTTTACTCTTGTAATAATATCATGTAAACATTGTTTAATTACTTAAATAAAATTATATCTATCTATCAAATCTTAAAGCCATATTCCAACGCCGAACCGAAAATGCTTATTAGTCTAGATCACTGCCACTTGGGATTGCCAAATGATTCCCAAGTGATTAACAAAAAACGCCCATACGCTGCTAATACCGAACTAGGATGGGTAGTGTTCGGCTCGACCACAAAGGTCACCTCCACAATGCCGCCGCCGTCATGTCTTCTCACCTACACATCGAACGACGAGATATTGCATAGACTGGTTGCGGACTATTTTGAGACCGAGAGCTTTGGGGTAAAACCATCACCTCCAGTGGAAAGCAAATCCGACATTCGAGCTAGGGAGATTCTTCAATCAACGACGAAAAGGATTAATGGAAGATTTCAAACCAGGCTATTGTGGAAGACTGATACAGTTGAGTTGCCTGACAGCCTTTCAATGCCAGTGAATCGTCTAGCTGGAGTAGAACGTAAGACGAGAGCCTCGCTGACGCCTATAATTCCATCATCGAATCTTACACCAAAAAAAATTATGCCCGTAAAGTGCAGCCAGCAGAAGCCGCCGAAGTTGGTCCGAAAACGTGGTATCTACCACATATTGGAGTAGTGAACCATAATAAGCCATCCAAACTAAGACTTGTGTTTGATGCCGCAGCCGAGGTAAAGGTACGTCACTTGATTCGTACCTATTGAAAGGACCTCAACAATACCAACCATTGTCATCAGTATTATTTCACTTTCGTGAAGGAGCCATCGCCGTGTGTGGGGACATCAGGGAGATGTTCTACCAAATACTTATTCGCTAAGAGGACAGGTGTGCGCAAAGATTTTTTTGGCGTGATGTCCACGATTCAAGGCAGCCAGATGTAAATGAAATGGTGGTAATGACGTTTGGGTCTTCGTGCCCGCCTTGTGCAGCCCAATACGTTAAGACGATTAACGCTATGGCTCATCAAAGCCACCACCCACGCGCCCGTAAAGCTATAATGGATTATCATTATGTGGATGACTTCGTGGATAGTTTTGATTCTGTCGCAGAAGCAATCGAAATATCTGTGCAGGTAAGGGAGATTCACAAAGATGCCGGTTTCGATTTAACCAACTTCGAATTCACCAGAAGTTCTAAACGCTTTGCAAGGAAATGATGATGCTGTGTTCGTGAATGCCAAAGGTAGTCAGGAGACGGAGAAAATTCTTGCCATGGTCTGGCAACCAGCCGGCAACAATTTCGAATACCAGTTGCGATTTCACCATGTCAATAAACATGTCATCAATGGAGTAAGGAGTTCTACGAAAAGAGAACTCCTAAGTGTTATAATGTCAGTATTCGATCCGTTGGATTTCCTGAGTCATTTAACTTTCGCCGCAAAGTTACTAATTCGAGAGGTTTGGTGACATAATATACGATGGGTTGAGGCATTGCCAGAGGAAGTTCTCCGAGAATGGAATAGATGGCGCTCAAAGCTGTCAGATGTAGTCGAGTTTAATGTACAACGCTTTTATTTCCGAAATGGTTTGCCAGAAAAAGTCCAGTTTCATATTTTCATTGACGCAAGCGAGGATGAATTTGCTGCAGTAGCGTACTTAAAGCAAATAGTGAGATAGAAACGTCATTTGTCTGTTCGAAAACGAAATATGCCCCGCTGAAGCCACTGACGATCCCATGTCTCGAGCTTCAACCAGCCGTCTTGGGAGTACACCTGATGACAATTATAATGGAGCAACATTCTCTACGCATCGTTAGCTGTGTTCTCTGGACTGATTCAACAACAATCATCAAATGGATCTGCAGCGAGCATCGTCGATACAAACCGTTTGTGGCACACAGAATTGCGGAGATGTTAGCGACTACTAATCCTTCGATTAGGACCCATGTGAACCCTGCTGATGAAGCTACGCGTTCAACTATTCATCTCGAATTCAGCTCATCATCACGCTGGCTAAAAGAGCCGGATTTTCTGCTGAGGAATGAAGATGAGTGGCCTGCTAGTGCCACTACTATCTCAATCGATCATCAAGACGATGAAGAACAGCTTCGCCCGAAATATTCGATGATCATAGTGAGTACAAGTGTTAAAGATTTTAAACGTTTTTCTTCCCTTAACAGGCTTGTAAGAACAATGGCTTGGGTTCTAAGATTTTTGAGTCGATGTCGCTAGCGCTCAAGTCACAACGAATGTAATGGATTAACAGCTTGTGAGCTCAATGTGACCGAAATGTTATTATGTCGACAGGCCCAATCGGAATCTTTCTCCGTAGAGTTAAGACAAATTAGGTCTAACGAGGTAGTCTCAAAGGGAAGTAAGTTGTACCAACTTACACCCTTCATCGATAGCGATGGTATCCTACGAGTTTATGGCAGAGTCGATGCAGCCAGCTGACTCACTTATGCTGCCAAGCGACCAATCAGATTGCCATCCGATCATAGGCTTACGATGATCATAGTCGCTGACAAACATAGTATGCTGACACACCAAAACATTGAGGCAACATTATATGAGATGCGCCAAAGGTACTGGATTCCCCGTCTACGATAAACTATGCGAAAGGTCATCGCCAACTGTCCTGTCTGTAAGATTGCCAAAGCCACAGCAGTTACTCCATTGATGGGTCCCTTG
Organism: Philhelius pedissequus; assembly: GCA_910595825.1. Taxonomy (NCBI): domain Eukaryota; kingdom Metazoa; phylum Arthropoda; class Insecta; order Diptera; family Syrphidae; genus Philhelius; species Philhelius pedissequus. The sequence goes on along the minus strand of OU343164.1, from coordinate 19,691,836 downwards.
TCCGAGGACCGACTTACGCCGTTCGTGAGACCCTTTTCATATACGGTTTTGGATTTTTTTGGTCCACTTATTGTTTCGATCGAACGCCATACGGAGAATCGATGGGTAGCGCTATTCACCTACCTGTCTGTGTGCGCCATACACCTTGAGATTGCCTACGATCTTTCCACCGACGCATGCATTTTGGCAATAGGACAAATTTCGTTAGTGTCAACCAGGAAGCAAAGCGATTCTCCCAGGTGTTTGACTGTGATCGTGTGCAAGACGAATTGGCCACCAAGGGCGTTGAGTGGGTATTTAACTGCCCAGCAAATCCATCGGAAGAATTAGTGTGGGAGCGAATGGTACAATGTGTAAAGCGGGTGCTTCTCCATACACTCAAAGAAGTGTCTCCACGCGAGTATACTATGGAATGCATTATAATAGAAGCCGAAAACGTGATTAATTCCCGACCACTTACACATTTTCCAGTCGAACCTGATCGAGAAGAGCCACTTACGCCGAACCACTTTCTGCTGGGATCCGCAAATACAGCGCAGACACCGAGTACCTGCCAACTCTAACGCCGGGCCAAATGGTGCCAAGGGTCAAGGCCAATAAGGAAAGGAGACTTAGTATTTTTATGCGATAACTTAAATTTTTCGTTTTATTTGGCTGGAATTTTCCAATGGAAGGCGATAAATTGAAATGTCATTTTGGCATTTCGAAAACAAAACAAATAATGTTTTGTATTTTTTGATTTTTATTTACTTATGTGCTTAAAATTGTGTGGTGTCGTTAAGACCATTCATTGTATATATAATCTATAGTACTATCATGGAAAATAAAAATTTATTTCTTGCAAATTGCCTAAGGGGTCGCTAGTATCGCTTTTTGTCGCTTTGCAGAAATTATTTTGTAGACGATGACAGAGGAAGAAAGGGGGGAACAGAAGAGTTGCAGTAGTTTAATTTCGTTTCCGACAACACTAAAGAGTATAAGAGAGAAAACCAAATGTCGTCTTTTTTGACATCACATGTTCTATTTTTTTATCTTATATGAGGATGAGACAAAAAGGAAAGCAAAGTTGAACGTTCATTTATACGATGACATTTGAATGTTTTGTTTGTTTCTTGTTTTATTTGTATTTGTAGAAATTTTATTAATTTTGCTACTTCCATCTCATATAGATTTTGCATTCGTGAATGACGTACCTACAACTGGATTTTTGTTTGCATGTACATATAATATCCAATGGTTTGGATTTTAATCATTTTATTGTGTGTAGGATACAATTGAATTTTGTGATTTTGATTTGGTGATATAGGTATGTCAATATTTCAATTCAAGAAGCTCAGTCAAATGCTCAAAAAATCGAATCCTAGGTAAATTAACATTTATTAAGATAAGTAAAAGACAAATGTACTTATGTACCTACATACAGTGCTCTTCACTTGATTAGACGCACACATTTTCGTTTACATAAATCTAATATTTTTGTAAGTGTGTGTAGTAATCATCAAACAAATGCATTTATTAGAAAGGTTAATATCTCAACAAAAAAAAACACAAAAAAATGGTAGGTGAGTAAGTTAACGGTTATTTTTTCTCTTTTTTGTCTATGCTGTAAGAAAAAGTGCAGTTTTTTTTTGTTCACATGATTAGACGCACTCGTTAAATTAGTTAGTTGGTCGCGATCTGTTACGTAAATTTGAGTTAGCTCCAAAGTTTAAGCCGTAAGAAGTATTCGCTAGTGATTTAAATCCAAAATGGGGAAAAAAAGTTTTAAACGCGGAAGAAAAAGGAAAATTTGACGCGTTGCACTCCGAAGGGTTTTCCATGAGAAATATTGCCAAAAAAAATGGTCGAAGTGACCATGTCGTAAGAAATTATCTTAAAAACAGTGCTTCATACGGTAAAAATTACAAGGGAAGGACAAAAACCGCTTTAACACCTCAGGATAAAAGAAAAATAATAAGAATCGCGTCAAATTCAGCTGCCTTTACCAGTAAAATAAAGGAAAAGGCGGGGATAACTGCCAGCACATCAACTGTTCGGCGAGCTATTTTGAGTGCAGAGCATTTAAAATTAAAAAAACTTAACAAAAAGCCCCCACTAAACGTCGTAAGAAAAGCACAGCGGTTGGCGTTCGCACGCCTTCACATGTCGTGGGATACCAACGTTGGAAGTGGGCTAAATTGGCGAAATGTGGTTTTTTCAGATGAAAAAAAATTTAATTTAGATGGCCCTGATGGCTACAACTACTACTTCCATGATATTAGAAAACAGGAAAAGTTTTTGACACGTCACCATTCGAGGCAAGGAGGAGTTATGGTTTGGGGAGCCATTTCGTACTATGGGGCGTTTGATTTGGTTTTCGTTTCCAATAAAATGACGGGAGTTTCCTACAAATCCCTTTTGCAATCAGCCTTCCCCGCTATGAAAGAACTGTTTGGACCTCTACAGTGGATATTTCAACAAGACAATGCACCAATCCACAACGCTCGTGTAGTCAAAAGCTTTCTCGCCGACGAAAATGTGGAATTACTGCCGTGGCCACCTTATTCACCTGACCTCAATATAATCGAAAATGTTTGCGGGTGGCTCACGCGTAAAATTTACGAAGGAGGTAGACAGTATGAGACCTGTGAAGAGCTAATTTTCGCAATCAAAGAAGCCTGGAAGACGATTCCTCTAAATTATTTAGAAAAACTGTATGTTTCACTTAAAAATAGAATTTTTGATGTGATTTTAAAACATGGTTGCAGTACAAAGTACTGAAAATATAAAAAAAAAACAAAAATAAGAGACAAAAATATATTAAAAAGTCTATGTTTCATTTTTACGAATTTTTTACAGGTGCGTCTAATCATGTGAACAAAAAAAAAACTACACTTTTTCTTACAGCATAGAAGGAAAAGAGAAAAAACAACCGTTAACTTCCACTCACCTACCACTTTTTTGTGTTTTTTGCTTGAGAACTTAATAACCTTTCTAATAAATGCATTTGCTTGATGATTGCTACACACACTTTCAAAAAAATGAAATTTATGTAAAAAAAAATGTGTGCGTCTAATCAAGTGAAGAGCACTGTATCTAACGATTTTTTTATTTAACAGGTGGAATGTTGGTAACAGCTATTATCCAGATGCTTTGCTGTTATGTTCAAGCTATAGGTACCTACATACCTACCTACTTACAACAAATTATTTGTGTTTTTGGGGAGAGTACGATAACTTTGGCGCCAATATATAATAACGGTTTTTGGTAGAGGGGCTTAATACAAGCATTTTTTACTATGGTAGGGGGGTCTATCTCCCCTCGTTTAGGCGGGAGGGGCAATTTTATAAAAATTTACTTAAAATCTTTAAAAAAAATATTAAAAAAGAACGGCAACACTTACAGTTATAAATTGTACCTTTTTCAAAAGTCAGAACTCTACAATTTATAATTAGTTTAAAATAAAGTTGTTTTAGTCAATAGTTTTTTAAATAATTGACTTCAAAGTCAAAATTTATGAAAAAAAAGTTACAAAAATCACTTTGAATATTATTTTTCTCATGATTATGGATATCGATACAAAAATAATTGATGTAGTTAACTGCTCCAATTATTTTTTTATTAAACACAGAAAACTACTTCTTTTTATGTCTTCTAGTTTTTAAGATATGTAATTGAAAAATAGTAAAACTATACTTGATCTTTAAACCCAAAAGATTCTTTAATTTTAAAGAAACTTTGCATATAATAAAATTTTCACCCCCCCCCCCCCAAAGCATATAGTGAGCCCAAGCAGGGGGGTTGCAGGGGGGCAGCATGCCCCCCCTTAGGCATCTCACTGTTTGCATCGTAAATTTCATATATACCTTTGTGCTTTTATTACAGTTAATGCGGTTATTAAGTGTTTCTTTTTTCTATACGCACAAAGCTCCTATTTCTAACAAGATTTCCTTCTCTGAGTAAAATATTTTTGCTTTATTTTTGTTTTTTGGTTTTTGGGGTTTTTAAAACTACTTTTTAAAGAGTTTTTTTGGTATTTACTTTCAGGATCAATTTTAATGATAAGTTCATCTTTGTGAGTCAAGTAAAGCAATTCATTTAGCATAACCCAGAATGCACCACGAGGAGGTAGAATTGCATTGCATTCCGCGTCCCAGTCAGTTAGTTTTTAAGTAAGTCAGGAGTTATTAAAAAATAGTCACGTCAATTTTCAATGTGTTGAAGGTATGTAAGTCTCGTCAATGAATTCATCGTCCGTACTAGTGTCACTGTGGAGTTCGTTAAGTTCGTCATTGATGGTCAAGAGCCGATGTTGTTTTGGCGGTAACACATCTTCTAGGTGTTCACTGCGAACGACGGGAGGGTCGAAGTCCTTTAGTTGCAGACCCACACTTTCTTTTCCATCAATCAAAGTTTTGGCCAAGTACCTAACCGTATATTTAGAAAAAGGAGATTGAAATGGACATGACATATGTACATACGTTTATGTATATAATATCAATTATTTTTTTTAATCCAGATTCTTTAAATGCAAAAGAAACTTTACATGCACCCATCTGATACAAAATTATTTTTTTTTTTTTTTTAATTTTCTCAAAAACTAGAAAACATAGAAACGAATAGTTTTCAGTGTTTGATTAAAAAATAATTGGAACAGTTAACTACATCAATTACTTCTTTATTGGTATTTATTTATAATCATGAGAAAAATAATACTCAAAGTGATTTTTTTAACTTTTTTTCATAAATTTTGAGTTTGAAGTCAATTATTTCAAAAACTATTAACTGAAACAACTTTACTTAAAATTTATTATAAATTGTAGAGTTCTGACTTTTTAAAAAAGTATAATTTATAACTGTAAGTGTTGCCGTTGTTTTTAAATATTTTTTCTTCTAGATTTTAAGTAAATTTTATAAAACTACCCCTCTCGCTTAAACGAGGTGAGATAGACCCCCCTCCCATAGTAAAAAATGCTTGTATTAAGCCCCTCTACCAAAAACCGTTATTATATCTTGGCGCCAAAGTTATCGTACTCGTGCCGTGTTTTTTAAGTAATAAATACCTACATTAATATTAAATATATCTAGGTAGGTAGGTATATTAGAATTTTTTTAGAAAATAAAACAAAGAAAATAAAAATAAAGTCTTCATTTTTACTTGCAATATATTTAGGTGCATTTGATATGTATGTATTTAAGTAGGTGGAATTCGGTAAAATAATAAAAAAAAAACTCATTTCAATTTTAATTTATATTATTTCAATTCGGTGTACAAGTAAGACTTAGTCTTTTATAAAGATTTAAGATTAAAATGATAAATGACTTAAGATTTTGATCAAACTCAGTATTACAGTCATAGAAGCTGAAGTGATTTTCTTTAAACTTGGTAAGTACCTACATACTTACATAGTTCATCATTATAAAAACCGAATGTTAGCAGAAAAGCGAACGTTTTTTAACTCATTGATTTTAATACATTGAGTGAATATTGGTTATATTCAATAAATGTGTAAATATTAGTTGAATAAAATACGTTAGCTTTCAGTGTAATTGGACATTAATATAAGATCATGTTAATTTGCTTTAAAACATAATTTAATTAAAATTGTTGATCTTATAATTTGAAAAAAAAAATGTTTTATAGGTATATGTACATATATATATTAACATAAGATGATTTAGTTTTAAATGCCTGGGTATAAATGTTGAAATAAATTAATGTTAACGACATTTTCCAATATCTATGATTTTTCAAATTAGCACCGTGTGTGGGGTTTATTAGAGTATACATTACATTACATACATTCGCACAAAAGTTCAAAATCAAACTTTTGAGTTACAAGCATTCAAAAGTTAGATCATTTGTTTTAAATTCAATTCTGAGTACATACCTAATTAGCTCATGTTGCAGTATGTAATAATATTGAAATTTATTGGATTTAAAAATACAATAGGACTATATATAAAAATATAAAATTTCATAAAGAGAATTATCAAATAAAGCTTAAAATAAAGATACAGTAAGGCAGTACGTACTTATTTACGTTTAGTACCTACCTATTCTTCAATGAAGAAAGCGTCATCCGCATCCATTAACATATGTTGCAAAATACTTACCGATGTTAAAATGTTAGTTATCTTTAATCAACTTATCACCAACTTTTTTTATCCGCAAAGATAACGATACCTGTCATGCAACCAACATAAAAACTTACCTATCATGAAATCCGTTCTATGGATTCTGATGAGAAAAATTATGTGTAAATAGTTATAGTTATGTATGTTCTACATTTTGTTTAGACAAAAATTAAACATAAAATGTTAGCTAATTTTTAAACTAAGGTAATAAACAGATGATAACATTTTCTTGTTTTATTTTCGCAAACAAAAATGTAAATGCATACAAAACAAAACATAGAACAATTTTTTTCAATTTTCGAAAATAGAAGCATTTTCGAACAACATATTTTTTTCATTTTGAAAATTAAAATGCACGACTGGATCGCACGAACTTGCTCTTATGTACGATCACATCGTATGCAAAAGATTTCTTTAAAACCTCTAAATATATTCTAAAAGTCGATTTTTCTTGATTTTTTATATATACAAAATTTCTTTATTTAAAAAAAAAAATGGTATGAGAATCTTAAATATTTAATAATACAAACTTTAAAACAAATTATTAAATCGACTTAATCAAAGAAAAAATAATTCAAAATTCTGAAATAAATACTTAAAATAATTTGAGCTTAAAAAAAATACGCCATTATTTCTTGATAAATTTGAATTTATGAGAAAAAAATTTCAAAAATCTGTGGAGCGGTTTTTTAAAAAAAAGTTATTCTTAAAAAAATTACTCTTTAAAAAATTAAAAACGCCAATTCATAGGTATTAAGCAAATACATATAACTATAATTTTTGAAAAAAATAATGAGCAGTTTCCAAAATATGTATAATTTTTAAAATTTTGTTTTATTTAATTTAAAATACAAAAAAAAAATATAAATTAAAAATATTAGTACGCAGTAAAAATGGTGCAAGCTAAGCCTACATATCTGTGAAATTCCGAAAGAATCGGTTAAGTTATTTATGAGATAGTCGAAAGCAAAAAAAAACGGTCCTATGGAAAGTGTCGTGTTTAGACATTTTTCTAATTTTTTTTTCAACCATATGATCGGTCGTAGATAAAAATCCGCATTGATTTTTTTTATCAAAATCGTTAGCCGTTTCCGAGAAAAATAGGCTTGAACGTAACGGTTATATGGCAGATACCGTTATTTTTTGAACTAAAAAAAAATTTCAATTTCCCCTCTGTACAAAACCTAAAAAAATTTATATATCAAGTTTGAAGCCATTCGGCCCACCTTTTGGGCTGTAGGTGTCTAAATACATGCAGACTGACAGACTGACAGTCATATAGACGGACAGAATTTTTAGACCATCTTTTTTCGTATCCGATATCATTGTAATGTCATTTTTGATTGTTAGCTCAAAACTTTTTTTTTTGACGAATGCATAACTTGCCTTATAGTACCATATCATGGATTTAATGTAAAACTTAATGTATTGTACCTACTTATATTCATATAGGTATATATATGTACAAAATAAAATAAAATAATCATCTTATTCTGTGTTCCGATTTCACATTGCACTCTTTTTTTTCCTTTTTTTATTGCATTAAAATGTCTCGTTCCGGAGCCCCTCGCAAAGTTAACACTCCCGTAATAGATTCCCCTGCTTCTACCCACACAAATCAATAAGCAACAGGAAGAGTGAAGAGTCCAGCGCAATGGAAAACCGATTAAAAGAGCAAAGTGATTATACATATAATAAAACTCTTATCGAAACACATAACCGATTCCGGAGAAAGAATTTCGGATAATATTAATAACCAAATCAATGAATTAAAACATTCTATTGAGAACACTCAACTAAAAGTAAATGAACTTGAATCAGCACTTTTAACCGCGAAAACTAATATAACTTCACCCAACTCCGAAATATGCACAATCAAAAATACCCTAAACGATGTAAATAAACAATCAACTTCCGGAAAAAACGAACTGAACGCAGTTGAAAAACTTCAAAACATACAAGAAAACCGAACTGTGGCTTGTGATGCTATTCTATCCGGCGTACCTCATATTCCCGATGAGAATGAAAATCAACTTTTAATTTACTTTGTAAGGTGTTGCAAATTAAACCACCATCAATAAACAACATTTACCGCATGCCCGCACGTTCTAACTCAAATTCGAATGACACTCCGATTCTTCTTAAGTTTAATTCACCGTATGACCGCAATTTTGTGTTAAAATCAATCGCAATTTTTCGTAAGATGTGGAGGCGTGGCAATTTTTGTTAGAGATGTTCTAAGGTGTAGGGTAAGGAGCTGCTCTGTCGAAGATAGTGAAATTGATTTTATTTTCGTAGAATTGCAAAATGGGGTTGAAAAACTTCTTTTGGGTACAATATACAGACCTTCTCGATATCCTTGTGTTCTTCCATTTATTTCTATATTGGAACAAATTTCAGTGTCATATCCTAATACAATCTTGTATGGTGATTTCAATTGCAACCTACTTAGTGAAAATACATTTGTTGACGATCTTAGTTCTCTTAATCTTCACCCTGTCAACACAGTTATTCCAACTCATTTTTATAATTTCGAACCTACATTGCTGGATCTGTTTCTTGTTAGTGACAAAGCAAAAGTAATATTTTATGATCAATTATCGGTTCCAGTTTTCTCTAGGCATGAGCTTATTTGTTTAACCTTTTATTTTCCAATAGATATTAGAACTAATACTTGCGAATACAGGGACTTCAAGCACATCAACTATGATTCACTTCATTCTCATGTTCTTAATGCAAATTGGGATATTATTCTTTCTCAGACTTTACCTTGTGATCAAGTAGAATATCTAAATAGTTAAGACTTTTTTATATGCACGTGCCATAAAAAACTAAAAACTTCCTTCCCTGAAGAAAACCTTGGTTCACAAACGAAATCAAATTATTAATGCACCAATTCGATTTGGCTTACAAGCGATGGAAAAGATTGCGTATCGCTAGTTTTTACCAAGAATATTGTTCGTTTCGAAACAAAACTGTTCTAGCCATACGTAACGAAAAGGTAGCTCAATATTCGAACCGTTTTAACAATTTTCAAGGCAGCAAAAAAATCTGGCATATATTTAAGCAAACTGGCATCGCTAAGTTCCGACATAATTTGAGAGAAGAGTTATTTATTAATGAGTTGACCAAAAATTCGTTTCTAACTCTATTTCGTTTAATATTAATCTCAGTGCCACTTCATTAACTGATTATGATAGAGGAACATTAAGCTCACATTCGCTTAAATTTTCTACAATTTCTTCGGAGGATGTGGTTGAAGATGTCCTCTCTATTAGGTCAAACGCAGTAGGGCTAGATGAAATGCATCCTTCTTTTCTTAAACTTTTGTTGCCAGTACTTCTACCATATATAACACACATATTTAATTCAATTATTTCCACAAGTGAGTTTCCTATCCAATGGAAAAATGCAAAAATTGTACCCGTGCATAAGACTTCAAGGTGTGATGATTTCAGGCCGATTTCCATCCTACTATTTCTGTCCAAGGTTCAAATGAAAAGATCATTCAAAAACAAATAAATAGATTTTTTAGTAACGAAAATTTATAAACATCAAAGCAATCCGGGTTCCGTAAGAAAAACAGTTGCATTACGGCATTAATAAGTATTACAAAGGATATTCGGAAAGATATCGACCTTGAAAAAAAAAACGTTTTTAATACTTCTGGACTTTTCAAAGGCTGTTGACATGGTTGACTATTCTTTACTTTGTGAAAAACTTTCAAATTTGTATAACTCTTATCCCAGTGCAGTCCGGCTGATTAATTCTTACTTAACCGACAGATTGCAAACAGTTGAACTTAATAAAGTTCTTTCCAATTTTTTATTAAACACTAGTGGAGTCCCTCAGGGATCAATTCTTGGTCCTCTGCTTTTTTCAATCTATGTTATTGAGCTTCCTACTATAGTAAAACACTGTTCCATTCGTTTGTAGGCTGATGATGCTTAGTTGTACATAAGTTGTCCGTTGGGGCTTATCGAACATACTTCAACCTCCTTGAATGAAGATCTGGAAGAAATCAAGCGTTGGTCGAACGAAAATGGTTTAATTCTCAACCCAAATAAATGAAAATGTGTTGTTATTTCAAAGAGTAAGCTAGACCTGTCCTATTTTCCCCCTATCATCTTAAATTCCTTTCCTATTGAATTTGTCGAAACTGCAAAGAACATAGGTGTTATTTTCAACCGAACCCTTACTTGGAAAAATCACATAGCATATATTGTTGGAAAGACATATGGTGCTCTCTTTACGCTTTGGTCTACACAGTACTATGTACGGTTGTGAAATTTTCTCTAATCTTGATTATGAAAGCAAAAGAAAACTTAGCGTTGCATTTAATAGTCTTATATGATACGTTTATGGGCTACGGCGTTTTGACCGGGTTTCACAGCATACAATAAATCTGTTGGGAATGTCCTTTGAAAGCCTTCTTCGTTTTCGAACTTTAACTCTTTTTTCGAATGTACTTTTAACTCATAAACCTGATGATTTGTTTAATGAAATAACGTATCTAAATTCTAATGGATCATATCTTCTAGTTATTCCCCGGTTTAAGTGTCTAACTTCCGAACGACAGTTTTTTGTCAACTCTTATGGGACTCATTGCCGTGACAAATAAGAAGAATTAGAAGCACATCTTGGATGAAAAAGCAACTTAAAATTAATTTTAGTATCTAATGTGTAAATAACTTTATGATGAATTTTTTTTTCGGTTTATTATTTTTTTACTCTCTTGTATGTATGTATAAACAGAATAATGTTAATTATAAAATATAGTAGCTATTGTACAAATATAAAGCATCACTACTAAAAAGATATTATATCTTACAGTGTAAGCTTGTTATGAACAAAATAAAATAAAAAAAAACAATCTATTTTCTTATATGTAATAATAATATACTCGCATAAACTTCAAAACAACCCTAATCTTCTTTAGTTCAAGTTCAAGGACACACGAAAAAGTAACCTCTTGTTTTTGCTCGGTATGTAGGTAGGTACCTACCTATCAAGTAGAAGATGAAATTCAAAAGGCTAAGCTGCGTGGCGCGGCGACGATCGACGGCAAGTTGTTGTCAAAGATTTTTTCTTGCAAAATCAAATTTGTTTAAACAGTTTTCACACTATAAATTTACACACTTGGCACAAATTTAATATTTTTGTGTGAACTACCTACTCGTATATACATAAGTGCTTATGTAGGTACATTAAGTAAAATTAATAAATAATTTGATGATACTTATAAGAATTCTAAATAGGTATAAGTAAAGATGAATTTCAAAAGGCTATATGTATATATAAGAAAAAAACAGCCGATTTTAAATATACCCAGGCTACATCTTAAATACACCCATACACCTTTCTTATTTAAATTTCTAATTTAATTTGTATTAATTAAACTTCTAAGTTAATTCAATGCCACGCACAACACTTTATCACACAGATACATACACTCAACACGGCAAAATTAATTTTAAACGAAAATTGCTAATCGAAGTCAAAATCAAAATTGTTTTTTTTTTTTTACATAAGACGAACCGACGGTAGGTAGGTACATACCACTGATCTCTATAATACACTGGATAGTGTATTCACACAAAAAAATCGACCCCAATAGAAAACTGTAATAATTGTAGAGGGTCCATGTAAGTATAACAGTATAACATTTGTGTTGCCAAAGTTACATTTCAAGACGGTTGCTTTTGCTTGAAATTAAATTTGTTTAATCAACCATACCAAGGGCACCTTCTTCAAAAAAATATAAAATTTAAATTACACATCTATTTTCAACAAATGTAAGTACAAATTTTTCTTAATAAAAAAGCCATACTAATGATATATTTGATTGTTTCTAGTGTGTATTAAATATTAAATATTGAATTGAAAGTGGTTTGGTGCTAGCTTAATATTGCCAAAAGCGGCTTATTAAACCGTACCTTGTATCACTGATAACGGCAAATTTATCTTAGGCTGGCGGTGAGGGTCAACTCGTTGAAGTTTTCATAAACCATTGAGATTGGATAAAAATCGACCAGAAAATCGAAAAAAACAGCATAATCATTCAACTCCACCAACAAGAAAACACATTTCCTTGAAACGTTCTGTTTCCAGATTTTTAATATGTATTGTAAATAACCAAGAATTTTAAGACGAAAAAAGACAGAGAAAACCACAATATAGACATCCATTTGTAAAAGAACTTGAACTTGTTTTATTTTCCCAACAATTACATTGCAATAATTTCAGCTTCCATATTTAATGATAATTTTTCTGCAATATCTTTCACGTTCTTGTGACGTGGTTCATCTTCTTTGTCGTCTTCTTCTAAATCTTATCTGTATTCGGCAAACATGACAAATCGTCATCATGTTGCTCGTGTTCATCACTACCAAAGTCGTCGACTTCATCTTCGTCTTCGAAATTCTTGCATTTTTTATCCTCTTCACGAAGGACTTCTTTGCAGTTTCAATATCAATTCCTCCCTTGTCTCGATTGATATAATCTCTTGTGAGATCCAATCGTCCAGGTCTTCCGTGTCCGTCTTCCGTCTTTCCTTTTCTGAATTTTTTGTAGTTATTATTATCTTGATTGAAACTGACAATAAAAATAAATTGTTTTTCAATTTTTTTTTTTGAAAAGGAGTGCAATCTATCTCTTTCTCTCTTTTTATAAAAAAACGAGATAGGCAATTGCAATGGTGCTACTGTCAAATTCAAATGGAGTCAAAAAACTGTTATACTTTGTAGGGAATACACTATCCAGTGTATTATAGAGATCAGTGGTACATACCTACCAACAATGCCACACACAAAATTTTTCACAAAATGAATTAGTTACATACTACACTCATTATTGAACGGCAAAATTTATTTCAAACAAAAATTGAAAATTGAAGGCAATGAGAATATTTTTTTAAACAGAAAACGAACCGACTGCATACATAAATCCAACTTCTATAAAGCTAGTTTCTTCAATTTTAAATAAATATGAAGAAATAAAAATGCAAAAAGTATCGTTTGTTTTATCTTGCTTTAACTTCAAGCATTCTTCTCGCTCATTATATATTTCTCTTATCTTATTTTTTATGCTTCGATCTTTCACAATATCGCTCTTCTCCAGTCTGCACATTCTGCAAATATTCCCGACATAGTAATTCTTGTAATATCTGCCTAGAGGGCTCCCCGAGCGTTCCTCTTCATGATAGTGCTATAGAAATGTATATACAAGGGATATTAGCCGCGTTTTATTATCGCTCATAACCCATATGGTTCACCCCGTAAAAATAAAACGATCTGGGTTAAGAAAAAATTATACTTTACATGGTTGGTAGTTCTGATTACCTTTTGATGTTTCTTTTGTTGACGCAGAAAAAAAAATGATTTCAGGCGTAGTGGATGTAAGTATAAATTGATAACATTTAATAAATAATATAAATTAATTAAAGCTTTTACACAGTTTTTATACGACAGCTCTGGTAGTGATTGGGAATTTAGTTCATCCAATTACTCAACCAGCAGTAGTGATTCCCACCCAAAGTCACCAAAGAATTGAAGACTTTGAAAGTATTATAGCTGTTTCTCAGTCCTCAGAGCGTTTTCAAAACTCAATTAAAAGGGGTCTGCCAAAGATATCAGCAGAAAAGGAAATATATATGTTTATATGGTACATGGCCAACACCAATACCTTTCGGGAGCTGGCAAACTTATTTGTAGCTTCCAAATCAACAGCATGGAACACCATACGGAGGGCTTCCTTATGGCTAATTTCCATAGGCCATGAATTTGTGAAATGGCCAAACGAAACGCAGATTTTATAAGATAACTCTTTGTTCAGAGAACGGTGTAAAATTCCAGGGATAATTGGATGTATTGATGGTTCTCACATCAAAATTAAAGCTCCTTCAGAAAATAAGGAGAGTTATTTCAACCGAAAAAAATTCTATAGTATTTGTTTGCAAGGCGTGGTTGACGCAAATAAGAAGTTTATAAATATATTTGCTGGGGAGCCAGGAAGCCTTCATGATAGCAGACTTCTTCGAAGATCAGACCTGTACAAAGATGTGTTGGAAAACAGCAAAATCTCTTCCCAAACAACACATTTTTGTGGGGAGACTCGGCATATCCCTCCCTGGATTGGTTGATCCCACCATTCAGAGACAATGGAATGCTAAGTGACGCAGAAAAACAATTTAATAAACTGCATTCCAGTGGACGAGTTGTAGTCGAACATGCTTTTGGACTTCTTAAGACCCGGTTCAGAAGGCTGCTCCATTTCATTGAGCAAACAAATATAAACTTGGTGGTTAATTTGGTTGTGTGTGGCTGTATTTTACACAACATATGTACGGAAGGCGATATCGAAATTGAAAATAATGAAATCCCGGCTTCTGAATGCATCAGTCAGGAAAGTTCAGAAAGCACTAGGAGGCAACAGCTATTGAACGAGTTAATAAGCACAAATGAAATTCAATAATAAAAAGCATTTTAATAATTTGTATAAGTCCTTAGTAATCTGAAAGAAAAATGAAATGAATGAAAAAATAAATTATGATTCCTTTCGTAATTTTCAATCAGAAAACCTGTTTTATTTCTTTCCTAAATTGTATATGGATTATCAAGAGGATATGTCCATCACACTATCATATATTTTTTGTCACCGTTTATCAAAATACATAATTTTACCCGCTTGAATGGTATATATAGTTGCGGTTAAAAAAGCAGCCTTTTAATAAATTCTCACATAGTGTCATGCTAATGACTTGGTAAGTATGTAATTTTGTTCATATAATAATGCAATTGAAGGATGTAGGTGGGTAGGTAGATATATGCATATAACTTTGTAATTAGAGGGCCTACGTTGTATTTAGTATTCAGTGACGTACGCAAAAAAATCGTAAAAAAGGAATAATAATAAGGTAGAAATAAATGGATAATACACATAATTAAATGTTTTTATATTGCTTAGTCGTTATAGTTTGAGGGAAAACAAAGATGCAATTTGAATTCATGGATAAATAAGAATATATCAAAAAAAAAAATTCAAAAATCGTTGGAATGGGTTTTTAATAAATTAATTTTTTATGTATAAGATTTTGAAAAATTTTGTAGAAAAAATTGAAACGCCGTTTTGAAGATATTATTAATATACATATAAAATTCAAATTTCAAAAAAATTCTGTGACTGGTTTTTGAAAAATCGATTTTTCAAAAAAAAAAATTTATTTATTTTTTAAAAATCGAAAAACTTTTTTTTTTTTTAATTTTTGTATGCAGTTTTATTAACAATTTTAGAGAACATTTGTATAAAAACTAAATATTTTATTCGGTTCATCCAATATTGAGAAAGTCGAAAATATGAAAAGTGGTTCTATGGGAAGTACCATTAATAAGTACGAAGAAAAATATCTTTATACTTGAAAGTGGACTGTACTAATTTAAGAACACACATTTTTTTATAAAAATTCTTGGAGCCGTTTTCGAGAAATAAATTTTTTTCCTAACGATTTTTTCAACATTTGTATGGGGGGTACCGTTGTTTTTTATTTTAGGAATATAGTTTTTTTAACTTTCCAAGATAATGTGAAAAAAACTACCAAAAACGAAGTTTCGACAAAATCCAATAAGTAGTTTTCGAAATTCTAAGTTTTCAAAAAAAAAGTTTTTTTTTAATTTCCAAAAACAAAAATATTTTTGAAAACTTTAGCTTACAATAGTGTTTAAGATTTTTAGGAGCTTCTGCGGAAAAAAAAATTTAAAAAAAATTAATTAACCGATTCCCATAAAATCGAAAAACAAAAAAAAAGGTACTACTAGAGGTACCAAAAATAACAATTTTTTCCAAAAAAAATTTACCAAAATCTTCGTTTTCCCTTTATTAATGCACTTATTTTTTTTTTTTTTATAAAAATCGTTGGAGTCGTTTTTGAGAAAAATAAGATTTTCGTTTTTGGCCCAAAAAAATGTAATGCAGCTACTGTTATTTGACACTTAAAAAATTTAAAAAAAAACGTGTGGGCATTACCGAAAAAACAATATTTCCCAAGTTTGAAGCAAATCTATCCAACCGTTTAGGCTGTAGACTCGAGGACAGACAGACAGATTAACAGACAAACAGATAGACGGAATTGGGGGACTCACTTTTTTAGTGTTCTCTATGATCGCAATGTCATGTTTGATTGTTAGAATTTTTTTTTGCACGAACCCATAACTTGCTTATCGTACATATAATCGCAAGTAAAAATTTTCCGTATATATTTTTTTTTTTTTTACCACTGTTGATATTCCGCATCTAAATAAATTATAAATAAATAAAAATATCAAAAATCTGTTTCGAAAATACTTTTATTCCAACAAATAAGTGAATACAAAACAAAATAAGCAACAAAGCAAAAAATACTTTAATTAAAAAACTATAAAAATTAACTAAATAGGTATGTACTTCATTTTCCAAAAATAAGAACACATTAAGAAAATACTTTAAATAAAAAAAAAAAACAAAAAACAAAACAATCTTAAGCATAACTTAAAGAAATAATATTTTTGTAAGATATAAGGCACTTTTCTTATCACAGAATATTTTAAATTTCAAATATTTCTTTTAATATTTTTCTTTTTCTTCAAGGCGATTGTACCTGCCTTACTCAGCTTCTTCCATCTTTTTAATTTTGTTATCACAATGCTCCTTTAGGATTGCTAATTTTTGCTTCTTTATTTTTAATTTCTCTTCCAAATATTTTTTCTTCACACTCTTCACACTTCTTTTTGCTGTACATCTTGCAGTTGATTCTGAAGAGCGAGGTATTACAGCTTGGTTTTGAAGCGCCTGTGATGCTATTTCTTCTCCAGATGGTGATGGTGTATTTTGTAATAAATACGTCGATGTTGCTGGTTGTGAAGATGGTAATACAAATTGATTTTGATCGATATTGCCTAGAGATGTTGATGCTGCCGGATCTAAAAAAGTAGAAGTATCTTAATAAAGTGAATATTAAACAAAGTAATTTATCAGCCCATTGAATTTCTAACGCAACCGAAAGATACGTTAAAACTCTTAAATTGCCCTATGTCACAAAATTCTACAACGACAATTTATCGAAAGGGTAAGAGGGTTCAATGACGATTCTAGAAATGTATAAAACACCTCTTTAGTTTGAGCGGTTTCTTAAATATTTTCTTATATATTGCGTTTTACTTACCATTATAGGATTTAGCAATTGGTAGGCCTTGAATAGCCTTCCCAGCTAAGTTTAATATATTGCTATTTCTAATTTCTGGCCGCATCCCGAAAAGCTCCTCCATAATTGGTGCAAAAGGCCCATCACTACTTCACTCTCCAGTCCTGTTATTATTATCCTCTGACGCTTTAAATGCTTTCATTAAATTTTTTAATTTATTTGTCAGCATATCAGGTGTTGTTGGCTGAGTCTGGAAATAAATTTGCAAGCATCTATTTAGAATTTTCCACTTTTTATTTACAAATGTCATAACTTAAACTTACAAGAATTCCATCGGCTATTAAGTCCTCTAGGACATTGCTCTTGGCGTATTTTTTTTTCTTGGGTGAACAAATTCCACCTACCTCTTGGAATAGGCGTGTAGAGATCCAATAGTTTCCTCCTTTGTCCAGATTCTTCGTTTTCTATAATAAAATCCTATTTGAAAAACATTTAATTAAAAACAAATTACAAAGTACTTGCGATTTATTTTCATTTGCATCCATATTGTCTGGCGCCTGGGACTGTTTTATTTTTTGTTGACATTTGACTATTTTTTGTTTCTTTTTTTCTCAGTAGTGACAACATTTGAGAAGAAAATTAGCCCTCTGTTCGTTTAACTTAATACTAATATTTGGAAACTCAGATAGAAACCTGGATCTCGTGTTGTTTTTGTAATACGTGTTAAAAAATAACCCAGACCCGTAGATAATAAAACGCAGCTATTATGTGCGTAAGGCACAACAAGAGAATCGGTGCATTCTCTCCCTCAATTCTTATTATATACATTTCAGCAGCAAATATCTTCCAAAAAGCCTTTTTATGGAGATGCCCGAGGATATTCAAGATGTTGTGATTGTACTGAATCACACACATTCAATGCCTATGAGTCGCAGAATTATCGAGGATTTGCATTAATTCCATATGAGACCTGCGAAGATCCAGCTGCAGCTAATGACAACATGGTAGTTTTCTCATAGGCAATCTTCAAGTTTGGCCTATTGAATATTTGAACAAAATTTGTTTTAAACTTTTCATTATTTACAACATTTCATTTAGCAGGTCCAATCTGTCTCGAAAGCAGAAAAACGAAATCCACAAGTGGTGATATTCGTGTAGGAGGACATGATGTTGGACGTTGCAAGCCGGCAGTTTTGAAGAAGAAATTAATTTAGTTGAAATGAAGGATTATGTTCAAGCACATCGTATAACTGAAGAAAAAAATGCATACACAGAGGAGTACACAAATCTATTGAAACAATTGCTAGAGAAGCATTCAGTGACTGTTTCAGAGGATACTAGTGGTCAATCGAGTTCGCTTTCATCGTGCTTTCAGCGAAACAACAAAAAGGTCACATCTATGACCATACTTAAAAGTCTTCAGATAGCATTCTATATGGTCGTTTCGAAGAACGTAAGATTCTTGGCCCTAAATGTTTGTAAACCGTATAATGAATTCATCGGTCGACACATTGCCTCCAATCAAATAGCCATCAGAGATTGGGCCATAGAGAAACTAACATAGAGGCACGATTTCGGGTGTTTATTCTCTTTCACCCTACAAGCTAAATTGAGAGGATTTCCTCCGTTTCGACAAGCATGTGTTAGTTGCATTTTAAATGGAGCAGACACCAACACAGGCTTATCGAAATGGAGGAGTGTGCATTCCCAATGTTGGTAGATATGGTGACCTTATATATTTAAAATGGAAATCCGTTAAATTCAAAAATTAATTGCTTTTTAGTTAAATTGTATTTTTAAAGGCCTTAATCAAACATAAAACATACTAATAAAAGCTCTTCTTTGATTCTGGCTTACAAATTAAGCAATATTTATTAATTTTATGTTCAAAATGAAGAAAATCCAATCAAAAAGTAGAAGCAAATCATAGCATATTAATGCGTACGTGCAAAATTCCACCACAAGAAAAGACCAGTTTACTCAATTTGAGGTGAGTATTTTGACAGATGACAAAACAATAAAAAAAAAGATATTCATTTTAAAACAAATATTGGAAGTGCGCGAGTTTGATTTTATTTATTTTGTATTTTGTCCTGTAATTTAATTTTAAAATATATTGTTTCATCAGTTGCTAGTGAAAATTCCGATCCATCCATACGTTCTACGAAAATATTAACTTAAAAAGAATACTTTCGTAATTTAACTAATTCTTATCTTCCATCATACCAAACCAATCTTAATCTTCCCGATGTCATTGGTAGAGCTACTTTGAAAACAAATTTCGTTAAGCATCTTGTATTGGCTCACAGTAAAAACAATGTTAAACCAATTGAACGCATGAAGAATGCCTTGTTTACAGCAGAAATCCACCAAGAAATGGAGCACATGCGATTGAGTAAAATGTATCGCATCCAAGCGTACGCTTGGTCGCATTTAGTTCGTGGCAATTGCTTTTGTGTGATCAACTCGAATAGAACTGGAAAAAACCTGGTGTTATTTGCCTCCGGTTTGTAGCATGTTGAGTTTCCGTCTAGAATCGAAAGGCATTCTGCACCCCTATGGTCCAGCTGTTATTATAATCGCACCATCGTCCGTTCAGGTTGAGAGTATTTCTCGTCATTGTCGACGCATTTTGGCTAGCACAACACCAAAAATTAGTATTGTCCCAGCATATGGACTTCGAAACAACGAAGATGTTAAAATTGAACTGCTTAATGGGTGTGGTGTGCTTGTAATTACACCACCGTGCGGCAACGTTTGCTCGAGGCCAACGAGAAGGAAAACTTGCTCAACATACGCCAAGTAAAACTTTAGTTATCGATGGTTTGGACAGCATAATGAATGAGAATCCCGAGTTTTATGAAACCCTCTTCAAGCTTATCTCTCCAGTTCTTCAAGATGAAAAGATTCCATTTCAACTGGTGGTCACTTCCAAGACATGGACTCGGCGATTTATTAATTTTGTAAGGATTGCTTATCAGCCTTTGTTGTGCATTGCAGACTATTTAGAAGCTGCAGTCTATGCCA
Source organism: Philhelius pedissequus (assembly GCA_910595825.1). Taxonomy (NCBI): domain Eukaryota; kingdom Metazoa; phylum Arthropoda; class Insecta; order Diptera; family Syrphidae; genus Philhelius; species Philhelius pedissequus. Next base: position 19,671,519 of record OU343164.1, on the reverse strand, counting down.
AGGCTAAAGTTTCCATTAAATTGCAAAGTAACTCCGAAAAGATGTCGGTTGTTATGAAATGTTTGGATAAGTGCGCATATCAGTTGGAGCGTTGTGCAGTCTTGTGCAATTCGGCAGATGAAGTACTGGAAGTTGAGAGATGCTTGCGCGAATCCGGATACATGTGTATGGTTTATACGGATCAAATGCCAGCTGATAGTACCGATATGATCAAGGAATAGAAGGAGAAGGTAAGTCTCATAGTATAGTATAGTATAGTATAAAAAACAAAAACTCCTGCTTTTTCTCCGTCATTATTAAATAAAATGCAAGACTGGATCGCACGAACTTGCTGTTGTAGCTAACAACCTTAATGTATCTAACCATTAAAGCTGTTTAGTAGGTATGTAGTCTAGTTATCCTATGCAGGTTTAAGGCCGATGTAGTTAAGATTACTTTAATTCTTAGTATAATGAATTGTCGGATAGATGATTAAAAGAATAGTTACTTAGGTAAATACCAATCTACAAATGTATATTTAAATCTTTGTTATGGATTCGAATTATGTAAGTTAGGATAGTAAAATATACATATATATATATATATTTATGGAAGCTAAGTATGTAAACGTGTGCATATAATAATGAAAATGAAGGATGTAGGTGGGTAGGTAGCTATATGCATATAACTTTATACTTTAGGTGCATTAGGTGATTCTTAGACACATATTATTTAATATAGAATACGAATAGCTTTTGAACTATATCTTTGGAACGGGATGTCCAATAAAGGTGAGCGATATCTTTTTAGAATCAGCACTTCATACTTTCAAAGAAAGCATCAACATTTTTTGCAAAGAAGTTGAATAAAAAAAAATAGCTCCAGGAATACGCATACATCATTCTAAATATGCGTATTTCAAGAGTGATTTTTTGCAATAAGGCTTCTACATAAAAACTTTTGATGCTGGTTTTGAGAGTATCAAGAGTAGATTACAAAAAGGTATCAACCAAGTTTTTAGGATAACCCGTTCCAAAGATACACTTTAAAGTATTTTCAGATTATGTATTTCAAGGTGAACAGTGAATAGTTTTTGAACTATATCTTTGGAACCGGTTGTCCAATAAAGGTGAGATATATCGTTTTAGAATCAGCACTTCATACTTTCAAAGGAACCATCCACATTTTTTTGCAAAGAAGTTGTATTAAAAAAAATAGCTCCAGGAATACGCATACATCATTCTAAATATGCGTATTTCAAGAGTGATTTTTTGCAATAAGGCTTCTACATAGAATCTTTTGATGCTGATTTTGAGAGTATCAAGAGTAGATTACAAAAAGGTATCAACCAAGTTTTTAGGATAACCCGTTCCAAAGATACACCTCAAAGTATTTTCAGATTATGTATTTCAAGGTGAACAGTGAATAGTTTTTGAACTATATCTTTGGAACGGGTTTCCCAATAAAGGTGAGCGATATCTTTTTAGAATCAGCACTTCATACTTTCAAAGGAAGTATCAACAGTTTTTGCAAAGAAGTTGTATTAAAAAAAATAGCTCCAGGAATACGGATACATCATTCTAAATATGCGTATTTCAAGAGTAATTTTTTGCAATAAGGCTTCTACATAAAAACTTTTGATGCTGATTTTGAGAATATCAAGAGTATATTACAAAAAGGTATCAACCAAGTTTTTAGGATAACCCGCTCCAAAGATACACTTCAAAGTATTTTCAGATTATGTATTTCAAGGTGAACAGTGAATAGTTTTTGAACTATATCTTTGGAACGGGTTGTCCAATAAAGGTGAGCGATATCTTTTTAGAATCAGCACTTCATACTTTCAAAGGAAGCATCAACATTTTTTGCACAGAAGTTGTATTAAAAAAAATAGCTCCAGAAATACGCATACATCATTCTAAATATGCGTATTTCAAGAGTGATTTTTTGCAATAAGGCTTCTACATAAAAACTTTTGATGCTGATTTTGAGAGTATCAAGAGTAGATTACAAAAAGGTATCAACCAAGTTTTTAGGATAACCCGTTCCAAAGATACACTTCAAAGTATTTTCAGATTATGTATTTCAAGGTGAACAGTGAATAGTTTTTGAACTATATCTTTGGAACGGGTTTCCCAATAAAGGTGAGCGATATCTTTTAGAATCAGCACTTCATACTTTCAAAGGAAGCATCAACATTTTTTGCAAAGAAGTTGTATTAAAAAAAATTGCTCCAGGAATAAGCATACATCGTTCTAAATATGCGTATTTCAAGAGTGATTTTTTGCAATAAGGCTTCTACATAAAAACTTTTGATGCAGATTTTGAGAGTATCAAGAGTAGATTACAAAAAGGTATCAACCAAGTTTTTAGGATAACCCGTTCCAAAGATACACCTCAAAGTATTTTCAGATTATGTATTTCAAGGTGAACAGTGAATAGTTTTTGAACTATATCTTTGGAACGGGTTTCCCAATAAAGGTGAGCGATATCTTTTTAGAATCAGCACTTCATACTTTCAAAGGAAGCATCAACATTTTTTGCACAGAAGTTGTATTAAAAAAAATAGCTCCAGAAATACGCATACATCATTCTAAATATGCGTATTTCAAGAGTGATTTTTTGCAATAAGGCGTCTAGATAAAAACTTTTGATGCTGATTTTGAGAGTATCAAGAGTAAATTACAAAATGGTATCAACCAAGTTTTTAGGATAACCCGTTCCAAAGATACACTTCAAAGTATTTTCAGATTATGTATTTCAAGGTGAACAGTGAATAGTTTTTGAACTATATCTTTGGAACGGGTTGTCCAATAAAGGTGAGCGATATCTTTTTAGAATCAGCACTTCATACTTTCAAAGGAAGTATCAACAGTTTTTGCAAAGAAGTTGTATTAAAAAAAATAGCTCCAGGAATACGGATACATCATTCTAAATATGCGTATTTCAAGAGTAATTTTTTGCAATAAGGCCTCTACATAAAAACTTTTGATGCTGATTTTGAGAATATCAAGAGTATATTACAAAAAGGTATCAACCAAGTTCTTAGGATAACCCGTTCCAAAGATACACTTCAAAGTATTTTCAGATTATGTATTTCAAGGTGAACAGTGAATAGTTTTTGAACTATATCTTTGGAACGGGTTGTCCAATAAAGGTGAGCGATATCTTTTTAGAATCAGCACTTCATACTTTCAAAGGAAGTATCAACATTTTTTGCAAAGAAGTTGAATTAAAAAAAATAGCACCAGGAATTCGCATACATCATTCTAAATATGCGTGTTTCAAGAGTGATTTTTTGAATTATATCTTTGCATTTAGTATTTGGTATTAGTAAACCAATTAAAAACGGCAAATTGTCTTTTTATCTCTCTCCTCAGAGAGAAAGTGGAGAACATTATGGTACGTTATCCATTAGCAATTTCTACATCAAAGATGCTCCACTACTTACTACTTTATTGTCGATGTCTTCATTTCCTGGCATTGTAAATGCCATCAAAAATAAAGGTGTATACTTTTACAAATGTAATGCACCTTTTTCATACAAAGATGGCACTATTGAAATTGAAGAATCTTGGCTTGAAGGGGCGGAGTTAGGTATTAGCACTGGTGGTAAGGTCGATATTAGAAATGATAAATTCCAGGTTGCAGGACAAGTAATACAAGCATATTCAATTAATAAATATTTGTTAAAAATTCCTATAATTCTATTGATTCGTTTTTGAAATTTTGAGTTTAAAAAAAAAAAATATTTATTTCCAAAATAACTGAACTGAATACTTCATACGATGTAGGCCGTCATACATTTATATACACATAATTATGTATCTTTAAAAATCACATGGATCTTATGTACATATGCATATTGCACTTAAATTATAAATAATACAGTGAGGGTTTCCGTTACCTTTTTTTATTCAAAACAGTGTCTTCGGTATATATATACATATTTATTTAACTTATGAAACATAAACGACCATACATAATATATATTAAATTATTCAAGTAATCAGTACGTAAATATTTTTTTATAATTCTGTTCTTATTAGAATATCTTACACAATTGGATGAATGTTATCTGTTTTTCTTTTCAAGTTTTAGTTCTTCGTTTCTATTGAAATATGTTCTGGGAATTGTTGTACACATATAAAAGTTTAATTAAGAAATAATTTCCCATTGATTCAAGTGGACTCAGGAATGCAGAATCTGGCTGCAAATTTTGTAAATGGATTCGCCAACGCCGGATTTGTACTGGACAAGCTTTTGAGCAAGAATGGCACCAAAGGACTGTACAGCAACAGCTCATTCATTGCTTTCTGATTAAATTGAACAACAATTGCTTCATGCGTTTTGGTACAATTATGTGACTAAGAATTTCTTTAATCTGGATCGAATCGTTCCACCTTCATCGATACTGGGCTTGCTTTACTTGGGAAGACGCAAAGCCACCGAAGCTGTAATGAACGCTCTGGGAGTTGTGGCTTCACAAGTCTATATGGCCACTGCAATGGAGACATTTGTATATGCGCCGCAGGAACTGGAAAAACTCCCACTCCGCCAAAGCAAAATTTTCCAATGTGCCATATAATCCATTGGTGCATACACACAATAAACCGCCATATAGCTGTAGGTAAGTTAATTGAAACTTTACACAAAAATAAAATGTTATATTTAACTTCTAACTCCCAACAGTTCCTTCATCTTCATGGCAATCGAATTCTCCAAGGAGAAAGCATTGCCAGTAAAAGAAATATTCCGTGCTTCAAAGCAACTCCCACCGGATGTAAGAATAGTGTGAGACATAATCTTTTGTTAATATAACAATCTACTAACAATGTGATCGAACACAAGAGCAAGTACATACGATCCAACCGTGCATTTAATTTATTTATAAAAAATATGGAACAATTTGCCGCAAGCTTTTACTTTCCGATGAATTTCCATATCAGGAACAAAGCAAATATTTATCAACCAACAAAGAGGTAGAACTACTCAACGACGAAAAATGAAAAGAATTCATAGTAAGTATAATAAATAAAGTTTTTTTTTTGTTTAATGGATTGCTAGTATATTTTATTATAATAAGTTATGTTATAAAAAAATTAATTACTATAACAAATTTACTAAAAATCAATAAAATCAATTTCTTGTGATCTAGAATTACGGATTACCTTTTTCCAAATTTTGCACTTTAAAAAAATCGAACCCGAAATTTTAATCAAACTTGATATTCCGTCTGTCTCTCTATCGGTCGATATAAATATGTATATCCATTTCTTCTACCTAATTATATTTCATTTTTACGCATAATAATGACTAAATTACATAAATACACATGTTTTTGCTATCTACGTCACTGAATACCTACCTACTTACATTATATACTATTTGGGCTCTCACCTATCATATAAAATTATATGCATATATCTACCTACTTATCACCAACTTACACTTTCAATGTACATTGTATGTATACACATTTACTTGCCTACATAGTCATATCTGAATGTACCTCTAGGTACACAATTATCATCCTAATTTCCGTAATTAAAATCTATAATCTAGATTTAAACATAAATTTGTAGGTATGTAGGTACCTAAGTAACTATTCCTTGAATCATCCATTCAATCCATTTTACTAAAAACTTACCTACATATTTGGACCTACCTACTAATAGCGTCAATGTTTATCTACATTAAAAAATATTCGACTTTAGTTTAAAACTAATAAATAAAAATGAAAAATAGAAACTTGAAGTTATGAATTTGGATCGGGCCAGAGCAAATTAAATTTATAAACTTTAAACTTTAAATTTATAAATTTGACTATTCTTTCAATTTCCATTTCAAAAATAATAAATTACGTACAAAACGTAATATCTGATATCTCGGTCACTGAATAGGTACCAACCTACATACATTGTGTAGTAGGTTGACTCTCTGAAATTTATATAAATATATATCTTTAACAATCAAATGAATATTATGTATATTAAAACTATATTATAAAGTTTTATATGCATATATGGATCTACCTAACCATAACCATCCAACACTTTCATTATACATTATTATCTACCTACATATTTACATACCTAGGCTCCATATACATACATATGTATGTAATGTAGGTACATTTTACCATCCCAATTTACAGAATTAAAATCCATAACATAGATTTAAATATACATTTGTAGGTAGGTACCTAGTAACTATTTCCTGAAACATACAATAATTCTATTCATTATACTAAGAACTTACCTACATCGGTTTTAAACTTACCTAATGATAATTGGACCTACATACTAACAGCGTCAAAGATTAGTTACATTAAAGAAAACTCGAAATTTAAAACTAATAAATCGGCCCTATCACAGAATCCATCGCAATCGAAAATCTACTGCGAATCTTGAAAAATCTATCATAGCATCCATTAGTAATCGAAAATCATAAAATCGGATTTCATAATCTCTAAATATTTACAGATTATTTAATTTTTATTTTACAGATAGTTTTTGTGGGAAATTTGCTGCGTGTGAATCCAATTTCTATGAAACGGCTTGCGTATGCCATGGAGCCTTGTGTTTTGATTCAGTTCAATGGAGAAATATCTGCTGCAGTCAATGAGACCGATGACGACACACACACTAACACCGACGACGCGAAGCACAGGCGACAACTGTTGCAGATGATTCTGCCTCACAAACTGCTACATAATCTTCAACAGAAGACACCACATCATCCAATATTGAAATAAAAAAGGATCATAATAATTAACATTGATTGTGTTCCTGGCAAAAATGTGATCTTATTCTATTCTTCCAAATGTTCTATATATCTCTGTGAGCAGCAAACTTATTTTTAATGAATAATAATAATAATTTTAATTATTTTGTGTTGTCATTAATACAGTATTTATATATATATACATGTATATGATTCTTTTCGTATTTTCGGGAATGTTTGTTCAACTTCACCTTTAAAAAAAAACGGTTTAATTTTAAAAACACGAAAGAACTACTTTTAGATAGCAATTTTTCTAAATAATTGTTTGATTATAAAATGATTGAAAGGATTTAGAAGCTGAGGTTAATTTACATTAAGAACAGTTACAACCATCGAAATCAAGCAAGTAGTATGGAAATTAGAGCTTTGCGTAAGTACTGATTTCAAGATTTTTCTTGATATAAGTAGAAATTTTTTGGATTTGCTACTTTGGATTAGCTGTCAATTCCAAAGTACTTGCTTGATCTCGATGATTTAAACTGTTGTGAGTTTTAATTTATGTCAGCTTGTAAACTGTTTTCAATTCGAGCAAATATTTCAAAATATTTGCATCTGAAAGTAATTTTGTAATTTTTCATTTTTTTTTAAACACGAAGAAAATACTTTTAGATAGCAATTTTTCTAAATAATTGTTTGATTATAAAACGATTGAAAGGATTTAGAAGCTGAGGTTAATTTACATTAAGAACAGTTACAATCATCGAAATCAAACAAGTAGTATGGAAATTAGAGCTTTGCGTAAGTACTGATTTCAAGATTTTTCTTGATATAAGTAGAAATTTTTTGGATTTGCTACTTTGGATTAGCTGTCAATTCCAAAGTACTTGCTTGATCTCGATGATTGTAACTGTTCTGAGTGTTAATTTACCTCAGCATAGGGCTATAATACTAACCTATGTGTCATTGAGACACACAACATTACATTTCCCTTAAAAAGAAAAGAATTTTTTTTAACACCCACAAAGACAATGTAATCGAAAAAGATTAAGTGAATCACAATTCTTAAGCTATATACATATATATATACATAAGGAGAACACTTTAAAATATTGATCCCAATGTATTTAATTATAATATCTGGCAATAATGACTTCCTGTTGGGCTTCATTGTTTGTGTGGTCTGACCTTGTTGTTCGTCATGATTTTGAGATGAATGGCAGGCGCTGTTTATCCTACAAAATTAAAAGAAAAACAAATACTTAAAAATACATCAAATTAGGTTTTTTTGTATTTAACGTACCTTATTTCTGCTTGACTGAATGCTGATCCACAAACAGACCAACAATCTGTTTAGAAGCTACAGATACAGACCGAGGTGTTTCGGTCAACATGTGCATATCGATCTCGTTCATGAGATTGCCACTGACGATATATTTCTTCCAAAAAGATACTATGGCTACTTTCTCAGCGATTTCAGTTTATCTCTGAAAGTTTATAGGAAAAACATCGATTAGATATGAATTTGCACTTGCAAAATAAAGGTTTACTTACTCTGTCATTTTGCTGGGGAAATTGTTTCCGGAGCTTGTGTTATACCAAAACATGTCCTGTCGAAGAATAGATTCCAAGAAAAGCTTTCTAATGCGACGGATCTAAGAAAATATATATTCGACCACAGACAATCCAGTCCCTGCTGTACTACAGCAACAACCCGCCACTACTAATGGCTCATTGTATTGTTTCTCTTTACATAGACGAGACACTTCATGTGGCAGCGAATCGCTTATTCGTGAGATTTCACATTGTGTCCGCCAATGTGAAGCCTCCTTTTCTAAATAACCAATTCGATCTTCACTTTTTGTTGATGGATTGGTTTTTGTGTAAAGTGGAGTGGTTGGTGGTATCACTCCCAGATGAACTAAGTACGTCTTCACTCCCAATCTAAAAAAAAACAACAAAACAATTATAGAAAACAAGAAACAATTGGGTTTGGTTTCTGAGTTTCCAATCTAAGATATACCTTTGGATGTATGCTTTCCATCGGATCTCCGTCATTGTGGCCAAATCTTTATCAAACAAACATAAAAACAATTTTTTTTATAGTTATATATATTTCTTTTATTGAAATAAGAATAATTAAATAAATATGAAAAAAACTTACCAAATGTGAAAAAAAACTATTATTTATGTTTTGGTAATTATAAGTGTCAGACAGACTATTGACAAACCAAAAACAAAAAAAATTATCTGTCAGCTTGAGCAATAGTGTTTTTTAATTCACCACTCACATGTATTCACGGATAGGAAAAAATGAGTAAATTAAGAGAGTTTTCTCTTACTCACCTAAAAAAAAATTTGCGGGTGTTTAAGGCAAGGGGGGTACGAGTCGCGCCTCTATGTAATTATTTTCTCTATGGATTGGGCACTGAAATGCGGAACTACGTACAATATGCTGTATGAGGCTCTGGCTAGAGAAATCTATGAAGTTCTTTATGCACAGTTTTTTAAGAACCACAACATACGCATATAGACGACGTCAATTACTTGTATTTTTGAGCCCCTCAATCGTTACGGATGTTCGAGATTTAACGTTGGAGAGCGTCAAAGTAAAAACAAACGAAATGGTAGGCAACTGTATAATACGCTTGAATTTCTTGGTGCTGACGATGACAGCAGTGTATGGCCTTCGAGTCAAGCTGTGGATATAATATTTAGGATGTCGCATTTTCTGGACACTTGCGATGATGTTTGTATTATAAGTGCAATTGTAAATGGTTTTTGTCGTTTAGTTCTTCATGATCATATACAAAATTCAGAAATTCAGGAGAAGCTTCTATTACGTTATTTTAATAATTCGACAGATGCCAAAATAAATCAAATGTAAGTTCATTTTAAATTATATTAAGCAATTCCGTCAAAAGTGTTCCAATTTAATACGAAACTCGATCCTGTAACATCAGTCTCACAATACTTTGTAGTTAGGCGGTGCTTGGAAGCCGAGTACACATCCTTTCGATCGAAATTTACAAGTACATAGTGTTATGTCAATCAAAGCACGTAAACCAAAGATTATCCCTATGAGAATTTGGCCAAATTCTGTTGTGCTTGGATATGGCCATTGAGGAGCATTCTAAACTGAAACATTTACACATGATAGATCAAATTTCGGAGACCGCAATTGAATCCAACACCCTTGGAACCAATTAAACCACCATACCATATTCTGAGAAGTATTGGAATATGTAACTCATTGTGTGTCGACAATGAAGATTTGGGCTCGTCATTTTGGAAGAAATATATCGCATGGCAATCTCATGAACGAGATCGATATGCACATGTTGACCGAAACACCTCGGTCTGTATCTGTAGCTTCTAAACAGATTTTTGGTCTGTCTGTGGATCAGTATTCAGTCAAGCAGAAATAAGGTACGTTAAATACAAAAAAACCTAATTTGATGTATTTTTGAGTATTTGTTTTTCTTTTGATTTTGTAGGATAAACAGCGCCTGCCATTCATCTCAAAATCATGACGAACAACAAGGTCAGACCACACAAGCAATGAAGCCTAACAGGAAGTCATTATTGCCAGATATTCTAATTAAATACATTGGGCTCAATATTTTAAAGTGTTCTCCTTATGTATATATATATGTATATAGCTTAAGAATTGTGATTCACTTAATTTTTTTCCATTACATTTTCTTTATGGGTGTTCAAAAAAATTCTTTTCTTTTTAAGGGAAATATAATGTTGTGTGTCTCAATGACACATAGGTAAGTATTAAAGCCCTATGCTGAGGTAAATTAACACTCAGAACAGTTACAATCATCGAGATCAAGCAAGTACTTTGGAAATGACAGCTTGTCCAAAGTAGCAAATCCAAGAAATTTCTACTGATATCAAGAAAAATCTTGAAATCAGTACTTACGCAAAGCTCTAATTTTCAAACTACTTGCTTGATTTCGATGATTGTAACTGTTCTGAGTGTAAATTAACCTCAGCTTCTAAATCCTTGCAATCATTTTATAAACAAACAATTATTTCGAAAAATTGCTATCTAAAAGTAGTTTTTTTCGTGTTTACAACAATTCCCAGAAGATATTTCAATCGAAACGAAGAACTAAAACTTGAAAAGAAAAACAGATAACATTCATCCAATTGTGCAAGACATTCTAATAAGAACAGAATAATAAAAAAATTTTTACGTACTGAATGCTAGAATAATTTAATATATTTAATATATATTACGTATGGTCGTTAATGTTAATGGTTCATAAGTTAAATAAATATGTATATATATACCGAGGAGAATGTTTTGAATAAAAAAAAAGTAACCGAAACGCTCACTGTATTATTTATAATTTCAGTGCAATATGCATAGGTACATAAGATGTGATTTTTAAAGATACATAATTATGTATATATAAATGTATGACGGCCTTCATCGTATGAAGTATTCAGTTCAGTTATTTAGGAAATAAATATTTTTTTTGAAAACTCAAAATTTCAAAAACGAATCAATAGGTTTTTTTTGAAACTTCGTATTTGGTATTTTTTTGACTTTATCTTAATAGATAAAAAAAAAACTATTTTCCCAAAATAAGAAACAACGTCTCCTCCCATACAAATGTTAAAAAACCGTTAGGCAAAAATGTATTTCTCAAAAACGGTTACAAGAATTTTTATTAAAAAAAATGTGTGTGTTCTTAAATTAGTACAGTACACTTTTAACTATAAAAATATTTAATTTTGCGTACTTATCAGCGGCATTTCCCATAGAACCATCTTAGTGGATGGCCCGATTAAAATAATTAATTTTATAAAAACGCTTCCTAAAAGTGTTAATAAAACTGCATACTACAATTTTCGAAGAAAAAGTTCTTCGATTCTTAAAAAATAAAAAAATATTTTCTTTTTGAAAAATCGATTTTTCAAAAACCATTTAGTAAATATTTTTGAAATTTGAATTTTATATGTATATTAATAATATTTTCAAAATGGCGTTTCATTTTTTTTCTAAAAATATTTTTAAAATTTTATACATAAACAAATAATTTAAAAAAAATTTGTTTAATATATATCTTATTTATCCAGGAATTCAAATGGCATCTTTGTTTTCCCTCAAAACTATACAACTAAGCAATATGAAAACATTTAATTATGTGTATTATGTCACATTTTTTTGTTAAGAGCAATTTATTTAACTTATAGCCCGATCAAATCTTTGTACATAAACAATCAAAGGTGCAAATAATAAAATATTTTCTTATTAACGATATGCAACTATGTTCCCTCACGAATCGGATGCTTAAGAGAATTTAATTCGACAGGGAATTGTTCGCAATAATCTTTTTGGTTTTCTTCGAAGAACCAAACATACATGTCAGGCAGACGCCAATGCCATTGCCCACATATTTTATTTTACTCTTGTAATAATAACATGTAAGAATTGTTTAATAACATAAATAAAATTACATATATCTATCTATCTACAAACGTCCATTTTCGATTCCATCAAAATAACTAGTTTTGCAAATTGATTTGCATTGGTCATTATGATAAATAATTATTTTTATTTATTTAATATTCACAATTTGCACATCAATACCTTTTCCGTTTGTCGGTCATTACGAAAAATAACTAGCGGCTGGTTAATGCAAGTAAATTCGAAAATTTTATCAACAATAAATATAAAATATTTCCCGGCATAACAATTCGCTAACGTTATCACTAAATATTTTAATTCGATAGTATATCACACATACATGGGTTAGATAAGTTTGAACGAATCGCTATTAGTAATACGAAATTAGAGAATTCGCAAGACTTTAAGTTCGATTAGCTATTCATAATGAGGGCTTTTAGTTATATGCCCTACCCACCTACATCATTCTTGTTCATTATTATATGTATTTGTTTACATATCTAGGTTCCATGTACCTACATATTACTCTCCTATATTACATAATTACAATCCATACTATAAATTTAAATATGCTTTTGTAGGTAGGTACATGTGTAACTATTCCTTGAATCATCCACTCGACAAGTCATTGTACTAAGAGTCAAGGTAATCATACTTACATCGGCTTCAAACCTGCATAGGATAACTAGATTACTTATATACTTAACAGCGTCAATGTTTAGCTACATTAAAGTTGTTAGCTCCAAGATCAAGTTCGTACGTTCCAGTAGTACATTTTATTTTATAAAAATTCTTGGACCCCTATTCGAGAAATACATTTTTGTCTTAATGGTTTTTTAACATTTGTATGGGAAATGCCGTTTTTTCTTATGAATATGTCAAGATAATGATAATGTCAAAAAACTACCAAACGATGTTTAGGAGCTACTACTAAAAAACAATATGTAGGTAGCTAGTGTGAATCGAATACATCCAACCGTTTAGGCTGCAGATTCGAGGACAGACAGACAAACGGAATTGAGGGAAACACTTTTTGACTAGGACTTATTATATTATCCTTTACATTCTACCAAGTGGAAGGGAATGCGCAGGGAATCACGAAAGCTGCTTTGTATTAAAAAAAAATCGTAAGTTCGTTTATTTATTTTGATAAAAAATTATTTTAATTCTTTGGTGCAAAATATATTAGAACGAAGTTACTTCGCGACCTTAATTATGGCGTTCCATTTTTTTTTTAAATATGTTCAAATGATCCTTCCGAAATTGTTATATGTACAATGTCCGAAATGTTCATATTAAATAAAAGTGAATAAAGTTTTTCAAAAGCAATAGTTTACGGTCAATTTTAAAGAAAATACCTCTCAGTCACCATTTCCAAGATAAAAGATTAACAAAAAAATATGTGAACCTAATATTTTCAAAATAGTGTGCAAGCAAACAAATTGGAAATTACACAATTAATAATCGTGGATGAGTCAATAAAACATAGTTCAAACAAAAGTCGGAGCGCCCTAATTACGCGAGTTAAGAACTTTATATCTTTTATATAAATATATCAATACCTTGCATCATCCTGAGGGCATCTGTGTAAGATATCAAAATCCGTGCATTTAAGACACTTGTTTTTTTGTTGTGGCTTGCTATGTGTTGTAGTGGATTGTGTTATATCGGATTGTGTTGTTGTGGGTTGTGTTGTAGTGGATTTTGTTGGAGTACTATGAGCTCTTGTGCCATGTTCGTCAGAGATTTTCCATTTTTTGGCCACTAATGAAATGTTTAATAATTAAATCAAATCATATGAGTGTTCATTTGATATTATAACAGAAAATTTAAAAAAAATTCAACGCATAGCTAGGGAAATGGTGCGAATGAATTTTTTGCAAGTTTTGAATTAAAGTACTTACAAATCTCATATTCGTCAGTTTCCATGTACATTGTAGAATGTTCTAAAACAAACATTTAAAACAAAAATTACATGTTAGAAAACTAGTAGAAGTAGTAGTAGAGCTGTTTTTATTTAGCAATTTTAGGTGATCATAATTTTACATTTTTCACAGTAGTAAAACATTGGCTTTTGCCGTCAGCCTGAAAAAAAAGAGTATTTTCCAAACCTAATTTAACTTTAACATATACATTTCAATAAAATAAAAAGCGAAACTTCGTATTTGTTAGTTTTTTGACATTATTACAAATATTTTTTGTAGTACTTATTAACGGCACTTCCCATAGAACCACTTTTCATATTTTCGACTTTCTCAACATTGGATGAACTGAATAAAAAATTTTTTCATACAAATGCTCCCTAAAATTGTTAATAAAACTTCATACCAAATTTTCAAAAAAAAAATGTTTCGATTTTTAAAAAATAAATACCATACAATTGTTATTGAAAAATCGATTTTTCAAAAACTAGTTACACAATTTTTTTTTAATTTGAATTTTATATGTATATTAATAATATCTTAAAATGTTTTCGAAATTTTATACGTAAAACATTAATTTATTAAAAAACCGCTCCAACGATTTTTGAATTTTTTTTTTGATATATTCTTAAAGAATTCAAATTGCATCTTTGTTTTGCCTCAAACTATAAAGACTAAGCAATATAAAACCATTTAATTAAGTGTATTATCCATTTATGTCTATACCTCATTATTATTCCCTTTTTACTAATCTTTGCGTACGTCACTGAATACTACATAAAATGTACGACCTCATACATTTATGTATACACATGTGTCTTTAAAAATCATATGAATCTTATGTATGCATATTGCAGATTGCACCTAAATTATAAAGTTATATGCATATAGCTACCTACCCACCTACATCCTTCATTTTCATTATTATATGCACATGTTTACATACTTAGTTTCCATAAATATATATATATGTATGTATATTTTACTATCCTAACTTACATAATTCAAATCCATAACAAAGATTTAAATATACATCTGTAGATTGGTATTTACCTAAGTAACTATTCTTTTAGTCATCTATTCGACAATTCATTATACTAAGAATTAAAGTAATCTTAACTACATCGGCCTTAAACCTGCATAGGATAACGAGACTACATACCTACTAAACAGCTTTAATGGTTAGATACATTAAAGTTGTTAGCTACAACAGCAAGTTCGTGCGATCCAGTCTTGCATTTTATTTAATAATGACGGAGAAAAAGCAGGAGTTTTTGTTTTTTATACTATACTATACTATACTATGAGACTTACCTTCTCCTTCCATTCCTTGATCATATCGGTATCAGCTGGCATTTCATCCGTATAAACCATACATATGTATCCGGATTCGCGCAAGCATCTCTCAACTTCCAGTACTTCATCTGCCGAATTGCACAAGACTGCACAACGCTCCAACTGATATGCGCACTTATCCAAACATTTCATAACAACCGACATCTTTTCGGAGTTACTTTGCAATTTAATGGAAACTTTAGCCTTCGCATAGTCTGCAATGCACAGCAAAGGCTGATTAGCAATCCTTACAAAATTAATAAATCGCCGAGTCCATGTCTTGGAAGTGACCACCAGTTGAAATGGAATATTTTCGTCTTGAAGAACTGGAGAGATAAGCTTGAAGAGGGTTTTATCAAACTCGGGACTCTCATTCATTATGCTGTCCAAACCATCGATAACTAAAGTTTGTACTTGGCGTATGTTGAGCAAGTTTTCCTTCTCGTTGACCTCGAGCAAACGCTGCAGCACGGTGGTGTAATTACAAGCACACCACACCCATTGTGCAGTTCAATTTTAACATCTTCGTTGTTTCGAAGTCCATATGCTGGGCCAATACTAATTTTTGGTGTTGTGCTAGCCAAAATGCGTCGACAATGACAAGAAATACTCTCAACCTGAACGGACGATAGTGCGATTATAATAACAGCATAGGTCGGCAGAATGCCTTTCGATTCTAGACGGAAACTCAACATGCTACAAACCGGAGGCAAATAACACCAGGTTTTACCAGTTCTATTCGAGTTGATCACACAAAAGCAATTGCCACGAACTAAATGCGACGAAGCGTACGCTTGGATGCGATACATTTTAGTCAATCGCATGTGCTCCATTTCTTGGATTTCTGCTGTAAACAAGGCATTCTTCATGCGTTCAATTGGTTTAACATTGTTTTTACTGTGAGCCAATACAAGATGCTTAACGAAATTTGTTTTCAAAGTAGCTTTACCAATGACTTCGGGAAGATTAAGATTGGTTTGGTATGATGGAAGATAAGAATTAGTTAAATTACGAAAGTATTCTTTTTGAGTTAATATTTTCGTAGAACGTATGGATGGATCGGAATTTTCACTAGCAACTGATGAAACAATATATTTTAAAATTAAATTACAGGACAAAATACAAAATAAATAAAATAAAACTCGCCCACTTCCAATATTTGTTTTGAAATGAATATTTTTTTTTATTGTTTTGTCATCTGTCAAAATACTCACCTCAAATTGAGTAAACTGGTCTTTTCCTGTGGTGGAACTTTGGCACGTACGCATTAATATGCTATGGTTTGCTTCTACTTTTTGATTGGATTTTCTTCATTTTGAACATGAAATTAATAAATATTGCTTAATTTGTAAACCAGAATCAACAAAAAGCTTTTATTGGTATGTTTTATGTTTGATTAAGGCCTTTAAAAATACAATTTAACTAAAAAGCAATTAATTTTTCAATTTTTGAAATTAACGGATTTCCAATTTAAATATATAAGCTCACCATATCTACCAAAAGTGAAAATGCGCACTCTTCCGTTTCGATAAGCCTGTGTTGGTGTCTGCTCCATTTAAAATGCACGGGCAACTAACACATGCTTGTCGAAACGGAGGAAATCCTCTCAATTTAGCTTGTAGGTTGAAAGAGAATAAACCCCCGACGTCTTGCCTCTATGTTAGTTTCTCTATGAGTTAGATGCTATCGTACCTTTCTAAGACGCAATATTTTTGGTCGATGTCTACCGACTCTAATAGAATTTGCAGCATATACATACTGCAAATTATATTTTTCTAGGGGAATTTGGTTAAATTCATGCACCTAGAAATATGTATTGATTTTATGCCCGTGGTCTGGCCAGTAATTATATTCGAAGAAAACGCAAACAATATTTACCTATTATTTTTGTTTTTGTTTTTGTGGACTGTGTGGATTAAAACCAATTGAAATATTTTGCGACCTTTACGTTGTAAGAATAATTTTGTTCTTTATTGAAAATACTTTTCCATTTATCTCCTCAGATGGGCGAATCATTAAACAAATTTTTTTAACGTCTGGAGAAAATGATTATTGAGAATTCCAGTCAGTGTGTTTAATTTATCATTAGGATAAATTTGAAATGGAAAATAAGCAAAACGTCTGTCTTCTTTTTTTACCTACTTAAGTACATTTATCTACTTTATTGAACGTAGTTTACGTTGCCGTTGATACTGAATTCTTCAAAACATCATTTGACGAAAGGCATATTTCAATTTCATTGATTTATGAAAGATGTTCGCAGCTGATAAGATTTTGACTGTAATAGCGAGTTTCATTCCAGAAAAGATCTGCCCTTTCTGACAAAAGATTGCATCCTTTTGAATTTTGAGAGTTTCATTCCAAAAAAAGAGCAAATCTAGATCAGATCTCAACACGAAAGATCTGATCTTTGGTGGGTAGGCAGATTTGATCTGAATGCACGCATACACGTAACACGTCTTTTTTTGTGAAACATCAAATGGAAACCACTTTGTTATTAATTTAATGTGAAATTGTGCCAGTCCCTGCTAAAAAATTGAACTAAAAAATAAACAAATAATAGACGAAAAGTTAATAATTTAAATTTTACAAATTTAGTGGAGTTTTTTATTGATTTGTCTTCATCTTCCTCCATCATCTGATGATGACGAGCGTGGTTACACGAGCATAAAAAAGAAAAATTAGGAACCAAGTCTGTTACAAATACAATGAAATGGAAATGGTACGAGGAAACAAAGCTATTGGGTAGTACCTTCTCCTTCGATGGCAACATAAAAATGAAAATATCTGCCAAACGGGAAGGTTTTCGAATGAAATATGATTTTTAAAGAAATACTCATATCTGAAAATTAGGAAAATGATAAAATTTGGCCTTTTTTCATCCCTTTCTTTCATTCGAAAAAATCTTCCGCTCTCTTTCTTAAGTTGATTACTTTTTACGCTCGTCTAACCAGGCACGAAGATATGTTTTTTTTTCAGAAATATGTATGTCATTCATTCAGCAGTAGATGCGTTCGGTGCAATGCCGATAGGCTAGCCAAGATATCTTAGTAGCGGTTTTTTTTTTGAACGATCCAGGTAGATTTCTCTTTTAAGTCAGTTGTATTGGATACAAATCTGAAGTTTTGAATCAGCTGTTCCTCAAGTTAATAATAATTTTTGGGTAGCTTGTGATTTGTGTTTGACAACATAATGTTTAGTTAATCATCTGGTTTTTCCTTAGACGTTACAACAACACAAGGAAATCCGGATTGCTTTATGTATGCCACCAAACGCGGCCAATACTACAATTAAATTTGGACTCAAAAGATCAAATCTCCATTTTGAGAGATCTTTAAAATTTGAATGAAACTCGCTATAAGAAGAAACAAATATTTTACTGATCTTTATATTGGAACGAAATAAAAACTTGATTTTGCTTATAATATTAGATTGATTAGGGGTATTCACGATCTGGTGTACCAAGTCTTGTAAAAGTGTAAAATTTTATTTTTTTACAACAGACTGTGAACACACCTTTACTAATCTGTAGCAACACTGAAGCAAATGTCAAAATCTGTTTCACATTTGTTCTGAAGAAGGCTTAAGTTTGTGTTAAAAAAATCTTACACCCTTGTATTTTTCTGTTACAATAGCGTTTGGGTATTGTAAAAGTGTAAAAGTGTAAGATTTTGACATTCAGTATATTTTGTTGTTGTAGTGCAAAAAAATGCTACACTTTTACAATGATACAAGACCAGATACACCGGATCGTGAATACCCATATTTTTTTTTATCTCAAAACGACCATTTTTCCACAAAAATACAGCTCTTCAAAAATCGCTTGAAAAAGATAGCTCCTTTCATTTTTTTGACTAGTGTATAATGATGTTCTTGCTGTAAATATTGTCTTGAAGTTTAAAAATGTCAAAGTTTAATTTTTCAAGGCTTTTCATACTTAATTATCTGTTCAACATAATACAAGTTGATTATACAATACAAATGTTGGAACCTTCTTGTGTTTGTTACTTTTGTCAGAAATAGATATTTTTGAATTTAAAATTAAAACGTTGGAATCTACTTTGAAAGGCCCTAGCCTTTCTATTACACCTACAGGAATGGTTATACCTTCTTTTAATCGTCTAATTATCTTCTTCTGAATACTGCACTCACTTTTAAACCAAAGGATAAAACATTCTAAATACGAAGCCAAAAAGATTCCAACATTGTTTTTTGTAAACAGACATTACAAACTATGTAAATATATACATGTATAGCACTAGCTTGTAAGATATAATTATATCTTATGTGGTTATCGTTTGGTAACACAAATCAATTTATTTTTGATTTAGATCTGTCAAAAAAATGATTTTGACAATATTTGCCTTCCATTGGCCAAATAAATTTGATTTTAAATCAATTTTGCAGATCTGGAATTTTCTGCACATCTACCCCTCTTTTACTAACTCCACTATACATTATAATTGTTAGCCATCAGTTTGACAAGACAGCTGAAACTGATAGCTGGTTAACGGACACAAATATACACCAATACTATAACAAATAAGAATCAATCTGAAAACGTATTCGAATAGTTACGAAAAAAAAATCAATTTATAGATCAAAATATAAATTTACCAAACGAAAACCCCATAAGTGTGTAATAGCCTTTCGAAATATATAAATATATACATAAAAATCAAAATAAAAAAACACCAACTTACGGAAATGTTTCCCTCCGTTTGCTTCTCATTCTGCGTTCTCCCGCCTTTATTGAATTTGCCTTCCTAACGATCAAGGACGATCTGTGGTGTCTTTCGTTGACACCAACTTTATTTTGCGTACATATATGTCACCAATTAGTATCTAATTTCTATTTACCACACCATTAAAACTCTTATTATTTATGAAAACACTTGTATGATTTAATATATATTTAATTAAAGTTTTAGGTTTTATAACAGAATTAAAGTTAATTCACTGAGAAAGCAAACTAATCGGTTTCAGTTAAAATTTCCGGACAGGAAGTATTGCAAAATGTTCTATAAAGTTCCTTTTGGGACTTTTTGGACAGTTTGTATTTAATATACTTTTTGTTCTCTTTAGGTACATTTGGAGTCAAGATCTGTAAAGTACATTTAGAGTCAAGTTTGTGGAGATTGGTGTTCACACCTAGATGTTGCGACTGAAGATGCAGTGTCGCTACAGATCTAGGTGGAGTTAAAGTTGGGAACGCTGAACCCAGCAGTCTTCCATACCTCCGTTTCTCTGCTCCTTCCAGATTTGTGCGCAGTATTTCCTCCTCTCTTGAATGCCGAGAACAAATGGCAAAATATGTGGGTAGAGGTTTTCCCATTTTAAGTTTAACTCCCCATGCCAATAACAGTAATCGGTTTCCACGCACTAGTTTGGGTATTTGGTGTAAAGGCACCCCTTTTTTTCTTTGGGAGTATTGAGGTACTCCACAATTATGTGTATCAATTTTTTTTCTGTTGCAGTTTATTTGACCTAGAAATGGATACACATGGATTATTTTAAATTAATAACAATGGTAACAAAATTTCTTACATTTTCCTGCGTTTAAATTAATCCAATCTTGTATTAATAATTATTTTTCACAACGTAAAATCACACTAAACTTAACAAAAGACGACAGATTGAAATTGAAAACTAATTCATTCTTGAAACCTTGGCAGAGGACAATAACAATTGGGTCTATTCGGCAAGATCTTTTATTCTGTTATTCTGTTATGAATTTTCATACAAAAGTTTAAGCTGTCAAAAAATCTTTTATGAATTATAATTTTGGTATTCTGCATGCTAAATCTGTTAAGAAATCTGTTAATGAGCTGTCAAAACTTCGAAATTCTCAACAAGTCTTCTACGAACTGCATATTTTGTATTCAGTATGCCCCAATCTGTTATGGAATCTTTTATGAATCATAAAAGAATAAGACACATTTTGGTTACTTTTATTATAAAAGATTTCCATATATGTAGTAAAAACTTTTATTTCGTTAATGAATTGTTCTTAAAAGGATACAGATATAACAAAAAATAATTAAAATGCATAATAACAAACTCAAATATGTAAATAATTTGAAAGCTAATTTTTTTCAATACACTAAAGCACAGAACATATTTGATGGATGAAATATAAGAAAGTAGTCGTTTATCTTGCCGGTGTGCCATTAGTACAACTTCTTATAATGGATATATTAAATTCAGGAACTGTTATGGACAAATTACAGAGATCAAAAATTTATCTTCGCGAAACAAAATACGATGATTCCACAGGTTAATTTATTGTCATTCGTCAGTGCCGATTATCGAGAATTTTTATTTACTACAGCTGATAGTTTGATAGCAGATCTTAGGTCTGTTTTTTATAAATGTTTCTTTTTCGAAGTTCCATAACAGACTTTTATAAAAGATCGGAGTCCTGAATACCAATTATAAAATAATAAGCCTAAATGCTGTTTGTATCAAAAGAAAATGATTTCCTCAGTCATTCTCATACGATTTGTTTACACTTTTTGAGGTCAAACTACAAATGATTGTTTGTTATATATAATATTTTTTCACCTGATTTAGAAATAAAAACATATTATCATTAATTTAAAATCATAATACTGATACCCGTTTATAAAATTTATTAGTAAAATGAATGTTTTTCTGGCCCTGAGGTTCACGCGCTGATTTCCAGGTGGTGTGGAAAGCAACTCACCAGGTGTCAATGGGGGCGATCACTCACTTATTAGATATGTTATCTCGGATACCAAGCTATCGGGTTATATCTGTGGACGAATCAGATAGGTTAGCTGAAAGCTGTCAAAAAATCAAAGCAAAACGCATTCCAACGAATTTTGCAGTCAGCTGGTTCTATACATTTCGTCTCGGATAGCTAGTTATTCCAATTTTTTTGGGATAACTCAAGATAGCTGTCATGAGAGCATCTGTTTTTTCATCAGATGTGGTTTTGCACGCATTACAACAACAGAAAGTTTCTCCAGATTGCTGAGAATAATTGAGTGAACGTCCCCAATGGCTTCGTTCGGCGGCACAATCTAACCGATCCCGATTGCTTGGTGTTGGTGTAACGACTAAGGAAAAACAGCTGATGAACTAAACATATGTGGTCAAACACAAATCTGAAGCTACCCAAAAATTATTGGATTGGTTTTGAAATATGAGGAACAGCTGATTCAAAACTTCATATGTTTATGCAATACAACTGACATAACAAGAAAGCTCCCTGAATCATTCGAAAATAAATCCGCTACAAAAGTACCTTGGTTTGCCTATCGGCCGTGCACCGAACGAGGCCAATATAGATCAGTGCTCAGTGGCTCGGGCAAATAATAGACCCTGACCACCGATGAGAAATACAAAGATCGGAAAATTGGGCAGCTTTTTTGGTTTACCTACAAACTATTGCCGTTGTGAAAGAAATAATTTTGCGTTTGGGTTGGATAGCATGATATTTTTTGCAATTGGGTGTAGTTTTACTACACCACATTATTATTATTATTATATCCATAACATAAAGATCCGAAACATCTGCTGTCTTTTGACATTAGACTACAAGCTGAAACATGCATACAAGTAACTTTTCCGTTCCTCTTCCGATATCGCCATTGAAAAGCCCGACCAAGAATCTATTCTGTTCCTCTTCCTAAAGACCCTAGACACCACAGCACTAGTATTTTGTGTTTGGGTTGTAATTGATTTCACATAACTGCATGGACATAGTGGCAAAGGTACAAACACAATAGAGAAAATTTTACGTTTTGGGGGTAAAACGTACAAAGGTTTCCGATCCTAGTATGGCTTATTTGAGATTAAATTTCACATCTGTTCATGTATAGAAAGTAAGATTTACAACTACAACAATGTAAACAAATAAGTTCTTGGAGGTATTACTTATCTGTGAGCCTGACATTACTAACATAATCTAATAATGTAAGGACCGGAAACTTCTGTTTTCATTTGACATTTGCCTACAAGCTGAAACACGCACACAAGAATCTTTTCCGTTCCTCTTCCTATAGACGCATAGACAACACAGCCCAAGTAATTTGTTTTTGTTTTGCTTTTCGATTTCCCATCTATTCATGAATAGAGTGTCAAAGCTACAAATACAATAATGTAAACAAATGGGTTTTGGGGGGTGAAACGTACGAAGGTTTCCAATCCTTATTATGGCTTATTTGTGATTACTAATCTTTAAAAAGCGAACGATCGTGTAATATAAATTTTGTATGGTGCGTCTGCGCACCTTTCCCTTTGGTGACGAGGGTGTCAACCAGTATTAGTTTACGTTTACTTGTCGGGTGTTTTCTCTACTAGTTGAATTTAATAATAAAATTTGCATACAAAAACGATCTTTTAAATTGAAATTTGAAGTGTGAATAAAACTAACAAAACGATTCCCAAATGCAATTCAATGAGCTACACAGAAAGAACTTCATTTACTCTGTGTATCTATTTGTTGTATCATAGGGCTCCGGATATTTATGGTGCTTCGCTGGACATTTCGATGGTATTTTCATTTTGTTTGTTGGTTTTATTAAGTAGTTTTTTTTTGTTAGCCATTGATCGGTTAAAAATATGCAACTTTTTATTTATAGTTAATTTCATGTGCGAAGTGCCTACTTTAATTGTTGATTTATTATTTTAACTTACATACATATACGGTATCCCCCACAAACAAAACAATAAAAATCACTTCATAATTGATCAGTACTGAAATCTAGAATTTAAAAAAAAAATAATTTTAATTTTTTAGGGATATTTTAATTAAGAAACAGGAATAGTATAGAAATGTAGAGGATATTGAACCATGAAAAAAAGCAAGAAGCGTCACTTTTTTCGAAGCCGATAGTTTTCGCAGGCTTTTCTGGACTGTGCTCTGTTCTGACCTTATTTTTGTTCCGTCTTATTGTATGATTGTGTATGTGTATTAAGCGTATGCATTACCATACATACCATATTCACCTACAAGTTACAGAAATGAGTAATAATAAAAACTGCAACTTAATAAAATCCAAGTATCTACATAGTTAGGTAGCTTTAGCTTTTGTAAATAAAGGGTTGTTGAACTTATGCTTTTGAATTATCTAGGCCATCAAATTTCTATTTATTTTTGTTTAATGTAAACATTCATAGTTAGGGTTGATGTTTTTCGTAGTTCCTAGAACTATTATTAGGGTAAAACCCATCGACACATGTTTTGTTGTTGTCCTTGTATTGTTTATTTTTTTTAATTATATTATACAGTGAGTGCTTAGCTCGAAAAATTGCAAAGGAATAAAGAACAATAAGACAGAAAAGCTAGTTCTGAATTTTATCAATTTTTTATTACAAAAAAATATTAAAATCCATTAAGCTAGGAACAGAATACCTGTGCAGTAAGCAAGTAAATATACGTTGTTTTAAGAACCCAGATTGTCGCCTGCAACGGATTCCGTGTTTTTTTTTACAAATGCATGTCGGATGCATGTAGGATCTAGCATTAAGTCTGAATGAAACTCAATGGAGACTATAAGACGAATGAAAAGTTGACAACAAATTTCTTGGTTAAATTAGACTACTAATCTATTCCATTTGTTCAGGTTGCTTAATAAACGTAGGGGCATCTGCATTATGTAGATTTGTAAACAAACATTAACCAAGAACAAGAAATTGTTTTGGTAGAAAGTCACTAGGACGTGTTTTTTTTTGCGAGATGTAAGTTCACCATTTTTACAAACTTGACATTACGTCTGTCTCTCTGTAGGTCGATCTATAGCCTAAACTATTACAGCGATATTTTTTTTACTTGTACTTAAGCTTCTCAGGTGATGCCAAACTCTGAAATGATTTTGAAAAATCAAGCGCAATAATCTTACTTTCTCCAAAACGATGTAAAGGTTTGTGCCATTGTTTAGTAAGATAGGTTCACCAGTGAACCTATTGCTACGAAAACCATATTGCGGTCATTAAGGAGCGGTCGTTCCATCCGTCGAGATATGTCTTAAGTTGATAATTAATCAGCGTTTCTAAGACCTTGGAAAGAAGGGACGTAAGTGCAATTGGAAGGTAGTTGTGGGGGTGAAGAAGATTCACGTTTTCTTGGGGATAGGCTTAACAAATGCTGTTTGCCATGCAGGTTTTGCCAGCGTAGAGGAACACTTCTTCAGAACAATAGGGGAGATACCATTTGGACCTGCGTATTTATGTATGTCGAGATCTCTAAGAACTATAGCATCTGTAAGAGTACGAAAGAAGATCCGTCCCATGAAACTGTGTATGCTCTAAAGTTCAGCAGGAGTCGTATAACACTTTATGGAATCGTAGAATTAGTAGTAAACTGTGCTACTATCGACTTTGCTTTATCACGAAACGAGTGTTTTTTATAAATGAATAAACATTCTTACTACCCTGTGACATTGTAGTCTTTTTTGTTTGCCTTCATTTTTGTTCATGTAAGAATTTGACTCGTTCAATATGATTATTAGATGTGATTTTAGCTTGGTTGAATTTATTCAGGTTTTCCTCAGTTGGGTTGGCTTTATAACATCAGAAAATTGCATCTTTCAACCTGATAACCTCTTTACAGCTCAATCGAGTCGGTCACGATTTTTGGTTTGATGCTTCTGGTTCTGTTCGATATTAAAGCTTTCATCCCTTTAATGATTTTTTTAGAATACTATGTGCGGTCTCCACGAGCAGTTTTCATAGAATGGTATCTGTTATTCTATAAAATATTCCTACTGGAGGCACCGTTCAACTCTTTTTTATTTGGCAAAACCGTAATTTGAAATTGGCATTATCGAGAGCTTATTCTCAACCTTAATCAGTGAACATTCATGCATTGGAATCAGCTGATTCAGTCTCTGAAGTTCACCGAATTTTAGCCTTCTAAAAAATATCATTATTTGAGCATTAATCTTAATTTCCTTTTCTCAAATATGTAAAGACGCCCCATCTGATCTTATCCTAGAATGTGAAGGAATTTGTTTCTGATTATAATACTGTTTTATTTATATTGTTATTATTTCACAGAGAGATGCGTTCACAGAGCCCAATCCTAACATATTCAACCACAAAACTAAAAACTATCTATACCGGTTCCTCGACCCTTTCAAATAATAATAACAAAGAACATATTCGATCAACCACACCAATTATTGAATCCTCCTCGTCGCCATCATCAACATCTCATCAAATCAAGTTAATCCAAATGACTACAGGCGGTGGAATAAATACCAACAACAACACCAACCATTCCACTCAAGAATCAACAACAGTACAACAAAATCCACTATGCAATACAATAACATCGACGTCATTAATAAACACCATTGGTAAATCATCATCAACAATATCATCCACAATACGTCATAATAATTCTAGTTTATCATCGAATAATATATATAATAATAATAATTCAACGACGACTGGTATAAATAATAAAAATAACAAATTAAGTACAAATAATAACGAGTGCAACAATAATCCAAACTCAAGTAAATTGCAAACACTCGAACAACGAAAAGGAGAACTAGAAAAATTACTGAACGAAAAGAATTGGCTTCTTCAACAGATTCATAAACAAGTACGACTAACACAATTAAACTATCGTTTTATGTAAAACAATAGTTTTCTATTTCTAGGAAGCTCAAATTCTGGATGGCAACTATGACAGTTTCAATTTATTTGAAGTTGGCAAACTAAGTGGAACTGTTGGTACAACTGCTGGTAGTGGCAGTAGGTCTACGACCACTACAAACTCAATCCTACGGCGCAAAGGTAGCTCGAGCTTAAAACTTCCCAAAACGAATGTTCATTTCAATGGAAAAAATGTAAGTTTTTAGCCTTATATTATCAAAAAGCTGTTTTTTTTTTAAACTAACATTTTTTGGTAGAATCGTTATACGCTCTCTAAATCTGAGTATGACCTCGCTCAAGAAAACAATCACAACAACAATCAGCAGCAATCATCAGCATCCAGTGCGAATATCATTAGTATTAAAAAACGTCAAGGTCTACCCCCGAAAACAAATTCATTTCATGACAGTACATCTGCGTCAGCTTTAAGTTTAACTAAATCACCATCGTTTGAATATAATGGGGGCAATGGCACTGGTGGAAATGCTAATCAACAAAGCGGAGTCAGTTGTATAAAATACAGCGTTGTTTGTCCACCTAATAACAACAACAACAACAATAACCGCAGCAGTAGCAACGACAATTTGTCAAATATTCTTGGCAGTAAGTCTTTATTCAGTTATATTAATTTTTGAAGGGAAACTTTTTACAGGCGCGTGTACTTATTCATTTTAACGAAAATTGAAAGTAATTAATTATATAATCTATATGTATCCTATTATTCCTGTATTCAAAGTTTTTCGTACTTTATTAAACTTTGAATAACTTTTTGACTAATGAGGTAGTAATAGATTAGAAACATGGGTAGATACTTACAACATCCTCTCAGATTTTCAGGGTGAAAGGTTTCAGAATAGGTTTCTCCACAGTTGACCATATTTTCATTCTGACATCAATTGTAAAATCAAACAAGTGTTTGCCTTCATTGTTGACTTTAAGGGCGCCTTCGGCCTTCTAAACCGCAATGCCCTTTTCTACAAACTTTCGCAACTACGTATGTCTACTAAATTTATACATGTTATAAATGAGCTATATTCAGCATCAAAAGCAGCCGTCTTGGATGGTTCAACCTACTCTGAATGGTTTGAAACAGACAATGGTGTAAAACAAGGTTGTCTTCTGAGTGCTCTTTTGTTTGCACGATGTTGTTGCCTACCTACCTGGGGAAATCTGAATTTGCAATTTAAACATTAATGTTTTGTTGTATGCCGATAATCTGGCGATTCTTTCAGAACCTCCAGAAAACCTTCAACTGATGATCAATTGCTTAACTGATTTCAGTAATAATACACGGCCTTGCAATCAACTTCAACTCTACCAAATCAAATTAATGGTTTTTTACTAGATCAGCATTAGTCAGAACTGATACAAATGGGTCTACAATGGTTCCAGGCGAGAGATCGTTAATGAATACAAGGACCTAGGGGTAAAACTAAACAGTGCTCTTGATTTCAGATTACATCAATGGAAAAATCAAATATTTCACAAAGCCTGATTTGTCATGGAGAAGAGCGTCTTTTTAAATACACGAATCAATCTTTCAACGAAATATAAAATATTTAACGTAGTTGTAAGATCTACGCTTTGTTACCACCCAAGTATGGAGACTTGATGAATACGAGTGAATTGAAAAAAACTCCATAGGATCTTCTTAAAGCAGCTCTCCAATTTACCGATAAGAACACCAAACAGGAAACAGAACTGCCAAAACTGTTTAATTATACGCTAAAGCTGCAAGCCGATTACATCGTTAAGGTTCCTTCTCTTCAGGCTGAGATACTATCAGATGACATTATGGATTTAGTACGATACTAAAAAATTAGAGTAGCTATTTAGTGATTTTAAGTTTAGTAAAATGTTAAGAAGATAATACGATACTAAATTCGTTTAAAATTAGCAAAATTCTCTTTTTAACCTAGTATCATACTAAAAATGTTCCAACAGGTGTTCAAGAATTAGTGAATGAATTACTCCATACATGTGTATGAAATGTCAAAATCAAGACAAGTTCAAACTTCAAATGTTCAACGTTCAGGCGCTGCAACATCAAGGCAATTTAACAATAGAGGCGCTGGCGCTGTACACACAAAGCATCAACCACAGGGTAACTAACGTTTACACCAGGGCAATAATTGAAATTTACACGTCTATCAGAATGAAACAGATATAAATGAAGACTGAAAAATAAGATAGAGCTTGAAGAATTTTTTAATTATATTTATAAATTCGATATTATTTTTTTATTTGAAACTCATGTATTGAAAAACGAAGAACAGATTTTTAATAATGTATTTGATAACTATGAAGTAAAATGGAGATGTGCTGAAAAAACAAGTGTATTTGGAAGAAGAAGCGGCGGTGAGCTTTATTCTTATCGAAAAAAACATGAAAGCAGTAGATATAGAATTTCACGAGATTGTAGAAGCTTATGTTATCAGACTGGAGCAAGAAACAGAAGAAAACAGTGCATTATACATCATACCTACATATTTAAATTGCAGTCATTGGGAATCAGACTTCGATAAGCTAAATGATCTACTTAATAATCTTAATTCAACAGACATAATGCTCATCGGAGATCTCAACGGAAGGAATTACTGACTGACATTATTAAAAAAGCAGCACCATCAAACCCAATTCCAACAAACAGAGAAGAAAACAAGAATGGTTTGATAATGAATGCATAAAAGCAAGACAGAAATCGTTTGCATATCTAAAACTACTAAGAATACAAAACACCGATATTTTTAAATATATGTTAAAAATATATGTTTTTCAAAGAAGATTGAATTTGCACAACAGAAGATATATGCGATAACCTGCGCTAGATATTAAGCGGATTTCTGGAAGGCGGTCAAACAATTAAATGGGAGGAAACATGTCAGCGCTCCAAGCCTCCAGGCCCAATAGTTAAAAAATCATTTTATAAACCTGCTAAACACTGAACAAACATGATTGCCGCACCAATATGCAGCTCCTTTTTTCCTTGATGATGTTTTAGATGCGCCTTTACAGTAAATGAAGTGAAAACCGTCATTCAAAATTCAAAGACTAATAAGGAACCAGGAGAAGACCGAATACCATTCGAATTTTTACAAAAACTCTACAATGGAGTTTGTAAAAGCTCTCACGGTGGAGTATAACAAAATTTACGAGACACGAATTATACCCTTTACACTAAAAAGGAGACCTTAATGATCCTCAGAACTACAGAGGAATATCCATAATGCAAGCTCTAAACTGCTGGGTGCTTTACTTTTTAATAGACTTACTCGGTGGGTTAACGAAAGAAGGATTCTGCATGAATTCCAAGCAGGATTTAGAGAAGGCTATTCAACAACAGACCAAATATTTACGCTTGTTAATATCGCCGAAACGGTACATAAAAAAGAATAAGAAGTTGTATACTCCATTTGTAGACTTTCGTGCCGCCTTTGACTCCATTCCACGAGAAGCGTTATGTATAAGCTTTATAAAATCGGAATTTCGAGCAAAATGGTAAACATCTTACGAGACTTGTACAAAAATCACTTAGCAATGGTATGGGACGGAAACTGCGTTTCGGAAGAATTCGCTACCACGATGGGTGTCAAACAAGAATGTATCCTGAGTTCGTTGCTATTTGTTTTATTCATAAATGATCTAACTGATCACATAGGAGAAGGAATCAGATTCAGCACAACAAACATCCCTGCATTAATGTTTGCGGACGATATTGCAGAAACCGTTGATAGTATGCAGCTCATGATTAATAGACTGTCACGTTATTGCAAAAAATGCAACTTGTCCGGTAATTTGGCGAAAACGAAAATGATGATTTTTAGAAATGGTGGCGGAAGGTACTCGAGATGCGAGCATTGGAATTATGAAGGAGAACAAATAGATGTCGTTAGAGAGTATAAATACGTGGAGGTTTTAATTACAGCAAATCTTAATATGAAGAAACACATTGAAGTAAAACTTTCGGAAGTGAAACGAGCGATTGGCTCAGTATGGGGAAGATGTATCGGCAGCAAGTATTTAAGACACAGCTCAGAACAAAAAATCATCCGTGCAACTGCAACATCTATCATGCTATACGGAGCACAACTATAGAGTTATCGTTCATATTCTTCTGTGGAAAATATTCAACGATATTGCATCAAAATAGTGTTTAAACAGATATGCCACCGCTGTTCCTTACAACGTTAAAGTTTCACTTCGACTACGTTAACAAAGTTATAGAGATGGATGAGCGAAGACTGCCAATAATTCTCCTGTCCCGCATGCTTGTTACGAAAAGTAATTGTGTAAATGAATGGGTTATTATGGCACGCGACGGAGGAATAAATATAAATTTTGGAAATATGGATCAAGCCGCAATTCGTAAATATGCTTTCACTAAAATTTTAGAGAAAACAGGCAAACTTCTCTATGACTCTTTTTTAAACGAATCGCAATATCGCATGTATTACAGTAAACTACCGTATAACCTAGAAGACAAAACTTATTTCATGAACACGAATTCTATTGAAAAGATTAATGCACTGTTCAAAATAAGAAGAGAACTTACCAATCTTAATTATATACCACATCGATCCGATCTTCCTATAGAATGTAGCCTCTGTAACCTGAGAGAAAGAGAATATGTCTACCATTTCATTGCGAAATGCCCAATTTTGTGTGAACTAAGAAGGCAGTATTGTGGAAAGAATCTACTATAGATGGAGGATGTATTGGTAATTTTGAATGGTGACCGCGGTTGGGACCTGCTCTACAAATATATTATCACTTCTTCACTATACAGAACCAGAATTATTGAATGCAACTTTTAAAATAAAAAATAAAACTATTATTTTAAAGCTATGCACTAATAATGTACATTAATGTCAATCTGGTAGACGGCAAATCGCAAAAGCATTAAGGCTATGAGCTAATTATTTAATTGGTTATAAAAAAAGTATTTTATGGTTATTTAGTCAATAAAAACTTAACTAAAAAACTACTAAAAATGATTTAACATATTAAATTTTAACAAATCGTTTAAAATTTTGCGCCAATGTATTTACATTAAATAGAATTTGCAAACTAAGCTGAATTGCCGGCATAGCTTCAAAAATTCATGTAATTGTAATACAATGAATAGACAAAATGAAAATAAAATGAATTACTTACTTACTAGTAAGAAAAACGAAATGTTGGATTTATTAAAAAAAATTAATTTGTAGTCAAACAAAAAAAATTAGCAAATTTATGGCAACAAGTGAAGTTATTCTAAGACAAAATAAATAGTACACTTCGTTAGAAAAAGAAAAACAAGTAAAATAACATAACATTTGATAATTATACAAAGATAATTATATGTTAATATTTAGTGAGATAACGTTTATTTTTAATCACAGCAGGACACCGGCGGTTGATAGATAAAACAAGACATTCACTTCGTTCATCAGGTAACGAGTACCATGCTAGCTGAATTTCCTGCCAAATTGTGTCCAAATTTAAAGAATTAGATCTGTTTATCTCTTTGTCCACGTCACTCCACGAGTTCTCTATAGGATTGAGTTCTGGGGCATAATTTACCAACTGCGAGTTAATAGCACAAGTTTGTGACTTGTAATTCACAAATACAAATTTGTTAAACGGAATGGGATTCGGTTTCACAGCGTACAAGTAATTATTTCACAAGTTTGTGATTATTCAAAAAACAATTGTAACTGAAATTGCCGTTTCACCATTTTTTTCCAACAAGTTTTCCTTGTTAACTTGTAAAGCTCGTTATGCTGTATTTAATGACTTACTATTTACGTGGTTGTAGGCGCAAATGCTAAATGCAAAAATGTTTTCATTTAATATGTCAATTGACAATATACATGCATCTTATCTTCATTGCATTATCATAAAATAAAATGCACGACTGGATCGTTCGAACTTCTTCTTGTAGCTAAGAACTTAGGCACTAGTTATAGCTTTCATTGAAAACTTTTACTCTCAATTCTGAGGCACTTAAACAAATAAAACTGATATCGTTTTGGTACCAAAATGAAGATAATAAGATATATAATATTTTTTGTCAAAAAAATATCTTATTTGCTCTATCACTTTCTTGTAAATTCACTTTTGATTTTTCAATTATGGAAAGCGTTTTCAATGATCACTCAATGATTCTGATTTCAAATCCAGAAGCAAAATTCTCTTCTTTTCAGAATTAAAACTGTCATTATTCCCAAGTGAACACTTTCAGAAGAGTCCGGAAGGCTTCCGGATTGCCAAATAAAAACGACATTAGACGCAACAATTTTGAAGGAAGGGGTATGTGTAGCCATAAATGGGATCAAGGATAGAAAAGCTGCTGGTTCAAATAGAATACTTTCAGAATTCTATAAGTATGGCTCGGATGAGTTAATCAACAAATTAACGGCAATATTCAACAGCATCATGGATCACGGAATTATACCACAGGAATTCAAAGAAGCACTTATCTTTCCAATCCATACAAAGGTAGTACAATGGACCCTGCAAATTATAGAGGCAAGGTTCTTGAACGCATCCTGCAAAATATTTGCTTCGATATTGCAAAGCCGACTAAGATCTTGAATAGAGGCACACAAGTTGTTAAAGGAATTCCAAGCGGGGTTCCGACAAGGATATTCCACCATAGATAGCATATTTGTCCTACGAAGTATCCGGATTTCTTTTTGGCTCGAAACAAGAAATTATATGTTTTTTTCATCGAATTTAAGGCTGCATTCGATACGATGGATAGAAATGCATTGATGTACAAGATGTATTTAAGATATGTTTAATAACGAGAGAATCGAAGTTGTTAATGACTTTAAATATTTAGTGGTCTACATCACTAAAAATAATTGTATGAAGAGACATCTCACGGAAAAATTGCAAAAACCTAAAACTACAATCAATATTGCATGGCGAAACATTTTTAGTAACCGACATATAGCCCATAGCAGCAAATATAAAATATTGGAATCGGTAGCTGAGTCAACACTGGTGTATGTAGCTCAAGTTTGGGGGAGTAAGAAGTATGAAACCGCTGAGAAACTACTCCGATTTTACATCAAAGGATATTTCGACTACCACGAAATTGCCCCGAACTACATGATTATGCTTGAAACCGGTAACTCTCCTCTATTAATTAAAACGCTCAAATTGCAAGTTGACTACATATGTAATGTTCTGGAAATGTCTAATGAGCGCCTCATAAAAAAGCGGCACTTCACCCCATAAATAGTGGAGAGCTAGTGGAGCTAGCTGAAGAAGCTAATATAGAACTTGCGAATATCAGTATACAATGTCGAAGCCTTCTTTGTATAAGCTGATTTCTGTCATAGATGATCGAGTTAGATTAGGGTTCGCAGCTGAAGCAGAAGAATCGATCTACAGAATGTTGTACAGTACGCTGAACCACAACCTAAACCAAAAGAACTACTTCCGTGACACGACGGAACAAATATCAATGATATTTAGAGAACGAGGTGAACTTCTTAATCTCAACTTTATTCCGCACCGTGATGATTTGCCCTTGTGCGAATTGTGTAATATGGGCGAAAGGGATGATATTTTTCATTTTATCGATAGATGTCCTCTTCTCCGGGAAATTTAAAAGACATATTTTTGGAAGTGATTTTCTATCAGATGTGCTAACGATACAATATCTAAATGAAATTGAAGGACCTTTACTGTGCAAATTTTGTAAAATAGCATTAACTTATAGAAATAGAATTATAAATGAACTTTTTTAAAAAAGAATGGTTAAAAATGTATATGATGTTGTAAATCAGGCAGACGGCAAAATGCTATGCTTCAAAGATATTTAATTTATAATATAAAATGTAAATACAAGTTATAGGAAATAAAATCTAAATTTAAAATCTAAAAAATCATACTTGCTTTTAAAGCTCGAAATATAGGTATTTCACAACTTGCCAAGGTTAAGGTAAATGATATTAGAAGTGCTTAAAAAGCAAGTATGTAATCATACAAAAATTGAATATAATACACATAAAAATGACCAGTGTCAAATCTTTCATATAAAAATCTCCCTCCTTATATGAACAACAAAAAAGTTTGGATTATAAACGATTAAGGAGAAAATAAGAAAGAACCCGAATGAACAACAACAAACTTGTGTGGCTAATAAAAGCGCTAGTCGTTTCAATGCAATTGATAAACAGAAAAACCTACATTGGGTTGGATCTGATCATATGAGCTCGGTGGCGTGATGCTAAGTGCGTTGACTTATAAGCAGCTTGTTTATGGTTCAATACTCGGTGGAGGCACAAGAAGTTTTCCAATTAAAATAAAAAAAAGTAGACCAGCACCACTAGAGCAAAGGAATCTAATGGATTTCCGTGATTAGTAATTATTATGCGCGCAAAATGTGTATACCGACTTGATTGATTAAGAAAGATAAACTAAAGCTACCGGTTGAGGTTTTGAATAAAAATATTTAAATGGTGTTGAGGTAGTAGTATCAACTTCTATTTAACCTTAAATTTGGTTCAGGCCAAATCTAAGAACAAGCATTAGTAATTATTTTCAAGCCGTTAACAATTAATTCCCTACTTTCTGCCATTTTGTTTATATCGTGTTGATGGTCCAATGCTATTTAATTCCTTAGTCCACTCCAACTTTGTTTACTGACTGGCGACACCTTCTCTAAAATTTTTTTTCTTGGGCTTCATTTGCTTCCATGAGCTCAACATGGTTTTCATTAGTTTTTGATTTGTTATTATTACAAAAAAAAAACTTTGTTGTTACCTATAATTAATATAAAAAAAAACGTACATTATGTCACTGTTTTTGGCTCTGTCATTTGCAATTTTGTGAACAACTAAATTTGGAGTTTTAACAAACGTTTTTGTTCTTAAAACGAATAATGCCCGATTTACACGAATAGCATCATTTTGCCAACATTTATTGGCAAGGAACCTGGTTACACGAGTGTAAAAAGTAGTCAACTTAAGAAAGAGAGCGTATGATTTTTCGAATGAAAGAAAGGGATGAAAAAAGGCCAAGTTTCATCATTTTCCTTTTTTTTTCAGATATGAGTATTGCGTTAAAAATCATATTTCATTCTAAAACGTTTCCGTTTAGCAGATATTTTCATTTTTATTTTGCCGCCGAAGGAGAAGGCACTACCCAATAGCTTTATTTCCTCGTACCATTTCCATTTCGTTGTATTTGTAACAGACTAGGTTCCTAATTTACCATCCAATTGCCTTGCATGCCCACTCAATTTGTTTTCTGTGTGTATCCACAAAACGGATTCCTTTTACGCTCGTGTAACCACGCTCAAGGATAGGGTTTTTGTATATATTCTGCTTTCACACAAGGAAACTGAGTTGCCGGGAACTGGGAGGTTGTAAGCGAGAGGGGCAAGAAGCAAGGGGAATGAAAAAATCTCCCGGTCAACGATTTGAAGAGATTTTTTTGACGTTTTGCTTTGCATTCCAATAAGCCCAACATAATCTTCCCAGTTTCTTCCTCAGTTTCCTGGTGCCAGTTTCTTCGTGTGAAAGCTACAAGGCAATTTAAGGAAAACGTCAAAAAAATCTCCAGTAACTGGTTTCCCTGTGTGAAAGGGGACTTACACTACTGCCACAAACGAACCAAAAAAACGGGATTTTTTGAAATTATCAGGAAAAAAACTAAAGCTTAACACACAATACTAGAAATAAAAATGGTATTAAGAACTTTAATGTTGATTTCGTTTCAATAAAAACATCGATCTGCCGTCGATCCGCCGTCAATTTTTTTTCTGAAAATCATATTCGTTTTAAATTAAAGACAATTTTTTACAGGAAAAACAGGTCCGTATTGAATCTCTGCGATTATAGGTACTATTAGGCAAGTTATGCATTCGTCGAAAAAAAAGTTGTGAGATAACAATCAAACATGACATTACGATGATAGCGAAGACGAAAAAAGATGGTCTAAAAATTCTGTCCGTCTGTCAGTCTGTCTGTATGTATAGACACCTACAGCCAAAACGGGTGGGCCGAATTGCTTCAAACTTGGTATATAGAGTTTTTTAGGTATTGTTCAGAGGGGTGAATTTTTTTTAACTCAAAAAATGACGGTACCTGCCATATAACCGTTACGTTCAAACCTATTTTTCTCGGAAACGGCTCTTACGATTTTGATTTAAAAAAAATCAGTGTGGGTTTTTTAGCTACGACCGATCATATAGTTGAAAAAAAAAATAGAAAAATGTCTAAAAACGGTACTTTCCAAAGGACCGTTTTTTTTGCTTTCGACTATATCATAAATGGCTTAACCGATTCTTTCGAAATTTCACAAAAATATAGGTTTAGGTTGCCCAAATTATACCGCGTACCAATATTTTTAATTAATATTTTTTTGTATTTTTAAAATCATTTTTAAGAAAAAAATTTTAAAAATTTATTATTCGAAAACTGCTCATTAAATTTTTTTCAAAAATTATATTTATTTGTATTTTCTGAATACCGATGAATTGGCGTTTTTGAATTTTTTTTAAATATTTTCAAAAAGTTAAAAAAAAAACTTTTTTCTC
This sequence comes from Philhelius pedissequus, assembly GCA_910595825.1. Lineage (NCBI taxonomy): Eukaryota > Metazoa > Arthropoda > Insecta > Diptera > Syrphidae > Philhelius > Philhelius pedissequus. Next base: position 19,633,964 of record OU343164.1, on the reverse strand, counting down.
AAAAACCGCTCCACAGATTTAAAAAAATTATTTTTCATAAATTCAAATTTATCCAAGAAATAAAATGGCGTACTTTTTTTTGAGCTCAAATTAGTTTAAGTATTTATTTCAGAATTTTGAATTATTTTTTATTTAATTAAACAGATTTAAACTTTTGTTTTTAAGTTTATATTATTAAATATTTAATATTGTCATACCAATTTATTTTAGAACAAAATTAATGAAATTTTGTATATGCATATACTAAATTGAGTTAAAAATGACTTTAAAAATATATTTAGATTTTTAATAGAAATCATTTGCATACGATGTGATCGAACATAAGAGCAAGTTCGTGCGATCCAGTCGTGCATTTTATTTATTCTGTGGCAGTGTACAGAAGAAATAAAGTAAAATTACAGTCAAATTCAATTTTTGCAAATCAACGTTTTGCAAATCAAATTAACCTTTTTGCAAATCAAATTAAACTTTTTTAAAATCAAATTCACGTTTCTGAAAGTCAAATATTAGTTTTAAGAAAAGAACATTAAACTAAGTGATATAACAATTTATTTCATGCAATTTAAGTAATTGCATAATGACATGTCTGCATCGTGCCTGATCGGGAAACTATTGATTGCTCAGAACCTGTTCTGCGCCAGTAGCCCAACAATCAGTCACGGTAAATTGCTTGTTTTGCCTCCTTGTGGTGGTCCCTATATACGTAAATAGGCTAAAATTACAAGTGCGAAAGGCCTAGCTCTCTAGGATAGGTTACGGAGGTTGGCAACTGAAATCAATTCCGCTAACGAAACCGACACTAAGCCTCGGATGAGGAATGATAACACGTTGACGACTTTTGGCTACTGTACCCGGACAAAGATTGGTTTCTGGAATGTGAAGACGCTTCTTGACAAAGGAAGTAAAGGTCCTCAAAATGCCAGATTCCTACAATTAGAGAAAGAATTCATGCGGTATAAGATGGACATCTTAGGGATAGTGAAGTTAGATGGTGGGGCTCGGGGAATTTTAAGTCTCCAACTCGTAACACTGGTAACGTAGAGTAGTACAGTTGTTTAACAATACTCAAAAAGCAAGACTTCAAAAACTCCAAAACAAAGCTATGCGTGCAATATTAAAGTGTGATCGATATACCTCAATATCTTCTATGCTTGAATCACTAAATTGGTTGAATATAAATCAAAGACTGTATATGATGGCAATGATATTTGTCTTTAAAATTAAACATAATATGTGTCCTGAATATCTTCAATCAAGTATACCTGCAAGAAGAGAAGTTCAATACAACCTGCGAAATGTGGACGAGTTTAACATCATCAGAACCAGAACAACTAGGGCACAAGCCAGTATATTATACATGGGACTACATTCCTACAACAATCTTCCACTAAATATTAGAAACATCAACAACTTAAATCAATTTAAAAATCAAATTTTTGTATATGCAAAATCTTTTATTATTTGTAATTCCAAGAACAGTTTTTGAATGTAATTAAAACATGAAATGTAAAATATTACTAATTTTCAATGGCCATTGGGCCAAATAAAATTCAAAATTTAAAAAAAATTCAAAATACACTCCGGAAAGGCACCTGGAAGTTCTCGTGAATCTGGCGTTGTATTGCTGCTTTCCAAAACAGCTCTCAAGAGCTTAATATCCTGGGAGCCGTTAGATGCCAGGATCCTGAAAGCTAGGTTCCGGACTAGAGTACGTCGCGTCACCATCATACAGTGTTACGCCCCAACGGAGCTCTCTTCTGTCGAGGTGAAGGAAGCCTTTTAGACCTCTTGGAGACACCATAATGGTAATGGGAGACTTAAATGCCAAGGTTGTCATTGCCAATGATGGGCTCAGGCATGTTATGGGAAAGCATGGTGTTGGTGACCGAAACGACAATGGCGAATGTTTTGTCGACGTCTGTAACGTCAGCCGCCTTGTAATAGGTGAAACCATGTATGAGCACAAGACGTGCCACAAAGTCAGTTGGGTGTCGTCGGACAGACAAGCAACTTCCAACCGAATTGACCACTTTGCGATCAGTCGGAGATTTAGAAGCAGCTTCAAGAAGTTCGAAACAGAAGAGGTGCAGAAATGGGAATGGCCCGGGACCACCATTTGATGGTTGCTACCGTAAGATTACGTACAGCTGCTGTTCAAAGATCCCAAGGAAACACACGAATGCCCAAGTTCAATACTGATAGACTTAAGGATCCCACCGTCCGGGAACCACCTTTCACTAGGATTGAGAGCAATCAGTAGCACGGAACCCACCTGTATCGAAAAACATCGGTGTGCTGTGAAAAATGTTTTTATATCCGTTGCTGAAAGTATAGTCGGTCGGTCGCAAAGAATAAGCAGTGCCTGGCTTACCGAAGAAATTTGGACTAGGATCGAAGAAAGAAAACAGCTCAAAGCTCGCATTTATGCTACTCCAGCAGCAGGTAGAAACGAGCTAGAGTCTGCGTATCGCATAAAGATGAGAGAAGTTCACCGTAGCGTGCGACGTGATAAGCGTAACTACGAGTATATTAAGGCATTGGCAACAGTAGCAGAAGAGGCCGCAATCAGGTGTGACAATAGAACCGTCTACAGAATTACTAAAGAGCTTACAGGTGTCCGAAGCTCTAAACAACACCTTGTAAAAGAGATTGACGGGTCACTGCTAGTTTCGGATGAGGACCAGCTAAAAAGGTGGAAGGAGCACTTTTCTGCGGTTTTAAACCGCGTTTTCAACAGTGAAGGTATCCCAACATGCAATGACCTGTCCGTAGTAACGAATTCCCGAATGCGCACCGTATCCCCCAGTAGGCAAGAAATCTTAACCGCAATCAGAGCACTGAAGAACAACAAAGCGGTTGGACTTGACGTTATTCCCGCAGAGCTCTTACAAGCAGCACCAACAACATCGAGTGAGCTCCTGCACCCACTCATTGAGAGAGCTTGGGAAACAGAGAGTTTTCCTGAGGAATGGAAAAAGGGAATGATTGTGAAGCTCCCAAAAAAGGTGACCTTACTATCACCAATACTGTTCCTGTTGGTGATAAGATGTGCTGCATACAGCTCTGTCGACTGCAAATGGAGGAATTCAGTGAAATCTGCAATCATTCCTCAAACATCTGGACTACGCGGACGACGTATGCTTACTCTCTCATAGGATAATGGATCTCCATCAAACGACAATAAGGGTGGAGAGAAAAGCTAAAACAGTCGGGTTTAAGATCAATACTGCAAAAGCAAAAAGGATCAGCCTTGGAACTTCATCATCTACCCAAATAGATATTTCTGGACAACCAGTAGAGATGGTAGAGAGTTTTCTATTGGGATTATTGTCTCTACTGATGGCGGGACCGAACAAGATATAACAAGTCGAATCGGGAAAGCAAAGGGTGCATTCCGAATGCTGTCCAAAATATGGAGAAACAACTCTGCAACAACAACAAGCCTTAAGACCAAGCTACGACTGTTCCAGTCCAATGTTGAGTCCGTGCTCCTGTATGGGTGCAGCACTTGGAAAGTAACACCCGCTGTCACAAGAAAGCTGCAAACGTTCGTGAATAGATGTCTGCGAAATATCTTGAGGATTTTCTGGCCAAACCATATCTCCAATGATGAACTTCATGCGACGACAGGTCCGGAACCCATTGACTCTATAATACGAAAACGAAAGTGGCAGTGGATTGGACATACGCTTCGAAAAATTCAAGAGTGCATTCCGAGTCAGGCGATGCAATTCAACCCCCTCACGCAGCGAGGTAGACGTGTGGGTCGACCTAGAATTATTTGGCGAAGGACGTTCTAATATGAATCACCACAACTGGGGAAGAGTTGGAGAGAGCTGAAGGACATCTCCAGAAATCGTACACGATGGCGCGTAGGAGTAGTGGAGGCCCTGTGCCCCGCAAGGGGAACCTCACAGACATAACAGGTCCGTGGACCTAAGTAAGTAAGTATAATAACATGGACAAAACAGATATAAATTCAAATTTATTTAAGACTATAGGTATGATTTCCAAAAACGTGAATTTGATTTGCAAAAAGTTGTAAAAAGTTTAATTTGACTTGAAAATACTTTTTCTCCCGTGGGTAGGTGTAAAACCTTCGAAAAACGCGTCCTCATAGGAGTGTGAGATTCTTACTGCACTAAAAATATCTCCTCCTCCCGATTGCAACTCAGTTGAAACTTATCTAACAATTTATTTTTAACGAATTTAATTAACGTGTTGCAGGTAACTATCCGGTGATAGTTCCTGCTTATACCGCGATTTTAAATCGGATTCTCGTTTAGTGCACCAGATCGGAAGGCTTAGTCCTTCGCAAGCGGCGTACTAAATTCGTCTCCTCGATAATTTCGATTATAGTACTATTAAAGTGTTGTAATAGCCGTTTTCTATGATTTTGGACAAAATTTTTTATTTCGTCGCGAACCGTAGGAATCCCGAGATCTCTGTCGAGATCTTCGTTTCTAATGTACCAAGATGCACTTACAAACAATCTTAGGAGTTTATTTTCAAATGCTTGTAAGGTATTTAAATTACAATCTCGCGTACAACCCCAGAGTTGTATACCGTAAGTCCAGACAGGCTTAAGCACCTGCCTGTACAAAATTAGCTTGTTTTCGATACTGAGCTTAGAGTGTTTCCCGAGCACCCAGTACATATCTCTCAGTTTATTATTTAACTCTTCGCATTTCTTTTTAACAAGCGGTTTCCATTTTAATTTCCCATCTAGAGTCATTCCGAGATATTTTGCTTCATTAGCAAACGGAACTTGAACCGTAGTAACAAATACCGGTAATCTATTAAGTTTTTTATACGTACAATCTACATGGACTGATTTTACTTCGTTAAGCGATATCCGCCATGTTTTTGTCCATTCACTGACATTATTCAGAGCTTTTTGTAATTTAGTCGTAGCATCATTTATCGGTTGGCCCACTGCTAGTATTGCAGTGTCGTCAGCAAACGATAGTGTCTTCTGTTTGAAGCATATCACGTGTAAATAATAGGTACAATATTGGACATAAGACACTTCCTTGTGGTACCCCAGCCACTATATCTTTGAGATCCGAGTAATCGTTTCCATGTCTTACTCTAAAGTCTATTCTCTAGATATGCTTTTCGTTGAGTTCTTGTCCATCAAAAGGTTTGAATGTGTTTTCGAAAACTTTTGCTTTCTCCTTGTCGATTTTTGCCCATTCGTTTCAATCATTCTTAATCGGAGGCGCTTGGAGCTTTGGTTTCTTCGTTAATTTAACAGCTTTCCAGAGTGAGTAGTTATATTCTTTTCCAGCTGTCAAGCTTTTAAGATAATTTCCAACTTCAAAATTTTTGAATTCTTCTATCGTCTTTTTTTTAGTAAATTACGCAAGCGATTTAAATTTACCTTGTGTTGAGCAGCTCGAGCTTGTTGCCATTTCTTACGTGCTTCTCGTTTCTCTTTTACTAAATCTTTTATTTCATGTGGATATTTTAGGTTTTTAAAGCGCGTCATTTCTCTGGTGTGGGGTGTTGTTTTTTTTTTTTATTCATTTTTATTTAATCTTAACTTATAACTATCTTAAAGCTAGACAAAAATGTTTAAAACTAGCCTAATTATCAATAACTTACAACTAATTTACTGGCCCTTTACGGGGGCTCTAAACTAAAATATATATATCTTAATACTAATGTCTTTCGACCTAAAAACTATATGAATCCATGCTTATTATTTTATTTTTTATTTTCACCGAGAAAACTTTTTGGAAAAAAAAACTTAGCGTCATATCATTTTTACATTTTATTTTAACTAACAAACTACTTAAAGCTAGACTAAAAATAATTAAAAACTAGATACCACTAACTTATACTAACTAAAAATAACTTAAGCTACTTACATCTACTTAAAAACTAGAACAGCCACAGCAGTTTTTTCGGTTATATTTATATATTTTTTTTTGTATATTTTGTATACGCATGCAGACACACAGAGACATGCAACCCACACATACGTACATACATATTCGTATGTACATACATACACAGGCACGCAGCCGCATGCACAAATGCCCCCGCAAACATACATACATATTTTTAAATTTTTTTTGTGCCACCCCGACTGTTCCTTATACCTAATTTACCTAAATCTACGTAAGTCGGCCAAGACATACCATTCTAATCGACTTTATGAATCATAATGCTGTTCAGAGAGCCACCAGAACTTGTTCTCTTGTTTCGCCCTATCCCTTCGGCCCCGATCGGACACAGTCCTACTGAATCGAAGGCGCTCTTCTCCACCTTGAGCGATGACATTGATCTTCAACTTCCAGTCATCAAAATATCGCTGAATCTTGTCGAAGTCACTCTACAGAAGAATTTTGATGACCTCAACTGTATTAGCTGTTCTGTACGCAATTAGATCGTCGGCGTACGCAATTGCCTGAGTTAGACTACCTATCAGATCGCTGGTGTAAATAGAATCGGCGAGTTAACCGCTCCCTGCTGAAGACCATTGTTAATATTAAAAATTGCGGTAGAAGTTACATTGCCACTCTTGACAACAAACTTTCTACCATTTAGCATGTCATAAAGCATATACAATAGAGCTTTACTTATACCTAGCTTTGGATAGATACCTTCTAACCATACGGTGTCGAAGGCCTTCTCCAAATCAACCAAACAGGCACCCGTACACTGCTTTTTAGTTTTGTTCCATTGGATATCAGAAACTAGTTTAGACGCGGCATAAATTGCGTCATGTCCCGCCTTAAAACCGAACTGATTATCCGGGATGATATTTTTGTCCTCCGCCCATTTGAACAGGACTCTATTAATAACCTTTTCAAATACTTTGCTGATACTTGGAAGAATACTTCTCGACCGGAGATTCGCCGGATTGGAGTTGTCCTTTCTCTTTTTTGGGAGAGGGTGCACCACAGCTGTCTTCCACCGCACTGGATAATATGCATTATTCAGCGCGTTGTTGAACAGTGTGGTATAAATGTCAACTGCTTTGTTGTTTAGTTCTTAAATTGTTATTTATTTAATTGAAATGTACATACATATATATGTTGTTGTGGTGTTTTTGTTTGTTTGGTATGTGGTGATGGTTGTTGTTGGTTATTCTTGTTTATTGGTTGTTTCAACTTTGTTCGTTGTTGCTACCGCTGCCTATGACTTCTTCTGTACGACTGACTGATCAGCCTATAAGCTATACCTTTGTTTATTAATTTTGATGAGTCCCCCTGGTGGTGATCTGATTATTAGGGTATTTATTTTTGATGGTGCTGCCAACTCTAATAGACCGCGACATGCTTCTTGAGGCAAATGTCGTAGTACAACGTTGGATATAACATCGACTCCTGCTGACTTCCTTTTCTTTAATGAATCGAAGATGAGCTGGAGCTCATTCTTCGAAATTAACAGGGGACTGGGCCCATTTCCGTCGGCGATTATGGCGTTTGCCAAATCTTCATCATTAAACCCTGTAGGTGCGGGGTGTTGTTCCATGCAGCTTGTTGCACGATATTGACGAAGTTATCTACTGCGTCTTCAAGTTTGAGAGGCGTTTGTAGTGATACCCTTAATTCAACGTTATCCTCTATATCTTTCCTAAAACCTTCCCAGTTGGTTTTTCCATTGGTTAGCGTGGGTGGTTTTTTATTTTGAACAAGATTTTTGCTCATAGTGAGAATAGCAGCAGAATGATCTGAGAAAAGATCAAAGCTTTCTGTTATGCTAATTTTATTTGAGGGTATTCCTTTGACCACAAAAGAATCAGTAAGGTCAGATATTTTCGATGGATCAGTCGGTGAGTAAGTCGGTTTACCAGCCGAATGAAAATCGCAATTATTTTCCATTCCCGCTTCGTAGAGCATTCGACCCTTTTGAAAAATACCTTTAGATTCCCAAAAGCTGTGCTTCGCATTAAAGTCACCACCAAGGGTAAAATTTTGTTTAAGTAACTTTAGCACGTTCATAAATTCATTCTTTTTAATTTTACATCGTGGAAGACAGCATATGGAAGATACATTCAGAACAACATTCTGAGTTCTAAACTGTAAACCGATTAATTGCATTGATTCAGCCTCTATTTTCGGGCCTATCGATGTATTCTTTTATAAATAAAGATGCCCCACATCTTGCTTTGTTCGACGGATGAGTTGCGTGGTACTCTAAAAATCCATTGATCTTACCATTTGATTGTTTATTGACATGCGTTTCCGATATCAAACAAATATCAATATCTTTGTCATGCATAAACATTTCTAGTTCTCCAAGTTTTTGCCATAATCCGTTGGCATTCCAAGTAATTATTTTGAGCTTTTCCATCATGTTTTTGTTTTTGTAGGGCGTTTTGGGCGAAAACTGTTTTCGAGTTTAGTTAGCCTATCAAATATGAGTTTATTTATACCTTGAAAAGACTAATATAAAATATAAAAATATTGTTAAAAACTTCTTATTAGTTTCCAATATTAAAAAAAGTGCAAGTGGATTTAGTAATTTTCCAGCGGCGGAATCAGAAAATAATAATGAAATAATGATGTATTAACGAATTGAATATTTGTTCTTTTTAGAGCTGTCAAGCCAAGTAATCGTTCGTTTCAAACCAAAAAAGTATTGGTTTTAGTAGCGAATCCTATTTATTGAAACAAAATCGCCAGAAAATCTACAACACTTTTGTACAAAAGGGAAACAAATGTTTTGTCTTTTTCCAACATACTGCTCAAACCTATCTCATATTTCAAATTTTACAAAAGTGCTCCTGCACAAAACTAAAAGTTTAAAGCGGTCTAACTTTTACTTTTGTAAAATGTCAAATATGAGTTAGGATTGCGAGTAGTATGTTGAAAAAAAAAAAAAAATTTTACTTTTGTGTTGAATGTGTTAAGTCTTAATAAGTGTGCTGAATGTTGTTAAGCCTTAATAAGACTTTACATTTAAAATTGCAATTTGCCAATAAAGAATTAGCAAGTTCAGTTTTTTCTAGAATGGCATAATTTGGAAAATGGCGTCAGTACAGTGTTTATACATAGTCCCCTTTCACACAGGAAAACCAGTTGCTGGAGATTTTATTGACGTTTTCCTTTAATTGCCTTGTAGATGTTACACGAAGAAACTGGCACTAGGAAACTGTGGAGGAAACTGGGAAGATTATATTGCGGTTATTGGAATGCAAAGCAAAACATCAAAAAAATCTCTTCAAATCGTTGACCGGGGAGATTTTTTTCAGTTCCTTATGTGAAAGCAGAAATAGCCATATTAATATAAGAATTTTATGCCAAATTCTCTGTGCCAATTTTTTTTGGCAAAAATATTGCCAGTTATGACCAACAACAACTTGAGCATGCTATCACTAAGTTTTCTCTGTGCCAATTTTTTTTTTGCAAAAATATTGCCAGTTAATGACCAACAACAACTTGAATGTACTAACACTAAGTTATTCTGATATTATGATTGGCAACTCTGGTTCGATATAGTTTGGTTGACATTGTTTATAAGCTCCGTAAAATTTCTGAAATTTGGTGATAAAAAAGTAGTTTTAAATTGTGAACTTTAGTCGAACAACTGAAAATTCCATCTTGGAAGCCACATCTCAAAGGTGAGCGTAAATTTGGTTTATAAAATTAAAACAACGCAAAAATGAATGGCCTACAAAGAACACCACCAACAAAAAATAACAACAATGAACCTACAAACATCAATAGAAACACAAACGTCACAAATCCACCCTCTAAGCCTAACAATAGAAACCCTAATTCCACGCAATCGCAAAAACGTCCGTGCACTGTTTTTTCGCCAGAGATGCATTCATCTACACAAGGTCCCAAAACGGGTGCTATGCAAGTGATCGATGTCAAAACTCTCGAGTGCTCACTAGCAGCTTTACTTGACGAGCGCATGAAGAACTTGGCATCAAAAACTGATTTAATCGAAGTAAAGTCTAAAATGGAATGCCTGGAACGTAGCAATGAACTGCTTCAAACCAAACTCCAGCAAGTAGAGTGTAAATGCCAGGTTCTTGAACGGCAAATAGATTTTCTCGAAAGCAAAAGCAACGAGAATAATGTGGTACTGCACATACCGGCAATGGATGATGACCAACAGGCGATGGAGAAAGCCATAAACGTTTGCTTGGACCTTCTACAACAAAATAACCCACTAACAATACGAAAAACAAAAGTCATTCGTTCTAGAAATAACAGATTCGCTAATGTCATCGTGCAACACAGCGACGACGTACTACGCATATTGAATGCTGCCATAAAATTGAGAGATACTGGAATTTCTATCCACCGAGATTATACCAAAGCTGCTCGAGAAAAACGGCGAATTCTTATGCAAATAAAGGCAAAAATCAATGCAGAACACAAAAACACCAAAATATCTATTCGTGGACAACAACTTTTATTCGAAAACAAAACATATTACTTAGACTATAACAATACTCTGAAGTGTGAAGTAGAAGGCGGGATGGCGCTAATAAACAAATTCATTATCGAAACAGCTGGTAGTGACAGCCCCCAACTGACAGGAACTGCACAACAGGTCAACATCGTCGGTAATGCAGTACATCTGCCAGAACCCAGTGGTGTCGAAAATGGTTTTAATTATAGTGTTTAGTACTAAAGCCGTCTGCCATTCAAGTAAAATTGTAGTATCTAGTAATTTAAGAGAAGAAAAAGAATATTTTAAAATTTTTTCGTACAATGTATCAGGTTTGATTAATAAATCGTTATTTTCTGATTTTTATAAATTTGTGAATAGCTTTGATTTAATATTTTTGTATGAAACTTTTGTAACTGTAAATAACTTTTCAATTATCGAAAATAATCTGTTAGATTTTGTATTTAAGTGGATCCCGGCAATGCGTACTCATGAGCGTGGAAGAGCAAGTGGAGGTTGCTACTTTGGTTTCAAAAGAAAGCTTCAAAGTTTGAAGTGCTAGTTTCGGATGCACTGTAACATATGGTTTTTTGACTTAGAAATTAATACCAAACGTCTATGGATACTACCTCAATACCTCAACTGTAATAATTGGGAAGAGGACTTTGAAAGAACAACCGAGTTACTTAGCCACTTGAGATCGACAAACGTTTTGCTTATCGGAGACCTGAACGCGAGAATTGGCCTAGAGGCAGGAGCAATTAACGTTTTTACCGGCTTTTATAGGCAATCAAAGGATATTGTTTATAATGCAAGAGGAAAGAAACTCCTAGATCTTTGCGATTCTTTTGGACTCCGAATTCAGAATGGAACGAGTGCGAGTGACACCTCGGGGAATTTCACATTTATTGGAGGCCAAGGATCATCAGTGATTGATTATGCAATCCTAGGAGAAGACTGGAAGCCACTATTGACGGACCTAGAGGTTAAGGAATTTCCGTATTCGGATCACCTTCCGATTGTTATAACATTCCAACGGCGGCGCTTGCAACAAAATGTTGATGAAACTATCAGACCACAATCACTGCCCAGACTTAACTGGAAGATATCGCAAGCCTCAGCATACAGACAACAGCTGGATGCTAGACTCCAAGCACATCAAAGACCAGACTTTCGAATTTTAGAGCAAACCATAAAGGCAGCTTACCCCCAACAGCAGGATAGCGGAAAAGGATGGAATTCAGGAAATGAGCCTTGGTTTGATCAAGAATGCCGAAAAGCTCGGAACATTACTTTTGCATGGTTGAGAATTTTTCGGAACTCCCAAAGTTCATTTAGGAGTAACTACTTAGATTCCAATAGGAAATATAAAGAGCTATGCAAATTCAAAAAGATGGAATATGAAGAAAAACAAGCATGCAGATTGGTGTCGTGTCAAACCGCTAGTGACTTTTGGAAACTGGCTTGGGAGTTAAATGGAAAACAACAAGTAATACACAAAAAACTGTGTGAAAATTCACTTTTCATTCACTTCAAAGATCCACTAAATCCGCAAACAGCATCAGCAAACTGGAATTATGCAGTTCCTCGATTTGAGAACGAAATTTTGGACCCAGAATTTAGTTTGCAAGAACTTGAACAAACTTTATGGACTCTTAAAGATGGGAAAGCGGCGGGTTTAAATGGTATTCCAGTAGAGTTCTACAAATACGGTAGCGTCACACTGAAAGAACATCTGGTAACATTATTTAATAGAGTTTTTGAAGGGAATCTTCCGGTAGATGAATTTAGGAATGCTATAATATTCCCGATTCACAAAAAGGGATCCTTGTTGGATGCAGCGAACTATCGAGGAATATCCTTTTTAAATTCAACATATAAGATCTTCACAACAATGTTACAGAAGCGACTTACAAGGTGGATTACAACGCAAAAGGTGTTGAACGAGTGTCAAGCCGGTTTTAGATCCGGTTACTCTACAATCGATCATATCTTTGCCTGAGAAGCCTGGCCGAAAGCTTCTGCATGCAGGGTAAAAAATTGTATGTATTTTTCATTGACTTCAGGGCAGCTTTTGACACCATCAACCGAGGGGCTTTGTTTTACAAACTGTACAATTTGGGATTGTCGTTGAAGTTCGGTTTAATACTTGAAGAGTTGTTTGATACTTGAAGAGTTGTACAGAGGAACACGGGCTGCAGTTTGGAACGGAGCGAATCTTTCGGATTGGTTTGCAACTTCATCAGGAGTGAGGCAAGGCTGTACACTGATTCCTACCGTCTTCTCGCTCTTCATAAATGATTTAATTGATTTCCTTCCTGGAGGAGTTGACTTTGCGGGAGAGCGTATTAAAGCATTGATGTTCGCAGATGATATAGTCTTGTTTGCATACTCCCCAGAAACACTTCAACTTATGATTAACAGGATTTACAATTACTGTCGTTTATGGAATTTAGTTGTTAACATTCAAAAACTTAAGGTGATGATTTTTAAAAGAGGAGGTGGACGAAAGGCATCGAACGAAAAGTGGGTGTTTGACGGAGAAGTCATCGAATGTGTCAACGAGTACAAATACCTAGGAGTCATCTTTTCCAGCAACTTAAGCATGGAAAAGTATCTAGTAGACAAACTACAAAAAGCAAAAACAGCCATAAATATAGCTTGGAAAAGAGTTTTTATGAACTTCAACATATCACATAGCAGCAAATTTAAAGTATTTGAAGCTGCAGCGGAGAGTATCCTATTATATGGCGCCGAAGTTTGGGGATGTAAAAAGTATCTCACAGTGGAGAAACTACTAACTCACTACGTGAAAAGAGTATTCGTCTGCTAAGTAACACACCAAACTACGTCATTATGCTAGAGACAGGACTTTCACCACTATTCGTCAAAACCCTTAAATTGCAAGCAGACTATTTGCTGAAAGTCTTTAAGATGAATGAATCTCGACTGGTCAAGAAAGTAGCTCTTAAGGCAGTACAAAATCAAAATATCTGGTACAGGCAGTGGAATTGCTTAGCTGAAGGATTTTTTTTTTTTTTTTTAATTCATTTTTATTTCATTTTAACCTAATTATCAATAACTTACAACTAATTTACTGGCCCTTTACGGGCGCTCTAAATTAAACAATAACTCTTAGAACTAATGTCCTTCGACCTAAAAACTATTTTAATTAAATCTAATTTTTTTTATTTATTTTATATTTCAAGAAACTTACACAAAAAAACTTGGTGTCTTATCATTTTTTTTTTTTTTTTTTTTTTTTTTTTTTTTTTTTTTTTTTTTTTTTTTTTTACTTATAAACTAAACTTAAATATATATTAAAAATAATTAAAACTAAATAAAACTAACTTATACTAACTAAAAATAACTTAAACTACTTAAAATACCTAATAATACTTAAAACTACTTAAAAACTAGAACAGCCACAGCAGAATTTTTTTCGTTTTTTAATTTTTTTTTGTTAATTTTTTTATGCATGGAGACACACACCCATACATGTACATACGCACATACATATACGTACGCACATACATGTACAGACACGCAGATACATGCACGTATGCCCCCGCATACATACATATTTTTAATTTTTTTTGGTGCCACCCCGACTGTTCCCTATACCTAATGCCCTAAATCTATGTAAGTCGGCCAAGATATACCATCCTCATCAACTTTAAATATCACGATGCTGTTCAGAGAGCCACCAGAACTGGTTCTCCTGTTCCGCCCTATCCCTCCGGTCCCGATCGGACACAGTCCTACTGAACCGAAGGCGCTCTTCTCCACCTTGAGCGATGACGTCTCGACCATACAGGAGTCGCCTATCCACAGTTTTCCGGCTGACATGGTAGATGAGCGGAACCGCCCCTCCATCCTGTATCAGCTCTCGACTGTCTAAATAGAGGAATGCCTCGGGAGGGATGTAACCACTTAACCGCGCACTCTCAAAATATTCGTTATTGGGGTAATAAGCCCCAAAAATTAAGCTGTTAGTTGAGGACATCGCTCTTGCAACGTGACCCCGAATCAGCTTGAACAAAAAATTATCTATTCTGTTTATGTTGGCTCCGTTGTATAGAACTGGTTGTAATAATATCTTGTGTACTCCGACTCTGGTGTTTTGTGTAATCCAAGGCAACGTCTAAGACATTGCCTCTCAAACACCCGAATCTTTTCCATTTGAGATGGGGCAACGTTGAACCACACCGGGCATCCATAGGCAATCATCGGCCTGACGAGGGCCATGTAGCAAATCACCTTCACCCTGCTGTCAAGACGGCTGCTATAAAACAGTCGTTTTGTCAAGGCAACGGCTCCCCTAGCCCTGGCCAAAGCAGCACCTATATGTCTGTCGAAATACAGGTACTGATCCAACCAGATGCCAAGGTACTTTACTACACTTTTACTCGCCAGTGGATGTCCATGTGGCCCTACGATCACCAGCTTGCGCCAGTTCTTTCTCGTATCCCTTGAGGCGCTAGACAACGGAGTCCTAAACAAAATAGTTTCTGATTTCTGGAAGTTGATTTTCAACTTCCAGTCATCACAATATCGCTGAATCTTGTCGAAGTCACTCTGCAAGAGATTTTTGATGACCTCAAATTTATGAGCTGTTCTGTACGCAATTGGATCGTCGGCATACGCAATTGCCTGAGTTAGACTACCTATCAGGTCGCTGGTGTAAATGCTGAATAGAATCGGCGAGTTAACGGCTCCCTGCTGAAGACCATTTGTAATATTAAAAATTGCGGTAGAAGTTACATTGCCACTCTTGACAACAAACTTTCTAACATTTAGCATGTCATAAAGCGTATACAATAGAGGTTTACTTATACCTAGTCTGGTTAGTTTTAGATAGAGACCTTCTAACCATACGGTGTCGAAGGACTTCTCCAAATCAACCAGACAGGCACCCGTACACTGCTTTTTAGTTTTGTTCCATTGGATATCAGAAACTAGTTTCGACGCGGCATGAATTGTGTCATGTCCCGCCTTAAAACCGAACTGATTATCCGGGATGATATTTTTGTCCTCCGCCCATTTGAACAGGGCTCTATTAATAACCTTTTCAAATACTTTGCTGATACTTGGAAGAATACTTATCGACCGGAGATTCGCCGGATTGGAGTTGTCCTTTCCCTTTTTTGGGAGAGGGTGCACCACAGCTGTCTTCCACCGCACTGGATAATATGCATTATTCAGCGCGTTGTTAAACAGTGTGGTATAAATGTCAACTGCTTCTTGAGGCAAATGTCGTAGTACAAAGTTGGATATACCATCGACTCCTGCTGACTTCTTTATTTTTAATGAATCGAAGATGAGCTGGAGCTCATTCTTCGAAATTAACAGGGGACTGGGCCCATTTCGGTCGGCGATTATGGCGTTTGCCGAATCTTCATCATTAAACCAGGTAAAACCAAGGTTCTCAGATCGCCATTCGCTTATATCGTTTCGGAGCCATAAGTGATGAAGCAGAGCTCTGTTCTCCAGGTCATGATTCGGGCGAATGCTAGCATTCACCTTGTACACTTGCTGGAAAGCAGCCCCCACAGCCTCCACCCTCTCCTGCGGATCTTCGATTATGAAGAGGTCATCGTCCAAGACGGCGTCATCTGGGTATATGCCTGCTGTCAGAAGTACGTCTCTGTTTTGTGTCGTCCTCTGGAGCTTAAGACACGGAAGGTCGTTTTGATCTTTTCTTCTGAATATCTTATTAATTTGTGGGAACATACTCTGGTCGGTAGCGTTCACGGCCCGAATTTTGCTGTCCCAAAACAAATTAATGGACAACCTATAATTTTCTTTGATCAATTGGTTGATGTTTTCGATGGACGACTTCAGTGTCCTTATCTCCAGATCTCGTGTCTCAGTAAACCGTCTGTACAAGCGTTTTAGTCTTTTCAGTAAGCCACTTTTTTGTCTGTGTAATGCATCAATTGTCGCGTTACGGTACATGTCAGTTGCGTTACGTTCTTTGTATTTCGGTATTGTCCTGTTCATTGTTCGTTGAATTGTTTCGTCCATTTGTTCTAAGTATCTGTCAATTTCAGTATTTGTCATGTTCCTGTCATTTGGTGGGGATATACCATTTGATCGTAATTCGCTCAATAAGACGTTCGAGAAGCGTGGCCAGCGCACCTTACTGTAATTGTAAGTATGCACCGGTACATACTCCTTCAACTCCATAAGCGCGTTCGGAAGTTGTATTACGGCGGCGAGTCCACAGTGGTCACTATCGTACTCGATCGTTCTTAAACAATTTTTAGGCCGATGGCCCACAGTATCAGTAATTGTTAGTCTTGCGTCTTTCAACAATAGATCCAGATAGGCACCGCTTCTTGGAAACGATGGCCTGTCTGTAGCGAGAAGATCAATGCGATACTCCAGGTTGTATCGATCCATCCAATTATACAGATGGTTACCACGAGGATTTTGTATTTGATTTCCCCAATCTATATGTTTGGCATTCAAATCACCAGCCATCTGAATGATTCAAAAAGCTTTTCAATCTCTGTTATAAACTGTGTGGGCTGAGGTGTTTCCGGTGCATAGGCAGCGATCACATACATTCGCTTCCCCTGTTGGAGATGAATGCATATGATGCATGCCTCTAACGTCCGAAATTTACGCACATCACTATTATATATTACCTTATGACTAATGCCTTTACGTATAAAGATTGCGACGCCCCCTCCTTGAGTGGAGTTGGGTCGGTCTCTCCTTACGATATTGTAATTGTTGTTAGTCAATTTATGTTTCTGGTTAAGCTTAGTTTCGCTAGCCATAAACACATCTGGACTTATGTCTTTAAGCAATTGGAATAAATTCGCTCTACGTTCGGTCCTAATCAGTGAATTTACATTTACAGCTAGGATCTTAAAGGGCCTCTCCGGCAGCGCGCCCTTAACCTCTAATTACGTTAAGCTCGGCAAAACAGAGTAGAGATAATCCACCCTAGTCGCCTGCTCCCTGATCTGGTTTTGGAGGCCAGTCAACTGACCCTGGATGGCCAGTAGAGTGCCCATAATATCCGCCTGTGCCGCCGGCGCCTTAGGCACGGGGGCCTGTTGGGCGACCTTTGGTGTAGGCTGTACCGTGCTTCCCCTTCCTGACGCAATTTGGGCGTAAGAAATTTGGGGGTTGACGGGCGTTGTTATAGGAGGGCGCACTGTTGGACGCTTTTCTACCACTGTTTGCTTTGCTGCTTTATTGTTTTTTATAAGCTGAAGCGTCGGGCATCCCCGATAATTAGCGGGGAGTCCGCCGCCTCGGCAGAGTACACATTTAAGCTGGGTCCTATCTTCGACCCGTTCCCTTCCTAACTTGTATTCATCTGCGTTGTGGTTCTCTCCACACTTAACGCAGCGTGACTGCATTTCGCAGTTTGCTGCGGCGTGGCCGAACCTTTGGCAGCGCATGCATTGAAGCATGTCGCCGCGCCTTTTTAATTTGTCCCAAGTTACAACCTGGTAGTTGAGGACGGATATACTCCTCAAACTATCCAGTTTGCTGCTGGGTGAGAGTTGAACCTGCTTGACCCCGATAAAATCGAGATCGTCATTCGCTTTTTGGCGGAGTTCATTTAAGAGCACCTGTGGTTCCGTGCAGGAATCTATGCCCTTCAAAAGGACCGTTTGAAATTTTTCGGTTTTAGGGGTGAAACTAAAGAATTCAGTAGTAGTTTCTTTTAGCAACTCTTTAATTTTTTTGTGCTGTTCCAGTGTGAAGCACTGGATAGCATGCCTATCGTTATTTAATCTTTTAATAGTAAAATTTTGACCTATGGTCAACTTACATAGATTTATGGTATCCTGTAACTCCATTTTATAAGTATTTATGGGTGGCACCTTTTCTTTTTTCGTAATCGGCGGCTGTCACTGCTGCTGCTGAGACTGACTTTTCTGCTGCTGTTGATTCTACTGCTTTTGAATCTGCTGCTGCTGTTTTTCTTGCGGTTGTTTCTGGGCTTGTGTCTGCTGCTGTTGTTGTTGTTTTTGCCGTCGTTGTTTTGGTTGCTGCTGTGGCTGTTGTTTTTGTAATTGTTCTTTTTTCTGTTGTTGTTCTTTTTCGTCGAGTTCTTTTAGTTGCTTTGCTCGGCGCGCTTCTTGGCTGGCCTTAACTTTGCTTTTTATCTTTTCGATTTCTGCCTCCAAAGCTTCAATTTGGGCGACCATTCTTTGTTCCTCGTCCTCCTCAGATGATGCCTCTGATGTGGAGAGGTTCACGAAGGCAGTACTATCGCCCGTCGTGAAGTGCCCTTCTCCTTCCTCAGACATATATGCTATACCCTCTTCGGGTGAAGTGTCTAGCTGGGTTTGTCTTGCTGCCTCTGACGTCTCGTCTATATCGGACGTATGCACCCCAGCTGGCAGCTTTGCTGAGGTGGCCGTGGATCTCCTCTACCAAATTTGTGGCGCACTTGATCCTCTTTCTGCGCTTTGGATTAGCATCGGATGATGTTGCCGTTGTTGTTATTGCTGTTGATGTTGTTGCTGCAGAATCACTGCTTGTAATTGGAACATCTTTCGATGTTCCCTCACCTGATGCCATCGCTGGCCTCATTGGCCCTAGGACACCTTTCGATGCCCCGGTGCTTAAACTCCTCCTCCTTTGTTCGTTTTTCCAACTAATAAAGTTTACCACTTCACGGTTGTGAAAAAAAGCTGATAAAGTTCTGATGCCCGGCTGGGAATCGAACTGGCGACCCTCGGATTTTCGGTCGGCCACTCTACTACTGTGCTACTGCACCACTTATGAAATCTTGATTTAATTTAGAACTTAAGCTCACACACGAAATTTAATTTGGAAAAACTGGGAAGCCGAAAACGTGTTAACACCTCCACAGTACGAGATCGACTGTAGCCGAAGGATGTACGAGTAACGTGGTGTTGAATTTAATCGTTGGAAACATATCAAGTTGTAAGGATATATTATATCACGTGATTGCGAAAGTAGATGATAAACGTAGAGAAGATTATATATCTGAAGCTTCAGAGTCCTTATTCAGAACAGTTTATAGAAGGCTGAACCACAATCTTGCAGAAAGAAATTACTTCAGTGATGCAAATAGTGTGAACGAGATTTCAACAATGGTTAGACTCCGAAGCGAACTTATAAACCTGAATTTCATACCGCACAGACCCGAACTACCATTGGAGTGCAGTATGTGCAATCTTAGAGAAAGAGAGGACGTTCTTCATTTCGTTGGAAAATGCCCTACTCTTAGGGAAACAAGAAGGAGCTTTTTTGGAAGTGACTTCTCATCGGATGAGCAAGTTGTTGACATTCTAAATGAATGTCGGGAATTTGTACAAATTTAGCAAAATCGCGCTAAAATATAGATCCAGAATTATGAACGAAGATTTCTGATTTAGTACAAAATATTCTACTTAAATGAATTCAAACTTAAAAAATGTGAAAATAACTTCTTTTTTTAATCCATATTCAATAATTATAAAAGCTTATTACAATACTTGTATAATTTATGTTTATTGTCAATCTGGCAGACGACAAATGCCATGTCATAATGATTTTTTGTATTTTGTATTACAAATATATGTAAAACGATGATTTAAAAATGTGTTTATAATAGTCTAATAAAAAAAATCTATCTAATCTAATCTAATCTAAATTATTTTTGGCTGGAATTATAGCTATTTCACGACTTGCCAAGGAAGATTATCAGATTCCTTTGCTATAGTGGTGCTGGTCTACTTTTTCATTTTAATTGAAAAACTTCTTGTGCCTTCATCGTATTGAACCATGACCAGTTGCTTAAAAGCCAACGCACTACGCATCACGCCACCGAGCCCACATGATCAGATCCAACCTAATGCAGGTTTTTTCTGTCCATGAATTGCATTGGAACGACTAGCGCTTTTATTAGCCACATAAGTTTGTTGTTGTTCATTCGGGTTCTTTCTTATTTTCTCCTTGCCAGTATTTCGAGCGCTTACACGATAAAAAGAAAAACGGCTATAATTTCACACATAAAATGTCAATTTGGCATTCGTGTAGATCCGGCATAACGCAATACGAAAAGTTGCCATATTACGACAAACGTCACTAAATGAATACATTTCACATTAGCATGAACCCTAGTTGGCGTTCAACGCCATAGCAATGAGAAATTCTTGTGTCCTGTTTTTGTATGGCGTTCAACGACTCTCGCAATAAGTGTGATTACTTTGAACTGTATATGTTACATCTACATAACACATAAGGGGTATTCACGATCGGATGTAACTGGTCTTGTATCATTGCAAGAGTGTAAAAGTGTAGCATTTTTTTGCACTACAACAAGAAAATATACTAGGTGTATTCACGATCCGCTGTAACTGGTCTTGTATCATTGCAAAAGTGTACCATTTTTTTGCACTACAACAACAAAATATACTGAATGTCAAAGTCTTACACTTTTACTATACCCGAACCCTATTAGGGGTATTCACGATCCGGTGCAACTGGTCTAGTATCATTGTAAAAATGCAAAAGTGCAACTTTTTTGTGCACCACAACAATAACTTACACTGACTGTACCACTGTGGTTCGATCCCCACGCTAGGCGCATTCTTTTCTATACCTCCAATATTAATTGGATACCACCCATGGGTTAAAATGAGACCGTCAATACCTGATTCTCAAATCCACTGTGCCAAACTAGTGCCGTGCAATTCAGGTTGCATTTAAAAGACCTTAGGTCTTACGGGCATATAGTTAAATTTAAAAAAAAGAAAAAGATTTTACAACACTTGCTATACCCTAACCCTATTGCAACAGAAAATTACAATGGTGCAAAATTTGTCTGGTGTCGTTGACAGTTTGGCAGCTGTTATTTTCTGTCACAAATTTTTGGTCGAACGGATTTTGCATTTTGACTCCAGAGGTGCAATAGAATAGAAAAGTTGCGTTCACGATTTGCAGAAAAAAATGAAATTTCCCAATTTTACACCTTTTTGTTGCATCGGATCGTGAACACCCCTATAGTAACAGAAAAATACAGAGTGCAACATTTTTTTAACACAAACCAAGATATTTCAGAACACAAACTAAGATATCTCAGAACAAATGTGAAACAGATTTTGACATTTGCTTCAGTGTTGCTACAGATTAGTAAAGGTGTATTCAGAGTCTGTTGTAAAAAAATAAAATTTTACAATTTTACAAGACTTGTTACACCAGATCGTGAATACCCCTATTATTAGAAGAATACGTTTTACTGCTATCCAAAAGATTAAAATTAAAGTCATCCTGACATACATGTTGCTATATTTTTGAGTGAGATCTGGGCCCATGTTCTGTAAAACTTTCGAATCGATAAAAGTAGTCGAGAAACAAAAAAAAATCCTAGTTAAACAAATCAATTGAACTCAACTTACAGAAACCCATTTTTTCAGAGGTGTTAAGTAGGGAAAAGTTATCGCCTGAGTTACAGAACATGGGTCCAGTTAAAATATGTTCAACTTTTGAAAATTCCCCGTTGGGAAGATATATAAAAACTACGCGAATTTTACTATGATTACTATTTCTGCAAATATTATTATTATTATTATTAATTTTATTATACAGTAAATAAATTACATACATAATAAGTTCTTAAACTAGAGTTAGCTGCCAGGGCCTTCTACTAGGAAGATACATTAAAATTCGATAAGTGTATAAAGTACATAATAATATAATTTTCTAAATAAGGTTTTCAAGTTTTAGATTCTGCATTATTTGGTAAACTAAATTAATATTATCGATATTGATGTTACTTAATAGGTAATGCATGTTGTGGTTTGATAGTTGTATGCTGGTTGATGAGACTTTTGCACAGGTTAGGAGATGAGCCATAGTAAGGGTAGAGTTATTGTCTTCACAAAGGTGACAGATAGGTGGTAACTCTTTATTAAATAGGTGTTTGTGAGTGATGTATGAGTGGCCTAGTCTGAGCCTGATGTATATTTTAAGTTTTCCAAAAGGTGTATTGTTGGGATATATTGCTTTGTCGCCATTTGGATTTAGGTTTTTATAATAATTGTTGTAATTATTCCAAGCGTTTTTTCTTTTGTATTTCCAGTTATCATGTAGAAAATTTGAAGTGTCTTTGCTGTTGTGTTGGATGAATGCTATAAGTGGTTCTTTTATTGCTGATTTGGCTTCTTCGTCTGCAGCCTCGTTGCCCCTAATGCCAACGTGCCCGGGGATCCATACAATTTTTAAGATTTCAGGTTTGAGGCTGAGATGGTTGACCTTTGTCAATACACAATTTTTGCCAAGTTCAGTTCATCTTACATAGATTTCGTGAAGAACATCTAGTGTGAACTATATCCAACAAGACTAGAATTCCTAATCATTAAATTGGAAATTTTTGTTTTTTGCCCATGGCCATGTAAGATGAACTGAACTTGGCAAAAATTGCGTATTGACAAAGGTCCTCACTAGTCAACTGATGAGTCCATGTGAGATCGCCGGGACGAAACGCCAATTTTTGTTGGACTAAAGGCCGTTAAAAGCTATTTTGAATCAATAATTCAACAAGTCCAAATATTATAGTGCTAAGTCTTCTACTTGGCTGATGTATTTCAGTAGTATATAGAATTTGTATTATTAAAAAAAACTTCTTATATAAATAATGCCAGGCCATGGGCAAAAAACAAAAATTTCCAATTTAATGATTAGGAATTCTAGTCTTGTTGGATATAGTTCACACTAGATGTTCTTCACGAAATCTATGTAAGATGAACTGAACTTGGCAAAAATTGCGTATTGACAAAGGTCCTCACTAGTCAACTGATGAGTCCATGTGAGATCGCCGGGACGAAACGACAATCGTTTTTTCGTTTTGAGAGAATGTTATCGCTTTGTAGATAGCAAAAGCTTCAGCAGTTAAGGTTGATGTGTATGTTGGTAATAGGCCTTTAGAAACAACGGAACCTGTTTCATCAACTACAGCAAACGATGTGTATGTTTCGGCTTTGGACTGTTGGAGATTTCAAGAAAGATGGATCTGTAGACGTTGTCGGTGGCTGAGGTTTTTGGATATTTGCAAACGTGGTTGTTAATTGTTTGGCTAGGGAGCTTCCAGGGTGGTTGGTTCAACCTTGTGTTATTTTGCGGAGGAATTGTTATCCCTAAATCCTTTGCGAACAGGATTGCTCGGCATAGTGTTGATAGCATTTTTGGATTTCTTTTCCGATTTAAAATTTTTGTAACTGCGGTATGGATGGATGTTTTATGTGGGGAGTTAATTTTTGTGATTACTTTGGATGTAAGAAAGTCGATTCTGTCTACTAGTTGGGGAAGTCCAGCTTCCGTTAGTATGTTTAAAATTGGTGTTGAACGTATGGCTCTGAAGCAGCTTCTGGCGGCAGCGTGGTATGGTGTTGTGACAAGACTCAAAGACGATTTGGAGCATTTACCATAAATTGATAAACCATAGTCAATTTTCGATAATATTTCGGATTTGATTAAATTTATAAGAGTGTTAATATTAGCTAAGTTGTTTTTTGAACTTAAATATTTAATTATATTGACCCTGGCAATTAAACTTTTTCTTAGATAGATACAGTGGTTTTTAAAGTTGAACTTAGAATCAAATACAATGCCAAGCAATTTCAAAGTATTAACATTTTTTATCAAGTTAATGTTTAAATTAATTTGAATGTGTTTTGTACAACTATATTTTTTACATATATGAAGTATTTCAGATTTTTGGTATGAAATTATTGAGCCCGAGTATTTACACCATTGTAGGAGAGCATCTACAATCAAAGAAAAAATATCACTTAGTTCGTCAAGGTTTTTATGTTTAGAGAAAATAATTAAGTCGTCGGCGTAAAGTGAATGCTCGACCTTATGGAAACTTTGTATTATGTTATTAACTTCGTTAAAAGCAATGATAAATAATGCCACTGAAAGTGGTGACCCTTGGGGAATGCCATTCTTTAGTTTGTGTACATTGGAGTAGATGTTAAAATATTTCATCCGGAAATTCCTGTTTGAAAGGAAGGATTTTATGTATTTGAATATTTTTGGTCCGATATTCCATTTTAAGAGTTGATTGAGAACAACGTGTGCTCCGATTCTGTCAAAGGCTTTTTGAAAGTCAAGGCTTAAAATAGTATCATGATTTCGCTCAGACAATGTTGAGCAGACAAAATGGTCAATATACAGAAGTGAATAAAGTGTGAATTTTCCCTTTTTAAACGCGATTTGACGGTTGTTAATGAGTTTGTCTTTTTCGAGAAACCAAAATAGACGTTTGGTTATGATCTTTTCTAAAGTTTTACCTGTACATGGGAGGAGAGATATAGGGCGATATCCAGAGGTGGAAGTAGAGTGGGCGTTCGGTTTAGGTAATGGAATGACACTTGCAGTTTTCCAAGCGTGGGGAATTATTCCTGTATCAAAGATTTCATTATATAGTTTAAGAAGACGTGCTTTTAGAACCTGGGGAGAGTGTTTCAACATCCTGTAGGAAATGCGGTCGAAACCCGGCGATTTTCCTTTTTGTGTAAAGAGGAAATGAGTTCCGACATGTTGATTTCAGAATCAATGGAGATAGCTGAAGAACTGGGTCGAAAGGATATGTTTGTGTCCTTTAAGATTTTTAATTTTTCGTTAATGTAGATGGGTTTGAAATTGGAGTCGTCTGAGAATTGTTCCCAAGTTTGGGCAAAGTGTTCAACAATATTAGAAAGGGCATGTAAGCGTTGTGGTTCCTGTTTTTATAGTTTCTATTTTGTGTGGAGAATATGTACCTGTCAATGTTTTTATATCCGCCCAAAGTTTTTGGGAAGTTGAGCTAGGGTTTATGTTTGAAGTAAATTTTCCAAAACAGGCTTTTTTTCCAATTTCACTGCTTTGCGAAATTTCGCATTTAGTTTGCGATACAGAATAAGGTTTGGTACAGTAGGTGATTTTTTAAAATTGTACCAAGCTTTTTGCTTTTGTGTTCGCTGAGAACTTATTTCGTTATTCCACCAAGGAGTTGTTTTTTTTCAGGTATTGTTACTGGTGTTTTTGTTTGGGTGTTCATTATGACTCCGCGACGTGGATACTGAGGCGGGTGTGCTACACTGAGAGCCCATATATTTATATGGATTCATCATTTTCGTGATCCATTTGGTTGTCAGTTAAGTAGTATTTGTTTTGTGAAAGAAGATTGTTTGTTAAATTTGTTAAAGGGGAGGAGATGTTTATGGGTGTGTGTGATTGTGTTTTAGAGGGATTGATTCTTACAGTATGGGCTGATGATATCGGTGTGTTTATACTATTAATAGTTGGTGGAGGAGGATTAATTACCTTGGTAGATGGTGTGATAGGAACTGGTTTAGATGTGTTGTTTTGTGAAGTGAAAGAAGTGGATGAGATCGATTCAAGGGGGGGGCAGGTAGAATTTGGCGGAGCTGAAGTAGTTAATTGTTTGTTTGACCCTGATTTGCTTTGTGCAGCTTTAGAGTATGTTGTAGAGAAGAGGGGGGTGTGATTTTTTTCTTTATACATTTTTTTGCATCCGTCATGTAACATTTATGTATAGTTTTAATTTTGAGGATTTCTTTGGCTTTGATGTATTCTTTGCAATTTTTGAAAGATGATGGATGTTCTTCGAGGCAGTTTACGCACGAAGTTCTTGTACAGTTTACCAAGGAGTTGACACTTGCGACAGCGCATTGGATTAGGGTAGTATTCTTGAATTTTAACATTATACCAGCCTATGTTTACGGTGGAAGGGGGGCGGAAGCGGTCGAAAGTAAATAGTACCAATCCAGTGGCGCGAAGATTTTTCTCCGGTGTATTTTTTTTTGAATTTATATACATCAATTACAGCTCGGGATTTAATTTCATTAATTATTTCATTTTCAGGCACATTGATAAGGCATGGGGCATATGCTGTACCCTTGCAGGAGTTTAGGTTAGAATGAAGTTTAACTGAGATTGGACACAGGTTTGCTAGTTGTTTCTGAGCGAGGAATAGATTGGCTATTTTTGTGGATTTTACAAGGAGAAGAAGGGTGCCGTCACGTAATTCCGTTATATTTTCGTACGCGGTGCTTATACCATCAATAGCTTTTTTAATTAAGAATATGCTTACAGACGACAAAGGTATTTTTTCATCACTTGAAGAAATTGTTATAAACTTAGGATCAGGAAGGGTGGAATTTATTTGCAGTGATTTGTCTAGGTCAAAGTAGGTAGGGTTGTTATTTTTTTTCTTTTTTTCACATTTTCAGGCAAAGATTGCTGCTCTTTATCAAGCAACTCAAATCAGTTGCCCGAGAGCACATTTGGCCCAGGGGCCATGATTGATTACACGATTGATCACGTTATATATATATATGTATATATTATTGTGGAAAGAGATAAGAAGAAAAGAAAACAATAGGTTTTACATAGGCAACGGTGAATTTTAAGAAAATAGAGCGTGCTAAACTGAGAAACAAGTTAACGGCTTGAATGTCAGACGGTGACTGTTCTGCAAATATATACTCAATACCAGGTTCAGAACATGGTAATATTTTTGTAGGTCGAATATGTTTGTCAATGTATATTGCCACACCACAAAATTGCGTGTGATTACCTTCGCAATTTATTTATGGGATTCTGTAATCATGCTGATGATGTTATGATTGTAAATTTGGCGTAAAAGTTTCACTTCTCTGTTGTATAGTAATTGATATACGTTTGTAAATTTGTTTCATTAAATTTAATCGTTTTCTAATTTATCTTCAAAAGTAACACAATGTGATAAGTACTACTTGTCTCCAACGAGTCAAATGTACACCGATGGTAATGGATTTATTAAGGCCAGTCAAAACATAAAACAGTGTATCTCATCACCATCGCCGATGCATAAAATTATAAGCCTAAATGATACACATCAACAACAACTTACACAACAACAAAATCAAGTTTATTTAACAAATAGTCATCATTGTTTGGTACATTACAACAATGGAAGTACACCGCATGTTGAACAATATGAAAGTATCGATGCTATGTCGCTGTCATCGTCGAATACATTCGACCAAAATCAGCATTCAAATTTGTGGGGAGCTTTGTCGAATTCGAATATTGATCGATCTGGATGGTGTAATGAAAGGTGAGAATAATATTTTCGTGTAACTTTTATAGGATATATTTTTTAAATCTTTTATTTTTTCAGTTATATTGAATTGGACAGTGAGAGTGTAAGTGTAAATCAATTTCACAGTTTAAAACCTTTGGCCAAAAAAATCGTACCCCCACCTTTGGTAAGTTGAGTGTAAAATTAATTTTTGGACACACTCTAAAAAAATTTTTTTAGCAACATTCCCCCGAGTGTACATCGCTAGGTAACTTGTATACAATGGGGGGTGGACTTTTTGTGGGAAGGTATCCGAATACATTAGAAAACTCATGTGATGAATTATCAATCTCTTCAGTGAATAGTGAAACGAATAAAAAAACAAAAAATAAACAATGGTAAATAAATGTGTACAATATACCGAATTTCTAAGCAATTTTATTAAAAAAATTCTCTTTAAGGGTGGAATCATCGCTAGACGGTCCTATAATTCGTCCGCATATTCTGCAAACTACGCCATCAGCTATCGATGGGATTGCTCTTTGTCCAGCTTTGTCGCCAACGCTTAGCCAAAATCCACTTCAATACGGTTATTATAGTGCTGCTGTTCGTCAATCGGCGACCACAGCAATTAATTCTCCCATACCAAATGGAAGAGTAACACCAACACCAGCTGCATCTGGTAGTGGTGAAAGTGGAATGCTTTTAATACCAGTGGTCAATTCAAGGCCACCTACTCGATCTCTCACTCATGACTCACATTCTCCTCAAAAGCACTATCACAAACAGAATTATCGGGAGCGTACGAGGTTATCATCACAGTCAATGTCTAGCGGCAGCTATAGAACACCAAAGACAAAATTAGATGATGAAAACTGCAATTTGAGTCATTCGACATCTTATTTGAATGTTGATCCGTATCACCATCATCATTTTCAACAACAGCAACAGCCTCAATTATATCACCCCAATCACTATTATTTGGAAATCCCAAATGAATCATTTCAACAGCAAAAGTCACCTAAAACCTCGCCATCATCAACGTTGCAACAACAGTCACAGCCGAAATTCAGTCCATTAATCCAGCAGCCGACGTCGTCATCGTTGGGGTCGACATCGTTAATTAATGATGATTTTGTCGGAAACATTTGCTGTGTGAATTCAGTTGCCACCCAACCATCTAGATTGTGCAGCTCTAACCAAACCGTTTCTAAGAACACAAAGGTGATTCCCCCGAATTCATTGCCCCTAAATACCGTACAGCAATTGTCCCCTGGTGGTGCTGCCACATCACTAGATATTCGAATTGAATCACCGAAAAATGTGACAGTGGTGCAGCAAGCCACATTTTTGCCCTACAAAGAAGTAACGAAGCCTTTTGAAATGTCAGATTTTTATAAATATTCAACAAAATTTCGACAGAAAGAAGCTAATACAGCTACAAAGTCAAAGAATCAGACACAAAATTGATCACAGAGAGTAGTACACAAGTGAGAAGTTTAAATGTAAGTGGTATTGAGTACATATTATATATTCAAATATGTACATAGTTTTGTGTATACTGTTTATTGCCACTTCCCTGAAACTATTATCATTAGTTTTTAAACTTATTTTATTTTAAATATAGAAAATTATGTTTAGCACACATATAAGCAACAATATTCTAGAAATATATATTTTATCTAAGTTTAAAAAAATGGATATAAAAGTTAAAAGTTAAAGTTAAAAGTTGATTATTTTAATATTTTCGGATATATAATAGTATAGTATAGAGAAGAACCGGTTAATGATGCGTTAAGCTTGGGATTTGAACCTAGAGCTGAAGTGAGTACTCGATTTGCGAATTCGAAGTCCTTTCGGGCCTCCAGTCTCAACAAAGCAAAATCCAACCCAGCTGTCAAGAAGAAAGTGGAAATTATAGGCGCGCCAAAAAATATTAAAATTATTGAAGAACAATTTACTTTCACTATTGAAAATCACTTTAATCTAACCTAATAAAAACTCTGTGGCCTGATTAGGGAATACGAAGCGAATAAACGTGTAGTAGCCCAAGACACAGGCAACAATTTTCTCCGCTCATCGAATTTATGAGCGAAAACGAAGGGATAGCCAAATGACACCAACTTTCTATGCCATATGTCTAGCGTTTCGGACATTGAATTGCATACTGTGGGTTGCGCCATTCCAATGGTTGTATCCTGCCCAACCCCTTTCTGGTATGATTCGTCTACACTACAAGGAATCTCAATGTTGCGGCTAATTTTATAATTGGGTGGTATCCCATTGTTGTTCCATAGTCTATATTTGTCTTATTTTGTCCAAGACAATTTTAAATGTTTCTTTTAAAAGGCGAAACAACCTATTGAACCAAGTTTTTATAAAAAATAAAAAAAATAAACACGTGACACAAAAACACTGACTCGAAACAAGGAAGATCAAAAGGTGAAGAAGCACTTCTTAATAATTTTCTTCTCAAGTTTGAATTTGAGGATTCTTCTTCTTCCTCACGTTAAGCATTTATATAAATAACATAAGATTCCATTTTTTATTTAAATTATTATTTTACTACAAAGTTAATGCACCTCGGACAAAACACAAATGATTTTGATTGAAATGATAAACATTCACTGGCAATCAGCTGTCAAATTATCTGGAAATCTTGGAAGTAGAATTTACGATTCGCTTCGAATTCGTTAATTGATCAAACCAAAGCGAGCCGAAAATGAGATATCGAATTAAAAACGATTCGCTTCGTATTCCCTAATCAGCCCACTGTGCTTCGCTGTTCAGTGAAATGGCCCAAAATGGCCACCATTTACGCAGCAAAACGAAACGAAAGCGATCGTTTGTTTTTCAAAAACGAAAGAAATTGTGCGAAAGCGAAAGTTCACATTCTGTATCGCATTTCGTTTTCTATTTTTTGGCATTTTCGATTGGCCGTCCAGAACTGTTCTGACCCCCACAAAATGACAGTTGTTACTCTAAACAGAACAGAAAACGATTAGGGATTTCATTTCAGAATCGAAAACAGAATCACAAAACACACATAATTTAAATGCCAAAATCATGGCGTTGATTTCTTGTTTAATTTCGATATGTTTATTGAATTTAAACTACTTTTCTGGTAAAATGACATAAAAAGAAGCAAGTTATAATTATTATTGATACAAGAAAATGTGTATCTAAATTGAAATCAAGTGTTTTGGAAATTCTTTTTAGCCGATGTGACTTTTTTTAATTAAATTTTTACAAACACAGTGATACATACAATTCAGAATCAGTCAAATTGTTTCCGGGTGTTTTATTGGGGGAACGTGTTCGGACGGCCAATCGAAAAGGCCATTTGTTCGCCGATGCTTCAAAACAAAAAAATGTATAGCATACTTCTAGGGTACTGATGGCTGTCAGATAGCTTAGAAATGGACGATACATTGTAATCGATATTTAAAAAGAAAGAAAATCGATTATACTTGTATGATTTAAGAAATAAAACTTGCAAAGCTTGTAAACAAATTTACGTAGTGTACTTTAACAGTGGTTCTAACTTTGATTTTGCTATTTGCTAAGTTAAAATTAAATAAATAATGAAAAAACTTGTCATGCTGAGTGAAATGTTATCGTGGAAGAAAAATTAACGTAGAAATCTCATCACTATTATTTTGACAGCTCGTGTTTTGAGCATTTCGGGAAAATTAGTTTGGAATAGTTATTTCTTTGACAAGAACTACTCTTAAAATCTAAGTATATCTACAATAAAATTTTACAAAATCATATGTGCAATAACGTTGGGAGGCACTTTCTGAAAAATTAAACATAAATGGACCACATGAAAAAAAACGTTATATGTGCATTACTGGTTTAATATTGTTCAAAATTCAGATATCAAATTTTAGACATGGGCAGACTACAAACATCGGGCAAGAAAAAAGCTTGCACCCAACAAAAACTCCCTAAATAGAACTGGTAGAGGATCATAAACGGAAGTTGAGCAGATTCCTTTCGAGGATGGTGTTTGTAGAGCTGGCAAAAGTCAAGACAGCAGTGTAGGGGATATGCTGAAGCTGATGGTCTTGCGGCCGAGTTGTTTAAACCGGCTGGCGATTAATTGGTTAGGAGCATGCACCAGCTCATCTGCAAAATATGGTCGGAGGAAAGCATGCCCGATGAATGGAACCTCAACATTGTTTGCCGATCCTCAAGAAAGACGATCCTCTGGCCTGCACCAACTACAGAGGCATCAGTCTTCTTAATACCGCCTACAAGATCTTCTCTGCCGTACTTTTTGAGCGCCTAAGGCCTATCGTCAACAACCTGATAGGTACTTATCAATGTGGCTTTAGCCCAGGCAAGTCCACCATCGACCAAATATTCTCACTACGGCAGATCTTGGAAAAAACCCAGGAATTTCAAATCGATACTCACCACCTTTTCATCGATTTCAAGGCCGCGTATGACAGCATCTACAGAGACGAGCTATATAGAGCCATGTCTAGTTTTGGCATCCCTACCGAACTCGTCCGTTTGTGCAGGATGACGATGGAGAATGCACGCTGCTCCATCAAGGTCGGCAAAAACCTAACCGACACCTTTGATGTCAAAAAAGGTTTTAGGCAGAGCGAAGTGCTGTCATGCGACTTTTTTAACATCATTCTTGAAAGAATAGTGCAAAGCTCTCCCGTCAACACTAGAGCACAATCTTTCAAAAGTCCGTTTAATTACTCCCTTACGCTGACGACATTGACATAATCGGACGAAAAGAGCGTGATGTCTGTGGTGTTTTCGTGAGTATTGAGAAGGAAGCCAAGAAAATGGGTTTAACGGTAAACGTAAGCAAATCAAGATATATATATGCTGTCAGCAAGAACGGACACCAGCACCGACGTATTGGACAGAACGTCACTATAGACAGCTCTAATTTTGAAATAGTCAGAGATTTTATATACCTAGGATCCGCTATAAATTCAGCGAATGATACCAGTGCTGAGATCAAACGTAGAATTACTCTTGACAATCGCTGTTTCTTTGGGCTAAGAAGGCAATTGAGAAGCAAAGCCCTTTCTCGAGCAACTAAACTGTCGTTATATAAACCGCTCATCATCTCAGTTCTAATGTATGGTGCAGAGACATGGACACTGTTAACGGTGGATGAGAACGCGTTAGTTTGTTTTGAGAGGAAGATTCTGCGGGTGATTTTGAGTCCCGTCTGCATAAAGGGGGAAAGGAGTAGACGATACAACATCGAACTGTACGGGCTGTACAGCGACACCGACCTAGTCACAAAATTGAAAAGCCAACGACTGAGATGGCTAGGTCATCTACAGCGAATGGACACTAATGCTCCGGCCCGGAAAGTCTTTGAATCCAATCCCGTGGGACAGCGCAGTAGAGGTGGACAGCGTAAAAGGTGGTTCACGCAAGTGGAAGAGGTAATTAAGTAGGGGATATGCGATGTTAAGACTTTGTGGTGAAAACAGTTGGCAAACAACACAACAAAAACCGCACGCAGGATCTTCATCATCACCATTATCGGAGTCTGAAGATGCAGTCGAAATCCTCCTCGAAGATCTAATGTGCGAAAAGTATTCCAATGCTACAGATAAGTGTGATACTTTTTTAACTGAAGAAACAATTCCAAATCAGAAAGTGAATTTACCTGATAAGCTGGAATTGTTTAAAAATTCTGCTAATTCGGGTGAAGAATTTCAGAAAAATCCGATTTAAATTTTGTTGGAAATACGGGTTCTTAAACGTGAACAAATTGATTTTTTTAAGAAGCAAGCTGAAGGCAGTGTTATTCTCAAGAAACGAAAATTACTTTCAGGAGAACAAGAGAATTTTCTCAAATTCAATGTTTCCCAATCATTGGTTTCTTCTTCACTATCGCTCATAAATGCAATGGCGCAAATTTTTAAACGATTTAGTAAAATGTTAAAGCCACTTTTAGCAATTCACTAAGCTAAAAAATGATTGAGCTAATTTTAACCGATTTTAACACTTTACTAAAATTAAAATCACGGAATGGCTACTTTAACTTTTAGCAATTTGCTAAATCCATTATGGAATCTGATAGTACTCGTATATCAGCCTTGCACGCGGAGTGCCCAAGTTCGAGTTTTGCTGGTGCACATTTTTTTTTTTTTTTTTTAAATAATGAAGTTAAAATGATGAAAATAGAAATAACTAATACCTTTTTAGAGCACATGTTGCGTTTCCATCAACATATAATTAATTTACAACGCATAACAACAATAATTGTGCTCATCAAAATTCAAATCCTACAAATGCTCAGCTTTCTGCCTAATTAGCAATTTACTAGTTTAGAAAAAGTTTAAAAATGTTGAAATAGTTATTCAATCAATAAGCACTTAGGAAATTGCTAACTAGTAAAATGTTAAGCCCTTAACAATGGGTTGTTTAAAATGTTGCGCAAAAATTACATGAACTTAAAGATTCACGATGAGAAACGAAGCAAATCGTTCGCAAGCATGAAAACGATTGATCGCTTGTGCGATACAGAATGTCACACCAGGCTATCTATGGTGCTTAAGCCATAA
Organism: Philhelius pedissequus; assembly: GCA_910595825.1. Lineage (NCBI taxonomy): Eukaryota > Metazoa > Arthropoda > Insecta > Diptera > Syrphidae > Philhelius > Philhelius pedissequus. The sequence continues at coordinate 19,599,995 of OU343164.1, read as the reverse complement.
AAAAATATTAAGCCTTTAAAAAATATATTCACACCTATTTACGTACAGGAATTAAAAAATGTCTAACGTAACAAACTGGACCAAAAATACGTTTTATTAATTTTTGGTGCTTTATAAATCATATTAATAAACATAGGTAGGGGCGTTTTTCCAATTTAAGTAAAAGTTAAAGTTAGCACAAATTTCGAGTTCAACACACTCAACTCTAATATACGATGTCCTCAATTTCATCCAACCAACGAGTTTAATGCGGTTGGAGATCGTTGGTCAACGAATTGTTCAACGAGTGTACGGCTAGCTTACGAGCTCGTGTTGCTCGTTGAAAATCGCGTTTCAACGCGTTCAGCAACGTTTTCAAGATAATGTGTTGCACATTATTTGTTCAACTCGTTGATCAACTTTTTTAATTTTGTTTCTTGTTGGTTGTCGTTGACGTGAAATTATTTGTTGAGCGTTGCGTTGGACGAGACAAAATGTGTGTGTGTGCATGAGCTGAAGTATTTTGTTGACATCAACTTGAAAATTGGTGCAGTGTTGTTCATTGTGTTTTGATAATTTTCCAATATTATTAATATGGCAGCCATTTTTTTTTTCCTTGAGAGGAAATCATGCTTAATCTAGACAAAATTTAATTTCAATATTTTTCAACAAAAATGTGTGTGACACCGACATTCAAAATGTTTACAAGTAAAAATTATGTCCTCAATATCTGAGTAGCTATAGTGCGTGCCTTGAACGCGTTCCTCAACGAGTGCGTCTCCATCAACTTGTTGAACAACCATATCAAAAACGTAGTTGATCGAATTGAAAAATTTTTTTTGTCAAAATCGAATAAGTTTATCAACTAGTGTACGAGGTTATTCAACTTTTGAGTAAGTTTGTCAAATATATTTACGAAGCTATTCAACAATTGAATACGTTGATCAACAAGGTGTACGGAGTTCTCCAACAATTGAACGAGTTGATTAACTGGATGTACGAGCTTATTCAACATTTCACTAAGTTTGTCAAATATGTGTACGAGGCTCCCAACACGTTTTGTTAATTTTTTTCCTCTGACTTCGTTGCTCAACGTGAAGAACGCAAGTTTGTGCACTGGTGTAAGAGGTTGTAAATTTTGACATCCAACGATGCAGTTTTTTTTTTTTTTTTATATCTTTGCACGCGCTCAAGGGAATATGAATACCCCTTATATGTTTTTTTTGAACACAGCGTGGCCATCCGGTGGAAGAAGAGAAAGAAGGATAGGAAAGATGTGTGGCGCGATGTTCTGAGACAAAAGCTGGTTGATGTCTCAGATTTATCTCCAGTTGAATGAAAAGTTGAATGAAGATGGTTCAGCTTGTCGCGCAAGTAGTGGACGACCGGCATTACTATATATGGACTGCTAGTCAAAATTCAAGGCGACTCCATCCAGAAATAAGCGCAGCCAGGAGCCCAATTCGGTAAGCGTGAGTTTTCTCTGTGTACACATAGAGTTGTGTACACATACATTTTTCCGATTTCGCAAGAGTGCGATGCATATTTTTTTGACAGATAACGTGTACACAGATAGGCAAATTTTTTCACGCATATTTTGAGTTTGACTAACTTTTTTGCACCAAAAGCATTCACGGTTGCGGAATTTGGCCCCAGCGCTAAACCGGCACTAGCGGAATACAGGGTGTAGCTTTTTGACACTAGAAGTTTTGGTGGGTGACAACTGACAACCTTGGCTTGTTTTTTTTTCTATTTATAAAAAATTACTTAAAAATTTAAAAATGGTTGTTTTAGTACGTAACAAGGGTAAAATTGTGAGTCAAACCTGCAAATTTTATCTCTTCTCATCATAAGAAAATAGTAAAGTTGATCCTTTACAATAGGGGTATTCACGATCCGATGTATCTGGTCTTGTATCATTGTAAAAGTGTAGCATTTTCTTGCACTACAACACCAAAATATACTGAATGTCAAAGTCTTACACTTTTGCAATACCCGAACCCTATTGTAACAGAAAAATACAAACTAAGCCTTCTTCAGAACAAATGTGAAACAGATTTTGAAAGTTGTGTTCACAGTCTGTTGTAAAAAAAAAATAAAATTTTACAAGACTTGGTACACCAGGTCGTGAATACCCCTATTGTGTTTTCTGCGAGTTGATAATAAAGAAGTTGGAAAATCAGTTAAAAGACAAAATGACCGAAGAAGATATCAAACACGAAGTAGAAAGTATTTGCTAACAATTTTTTTCTTTTAATTTTAACTTTCGAAGAAAAGTTTCAGATCTGATCAAAGATGTATTCATTGTCGGTCGGGTGCGTGTACTAAGCAAATGTTCATCACATTGCAAAATCCAGCTGCTATACATAGGAGTTCGGAATCGGTTCTACATATTCACAACGTAAAATGCGGCTAAAAATATTATTCCGTATGTTTCAAGCATTTTTTAAATTATCTAACCAATGTTTAATGATTTTTTATATACGTCTACTTTGCACGCGCTCAAGTGAATATGAATACCCCTTATATGTTTTTTTTGAACACAGCGCGGGCATCCGGTGGAAGAAGAGAAAGAAGGATAGGAAAGATGTGTGGCGCGATGTTCTTAGACAAAAGCTGGTTGATGTCTCAGATTTATCTCCAGTTGAATGAAAAGTTGAATGAAGATTCGGTAAGCGTGAGTTTTCTCTGTGTACACATAGAGTTGTGTACACATACATTTTTCCGATTTCGCAAGAGTGCGTTGCATATTTTTTTGACAGATAACGTGTACACAGATAGGCAAATTTTTTCACGCATATTTTGAATTTGACTAACTTTTTTGCACCAAAAGCATTCACGGTTGCGGAATTTGGCCCCAGCGCTAAACCGGCACTAGCGGAATACAGGGTGTAGCTTTTTGACACTAGAAGTTTTGGTGGGTGACAACTGACAACCTTGGCTTGTTTTTTTTCTATTTATAAAAAATTACTTAAAAATTTAAAAATGGTTGTTTTAGTACGTAACAAGGGTAAAATTGTGAGTCAAACCTGCAAATTTTATCTCTTCTCATCATAAGAAAATAGTAAAGTTGATCCTTTACAATAGGGGTATTCACGATCCGATGTATCTGGTCTTGTATCATTGTAAAAGTGTAGCATTTTCTTGCACTACAACACCAAAATATACTGAATGTCAAAGTCTTACACTTTTGCAATACCCGAACCCTATTGTAACAGAAAAATACAAGAGTAAGATTTTTTTGACACAAACTAAGCCTTCTTCAGAACAAATGTGAAACAGATTTTGAAAGTTGTGTTCACAGTCTGTTGTAAAAAAAAAATAAAATTTTACAAGACTTGGTACACCAGGTCGTGAATACCCCTATTGTGTTTTCTGCGAGTTGATAATAAAGAAGTTGGAAAATCAGTTAAAAGACAAAATGACCGAAGAAGATATCAAACACGAAGTAGAAAGTATTTGCTAACAATTTTTTTCTTTTAATTTTAACTTTCGAAGAAAAGTTTCAGATCTGATCAAAGATGTATTCATTGTCGGTCGGGTGCGTGTACTAAGCAAATGTTCATCACATTGCAAAATCCAGCTGCTATACATAGGAGTTCGGAATCGGTTCTACATATTCACAACGTAAAATGCGGCTAAAAATATTATTCCGTATGTTTCAAGCATTTTTTAAATTATCTAACCAATGTTTAATGATTTTTTATATACGTCTATTATGCTGCTGGGAGAACTGTGCGATTGGATAGATAATCATCCAGAATCTCTGCAAGCCGAGTTTATTCTTCTGTATTCCCTCCAGCAAAAGAATGGCTTTGTAACAGCTGGCCATTGCTCTAATATCAATATGCACTGCCTGCCGTCAGGAAATGAGTTTTCATCTCATTGGGCTTATAGAAATTGCCCGCAGTTTGGATAGCTCTGATCGAACAACCTAGCGAATGGACTGTTGAAAGGAATCTCCTTGATCCTGACTGATTTTCCAGCGTGCAGTGCTAGCATTTAACCTCGACCATCGAGAAGCTAATTCTTCGGTGATGAACATTCTTGCAATATTTTGTAATGGGGTCGTACTACTTACAGATATCCGGAATATCGTTTTGGGGGTGGCCATGGCGCTATAGTTGTGTGCTCGCCTGTCAACCTCGTGGTCGCTGGTTCGAATTCTGCCACACATCTTTCCTATCCCTCTTTCTCTTCTTTCACATGACGCCCACGCTGTGTTAAAATCATATAAAGGGTAATCATAATCCCTTGAACGCGTGTAAGATTATAAAAAAAAGGTATTTTATTTGCACTCTTATATGATGCCAGACGTTGCTGAAGTATTGATGGAGATAAAATCAGTAAATGGCGAGAATATGGAGGCGTATCTGAAACGAGCGCTGGGCGCACTTCCAAAGATGAAGGGTGGCGGTTATGTGACGCAACACAAGAAAAACCAGATGCATTTAGCAATTCGGTCTTAAAGTAAGTTTGAAAATATTTTTTCTTTTGAACTACAATTTTGAAACGAAGCAATTAGGAGGCGGGGGTGTTGAAATCTGGACACCGGCCAAGCGAAAGTAAAGCTAGAATGGGAAACACCTGTTATCATAGGTGACGAATACGGACCGTCGGTAGAGCCCGTGGAAGAGAAAAAGAAAAGGTACGTGAGAAGTACGAAGGGCCGTAGAGAAGAAAATAGTTCCGCCAAAGCCAGTGCCAAATACGGGAAGTGGGAGGGAAACGGCCAGAAACGGTCCAGTGGCGGTTACGAGGGCTGCGGCATGCTCGTTGGGCTCAGCTTAGCTCGTCGGGTATGGTGGGGTCTCGACCACGTAAGCTGACGTCACCTGTTTCAAAATACATTAATCATGCCTTGACAAAGAAATATGCACAAAAAACTCCGCCACCACTTTGTTTGTCTCTGCTTGGGCACTGCTGGCCTCTGCCCTCCCCTCCTGGAATTCGTTTAGGCCCATCCTCGAGTTCCCCTATGCAAAGAGAATGGAATCAGTTGCTAAGAAGTCATATGGAACTGTTGCCGTCTAGCACGCCGTACCGCACCCCCTAAATAATAAAAAAGACTTAATTAGCTTTACTACCATCATGGAAAGGAAACGCAATGTTTCATTAAAAATTGGCGTGTTTAAAAAATTTATTTACTTAGCAATTTCATACAAAAATAAACATCAAACTAAATGGTTAAGGAATATAAAGAATAAAAATGTTGATGAAAAATTAAACTTACAAACTAAAACTTTACTTAAGCCTAGACATAGAGGAAAATATAAAAAAGGTATAATAACAGGGGTGGAGAAACTGAAAACATTCGCGACTGCAGCAATAATGGAGGACAATTTACTTTACTCGTACTTTGGAGTGACCGTGTACCTAGAACCCCATGGTTCAGGATCGAAATCTCGAGAATATGATCGAATACAAGACAAGAAATATAACTATATCAATACCTCATCAGTCATTTCTCCGTCTCGCGTAGTTGGAAAATTTTCCCGGACTTATCGTCTAGTACAAAAAAAAAATGAGTTTGGTCGCGTCGCGCCGACTATGTAGGTCTGGGTCCTCTTGCAGGCGTCACTTACTCTCAAAAGCATTTATTTCGTTGGAATAAGTAAACCACACTTTCCTTTGTATCCTTACTTACATCGAGTCGTTGTGGGTTTCTTACAAAAGGGGCAAAATCTTGTTAACGATCGATTACTAACAAGGAACCTTGCCTTGCTTAGGCTAACAAATAAAAAAAATGTTTCGCCCGCAATTCCAGGCGAAATTTATGTTTAACCTTTATGACCTGACGTATGAATCGATTCGTTGTCACCGAGAAATACTACAATTATATACCAATTTATAGGAGATTTTATCACACCAATATAATAAATACAAGAAATAACAAAATTGTCGAAGACAAGGGAACTCATCTGGGTTCATTTCCTTGGGTCTTCTACTCGGGTGCTCGATTGTTCCCCCTTTTTTTTACTTGGGTGCAACGGAATCAACTATTATTTGGTGTGCGTAAAGGGCGATAATCGTTGCCGTGATACTTTATTTATAATGCATAAGCGTCAATTTGGAGTCTTGACTACGAGTAACTTGAATTTTATATAGCAATTACTTGATGACCCGGGTATCAACGGGCTTTTCCCATATCCCATATAGTTAGGACCTGGTTTAATGTTTTCAATTTCCTTAAATCAGTTATAGTTGGGCTGGTTCAGTTCGTAAGCGACCAAAACAATTATGCGTCAGCGGTGGCGACTGTAGGAATCGCCTGCGACCGCCAAAAATCCACCATAGTCAAAAGAACAACGTCATTCTAGAACCCGGAAAAGAATTCTTCTTAACTCGCCCCTTACGCCAGGAATTAATTTATTTAACACAAATGGACCAAACAGGATCTTATTGCAAATGAAGTAATAATTTGTTTTAGTTGTTATCTAAATAACTTCTCTTGCAGTTTAAAGATGATTTTAATATTTTTGTCCTCCTTATTTTTTTATGAATTACCGCGCACTATGATTAAGTGGTTTCGATACGACTGTAACAAAAAGAATTGGCTTGCAGTAAACGAATACCTATTACCACTCTTGTGAGTTTTTTTTTATTCTTTTCCCGTAACCATAGACTAAAGGCTTAGTAACCATAGACTAAAGGCTTAGTCTCCCTTCCATTGGTGCTTTTTGCATTATGTTACTACTCTCATACCAAAACCAGAATCTAATACTGAGTAGAATGCTAATTATACTTTTAGGCTATAATTTTTTTAGTCGGGTCTCAAACCCACGTTGTGAAACTTCCAAAACCTAGCATCCGACTATGAGTCCCTTGTCTATTTGAAATCTATATTCTCTACTAAGGTGAACGTAACAAATCTCCGGATTAGAATTTTTCACCAGGAAAATGTTACTGACACGGTGAGAATGCTTTTAAACAAAAAAAACTTACATACGTTGGGGAAGAACCCACGGTACATTAGCCGGGCCCATATCATTATCGGCCAAGATTCTGTTCTTTCCGCACTGTGAAGTTCGCCTATAACCGCTCCCACCTCCATCAGGTAAGGAAATAGCCTCCTCATTACATCTGAGGTACTGTACGAGTATCCGAATTCAAGAAATACAATAAACAAACCGATTGCTTTATCTGCCTAGCTTATAGAAATTCGTGTTATCTATTTAATTTTTTTTTGTTATGTAACAGAATAATAGCCTCCTTACCTTCTCCGCCTTGGGCCCTACTCGTAGTCTCGGCCTAGTTTTCTACTCCTCAAGTGCGCAGTTTGTTTGGGCGGTTTGCATCCCATCATATTTCAAATTAAGCAAATGTTAAGAAATGCAGAACAAATAAAAGGATATTGTTTAAAACATTACCGGTGTCATCAGGACTTCAATCAAATCGACCAGTCTTTCTTTGTTTACCACAGATGGCAATTTATACGCAATCAATTCAGTCTTCATATTACTTCAGATGGTAGAACACGCAAGACAAATTGCATATAATTGATACCACAGATTTTGAAGGCTGCCATGTGGACATTAATCGTAAATACTTTTGGAAATACTTGTTCCTCAAATCGAGACAAAAAAAAATTAAAAATCTAAGGAATCATGCATATTATGTACGTAAGTATGTCAGAGGAATTGTATTCGGTGATATTGAGTTCATCGTATCGCCAAAATATTAAAGGTATGTTTTCAACAACACCATAACTCTTGATATAGAAAATAATTTGAATTTTGCCGCATTGAGTCAAGATAATTTACTGATTCAGGTCTTTGGCGTGAAAGATGCCAATGGTTTTCTATTTCAAACATGCTCTTACCAACTGGTTTAACTATGCGACATTTAATAAATTTTTGACAAAGTTTAGATGCAAGACATTTCGTACGAAATTGCGCTTCAACATGTATTGGCCAGGAAAGTAGCGTACGCTTCGAGATCGGGTATTATAGACCTTGGCAGTTCGTTCGTTCACCTTCAGAATTGCGGCTTTTATTTTTGAGCGTATGATTTGCAAATGGTTTTGCCTCAATAGGGCTAACAGGTCTCCATCCTCAGCCGCGTTCAGCCATTGAGCCAATTCGTAGCAGCTACCGTGCTTCATCATATTCACTCTCAAAAGCGCAAAGTATTGGGACACACCGATAGCACTGTGAACGGAGCTCCTTAACGCGGCTGCGATGTCGCTCAAATGTATGCCCCAGTTTCGTTAATCCTCTTTCAGGTATGACCTTATGGCCGCTAACAATGTCCTGTTTGTCCGTTCCGAGGCGTTCGCTTGGGGTGAATAATTGGCCGTTCTAAAGTGTCTCACGCCAAAATGTTTTTAAAAAATCTGAAATTCTTTCGTAAGAAACTACGTGCCGTTGTATGAATGGACAACTTGCGGTACTCCGAACACATTAAAAATTTCGTCTTTCAAAGGTGATAATACTGCCGGAATTAGCCGCTCGCAACGGTTTTAAGAACACGAACTTTGATAGGTGGTCAAGGACGACGGACACATATGCATTGCCATTAAAATCCACGTACAACTTCTGGAAAGGGCGGTCAGAAGTATAACTATTTCTAATGGGTGGGCGTGAGACTTGGATTGTTTACACACCTCACACTTAGCTATGAATTGCCGTACTTGTATGGTCATATTTGGCCAGTAGTAATATTGGCGTATCCTATGTAAAATTCTCGCAATCCCTCCATGCGCGGCTTGCGGGGAATATGAACTCCCGCAATCAGACCCTCAGTTAAAACGGAACTTGACGCCGGATAGTATGACACGTTTATAGACGTAACCTTCCTATATTTTTAGGTCCGGCAGTTCTTCATGGTGATTACGAATGGTAGTTACAAGGCTTATATACTCTTCAGAGTCAAGGCTTCTACGTGTGACCCAGAAAGTGGCTGGCACAACATTTAGCGAATACTTTCGATGCTTTATGTCGAAGGTATTCGATTGTAGTTGCAGACTCCATCTGGCAAGCCTTCCGCTGAAATCCTTCATAGTCATCAACCATTTCAGCGAAGCGTGGTCGGTGATGACTGTGAAATCCATACCCTCGACATAGTGCCTGAACTTCTTTATTGCCATTACTGCTGTCATACACTCCCTCTCGGTCACACTATAATTCTTCTTGCATATGTTCAGTTTTTGTGAGAAATAGGAAATGGGCAGCTCCTGAACGGTATTATATTTTTTGAAAAGCACCGCGCCGATTCCAGAGTCAGATGCGTCGCATTGGATGAAGAAGCGTTTCGAGAAGTCGGGCCGAATGAGCACCAGGGCCGTGTTTAGGGCTTCTTTTAGTTGTTCAAATGCCCTTTGCGCCCCTTTAGTCATAACAAATTTAGATTGCTTATTCTTGAGTGTATCGGTGAGGGGAGTACTCAAGCTAGAGAAGTTCTTGACGAACCTTCTGTAGCATCCTACTAACCCTAGAAACCTTCTAACCAGTCTCTCTCTCAATATTCGCCGGATCGGGCTTCAATTTCCCACCACCAACGATGAAACCCACATATTTTAGTTCCTTGAAGCAAAATTTGGATTTCTTAACGTTGATGGTGAGGTTGGCTTTCCTCAAGCAGTCGGCCACTTCGTCCAACAGAGCGATATGTGTTTCGAAGTCCCGGGCGAGGATGAGCAGATCATCCAAGTACACTTGGCTTCCAAAAATCGATTCCCAAATATAATTCCTGGTCCAGGTTTGGAACCAGATACAATGTTAAAAGATGTTCACCGCCTTTGTAGTAGACTTTCATTTGAACCTTACCCACAATAGCCTGGTTTCTGCCGTCAGCAGTCTTTACCCCTGATTTGTAAGGTTTCATCTCTATTGCAGCCTTCTGTATATATTGCAGACAGCCTTTACCCAATATGCTAACACTACCCCCACTATCCAGTAGACCGAGTACTTGTTCATCCGCTATCCGTAAGGCTTAGGGTCGGCTTGTATATCTATTATTGTTGAGGCTATGTTCTTTCTGGCCGTCTTTCTATTCATATATCGTTCCCTCGTTTTCAATAACCTGTTTGAACTTGGCCTTACTTTAACATTAAAACCATTTTATCCCTCGCTTCATAATATTCTTTAATTCTTATATGCAATGGTTGAGTTGAGAGAGAGAATGAGAACGAGAAGGTTGAAGTTCTGTGCGCTCTTAAATTTATTTTAAATCAAAGTGGTTTAAGCCGGATTTTTTACATTTTAAAGTCACTACATTAAATTTAAAATCAAAAATTCATCAATATATTTAAAAATCTGATCAACTCCAAACACAAGGTACGATTTTATTCACTTTTTACTATGGGGGGATATTTCGACCTGTTTACTTTGACCACACTGCATATGCGAACAAAACGAAACCTTCAGGAAACTTCACCGGAACACTCTTCAAATAACACTTGTTGTCGGGCGAGGTAGACGCATTCTGTATCTGTGCTCTCTATTTTATTATTTTCTTTTCGTTTACATATATTTAAATATAATAAAGGACACTTATAGTGTAATACCAGTCAATTAAGACTATAATTTCTTTTAACAATCATAATTTAAAATGCCTTCCCTATGTAAAATTTGCAATAAAGAAGTGGAAAAAAACATTTGTAAGGTGAATTGTTGTTTGTTTGGTTGTTTGGCGATTTTTCATGGAAGTTGTGCTAACATTCTTGATAGTGACGTCCCATATCTAGAATTGAGCGGTACTCTATTTAGCTGTACTCCGTGTACTTCTATTCGCCATAAATCTCTTCTCTTCACTTCTTTACCAATATCATCACCTACACCCTCACATATTAACTCATCCGTCATCTCCAAAAAGCCTACCGTTTCTGCTGCTGCTGTTATCCCTTCAACTACCCTGTCCACCGCGAAGTTAACTGCTGCGGCTACAGTCTCTAAGTCTACTTACTCATTTGTCACCTCCAAAAAGCTCACCGTCGCTGGACCCACAAACGATAATACAACTTGCACTTCTGTTATACCCATACATGCTCAGCCTTCTACAGTGAAACCGGTAGCCATAACCAATACCGTTGAATCATCATTCTCGACTGGAACAGGCGCGAATGTGCGTCACAAACATCTAGATCACACGCTCCATTCTCCAGCCGGTCCGATACTGATTGATTCCATTACATCGATTTCATTAGAAGCCATTTATAAGTAAATTTTAGAGCTGAAAAAAGTTAACTTTGATTGTCTCTCTTCTCTACATGAGCTAAAAGAGGAGATGAAGGTAATGCAAAAGAGAATTGACTTATTTCAGTTAAGAGTGAATTCGCTTGAACAATTGCAACTAGAGAATGCTGTAGAGATTGTTGGTATCCCGGATTTGAACAAAACAAATGCATTAGATCAAGCTTTTAAGCTATTCTCGGTTGGACTAGATGAAAATATATCTGAAGAGCAAATCGATAGTTTCTATATTAAAAAGATAAGAAGCAATAAACCTACTGTCTCTTCTGCTGCAATTAATCCTACAACTATTGATGTATTGTGCGTGAAGTTTTGTTCACTTAACACCAAGATAAAGCTTATGAGGAAAACAGTGGATCACAAAAAACGCTTAACAGCTAAATTATTTGAAAATAAATATAACGACAAAAGCTCTATCTGCATAAACAATAGTTTGTCTGTACACACCAGAGAACTTAGAAAAGCTGTTGTGATTGCCAAAAAATCCAAAGGATATAAATTTTTATTGTGAGAGTACGATAACTATGGCGCCAAGATATAATAACGGTTTTTGGTAGAGGGGCTTAATACAAGCATTTTTTACTATGGTAGGGGGGGTCTATCTCCCCTCGTTTAGGCGGAAGGGGCAATTTTATAAAAATTTACTTAAAATCTTTAAAAAAAATATTAAAAAAGAACGGCAATACTTACAGTTATAAATTATACCTTTTTCAAAAGTCCGAACTCTACAATTTATAATTAATTTTAAATAAAGTTGTTTTAGTCAATAGTTTTTTAAATAATTGACTTCAAAGTCAAAATTTATGAAAAAAAAGTTACAAAAATCACTTTGAATATTATTTTTCTCATGATTATGGATATCGATAAAAAAATAATTGATGTAGTTAAGTGCTCCAATTATTTTTTTATTAAACACAGAAAACTACTTCTTTTTATGTCTTCTAGTTTTTAAGATATGTAATTGAAAAATAGTAAAACTATACTTGTTCTTTAAACCCAAAAGATTCTTTAATTTTAAAGAAACTTTGCATATAATAAAATTTTCACCCTCCCCAAAGCCTATAGTGAGCCCAAGCAGGGGGGTTGCAGGGGGGCAGCATGCCCCCCCTTAGGCATCTCACTGTTTGCATCGTAAATTTCATATATGCCTTTGTGATTTTATTACAGTTAATGCGATTATTTACCAACCGAACTTTGCACTTTTTGAATTTTCCACGGTCATTAAAATATCACAACACAGAGGTGGAGTAGACGTTTTGGAGGGAATTAACCCGATTTCTTCTAAAAACGGGATACTTTTTTCGTTTGTTGACACCAAATCCCCAAACGAACAAAAAATCGAAAAATTATTTAATTTTGGGTGAAGAAGTGGATGCTTAGCCGCCATTCTTAAAAAGGAAACACTACTTTTTCAAACGTTAAATGAAGAATGGCTTTGGTAAACAATAACCTGCACCAAACCTGTATAAAAATAACGGTACAAACATCGAATGCTTGGTCTTGTTTTTTATGATCTAACTATATACATACTTTTTACTGTGGCTGCATTATATGTGTGTACATAGTTATATGCATATCTATGTATGACACAAACATATGTGCATATTAAGAAACTATGAGAATTTGCTGCCGTTGTGTTGTCGTAAAGGTAATGCAAATTTTTTTATAATGCAATAAATTTTCATTCTCAAATATTTAGAAAAAAGAGATTGAAATGGACATGACATACGTTTATGTATATAATATCAATAATTTTTTTTAATCCAGATTCTTTACATGCAAAAGACACTTTACATGCACCCATCTGATACAAAATTATTTTTTTTTGTTTTTCAATTTTCTCAAAAACTAGAAAACATAGAAACGAATAGTTTTCAGTGTTTGATTAAAAAATAATTAGAACAGTTAACTGCATCAATTACTTCTTTATTGGTGTTTATAATCATGAGAAAAATAATACTCAAAGTGATTTTTTTAACTTTTTTTTCATAAATTTTGAGTTTGAAGTCAATTATTTCAAAAACTATTGACTGAAATAACTTTACTTAAAATTTATTATAAATTGTAGAGTTCTGACTTTTGAAAAAGGTATAATTTATAACGGTAAGTGTTGCCGTTCTTTTTTAATATTTTTTTAAAGATTTTAAGTAAATTTTTTATAAAATTGCCCCTCCCGCCTAAACGAGGGGAGATAGGCCCCCGCCTCCCATAGTAAAAAATGCTTGTATTAAGCCCCTCTACCAAAAACCGTTATTATATCTTGGCGCCAAAGTTATCGTACTCGTGCCATTTTTATGGTTACAACATTCAAATATTCTAATGAGAAAAAAAAAACGGAGAAAAAGCTATTAGAATCAAGTGCCTAGAAGACCTAAATAACCTTTAAATTTAATGCATTTTGATAATTTTAATGACTTCGCATCAGAAGAAATTTCGTTGTCTAATAATTTTGACAGTGATCTATTGTTAAGTGTTTTTCTGAATAACTGTAAATACACAGATAGTTTCTATATTATACATCAAAACATCCGTAGTCTTCGTGCAATCTTTGATTCGTTATTACTCCATATTGAATCGTGTTCAAATAAGCCAGATCTTATTTTCGTTACTAAAATTTGGATTTTCGACAACGAGAAAGGTAATTTTGTAATTCCCGGTTATGCTTTTTATGCCAAATGTAACAATTCTTATTGTGCTGGTGGTGTAGGTGTTTTTATTAAAAATAAGTACATTAATTGTGATATTGTTAGTAATAATTCTGTTTCTGCTGATTTTATTAAAGTAATATTCACTTTAAATAATGAGAAGCACTGCTTCATTTGTGCCTATCGGCTTCATGGTGGTAGTATAGATGTCTTCATTGAAGAGCTTAATTTTAAATTAGAAAACTAAGAACTTAATTATTCTGGGTGACATAAATATTGACCTTCTTTCAAAAACCCAACACGTGGATAACTATTTAATGAGCCGCTAATGGTTTAGAGTCATTTATAAATGTGCCTACGAGAATCGTTGAAAACTCCAAAACTTGCATTGACCATATTTTTTACAGGGGTAGTTTATGTCGAAATATTAAACAAGTCAGTTCTTTAGCTGATTTGGGTTTAACTGATCCTTGCATGACTAGCCTTCATTATTTATTTTTTTAAGCCAATAAAGAAACTAATGTTACATATTTCGACACTAAAAAAAATAGATTTTGTCAGGCTCAACTTAATTTTACGGTTTGAGTTCTGGGAATGTGTATATAATGAAAATAATCCTTCTATTGCGTATGACAGATTTATAAATAAATTAGGCTTTTTCCTTGAAAGTTGCACAAATAAATTGGTGAGAACTAAGAACAAATCTAATCGCCTAAAAGAATTGATGAAGGGGCATATTTTGGTTAAAGTCCGAAAAAACAAACAAACTAAGCAAAGAAGTATGCAAAAATTTGTCTAAAGAAATAAAAACCTGTAAGGAAAATTATTATTTGGCTGAGCTAGAAAAAAATAAAAGAAATATTAAAGGTGAATGGAATGTAGTCAACAAAATTTTAATCGTAGTTCCCGATGAGAAAAGCCTTTGGTTATAGAAGATAATAATGTTAAAATCACTGATACTACTGAAAAAGCTAATCGTATTAATAATTTTTTTTCGTCTATAGCTGAAAATGTTTCTAGTGAAGCATTTGGGAACAGTAATACATCTTTTTGTACAGAAGGAATAGTCAATGACAGTTTTTTGAGTGATAGTCTTTTCTTTGATCCTATTTCATCTCATGAACTACTTTCCATCATTAAATCATTAAACAACTCTAGTTCTGTCACCAAAGACAATTGCTCAAGTTTAATATTTAAAAAAATTGCTTTCAATATTGTTGATGTGCTTGCTCATATTTTCAATAAAAGTGTTTTTGGAGGTGTTTTTCCAAGCGCGCTTAAGATTGGTGAGGTCATCACCCTTTACAAAAAGTCCAATCCCTGTAATATGAACAACTATAGGCCTATATATCTCCTTCCCGTTTGTTCTAAAATTTTTGAGAATGCAATGAAAAGGAAGTTTTTGGAGTTCTTAAATAAAAATAATTTCTTTGGTGAATCTCAATTTGGATTTCGAGCCCATAGATCAACTGAAGATGCTTTGTTGAAATTCTGTTGTGAAATTTATGACTGCATTAATCATAATCTTTCTACGGCTGGACATTTTATTGACTTAACAAAAGCTTTTGACTTAGTCGACCATGATATTCTATTAAGAAAATTATATTATGCAGGTATGCTTGGATTTATCTATAATTGGCTTAACTCTTACTTGGCAAATAGAAAGCAATTCGTTAAAGTAAATGGTAGTTTAAGTAATTTATGCAACGTAAGCATTGGTGTTCGACCAGGTTCTGTTTTGGGGCCTTTACTATTTTTGATTTTCATCAATTCCATTTTTTACAGAATTTCAAAGGAAAAATTACAGCTTTTGCTGATGATATGGTTTTTGCATATGGTTGTAGATCTCTGGTCGACGTAATTTCTGCGATTAACTTTGATTTCGATATCCTAAGACGCTGGTTTGCAATTAATAAAATTGACTTGAGTAACAAAACCAAACTAATGTACTTCAGTCTCTCTGGTTACCCTATCTTATATGATTGCAGTATTTTGTATCATTCTTCCGACTGCCAAAAATACAAATTACATGTAAATAGTTGTAATAATTCTGATAGCTTCGTTTGTATTGATCCCTGCTCAATCCATTGCTTTCAGGTGGATTTCGTAAAATTCTACAAATACCTTGGAGTTTTACTTGATAGCCAGATGAGCTGGCTTGATCACACTCGCGTACTGAAAAATTATTTAGTATGTTGTTCTCGACAATTTTATACTCTTGGTTTGTACTCTTCTAAAAAATTACTAGTTATGATCTACTATGGTATTGTTCATTCTAAAATTTAGTATGGAATTACTTGTTGGGGGGAACATATAAAAATAAAGTTTATCCAGTTCTTATCCTTCAGAAAAATATTGTATGCATTATTTGTAAAAGAAGCCGTTTTCATAATAGCTTCATTTTGTTTCACGAGTTAAAAGTTCTTCCAATAACACATCTCTATTATTTTAAGGTTCTAAAAATGTTTTTTATTAGAATCGGATACATTTCCTAAGGAGAAACTTACTACATAATTTGAGAGTGAACTACAGGAATCTGGTTACTATCCCTTCGTATAATAAAATGCACTTTAGAAGATTTTATACAATAGTGGCTCCCTCAATCTATAACAAATTTCCTTTCTCGATTCGAAGTATAAGAGTTTTTTCATCCTTCCTACACAGGGTAAAAGCATGGCTTTTTGATCACAATCACACTCAAGTTGAAAATTTACTGTCCTTAATTACAAAAAAAAAAAATCTTTTATTCTTTTTTTCCTACCTTGCACACGACTAAGTTGGATTTATTTAGTTTGATGAGTACTCGCTGTTATCAACCTAAAGTTAAATCAATAGTGTGTTCTTGCCGTTGGTTTCCTCTTATCTCGCTGTCCGCGTTCATTTTCTTTCCTACGTAAATTTGACACGGAATGCACTCATGTAAAGTATTTCATCATTTTCGAATTTAACTTACGGCCGAGCACAAGCGGAGACCAAAGGTAAGATATTTTTTTTTTTGAGATAAAAATACTATTTCATTATTCATGTATTAATTATTTTATATAGTTTCTTTAAGCCACAAATCCGAAATAAAGTGAAGCAAACTAGCTTTAAAATTGTTTTGCTAGAAAAGTGGTCTTTCCCTAGAGTTAAGATTCTGGCTGATAAAAAGAAAACAATATTCTTAAAGAAACTTTTATATATATAAGTAAAAAGAAATACGCCGCAACTTCCGACCAGACGACGCCGCTATGGCAACGAAGAAGAAAAGTATGGAAACAAGTTCTTGTCCTATGTGCGAAGAAGCGGACAGCGAAGACATGGCTTAATGCGACAAATGCGACGCATGGTACAATTTTGTATGTGCCAAGGTTACCACCGATATCAACGAAGAAGACTGGGCGTGTGAAAGTTGCGATATAGATTGCACAATAACGGAGCAGGCGAGCGGCGGCATCGAAAACAGTACATCAGAAAATAATGATAACGAGGTACGTAATAAAACAGTAGTAAAAAAGTAGTGTTAATAAAGAACAATTTAAAAATAATAAAAGACTAGAAATTGAGTTAATGCGTCTCGAAGAGGAGAAAGGCGCGGAGATAAGATTTCTCAAAAAGAAATATGAGCTTATGCTCTCAGCTGGTAGCAGCTCAGGTTCAGAGAGTGAGGTAGGACTTACGGATGTAATGGCACAAGGGGAAAGGGCAAAAGATGGCAAAGGTTATGAGCTCGGCAAGGTTGATTGTGGCAAAGGACACGCAGTAGGTGCATCCGGTTCTACAGTTTTACCCAGCATTGAACAACTATACGTACGTCAGGCTATTTCGAAAGAATTGGCAACCTTCAATGGCAAACGCGAAGAGTGGCCATTATTTTTAAGTAGCTTTGAGAACTCCTCTCGCTTATGTGGGTTAAGTGATGACAAAAATCTTAGGTTGCAACGCGCACTAAGAGGCAAGGCATTGGAGTATGTAAGCAATAGGCTTACACTACCGTCACTCGTATCCGAAATTATTGCAACTCTGCGAATGGTGTTCGGAAGGCCCGAGCACATCATCAATAGCCTTTTGACAAAAATTCGGCGTTCACCAGGAGTGAATCCAAATAAACTAGAAACCCTGATAAATTTCTCATTGGAAATAAAAAACGTGGTAGCCACAATGGAAGCCGCCGACTTAAAGTCACATTTAAACAATCCTCTGCTATTACTAGAGCTTCTGGAAAAACTACCAACGCAGATGCGCCTTAATTGGTCACTTTTTTCTAGATCTATTCATGAACCCAACCTAAAAAGTTTAAGTGATTGGCTTTTTGATTTAGATGCTGCAAGTAGAGTCGTGTCCATACCAGCATCAGCAGCAGGTATAGGTAGTACAGAAAACGAAAGGAGAAATACATATCGAGTTAGTTTTCATGAGGATGATTCCAAGGAGAATATGAACTCAACAGAGACGTTCGATTGCAATGTATGCGGTGGAACACACCCCATAATCGAATGCCAAGTATTTAAAAATCTTCACTGTAATGAGAAATGGAAGGTGGTTCACAACAACAAGTTATGTCGTTCATGTTCGAAGTGTCATGGTGCCTCTTTCTGTCCGGAACGCAAAGAATGTCAAGTCGATGGATGTCAAGCGAAGCATCATCCCCTGCTACACAAATCGAATTCTACGGATATTGGAAATCCAGGAACATCTGTAGTCGCTGTTCATAGCATGCAAACATCTAAAATACTTTACTGGATTTTACCTATTACGATCTTTGCCAACAACCGTTCAGTTGACGTTTATGCCTTTTTGGATGATGGTTCTGGTCCACACTTATTGAAAAAAATATTTTATGTCGGCTTGGAGTTGAAGGTTCCAGATCAGACCTATGCTTGAGTGGACGGACGGTTCCGCGAGGGTCGAGGAGGATTCACACAACCTGAATCTAATGGTGGCTCCTGAAGGAAAAAACGATAAGCATTTCGCACTGGAAGGTGTTCGGTCAGTGACGAAGCTTGACCTACCATCTTTAACATTAAGGATGGATGAACTCTCTAATAGATACAAACATCTAAAGGGTTTACCAGTGAAGTCTTATAGAGATGTGATCCCACACGTGATTATTGGATTAAACAACAGAAGTCTTGCAATGCCTTTGAGATTTAGAGAAGGAAAGGCACATAAGCCCGCGGCAACTAAGACCCGCCTAGGTTGTACCATTTATGGTGAATTGGAACAAGAGCCGTCTACTCAACAACAGCCACTCATGCAGCTGCATATATGTGAGTGTGATGATGATGTTGCGTTGCAGACATTGATAACTGAAAACATGAAAATCTAAAACCAATTTCAAGAAGATGAAACAATGTACAAATTAGATTTAGCTACAATCAAGAATCTTCAACAAAATGTAAAACGGGATGGTGATCGTTTTGAAGCAAATCTTTTATGGAAGTCAACTCATATTTCGCTTTTTTTTTGTTGGATTACTGAAAATTTATTATGTTATTTGGAAGATCACTACGTTAAATATTTTGCATTTGTAAAAATTTTATATCATTGTTGTGCTTTTTGTACATCATTATATTTTTTTTTATTGGCATTGTAAATATCTTGTTGAATTAATTCTCAAAATTGCTAATGTAATCTCTTATTATACATTGTACCTTATAAGATAAATTAATAAATACAAATACAAATACAAAATACAAAACAACAAGAATGCGAGTGTTGAATTTTCCAATAAAATGGCAGTTGGAAGCATGTCAATGAGCAATTAAAGAATCTCTTAGATGAGGGACTGATCCCAAAATTTAAGGAAATTGCAACAAAAACAAGTGTTAGCAATGTCAAATGATATCCAGTTATTACGGTCGCAAAATGTTTACTTGCTTAACCGTATAAATAACATGGAAAGCTCCTGTCAAACTTTGGAGCGCCAACTCGAAATTCTTTCGCGGAAAGAAAATAATAATACTGCTGTTGTTCATCTTCCGAAGGGAAGACCAATGAAGTTGACTTTGCGAAACAAACTTGTATTGGTCTTCTCCAGCTCCAAGAAAATGCAGAACTGCCACTCGAGCACACACAAGAATTCACAAATCGTAACACAAATAAGACCACAGTAATTCTTAAATTTCAACCGGGTGACACTGCGAACAAAGTTATTGAAGCTACACCACGACTAAATAATTCAGGAATTGTTATACATCGTGAGCAGTCTTTTATCACACGCCAAAAAAGAACAGCACTTTACCGAATTAAAACTAAATTATTTCAATTAGCACCCACCGAAAAGATCTTAATAAGAGGAGTTAAGTTGAATATTAACAACTTTTTGTTTTCATATAACCTTTCACGAGGATTGGTTGTAAATAACAGACGAATTGACATTCATCAAAAACACGTTTGGGGAAGATGCACTGCAGTTCTTTGATATTAATAACACCAACAACTGTCAGAACTATGCGATGACTGCGCTAGCTGTTCAACGAGAAGAAAGCAGTAATCAGCGGAAGCAACATAAACAACAAAGTTAGAATAGAATTGCTGTCTGTCATTTAAATTTAAATTTAAAAATTTTATGTTATAATGTGTCTGGGCTAAAAAAGAAGCTTTTAATTCCAGATATTTTAAAATTAATTTTAAACTTTCATATTATTATTTTAATAGAAACTTTTCTTGAAGAAGGTAAAGAAACACAAATAATTAAGTATTTCAAAGAATTTTCTGTTAAATTTATTCCAGCTTCTAAAAGTAATGTTTTTGGTAGAGCTAGCGGAGGCATTTTAATCGCGAATAAGTGTAATTTAAGTAATTTTGTCAAAATTAAGTCGATAGGTAGGAAAACTATCATAGAGCTTAACTTTAGGCATGAACAATATTACATTATTCCAACCTATCTTAATTTCAATAATTGGAGTAATGATTTTAATGAATTACAATTATTTTTAAATGAAAGCGGATTACAAATCTTTTAATACCATGCGATTTCAATGGTAGAATAGGAAAATTTCAGAACCCAGCTTCACTGGTACAAAATGTCTCACATGTGTTTGAAGGTGAAAGGAACTCTATGGATGAATTGACTAATAAATGCGGAAGGCAACTTTTGGAATTAATTGAATATTTCGGTTTAATGGTACTAAATGGGATAACTAAATCAGACAAAAGAGGGGAACTTACTTTCGTGTCGGGTCAAGGAAGTTCAGTAATTGATTATTGTGTGGCGAAAGGAAATTGGCTAAGCATTATTGATGATTTTGAGGTCACGACCGCGAATTACTCTGATCACATGCCAACAGTTACTTCTCTCATTTTGCCATTTGTGGCTTTGTAAGTTACGCAATGAAAAGTATAAAGTGGGTTGAACATCACTCTGAAGAGTACAGGCGAAGGCTTGATGCACAACTAAACTACTTTCCTGCGCAGGTGAACTGGAGTTGTGATTAGGTTAGTGAGAATATTTTAGATATTATTAGGAAAGCTTCTATTAGGAGAAAAAAACCAGCAAGTGGCTGTATACCCGTGGCGGAGTGGTTTGACTGGTATTAGAGGAAACTTCGCATAAACTACTTTGCTCTTCTCAACCTTTTTAGAAAGACAAATTCAGTGTTTTTCAAGTCACTTTACTTTAGAGCCGAACAAACAATATAAAAATCTTTTAGTCCAAAAACGGAAACAATACGTTAGTGTTATAGCCACTAGCCTTTCATCCTGTAAGAACTCGAGAACATTTTGGTCAAAGGTGAGAATACTGGGGGGTTGAAAAAATTTATCATCATCTGTGTTGGCAGTTGAAAAACTTGCCGATCACTTTAAAGACCTTCTGAACCCTCTACCAACTTGTCAAAGGTTTACACATGCTTTGCCCTTAGTCCTAATCCTTGAACTTGATGGGCCGATTTCAAAAGGTGAGTTGCAAGATACCTTGAAATCTATGAAAAATGAAAAAGCAGCTGGGATTGCTGGAATTTTATAAAAATTCATCTCAAAATTTGTTTGCTATCCACCCATCCTCTCTACTATAGGTTGGCGAAATGGGTCGAAGAGAATCAACTCCTTAGTATTTTCCAATCCGGTTTGCTTTCAGGGCTATCCACAGTTGATCATATATTCGAACTTACAACTATAATCAAAATGTTTTTATAGAGGAAAAAATACTACACTTTTTTTTGTCGATCTCAAAGCGGCATTTGATACGGTAAATAGGAGTTCCTTAATATATAAGCTCTCTACATTAGGCATATCGACAAAATTCCTTAAGTTATACAATCTTCTAATAACTGATACCTCTGCTGCTGTATGGAATGGAAGCAAAATGTCGGATTTTTTTCCCACAACTGCTGGTGTTCCACAAGGATGTGGAATAAGCCCATTAATGTTGGCATTATATATTGACGATGTTTCCAAAGATTTCCTGGTGGTATTAAGATTGGTAAAACAGTAATAAAGATGCTCCTATACCCGGATGACATTGTGTTATTGGCTGATAATCCCACAGCCTTGCAGCTACAAATAAATAAGCTTAAGCGTTTTTGCGATTTATGGGATCAAAGTATAAATGTCACAAAGTCGAAAATAATGATTTTTGAAAATACTCAGTGAAGGAGAACTCACCAAAAAAATTGGTTTTTAGAACGCGAGCAAATCGAAATTGTAAACCAATACAAATGCTTAGGGTTCTTGATTACTTACAATCTTGATCTTCGCGCACATGTAAAACAAAAGTGTACGGCAGCCAAAACGGCAATTAAACTTATGTAGAGTAACTTTTTTTGCAACAAATATGTAGATGGAGCTGCTAAATTTAGAGTGTTTGATGCAACCATTAAAACATGCCTGTGTTATGCAAGTCAAGTTTTTGGATATTAAAACATAGAATAATTTGAAGTAATTCAACGTTTCTTTTTCAAACAAATTTTTTAACTTGCTAACTCAACACCCACGTACGCTATTCATTTTGAATCCGGTATACCACAAATATTTCTAAAGAATTTAAAATCAAATGCGGATTATGTGATAAAAGTGCTGAAAAGACCGGACTCAAATCTTCAAAAACAAATATTGAAGTATGCACTTCACCGACAAATATCGCCTTTAAAAGAATGGAACGACCTAGCCTATAGACACAGCGTACAGTTCGACCTTAACAATATAATAGTAACCAATTGGCATTACGTGTTCTACAGCTGTATAGAAAAAATAGACGATTCGCTGTATTTGCAACGCCTGAATAGGTCACAAACATCGCCAACTAGGCTAATTTATTATAAATTAAATTTTTTTTAAATTAAATTATATACTGATTAGGACCGAACGTAGAGCGAATTTATTCCAATTGCTTAAAGACATAAGTCCAGATGTGTTTATGGTTAGCGAAACTAAGCTTAACCAGAAACATAAATTGACTAACAACAATTACAATATCGTAAGAAGAGACCGACCCAACTCCACTCAAGGAGGAGGCGTCGCAATCTTTATACGTAAAGGCATTACTCATAAGGTAATATATAATAGTGATGTGCGAAAATTTCGGACGTTAGAGGCATGCATCATATGCATTCATCTCCAACAGGGGAAGCGAATATATGTGATCGCTGCCTATGCACCGGAAACACCTCAGCCAACAGATTATAACAAAGTTTGAAAAACTTGTTGAATGCTTAAGATTGAGCTCGGAAGAAAACTTCTACATATTAGCCGGTGATTTAAACGCCAAACACATAGATTGGGGAAATTAAATACAAAATCCTCGAGGTAACCATTTGTATAAATGGATGGTTCGATACAACCTTGAGTATCGCCTCGATCTTCTAGCCACAGAGAGGCCATCATTTCCAAGAAGCGGTGCCTATCTGGATCTATTGCTGAAAGACGCAAGACTAACAATTACTGACACTTTGGGTCAACGACCAAGAAATTGCTTACGAACGATCGAGTGCGACAGTGACCACTGTGGATTCGCCGCCGTTATACAACTTCCGAACGAGCTTATGGAGTTGTATGAGTATGTGCCTGTGCATACTTACAATTACAGTAAGGTGCGCTGACCACGCTTCTCCAATGCCTTATTGAGTGAATTACGTTGAAATGGTATAGCCCCACCAAATGACAGGAACCTAACAAATACTGAAATCGACAGATACTTAGAACAAATTGA
Organism: Philhelius pedissequus; assembly: GCA_910595825.1. Taxonomy (NCBI): domain Eukaryota; kingdom Metazoa; phylum Arthropoda; class Insecta; order Diptera; family Syrphidae; genus Philhelius; species Philhelius pedissequus. Next base: position 19,576,050 of record OU343164.1, on the reverse strand, counting down.
GGAAACGATACTGCGAACAATGAACAGAACAATACCGAAATACAAAGAACGTAACGCAACTGACATGTACCGTAACGCGACAATTGACGCACTTCACACACAAAAAAGTGGACTACTGACAAGACTAAAACGCCTGTACAGACGGTTTACTGATACACGAGATCTTGAGATTAGGACACTGAAGTCGTCCATCAAAAACATCAACCAATTGATCAAAGAAAATTACAGGTTGGCTATTAATTTGTTCTGGGACAATACAATTCGTGCCGTTAACTCTAGCAACCCAAGTATGTTCCCAAAAATTAATAAGATTTTTAGAAGAAAGGATCAAAATGATCTTTCGTGTCTTAAGCTCCAGAGGACGACAGAGAACAGAGACGTACTTCTGACAGCAGGCATAGACCCAGAGGATGCCGTATGGGACGATGACCTCTATATAATCGAAGATCCGCTGGAGAAAGTGGAGGCTGTGGGGGCTGCTTTCCAGCAAGTGTACAAGGTGAATGCTAGCATTCGCTCGAATCATGACCTGGAGAACAGAGCTCTGCTTCATCACTTATGGCTCCGAAACGATATAAGCGAATGGCGATGTGAGAACCTTGGTTTTACCGGGTTTAATGATGAAGATTTAGTAAACGCCATAATCGCCGACCGAAATGGGCCCAGTCCCCTGTTAATTTCGAAGAATGAGCTCCAGCTCATCATCGATTCATTAAAGAAAAAGAAGTCAGACTCCTGCTGATGGTATATCCAACGTTATACTACGACATCTGCCTCAGGAAGCAGTTGACATTTATACCACACTGTTTAACAACGCGCTGAATAATGCATATTATCCAGTGCGGTGGAAGACAGCTGTGGTACACCCTCTCCCAAAAAAGGGAAAGGACAACTCCAATCCGGCGAATCTCCGGTCGATAAGTCTTCTTCCAAGTATCAGCAAAGTATTTGAAAAGGTTATTAATAGAGCCCTGTTCAAGTGGGCGGAGGACAAAAATATTATGCCGGATAATCAGTTCGGTTTTAAGGCGGGGCATGACACAATTCATGCCGCGTCTAAACTTGTTTCTGATATCCAATGGAACAAAACTAAAAAGCAGTGTACGGGTGCCTGTCTGGTTGATTTGGAGAAGGCCTTCGACGCCGTATGGTTAGAAGGTCTCTATCTAAAGCTAACCAGACTAGGTATAAAAAAACCTCTATTGTATATGCTTTATGACATGCTAAACGGTAGAAAGTTTGTTGTCAAAAGTGCAATGTAACTTCTACCGCAATCTTTAATATTAATAATGGTCTTCAGCAGGGAGCGGTTAACCCGCCGATTCTATTCAGCATTTACACCAGCGATCTGATAGGTAGTCTAACTCAGGCAATTGCGTATGCCGACGATCCAATTGCGTACAGAACAGCTTATAAATTTGAGGTCATCAAAAATCTCTTGCAGAGTGACTTCGACAAGATTCAGCGATATTGTGATGACTGGAAGTTGAAAATCAACTTCCAGAAATCAGAAACTATTTTGTTTAGGACTCCGTTGTCTAGCGCCTCAAGGGATATGAGAAAGAACTGGCGTAAGCTGGTGATCGTAGGGCCACATGGACATCCACTGGCGAGTAAAAGTGTAGTAAAGTACCTTGGCATCTGGTTGGATCAGTACCTGTATTTCGACAGACATATAGGTGCTGCTTTGGCCAGGGCTAGGGGAGCCTGTGCCTTGACAAAACGTCTGTTTTATAGCAGCCGTCTTGACAGCAGGGTGAAGGTGATTTGCTCCGTAGGCAATCATTGGCCCTCATCAGGCCGATGATTGCCTACGGATGCCCGGTGTGGTTCAACGTTGCCCCATCTCAAATGGAGAAGATTCGGGTGTTTGAGAGGTAATGTCTTAGACGTTGCCTTGGATTACACAGAACACCAGAGTCGGAGTACACAACATATTATTCCAACCAGGTTCTATACAACGGAGCCAACAACATAAACATAATAGATAATTTTTTGTTTAAGCTGATTCGGAGTCACGTTGCAAGAGCGATGTCCTCAACTAACAGCTTAATTTTTGGGGCTTATTACCCCAATAACGAATATTTTGAGAGTGCGCGGTTAAGTGGTTACATCCCTCCCGAGGCATTCTTCTATTTAGACAGTCGAGGGCTGATACAGGCTAGAATGGCGGTTCCGCTTATCTATCACGTCAGCCGTAAAACTGTAAATAGGCGACTCCTGTATGGTCGAGACGTCATCGGTCAAGGTGGAGAGGAGCGCCTTCGGTTTAGTAGGACTGTGTCCGATCGGGACCGAAGGGATAGGGCGAAACAGGAGAACCAGTTCTGGTGGCTCTCTGAACAGTATCGTGATATTTAAAGCCGATTAAGAGGTATGTCTTGGCCTATTTACATACATTTAGGGTAATTAAAAAAAAATAAATTAAAAATATGTATGTATACGGAGGCATATGTGCTTGCACCTGCGTAACTGTGCATGTATGTGCGTACGTATATGTATGTACGTATGTATATGTATGGGTGGGTTGCATGTTGTTGTGTTTCTGCATGCATATAAAAAATAAACAAACAAAATTTAAAAAAAAGAAAAAAATGCTGCTGTGGCTGTTCTAGTTTTTAAGTAGTTTTAAGTGGTTTTGGGTATTATTAGGTATTTTAAGTAGTTTAAGTTATTTTTAGTTAGTATAAGTTAGTTGTATCTAGTTTTAATTATCTTTAGTCTATCTTTAGGTTTAGTTTATAAGTAAAAAAGAAAAATATGTAAAGATACCGAGTTTTGTTGACAGTAACCTTTCTTGGTTAAAAAAAAATAAAATAATTAGATTTAATTAAAATAGTTTTTAGGTCGAAAGACATTAGTTCTAAGAGTTATTGTTTAGTTTAGAGCGCCCGTAAAGGGCCAGTAAATTAGTTGTAAGTTATTGATAAGTAGGCTAGTCTTAAACATTTTTGTCTAGCTTTAATATAGTTATAAGCGAATATGAAATAAAAATGAATTTACAAAACAAAAAAAAGGCTAATTTATAAAGAATTAAACCACACACTTTGTATGAGCAATTATTTCAACGCCAAACTCACTCTCAACCAAATGCATCTCATCTTTAAAGCAAGGACCGAGATGCTCTGTCTAAACTATAGACCACACCGAATTGACCTTCACCCGATATGTAGTTTGCGTAACCGCAGTGAAATTGAAAACATGTACCAGTTCCTAGCTGTTTGCCCAATCTTGCAAGAAATCTGTAGGCTTTATTTCTCAAAGAGCTTCCTTACACTTGAAGATACAATAGATCTCTTAAATGGTCGCTCAGGTTGGAAAATTCTATGTCCTTATATGAATCATGCTTTAGGTTACCGTAGCAGTTTCATAGATTGAATTAAAATTTTAAAATTAAAGAAAATGCTTGCACAAAATGTAAATTTCTTTTTGTTTGTAAATTTATCCTTTCGTATTTATATTTTATTAAAATTAAACCAATGAATTTGCTAAAAATTATTTTATTATTTTGGTCTAATATTTTCTGTACTTTAAAACTTAAACTTTCTCATTTGTATAAAAAAACTCGAAATAGTCAACTAGGCAGACGGCAAAATTTTGTCATGCTAAAATATTCTTATGTAAATCAAAAATGTAAATATATCGAGAAATAAAGAAAGAATTAATAATAATAATAATAATAATAAAGTTATCACAATGAACCCGGGCATTGACCCGACAATAAGACAGCGAATCACATCGGATTCGCTGAGTCAGCATATTCATGACTGAACCTGTTCCCACAGACCAGGTGCATTACTATCAGATTACGTCGCCGTTATATGAACTCGAATTGGTCTATTTGAGGAGTCGGCCCTTTACACCGTGGGACCAATACCCATACCTGCACCGTGGGACAAATGTGTGCCTAACGGAAACTTGGATTCCGTTAGTCAGTTCGTATTGGACGTCCTAGTCATCGAGACGTGTTTTTCCTCATTTCCATTTATTACTAATTACCTAAGTCTAAACCTGTATCTAGGATAAAGTAAGTCGAACTGTGGGTCGGCGCTCGTGGGTCGGCGTTCGCGTTTTTTTTAATATCCTCGTTAATTGGCGCGCGAGCAGGGACAGGATGCAAAGACTGTGTCGTTTTTGCCTAAGGATCTGCGATCTGCGCCAGGACCAATACGCTCTATGGAGTGCACGTCGCTGTTCACATGGGAACACAGTAGACTATTTTGGTACCCTGAACGCAAAACCTTCTGCATTCACATATGAACACGCGGATATTCTGAACAGGCTAAAGGATACGACGGTGATGGTGATCATGCCATTAGTATGCTGCTTCCAGCTAAACAGGACCAACACGACACCTCCCATGCATCCTGCTCCCGAGAAATAAATACTCACGGGAGGTTTTCTTATTTCTTTCAGAGAATAACAGAGAATAATAACCCAATTGAATAATTCTAAATGAAGTGCGGTTACGCTACGCTGTGAGTGACATAAAGCAAAAAAAAAAAACGAAAAATTGTGTTCGTATCATTTGAGTTATAACGGAGTATAATACAAAATTATATTGCTCAAAGCTCAGAAATTATGTGAAAAGAGTATATATATATGTATAAAAAAAAATAAATATTGTTTGTGTAAATTATTATAAAGCAGAAATTGTGTGCAAAAAAGAAAAATTTTGTGCGAATCATTTGAATTATAACTGAGTATAATAAAAAATTATATTGCTCAAAGCTCAGAAATTGTGTGAAAAGAGAATATATATATATATAAAAAAGAAAATTATATATTGTTTGGGAAATATTTAATTTACAAATTGTGCGAAATTAAAATTGTGTAACCTAAAAAACTGTGCGTGGATTAAATTGTGTCAAAGGAAAATCCCATCTGAACGGAAGCTGAAGAACTAGATAAGTATCCCTTAACGTCCTCTTGTTTCAATAAATAAAATTTTGCTCAAATTTATTTAATAAATATTAAAATTATAACGCTTCGTGCAGTAAAAATATATCTATGTACATCTAAACGTACGATCTATTTCTTTCTTTGAAACCCAATTTTTTTATTCTTATCATAAATTTTGAAAAATAATCTCGTCCCATTATGGACAAGATTGCCAATGCTGTATCTGAGCTTAATGGGGCAATTACTAATATATTGCTTCAGATGAAGACGCTGGAAGCGCGCCTTCAGAATATTGAAGCTAGGGCTTCGTCGACTGCAACAGCTCCTGCAGCCGAGCTGCGCGGGCCAACAACTGAGATTGAACTCAATGAAATTAGTAGGTTGCCTCACTGTGTAAAGGAGCTTAGGGTGTTCGATGGAAACCCGACACAATATGTATCTTGGATACACATTGTCGAGAGGATCCTGAAAGACTATGATATAGTCAAAACAAAACCCATTTACAGGGCGATTTTGCAACATATTCGTTAAAAGGTCAGGGTAGTGCCGATGCTGCACTAATATCATACAACATTTTTGACAATGATTGGGCAGCAATTAAAGAATGTCTCTCTCTGCATTACGCAGATAAGAGGGACATGCGTACGCTGGAACATCTATTTACCAGCTAACGCAGAGGAACTCGAAGTTAGACGAGTTCTATGCGTCCGTTAATCATCAACTTTCGTTGACGATTAATAAGATAAAAACCGGGAACAATAGTCAGGACACCGTCGCGGCTTTGGTCGAAACATACAGAAATCGGGCTCTGGATGTTTTCGTTAGGGGACTGAATGGCGACATTTCACTAATGCTCGTCGTTCAAAAACCTTGGACTCTTCCCGAGGCATATTCTGCTTGCCTAGAGATTCAAAATCTCAATTAACAGAGCCATAGCATCCACATTCCCAATGTGTCGAATACTATAACGGCACCGGTAAACCAATCCTTCAAAAATGAGGATATGAGAGAAAGCCTTCCTCCCAAAAGGTTCCACCAACATCCACATTATACGCACAATCGAACAACCGGCCCTCCTCCGAAACCTACTGCACCAAAGCCACATGAAAAATGGAGCTTGGATCGGTGCAAACCAGACAGGCCGATTACATGAATCATTCCAGGAATGGCCCGAGTGGTCCTAATCCCTTCAAAAGAGGAGCCAAATCAGATGGCCACCGATCCAAACGCTTCGGGAAACAAGAAAAACTGTACAATACAGAGTTGTTGTACACCGAAGAAATACCGGTCTAACAGGTAGAGGCAGTAAACGAGGATGAATACGATACCGTAAATTTTATGACGGATGCCACTCCAGCGTACCATATATAGAATATGTGACGCGGGAAGGGGCAAAATTAAAGTTTTTGATTGACACAGTGGCAAACAAGAACTTCTATCAGTCCGCATATAGGGTGCGGTGCAACCCCTCTGGCTAAACCATTTAAAGTACACTCTGCGGCCGGTGGCATCCAGGTCACCAACAAAATAACCGGTGCTTTTTTCAAAAATTTTGGCATCTCACCTCTTACATTTTATGTCCTTCCAGGCCTAACATCGTTTGACGGCATCATCGGGGATGATACCTTAAAACAATTAGAAGCCGTCATCGATCGCAAAGCTAATATTTTACACATATCTCCTGACATCAGGATCCGATTAAAGAATAAAATATCAGTTCAGATAAACCCTTTACTTAACGAAGATCTACCCGAAGATATTCGGATAGCTCTGAATACCATAATTAAGAAAAATCAGTCAGTCTTTGGGTCAATAAGCGCAAGCGAAACGATCCAAACCACAGTTAAGGCATAAATCCGGACAACGACAAATGAGCCTATTTATACCAAAAGTTATCCTTACCCCGCTTGTATGAGACAAGTGGTGGAAAAGGAAATAAATGAATTACTTGCTGAAGGCATTATTCGTCCGTCGAACAGTCCTTATAATTCTCCCATTTGGGTTGTCTCAAAGAAGCCAAAACCTTCTGGGGAGAAGCAATATAGGATGGTAATTGATTTCAAACGCCTTAACTCTGTGACAGTTTCGGATGCATACCCAATACCAGACATCAACAGCACTCTTGCCAGCCTGGGTAATGAGAAATTCTTCACGACCCTAGATCTGACCTCCGGCTTTCACGAGATTCCTATGAAGGCATCTGACATACCGAAGACGGCATTCTCGTCTATGAATGGAAAGTACGAGTTTCTTAGACTGCCATTTGGTCTATAGAACGCTCCGGCTATATTCCAGAGGATGATCGACTATGTCCTTAAGGAATATATAGGAAAAATCTGCTACGTATACATAGACGACATTATTGTTTTCGGTAATGACGCAGAGAGCCACCTTCGAAATATAGACATTGTTTTTTTTCCAGATTTCGTGAAGTTAATCTTAAGGTTAATCTGGAAAAAACACATTTTATGAGAACTGAAGTTGAATTTCTAGGTTATCTTATTTCTAGTCAGGGCGTTCGGGCTGACCGAAAAAAGGTCACAGCAATCCAGGAAATTTCTCCTCCGCAAACTCTTAAGGATTTGAAAAGCTTCCTAGGACTTACTTCATACTATCGTAAGTTCATAAGAGATAATGCGAAAATAGCTAAACCTTTCACAAATTTAACCAGCGGTGAGTATGCTCAAGTAAAAGCTAATCAGTCCAAACGAGTACCAGTCGAGCTTGACGATGAGGCGCTGAGCGCGTTTAACGACCTTAAGATCTTACTCGTTTCATCAGAAGTTCTGGAATTTCCCGATTTTGAAAAACCGTTCAATCTTACGACGGATGCCTCCAATTTTGCGATTGGAGCGGTCCTATCGCAGGGAGAATGGGGAAAGATCGTCCCATAGCATATATTTCCAAATCCCTAAGGAAGTCGGAAGAAGGATACGCTACAAATGAAAAGGAAATGCTGGAAATTGTGTGGGCCTTAGACAACCTTCGCTCATTTTTATACGGAGCGAAAAAAATCAAGATCTTTACTGATCATCAACCCCTAACATCTTCCTTAGGTAACCGAAACTACAACACAAAGTTGAAGCGGTGGAAAGCGCGTATTGAAGAATACAATACAGAGCTGATCTATAAACCTAGGAAGTGCAATATGGTGGCGGATGCTCTATAAAGGCTCACAACTGAGGTAAACCATTTGTCAAGCTCAGAAAAAACAGATTCCGCAAGCGAAGGTCGAGAGGATGACTCTGAGAAATCTACCGTAACGGCTAGCGAGGGAAATTCTTCAAGTGGGACAGCACATAGTGCTGACGGGGGCAGTTCTGATCTCATACCACATGTTGAGGTCCCGATCAATGTGTTTAAAAATCAGATCATTATCAAGATAGGGAAAGGTTTTGAAATACTTGAACAACCACACCCTAGGTTTTATCGGCATTACGTTGCATTGGAAAACCCAACAAAATCAAATCTGGTAACCATTCTAAAGTCAGGCTTCAGCCAAACGTCCTAAACGGTATTAAAATACCCGAAACCTCTATCCAGTTACTCCAGGAAGTATATCTAGAAAATTTTAAAATTCACAATCCACTCCTAATCCTTCATATCCTTGCGAGATACTTCATTTGGACATAATAGAACTCCAAAACGAAAAATTTATAAGTTTTATGGACAAATTTTCTAAGTTTGGCAAAGTGTTCCATATAAAGAACAGATCAGTACTGCATTTAAGGGACAAAATTATTAAAATCTTACATTATTTTACTGTTCCAAAAATCCCGGTAGTAGATAATGAGCGAAGTTTTTCAAGCCCGATAATTTTGAATTTCATAAAAATGTTAAATATCAAGGTGTACCATACTCCAGTGCATAGATCTGAAGTAAACTGCCAGGTTGAGAGATTCCACTCAACAATATTAGAGATCTATCGATGCCTAAAGTCAGAATACAAAGACCTTCGAGTTAAAGGATTAGTAAGCATTGCAGTCGATACGAGTAGATACAATAACTCGATACACTCGGTTATCAAAAGAAAACCGAATGACATATTGTTCGATAGATCTCAAAGAATAAATTATCAAGGCTTGCTGAACTTTGAAAACATTGTTAATAGCGAACTTAAGGGTGAAATTGAGAGTAAACAAAAAGAAAGAAATAGATACCGAAACATTAAAAGAACTAGTCCAAAAAAGTACAAGAGAGGCGATATTATTTTCACGGCCAATAAGGGTATTAAGGGAAAAAACAAACTACTCTTCCGAAAGGAAATGTTCGTGAAAAATAACATGGTTACAGTTCTCACTTCCAGTGGGAGAAAAGTACACAAGGGACATATAAAAAATATGTAACCCAATCCTCTTATAGCACTAAAGCACAGAATATTTGCACATTAGATACATAATTATAAAAAAAAAGCGGAATGCACCTTACCTAACCTTTGTAAAATAAAATATCTTACCTACTAACCACACTTGAAATTTCTTTTAAAATTACTTCTTATTCTTATTATTAAAGTTAATGAAATATTTTTCATATTAATTGCTATATCTTATCTTTACATTAAAATTATTAGTTTACTATTAAAAATACTTTAGATGATACTTATCTTGTAAAACACAAAAATTAAAAGAATGTATAACTGTTTAAATGTACAGATAAAAATACATATACGCACAAAATACAAATGATACTTATATTGTAACGCACAAAAAATCTTAAAGGTATAACTGTTTAAATGCACAGATAAAAATACTAAAATTTAGCTACACAAAATACATATACGCACAAAACACAAATGATATTTATATTGTAACGCACAAAGAATCCTAAAAGTATAACTGTTTAAATGCACAGATAAAAATACTAAAATTTAGGCACAAAATATAAAACACCTACTTTTTGCACACAAAGAAAAATAAATTTATATATGCACACAATTATAAGGAAATCCTTATAATATATACAATTCCAAGGCAGAAATGTTAAAGTCCTTTGGATACTATGTTTAATACAAAATTTATAACATACAAACCCAAATCCTTAAGATAAGGCATACATATAAAAGCCTTGACATATAATGTAATACATGTTATATAATTATAATTATTAATAAAAAAATTATTTAAAACGCACAAAAACTTCATTGATAATGTGCAAGCTTTTCAAGTAAAACTATATTTAAGTGAAAAAAGATTAATTACCTATACTTATTAAAATGAATTAATTAGAATAAGAAAATGTATTGTGTATTAAAAATGATACTTGAATTTCATTTTACAAGCTTCCACAAATACATCACTATACTATATAATTTAAATACTATAAATTACTCTTTAACATACCTATACTAAATAAAACTATGAATCTATTTAAAAATTCTCATCCTATCTATATCTAAATAGACTACTTTTCAATAATACCGTCCATTGTATCCAATTACCTATACTTAATGAATCTATGAATCTATTTAATACTTAATAAATCTATGAATCTATTTAAAAATTCTCATCCTATCTATATCTAAATAGACTACTTTTCATTAATACCGTCCATTGTATCCAATTGTACGAGTATATAAACGTCTCCACTGGTAACAATCAAAGAAGGGAAAGGATGGATTATTGATGGGTACTTCAAGCTAGTACATATCATAGACCTTAACAAATTTGGTCAACTTTTGAGCAGAATGGACGAGGCGATTTTTAACAACATAAAGGAGAAAGATAGAACGCGGATTTTCGAGTTCCATCTACAACAAATAAAAGATCGTGTCTGTTTGCTGAAAGGAAAAGCTTCCAGGAAAACGAGATCCATAGATTGGATAGGATCTGCTTGGAAATGGTTGGCAGGAAGCCCAGATGCAGCGGATTGGAACAAGGTTCTCCAGAGTGAGCAGTATATAACTGATACCAACAACCATCAGTATCGCATAAACGATAAGCTTTTCGGCGTTACGAAGGAGATTACTGAAAAGATTAACATAGTGATATCCAGATTCATCAGTGGCATGAAGGACGTGATATCGGGAAGACTGGAGCAAGATATACTTAACGCGATACTGGTGATTAAGGAGGAAATCAACGAGATCGTTCGACCCTGTCAAATGTCGAAAAGTGGCTTGGTAAATACAAACGTATTGGACATTGAAGAGATAAATAGGATCCTCAATGAAGTAGAAACGCTGCCATGCGGAAACGAGATTGGAGCTATCGAATATAGTACTCCTTCAGCTTACACTAACAATTCCTTGTTACTATATGTCCTTTCAATACCGAAAGTTAGAGACGAAGAATATAACGCCCTTATAACGAGAGCATCGGTTATGGAAAATAAGTAGATCGAATTGAATTATGCAAAAGTGCTAGTTAATCAAAGAAATTCATATGGCTTAGCTGGACACTGCCTTTCTATTAGTAATTCCACAATCTGCGCCGACACTGCATTAGAGAAACTTCTTGAAAATGGCTGTATCGACACACTCATAAAAGGAGGACACGCTGCCTGTGTCTTTCGAACAAACGAGGAAGAAATTATTGAGCTCACCAAAGAATATACAATATTCATCGCGAATTTTAAAGGCGAATTAACATCCAAGAATACTTCAAGACTTCTGTCAGGGACTTATGTGTTGCACATAAACAACGAATCGATCCGCCTTAAAGGTAGGACCTTTTCGAGTGGAAGTTCTACATCCTTGCAAGCTTTACCTCCTGTATTAGCTAATATAACTAATAGGTACTGGGCTGGTGACCTTTGGTGCCTTGGACCGTTCCTATCCTTATTTGGGAAAGCATTTTCAGCATCTTTGCATGCTATTTGTAGGTGGTCCATAGTATATATGGCTTGTGGATAGACTAACGTACCTACTTATTCAAGTTTTTTTTAGAGCTCGCACCAAGTCCCCTCCTGGTGTCTGCACTCTTAGCTGAAACCGAATCTTATTAATCGCCGCGAAGAAGAGATGCGTGGGGCATCTCTACCCGAAAAATAAAGTCCTCTACCGTGAGCGACTCGGGCTTACCCTTAAAATTAACCCTCCACTTATCAATCCTCATCAGTGGTCGCTCGCCAACAGGTTGCGAAAAGGATTGTGGGGAGGATTTCTACCAGTCCCATTGGGTTCCGGTTGGCTTTCGGCTGGCGGCACCCGACTGTCTTGATCCATCCCATCCCCAATGCCTCGACTTGGAATTACATTTTTTCCCATGTTATTAACTGGAATAAAAGGTCTTGATTGCGGGTTTAGCTGGTTTCCGTTGGAGGAATCTGAGGTGGTGGTTGGGTGAACCGGTGGAAGGTCACCGGATTGTCCGTCGCCGGTCGGATTCTTTCTTCTAATGGTAAAACTGGACGATTGGTATGATTAATTTCCCCATCTGGTTCCCTTCCCTCGTGCGTTCTACTCGAAAGTACGTCTCTCGGCAGATTACTCGTTAAGTTACCTATTTCGATGTTGAGCGGCTGACCTAAATCTTCCTCCACGAATGGAGTCCTAAGCTGGTCCTCCGGATTCACCGAGGGTACACTAATATTACTTAATGTGGGTTCGGTTAGTGAACCCGTAGAAATATTTGATTAGCCACCATTTCTCGGGTCCCCCTCGTGAACTGAAGTGGACTCTGAATGAGCAGCGGCTCCCTGCTTTGTCGGAGTATGCTATGCTAAAGGCATCTCTTCTTTGCCCTTTGCCTGATTTTAATAAGGCACGGGTAACTGCCCTATCTCCTAACTTATCCTTTAAAAAACTAACCCTTTCCTCGTCTTCCTTGTACAGGCAAATTTTACTCATTAATACCATTAATATCTTAGACAAAAAAGAATTTTTTTAACACTATCTCAATTTTGCATTAGTAATGGAAAACTAGAAAGCTTTCCTTTTTTCAAGCCGCTTTACTACTTATCAGTTAAAAGAAATATAGCTCTATCTATCACAAACTATCTGCAACTGGGTAACCTATTTTTACTGCCTTGTAATTCGTTATTTAATTGTTTTTTTAGCTTATTTTGCTGTTGTTTTACCTGTACATATATATATATATATATAATTTAGTTAGAACTTTATATTATTTTACTCTACTTTGTTTTTACTTTTGTAACGAAGCGTTATATGCTACATACCTTTTTACCATATACGTAATACAAAAATATTAAGTCGACTCCGCCGATGCCCGCTATGGTATATGAAGCATTAATTGCATTTCGTGACAATACAATTCACACCTAATGAAACATATGACGTCAGCACAAAAGGTCATATGGTTGTTTTCGTTCGTCACCCTTTCAGTTCACACTCGCTGTTAACTAAAGATTCTACATAAGGACCTGAAATGAAGAGCGAAAAGCATCCCTTCGACCACACTGGAAGTCGTGCGTTAAATATAAAGTCAATTTAATCAATCAGTTTAGTTTTGACCACCGACGAGGTAGGTCGATCTGGTCCATTATACCTTTGTTGCTCGACGCTTCCGCCCACCAGCGGTAAGGGGTCTCGTTGCAAGTTAGGTAATTGCCATCAAGCGCTTCAGTACCTGCTGATCTACCAGAGCTGTTGCCTGCTGTTTAGTGCCACCAGGGGCCTTGAATCTGCTGATCAACCAGAGCTTTTGCATGCATTTTAGTGCCACCAGGGGCCTTGAACCTGCCGATCAACCAGAGCTTTTGCCTGCCGTTTAGTGCCACCAAGGGCCTTGAACCTGCTGATCAACCAGAACTTTTGCGTGCCGTTTAGTGCCACCAGGGGCCTTGACCCTGCCAATTAACCAGACCTTTTGCCTGCCGTTTAGTGCCACCAGGGGCCTTGAACCCGCCCATCAACCAGAGCTGTTGCCTGCTGTTTAGTGCCACCAGCGGCCTCGAACCTGCTGATTAACCAGAGCTTTTGCCTGCCGTTTAGTGCCACCATTGGACTCGAAAGAGTTGTTTTAATAAATATTTTGTAATAAGGTTTTAAAGACTTTTTTCCATTGAAGTTTCGTGTTTTCTCCCACTGGAAACCAAAAAGCAGATCACAAATTGGCGCCCGAGCAGGGACTTTTAAGGTCCATACCCGTAGCAAAATCTAAACACTCACACAATAAAGGAAAAAGATCGAAGAGTTCACGATGTCCGACACCGAAGAGGGTTTCGACATTTTCACTAGCCTGGGAGCCATCTACCTCCTAAGGAAAAAGGAGTTGGTAGATCGGATGAGCCAGCTAGGTATCGAAACCGAAGGCCCTATATTCGTTTTAAGAGCCCGTTTCAGCGCTTATATTAAGGAAGCGAGGCAGCGGAAATCCACACAGAATTTATGTGAGGAAATCGAACAATTCACTAACGAAAGAGAGTATCAAGAGGAAATAGCCGCACCCAGTAATAGTATCACTACCGACGAAAGGAAAACGCTGAAGTCACCGAATTTTACGGAGATATTTTTCCAGGTTCCTCCTCGTCCAGCTGTTGCCAGCACCAGCAGAATCATTGCTCAGCCTCCAGAATCATGTCCGGGCCTGTTTCCGAAGTTAATACCGCCGGTCATCTACAACCTGGGTCCCACACTTTTGACAGGTCTATTGGCAGAATTTCCATCAGCTATGATGCCGAGATCATGAACACTGTGAGAAAGTGAGGATTACGATTCTATTCTAAGTGCACTGCTTTGGAACTTATGGAACGCGTGAAGGAGAAGATTAAATGTTATGACATCCCGCCCGAGGGACAGCCTTAGAGTGGTACTGGATAAATAGAGCTCAACTTAAAATGTGGCAATCATTCCAAACCTCTTTCCTGGGACACTTCCTGCCCACCCGATACAAATACAAGCTGGATGATGAAAGAAGGCTAAAGAGTTCATACATGAAACTTAGTACCTTATTCACCAGCACTCCCGCATGTCCCTTTTTGAATGTGTCGTGTGAATGTGTGTGAAGTTAGCCGAAGGATACGAATACATTCAGGGCGAAGATCGAACCCTACGCCAGCTCTCTCCTCGACCTATCCTCGGTGCGAATAGGGCGCCTCCTTCGAATCGACAGACGTTCAACCGTTCACTGTTCACAGGTAATACTAAGAGCAACTGCCGTCGGTCGTTCCGGCTATTTTGTTCCCATTGCGGGGAAGACGGTCGATTGACAGATGACTGTGACTGTCATCCACACCGGGCATCCGTATTAACCACCAGACCTAGTTCACCAGATCGAATACCAGTAGAGCAAGAGAATATAAATTTGCCCACTTTAAAGGAAAGGAACCTCCGTCTTTCACCGACCCAGCAACACCTATAATACACTCAGACCATTGTCAAGTTTCAGGAATGCAATTAATTGACCAAACCTACGAGGCCGAAGTACATGCTTCAATACAACATCCGGAACCCTAAGTACGGGAACCTTAGAAGGATCCCCGATATTTCATCCCCGTCAGAGTTTGCGACCAAACCGTAAGAGCCTTGCTAGATACAGGTGCTACCAAATCCTTTATCAACACAAAAAGCCGCCGCCATTTACGAAGGAATAAAGTGCCTATGCAATATAGGAAACATCTAACTCACGTGGCCAACGGAAACCCGGTCGAAAGTAGAGAACATTACTTCCTTACTATGTACATCAGCCACCAGTCAGTGCATGGGGAGGGCACATATATGGAACAGCTAACCGAAGATGTGGTGTTAGGGGTCGCCTTGTCGTTAGATGCCGATTTCAAAATTACCTTACGTGGTAAGGAAATTCCTATGGCAAGTGACATACCAGGTCAAAATCACGTCTGTACGCTAGCAATTAAGCCTTTATCATGGGAGTAAGAGGGAGCCCTACACGATTTACTTGACGTCGAACTACCGAAATTTGAGCGACTGGCCGCACTACTAACGCCGCAGTACATCGTATAACGTAAAAAACCGAACAACCTTTCAAGCAAAGGTACTACCCCAAGCATCCGGCGACGCAGAAAATTATCGACGATGAGATCAATGACCTACTACGTGACGACAAGATCGAACCATCTAAACGCCCGTATAGTTCACCTATTGTACTAGTGAGGAAGGAAAACGGCTCATGGAGAGTATGCATCGACTACCGTCACCTAAACGAAGTCTCAGTCATGGACGCACATCCACTCCCTCAGATCGTCGCAATTTTGGACAAATTCAGAAGAGCCAATTTCATTTCAACCATAGACCTTAAACATGGCTATTGGCAGATACCGCTACACCTCGATTCCCGGCCAGCCACCGCTTTCAGCGTACCCGGACGCGGCCACTTTCAGTGGAAGGTTATGCCTTGTGGCCTTAGCTCCGCCGCCGCCAAATTTCAGCGCATGTTGGGCGGTATTATCGCGCCAGATATGGAAAATTACGCTTTCGCGTATTTGAATGACATAGTCGTCATAAGCGAGTCATTCGAAGACCACCTCGGACACCTTAAGGAAGTATTTAGAAGACTTCAGGCCGCCAATGTGAGGATTAACAAGAAAAATGTGAATTCTGTAAAAGAGATCTCGTGTACTTTGGACACATAGTAAGCGACCGCGGAATAAGCACAGATCCGGATAAGATCTCCTCTGTTCACGATTTAAAAGCCCCCCCTTAATGTTAAAGGCATTACCTCATGGTACTGAAGATTTATAAAGGATTTTTCTTTGGTATCCACGCCGTTAACAAAGTTGTTCAAAAAGAATCAGGAGTGGGTCTGGGGCATAGAACTAGAGGTTGCATTCTTAGAACTCAAAAAAAGGCTAACCGAAGCACCAGTTCTAATGTGCCCATACTTCAACCTTCCGTTTATACTGCATACTGATGCGAGCCATGTAAATGCCAGAACTGTGACAATCAAGAAATTGTAATTGCCTAAGCCAGCCGCAAGTGGACCGCTTTAGAGAAGAAGTACTTTGTGACGGAAAATGAGTGTTTGGCTATGCTCTTCGGTATAGGAAAGATGAGACCATACCTCGAGGGTTACCATTTCTCAGTAATTACCGATCACCACTCTCTTAAATGGCTTCATTCGCTAGACAACCCCTCCGGCCGACTTGCACGCTGGGCCATCTAGGTGCAGCAATACGACTTTGACATCAAGTACCGCACAGGAGCAATGAATGTCATAGCCGACGCTTTATCAAGGGATCTTCTACCCTACAGAGTGATCTGGCCGTAGTTTCAAGCCATCAGGAGGATTGGACGCAGAAGCGCATCAAACAAGTAAGCCTATGCTCAGATAAATATTCTGATTACCGTGTGAGCGAAAACCGCCTGTTTAGGAGGTTTCCAGCTCATCAAGTCAGGATGAGGATTTTAAACTGTGTATCCCGCCGACGAGAGGGATAAAATCCTCTACGAAAACTACGATGTCACAACTGCCGGACACCTAGGAATAGCCAAGACGGCAAATAGGATTATGAAATCATACTACTGGCCTGGGATGTACCGAGACATAGCCAGGTATGTGGACAGATGTATGACATGTAGAGAATCCAAGGCATCGCAACCGAAATCAAATGGACTCAAGCACACAAGTATAGCAAACGGCCCTTGGGACACAGTGTGTATGGACTTTGTGGGTCCTTTGCCCAGGTCCATGAAGGGACATACCATGTTGTTAGTCATGGTGGATAAGTTCACGAAGTGGGTAGAAGCCGTTCCAATTTGGGCAGATATCATAAGCAGTGATCAAGTCATTAAGAGAGAGTTATATCTCATTTCGGAGTTCCGCGCCTACTCTTATCCGACAATGGCAGCCAGTTCACTAGCACAGCACTTAAAGACTTTCTAAAGGAAATGGGTATCCAACAAAGATTTATTGCACCTTACTCACCACAAGAGAACCCAACCGGGAAAGTTAACCGAGTTCTCACAACGATGATAGTGCAATATGTATGTATATATGTATGTTGTCTCAACCACCCCACCTCGGATGAGCATATCCCCGAGCTCTCTTTCCCCATCAACTCGACCAACCATGATTCTACGGGTTTCACCCCCGCCTTCCACAAATATGGCAGAAAAATCAAAACTCCACCGCATGTATTACTGCCTAGCAATGACAGCGAAGACCCGGTGTCAATAAGAGAAGAAAGACTAAAAGCCATTTATCAGCTGGTGAGAGCCAACTTACAGATTGCTGCACAAAATCAAGCACGAGGCTACAATCTGAGACATAGGAATTGGAGACCCAGTATAGGAGAGCAAGTCTACAAAAGAGTAGCAACACTATCCTCCGCCGCTAATCACTTTACAGAAAAACTGGCACCTCGATGCGAAGGGCCATACAAAGTCATTCGCTTCGGCTCTCCGGTGATCATAGTAATGATAAGGATAGACAAGGACGCCCAAAAGATAAGTAGTATTATCCGCTCACTTTTAAAGGATCTAAAAGGTTTCTCCACGCAGAAAGAAAAAACTTTAACACAAGACAAACTATCATCATTCAGTCTTCAGTCGTCGAGTAAGCAACACCTCAAATGGATAACCAGCTAAACAAAAACTTCCAGCCGTGGAAAAGGCAACCAACGCAACCGAAGAAGCCACAGGTTCCAGTGAAATCAATGGTGTATTTACCGATTCTACCTACACCAGCTCACCCAATGCTGGAGACAGCCGAAGAGTAAAACTCAAGCCCATCGGTGGACAAAAGACCAATGAGAAGAGACACGGAATTTTTCAGTCCGCCAACACGAAGACCAATACCGTTGATGTGCTAGAGCCCACCACCGAAGAAGTGCAGGGAATGCGCCGCAGCACAACAACCTACCGCTCCCTGGCCGCCCACATTCAGAATGTAACTGCCGGTCCAACAGTCGCCCAGGATGCTCCGTCCACCTCAGCTGCCGCCCGAGCTAGCCTAGCCGTAAGGAAATCCCAGCCGGCCAGCAAAGAAATATCCGATAAGTTTTCCGAAGCTGCCGAAACCTCAGCTCAAGTTCAGCCAAATCCCAAGGCTGGGACAGAACTACGTTTCCCTATGCTCGTAAATGCTGATGGACCAAGCTTCGCATACACCTCCGAGGAGCCACAAACCGACAGACCACTTTTCCCCAAGCTAAAGGACCCATTCGAGGGTATTTTCATAACACAAAAATGAAATATATATATATAAAATTGAATTCACCACTTCGAAATAAATTAGTTTTTTGTCCGCAACGATTTTCAGACGAGAAGGTTCTCGTCTCCAGAGTAGAGGTGGTATGTAACGAAGCGTTGCAAGCTACATACCTTTTTACCATATACATAATAAAAACATTAATTCCACTCCGCCGAAGCCCGCTATAGTATATTAAGCATTAATTGCATTTCGTGACAATACAATTCCCACCTAGTGAAACATGTGAATTCAGCACACAAGGTCATATTGTTGTTTTCGTTCATCACCCTTTCAGTTAACATTCGCTGTTAACTGAAGATTCTATATGAGGACCTGAAATGACGAGCGATAAGCCCCCCTTCTACTACACTTGAAGTCGTGCGTTAAATATAAATTCGATTTAATCAATCAGTTAAGACGAGGTAGGTCGATCTGTTCCATTATAGCTTTGTTGCTCGAGGCTTCCTCCCAGCAGTGGTAAGGGGTCTCGTTGCGAGTTAGGTAATTGCCACTAGGGGCTTCGGTACCTGCTGATCTACCAGAGCTTTTGCCTGCGGCTTAGTGACACCATGGGCCTTGACCTGCCTATCTACCAGAGCTGTTACCTGCCGTTTAGTGCCACCAGGGGCCTTGAACCTGCTGATCAACCAGAGGTTTTGCCTGCCGTTTAGGTCGATCTGGTCCATTAAAGCTTTGTTGCTTTTTAATTTTAATGTTGGTGGGGGCAATACCCTCATTTATTTGGCTTAATACACGCTTTATAACGTAACCTAACTTAAAACTATGAAACTCAGGGCTATGATTGGGTTGAATTGGGCATACGATTTAACAGGAGGATCTTAAGGCTGGGAGTGCTGATATTGAAGTCGAAACAGTTGTCGTTTAAATCAACCCTTCGCAGCATTCGGGTAATAGGTTCATTATAGCCATAAGAGGTACGGTGAGTAGGCAGGTAGAAGAGGCGAGGGTTTCTGAGGTTACGGGGGTTAGTGTTGAGAAAGATAGAGTTGTAGAGTGTTTCAGAGTCAACGGAACCTGAGAGAAGTCGATGAATGAAGAGGATTTTTGTTATTTCTCTTCGCTCTTGCAGAATATTGAGATTAATTAGTTGGAGGCGATTTTGATAGGGTGGCAGAATCAAGGAATTATTCCAAGGCAGGCCACGAAGGGCGAATCTTAAAAAACGGCGTTGAATGCTCTCGATTCTAGAAATATGAATTTTTTGATTTGTGGACCATAATTGGCAAGCGTATTCAAGTAACGGGCGGACAAAGGTTATGTAGAGTGATCTGGTGACGCAGGGGTCGGAGAATTCTTTGGACCATCGTTTCACAAAACCAAGCGTTGAATTGGCTTTTGAAATAATATTATCGATGTGTGTTATGAAATTCAGCTTTCGGTCACATAATATGCCGAGGTCTCGAATTGGTTCAACTACGGCTAAGGGTTGATTGTAAAGAAAGTAGCTCCTGGGACAAGATTTTATGCGCTTGCGTGAAAAAGCGATTGATTCACACTCTAAGCAGTTTTTAATACACCAGACTGAGAAACTGTCGACATCTAGTTGAATAAGGGAAGAGTCGTGTAAGGAAGAAATTGTCTTAGAAAACTTGGTATCGTCAGCGTATAATAAGATATGGGAATGTTTAATGACAAATTCAATATCGTTAATTGTAAGAATAAAGAGGAGAGGTCGTTAGTGACTTCCTTGGGGGACCCCGGAGGTAGCTAAGAATGAATTGGAGAAGGCAGATCTGAAACGAATACTGTAATACCGGTTTTCCAGGTAAGAAGAAATCCATTTTAAGAAAATAGGTTCAAAGCCGAGGGTGGACAATTTGAAAAGTATAAGTCTATGTGAAATTTTGTCAAAAGCCTTACTGAAGTCAGTAGAGATAACATCAACTTCCCTTCCGCTTCCTAGACATAGAGAAACTAACATAATGGCACGACTTCGGGGGTTCGTTCTCTTTCACCCTACAATCTAAATTGAGAGGATTTCCTCCGTTTCGACAAGCATGTGTTAGTTGTCCGTGCATTTTAAATGGAGCAGACACCAACACAGGCTTATCGAAACGGAGGAGTGTGCATTTGCACTTTTGGTAGATATGTTGAGCTTATATATTTAAAATGGAAATCCGTTAAATTCAAAAATTGAAAAATTAATTGCTGTTTAGTTAAATTGTATTTTTAAAGTAAGTAATTCCCAAAAAAACGCATCGACCGTAGAATGGACCGTAGCTTTTTTATTTTTGTAAAAATGGTACACCTGCACAGCAGTCACAAGTAATGAAAGAGTCTTTTGCAAAGTAAAATTATTAAAAAATCAAAATTAGGAACAATAATTAGCTTTAATTCATATAAAATTGAAAGTAGAAAAACGTACCAATATTTAATTTATGTTTCAAACCTATTTCTTGTGTTCACTTTTTCTGCATTTGCAATTTTAAATTCGAACATTCATTTTGCACCAATAGAAAGGAAATGATAAGTTAACGGGTTTGTTCATAGACTATGGTCAAGTTTTACACAGGGCAATTTTTGTATTGCTTTAAAAACCGACTACGCCTTTCACACTAGGAAACACAATTGCCGGCGATTTGCTTGTTTCCTTTTAATGTTTCTTGGTTTTGAACGCACACTACAACGTAGTTTAAATTGTTCACTCCACTTATATTTCCTCTTTATATTTCATACTTTTATTTATTTTCTGAGTAGATCGATAGCTAGAGTTTTATTTTTCTAGTCAATTTACAAATTTATTTTCTGAGTATGTTCAATTCAATATTCACTCAACAGAGATCATACTGCACTTAACATACGCGGATTAAAGAACAAATAGTTAACATTTGGTTTGCAATTTCTATGCACATGTCTAGAAAAAAAAAAACAATGGGATCACAAAATTGTACGCCCAGTCCATGTCCATGTAGTGAAGCGAATACCGTTCATGGCCAACGTCCATTAAACAGTGAGTAAAAAGCACATTTTGTGAAGTTCAGTTGCCGCTTAGTGTCCTGGCCTAACCAGGCGCGCACATGCATTTTTTCCGAAACGAAATAGTTTAATCACTAATTGAACGATGATCGCGCACATAAGCACCTCAAAAATCAATCAACGAAATAAACCAGCACACAGACAACATATTGATTTAATGTGCGCGCAGTTACATTATAGTTCGGTGTGATTCAAACTGAAGAACTTATTTGGGGCGATCGTTCGATTTGTGCCAAAACACAAACTTTTAAGTTGTTCGAATCACGGACTGAATAGTTTTTGCATGTGCGCGCACTCTCATATAAGTCCATGGTATTCACTTAGCAACCAAACTGTTTCAAAACTGTAAGTTGCAAATGTGCGCGCCTGGCATTATAGCTCATAGAATTTCATACGAATAAATATTTTGCGGCGCAGTGTCGAGCAGTTCCTCTATAGTGCAGTCACCAAACTCCGCTTATTCATAACTATCAATAAAAATTGAACACAAAACGAATATTGGTCCATTCCATAGATATTGATTTTTTTTTTTCAAAATGGAAATCGAAATTTGTTAAAATTGATTAATTGACATTAGGGGTATGCAAAACTGCAGATATAGGTGGAATTTTAGACGTACTCCAGAAAATAATTGAGCAAAGAATATAGTTTTTAATAGTAAGTCAGAAACTTTTCAGAAGAACAGCTTATAATTTATTAAAAAATGGAATTATCTAAGATCTTAGAAATATAAACTATAAAAAAAGAAAAAAAAAAGAATCAAAAAGATCGATTTGTCTTACGAATGAAATTAATAATTATAACACTCCATGAACACATCCATCGAGATCAACCCAATTATCAATCGTACCAACAAAACTAACAAAATCAAATTCGAGACTCGAACAAACGTCATCTAGCCATAAACCGTAGCTTCTACTTTAGCTTTTTATCGACCGTAGCGAATTGTATGTAAAATGCTACGACGGATAAACTTACGGCGGATAAATTTCCCAATAAAACACAGCTAATGTGTCTGAAACTTTGCAATTCCAAATGAAATGTATATTTCCTCCATCCTCAATGGTGTAAAGTAATAATAATTATGTGAGTAAATCGTTGGTTGATATAATATGTTTAGCTAAAAATGAAGGCATTTATGGCTTTTCTAAATGTCTTACTAATAGTTTGTAAACTCAGGCACTTCCAAGAGATGTATTTGTATACCAAGCAGTTATGAAATCGGTTGGTATCAAAAAAAGTTTTTCACCATTGCAACATCAACAACAGGCGCACCAAAAGTGATTCTGCATAATTTCAATAAAGCCTATTCTCCATCGCCATTGCATTTCCGGCACAAATGTTTCAACATAAAATATTAAAGATTAATAAAACGCTTATCTTCGAATTTATCTTGAAATAAACAAATTTGTGCACAATAACATTGTCCGGAAAAGAGTCGAGAACGTACATAAATTTTATAAATGTCTGACAACAATGCCTTCACGCCCGCGCACAACAATGCCTTCACGCCCGCGCGCACAAAGAGCTAAAGATATAAAACAGACGGCAGCACAGATGCTCGTGTTGCTAATTGGACAAAAAATTTAAATTTATTTGACAAAGACTACATTATAATTCCCATAAATGAGCTATTACATTGGTTTTTGACGATTATTTGCTTCCCTATGCTCAAGGGGCCAGTAACCTTTGACACAAATGAACCAATTATTCCGCAACAAATAACAAAAAAGGAAAGTAAGTAATCACTAGATCCATTAAGTTTTGTTTAAGGAAATTTAAAGAAAGTTTATTTTTTTTTACAAAAGGTTCTGAAAAGAAGCTGTCTCTTCCCACGCCGATTTCAAAACGAGAAAAACCCGTGTGTATGGGAGAAGAAGATAGTGAACGTGGTAAAGCTGAAGGTAACGATAGTGATTTACTATGAATCACTAAGTGCAAACGGATCACAACGTCAAGCAATTAACGGCCAGTTGTTTTAATTTTTGACTCGCTGACGGGAGCATCGAGAAGCCGAGTAGTAGCTACTTTGCGTGATTATCCACCTGTGAATATCAAGTAAAGGTTCAAGATAATCAGACTCATGCCTACACAAAACTTAATATGTCCGGAAACTCTGCAAAAGTACCCCAGCAGAACAACTTTACCGATTGTGGCTTATATCTGCTGCAGTATGTTGAGCAATTCTTTGTCGATGCAGTTCGTTTTTATACAATTCCAACAAAACAGCTTGTCAATTACAATCGTTGTGACTCGAAAAAGAGAAAAAATCGCAAATGTATTAGCAGGTTTAATTCACGAACATAATCAGAGTCAGTTGCCGCTGCCTAAAATTCCCTTTCACACTCTTAATGGAGATAATGGCTAATTAAAAGACCCGATGACCGTTTTGGTGAACAACAGGTGGAGTTGGAAGAGAAGGAAATGGAAAATGATGGCTTAGAAGAGGTTAGTTATATTAATTTAATGAAAAATGAACATTTTTCGGTTGGTAATCTGTACATTAAAACACTAATTTCAATAAATATATAAATAACTCCAGTTTTTTTTACAATGCTTAAGAATTTTTTTCTTCTAGACAACAATCGAAAAAGCCAATAGTATTTTTTAATTTATCGTATTTGGTGAACCCTACTTTAACTTAATTCTTTATCATTTTCTTTATTATAGGATGACACTGTTGAAACAGAATCATCCCCAGAAAAGCCCTCGTTACAAAATGAAAAATTAAACTCCACTATTGGAATTAGTTCTTTAGCGCTGCCGAAGTTTTTCCGGAATTAGTGGCATTGCTTTTCAACATCATAATCTTTTCGTAAGCAAAATATTTATGTGTACAAGGGCATATAATTGACATAAGAAACATTACCTTCCTTTTCATTTTCTATTACTATTTATTAAATTTGAGTATTCTTTTAATTTCCATTTTAAACATAATAAATTAAGCACAAAGCGCAAATCGATTTAGTAGTTTCTGCTATCTACGTAACTGAATACCAACCTACATACATTACGAACTAGGTGGGCTCTCAAACATTTATAAAAATATATATCTTTAAAAATCAAAAGAATATAAAGTTTTATATGCGTATATGTATCTACCTAACCTTCACCATCCAACACTTTCATTATACATTATTATGTACCTACATACATATTTAGGCTCCATATATGTTTGTAGTGTAGGTACATATTACCATACTAATTTACAGAATTCAAATCCATAACATAGATATAAATATACATTTGTAGGTAGGTACCTATGTAACTATTCCTTGATTCATCCATTCGACAATTTGTTATACTAAAAATCAGTTATATTAGCTACATAGGCTTTAAACCTACATAAGATAACCAAATTACCTGCCTATTAATAGCGTCAATGCTTAGCTGCATTAAAGTTGTTAGCTACAAGAGCAAGTTCGTACGATCGAGTCGTGCATTTTATTTTGAAATTGAATCCAAATCGACGAGACACAATCACCCTTATTGCGAAGTTCAACTATCAATAATTAATTGAAATTTATCAACCAATTTTATTAAATGGTATTGTGACTATCACCTGTCAATATTGTTCGTATATTGTGAATTTTTTTTTAAATCTATTGTGAATGAAAAAAATCGGTATTTTGAAGAACAATTTTCATCTATTTTCTTGTCAGCTATCAATTTGTATTTCAATCGCAAATTTACAGTCGATGAGTTCGTGCTAGCTAAAAAAAATAACTAAAAATGTGAGTTTCGAATTAAATAAGTGATACATTTTTAATTTTTTTTATTTCCAAACGTCTCAAAAAGTAGTAAGTAATTAAAAGCAGTTATGCAGATTGGTCCAGTTGATGGAGGAGAACGTGGAACTCGCAAAGGGATTTTGTTCCAAAGCTGTAGCAAATTCAAAGTGGGAATTAATTGCCGGAGAACTAAATAGCCTTGGGCCTCCACAACGAACTTCAGAAAAGTGGCAGAGAGTATGGATCAACCTAAAATGTAAAATAAAAAAGAAGAAAACAAAAAACAAAACAGAAGTAACAGCCACTGGTGGTAGCCCAAACAGGCGTCACCATTTCAGCGATTTAGAAGAAGCTGTTGTACGTTTGTTAGAACTGAATATATGCGTCAATCCACTTGGAAGAGAATTTGGTTTGGAAAATGTTACCATCTCCAATGAAAATGATATGTCAACTGAAGATGTCACTAATGAACAATCTACAGATCAGATTGAACTAGTTCCAGTTGTAGGTGTGGATTAACAGAAGAAAAAAACTCCTCGGAAAGAAAAACTTCAGGCAGATCGGATATCGTTGCTAGAAAGCCAAAGAATTGACCAAATAAACTATCACGAAAATATGCTAAATATTTTAGGTAGTATTAAAAAATCTATGAATAATATAGAATATTATTCAAAAAAGAAAGTTCAAATCGCAAAAGAACACAAAGAAGACATTTTGAAAATCGAAAAAGAAAAATTGAAGCTCTACAAAGAAAATAAAGAAAACAAACAAAGAGATAGAAAGACAAAATTGGAGTTAAAAATTGAAATTCTGGAGCTTAAAAAACAAACGCTTAAAATGAAAAATTCTTAAGATTTTTTAATGTTATCTTATCTTCTAGTTTTTGTTTTAAGTAATCCAATCTCATTACTTTTTTTTTGTTAAACAAATTGTTTTGGTTTATATTTATTAAGATGACAATTGAAATCCTAGAACTGCCGCAAAAGCGCTTCAAATGAATAATTTTAAAGTTTTTTTTTAAGTTGTGTACCTTAAACAATTAAAATGAATTTTCTAATTTAGTTTTTCTATTTCTTATTTTAAGTTATTTACATTTTTTTTTACTTTTTTGTTATAAAGAAATATATATATATATTTTTTTTTAGATAAAACTTAAAATGGTGTCTCTTATTCGGCTCCCTCCATTTAAATTGTCGTTAAAAGATTCAATATCTTCGTCACTGGTTGGAGTGCTCTCATCCGGTACATCTTCAATATTTTCTTCTTCGGGAACTTCAAGACGATATTTTATACATATGTTATGCAGTGCTGCACAAACATTAGTTATTTGTGTTGCTTTTTCTGGTTTGTAATGGAGCTTCCGTGCCCGAAGTGTGCATCTAAATCTACATTTCAAGATCCCAATAGTTCGCTCAATTATGTCTCTTCCCTGAGCATGTTTTTTATTAAACATTGCTTGCACTGAACCTCCTTCAGCATTTCTGTAAGGCGTTATAAGATACGGTGCTAAGGGATAACCACCATCTCCTAAAAAGAAGAAAGTCTTTAAAAAGCAAGCAACATTATGTATGTAAGTAAATCTGTTAATACATACATATATGTAGAATATACATACGTAGTTACATATTAGCTGAGAATTATAAGAATGTAGGTATGTATGTCGAAAAATTTCAAATTCGAGATTTTGATGCATTTCGATTCTAATACCGAATGAGAATCTTTTAGAATAAGTAACAAGCAAATCAACAAATAGATTTTGTTTCTGTAAAAGAGCTATAGTATGACATACGGCCTTGTAACTCTCAGCCGAAAATATAATACGCTTAGTACATACCAAGAAGCCGAAAGTCATTGCGTCCATTTCGATAATCGTCTGCGATTTTTGCTTTTAACGTTGACATATTCCATATGTTTGAGTAATGAGAAGCTCCAGGATGCTTAGCGTCAATATACTTAATACACATTAAATGATCGCACACCTTTGAAATGCAATTTAAATTTTTGTTCAATCAAAATATATTATACATATATATATGTATGTATGTATATTTTAAAAAATATTTACTATTAAAGCGTTAAGGCTGTGGAATCCTTTTCGGTTGTAATATAAGTGCCGAATAACTTTTCCGGGGCCTATAATTTTAATGTGGGTACCATCCAAGCATCCTACTACATTAGGAATACCAATTTTCTCAAAAAATCTATTTGTGTCCTCCGTTCTTCCTCCTCAGTGTATTGGAACTTTATCCATTTTAGGCACATAGGGTTTTCAATTACTTGTAAAACTTCTTTTAGCACAAGCGATGTACTTGATTGTGCAATACCAATATTAAAGCCATTTCCCAAACTTAACTAGTAGTTCCCATGCGCACAGAATCTTAGCACTGTTGCTAGCTTCAAAATGTTTGGCACAGTTCGAGTGCTTTTGCAAGGCTTCAATTTGTCCTCAATTTCATTAAAAAGATCAACAAATGCTTCCTTCGATAGCCGGAAGTTTTTTTAAAAAACTAGAAACGGAGTAGAGCACGAACAGATTAATCAATTTTTATCTAAAAATCGAAGTCATTAGACTTATATACATGTGGTTTTGCACTTCCAAAGGATTGGATGTATCCCTCAAACTTCTTCGCACTCTATCCATTTCGTGGATAGCGGGATCATTCCACTGCTCATCATCAAAAAATAATTCAGTTGAAGTCATTTTGTAAGTACTTAGTTTCTAATTTAATTGATTTTCTGATTAAAATTTTCTTTCTACGTTCTTCAAAAAAAAAAACATTTGTCAGACTCACATTTATAATCACAATAGAAGAAATATTCTAAAGCCATTCACAATACCACAATATTTTATCAATTCATTTTCACAATTACGATTTTTTTATTTGAATTGATAAACTCTATCAACCGTCAATCGGTTAATAGTTGATCTTCGCAATTAGGGTGAATATTTGTATGCATATTTGCCCTGATTCAACTACATACCTACACATGTTTTTGCTAGCTACGTCACTGAATACTTACCTACATACATCATATACTATTTGGGCTCTCATACATTTATATACCTATATATCTTTAAAAATAAAATGAATAGTATGTATATAACTACCATATAAAGTTTATATGCATATATTTACCTACTTATCACTAACCTACATTTTCAATGTACATTGTATGTTCATATTTACATACCTACATACATATCTGTATGTAGTGTAGGTACACAATTATCATCCTAATTTACATACACAATTAAAATCCATAATCTAAATTTATTGCAGCTAAATTATAGATGTATGCATACCTATACCCACTTAATCCTTCAGTTTCATTATTAAGTATTTTAATAAGTATTTTTATAAGCATTTTTTTTTATTATATGTACATATTTACATACCTAGAGGTTCCATCTATGTATGTTGGTAAATATTACACACCTAACTTACATAATTAAAATCCATAATGTAGATTTAAATATACATTTGTAGGTAGGTAGCTATGTAACTATTCCTTGAATCATCCGTTCTAAAATTCACTGCTATCTGACAACTAATTTCCGGAAGCCGAATGTCCTTTTAATCCGCATAAGCTCTACTTTTCTAAAACACAGTCAAACTATTGGCACGTCCTTATTTTTCATCTTCATCTGAGGAGTTTTGTATAGTAAATCTTCAAGGTTTATAGGATACTCACGTTAAATCTACTTAAATGTCGTTTTAGTTGTCGGTGAAAATGCAGTATTACTTTTGGTTTATTATCAACACTTTTATTTTATTATTTACTGAATTAAGTATCTATGAATCACATAATTATTAAAAACAGAATTTTTAAATAAAGAAATTATAAATTTACAGAATACTAAGAAAAAATTAATTTTGATTTTTCAGAATTTTGGAGTCCATAATTTTGTATTTACACAATTTTAAGAAGCGCACTTTTTCACTTACATACCTAAGTGGTACCAAAACATCTGAGAGATGATTCTCCGTGGCAGGCCGCCAAATATATTCAATAAATACACAGCAAAATTTACAAAAAAAACATCAACAACATCAACCCCTACCCCTCCGGAAATCATCAGCATCCCCCACACCACCAAAGCAAAAACTTCCAACGAATGTGCCATTGGTGCATACACAATAAACCGCCATATAGCTGTAGGTAAGTTAGTTGAAATTTTATACAAAAATAAAATGTAATATTTAACTTCTAGCTCCCAACAGTTTCTTCATCTTCATGGTAATCGAATGCTCAAAAGAGAAAAGATTGCCAGTAAAAGAAATATATGCATGGATTGTCCAGCATTTTTCGTGCTTCAAAGCAACTCCCACCGGATGTGAGAATAATGTGAGACATAATCTTTTGTTAATATAACATTTCGTAATATTAAACCTTTTCTACTAACAATATTGTGCTTCCTATGTGATCGAACACTAGAGCAAGTACATGCGATCCAACCGTGCATTTAATTTATTTATAAAAACTATGGAAACAATTTGCCACAAGCGTTTACTTTCGGATGAATTTCCATATCAGGAACAAAGCAAATATTTATCAACTCAACGATGAAAAATGAAAAGAATTCATAGTAAGTATAATAAGTTAAGTTTTATTTGTTTAATGGATTGCTAGTATATTTTATTATAATAAGTTATGTTATAAAAAAGTTAATTACTATAACAAATTTACTAAAAATCAATAAAAAACTGTTTTTTGTGATCTCGAATACGGATTACCTTTTTGCAAATTTTACACTTTAAAAAAATCGAACTCGAAATTTTAATCAAACTTGATATTCCGTCGGTCTCTCTGTAGGTCGATATAAATATGTATATCCATTTCTTCTACCTAATTATATTTCATTTTTACGCATAATAATGACTAAATTACATAAATACACATGTTTTTGCTATCTACGTCACTGAATACCTACCTACTTACATTATATACTATTTGGGCTCTCACCTATCATATAAAATTATATGCATATATCTGCCTACTTATCACCAACCTACACTTTCAATGTACATTGTATGTAAACACAGTTACATGCCTACATATTCATATCTGTATGTAGTGTAAGTACACAATTATCATCTTAATTTCCGTAATTAAAATCTATAATCTAGATTTAAATATAAATTTGTTGGTATGTAGGTACCTAAATACCTATTCCTTGAATCATCCATTCAATACATTCTACTAAAAACTTACCTTCATATTTGGACTTAGGTACCTACTAATAGCGTCAATGTTTAGCTACATTAAAAAATATTCAAATTTAGTTCAAAACTAATAAATAAAAATCAAAAATAGAAACTTGAAGTTTTGAATTGTGGATTGCATATTTTAAGTTTTATGACTAGGGAAC
This sequence comes from Philhelius pedissequus, assembly GCA_910595825.1. Taxonomy (NCBI): domain Eukaryota; kingdom Metazoa; phylum Arthropoda; class Insecta; order Diptera; family Syrphidae; genus Philhelius; species Philhelius pedissequus. The sequence continues at coordinate 19,545,001 of OU343164.1, read as the reverse complement.
ATAACTTGCTTCAACAGCATAATCTTTTCATAAGCAAAATATTTATGTGTACAAAGGGCATATAATTCACATAAAAAACATTACCTGCTTTTTCATTTTCTATTACTATTTATTAAATTTGAGTATTCTTTTAATTTACATTTCAAAAATAATAAATTACGTACAAAACGCAAATCGAGTTAGTATTTTCTGATATCTACGTCACTGAATAGGTACCAACCTACATACATTATATACTAGGTGGACTCTCCAACATTTATATAAATATATATCTTTACAAATCAAATGAATATTATGTATATTAAAACTATGATATAAAGTTTTATATGCATATATGGATCTACCTAACCATAACCATCCAACACTTTCATTATACATTATTATGTACCCACACAGAATCCATCGCAATCGAAAATCTACTACGAATCCTGAAAAATCTATCATAGAATCCATTAGTAGTCATGCAGATATTGTACACTGCAAAACAGAGTGCCGCTCTGCAAGCCCACCGACCACATGTGGGATAGATTGTCGGCCTTGCATTTGTCTCTTGGAACAAATTTATACGTGCTCTAGTTATGCACATCGTCAAATTTACTAAAGGGCAAGACGAGTACGTTGTCTGGGCTCTAGATTATGGATTCCCATTTCAAACCAATATGACCTACATTCGAAAATTGCCCGAATCGCATCACAAACAAACAGGCCACATTTGCATCGGAGGCATTGCCAACGTAATTCCAGCCGAGCTGGACTTTGATTTAATAACAACTACAAGTCAAATCGTACCACAACCTTCCTGGTCTCAGCGATGCGTTGAGTGCTCGAGAAGCTCTTGAACGATGCTTCTTCGATATCATTCATTGAATCATTCCAAATTGATCAAAATCAGAAGCAACATTTTGGTGATATGAAAGTGATAACGCATGCGGGGTCGACTTTCTTTGTCAGTGACTATTTCGTGAAGTTGAATCATGCTGTTAGGCTTGAGGAAGGCTTCCGCGACAAATTAATGACAATGCGGACAAACCGAATTCCCTGCTGGGAAACTAACAGTCGGGACATTAAGATAATCGAAAACAAACTTAACTCACTTAACATCGAAATTTGATTCGTCGGGTTCAATGTCTGAATCTTCGTGCGATATATTCTCCAAACAGAAGGTTATGGATTGGTGCGAGCGCAGCCGGAATATTAATGTCAAAAATGAAGGAAATGAAGAAATAATATTTCCGAAAGTCTCATTCGATGCAACAGACATTGAATTTGATGATTGTGTAAGTGTAAAGAATGAAGCTATTGATGCTGATGAGACGGTGATGAAATTCGCTGGAAAGGTTCACGAGAACAGGAGAAAGTTGTACGAAGGCAAAAAACTTCCTCCAATGCCAGCGCCTGGAATTTGCGATGAATTCAGAGAAAAATCAACACAAAGATGAGAAGAGCCAATCAAATAGTGGGTTGAGCGGCAGATCGGCCAGAGCAAAAATGTTAATGGAGCTGAAAAAAGCGCATTCAAAAACATTGGAGGCTGAGAAAAAAGAAACTATTCTTCAGACACAAATGGATCAACTAAATTTGGAACCACAAAGTGAGACCGGAACGGATAAGTTTCTAGAAAATTGCAAAATTAAAAATTCAAAGGGTTTACAACCTCAGCCTCCAGTTGCAGAATGTTTGAGTGCTAATGAAAGTTAAAAAAATAGCGATCATGGCAGCAGTCACGGATCGTCAACAATTTCAAAAAGGAAAAAACAACTAATGAAGATTAAAGAAACCTATTGCCAACAAATTGAAAATATATTGGAAAAAAGTAATACACATACTGATATGCGCACATTAGATGATAACACCGAGTCCAAATCACAAACAAGCTCAAAAGTATCATCGCATGCTCAGAGTTTGATAAACAAGAGAAACAAGATACTGCAGCAGCGATTTCGTTGAGTTTATATGACACACAACCTGACCCAAAATCAGTGACAAGAAATAAAAAAACAAGTCGGATACAAAATGCTGCTACATAGTGCAAAATTTAGTAGACTTGATTTTTAAAAAGGTTTTCGCCAATATGCCACAAACTGCGATATCAAGCCTAATGAAACATTTGATATACCATCAACTGCTGACGAATCGAAACCAAAAGAAATACCAGCAACCGATGATGAAATTCGAAAAATTGTAAACGAAGACCCTTTTCAAAATATGACAATGGTTCCAGCAGGCTTTAATGTTACAAAACTAGTTCAGCGTCGCGATGAAGTCAATCACTGGCATACAAAGAAAACAACTCTCAACGATAAAGTCCGCTCGAATTATTCACCCCAAGAATACCAAGCTATGCCCAGTAATGACATATCCCGGCGTACAGAAAACATTGAGGACTATTTTTTTCGGCTTACTAGGTCTCGAAAAGAACGCAAGAAAACTGACGAGACAAATGTATTAGATTCGAATCTTAATTCAACTGAAAAGAACAAAGAAAACAGAACTCATGCAAACGAGGACGCACATCTTTTCCATTCACTTTCAAATGATGCTGATTGTGCAACAGGAAAAATTCGAGATGAAAAACAACTTCTTGACACGTCTTTCAATGAAGACAGCGTTTCTTCTCCAAGCAAACGCAATGATACAAACAATCTTAACTCTTCTCAGAAAAACAATATACAAACAGAGAAAAGTGTCGAGAAACACCTCTTAGATTCATCACCCAATGACTCTGATTGCCCATTGGCTATAACTCCAGAAGTTGTCACTGATATGTTAACATTTAATGAACCAAATGTGAAAAAAATATGATGCAAGAGTACAATGTTATCTCAAAACTTGTTGATGTCAGTTCGCCTGAAAATGATGAACATTTAGATAACTCTGATTTGTCGGATTTGTTCTTGAAAGAAATGAAACAAATGAATTCGGTTGCTGCAGATGTTGTGACTGATACGTTGATATTCAATGACGAAAAATCACCAATTAAAAAAGAACCCTTAAGAGAACTCAACATTATGCCAAAGTTCGTTGATTCAACTACGATTTCAAATGATGAAATATTAGATAAGTCTGCTTCATCGGATTCTTTTTGAAAAGAAATGCTCCAAATGAATTCTGTCAAAGATACTTCTAGGGAAAAACTTCTCGAAACCGGCAGTTCAACAAGTGAAGAATCATTTGACAATAAAACTAAAACAAACCTTATGACAGTTGAAAATTTGTTCACTAAGTCGGAAAAATACAGCATAGAACATGATGGTTATTCATCATCGATATCATCATCTTTATTTTGCAATCTTATTTCTCATTTTTATTAATGATCTCTTATCTGGAACTTCTAATCCACTAAATTGTTTTGCTGACGATAGTACTCTCAGTTTTTCATATTCGTTTTCAGATGCGCCTCCTTGTTCTTCGGATGTGCAACTGCAACGGCAGCGTATGATAAGCTCATTAAATTCTGATCTCGACAGCATTGTCCAATGGGGAATAAAAAACCACGTAGAATTTAATGCTTCAAAAACTCAGTGCCGTCTTCTATCGTTAAAGCAGATCCCACCCCCCATGCTGCTATCCATGAGCGGCACTTGCATTGAAGAAATCGATCAGCTTTCAGTTCTTGGTATGTGCATCACAGACCACCTCTTGTGGAACGACCACATATTCGATGTCGCCAAAAATGCTGCAAAGTGTCTGGGCTTTCTTCGAAGGTGCAAGAAATTCTTCTCTCCGATTGATATGGCTGTAATCTATAAGGCCTTCATTCGTCCAAAGCTGGAGTATAACTCGCACATTTGGGCAGCAGCTCCCAAAACACATTTGATTCTTTTAGATAGAATTCAGAATAGAGCTCTAAGAATGATAGGCGATAGAAATATAGTAGAGACATTTAAATCTCTAGCACATCGTCGAAATGTTTCATGTCTGTCATTATTTCATCGCTATTTTTTTAAACACTGTTCCAGCGAAATAGCCAGTTGCATTCCTCCACTTAAATTTTTCAACCGTAATACTCGCGCTTCTAGGAATACTCATCAGTTTACCCTTGAACCCAACTTCGGGGACGTACTGTCAAGTACAGGGATTCTTTCTTTAGCCGTACAACGCGAATGTGGAATACTTTACCCGGCTCTATTTTCCCCTCCCATTTTGATATTCAGAAATTCAAAACCAATGTGCATCAATATCTCCTCTTGTATCCTTCCCTAATCTCCTAACGCTCGCACTGTGCTTGTTCATATTAAGGGTAGTCAAAACCCCTTTAGTGCGCGCAAACGTTCAAAAAAAAAAAATCTTAAAACTCCAAAGGAAAAGATCGAACCAAAGAAACAACAGAAAGTTATAAAAGACACAGATCATAGCTACGCAGCTTCCGAATCATCAATATCGTCAAATTCAATAAATAAAATAAGATCTCTAGCAAACTCAAATTCATCAAACAATAACAAGAGTATACAAAATGATCATGAAGAGAAAAAAAGGAAACCTCTGAAAATTCTGAACCTGCCTCACCAGTTCATAGCAATAATCTCAAAAATGAAACTGTCCAATCGTCAAATTCACCACTTTTACAATCTCCGTGTTCCACACCAGTTGCTAGTGAAAATTCCGATCCATCCATACGTTCTACGAAAATATTAACTCAAAAATGATACTTTCGTAATTTAACTAATTCTTATCTTCCAATGTTAAACCAATTGAACGCATGAAGATTGCCTTGTTTACAGCAGAAATCCACCAAGAAATGGAGCACATGCGATTGACTAAAATGTATCGCATCCAAGCGTACACTTGGTCGCATTTAGTTCGTGGCAATTGGCAATTGCTTTTGTGTGATCAACTCGAACAGAACTGGTAAAACCTGGTGTTATTTGCCTCCGGTTTGTAGGTTTGTAGCATGTTGAGTTTCCGTCTAGAATCGAAAGGCATTCTGCCGACCTATGGTGCAGCTGTTATTATAATCGGACCATCGTCCGTTCAGGTTGAGAGTATTTCTCGTTATTGTCGACGCATTTTGGCTAGCACAACACCAAAAATTAGTACTGTCCCAGCATATGGACTTCGAAACAACGAAGATGTTAAAATTGAACTGCACAATGGGTGTGGTGTGCTTGTAATTACACCACCGTGTTGCAGCGTTTGCTTGAGGCCAACGAGAAGGAAAACTTGCTCAACATACGCCAAGTACAAACTTTAGTTATCGATGGTTTGGACAGCATAATGAATGAGAGTCCCGAGTTTGATGAAACCCTCTTCAAGCTTATCTCTCCAGTTCTTCAAGATGAAAAGATTCCATTTCAACTGGTGGTCACTTCCGAGACATGGACTCGGCGATTTATTAATTTTGTAAGGATTGCTGATCAGCCTTTGCTGTGCATTGCAGACTATTTAGAAGCTGCAGTCTATGCCAAGGCTAAAGTTTCCATTAAATTGCAAAGTAACTCCGAAAAGATGTCGGTTGTGTTGTGCGCATATCAGTTGGAGCGTTGTGCAGTCTTGTGCAATTCGGCAGATGAAGTACTGGAAGTTGAGAGATGCTTGCGCGAATCCGGATACATGTGTATGGTTTATACGGATCAAATGCCAGCTGATAGTACCGATATGATCAAGGAATGGAAGGAGAAGACGGTATGTCATCAAATCCTCATCACAAGCGACAATGTTCTACCTGAATTGATGCTTCAAAATATCTGGACTTTAATTCACTATTCCATGCCAATATCATGGACAAAATTCAATTTTCGCTTTTCCTTGACAACTATGAGAACTTGCTAATTACAGACTTTAAAAATCCAACCAAAGTTCCGAAATGTTTGATTCTCCTTGATGAATACAATAATCTGCGATTTCCACGATTAATCGAATTCATGAAGCATCACAACCAATTGAAATACATTCATGCTGATATTTTGAATGTAGCAGCTGAGGTTACTGCTAAACGGGAGGAGATACGAGTCCAAGAGGGAGTTGTTATGTGTGCGAAAATTCTTGAATTCGGTTCTTGTGACGAAGGCAATAGATGTCCTTATCGTCACCAGTTGACTAAGTACAACGGGCCAGCTCAAGGAATTCCCACAAATGGCGAAATACGTTTGAAAATTCTTGAAGTTATCTCTCCAGCCCACTATATTGCACGACTCTTGACCCATACACAGCAGGCTGCCTGGCAAGTTGTCAGAAGTTCTAATGAATATGCAACATTTTCATTGAAGATGTCTATGCACTTCATCAATGAAGAAACTCGCGTTATTCATTGGCCTCCTAGGGTAAATGATATTTGTATGTACAATGACGGAGATAATAATCATCGTTGTCGGCTACTCGAAGTGCCACCAATTCTCTACGAAAATATTGTAAAACTTGTCACTGTTAAAACCAAACTTATTGATTCTGGAAAATGCATAATGTGTAAATGACCTTTTTGGTAATGCCAGAGGAGTTTAAAGACTTTCCTGCTCAGGCAATCGACATTCGTTTGTCTGGAGTGGTCGCATTCGATAAAAAGCGCGTTTGGGATTCCAAAAGTATTCGTACCGTCAAGAAACGGACCGTCACTGATGTCACAAGCAACGATGTAATGCAAGCTACCATCAATTTCGTTCTAATGGATGTCATTTGGGTTCACTTGTTGTTTTAATGGAACAGCTTCATACTATAAACAGCTATTCTTAGGGGTTTCGCCGTGGACGATGGACAAATGCACATGATCAAACAAACTACAATGGAGAATAATTTGCTAAAGCCGACAACAGGTATAACAAAAGTGCAAAAATCCGAAGAGGAAGAAAACCTACTTGAGCTTTCAACGGAATCTCCAGAAGACAAAAATATTAGCAACGGCGATGTTTTATGTCGCCCGTTTTACCCGCAAAGGGAAAAGAAACATTTAGATCATCGGTGACCAGTACTCCAAGTGAAAATACAATAAGAAAAACCTTCAACTCCAGAGAGGAATGGGCATCGATAGAACTGGATGAACTCTCGCAGGCAAAAATTGTCGAACTGAGTAACCCGAGTATATTTTCTTGCGTCTGTTGGACAAAGAAGACGATATGAGAGATTTAGAAGAATTCATATAAAACCAGAAAAAATTACATCTTAAAAATCCACGCCCGTTGCAGAATTGTCTGGCTCAACATGAAGGACGTTATCAGCGCGCTAAAATTAAACGGTTATTAGTTGACTCTAATGAGGGTTGTGTTAATGCTAGTGTTCTTTTTCTGACGATACCGGATTGTAGCACAATGTTCCGGTGTCAAAACTTCGATCAAGAAACAAATCAATAGTTGAATATATCCCGTTCCAAGCAATTTGTTGCAAATTAACTGGAATCAACGTAGAATGTGATAGTGAGAAGATCCAAAATTTCATTCAAATCAAAGACAGTGTCCATTTAGCTTATGCTGTTAAAAAATTGCCCCAAAATAATGAAGGCTTCACTAGCCATATCCATGAGATTATACTGTATGAATGTTTCACCGACAAGAAGGACATAGAAATAAATAAAATGCTTGTCGAAAATGGACTTGCAAGCTACAATGATAATACTAAGCATTTTCTGGAACTCGAAACAGAAATTGATTTTGAGAATTTGGAGTGTCAAGAGCAGGATTCGTACGATTTCCAGAGTTTCCTAGATAGTGTGAAGCAACAAATGGACGAAGAAGATGAAGAATTTATAATCTCATCAAGGCCAATGATAGAAGATATCCCTGAAGTACCGAACATTGTAGAAATTATTGAAGATGATGAAACAAATGAATTCGGTTGCTGCAGATGTTGTGACTGATACGTTGATATTCAATGACGAAAAATCACCAATTAAAAAAGAACCCTTAAGAGAACTCAACATTATGCCAAAGTTCGTTGATTCAACTACGATTTCAAATGATGAAATATTAGATAAGTCTGCTTCATCGGATTCTTTTTGAAAAGAAATGCTCCAAATGAATTCTGTCAAAGATACTTCTAGGGAAAAACTTCTCGAAACCGGCAGTTCAACAAGTGAAGAATCATTTGACAATAAAACTAAAACAAACCTTATGACAGTTGAAAATTTGTTCACTAAGTCGGAAAAATACAGCATAGAACACGATGGTTATTCATCATCGATATCATCATCTTTATTTTGCAATCTTATTTCTCATTTTTATTAATGATCTCTTATCTGGAACTTCTAATCCACTAAATTGTTTTGCTGACGATAGTACTCTCAGTTTTTCATATTCGTTTTCAGATGCGCCTCCTTGTTCTTCGGATGTGCAACTGCAACGGCAGCGTATGATAATCTCATTAAATTCTGATCTCGACAGCATTGTCCAATGGGGAATAAAAAAACACGTAGAATTTAATGCTTCAAAAACTCAGTGCCGTCTTCTATCGTTAAAGCAGATCCCACCCCCCATGCTGCTATCCATGAGCGGCACTTGCATTGAAGAAATCGATCAGCTTTCAGTTCTTGGTATGTGCATCACAGACCACCTCTTGTGGAACGACCACATATTCGATGTCGCCAAAAATGCTGCAAAGTGTCTGGGCTTTCTTCGAAGGTGCAAGAAATTCTTCTCTCCGATTGATATGGCTGTAATCTATAAGGCCTTCATTCGTCCAAAGCTGGAGTATAACTCGCACATTTGGGCAGGAGCTCCCAAAACACATTTGATTCTTTTAGATAGAATTCAGAATAGAGCTCTAAGAATGATAGGCGATAGAAATATAGTAGAGACATTTAAATCTCTAGCACATCGTCGAAATGTTTCATGTCTGTCATTATTTCATCGCTATTTTTTTAAACACTGTTCCAGCGAAATAGCCAGTTGCATTCCTCCACTTAAATTTTTCAACCGTAATACTCGCGCTTCTAGGAATACTCATCAGTTTACCCTTGAACCCAACTTCGGGGACGTACTGTCAAGTACAGAGATTCTTTCTTTAGCCGTACAACGCGAATGTGGAATACTTTACCCGGCTCTATTTTCCCCTCCCATTTTGATATTCAGAAATTCAAAACCAATGTGCATCAATATCTCCTCTTGTATCCTTCCCTAATCTCCTAACGCTCGCACTGTGCTTGTTCATATTAAGGGTAGTCAAAACCCCTTTAGTGCGCGCAAACGTTCAAAAAAAAAAAATCTTAAAACTCCAAAGGAAAAGATCGAACCAAAGAAACAACAGAAAGTTATAAAAGACACAGATCATAGCTACGCAGCTTCCGAATCATCAATATCGTCAAATTCAATAAATAAAATAAGATCTCTAGCAAACTCAAATTCATCAAACAATAACAAGAGTATACAAAATGATCATGAAGAGAAAAAAAGGAAACCTCTGAAAATTCTGAACCTGCCTCACCAGTTCATAGCAATAATCTCAAAAATGAAACTGTCCAATCGTCAAATTCACCACTTTTACAATCTCCGTGTTCCACACCAGTTGCTAGTGAAAATTCCGATCCATCCATACGTTCTACGAAAATATTAACTCAAAAATGATACTTTCGTAATTTAACTAATTCTTATCTTCCAATGTTAAACCAATTGAACGCATGAAGATTGCCTTGTTTACAGCAGAAATCCACCAAGAAATGGAGCACATGCGATTGACTAAAATGTATCGCATCCAAGCGTACACTTGGTCGCATTTAGTTCGTGGCAATTGGCAATTGCTTTTGTGTGATCAACTCGAACAGAACTGGTAAAACCTGGTGTTATTTGCCTCCGGTTTGTAGGTTTGTAGCATGTTGAGTTTCCGTCTAGAATCGAAAGGCATTCTGCCGACCTATGGTGCAGCTGTTATTATAATCGGACCATCGTCCGTTCAGGTTGAGAGTATTTCTCGTTATTGTCGACGCATTTTGGCTAGCACAACACCAAAAATTAGTACTGTCCCAGCATATGGACTTCGAAACAACGAAGATGTTAAAATTGAACTGCACAATGGGTGTGGTGTGCTTGTAATTACACCACCGTGTTGCAGCGTTTGCTTGAGGCCAACGAGAAGGAAAACTTGCTCAACATACGCCAAGTACAAACTTTAGTTATCGATGGTTTGGACAGCATAATGAATGAGAGTCCCGAGTTTGATGAAACCCTCTTCAAGCTTATCTCTCCAGTTCTTCAAGATGAAAAGATTCCATTTCAACTGGTGGTCACTTCCGAGACATGGACTCGGCGATTTATTAATTTTGTAAGGATTGCTGATCAGCCTTTGCTGTGCATTGCAGACTATTTAGAAGCTGCAGTCTATGCCAAGGCTAAAGTTTCCATTAAATTGCAAAGTAACTCCGAAAAGATGTCGGTTGTGTTGTGCGCATATCAGTTGGAGCGTTGTGCAGTCTTGTGCAATTCGGCAGATGAAGTACTGGAAGTTGAGAGATGCTTGCGCGAATCCGGATACATGTGTATGGTTTATACGGATCAAATGCCAGCTGATAGTACCGATATGATCAAGGAATGGAAGGAGAAGACGGTATGTCATCAAATCCTCATCACAAGCGACAATGTTCTACCTGAATTGATGCTTCAAAATATCTGGACTTTAATTCACTATTCCATGCCAATATCATGGACAAAATTCAATTTTCGTTTTTCGCTTTTCCTTGACAACTATGAGAACTTGCAAATTACAGACTTTAAAAATCCAACCAAAGTTCCGAAATGTTTGATTCTCCTTGATGAATACAATAATCTGCGATTTCCACGATTAATCGAATTCATGAAGCATCACAACCAATTGAAATACATTCATGCTGATATTTTGAATGTAGCAGCTGAGGTTACTGCTAAACGGGAGGAGATACGAGTCCAAGAGGGAGTTGTTATGTGTGCGAAAATTCTTGAATTCGGTTCTTGTGACGAAGGCAATAGATGTCCTTATCGTCACCAGTTGACTAAGTACAACGGGCCAGCTCAAGGAATTCCCACAAATGGCGAAATACGTTTGAAAATTCTTGAAGTTATCTCTCCAGCCCACTATATTGCACGACTCTTGACACATACACAGTAGGCTGCCTGGCAAGTTGTCAGAAGTTCTAATGAATATGCAACATTTTCATTGAAGATGTCTATGCACTTCATCAATGAAGAAACTCGCGTTATTCATTGGCCTCCTAGGGTAAATGATATTTGTATGTACAATGACGGAGATAATAATCATCGTTGTCGGCTACTCGAAGTGCCACCAATTCTCTACGAAAATATTGTAAAACTTGTCACTGTTAAAACCAAACTTATTGATACTGGAAAATGCATAATGTGTAAATGACCTTTTTGGTAATGCCAGAGGAGTTTAAAGACTTTCCTGCTCAGGCAATCGACATTCGTTTGTCTGGAGTGGTCCCATTCGATAAAAAGCGCGTTTGGGATTCCAAAAGTATTCGTACCGTCAAGAAACGGACCGTCACTGATGTCACAAGCAACGATGTAATGCAAGCTACCATCAATTTCGTTCTAATGGATGTCATTTGGGTTCACTTGTTGTTTTAATGGAACAGCTTCATACTATAAACAGCTATTCTTAGGGGTTTCGCCGTGGACGATGGACAAATGCACATGATCAAACAAACTACAATGGAGAATAATTTGCTAAAGCCGACAACAGGTATAACAAAAGTGCAAAAATCCGAAGAGGAAGAAAACCTACTTGAGCTTTCAACGGAATCTCCAGAAGACAAAAATATTAGCAACGGCGATGTTTTATGTCGCCCGTTTTACCCGCAAAGGGAAAAGAAACATTTAGATCATCGGTGACCAGTACTCCAAGTGAAAATACAATAAGAAAAACCTTCAACTCCAGAGAGGAATGGGCATCGATAGAACTGGATGAACTCTCGCAGGCAAAAATTGTCGAACTGAGTAACCCGAGTATATTTTCTTGCGTCTGTTGGACAAAGAAGACGATATGAGAGATTTAGAAGAATTCATAAAAAACCAGAAAAAATTACATCTTAAAAATCCACGCCCGTTGCAGAATTGTCTGGCTCAACATGAAGGACGTTATCAGCGCGCTAAAATTAAACGGTTATTAGTTGACTCTAATGAGGGTTGTGTTAATGCTAGTGTTCTTTTTCTGACGATACCGGATTGTAGCACAATGTTCCGCTGTCATAACTTCGATCAAGAAACAAATCAATAGTTGAATATATCCCGTTCCAAGCAATTTGTTGCAAATTAACTGGAATCAACGTAGAATGTGATAGTGAGAAGATCCAAAATTTCATTCAAATCAAAGACAGTGTCCATTTAGCTTATGCTGTTAAAAAATTGCCCCAAAATAATGAAGGCTTCACTAGCCATATCCATGAGATTATACTGTATGAATGTTTCACCGACAAGAAGGACATAGAAATAAATAAAATGCTTGTCGAAAATGGACTTGCAAGCTACAATGATAATACTAAGCATTTTCTGGAACTCGAAACAGAAATTGATTTTGAGAATTTGGAGTGTCAAGAGCAGGATTCGTACGATTTCCAGAGTTTCCTAGATAGTGTGAAGCAACAAATGGACGAAGAAGATGAAGAATTTATAATCTCATCAAGGCCAATGATAGAAGATATCCCTGAAGTACCGAACATTGTAGAAATTATTGAAGATGATAATAATGAATCAGCAAAAATAGTAGACATTACTGAAGATGATTATAATTCAAAAGATGATATAAATTCAACGCCACCGCCACTAAAAGCTTTACACAAGCGTCCGTCCACCACCTGGCACGAGACAATGTGTATGATTTACTTGGTAATTCATGCTGCAGACATCGACGACTATCATCTGGAGGTTCATCCACAAAGTGTAATATACGTGGCTACAGTGAGTGGTGAGTCGAATGTACTCATACTTAAATCGCTGGGTTATGTTCGATCCGAACTTGTAACACACGAGATTCGTTGACTATATGTTTTAGTTCGATTGGTAAAAGATTTGTACATTCCATGGCCAAGATTATTGAAAGATCCAACGAAATTCTCATGGCTGAAATATAATTTCAATGCCATTAACTTAATAGAGGAAGAGGATATGTTTGGCAAGCTCAGACAAACAAAGAAGAGACGTTTGAGTTGCTCAAGCGAAAGCTCAACAGATAGTTGCTACTCAAATCCTTGCGAGACATTCACGCCAATTGTGAAGAATGATCAAATGCACGATCCAATGCAAGACCTTAATTAAGTATTTTTAATATTTTAGTTTTTGTTTTTGAAAAAATCGACGGAAATATTTTTCAATGGATTTAATGTTAATTTATTATGTTTTATTTGTTTATAAAACAAAAATTATCGACTATTCCAAACAATTTTGTACGTGCAGGACACTGTATGTTTAGTTTTTCAAATGATTTATTCTGAAGTTATAGCCTTAGGTTTATTTAATTAAAAACAATTAATTAAAAACAAAACTCATCTATCGAAATTTCAATTAAATTTAGTCGAAAATCATGAAATCGGATTTCATAATCTCTAAATATTTACAGATTGTTAAATTTTTATTTTACAGATAGTTTTTGTTGGAAATTTGCTGTGTGTGAATCCAATTTCTATGAAACTGCTTGCCTATGCCATAGAGCCATGTGTTCTTTGATTCAGTTCAATGGAGAAATATCTGCTGCAGTCAATGAGACCGATGACAACACACACCATCAGCGACGACGCGAAGCATAGGCGACAACTGTTGCAGATGATTCTGCCTCACAAAATGCTACATCATCTTCAACAGAAGACACCACATCATCCTCATCATGCTACATCATCTTCAACAGAAGACACCACATCATCCTCATCATCCAATATTGAAATAAAAAAGGATCATAATAATTAACATTGATTGTGTTCCTGGCAAAAATGTGATCTTATTCTATTCTTCATAATGTTCCATATATCTCTGTGAACAGCAAACTTATTTGTAATGAATAGTAATAATAATTTTAATTATTTTGTGTTGTCATTAATACAATATTTATGTATATACATGTATATGATTCTTTGTTTATTTTCGGGAATGTTTGTTCAACTTCACCTTAAAAAAAATGGTCTAACTTTAAAAACACGAAAAAACTACTTTTAGATAGCAATTTTTCGAAATAATTGTTTGATTATAAAATGATTACCAGGATTTAGAAGCTGGGGTAAATTTACACTCAGCACAGTTACAATCATCGAAATCAAGCAAGTAGTTTGGAAATGAGAGCTTTGCGTATGTACTAATTTAAAGATTTTTCTTGATATAAGTAGAAATTTCTTGGATTTACTACTTTAGACAAGCTGTCATTTCCAAGGTACTTGCTTGATCTCGATGATTGTAACTGTTCTGAGTGTTAATTTAGATCAGCATACAACAATACATTTCCCTTGAAAAGAAAAGAATTTTTTTGAACACCCATAAAGAAAATGTAATCGAAAAAATTTAAGTGAATCACAATTCTTAAGCTATATACATATATATATATACATAAGGAGAACACTTTAAAATATTGAGCCCAATGTATTTAATAATAATATCTGGCAATTATGACTTCCTGCTGTGCTTCATTGTTTGTGTGGTCTGACCTTGTTGTTCGCCATGATTTTGAGACGAATGGCAGGCGCTGTTTATCCTGCAAAATTAAAAGAAATACTCAAAAATACATCAAATTATGTTTTTTGTATTTAACGTACCTTATTTCTGGTTGACTGAACGTTGATCCACAGGCAGACCAAAAATCTGTTTAGAAGCTACAGATACAGACCGAGGTGTTTCGGTCAACATGTGCATATCGATCTCGTTTATGAGATTGCCACTCACGATATATGTCTTCCAAAAAGGCGAGCCCAAATCTCCGTTGTCGACACACAATGAGTTACATAATCCAATACTTCTCAGACTATGGTATGGTGGTTTATTCGGTTCCAAGGGTGTTGGATTCAATTTCGGGCTCCGAATTTAGATCTATCATGTGTAGATGTTTCAGTTTAGAATGCTCCTCAATGGCCATAACCAAGCACAACAGAATTTGGCCAAATTCTCATAAGGATACTCATTGGTTTACGTGCTTTGATTGACATTATACTATGTACTTGTAAATTTCGATCGAAAGAATGTGTACTCGGCTTCCGAGCACCGCCTAACTATAAGGTATTGTGAGACTGATGTTACAGGATCGAGTTTCGTACTAAATTGGAACACTTTTGGCGGAATTGTTTGCTAGAATGAGCAATATAAATTTAAATCAATATAATATAATTTAAAATGAACTTACTTGAATCTCTTTAGTTTTATTCTTCCCATTTAATTTTCGATGACCAAAGCGACGACTCAAGTGGATCAACACACAATG
Source organism: Philhelius pedissequus (assembly GCA_910595825.1). NCBI lineage: Eukaryota > Metazoa > Arthropoda > Insecta > Diptera > Syrphidae > Philhelius > Philhelius pedissequus. Next base: position 19,529,698 of record OU343164.1, on the reverse strand, counting down.
TTTTTTTTATTAAAATAAATAAAATTGTGAAATAAACAATAAATAAAAAGAAACAATTGAGAAAATAAAAGTGAATAATTTTATTTCTCGTAAGCTATTTGAGAACTGTCAGATTGACTTATGACAAATCAACAAAAAAAATGAGCTATCAGTTTGAGCAATAGGGCTAGGAAAAAATGAGTAATTTAAGAGAGTTTTCTCTTACTCAACTAAAAAAAAAAAATTGCGGGTGTTTAAGGCAAGGGGGGTACGAGTCGCGCCTCTATGTAATTATTTTCTCTATGCGATGGATAGCAAAATACAAAGGCAGTGTGAAAGGGAATGGAATGGGTGGATCGAATATACAATTTACGCGAATAGCAGAATAGGGATGATTGTTAATGCATCAAAATATTTTCTGCTATAGGTATCGTATAAGGAAATGGATTTGTCAGCAGCTTCTCGCCAACTCACATAGGGTGTTTTAATTCCAGAGAATTCAGGAAGTGATTTGATCACGTCGAGTGTTTTATTACAGTTAAGGTTCTATTCACCAATACTCCGTAATAGAGCTACTAATCCCCATTGATGAGATGAGGTTCTGTAAATTATTTATTTCGTTTGGGTATTTATTTTCCTGGTCCTGGAAGGATCTTTGAATTGATTCATTCTTGCGTGCTAAAGCCTTCGCTATAATTTCGTCAACTGTTTGTTGACTAAGAGAGTCAGCAGAACTAAGAGCCATTTTTGTTTCGGTTTAGGAATCTGAGTCTACAGAATTTGAATTTGTAAAATTATTTTTATACGGCTTATAGCGTGGCGACACTGCATCGCCAGTCGCAAGATCTAGGCGTGAACAAAAAGTTCCAGAAACCTGACTCTAAGGCCGGTATTCACGAACCGCTATTAAGTGCCTCTTAAGTTTATAAGGCTCATAACTTGAAAATTATTTGTGCTATTCACCAACCACTCATAACTATTTTTCGAAGTCCGTAAATGAGAACAATTCTCTCTTCACCAGGCACACTCAAACTGCAGAATCAAACTGTTTTCGAAAAAGAGTGACAGCCAGCTGACAGTAGTCAGCCGTTGGGTGGTCGTGGGGCGATAGTTGTGTATTCGCCTGTCAACCTCATGGTCACAGGGTTTATCCCTGCCGTAGTCTATGTCGTCTTATTTTTCCATTAAGAAACAATTCTAAAAATAAATGCCATACAATGATTTGCTGGTTTACTCATTACATGCTGTTTAGGCATAGAACTAACAACATATGTGATTGAGTAAAACTAGTATACCGATAAAATATGACAAAAAATAAAAAAATTAATGCGAATTATAAGGGACATAGATAAATAAGACACGGAAATTTCTCCGCATTAGTTCAGCCGCCATCTCTTGAGATAAAATCTCAAACAACAACGACCTACAGTCTCAGAATATCGCGCCACACATCTTTCCTATCATTCTTTCTCTTCCTTAACTTCACGCCGGCGCTGTGTTGAAACATTTAAAGGGTAGTATAATCCCTTGAGCGCGTGTAGATTATACAAAAAAAAAGAAGTAAACCGACAACAAGGAACAAGATGCCAAGAAACAACTTTTATAAATTAATAGAAATTCGTAAGTTTCTTTTCAGATTAAATAAATTGAAAAATGTATTTTCAAACAAATTTATTTTTTTTAGTAACCTTCAATTCCATGATAAACCGCCAGAGATGAACCGGTGCTGATCCTAATAGAGTTTGAATAATTCAATTAATATTACAAATCCTTCTAGTGCAAACAAATTATTAGAAAGGCGATATTCCGATGGGACTAGGTACCTTGTTTTGTATTACAAGGCTTATTCTTTACAATAAACTCGCTATATTCATCCACTGTCAGCCGTCGGAAACTACATCCCAACAGATAAGATTGCAGTGCAACAAAAACGACGCTGATACTGTTATAGCTAATTAAACATGATCAGATAATTCACAATTGTTCGTGTACTTTGTGCGAGAAAGATAGTTTGTGTTTTTTCAAGTTTCCCGAAAACAATGAAGATTTCTACTTGCAACAATGTGCAAACAAGCAATTAGTGTCATTGGATACAATCAAAAAAATGATACTCTAATGTATAATCTGGTGTACACCTTGATCATGAATACCTATGTATGTATAAAGAATTATAAATGTAGTTATTAAATTCTTTTTACTACTTTTTTTTTTTTTATAAATAAAGGATAACTTAATCTTTTGTACATAATATGATGTTGACCTTGTGACAATTAAGCAAAACACCAAATTGAAAAACCTATAACTTATTCATGATTTGAACGAAAGATACAAATAATAGTAAATGATTAGAACTGAGTTGACTTAACCCTAATGTCGTTTTTATTTGACAATCCATTGATCGTATAAGAACTCAAAGTGTACAGTTAAGCGATATGCTAATCAAACCGATGATAGAATCATGGGCCCTTTAAAAGATTCTGCAACAAATAAGGTAAATGAAATTTTTATTATTTAAATTAGCTAACCACAACTTTTTTAATTATGAAAAGTATTTGCTGTAGCTAAATCTCTTCTTTACAAATTCACGATTATGATTAGAGATATCCTATGATGAATTTATTAGTTTAATAGATATCGCTAAAAATGATTCTCAATAAAGATGAAAAATACATTGATGTGAAACTTCTTTTATACTTCCAGGTTGTGTTCAAACATGATGCTCTAGATACTGATGGGATAGTTTCACCGGGTGAGATGGCTGTGAATAAGCAGATAATAAGCATCAATAAGGAAATGACTGCAGTAACATTAATCAACCCAATTGCACAGAAAGAAGCAGGCCAAACAAGAATCCCGAACCAAGTTATGTATGTCGAAAAGTTATGGTGTCCGCTAATTGCGAAGATTTCCTTATCAAAATCCGGACAGAAAGGTGTAAGCTTTCAAAAATTTTAATGCCTTTCGCATGTAAGTTATTATTTCTAGAACTGACCAGTATGAATGTTGTGCCAAAATTAAAGTTAGAAAACTGTTAACTTACCGGAGTCTTTTACAAAAAAAAAATATGTGAATATAAATATTTATTCAAAAATGTTTGTTGTTTTTTAATTGAATTGTAGAACATCCTTTATGAAGTTAGTTCAAATCAAGATAAATTCGCAGATATAATCTTTGGCTACATGCATATTAATAAACTCTAAAAAACTGCATACCAAAATTTCAAAGAAAAAATTGTTTTCAAAAGACTAAAAATAAAACACAGGATTTCATCAAAATCTGTCCTACAATTTTCGAGATACTTTTTGATGAAATTTTCATAATGGTGTTCTTGGTTTTATCGAAAAACTGATTAAATTGATGCTTTAGGCAGTTCTTATAAGTTAAAAAAAGATTTTCACACACCTATATACCAGATTCTTATCATTATGCATATGTTTATGTACATAATTACATACCTAGGTTCCATCTATATAGGTAGGTACATTTTACTCTCCTAATTTATGTAAATAAAATCCATTTAAATATATATTTGAAGGTAGGTACTTATAAATATAACTATTCCTTGAATCATACATTCGCCAATTCATTATACTAAGAATCAAGATGATCTTACCTACATCGGCTTTAAACCTGCATAGGAAAACTAGGCTACCTACTTACTAACAGTGTCAAAAGTTGTTAGCTACAAGAGCAAGTTCGTAGGATCCAGTCGTGCATTTTATTTGTCTTTGCTATCATCGTAATGTCAAATGATATTCCTGGTAGAGTCTATACAAGTATTAACCGTGAATAGCGAAATTGGTTTGGCTGCGATTAAACAAAAGTGAATTTTAATCATTGTTTCTATTTTGGATTTATTGCAAACAAATATACGAACTATACAATGTATAACAAAAATATGACTATCCTTGTGAAGCTCTTCAAAAAACTGAATAATATCATCTTCTTCTTCGTATAACATCAATGTACGTTGCTCCGAATCATTTTTGCAATCAGCCAATTGACAAAAAATATCTTGTAAAGGCTTTGAATCGTGCGTCTCACCTAAAAGCTCCTTGAGTGTTTCGACTTTTTCCTTAACATGAACTGCTACAGCTTCCAGGTATTGATTAATATCACCATTATATAACTGTTCCAAACTAGTGAGAACCACACTTTTCCAAACTAGTGAGAACACACGACAAATTGAAACTTAGATTCGTACTTCTTCGAATTCAACAATAAATACGATCCGCCAGATCGAATTTAACTTCATTTCTGCACTGTTTTGATTATCAATGTGCCTGATGTGGATGATTGTGATGGTGTTGGAAATGTGGATGATTGTGTGCAGTGATGCTTTCAGGATCTTTTTCACTCTGTTCGTCGCTGACCACTTCTTCAACTGGTTTATTATCAGGTGGTGTGATTTCAGTCATTTCACTGGCATCTGTTCCAGCACCATTTGTCTGTGGTAATTGCGAAGACTTCTTGTAGATCCTGACCACTTTTTCACTTGTCGTTGGGGTTGTCGTTGTTGTTTTGGATGGTTCTGAAGTTATGCTGTTGTCGCGATTGTCTTGTGGATGCTCGCTCGCTTTGTGACTGATCGGCACTCCTACGTTAGGGTTTTATTTTGAATCATTTGTGATGGAATTGCCAATGCATCGGCAGGGCTTGACATGGATTTTTTACCACAACCTAATTTTTTTGAAAGTGGCTGGCTATGATCGTCCATTTCATTATGAATCGAATTGGATGGAGGTCATGCTTTAATTCTATTTCTGAAGTCTCACTGTCGTTTTTATCACCCTAGAAAAAAAAATTACATACATAGTTGAAAAAAAACTATACCAGCTTAAAGAGAATAGTTTTGTATTATAAACAATTTCCAGATTGTTTTATTATCCATTAAGAATTTTCTTCTCCATGAGATGGTCTAGTACCTAATTCTTCTCTTCTTTGGCTATAATGATTGTCGATTGATTTCTGTGTCTTTGCAAAGTTCAAGAGATTCGGTACTGGAGTTGAGAAAGCGATCAAAAAGTCTGGTTCCACCTGTAAAGGAAAAAATATTTTTTAGAGAGTTGCAATATGTATTCTAGTAATAAAAAATAAATACAATAAGGTTCTGAGTGGGAGTGAGCAAATTATGCTTAACAACTAGCCGATGCCTATGCAAAACACACTTGGTGGATCCAAAACGACAGAGATATCAAACGAACAAATAACTAAATAAGCTTTATAGTCTGTGGTCAAATGCAACCATGAAAAAGAAAACGCGAAATTATGTTTTTGTTTATACTAATTTTTACAAGTTGAACTTTTGCAATTAATTTTCAAAGTTGTCTCAAATATAAAAAAAATAGGAATTGTCACATTGACATTTTGAGAGAAGTGACATTGAATTTCGAAAGTTTTCGAACAAATTTTCGATGAGAGCACTCATAACTTAATAGTGGTCGGGACCACTCATAAGTCTTATGAGCGCTCATAAATATTCAATATTAATGCTTGGTGAATAGGTTTATGAGTCTCTTACGTTATGAGCGCTTCGTGAATACCGGCCTAAGTCCCCTTTCACACAGGGAAACCAGTTATTGGAGATTTTTTTGACGTTTTCCTTTAATTGCCTTGTAGCTTTCACACGAAAAAACTGGTACGAAGAAACTGAGGAGGAAACTGGGAAGATTTTGTTGGGCTAATTGGAATGCAAACAAAACGTCAACAAAATTTCTTTAAATCGTTGACCGGGGAGATTTTTTTCATTCCCCTTACTTCTTGCCCTTCTCGCCATCAAACTCAAAGTTGGCGGCAACTCAGTTTACTTGTGTGAAAGGAGACTAAGTGTAATTCAATAGGTTGATTCCTACTGTACCTGAAAGGGGAACAAATAATATTCCTAATTGTGAACTGTACAGAAAAGTCCCAAAAGGGAACTTCCCAACATTTAAATAATTCCCGTCTGGTTTTCAACCGATCGAAGTCTGTCTTCTGGCGTCATTCTCAAATACTTTTATAAATACATTTTTTCTATCATTAAATTCGTTGATGTGATTTGTTAATGATTTAATATAAATACAGTCTTTAATTTCACAAGAATTATCATCTTTAAAAAGGCGTTCAGAAACCTAATAGTTGGCATCAAGGAAATACTCCCAATAGAACGCTACATTGGAATTTCTACTGCGTAGTTGCAAATATCGAACAAATTTAGTTAGTGTCAAAATTATCTGAGACACTACAATAGTACCTAATTTTTGTTTTTTTTTACTCTATCCCTGAAATACTTATACACCCTTATACTTTTACATAAATGTAAACAAATAAAAAATATGTTAGTTATTTACACTATTCAAAATCTTAATTTTAAAATAAAAAATTTATAAATAGTCACTTCATATTTATAAAATATCCTTAAATACATTTTTCTTACTAAAAAATATTTGTCCTTATCATGCGATGCTGGATACTTTTTTAGTTCTACGTTTAGGGATCAGGATACTGTCTCTATAAAAAAAATTGTCCTTTTCCTGCGATCCGGGATACTTTTTGATTTTTCCGTTTACGGATCGGGACACTTTCTTCACTTTTTTTGTCTTTGCAAGATAATTTGGTTGTACGGTTTGGCGATACACCAAGTGCAGAATTTACTTTTTTTTCAATCATTTCAACATCCCGGTTGAGCCCCCAATTAAATAATTTTACTTGTTTTTTTATTAAAAAAAAAATTATTTAAAATTTAAACTTAAAGATAATATCACCAACGTAACTTAAAAATTATACCTATCCCGAATGAATCGCTGATATTGAATGGGTGACATGTTGCTTTCGAGTGGTGGTTTTATCTTGTCTATTGATGTAGATGTAGTGTAGTGCACAAGATGGTGTGTCCGCTTTGATCCAAGAATGTGAACGACGCACTTGATGTGTTTAGGATACGAATTCCGTTACTCTGGTTACATAAACAAAATTGGCTTAAACAGTTATCGCTGACAATGGTTTATTATTTTAAGTACCCGAATGGATAATGGGCATTGTGCAGATGTATATCAACTGGAAACTGCGGTCCCTTTTGAGTAGGGTTATTTAATATGAATAGCAAGGGTAGATTGTTGAGCCTTAAGTTGCATATTATTTATAAATGCAAACGATGAATGGCAGAGTATCATAAATGTAAAACGCAAATATTTGCAGCGCAAATATAAAATTTCACATGCATTCCGATTTTTTTTCTTAAAGAAAGAGACAGTATTATAAAAGCGATGGTACACCTTCCCTTACTGTTCACATTTCCACTAGAAAATTCAAAGTTCAACTCAAAATTAAAAATTCATATCAGACTTGTTTCTGGTCTACAGGAAAATGAAGCAAATCAGAGAACGTATTCATAATTGCATATTAAAATGCATGCGCAAATAGTTTTTGTGACGTTAATATGATTGCAACTGATCGCATGTAAACAAAGCAACCATGCATTTATGAAAGCACCCAATATATAAAATTGGACATACTTCTTATATACAGAGTATGTTCAGGCAGCCAAAAAACGTGAAAAATTAACTTAGAGATCAAGTTTAACCAACATTTAATGCAATTTATATAGCTCGATTTTACACAAAGAATCAATTCTGAAATAAATCAAATGTGACCGTTGAACATATACAGCCCTATTCTGCTATTCACGTGAATCATATATTCGATGATCCACCTAATCCATTCCCTTTCACACTGCGTTTGTATTCTGCTATCCATCGGGGGCACTGCACTATCCCAAGTTCACATTACCATTTATAACTGATGCTCATGCGAAAATCGTCTGAAGTTTGGATAAAAATGTGTATGTATTGGTGTTTTCATAAACGTCTGCCTAACTACGTCATGCAGTCCTACTATTCATAAACGTCCAAATATCATCGGGATCAAGCATATTTTTGGCTGCAGAGAATGCGACAATTTTGTTTATTAAAACAGGCCTTAGTATTTACTGCACATATTCTGCAGTGTATGTGTTCAATGCATGAGAAAAGAAATACGTTGTAAACGGTGATTTTTTAAGAGCTTGGTTTTTGAAAATTCAAAAAAACACAGAAACTTGTAAAAAGTGAATCAAATTTTTATTTGGATCGATTAATCAATTTCCATTTACTTTTTAAAAATAATTTCACTTAAATGTTTCCCGCGGCTACGCTTCAGGTGGTCCATTCTGAAGGTCCAATTTTGGCAAACTTTTTCACACATTTCGGCCGGAATCTCACCAATGACGCGTTCAATGTTGGCTTCCAAGGCAGCAATCGTGTTTGGCTTGTCCCCATAGACAATAGACTTAACATAGCCCCACAAAAAATAGTCTAACGGGGTCAAATCACATGATCTTGGTGGCCAATTGACTGCGCCAAAACGTGAGATCAACTGCTCACCAAATTCGCCTCTCAATTGATGCATGGTTTCGCGTGCAGTGTGGCATGTGGCACTGTACTTTTGGAACCACATGTCGACCGAGTTCAATTCTTGCATTTTCGGCAAAAAAAAAATCTGTTATCATCGAACGGTACCTTTCTCCATTGACCGTAACCCTGCGGCCTTCATCGTCCTTGAAGAAGTACGGCCCAATGATGCCGCCTGCCCATAAACCGCACCAAACAGTGCATTTTTCGGGATGCATTGGTAGCTGCTGAATTGCCTCTGGCTGCTCTTCACTCCAAATACGGCAATTCTGCTTATTCACGTATCCATTTAGCCAAAAATGAGCCTCGTCGCTGAAACGGACGTAGCTTGCGAAACACATTTTTCACAAGCACGAATTTTGATAATAAATTTCAATAATTTGCAAACGTTGTTCAGGCGTAAGTCTACTCATGATGAAATGGCAAACAATACTGAATCGAAATGTCAAATGTTCGTGGAATTTGTCATGTGTGATCTGTCAAAAATATAAACGTCAAAAACCAAGTAGCAAAAAAATCACCCGTTACTAGTGCAGATTTTCTGGGTTTATGAAAAACGCCTATGGATGTATCGCACTTTTTTTCCCTGCAACAAACATAAATAAGGAAATTCCCAAATTGATAACTACGGATGAACAAAATAAAGAAAAACTTAATGAAACGTGGTATGATGATTTTTTTCTAATGCTTAAGCTGTTTTTATGAACAACTCTTTTAGAGTTTTTTAGTAAATTTATTACATTTCAAGACCCGCTAACCTTTTAACACTAAACCAGACATAAATAATTACCAAATCCGCAACAATTGATATGCGATTTGAAGTGTATGGAGTGATTGGGTTCACGTGAATAGCAGAATACCACACAATATTATCGACTTTACCAGTTTTCACAAGATTCACTTCGAATGAAGAGCAGAATAGTGATGAGTGAAAATTCAAAAAAAAAAATCCCCCCGATGAACAACAGAATAGGGCTGATAGATGAAGTAAAATCAAAAAAGGCTTCAAGATCGCCAGATGTTGACAATTTTTTAAAAATTCAAATTCGGTATATAATTTTTTATATTATTTTTATTTCATCATCATCGAGAGACATTACAATTTAAGTTCTTTGTTTTTTTTATATTTTTTTGTTTATTTATTTGTTCTTTTACTTAAAATAATAATTAATTAATTTATAAGATGTAAATATGCAATATTATGTGCATGAATATAGTTGAAAACACATATCGACATTTTTTTTGTTTTTGTTTAAAGTTTTTTAAACTATTTTTTATATTTTTTTTGTGTGTGTTCCAACAGTTTTTATTTTTTTTAAATGTTCCTTTTGTTTATAACATACAAAAAATTTTAGGTGATACCATTTCTCGAAAAAAAAATTACTTAAATATGAATGCGTTAAAGGGGTTGTATTTGTAGTATTTAAAAAAGGTTCAACGAAAATAATGAACACAAAGTTGTTCCACATATAAATAAATGACATTCGTATTTATATTTCATTTTCTTTTAAACTTTTAACAATCTACTTTTTTCTATGACATACGTTTCCATACATGATTTTTTTTATAAGAAACTATTTTTTGCTCATATTTATCTAACGTTTTGCTACAAACTAGAAAAATGTTAAGAATTAGTGCTGGTGTTATTGAGAATACAAATTTCCCTGGTAATATTTCGCGTTGCGAGCATAACGATCGGGAATGATGCTAAAAAGTCTCCTAATTAGTTGGTATCGAAAAAAATGTCAGATAGATTCCATGAGAATTTAACGGTTAATTCATAGAATTTAATGTTCGAGAGAACCTTATTACGGAGAAGGTTTAAGATAGCATCAATTCGGGGGAACCTAATATTCCCCTTAGAATTAGCGTATATGCTTTAAGGAACCACGTTGTAGTGCTGTTAGGTTTTATATCTCGCTGTTGTCGTTATTGAAGTATAGCCAAACACGTTAACATTTTTCTGGTTGCACCCCGGTGACCACGATCAATGTAAATAAATTGTAGTGAAACTATTGAACTCCATTAATATTTATTATTTATTAACGTGGCCAATCCAAAAACTGAATTTCATACTAACCAACTCGAAAACCTCAAGTTATATTGGTATATTTTGTTAAGTTTTATTTTGTTTCAAAAGTGGCAAGTGTGCTGTTTCTTACACGTATGGAACTATGAATAAGATTTATTAAAAATTATCTTATGAAAGTACTGAAAAATATTTCAAAAAATGCTTCGATGTGTTATCTAATAATAATAATAAAAAAAAAACTAACACGCAGAGCAATAAAATAAGGATTATATACTACATGGTATGTATACATTGATTTTAAGCATCATTATATATGTTTTTGTATATATACATTCAAATGCAAATTCAAACTTATTTCATCATTTAACACTTAAATGCACATAAATATACTCAAAGTTATAAGAAAGTGTTTCAAAACTATTTTTTAAATTCATTAACTTTGGTACATACATATATAGGCATATCTACATGTAGGTATATAGGGATTTTATGTAAGTATTTTTTATAAGATATGTATAAAATAAACAATAGAAACTAAATACAAAAAAAAAAACATTTCTGTTATGATTGAAACATTGACACGAAAATTGTTTTTTTGTTTCAGTTTGTAGTTGTTTTGTTTTTCTTCTGTAGTTGGTTTTAGGCCTTTTTTAATTTTGTATATGATGCTGGTAATTGTTTTTTTTTATTTTGTTGTTTGTTCTTATAAAGATTTTTAGCTTAAAGTTGGAAACTGGCGTTCATCATCAACCTTTGGTGCATGTTGGCCTCCACGTTGTTGTTTTTCCATACCTCCACCCTCCTAAGCAAGATAAAAAATAAAAATTTGATTGGAAATAATAATTTGAATAATTTTTTTTTTATATTGGATTACCCTTCTGGGATTTTCATTTCTTGGTCGGCCAACATTTGGACGTGGACCTTCTGGACGACCACCACCTGCTGCAGCAACAGCAGAACCACCTCCACCAGCACCACCAGCATTACCACCAATACTAGTACCTCCACCACCAACTGGGCGCTCAGCGCCACCAGTTGGTCTAGCTCCACGTCCACGGCCACGTCCCATACCACCGCCTCCACGACGACCATCATTGAAATGGAATTGAATGTCTAACACACGTTGCAAACGTCCAACACGTTGTGGATACATGGATGGATCATATTCCAATTCTTCTTCACTGTCTCCTTCCTATTTTTTTTTTGTTAATTTATTTAAAGTATTAATTTTATTTCAATAAATATAATTATTGGCGCAAAATTTTAAATATTGTTCATTTAAGTAATAAAACCGGCTCTAGTTAATGTTTAATTTCAAAACAAATCAACAATTAAAAATTATCAATTTTGCTGATAAGGAGTTTCAATGTTTAGATAAGAAGGAAATTGAGTATGCAAAACCAACTTTGGACTTCGAGAAAGAAAAGAAAGGTTTTGTAAGGAATATTTCATCACAAACATTAGGGGTTTTTATTTTTAAGCTCAGAGCAGGGAACTGAGCTGTTAAAAAAATTTCTATTTCTTTTTTAGCTCAGACAAATCATAGCGCTCAAGTTGTGCTTCTTTTTTCAATCAAAGCTAGCTGTGAACGCGCTCTTATGAGCTCAGAATAAAATGCATAATCAGATGGAGTAGAAAGCTGAGCGCGGCTAATTTAATTTTTTTTTGTGCGATGACACAAGATACATTGCCCGGATAATAAATGCGGCTTTTGAGGCCAATGTATCGAACGAACACAAGTGGATACAAAATATAAGGATCTGAAAAGAACTAATAAAAACTTGAATAAAGACTACAAAAAGACGGGTATGTTTCGGTAGACATGTGAGTTTTACCATAAAATGGACGATTTGTTCGCCCGGACCCCCCAGAAGTAAATGCTCCAGTAGTCTGTTTTCCGAGGATGCAGAGGTAGGCATCAACGAAGCTGATTCCATAATCGACAGAAGGGAACAAGACGAAAAAGTCGACATCAGTTTCCGAAAACACGCCAGAAACAGATGTAGGCAAGTAGATTCATCGGTAGAGAGCCGTTTTAAAGAAGGGATGGCAAAAGCTGATAGGTTCTGCTACAGCTGCCTTATAAATTTTTTTTTTTTTTTTTTTTTTTTTTTTTTTTTTTTTAATGAAAACTCCGCAACAATTCCTGCATTTGATAGCTTGTCAAATTCGAAAACTTTTGCCAGTTCAGTGCTCCACTGTGCTTTAAAAATAAATCGGAGAGCTCTGATCAAACTCTGCAAGAGCGAGGAATGCAGAAGCTAATCATCCCAAATACAGTGCGAAGGAACTAAACTCCTCTACCTGGTATGATTTAAGGAACAACTGCATTACTTGAAGAAATTTTACGTGAGTTTAACCCCAACGTAAAATGGAAGCTCCTAGTTTCGAATCCATCGGTTCCAAATTGTATGGTTTACCAAAATCACATAAACCAACATTTATGCCGGATTTACACGACTGCCAAGTTCGCAGTATTTACTGCCAAAATACTGCTGTCATTAATTTAATTAACGACATTCGTTTACACGAAGCTCAAATAATGACAGATAAAAATACTGCCAACACCGGCAGTAAAGAATGAGCAAGTTCATTCTTTATTGCAAATTGTCATTATTTGAAAATTCTTGTCAGTACTGAATTTACACGATGTCAGTATAATGCCACAACTTAACGAAAATTCCTGCTGGCAGTTTTTTAATGACTGCCAATTTTCGACAATTTTCACGACAACAAAAATAATGCCAAGATTTTGACAGTAATACTACCAGTTTGGCAGTTTTTTTTGTTTATAACTTTGCACGCGCTCAAGGGATTATGAATACCCTTTATATGTTTTTCTTAACACAGAGGGGGCATCCGGCGGAAGAAGAGAAAGAAGGATAGGAAAGATGTGTGGCGCGATGTTCGGAGACTACAGCTTGTTGTCTCAGATATATCTGCAGAGATGGCGGCTGAACTAATGCGGCGAGAATTAACGTGTCTTATTTATTTATGTCCCTTATAATTCGCATTATTTTATTTATTTCGTTGTCACATTTTATGGGTATGCTAGTTTACTCAATCACATGTTGTTAGTGTTATGCCTAAACAGCATGTAATGAGAAAAGCAGCAACTTATTTTATGACAATTTTAGAATTGGTTTTTAATGGAATATAAGAAGACATAGACAACGGCAGGAATCGAACCTGCAACCACGAGGTTGACAGGCGAGCACACAACTATCGCGCCACGGCCACCCCCAGTCGTGTAAATCCGGCATTACAATGCGACCAATCATCTTGAATATACATGAGCCAACGGAAAAAAAAAACGCAAAATGGATTGTATCCGAGTTTCAAAATAACAAACAAATATTGAAACCAGAAACGTTATTAATACTTATGAATTCCCGGATAAAGTCAAAAACATAAAAGTTAAAAAGAAATGAGGTTTTGGTATCCCTCCATGTAGTGGCAATATTTCCTAGTATACCAATATAAGAAACATTAGAATTATTAAAAATATGGCAAGACGACCGAAGGTCATGTATGGAATACAATATTGTTGCCAGTTTTTAATAAATTTTACGAAATAACGGAAGGTACAACGATGTGCAACTCGCTACCTCATATTCTAGCAAACTTGTTTATCAGCCCTATTCTGTAAAACGTTCACGTGAGTATTTGTATTCTTCTATCCGACGGAAAAAACGAAAAAAGCATATAAATTTCGATCAAAGAGAAATGTTAACAATTAGATTCTCTTAAGAATTAAAAACAAAAAAAAAATTAGTAAAGCTTTGTACTCAAAAGATACAAGACATAAATAGTGAAAAGTTGAGTGAAATATTCACGTGAATCGAAAGATTCGATCGGATCGTAGCATGTATGGATCCAAACAAAGTATCATCTTTCATGGAAATGTTCAATCCAAAATGGGCTACATTGAAATACACTTTTGAGATGGAAAATTACCGTTTATGGATCTTCTTGTTAGCAGGAACAAGCAAAACCAACTAGATTTTTCAATTTACAGAAATCCTAACAACATCCCACGGTACGTACATATATACCAAATAACTTATTCTGTCCCATTTAATATATAAGAACAGCTTTCAACAGTATTGGTTGGTTCCCATGAACGCCAAAAAATACATGGATGAACTTAACTATATAAAATATGTAGCTGAGCTCAATGGGTATGAGAGTGATATGATCACAAGAATGGTCAACAAACAATGAAAAGTTTTAAGAAGAACCAATTTGATCACCCTCAAAACATCAACAGAAATTGAAGAAAAGAACGCATAAAGATACATTTTGCCGACAAACTGAAAAACGCTTTCAACCAGCAAAACATTGATTTAGTATTCACATCGGACGGTGAACTGAAAAACAAATTAGAATCTACAAAAGATACAACTGACACTTTGAAGAAACCTGGAATTTACGAAATATCATGCAACGACTCTGAACAAAAATACTATGGACAAACAAAACGAAATATAGAGACAAGATTCAATGAAAATCTAACGAATATAAAGTTCAATCGACTTAGTAAATAAGCTGTAGCCTTACATATGCTTGCAAATGAACACAATGCAACGAAAGAAAATCTTAAACTCATCAAACATATAAGTGAAGAAAGATGTTAAGATGCGTACGATATTATTTTATATGCACAAAAAAAAAACATCATGATAAACACAATGGAAGCTCCAAATAAATCGTCTCTGCTCGACATATTTAATGTTTATTTATTTCATTTCATCAATCAGAGAACATTTCCCTCACAAACTAATACATATGGTCTTAAAAAACTAAACTTAAATTAAATAATGGATCATTACTACAAATGCAATAAAATGCACGACTGGATCGTACGAACTTGCTCATAGTTTGAGGGAAAACAAAATTGCAATTTGAATTCATGGATAAATAAGAATATATAAAAAAAAATCAAAAATCGTTGGAACGGTTTTTAGAAAAAAAAATTGAAACGCCATTTTGAAGATATTCTTAATATATATACAAAAATCAAATTTCAAAAAAAATCGATTTTTTAAAAAAAATTTGTATTTAAATTAAATTTTAGTTTTCAGTTTTATTGACAATTTTAGGGAGCATTTGGATAAAAAAAATATTTTAATCGGTTCATCCAATGTTAAGAATATGTCGAAAATATGAAAAGTGGTTGTATGGGAAGTACCGTTAACATTTTTATGCTTGAAAGTGGAGTGCACTAATTTAAGTACAAACGTTTTTTTATAAAAATTCTTAGAGCCGTTTTTAAGAAATAAATTTTTTTCTTAACGGGTTTTTAACATTTGTATGGGAGGTACCGTTGTTTAATGTTTAAAAAACACCAAACACGAAGTTTCGAAAAAATCTATTGAGTCGTTTTCGAAATTTGGAGTTTAAAAAACAATTAATTCCCAAAAAAATTGGCTTGAAAAATTTTGGTTTACAGTAGTGTTTTTCAACTTTCTAGGAGCTTCTGCGTAAAAAAATTCAAAAAAAATTAAATCAACCGTTTCCAAGAAAATCGAAAACCAAGAAAATGGTTCTACTAGAGGTGCCAAAAATAACAATTTTTTCCAAAAAAAATATTTTGAGAAAAATAAGACTTTAGTTTTTGACCAAAAAATGTATTGGATCTACTGTTATTTGTCGCCCTAAAAAAAATGAAAAAACGTGTGGGCATATTATCGAAAAAAAAAACAATATGTACCAAGTTTGAATCAAATCCACCGAACCGTTTAGGCTGCAGACTCGAGGACAGACAGACAGACGGAATTGGGGGACCCACTTTTTTTGGTGATCTCATGTTTGTAATATCATGTTTGATTGTTAGAAAAAAAAATTTTTTACCAATACATAACTTGCCTTATAGTACCTATAATCGCAAGTAAAACATTAAGAATGTTAGATACTACACTTTAAATATACTTTTAGTGCAATTTTCAAAAAAGTCTAATCTTTTGCAAACCAAATTAGCTTCCCTGATGCAACGAGAAATTCGTTCTATGGAGTTGCTCTTGAAACAAATTGAAAAGCGTATATAAATTAAGGAAAGTAATGGAGGGCATTTAATGTCGTATGTAAGTATATCTCTGACAAACAAACTACGAGTTTCCAGACTTTGCATGCCAATTAACTGACACCTGGTTTTATAAGTTGGAGTATCAATTCTCCAATTTAATTTATAAAATATGTAACTTAAAAATTTTCTCTGAATTTTTTCTATTTTTTCAGTTGAGTTTTTATAATAAGGGTTCCAAATCCTACTGCAGTACTCAAGTACAGATCGGACTAGAGAGTTAAAAACAGACTTGATTGCGTATGGGTCAGTAAATTCTTTAGTATTCCTCTTAAAAAACCATTGCATTTGATTTGCTTTATTGATTATGTAATGTGAAAGGAATAAAAGCCTTGTATCAACGATGACCCCTAAATCTTTTTTTTGCACTACGCGTTCTAATTGAGAGCCGGTTATTAAGAACTTAAATAGAATTGGTGAGGTATTACGAGCACAGGTCATCACTTGGCACTTAGAAACATTTATGTACAAGAAATTTAAACTACACAAATCAGCTAATCTATTTAAGTCGTCATTTAACAAAATGCAATCTTCTATACACTTAGTCATTCGATAAAGTTAAAGGTCATCTGCAAATAGAAGGCACGGTGAATTCGGAAAGCGGACCCAAATGGATACCCTGGGGGACGCCAGATGTTACTGGGATTTTATCTGATAAATGATCATCAAATTTAACAGTTTGAATTCTACAGGTTAAAAAAGATGCTAAGCAATCGAATATGTTGGGAGTGAAAACCCAAATGCAAAAGCTTGTGCATAAGAACCTTATGATTAACGCGATCAAATGCTTTAGTGAAATCAGTAAATATAATATCTGTTTGGAGATTCGATTCAATTTTTTCAATTATATAGTTAGCCATCTAAGTTAAATCAGTTAAAGTAGAGCGACCAGGCATAAAACCGTGTTGGTACACAGATAGCGTCTTTTAATTGAAAACAAAGTTTATCAAAAACTATCCTTTCAAATAACTTTGGTAGTTAATTTATTCGTTTTAATTTTATGTAGCCAAGTCAAAATAAATACAAGTCAAAATAAATCAATATAAAATTCCGAAATGCATTCAAAATAATGGATGTTTTATTTGAATCTTTAAAGATAAATAGCACTGAACGTTTTGGTGAAGTCAATATTAATCGTTATAAAGGGTCATCCATTTTGCGGTTTCAAAAGTACACGTAAATAAAACACATATAAAATATTTGTTTTTATTATATTTCCTTTTTATTATAAAGTTTGAACGTTGACATTATGTGTGAAACACTACATCATTTAAATGACCACCACGCGAATTGTTGCAAGCATCTATTCTTTTGAGATAATTTTCGACCACTTTTTGACACATATTTGGCGGTATCTCAGCCATAACTTGACGAATGTTGGTTTTCAAGTGCTCAAGAGTTAAAGGTTTATCTGCATAAACACGGTCTTTCGTAGTCCTACAAAAGTCCAGCGGTGTCAAATCGCATTAACTTGGTGGCCAGTTGACAACGCCACGACGAGAAATTACGCGGCCAGGAAATGTCTCTTGTAATAAAGCCATATTCGCTCGAGGTGTGTGGCATGTGGCACCGTCTTGTTGAAACTACATATTCTCCAAGTAGTATTCTTCAATAGCAGGCAAAAAAAGTCGGTTATCATATGACCATAACGCTCCGAATTGACGGTGACAGTCGTTTTGTCGTTTTCGAAGAAGTAAGGCCCAATCACAATTCCGGACCAAAAAGCGCCCCAAACAGTGACTTTTTGTGGATGTAATGTCCTCTCTTCAATTACTTGAGGATTCTCAGAACCCCAAATACGACAATTTTGTTTATTAACATACCCACCGAATGAGAAATCTGCTTCGTCGCTGAAGAAAATTTTGTTGGGAAAATCGTCGTTCATTGGCTGTTGTTCAAGCACACATTCAACGTATCTACGAATGTGAATGGTCAGTTGGCTTCAGTTGTTGTGTGAGCTGGACTTTATATGGATGTAGGTGTAGATCCAAATGCAAAATACGCCATAATGTGCCGTAAGACACATTCGGGTCTTCGGCAACTTACAGCAGCGATATTTTCAGTGGTACGAGCGAAACGATGATGCACAGGACTTACAATATTTGTAAGCAATCCAATCTCTTCAAATTTCTTCACAATTTTGCTTGCTTAGTTGGACGATTATGTAAATCATAATCTCCTCTTAAAGCACGATATGTGGCTGTGGCAAAATCACCATTTTTGTGCGTTGTGCGAAAAAAAAAATTGGTTTAACAACTTAGTTTGACAGATGTTGAATTCCAGCACTTTATTTTTGAAACCGCAAACTGGTGTACTTAATCAAATGTAGTCATTTAGATCTGAACCCTTGTGTAAACAATTTACAATTGTAAACACTTTAAAATACTTAAATTTGCTACTTTACGTTGCGGAGGTAAAGTAGCAAATTTAGGTTCAACAAGAACAAATATGACAAATGAAAAACAAACCACACCCACAAAAATTAAATGCCCAACTTTATCGCATGTACTTGCTCTTATTTTCGATTACATCGTTATTCTTAGTGGTAACTGCTAAATATATTTTTAATTTACTTAATTTTGTATTCACTCAATTTCTTTGATTTGAAAAAAAATTGGTATGACAATTTTAAGTATTTCATAATATATTAAATTTAAAAAAACCGTCCATCCGTTTTCAAAATATTGAATTTCAAAAAAAAAAAAATGATTTTTTTCTTAAAAAACAAAAAAAAAAATATTTTTATATTCACCCTTATTATTGTCTCTATGATAGTTGACGTTTATCCAGAAAATTATTAAATTGCTATTACAGTTGTCAAAAATCAACAATTTTGATAGGCAGTTAATTATCTTCAGATTTGAGCTACATATATTGTGAATGGGTCCATTTGTAATTTTACTATTATGGTTGTGAAAATTATTGTTGGGTTTCAAATTTTAAGGCAATTGGAAATTCGGTATTGATAAACTAATATATTACGGATCGCATTAGCCTAATTAAGTAAAAATGTATACAATAGAATTGTTTCTGATTGCAAATAATATTGAAGAAACATGCATGTTGTCAGTTGTTTTAAAAGTGTTAAATGCCTTGGAGAGATATATTTGTCCTAAATGGATTAAGTTCGACTATTAACTCCGGTGCAATCTCTACCTACTTCCTTCCTTCCTTCTAATGACAGGCTTTGAGCAAAGTCTTGACTGGATTGCATCAAATCGACTAATTTGGTGAGCTGTTTTTTTGTTGCTTAGTACTAACTTTTAAGAACAATTGTTTATAAGAAAAACTTGTATTTATTGCTAAATACCTACATTTGAATCGAAAATCGTAAAAAAAATCTTTAACGCTCCCTAATTATAACCTTAAACCATATATTGTTGATCTAAATACAAAAAACGTTATATTGCAGGTACCGGTAATAACATTTTATGTACACATTTTGTTTAACCAAACTATAGAGTATACATAAAATATTCAACTAATTGGTCCAAGTGAGATCCCCGGGGTGAAACGCAAACTTTGTGGACTAAAAGCCTTTAAGATCTTTTTTGAATCTATACATAAAATAGTGCACTGATTATTTTTTTATAAAAATCGTTAAAGCCGTTTTCGTGATAATTAAGATTTACCATTTTTGATACAACAAATTATATGGCAGGGTTAGCTTTGGGGCAAAAAAAAAAAAAAAGATTTAAAAAAGGTATCGACCTTAGGTACCAATTTTGACTTGAAATTGCTTAGTTAAGTTTAGTTTAGTATACATTTATTTAGCATTCAATTTGCTATTTGTTAGCTCTCTTACATTATTCATTATTAGCTTTCTATTACAAAATACGGCTTAGTTTTAAGACTGTCCTACAGACAGACGGAATTGCGTCTCCTTTTTTTGTGTTCTCTATCATCGTATGTCAAGTTTGATGAAAGTTTCGAGTTCAATATTTTTTCCAAATGCAAAACTTCTATAGCATCTTTTAAGAGATAAATAAGAGTTTAGGGTTTAGCTGGTTTTAAAGTTAGACCCGTGTTTTAGCGTTTAAGTGTACTTAACGTCGTTTTTCAAGAATCGACTTCCATTTAAAAAAAAAAAGTTTTTAGAGTGGGCGCCTGTTTTAAAAGTGATTTAGAGTCGGTTTAAATGATTAAAATATTGAGCTTAATTTTAAATATTGTTCGTTTAAGGAATAAAACCGGCTCTAGCTAACGTAGTAGTTAGATATGAGACGTTGTCTACGTATTTCATAATTTTAAGCATTTTAAACAACTCTTCTCACTAATATAAATTCCACAACGTAAAGTAGAAAATTTAGGTTCAAGCCTAGTAGCTTGCGAAACAAAAAAATCCCATACAAAAATAACAGAACGAAATCATAAACGAAAATTTTCGTTCTGTCGTACGCTATTCCACGATGAAATTAAAAAAGTCTCCACTCACTTTTCTTAGGCAATTTATTACCCAGACCAATTAATTGTGTGTGGAATATTACATTTGAGTTTTTAGTCGTGTTTTTGTTGTTTATTTCATCAATCTTGTTTATTTGTGATTTTCTTGTAATTGGGTTTATTATTTCTTCATGAAAATTTGTTCGTTCGTGTTTTCGTTAGCATTTCGACGGAAATTTTTCGTTTCGCATCAGCAGCGTACTAGACTTCATGGTCAGTAGACGTGCTGTTAAAGATGTAGTTCCCTGTGCTTTGTGACTGTCTCTTCTCCACCCAACCAAAAATTAAAAACCCTTAAAATAACAACAACAAAAATAGCTCATCAGAAAATAAAATAAAAAAATCTAAAAACCCATTCAGTGACAGTGCAGTGCAATGACACTCCAGTGGTAAGCTCAAAAGATAAAACCAAGTTTTCTGCTAATTCTACGCTTCCACTGAGTGGACTCCTCCTGTACTTGAGAGCATAAACAGTTTCATGGGACGGATCTTCTTTCGTACTCGTACAATTGCTAGAGTTCTTAACATGCGGTCTCCATTAGCGATGAATCTAGAGCAAGCTTTAAAGAATGCTTTCAACATCGAGACCGAAATCGCAGCTATATTTTCAGAGTATGCGATAGATAGCATGCTTTCATCGCTTACTGTTCATCGCTTGCTTTATGGCAAGAACTCTCATTTTGTTATGGCGTTTCCAAATATCAATTGTTGTTGTTGTTTCTACCAGCATCAGTTGCCTTCCGACATACTTCAGTAACTAAAAAAGTATGCTATGAAAAGCCCACCGAAGAAAATTTGTCTGTCCTTCTGCTACCTGTTTTCTGCTATTGCTATTGCGTTTACTTTTAAATTTATCGCTAATGGAGACCGCGTGTAAGGATCTCGACACACACAAATCCGCTAGTTCAGATAGTTTTCCCCTATTGTTCTAGAGAGCCGGTAGTATGGCATTAGTAGCGATGGGTCCACTGGTGATCTGTCGGTATATCTCACCGAACAGTGGCACAAATGTTTACATCGTTTTGGAGATTGTAAGATTATTGCGTTTGATATTTCAAAAGCATTTGATAGTTTGCCACACTGGTCTCTTATCGAAAATGAGTGGATTTATTATCGATGAATCTGTTATTCGTTGGATTAGTAATTACCTTTTGCACCGCTCAATGCAAGTCGTATTGGATGGTTTACAGTCTGAAATTCACAAAATAAATGCCAAAATGCCCTAGGGCTCCGTCCTGTCTCCGATACTCTTACTCATTTTGGTCAATGATCTCTTGTATAAAACTTCTAATCCAATATATTGTTTTGCTGACGACAGTACTCTCAGCTTTTCATATTTGTTTTTAGGTGTGAACCCATGTCCTTCGGATGTGGAACTGCAACGGCAGCGTATGATAGCTCATTAAATTATAATCTCGACAGCATTGTCCAATGGGGAATACGAAATCGTGTTCAATTTTATGCTTCTCTCAGTGCTGTCTCTTGACGTCAAAGCGTAACCTCCCTCAATGCCGTTGTTCATGAGGCGCGGCGCTTGCATTGTGATAAACCAATACTGAAACAATTACATTCAATGTTTTTAAATAAACAACAACAACCACAAGTTTTTTTTTTCTCTCACTCGAGTATTGGACCATAACCATGAAAATTTCTGCTCGCGAACATCGTCGCAATGTTTCATGTCTTTCATTGTTCTATCGCAATTTTTTTTAGACAGAGTTCTAGTGCAATAGCCAGCTGCATTCCTCGCCTAAAACAAATCAACCGTAATACTCGCGGTCAACTTTGCACGTACTGTCAAGTACAGATATTCCTTCTTTGGCAGAACCACACATCGGTATCTCCTGTCTAATCCTATCCCATTTACCCAATCGCTCGTACTGTGCCAAAAAAGAATCTATACACAAAAGTTCTTCCAATGCTTGGCTCAAGAGTAAAATGGTGCGCATTCCCAGATGTACAAGTATAAGGTTGAATTGTTTTAGGGGAAGAATGTAACTGTCAATTTCGCTAGAACATTATTTGTAGAAATAGCATAATGTGGGCCAGAATTTAATGAGCGTATCATAAGCTATCGTTTGAGTTCCATGTCCGAAGGACAAGGATGTAATTTTAGAAACGAATTAAAAAAACTAAGGCTAGAAGTTTCAGCCATAAGATGATTTATTACGACAGCATTTACTTTGTAGGTTTCAGACTCGTATCCGTCTATTAGAACTTGTATTAAGGGACGCGAAAGATAAGTTTCCAACCCAAATTTTGAGAGTAATTGGTTACATGATTCTATCTTCAAAACTCAAAGTTAAGATTGTTGAAAACACCGTTGAGCTTCCTAAGGCACACATAATCTAAATTGGCAAAAATTTAGCATCCATAGGTCATTTTTGTCGTTTAAAATTTTCAAAAAGTCGACTCTCATTTTAAAACTGTTTTATAGAGTCGACTCACAATTTAAAACTGTAGGTTTAAATGTTTAAAATTTTGCGCCATTGTCTGTAAATATCGACTAACAATCTTTGAACTAACCTTCTTTTTGTTATTCAATGCAATCATTTTTTTCCATTGTGTTACATCCTCACCTTCACCAGCCTTACGAATATTGAATTGAGGTTTAGCTCGTTGTTGTCTTTGTGCCTTCCATTCATCAAGGGTCAATTCTTTGGTTTCTTCTTCGATAGAAAGATTTTGTTCCGTTGCTGCCTGATCGTTTCCTGATTCTTCTTTATCAGTAAGTCCAGCTTTTTAAAAAAGAAAATGGTAAAGTAAAGTAGGATAATGTAAAGTAGGGTAATGTAAAAAATGATAATGAAAAAAAACTATACCTTCATCATTGGATTTATTAATATCTTCGATGTCTTGTTTAACTGAGCCCCAATTATGTGCACCAGCTCCATCGCGTTTATCAACAGCCTTCACTCCAGTCTTATCTGAACCAGATTGACGATCAAATTCACGTTTCCCACCACGTACATTACCACCATCAGCTCCGCTACGATTACGTGGTGGACCATTGAAGCGTTGATTATTTTGGCGTATACGTTGTTGTGAATCACTATTATATTCCCCAATTCCACCACTACCACCACTGCCCATTGATCCAGGAATACCATTTTCACGATTACGACGATTATTACGTTGTTCTCGGGTTTCACCATTTTGAGGCTTGGAAGTACTGTTACGGTTCTGTGATGCGGGTCCTAAAAAAAATTACGAGTATTTTAGAAATTATTTTCCTCGGGAACAAATCCTTTCACAGAATCTTGTGGGTATCAATGCTATAGGATCTAGGCCTGAGGGCATTTATTTTAAGGTCGAGAGTAAAATAATATTGAACGCAGTTGTACATGAATACACAGGCGTTTTATGGAATCCTTCTTTTAACATATTTTCTAAACGTATTGAAAAATTTGATCGTCGTCGGTAGAACTGCCAAAAAAGAATCTATACACAGAAGTTCTTCCAAAGCTTGGCTCCAGGGTAAAATGGTGGGTATTCCCAGATGTACAAGTATAAGGTTGAATTGTTTTAGGGGAAGAATGCAACTGTCAATTTCGCTAGAACAGTGTTTATAGAAATAGCATAATGTGGACCAGAATTTAATGAGCGTATCATAAGCTATCGTTTGAGTTCCATGTCCGAAGGACAAGGATGTGAT
Source organism: Philhelius pedissequus (assembly GCA_910595825.1). NCBI lineage: Eukaryota > Metazoa > Arthropoda > Insecta > Diptera > Syrphidae > Philhelius > Philhelius pedissequus. Next base: position 19,505,081 of record OU343164.1, on the reverse strand, counting down.
TTTAGAAACGAATTAAAAAAACTAAGGCTAGAAGTTTCAGCCATAAGATGATTTATTACAACAGCATTTACTTTGTAGGTTTCAGACTCGTATCCGTCTATTAGAACTTGTATTAGGGGACGCGAAATATAAATTTCCAACCCAAATTTTGAGAGTAATTGGTTACATTATTCTATCTTCATAACTCAAACTTAAGATTGTTGAAAACACCGTTGAGCTTCCTAAGGCACACATAATCTAAATTGCCAAAAATTTACCATCCATGTCAGAATTGGAACTAGTAATGTTTTGGCGTGTGAACTTTTTTTGCAGCTGGGATCTAAGGGATCCATATGCCTTCCGTATAGAAGCGATAATATGAGTATTCCAAGTCAGGTTCCGATTGAAGCAAACTCTTAAATTCCTAGCCGTATTAACGAATTGTACAGGAAAATTTGTCAATTCAAGTGTTTTTTTTTGTTTTTATATAAGATAAGATAAGAAAAATGGGATTATAAGGTAGATAATAATTCTCTTTGGAGCTCTCCTCTGTGGATTGTCCCAAAAGCAGATGCTAGTGAAACAAAAAAGTGGAGAACGGTAATTGATTATAGGAAACTCAACGCGTCGACTATTCTTGACAATTATCCAGTTCCAAATATCCAGCTTGGAAAAGCTTACTGCTCTCGACCTAACTTCGGGATTTCATCAGATCTACCGTTCGGGTTGAAAAATGATCCGGAATGCTTTCAGCCAGCAGTTGATTAAACAATTGTTGACGGGCTTACAATATATCAAGAGTTTCGTTTACTTAGACAATGGACAGAGCCTTGAAGAAAATAACCAACAAATAACTGAAGTACTAGAAAGAACGAGAGATGCTCAGTTGAAATTACAACCAGATAGATGCGAATTTCTTCGCAATGAAGTTCAAGAAACCTGATCCAGAGAAAAATTAAGAGTGTTATAAAGATGGAACCCCCGGAAAATGAGAAAGCTATTAAATCTTTCCTAGGAATAGTAGATTATCGAAAATTCGTCCAACTAATAGACTTTTGAAATGGGGTTCAACCTTTTATTTGAGGCACAGCAACAAGTCTCTTGAAAATTTAAAAGAAGCAATAACAAAATTTTCCATTTTACAATATAACAAAACTTTTTTTTATTACAACAGATGCCTCAAACAAAGTTGTGTTCTTAGTCAAGAATTTGGTGAAAAGGACTTACCTGTTCATCCGTTAGTAGGACACTAAATAAACAAGAACAGAATTACAGCACTACAGAAAATGACTGTTTGTCCATAGTATCGGCTACAAACTTGGCTTTTCAACGAAGACCCTGGAGGAGTTTGAATACGGAATAATATACAAAAAGGGCTGTGAGAATGTGGTAGCGGATGAACTTCCTAGAAATGTTAGTTATTCTTATTAGTTATGCAGGCCGTAGGTATAAGTAGTGATGAAGACAGGGAAGAGGATAAAGAAGATTTGATAGAATCCGATAGAATGGTGAACGAAATGCTTCACAACATGATAGAGGAAAATGAATTTTATAAAATACTACAAACGTTCAAGCAGACATACATAACCTTGATGAATTAGAAGAAGAAAGGCATGAAATTACTCTACCTTCAGTCATGTGTTAGAGAACATCATACTGGTCTCCTTGATGGTCAAAATGCTACATATGCAAACATTAAGCGAACATTTTACTGGCATTGCAAAAGGATGTCGAAGAATATATTAGGAGTTGTGCGAACTTCGAAAAAGTAATCAGAAGATCAACCAGAAACCCTATGAAAATAGTGTCAACTGCCAAGAATATACAGTGGCGACAAAGTAAATAGCACAGCTTTGTTAAGAAATTTAAAAAAGCCTTACATCATAATTTCATTTCCAATGCCAATACTGTAAGAACTTTTTTGCTGTGGCTTTTGAGTGTAAAATAACGGGATATTACTTCTGTTCAATTTTACTTGTGATTATACATACATAAGTATAAGGCAAGTTATGCATTCGTCGAAAAAAAGATTTGAGATAACAATCAAACATGACATTACGATGATAACGAAGACGAAAAAAGATGGTCTAAAAATTCTGTCCGTCTGTACGTCTGTCTTTCAGTCTGTCAGACTGTCTGTATGTATGTATAGGCAGAGACACCTACAGCCCAAACAGGTTGGCCGAATTGCTTTAAACTTGGTATATAGTTTTTAAGGTATTGTACAAAGGGGAAATTGAAATTTTTTTTAGCTCAAAAAATAACTGTACCTGACATATAACCGTTACGTTCAAACCTATTTTTCTCGGAAACGGCTCTAACAATTTTGATAAAAAAAAATCACGACCGATCATATTGTTGAAAAAAAAAATTAGAAAAATGTCTAAAAACGGTACTTTCCGTAGGACCGTTTTTTTTTGCTTTCGACTATCTCATGAACGGCTCAACCTATTCTTTCGAAATTTCACATATATATATATAGGTTTAGGTTGCCCAAATTATACCGCGTACCAATATTTTTTTGTATTTTTAAAATCATTTTTAAGAAAAAAATTTATATTTCGAAAACTGCTCATTAATTTTTTTTTTTAAATTATATTTATATTTTTTTTCTGAATACCTATGAATTGGCGTTTTTGATTTTTTTTTAAATATTATCAAAAAGTTTTAAAAAAAAACTTTTTTCTCAAAAACCGCTCCACAGTTTTAAATTTTTTTTTTCGTAAATTCAAATTTATCCAAGAAATAAAATAAGGTACTTTTTTTTAGCGCAAATTAGTTTAAGTTTTTATTTTAGAATTTTGAATTATTTTTTCTTTAATTAAACCGATTTAATCTTTTGTTTTAAAGTTTATATTATTAAATATTTAATATTGTCATAACAATTTATTTTAGAACATAATTTAAAAAATTTTGTATATGTATATACAAGTTAAAAATGAGTTAAAAATGACTTTAAAAATATATTTAGATTTTTAATAGAAATCTTTTGCATACGATGTGATCGAACATAAGAGCAAGTTAGTGCGATCCAGTCGTGCATTTTATTTTTTAATAACTTAAGTCAAATGTAAAAAGGTAAGCAAGGTGCATTCAAGTGAAGACAATTTAAATAGCACATATTGTTTTCGTTGTAAACATAATGCATTTTTGGTAAATATTTTAAACGCTTTAAAGGTAAGTGGGAAAGCTTTGAGTTTTTTATTAGTTTTTTTAATAGAATTGGTAAAATTTTAATTGTTAATATGTAGTATGGGTCGTGCATGCGGTCAAGCATTCCACAGAAGCTGTTATGCTACGAGTTCTCAATTTTTAAAATGTAGGTATCCAAAATTATTCAATAAATCGAAAATTAATAGGTTCGAGAAAGAAGGTTGTTAATGCTATTCACCATTGTCAAGAAGCAGGAAGTGTTCAAAACAAAATACGCAAGAACTGAACTGATGTTTCCATCGCCCGCATGAGCAAACCAGATCCGTTCATAGCTGCTCTAAAAATTAAAAAAGCAATAGAGAAAGATGTTGGTGTGAACGTGTCTGTTAGGACTATTAAAAACCGCCTTTGTGAAAAAAAAAGTTTGGAAGAATTGCTAGAAGAAAACCACATGTATCCAAACGCAATTTGCACGTCGTCGGTTGAAGTTTGCAAAGGAACATATTTCAAAAGATCAAAATTGGTGGAAAAATATTTTGTGGACGTATAAGTTAAGTTTAATCGCTTTGGATCGGATGGCAAAAAATATGTGCGCCGCGGAAAAAATCAGGAAAATTATCCAAAGTATACCATCAAAAGTGTTAAGAATGGCGGATGTAGCATTCTTGTTTGGGGATTTTCTTCCTGGTATGGCGTGGGCTCACTTCATAGTATAGAAGGTATTATCAGATAAAATACAAAGCAATCCTGAAGAATACAATGCTAAAGTATGCTGATGAAGATATGCCCTTGAAGTGGAAATTTAAACAGGCCAACGATCCAAAGCATACCGCTTGGTCTGTTAAGCAATGGTTATTCACCCAAAAAATCGCGGTAATGAAGTGACCAGCTCAATCCCCTGATCTCAATTATAATATTATTGAAAACTTGTGGAATGATGTGGATAAAACAATTAATACATTCGCTAGTTCAAATTTGGACAAACTTTGGTAGGTAGCTTAGCTAGCCTGCTACTCGGTACCTGTTGTACGATGTGAGATTCTTGTTTTAACTATTAAACTTTGTGTGTCGCTGTGATTAAAAATAAAAGCTATCTCACTAAATATTAACACATAATTTTCCTCCTATCACGATCAAATTTTATGTTAACTAAATTGTTTTTCTTTTTCTAATGAAGTGTGCTATTTATTTTGTCCTAGAATAACTTCACTTGTTTCCATAATTTCGTTTTTTTTTTCTTTGTTTCAATTCAATATTCATTACTTTTTTTCATAATAAATCCAACATATCATTATTCTTACTACTTCATAAGTCAAACAGTTATTTAAAGTGTAACAGAGTACTAAAAACTTTGGTTACAGGAATCATAGGATACATGTGCTATTTATTTTGTCGCAACTGTAAATATAAATAAATATATATAATATTAGATATATACAGTCGCGACAAAATAATTAGCACATGTATCCTAAAATTTCTGTAATGAAAGTTTTCGCACTTTCTTAAACTTAAAAGAGCTGGTTGATTTATATGTATATCTCTGATTAATTAGAACAAAAATTAATTTTATTGAATTTAGAAAAAAAAATCAACAAAATGATTAATACAATTCAAGTTATTTTAGGACAAAATAAAAAGCACACTTCATAGATAAAAAAAAACAAAAACATATAAAATGACATAAATTCAAATCACAATAAAAACAAAATAACTAGTAATTGGTTGGGTAACCCTTAATTCTAATTACGGCGGCACACCTGAAACAAGGCTCTGACATCGTTCTACTTGTACTGAGTAACAGGCTCGCTGCCAAAATTTGTCCAAATTTCAAGAATCAGATCTGTTTATCGCTTTGCTCACGTCATTCCACAAGTTCTCAATAGGATTGAGATCTTGGGACTGGACTGGCCATTCCATAACTGCGATTTTTTAGGCTGACACACTTTGCCGTATGCTTAGGATCTTTATCCTGTTGAAATTTCCACTTCAAAGGCTTTTCCTCTTCAGCATACGCTAGCATTGTATCCATTAAGATGTCCTTGTATTTTACCTGGTCCATAATACCCTCTATGCGATGAAGTGGCCCCACACTATGCCAAGAAAAACATCCCTAAACGAGGATGCTATCCCCACCATGCTTAGGAGTATTTACCGTATATTTCGGGTTGTATTCCTGTTCCAAAGCGATTAAATTTTGACTCATATCCCCACCCATTTGGGTCTTTTGATATATGCTCATTTGCAAACTTCAGCCGAGCCGACAAGTTGCACTTAGAGACGTGGGTGTTTTTCTGGTTCGATTCTTATGAATTTTGTTTTGAGCGCATCCTTCTTTTTGGCAATGGTGTAGAGCATTTATAACCTTCTTCCTTGAACATTCCAATTTCCGCGATATTTCCGAGTTCGTATCACCTTCTTTCTTAAAATCAAGAACCCGTAGTTTGAAGGTCTCTGTTGAGTGTTTGCCACGTCCCATACTACATTTTAGCCATAACAATTGAACCAATAACCTGAATAAAAACTTACAAAAAATTCTTATTTTTTTCACTTTCCTTTTAAAAACTAATAATGTGTTGAATATTTATTAAATTTGTAACGGAAAATGTGATATTTAAATTGTCTTACTTAAGTGCACCTTGCTAACCACTTGACTTATGTACATTTGACTTTGATTATAAAACAATGGTAAGAGAAATAATTTCCCGTTACTTTACACTTAAAATCCGCAACAAAAAAGCACTTACAGTACCAGTATTTAAAATGTTCTTATGGTTTAAAGCATAGAAAGAATTTTTACAACAACTGTGGTAATTATTTCGTCGCAACTGTTTATAATATATAATATTATAGAAAATTTGAAGGCACTTAATAGGCCCACTAAAAGAAACAGAGCGGGGCTTCAAATTTGGGCTCACAATTCAAGACGACCGACTTCTAAAAATTTAGAAAGTTCATGTGCAAATGGTGCGGTTGAGCGAGCACATTGTACATTGGCAGAATATTTAAAAGCAACAGTTAGGGGGTTCCAAAGATTGGCATTAGCAATTGCCATTTGCAAGCTTCAGTTATAAAACAACTTCACCTAAGTGGGCACTTGACATAAATCTTAATAATGGTCAACATGGTTTTAGACCATATAGGGGCACACATACTCTGCTGCACATGCTTAATCAAGCAGTGCACACAGAGTTAGCCTCACAAAATCACTCAATCCTCTTGTCCATGGATTTAGAAAAGGCTTTCGAGAAAGTAACTTCATTGGGTGTAATAAAACAACTCCATGACTGGGGAATCAATTCGAACCTATTAAAGGTAATCTTTTGCTTCATGTCTAATAGAATAGTTAGAGTTGGAGTCAATGGCCATTATTCATCCGAACATAAAATCGAAAACGGCGTTCCTCAGGGATCTCCAATCTCAACAATGCTGTATAATGTCTATGTTAACTCACTTCTAAATAAAATAAACACTGGTGATCGACTAATAAGATCAATTTTAACTTTCGCTGATAACATTTTCATTCTAGGCTCTGGAAACCAAGAAGAAGTCTCACATGCTCTTAATAAAACCATACAAAAATCTCTAGCGTGGTGTCAAGGTGCTAAATTGCCCTTTGCAAAAATGGAAGTTTTGCATATATGTAGGAAAAGGTCTTGCTCAAAAACATCCATAAATCTTTGTGACTCTGTTTTTCCCCTCAAAGAAAAACAAGAATTCTTGGCCTTATTTCCACGAAAACCTGGAAATGGCATGCACATGCCAAATTTATAACTAACAAGCTTATTAAATCTTTAAACCTACTCAAAGTTATCTGCCAAAAACACAAAAGACCGAAACTGAACACATCTATAAACATCTGATAAGAGGAGCCATACAAAATAGCATTTCCATATGGAATGGACAAAAACCAACGATCAAACTATTTAAACTAAAATCAACGCCTTATTACGAAAAGCCACTGGAGCTTTACCACCAACCCCCATTGATGCATTATTAGCCGAAACAAATACACCATATTTTGTTGGATATTCAAAAGAAGACACAAAAGAAAATAATTGCGAAAAGCCTCATAGACAGCAAACATCCTTTACATGAAGTATGCAGAGTTGGCTAGTCAGCGTCCAAAAAAACGAAAATAAAAAGCGCACTCTTCAATTCGATTCGATACATGGCAGCAATCAACATCACCATTCCAAATGTGTTTACTTACGACATTGAAACAACACCCTGGCTATTGCCAGAAAGTACAATCAACACATCTCTAGACCAAACATCTAAGAAAAGTACACTTCCCGTCATTTACAGGAAAAAATTTGCGGAAATAATTACTTTAGGACAATTCGATTGTATATTGTACACTGATACCTCCACAACGGACGAAACAACAAGTTATTGCGTCTACAGATGCGATATGGAATACGACAACATCATCTCACAAAAACTCACAACACCGTTCCAAACTCCTTTTATTGGAGAAGTAATGGCATTGGTCGACGCATTCAAATATGCTAAAGAAAAAAACAAGAAAATAGCTATTTGCACCGACTCCTTGAGTGCAACACGCAGTATCATCAATAACAAAAATAAAACACCAATTATCCTGTTCTTACGTTCTATCATACGGTCCAATTTCCCAAGAATCCATTTAATATGGTGCCCAGGCCACGTAGGAATTGCAGGCCGATTCTGCCGCTTGTAAAGCCATAAGAATGCCGTTAATCTTCACCATTTCCCCTTTCGAATCAACTATGGTTAATACAATTTCAAAGAACATATGTAGAGAAGCAGACATTCGTTGGAATAGCTCCAGCTCTTTTTTAAGAGTCAAACTTAGGACAAGCGATATACAACGAATCATTGACCCGTCTGCAATCAGTGCAGCTCTGCAGAATAAGACTGGGTCACACTCTTTTTAACAAAGAACATATTTTCAAAAATGAGCCTCCTCCGATTTGCAGTTTCTGTGGGGAAACTCTCACCATAGACCATATCTTACTAAGATGTTCATTAACCAGACAACACTTCTTAAATAACATCCCACCTTTACAAAAGATTCTAGACACAACTACTCATCCGGACAAATCCATATTATTTCCACTACTCAAAAACCATAAAATCAGTCAAATTTAAATTTAAAACCTAACTGTTTCTTTTTCTTAAATTTATTATCTCTTAATACTGTATCAACTATATATTGTAATCAATATATTAACCACCTTTAGTAATAACAATTATTTTGTTAAAAACAATAACATCATGTTATATTAAACTATTATAAAACAGCCGGCCATATGGGCCAAGTTCCCCGGCGTAGTGTATTCGGGACGATGAAAATATATTTGTGTTGTTATCTGTGATATAAATAAATAACTTCACATAATACAATCAGGTATACCCCCTATGAGTTAGTATATGGAAACAATGCTAATTGTCCTAGTAAAAATTGAAAATTTCAATAAAAAATTCATATTATTTAATTATTTAGATGATTTGAGTGTCAGGTTAGAAGAAAAGGCAATTAGAAATATTTGAAATGGGACCATAAGGAATTTGATGAAGTTGACCAACTCTTAGATACTTCCTAAAAATGATATTTAAGCTACCGAATACAACGCCAAGCCACATACTTTTATTAGAAACCGGACTCTCTCCTTTATTCATTGAAACACTTAAATTGCAAGTTAACTACGTTCTCAAGACTGTTAAGCTAGATAGCAGAAGATTACCTACTATAATCAGTATGAATGTTATAAGAAAACAAAACTCGTGGATGGCGGAGTGGAAGCGTTTGACGGTCTACTGCAACAATACACTTGATCTTGATGTCAATAATTTGGACTCTTGGAGAACTAAATTGAATGAGCTCATAAATATCTTATATACCAAGAAAAAAGCTGATTTTGAATTAAAATCCGGTCATTCCAGTCAGAGGGACATTTATTCTCAGGTTAACCACAACGTATGCAATAACAACTAATTTAGTACAACAGCGTTTATTTCCTTCCAGTATTCTGTGGACTCTGTAATCAACGTGAATACAGTTGATACAGTTTATAACTGGTTGTGTAAAAATAAACTTATGCTAAACATTCAAAAGACTAAGCTTATGTCATTGAACGGTAATAATTCTAGTGTAGACATTCACATAAATAATGAAATAATTGAGTGTGTAAACGAAACAGAGTATCTTGGTGTGTATATTGATAAAAAACTTAAATTTGACTTTCATATAGCAAAATTATGCTCAACTCTCACAGAAGATAGGTTTTCTATCAAGAATAAGAAAATATATAACAAGGGACTGTGCGGTTACAATATATAACTTCCACATTTTAACTATTGTTCATCAATTCATGCAATGTTCAAAACCAAAACAAACTCCAAATCCTCCAAAACAGAACGATGCGGATTATTTTAAAATGTGGAAGATTAACTCCTATAGTGTATATGTTGCAAATTCTGGGGTGATTAGTTTAGTTTAAGTTTATTTAGTTTAATTAAAACTATTTACATTTTCGATAAGTTATATTTGTTTACATAATTGATTTTTTTGTTTTGGTTCTTTAATTAATACTATACTGCGATTTTACAAATTCTATTACATTTCTTTTATATATATTTAAGTTAGTTTCATTTTTGGTTTGAGTATTTAAACTATTGAATAACTGAAATCCTTTATATATTAGCGAATTTCGTGCATATGAACTAACAAAATTAGGAAGTCTGAGATCGTTTCTGTTTCTTAGTGCATGTGGTTGTAAATCTCTTATAAATTTTATGTAATCCAATAGATAACTTGGCATTAAGTTGTTTATAATTTTAAATGCAAACACTAAAACATTCATAACAATTCTTTGCTTAACAGATACATCGAATTGACGTATATCTATTGCACTTTAAAATACATCGCATTGCCTAATTTTGCAATTTTTGCAGTCTTATAATATTACTCTCATTACATAAAAATAAAACAGTTGAACAGTACTCAAAATGAGGTTTTACAATTACATTATAAATATTTATTGCACTGATAGTATTTTTTACTTATTTTTTTACAAATGTGCTCAATATGATTACCGAACAATAATTTTTTGTCTAATACTATACCTAAGTACTTTGTTTCGTTTATTTTTTCAATTGAAATACCACAAATTTTAATATCGTTGTCATCATTTCTCCCGTTCAGCACCATTAGTTTTGTTTTTCCAATGTTCAATTTTAGTTTATTTTCCATAAGCCGCTGATTTATAGTCTGTCTTCTTGTAATTTATTTTTAATATCAACATCGTTATCACTGGACATATATACAACCGCATCATATGCAAACAGACCTAATTTGCTATGTTTTATATAACACTTTTAAGATCATTTATATAAATGGTAAATAAAAGCGTTCCGAAAACCGAACCTTGGGGACACCGTAATTTACTTCAATCGCATCAGACTTTTTTTTTTTTATAACTCTGCACGCGCTCAAGGGATTAGAATACCCTTTATATGTTTTTTCTTAACACAGCGCGGGCATCCGGTGGAAGAAGAGAAAGAAGGATAGGAAAGATATGTTTCACCATTTACTTTTACTCTTTGTTTTCTATTATTTAAATACGATTCAAACCACTTCAATTCTCTATTTTTAACCCCATATTTTTCCATTTTCATCATTAAAATATTTCTACTTACAGTCTCAAAGTCCAAAAAAACACAACAAATACTTATTTTTTTTAGATAGTTCCTCCGTTAAATATAACTCAGCGTTTAAAATTGAATGTTTTATTTGTTATCTTCAAAATAAAATTAAATCTATAACTTGTTTATTTGCAGAACAATGTTCAATACATAACGAACAACAGATATGCCCTTCGCAATGTTGGTGACTTTCGCCTACCGCTTTATCGAATAACTCATACACAAAATAATGTATTTTACAAAGGTCTTCAACTGTTTAATCTTCTTCCTAATGATGTTAAAAACTTGACGAATTTAAATATTATAAAAACATTTAAATATATTGTATAACTTTCTATTATAAATTTATTGTAAATAGATTAAGAGTTTCTACGAAACTAATAAAATTAATAATAAAAAAAAAAAAATATGTGCTGCACTTCCTTGAGGTGTCTTATTTGATGGAAATCAGAAGAAAAGTTTAAGGAGAAATCACCTAACAAACACCGAAATGCACAACATATTTAAAGGCGAAAACTGGAAAAACCTTCATAAATATATTACATGGGCTTTGCGATACCGAAAAAGCATCGTGGAGGAAATGTTTTAAAATACGACACCAACTATATACATTTTTGAATTATTATTAAAATATTTTTTTCAAAATCTTATGTTGTCACTCTGGCCTACGGCATTAGCATGCTATAAAATGAATTATAACACATTAAGAAACTTGATTAATAAAAGTCATTAATTAATTGAATTGAAATATTTTAAAATCCAGAAAGAAATTGAAGGTTCGTTATGATAAGTAAAAAGGGAAACAAATAGAGTATACAGTTGGGAAAAAGTTTTAGTTACAAATATTGTAAAAGGAGAATTAGAAACTAGGCATAAAGGTCCATATGAAATTATAGAAGTAAAGGAAGAAACAAAAATACAATAAAGCTAATTAGACCATATTTTACAGAGCCCTCTACTGCTGTAGATCCTGTTCCGAGAACGTCATCGAAATCAATTTCTTGATGATTTTGACATATGACGAAAATATCGGCATTTCTTTTAATTATAAAGCACCGGTTCGAGAAATAGGAAGTAAACTAACTCTTGTTAGTAAAATTAATGTCGAAGTTTTAGATGATTACATAAGCAATATGCGGAATATTGGGCCCTATCAGGAATCTCCCAGGCAATTTCGTTTCCAAAGGAATATTTTATTTTGACTGTGATGTTCACCATTTTTCCTGGAACAAAAAATCGTATTAAATGACAGCAAAAATCCCTGGGAATGCTTATTCCCGATACCAATAAATTCCAAGGGAAACTTTGAGCATAATTCACTTTCCCAAGATTCGAATTGGAGAAAAATTCCAGGGAAATTCTTATTCACTATAACCCCCGATACATTTCAGCAACAAATTTGTATAAAAAGGAACTTCTTTAGCTAAGGATAGTTTCATTCAAAAAAAAAATTCAAATTACTACTTCCTTGAATTATATGGGAAAAGAATATCGGTTTTCTAAAAATGTTTTGTTCAACAGTTGTTACGAAGAAATTTATATCAAGCGGAACTAGCAACAGAACCAGACAAACGAGGGAATTCATAATCCAACAAATTCGATGATACTCGAAGACAAAATGAGATACGCGATCATATAGAGTTTTTGCATCGTATGAAGCAAACTACACCCGAAGAGATACATCAAAGAAATATTTTCATAGTAGTCTTACAATCTATGTACAAATTATCCTGTGAAAAGTACGATTCAGTGCCTCGATTTCTAAATTGTTCCAAACTATGAATGTTGACTTTAAAAAGTCTAAGCTCGATACCTGCCACAAATGATAAATCTTAAAAACGAAATTAGAAATAGCACCAGTAGAAGGAGAAGGGACCCTCTAATTAAGACAAGAGCAAGAAGAACACCATAAGGCAAGAGCAAGGAAGATGAATATGCTGGAAGAGTGATTCCATCAAAGTTTTGTTATTTGATTTATAACAGTGTCTTCCTAGACCGTTCCTAAGAACCATGTGTCATTCTACAAGAGACAACTGTGGACATATAATTTAAAAATTCACGAGTGTGTTAATGAAGCCTATTGCTACATGTGGGAATCGACCGCAAAACGTGGAAGTAATGAGATTGCTTCTTGTGTTTTCCAGCATCTAAAAACAATTCATCGTTTCAACATTTAATATTCTCAAATCAAAAATGGATATGTTGCCACAATGTTTGAGATTTTTAACAATAACTAAAATATTGATGTTATTGACCATACATTTTTAGCGCCTGGCCACACTCACATGAAGTGTGATTTTGATCACGCAGCTATTGAAAGGAAATAGAAAGCATCTTCTGTAAAGATTTACCACCCAAGGGATTAGTACCAGTGCGGAATTTCTTGACTTCGATAAAGTGTCAAAAGAAAAGTTTATATGGCGCAAAATTGATACGATAAAACTAAATTCGACTGGCAAATTGTTAAACGGTTGCGGTATACCAAAGATTTTTGAATTGTTTTCAAAACGATCCTTGAAGAAACTGAGGCCTTCAAGTACTTAAATATAAAAAAGTGTGGAAGTAAGAAAAATTAAATATTATGCTGCTGCTCTGTGCCTAATACCATCAGCAAGGGAAAAAAAAGATTTACTAGAGATAAATCATACCACGATTTTTAGTTAAATTAAAAACTTCATATATGTATTTGTATGTAAAGTGTGTACAATGTATTTCTTGAATGAATTTTTGAAATAAAAGTTAAAATTAAAAAAAAATGTTTTTATTGATATAACTCATGTTTGTTTTTTTTTTTAAATAGCTTAATTTGACTTAAGTTTTAAAAATATTACAAAGGAAATTGTTAAGAAATCTTAGGTTTATAAAATAGGCTGCAATATTGATTTGAAAAGTATTTTTTTTAAACAGCTAAGTCTCTTTAATAGTGTCATTTAAAGTTTTTAACAAAAAAAGAAGATTTAATGTGGGTATTACCAATATCTATTCTATCAAAATAAATTTCATCATCCTGACAACCTATTTTTTTTTATAATAATGCGCGTACTTAAGGGGTTTTGCCTACCATTAAAATGATCAAGCACATGTAGGAGCGTTAGGAAAGAAGGGAAGGATTTAAGAGGAGATACCAATGTACATTGGTTTTGAATTTCTGAATATCAAAATGGGAGGGGAAAATAGAGCAAGGCACAGTATTCCACATTCGCGTTGTACGGCTAATGAAAGAATCTCTGTACTTGACGGTACGTCCGAAGTTGATCCCAAGAGTAAACTGATGAGCATCATGAGAAGCGCGAGTTTTACGGTTGAATATTTTAAGAGGAGGAATGCAACTAGCTATTTCGCTAGAATTTTTTTTTATAAAAATAGCAGTAAAATAATGAATAATATAATATAAAATAATCATTTCAAGAAATATGCAAAACTTCTTTTGTTTATACTGAAAAAATACAAAAAATGACTTTTTAAGTTGTTTTAACTTATTACCACAGATAAATGTAGTATGAATAGAAAGACAACAAAAATGAACAAACTGATGCTTAAGCCTAGTACGCTGCTGATGCGAAACGAAAAATCCCATAAAAAATGACACGACGAAATCATAAACGAAAAATTTCGCTCTACTTTTCGTTTTCCAGTACGCTGCTGAACGACGAAATGTGTAATTTTAGTGGATAGCTGTACTAGATTTCTTAGTACAATTCTCCACTCTTTTCGTTCTCAATTTAATTGACCGGTACATTAATTGCTTGCGAAATTTTGAAATTTCGTTTTTTTTTATTAAAACAAAAAAAAATTGGTTTTTATTTTCTTTGTGCAGTGTTCAGTGTATTAAAAAGAAAAATCTTATTAAAAATGGATACGTCTAATAAAACATTTAAAAAAGCCAATTTATCTCGGAAAAGTGCAAGTTCAGATTCTTTAAATTTCGGCCATAAGTCCCATAAGGCCCATTTCAACATCGACTAAACTAAATCTGCAAAATGAAAATGGGAAAATGGAAAGAATCACACATATTTGTTTTTAAAAATCGCTGCGTTATGATCCGCGAGATCGAATTGTTCAAGTTACAAGATGGTATTTAAGTGCTTATCAAGCCAGACGAAAGAGTTCTGTTGCCAAAAAGCCGTACAATCCGATTTTGGGAGAAGTGTTTCAGTGCCATTGGGATATTACTAGAGAAAAACCTGATAATGAGGAAGACAAAGATGGGCCTATTCCTTGGCGCAAACGTAATCAATTAACCATCCTTGCCGAACAGGTCTCACGTCATCGTCCAATTTCTGTTTTTTATTTGGAGAACTACAACAGAAAAATCACATTTGCCCCCCATCTATGTACAAAATCAAAATCCCTTGGTTTATCTATTGATGTACACAAAGGCGATGGAATCGTAACACTATGTGACCTAACGAAGGATACATTCGAACATTTACCAAATGTACCGTGGATCGAATTAGGTGGTTCGGTTGAAATCAAATGCCCTCAAACTGGTTACTACCATTCAGATATAATTTTTTTTTTACAAAACTATCTTATGGTGGAAAACGTAACAAAGTTACTGCAAAGGTAAACGCGCCCAACGAACACAAAACCTTTTGTCTCGATTGCTGGCGAATTGATTGGTCTATGGTCTATGTAGTTCTCGATGTAGTTTGTGATTCGTTGTGTGTTAATTTTTTCGCGAACTCTAAGATTGATTGTAGATAATTCAAATAAATTCTCAATCGTCTGCCCAATCAATTACAAATGATAAACTAAACTTGAATTATTAAAAAAAAAGTACATCATCACAAGCGTGTGTGCTTGGAAGCAGTGGGAAAGAACACTCCCATCTCTCAAGTCAAGTGTTCAAATAAAAAAAAATCTGAAAAAATAAAAAAAAATCGCCGAACAACAAGAAAACCCTTGTCTCGCAAAATAGAAATTGAGTCATAAGTTTTCTTTTCGTTTTATTCTTCCGTAGCACGGAAACGAAGAAAAAAAAGTGTACCGCCCGCTGTAGCTACGCTCGCACCACCGATTCTTCTCTTCTGTGTGTAGAGATGACCATCATCAGTGTAGACCCAAAAACTACTTAACCTTTACTTCAATCTAAAGAAAAATGACGAAAGACAGATTGGCAGCGTTGCACGCTGCCCAATCCGACAACGAAGATGTCGCTCAAAATGATGTGGCCGTCAATGTCGAATGTCGGGGTGGCTACATGGATGATTTCTTTATCCAGGTCGAAGAAATCCGTAAAATGATCGATAAATTCCAAGACAATGTCGAAGAAGTTAATACAAAAACACAGCGCCATTCTGTCAGCGCCACAATCGGACGAAAAAACCAAACAAGAACTCGAAGATCTGATGGCCGATATTAAGAAGAACGCCAACAGAGTTCGTAGCAAACTCAATGGCATTGAACAAAACATCGAACAAGAAGAGTAGGCCAACAAATCCAGTGCGGATCTGCGCATTCACAAAACCCAACACTCCACCATGTCCAGAAAGAGCGTCGAGGTCATGACCGAGTAAAATCGCCTCAGACCGACTACAGAAAACGCTGCAATGGCAGAATACAGCGTCAGCTGGAGATCACGGGTTGGGCAACTACCAACGACGAGCTCAAAGCTATGCTGGAGCAAGGTAATCTGGCCGTCAATCAAGGAATTATCATGGAGACGCAGCAGGCTAAGCAGACACTAGTCGATATCGAAGTCCGACACGCTGACATCATGAAGCTGGAGACGTCCATTAAGGAATTGCACGACATGTTCATGGACATGAGAGTCATGGCAAATTATTGCACAGTCTTTAAAAAGAATTTGAACACATTGTTGTTATTTCTAGGTCATTAAATAAATGTATTTATTTAAGTTTCTAAAAGAGTAAATGGGTTATTTTTTTTTTTTTATAACTTTGCACGCGCTCAAGGGATTATGAATACCTTTTATATGTTTTTCTTAACACAGGGCGTCATCCGGTGGAAGAAGAGAAAGAAGGATAGGAAAGATGTGTGGCGCGATGTTCTGATACTAGAGCTGGTTGTTGTCTCAGATTTATCTCCAGGGATGGCGGCTGAACTAATGCAGAGAGAATTACCTTGTCTTATTTATTTATGTCTCTTATAATTCGCATTATTTTATTTATTTCCTAGTCAAATTTGTGTGTAT
Organism: Philhelius pedissequus; assembly: GCA_910595825.1. Taxonomy (NCBI): domain Eukaryota; kingdom Metazoa; phylum Arthropoda; class Insecta; order Diptera; family Syrphidae; genus Philhelius; species Philhelius pedissequus. Next base: position 19,488,106 of record OU343164.1, on the reverse strand, counting down.
GCTAGTTTACTTAATCACATGTTGTTAGTGTTATGCCTAAACAGCATGTAATGAGAGGAAACCAGAAACTTCTTTTATGACAATTTTTAGAATTGGTTTTTAATGGAATATAAGAAGACATAGACAGCGGCAGGAATCGAACCTACAACCTCGAGCTTGACAGGCGAGCACTCAACTATCGCGCCACGGCCACTATTTTCCATTAGAAGTTACAATCATTTATTTTATTTTCTCGAAGCTATCCAGTTTTTTAAATTACTTACAGGTTTTATACAGTATGACAGTATTTTTCTTATACGTAATAATCTTTTCGGCGAACAAGATTTATAGTCTATTAGGGACAATTTGTCGAGTTGAAAACATTGGAGGGTCTAATCTTTCTCACCTCACATTTTTGCATTTAACTACACTTAGAAGTTTGCCATGAACGGTTGGGATGTATTATGATATAGATTGGAAGTACCGAATGAGCTTTGGAGATAGTATCTAAAGTGAATGCCAATAACGCTGAAAGTGATAGTTATCTCGCAATTTGGGCAGTTCCCTCGTGCGCTTTAATTGATTTTTTAAATAATTCTTGGATTTAAAAATGGTTCTGGTTACACATAGAGGATTTAAAATAAAACTCAGAACCGTTTGAATGATCGAAATTCAGCATTTACTTTGGGATTCATAAACTGGTTTATCTGCCGATTTGATGAAATTTCTATTAATTTTAAGAAAATCAATGAAATAGGGAGGTAAACCACTCTAATATTCGAAAACTACGTGCTTCATTGTAATGGTGTAAACGGTTCTGAGTTCTAATTTATGGTATCTTACTAATTCAGGCTACCATTTTCAAGTCCGAGAATTATTTTTAAAAAATTACACCTAAAAGTAATTTGGTGACAAAAAAAATTACATCTAAAAACAATTTGGTGTCAAAACTACTTTTGGATGTAATTTATTAAAAATAAATCTCGGACTTGAAAATGGAATTAGTAAGAAACCATAAATTAGAACTCAGAACCGTTTACACAATCACAATGAAGCACGTAGTTTTCGAATTATAGAGTGGTTCACCTCCCAATTTCATTGATTTTCTTAAAATTGATAGAAATTTCATCAAATAGGAAGATAAACCTGTTTATAAATCCCAAAGAAATTGCGTAATTTCGATCATTTAAACGGCTCTGAGTTTTATTTTAAATCCTCTATGTGTAACCAGAACAATTTTTAAATCCAAGAATTATTTCAAAAAAATTACATTTAAAAGTAATTTGGCGACAAAAAATTTACCATCTAAAAATAATTTGGTGACAAAATTACTTTTTTTTCTTACAACTTGTCAATTGTTTTTGACAGCTTACAGAACTCTCCGCAAAAATTTCCCGCTGTAGTTTTCGTTAGCATTTCGCTCTCCTAGTGGAGACCACCGAAAAATTTCGTTTCGCATCAGCAGCGTACTAGGCTTTTTAGTCAAGAATTCGGAACTAACGGGTGCTTTTTTTGCTACTTGGTTTTTGACGTTTGTATTTTTGACAGATCACACATGACAAATTCCACGAACATTTGACATTTCGATTCAGTATTGTTTGCCATTTCATCATGAATAGACTTACGCCTGAACAACGTTTGCAAATTATTGAAATTTATTATCAAAATTCGTGCTCTGTGAAAAATGTGTTTCGCAAGCTACGTCCGTTTTTTTTCCGCTCATTTTTGGCTAAATGGATAAGTGAATAAGCAGAATTGCCGTATTTGGAGTGAAGAGCAGCCAGAGGCAATTCAGCAGCTACCAATGCATCCCGAAAAATGCACTGTTTGGTGCGGTTTATGGGCAGGCGGCATCATTGGGCCGTACTTCTTCAAGGACGATGAAGGCCGCAGGGTTACGGTCAATGGAGAAAGGTACCGTTCGATGATAACAGATTTTTTTTTTGCCGAAAATGCAAGAATTGAACTCGGTCGACATGTGGTTCCAAAAGTACGGTGCCACATGCCACACTGCACGCGAAACCATGCATCAATTGAGAGGCGAATTTGGTGAGCAGTTGATCTCACGTTTTGGCGCAGTCAATTGGCCACCAAGATCATGTGATTTGACCCTGTTAGACTATTTTTTGTGGGGCTATGTTAAGTCTATTGTCTATGGGGACAAGCCAAACACGATTGCTGCCTTGGAAGCCAACATTGAACGCGTCATTGGTGAGATTCCGGCCGAAATGTGTGAAAAAGTTTGCCAAAATTGGACCTTCAGAATGGACCACCTGAAGCGTAGCCGCTGGCAACATTTAAGTGAAATTATTTTTAAAAAGTAAATGGCAGAAATTGATTTATCGAGCCAAATAAAAATTTCATTCACTTTTTACAAGTTTCTGTGTTTTTTTGAATTTTCAAAAACCAAGTTTTTAAAAAATGACCGTTTATAAGCTTATCATGATCTTTGTTTGAACTTGTGCTAAAATTTTAAGGAAAACAAAATGTTTTACTTTCTCTATCTATCTCCCTCTCTCTCTGCATCAGAATAAAATTATTGAACACTTTTTACAATTTCCAATTGTCGGCCCATCTAAAATGACAACCTAAATACACTATTATTCTAATTAGGTACTAAGTTAATTTAAGCGAATTTTTAATCACGACCACGATGCAGAAAAATAAAATTCGCCGTTATGTTGTATTGGTTACGCTAATGAAAGGACTAAAAAAAAACACATGTCTGCAAAATATGAATTTAAGTGTGGTAGGTTGTGACTTTCAATAGGAAATATACCTGATTAGTGTGGTATTGACTTTTCTCCCAAGTTAGATTTAATCGATCAACAAAAATATTTTTTAACGGTACATGTCTTTATATTATCAACTTTAGATTAGTGAAAATAAAAATAGATCACAATTTTTTTTTAAGAATTATTTTTGCATTTATTTTTTTTAAATTTTGTTTTTGGTTGCAGAATTCGATTCGATATCTCCATCTACATGATAAATTATGTTCGTTCTCCCTTTCGCTTTCACCACAAGTTCGTCGTTTGATGTATTCCACAGCGCACATGGCCATCTTTAAGAATATGCATTTTGTATATAATAATTATTTATTACATATACTATTTATGTGATTTATATTATATGTTTTATATTAAATAGATATAGAAAGAAAATGTTCAACATTCCATACATAGCAGTAATCAGTTGGTTTTTTAAGGGATTCCTCCTACATTAATTTCAATAAAAATAAAAGCACGGATCAAAAGATTTTTTTTCAAGTTCACTTTAAACTAAAAATGCATGTACAACTCCTTGGGTAGGGAATAACTAAGCGAAGGGAAGGGAATTGTAGAAAATTGATTCTGGAGAATTAAAGCTCACATCCCACATTTAAATTTTCGGCCCCACCTGCCAGTTTTGAAGAGAGAAAGAAAATTACATATACAAATTAATCCTTTTTTCTACACATCTACACAGGCATTTAAGTACAATAAAGATGGCTTTTAAATAAGTCGCAATTTAAAATGAGTATGGTGGAGCCATTTTAAATTTACCGTTCCTTTATTTTGTTTGAGAATACACACGAAAACGATAACAAAATTAATGAAAATAAGACAGAAAGGCATTACAAACTTAATGTAATTCTTTTTAGCTCTAAACTTGTAAAATATAATTGTTTATAAAAGGAAAAAAAAAACATAAATGTATCTTACCATTGAAATTGTCCCTGTTTCCGCGATTGGCGTTTTGACTATTGCTACCCAATTGTTGTTGATTGAATTTAGATTTGCTTACACCACCACTACTAGCACCCCCACCACCCGAAACAGTAGCGACAGCATTATTGGATTTTTTATTGAAATCCACATTTTTATTCATGGCAAATGATTTATTTTCTTTTTCTGACGAGTTTTTCTTTGAACTTTCATTAGCAGGAGAAGCATTTTGTTTATTTGTGGTGTTAGTTTGTCCTTTGTTTGAATTGTTGACGGCAGTTGCAGGACTAATTGCGGCCCCAGTAGCAGCAGCTGGTTGCTTAACCTTTTTCTTGATAATATTATCTAATGGATCACTAACGTCGTCGTCCATGAATAATAATTCATAACGATTCTTGCCCGAATTATCCATATTTATAAAAATGGGTATTTTATTTTAATTTCGCACAAGCGATGACAGGTGATTTAATCGGATTTAAAATTTGTCTTCAGCAAAAATATTCAGCGCAACAAACCACACGACAATTTGCTTTAAGAATTGAGATCACCAACCAGAACAACAGGAAAACGAAACTACTCTGTTCTGTACGTGAACACAGGTCAGTACGCACAAGATGGGAAACTTTCGTACGTTTCACCTTCCAAAATCAAAATGCTTACATTGTTGTATTTGTAAATTTAACTTTCCATGCATGACCAGATGTAAAATCCAAAAATAAATTGTGGCGGGTTGAAACTACACACAGATGCAAACATAATAGTTTCACCACACGACTTGTTTGTAGGTAAACCTTAATAAGGCGTTTTTCTTTTTTCGTTCAGAGCAGAGCACTGAACAGAGTTCGAACACATAGATTATGCACTGAACTTGTTCCAACCAGAGCGAGCTCTGAACACTGATATGTTTTTTAAACACACTTGGACCACACGTATCAGAATACATTTTCATATTTAACCATAAAAATCAACCCCTACCCTTTTTTGTACACTGATACACACCAGATATAATTTATCAACAAGCGATCAAATTCTTTCGCCAACTAACTGTCTGAACAGAAAGGACACGCGGTCGATCTCGATGCACTTCAAAAAACACCGTTCTGTCAAAGTTAAAAAGCATAGAAACTCGTTTGAGTGAATATAATGGAACCGCGACCGCGCGTCGCGACGCTGGGCACTGGTTAACTGGCTGAACAGAATGGACGCGCGGTTGATCTCGCGGCACTTCAAAAAACGCTGTGTTAGGCCGTGTGTGAATTGTGTTAAAATGTTGGTTAAATTTTCTACCTTGGTTAAATTTTGATGTTTAGTTTGTGGTGGTATCAAATTTAGCTTTTTGCAGTGTGAATTGCGTTAAAAGGGATTTACTAAAACACTATTTTGGCTAAAATTCCTTAAAGATTTAAGAAATTTCCCTAAAATCATTTTTTTTCGTTGTTCAAGTTAATTAATTTTTTTCTCAAAATGCGACTTAGAAGATATAAAGTTAATAATTTGGCACGAAAAATGTAACGAAATCTCAGTTTTACTTATATGTTTCGGTTTCACATCGTTAATTTAATATTTTGAAACAACAATTCCAAATCTTTTCAAAACAATTCCCATTATGGTTAGTTTGTTGATTCAGTATATAAGAACTAGTCTTCACAGATGACAAGAATTTGACAAAATGACAAATCAATCTATTTGTATTCAATTTGCAAAATGAACTACAATAAATATTTTGTATTAATTATTTTATATTTGTTAAAATATCGACGGATTATATTATTTGTGTTTTCCTCTTGAGACCCTACACAAACAAAAATATTAATGTAATTTTATTTTTCAATTAAATAAAATAAAACTTACATTTATTATATGCGGTTTCTGGACTTTTTGGAGTTCATCTTTCTTTTCGGGTATCGCTTACAGTTTAATTTGAAACGTTAAATTTTAACGCAAATTTAGCCTGCACTACAGCTGCCTACATTTGAACCCATTTTATTCACCACGCTAGTGTCAAATTTTAACCAGTTTACAAAATTTAACCAACATTTTAACGCAAATCACACACGGCCTTAAAGTTAAGATGCATAGAAATACGTTTGATTGAATACAATGGAGACGCGACCTCGAGTCGCGACGCTAGACATTAGTTAACCTTAACTTTTTCCTTTTTCTGCGCGTCGTTTGACAGATAACAAAAAAAAACAGCATATCTTGTTGGTTGTTGCATCCACACAATTGTTGTTCTTAGTCGGGCCCATAGAAAAAATAATTACATAGAGGCGCGACTCGTACCCCCCTTGCCTTAAACACCCGCAAATTTTTTTTTACGTGAGTAAGAGAAAACTCTCTTAATTTACTCATTTTTTCCAATCCGTGAATACATGTGAGTGGTGGATTAATAAACCCTATTGCTCAAACTGACAGATAATTTTTTTTGTTTTTGGTTTGTCAAAAGTCTGTCTGACATTTCTAATTACCAAAACATAAATAATAGTTTTTTTTCACATTTGGTAAGTTTTTTTTCATATTTATTTAATTATTCTTTATTACAATAAAAGAAATATATTTAACTATAAAAAAAATTGTTTTTTATGTTTGTTTGATAAAGATTTGGCCACAATGCCGGAGATCCGATGGAAAGCGTACATCCAAAGGTATATCTTAGATTGGAAACTCAGAAACCAAACCCAATTGTTTCTTGTTTTCTATAATTGTTTTGTTGTTTTTTTTTAGATTGGGAGTGAAGACGTACTTAGTTCATCTGGGAGTGATACCACCAACCACTCCACTTTACACAAAAACCAATCCATCAACAAACAGTGAAGATCGAATTGGTTATTTAGAAAAGGAGGCTTCACATTGGCGGACACAATGTGAAATCTCACGAATAAGCGATTCGCTGCCACATGAAGTGTCTCGTCTATGTAAAGAGAAACAACAATACAATGAGCCATTAGTAGTGGCGGGTTGTTGCTGTAGTACAGAAATATAGAAAGCTTTTCTTGGAATCTATTCTTCAACAGGACATGTTTTGGTACCGGAAACAATTTCCCCAGCAAAATGACAGAGTAAGTAAACCTTTATTTTGCAAGTGCAAATTCATATCTAATCGATGTTTTTCTTATAAACTTTCAGAGATCTCGATAAACTGAAAGAAGGAATCGCTGAGAAAGTAGCCATATTATCTTTTTGGAAGAAATATATCGTCAGTGGCAATCTCATGAACGAGATCGATATGCACATGTTGACCGAAACACCTCGGTCTGTATCTGCAGCTTCTAAACAGATTGTTGGTCTGTCTGTGGATCAGCATTCAGTCAAGCAGAAATAAGGTAAGTTAAATACAAAAAAACCTAATTTCATGTATTTTTAAGTATTTGTTTTTTCTTTTAATTTTGTAGGATAAACAGCGCCTGCCATTCATCTCAAAATCATGACGAACAACAAGGTCAGACCACACAAACAATGAAGCCCAACAGGAAGTCATTATTGCCAGATAATATAATTAAATACATTGGGCTCAATATTTTAAAGTGTTCTGCTTATGTATATAAACGGTGATTTTTTAAGAGCTTGGTTTTTGAAAATTCAAAAAAACACAGAAACTTGTAAAAAGTGAATGAAATTTTTATTTGGATCGATAAATCAATTTCTGCCATTTACTTTTTAAAAATAATTTCACTTAAATGTTGCCCGCGGCTACGCTTCAGGTGGTCCATTCTGAAGGTCCAATTTTGCAAACTTTTTCACACATTTCGGCCGGAATCTCACCAATGACGCGTTCAATGTTGGCTTCCAAGGCAGCAATCGTGTTTGGCTTGTCCCCATAGACAATAGACTTAACATAGCCCCACAAAAAATAGTCTAACGGGGTCAAATCACATGATCTTGGTGGCCAATTGACTGCGCCAAAACGTGAGATCAACTGCTCACCAAATTCGCCTCTCAATTGATGCATGGTTTCGCGTGCAGTGTGGCATGTGGCACCGTCCTGTTGGAACCACATGTCGACTGAGTTCAATTCTTGCATTTTCGGCAAAAAAAATCTGTTATCATCGAACGGTACCTTTCTCCATTGACCGTAACCCTGCGGCCTTCATCGTCCTTGAAGAAGTACGGCCCAATGATGCCGCCTGCCCATAAACCGCACCAAACAGTGCATTTTTCGGGATGCATTGGTAGCTGCTGAATTGCTTTTGGCTGCTCTTCACTCCAAATACGGCAATTCTGCTTATTCACGTATCCATTGAGCCAAAAATGAGCAGAAAAAAAACGAACGTAGCTTGCGAAACACATTTTTCACAGAGCACGAATTTTGATAATAAATTTCAATAATTTGCAAACGTTGTTCAGGCGTAAGTCTATTCATGATGAAATGGCAAACAATACTGAATCGAAATGTCAAATGTTCGTGGAATTTGTCATGTGTGATCTGTCAAAAATATAAACGTCAAAAACCAAGTAGCAAAAAAATCACCCGTTATATATGTATATAGCTTAAGAATTGTGATTCAATTAATTTTTTCGATTACATTTTCTTTATGGGTGTTCAAAAAAATTCTTTTCTTTTTAAGGGAAATGTAATGTTGTGTGTCTCAATGACACATAGGTAAGTATTATAGCCCTATGCTGAGGTAAATTAACACTCAGAACAGTTACAATCATCGAGATCAAGCAAGTACTTTGGAAATGACAGCTTGTCCAAAGTAGCAAATCCAAGAAATTTCTACTGATATCAAGAAAAATCTTGAAATCAGTACTTACGCCAAGCTCTAATTTCCAAACTACTTGCTTGATTTCGATGATTGTAACGGTTCTAAATGTAAATTAACCTTAGCTTCTAAATCCCTGCAATCATTTTAAATTCAAAAAATTATTTCGAAAAATTGCTATCTAAAAGTAGTTTCTTCGTGTTTTAAAAAAAATGAAAAATTACAAAATTACTTTCAGATGCAAATTTTTTAAAATATTTGCTCGAATTGAAAACGGTTTCAAGAATTTACAAGCTGACATAAATTAAAACTCAAAGCAGTTTCAATCATCGAGATCAAGCAAGTAGTTTGGAAATGACAGCTTGACCAAAGTAGCAAATCCAAGAAATTTCTACTGATATCAAGAAAAATCTTGAAATCAGTACTTACGCCAAGCTCTAATTTCCAAACTACTTGCTTGATTTCGATGATTGTAACGGTTCTGAGTGTAAATTAACCGCTTCTAAGTCCTTTCAATCATTTTATAATCAAACAATTATTTAGAAAAATTGCTATCTAAAAGTAGTTCTTTCGTGTTTTTAAAATTAGACCGTTTTTTTTAAAGGTGAAGTTGAACAAACATTCCCGAAAATAAACAAAGAATCATATACATGTATATATATATAAATATTGTATTAATGACAACACAAAATAATTAAAATTATTATTATTATTCATTACAAATAAGTTTGCTGCTCACAGAGATATATAGAACATTATGAAGAATAGAATAAGATCACATTTTTGCCAGGAACACAATCAATGTTAATTATTATGATCCTTTTTTATTTCAATATTGGATGATGTGGTGTCTTCTGTTGAAGATTATGTAGCAGTTTGTGAGGCAGAATCATCTGCAACAGTTGTCGCCTGTGCTTCGCGTCGTCGGTGTTAGTGTGTGTGTCGTCATCGGTCTCATTGACTGCAGCAGATATTTCTCCATTGAACTGAATCAAAACACAAGGCTCCATGGCATACGCAAGCCGTTTCATAGAAATTGCAAAAACTATCTGTAAAATAAAAATTAAATAATCTGTAAATATTTAGAGATTATGAAATCCGATTTTATGATTTTCGATTACTAATGGATGCTATGATAGATTTTTCAAGATTCGCAGTAGATTTTCGATTGCGATGGATTCTGTGATAGGGCCGATTTATTAGTTTTAAATTTCGAGTTTTCTTTAATGTAACTAATCTTTGACGCTGTTAGTATGTAGGTCCAATTATCATTAGGTAAGTTTAAAACCGATGTAGGTAAGTTCTTAGTATAATGAATAGAATTATTGTATGTTTCAGGAAATAGTTACTAGGTACCTACCTACAAATGTATATTTAAATCTATGTTATGGATTTTAATTCTGTAAATTGGGATGGTAAAATGTACCTACATTACATACATATGTATGTATATGGAGCCTAGGTATGTAAATATGTAGGTAGATAATAATGTATAATGAAAGTGTTGGATGGTTATGGTTAGGTAGATCCATATATGCATATAAAACTTTATAATATAGTTTTAATATACATAATATTCATTTGATTTTTAAAGATATATATTTATATAAATGTCAGAGAGTCCACGTAGTACATAATGTATGTAGGTTGGTACCTATTCAGTGACCTAGATATCAGAAACTACTAACTCGATTTGCGTTTTGTACGTAATTTATTATTTTTGAAATGGAAATTAAGAGAATAGTCAAATTTATAAATTTAAAGTTTAAAGTTTATAAATTTAATTTGCTCTCCAAATTCATAACTTCAAGTTTCTATTTTTCATTTTTATTTATTAGTTTTAAACTAAATTTGAATATTTTTAAATGTAGCTCAACATTGACGCTATTAGTAGGTAGGTCCAAATATGTAGGTAAGTTTTTAGTATAATGGATTGAATGGATGATTCAAGGAATAGTTACAGGTAGGTCCAAATATGTAGGTAAGTTTTTAGTATAATGGATTAAATGGATGATTCAAGGAATAGTTACTTAGGTACCTACATACCTACAAATTTATATTTAAATCTAGATTATAGATTTTAATTACGGAAATTAGGATGACAGTTGTGTATCTACACTTCATACAGATATGAATATGTAGGCATGTAAACGTGTATACATACAATGTACATTGAAAGTGTAGGTTGGTGATAAGTAGGCAGAGATATATGCTTATAATTTTATATGATAGGTGTAATATACATAATATTCATTTGATTTTTAATGATATATATGTATATAAATGTATGAGAGCCCAAATAGTATATACTGTAAGTAGGTAGGTATTCAGTGACGTAGATAGCAAAAACATGTGTATGTATGTAATTAAGTCATTATTATGCGTAAAAATGAAATATAATTAGGTAGAAGAAATGGATATACATATTTATATCGACCGATAGAGAGACAGACGGAATATCAAGTTTGATTAAAATTTCGGGTTCGAATTTTTTAAATTGTAAAATTTGCAAAAAGTAATCCGTAATTCTAGATCGCAAAAAATTGATTTTATTGATTTTTAGTAAATTTGTTATAGTAATTAATTTTTTTATAACATAACTTATTATAATAAAATATATTAGCAATCCATTAAACAAAAAAAAACTTAAGTTATTCTACTTACTATGAATTCTTTTCATTTTTCGTCGCTGAGTAGTTCTACCTCTTTGTTGGTTGGAAAATATTTGCTTTGTTCCTGATATGGAAATTCATCGGAAAGTAAAAGCTTGCGGCAAATTGTTTCCATATTTTTTATAAATAAATTAAATGCACGGTTGGATCATATGTACTTGCTCTTGTGTTCGATCACATTGCTAGTAGAAAAGGTTTAATATTACGAAATGTTATATTAACAAAAGGTTATGTCTCACACTATTCTTACATCCGGTGGGAGTTGCTTTGAAGCACGGAATATGCTAGACAATCCATGCATATATTTCTTTTACTGGCAATGCTTTCTCTTTGGAGAATTCGATTGCCATGAAGATGAAGGAACTGTTGGGAGTTAGAAGTTAAATATAACATTTTATTTTTGTGTAAAGTTTCAACTAACTTACCTACAGCTATATGGCTGTTTATTGTGGGTATGGCACATTGGAAAATTTTGCTTTGGTGGAGTGGGAGTTTTTCCAGTTCCTGCAGCGCATGGACAAATGTCTCCATTGCAGTGGCCATATAGACTTGTGAAGCCACAACTTCCAGAGCGTTCATAACAGCTTCGGGGGTTTTCCGTCTTCCCAAGTAAAGCAAGCCCAGTATCGATGAAGGTGGAACGATTCGATCCAGCGTAAAGAAATTCTTAGTCACATAATTGTACCAAAACGCATGGAGCAATTGTTGTTCAATTTAATCAGAAAGCAATGAATGAGCTGTTGCTGTACAGTCATTTGTTGCCATTCTCGCTCAAAAGCTTGTCCAGTACAAATCCGGCGTTGGCGAAGCCATTTACAAAACTTGCAGCCAGATTCTGCATTCCTGAGTCCACTTGAATCAATGGGAAATTATTTCTTAATTAAATTTTTTATGTGTACAACAATTCCCAGAACATATTTCAATCGAAACGAAGAACTAAAACTTGAAAAGAAAAACAGATAACATTCATCCAATTGTGTACGACATTCTAATAAGAACAGAATTATAAAAAAATATTTACGTAAAAAAAGGTAACGGAAACCCTCACTGTATTATTTATAATTTAAGTGCAATATGCATATGTACATAAGATCCATGTGATTTTTAAAGATACATAATTATGTATATATAAATGTATGACGGCCTACATCGTATGAAGTATTCAGTTCAGTTATTTTGGAAATAAATATTTTTTTTTAAACAGACAGACGTAATTGAGGGAAGCACTTTTTGGTGTTTTCTATGATCGTAATGTCATGTTTGATTGTAATTTTTATTACGAATGTATCAACCACAAGATCGAAAATTGTTTGGTGCAGTTCTAAATTTTTGTTCGTACTTACTATGGGCACTTCCCATAGAACCACTTTTCATATTTTCGACTTTCTCAACATTGAATGAACTGAATAAAATATTTTTTTTATACAAATGCTCCCTAAAATTGTTAATAAAACTTCTACCAAATTTTCAAAAAAAAAATGTTTCGATTTTTAAAAAATAAATACAATTTTTATTGAAAAATCGATTTTTCAAAAACTAGTTACAGATTTTTTTTTAATTTGAATTTTATATGTATATTAATAATATCTTAAAATGTTTTCGAAATTTTATACTTAAAAAATTAATTTATTAAAAAACCGCTCCAACGATTTTTGAATTTTATTTTGATATATTCTTAAAGAATTCAAATTGCATCTTTGTTTTGCCTCAAACTATAAAGACTAAGCAATATAAAACCATTTAATTATGTGTATTATCCATTTATGTCTATACCTCATTATTATTCCCTTTTTACTAATCCTTGCGTTTGTCACTGAATACTACATAAAATGTACGATCTCATACATTTATATATACACATGTGTCTTTAAAAATCACATGAATCTTATGTATGCATATTGCAGATTGCATATTTACGCATATTTAGAATGATGTATGCGTATTCCTGGAGCAATTTTTTTTAATACAACTTCTTTACAAAAAATGTTGATGCTTTCTTTGAAAGTATGGAGTGCTGATTCTAAAAAGATATCGCTCACCTTTATTGGACAACCCGTTGCAAAGATATAGTTCAAAATCTATTCGTATTCTATATTAAATAATATGTGTCTAAGAATCACATGAATCTTATGTATGCAGATTGCACCTAAAGTTATATGCATATAGCTACCTACCCACCTACATCCTTCATTTTCATTATTATATGCACATGTTTAGATACTTAGCTTCCATAAATATATATATATATGTATATTTTACTATCCTAACTTACATAATTCAAATCCATAACAAAGATTTAAATATACATTTGTAGATTGGTATTTACCTAAGTAACTATTCTTTTAATCATCTATCCGACAATTCATTATACTAAGAATTAAAGTAATCTTAACTACATCGGCCTAAACAGCTTTAATGTCTAGATACATTAAGGTTGTTAGCTACAACAGCAAGTTCGTGCTATCCAGTCTTAGAAAAAGCAGGAGTTTTTTTTTTATTCTATACTATACTATACTATGAGACTTACCTTCTCCTTCCATTCCTTGATCATATCGGTACTATCAGCTGGCATTTGATCCGTATAAACCATACACATGTATCCGGATTCGCGAAAGCATCTCTCAACTTCCAGTACTTCATCTGCCGAATTGCACAAGACTGCACAACGCTCCAACTGATATGCGCACTTATCCAAACATTTCATAACAACCGACATCTTTTCGAAGTTACTTTGCAATTTAATGGAAACTTTAGCCTTGGCATAGACTGCAGCTTCTAAATAGTCTGCAATGCACAACAAAGGCTGATTAGCAATCCTTACAAAATTAATAAATCGCCGAGTCCATGTCTTGGAAGTGACCACCAGTTGAAATGGAATCTTTTCATCTTGAAGTACTGGAGAGATAAGCTTGAAGAGGGTTTCATCAAACTCGGGATTCTCATTCATTATGCTCTCCAAGTTTTCCTTCTCGTTGGCCTCGAGCAAACGCTGCCGCACGGTGGTGTAATTACGCACACCACACCCATTAAGCAGTTCAATTTTAACATCTTCGTTGTTTCGAAGTCCATATGCTGGGACAATACTAATTTTTGGTGTTGTGCTAGCCAAAATGCGTCGACAATGACGAGAAATACTCTCAACCTGAACGGACGATGGTGCGATTATAATAACAGCTGAACCATAGGTCGGCAGAATGCCTTTCGATTCTAGATGGAAACTCACCATGCTACAAACCGGAGGCAAATAACACCAGGTTTTACCAGTTCTATTCGAGTTGATCACACAAAAGCAATTACCACGAACTAAATGCGACCAAGCGTACGCTTGGATGCGATACATTTTATTCAATCGCATGTGCTCCATTTCTTGGTGGATTTCTGCTGTTAACAAGGCATTCTTCATGCGTTCAATTGGTTTAACATTGTTTTTACTGTGAGCCAATACAAGATGCTTAGCGAAATTTGTTTTCAAAGTAGCTTTACCAATGACTTCGGGAAGATTAAGATTGGTTTGGTATGATGGAAGATAAGAATTAGTTAAATTACGAAAGTATTCTTTTTGAGTTAATATTTTCGTAGCAACTGACGAAACAATATACTTTAAACTTAAATTACAGGACAAAATACAAAATAAATAAAATAAAACTCGCGCACTTCCAATATTTGTTTTGAAATGAATATCTTTTTTTTATTGTTTTGTCAGCTGTCAAAATACTCACCTCAAATTGAGTAAACTGGTCTTTTCTTGTGGTGGAATTTTGGCACGTACGCATTAATATGCTATGGTTTGCTTCTACTTTTTGATTGGATTTTCTTCATTTTGAACATAAAATTAATAAATATTGCTTAATTTGTAAGCCAGAATCAACAAAAAGATTTTATTAGTATGTTTTATGTTTGATTAAGGCCTTTAAAAATACAATTTAACTAAAAAGCAATTCATTTTTCAATTTTTGAATTTAACGGATTTCCATTTTAAATATATTAGGTCACCATATCTACCAAAATTGGGATTGCGCACTCCTCCGTTTCGATAAGCCTGTGTTGGTGTCTGCTCCATTTAAAATGCACGGGCAACTAACACATGCTTGTCGAAACGGAGGAAATCCTCTCAATTTAGCTTGTAGGGTGAAAGAGAATAAACCCCCGAAGTCGTGCCTCTATATTAGTTTCTCTATGAATAGGACTCAGATTGTAAAAATTGAAGATTGCTGTTCTGATAGTATATTTGTCTCATCTGGCGTACCTAAAGGTAGTCATTTGGGTCCATTATTATTTCTATTATTTATTAATGACATACCTTCAATTTTTATATCTTTCTCATGTCTTTCAGATTGTCAATTACTTCTTGAAGATTTATTTAGATTAACTGAATGGTGTAAAAGTAATGATCTTCATCTTAATGTATCTAAATGTCAAGTTTTGTCTTGTTTCAGACACTCTACGCCTATTCTGTTCAATTATAAACTAAATGATGTATGTTTAGAACGCATTGATCTTAAGAAGGATCTAGGAATAATCTTAGATGTAAAACTCTCGTTTCTGCCACATATTGATTATATGGTCAATAAGGCTAATCAGATGCTTGGTTTCTTAAGGAGAAACAGAAGAGAATTCAAAGATCCTCATTCGCTCAAATCTCTTTTTAACTCTCTAGTAAGATCTGTTTTGGAATACTCGAGTATAGTTTGGAATCCTTTCTACAGAAACTCCTGTAATAGAATTGAGAAAGTTCAAAAAAGCTTTACTAGATATTTGTTCTATAAATTAAATTGGCGAATTGACATGCCAACTTACAATACAAGGTACTTATTATTTGGTATAAAAACTCTGGAACGACGTTCTTGCTTCTCTGTTATGTTTATCAGAGATATTTTAACGTATCACATAAAATGCCCACATTTATTAAATCTTATTAAACTTCGAGTTCCTCAAAGAAATGTTCGGGATTCTAATATATTATATGAATTTTTTTTATTAATTATTTTATATTTGTTAAAATATCAACGGATTATTTTATTTGTGTTTTCCTCTTGAGACCCTACACAAACAAAAATATTAATGTAATTTTATTTTTCAATTAAATAAAATAAAACTTACATTTATTATATGCGGTTTCTGGACTTTTTGGAGTTCATCTTTCTTTTCGGGTATCGCTTACAGTTTAATTTGAAACGTTAAATTTTAACGCAAATTTAGCCTGCACTACAGCTGCCTACATTTGAACCCATTTTATTCACCACGCTAGTGTCAAATTTTAACCAGTTTACAAAATTTAACCAACATTTTAACGCAAATCACACACGGCCTTAAAGTTAAGATGCATAGAAATACGTTTGATTGAATACAATGGAGACGCGACCTCGAGTCGCGACGCTAGACATTAGTTAACCTTAACTTTTTCCTTTTTCTGTGCGTCGTTTGACAGATAACAAAAAAAAACAGCATATCTTGTTGGTTGTTGCATCCACACAATTGTTGTTCTTAGTCGGGCCCATAGAAAAAATAATTACATAGAGGCGCGACTCGTACCCCCCTTGCCTTAAACACCCGCAAATTTTTTTTTACGTGAGTAAGAGAAAACTCTCTTAATTTACTCATTTTTTCCAATCCGTGAATACATGTGAGTGGTGGATTAATAAACCCTATTGCTCAAACTGACAGATAATTTTTTTTGTTTTTGGTTTGTCAAAAGTCTGTCTGACATTTCTAATTACCAAAACATAAATAATAGTTTTTTTTCACATTTGGTAAGTTTTTTTTCATATTTATTTAATTATTCTTTATTACAATAAAAGAAATATATTTAACTATAAAAAAAATTGTTTTTTATGTTTGTTTGATAAAGATTTGGCCACAATGCCGGAGATCCGATGGAAAGCGTACATCCAAAGGTATATCTTAGATTGGAAACTCAGAAACCAAACCCAATTGTTTCTTGTTTTCTATAATTGTTTTGTTGTTTTTTTTTAGATTGGGAGTGAAGACGTACTTAGTTCATCTGGGAGTGATACCACCAACCACTCCACTTTACACAAAAACCAATCCATCAACAAACAGTGAAGATCGAATTGGTTATTTAGAAAAGGAGGCTTCACATTGGCGGACACAATGTGAAATCTCACGAATAAGCGATTCGCTGCCACATGAAGTGTCTCGTCTATGTAAAGAGAAACAACAATACAATGAGCCATTAGTAGTGGCGGGTTGTTGCTGTAGTACAGAAATATAGAAAGCTTTTCTTGGAATCTATTCTTCAACAGGACATGTTTTGGTACCGGAAACAATTTCCCCAGCAAAATGACAGAGTAAGTAAACCTTTATTTTGCAAGTGCAAATTCATATCTAATCGATGTTTTTCTTATAAACTTTCAGAGATCTCGATAAACTGAAAGAAGGAATCGCTGAGAAAGTAGCCATATTATCTTTTTGGAAGAAATATATCGTCAGTGGCAATCTCATGAACGAGATCGATATGCACATGTTGACCGAAACACCTCGGTCTGTATCTGCAGCTTCTAAACAGATTGTTGGTCTGTCTGTGGATCAGCATTCAGTCAAGCAGAAATAAGGTAAGTTAAATACAAAAAAACCTAATTTCATGTATTTTTAAGTATTTGTTTTTTCTTTTAATTTTGTAGGATAAACAGCGCCTGCCATTCATCTCAAAATCATGACGAACAACAAGGTCAGACCACACAAACAATGAAGCCCAACAGGAAGTCATTATTGCCAGATAATATAATTAAATACATTGGGCTCAATATTTTAAAGTGTTCTGCTTATGTATATAAACGGTGATTTTTTAAGAGCTTGGTTTTTGAAAATTCAAAAAAACACAGAAACTTGTAAAAAGTGAATGAAATTTTTATTTGGATCGATAAATCAATTTCTGCCATTTACTTTTTAAAAATAATTTCACTTAAATGTTGCCCGCGGCTACGCTTCAGGTGGTCCATTCTGAAGGTCCAATTTTGCAAACTTTTTCACACATTTCGGCCGGAATCTCACCAATGACGCGTTCAATGTTGGCTTCCAAGGCAGCAATCGTGTTTGGCTTGTCCCCATAGACAATAGACTTAACATAGCCCCACAAAAAATAGTCTAACGGGGTCAAATCACATGATCTTGGTGGCCAATTGACTGCGCCAAAACGTGAGATCAACTGCTCACCAAATTCGCCTCTCAATTGATGCATGGTTTCGCGTGCAGTGTGGCATGTGGCACCGTCCTGTTGGAACCACATGTCGACTGAGTTCAATTCTTGCATTTTCGGCAAAAAAAATCTGTTATCATCGAACGGTACCTTTCTCCATTGACCGTAACCCTGCGGCCTTCATCGTCCTTGAAGAAGTACGGCCCAATGATGCCGCCTGCCCATAAACCGCACCAAACAGTGCATTTTTCGGGATGCATTGGTAGCTGCTGAATTGCTTTTGGCTGCTCTTCACTCCAAATACGGCAATTCTGCTTATTCACGTATCCATTGAGCCAAAAATGAGCAGAAAAAAAACGAACGTAGCTTGCGAAACACATTTTTCACAGAGCACGAATTTTGATAATAAATTTCAATAATTTGCAAACGTTGTTCAGGCGTAAGTCTATTCATGATGAAATGGCAAACAATACTGAATCGAAATGTCAAATGTTCGTGGAATTTGTCATGTGTGATCTGTCAAAAATATAAACGTCAAAAACCAAGTAGCAAAAAAATCACCCGTTATATATGTATATAGCTTAAGAATTGTGATTCAATTAATTTTTTCGATTACATTTTCTTTATGGGTGTTCAAAAAAATTCTTTTCTTTTTAAGGGAAATGTAATGTTGTGTGTCTCAATGACACATAGGTAAGTATTATAGCCCTATGCTGAGGTAAATTAACACTCAGAACAGTTACAATCATCGAGATCAAGCAAGTACTTTGGAAATGACAGCTTGTCCAAAGTAGCAAATCCAAGAAATTTCTACTGATATCAAGAAAAATCTTGAAATCAGTACTTACGCCAAGCTCTAATTTCCAAACTACTTGCTTGATTTCGATGATTGTAACGGTTCTAAATGTAAATTAACCTTAGCTTCTAAATCCCTGCAATCATTTTAAATTCAAAAAATTATTTCGAAAAATTGCTATCTAAAAGTAGTTTCTTCGTGTTTTAAAAAAAATGAAAAATTACAAAATTACTTTCAGATGCAAATTTTTTAAAATATTTGCTCGAATTGAAAACGGTTTCAAGAATTTACAAGCTGACATAAATTAAAACTCAAAGCAGTTTCAATCATCGAGATCAAGCAAGTAGTTTGGAAATGACAGCTTGACCAAAGTAGCAAATCCAAGAAATTTCTACTGATATCAAGAAAAATCTTGAAATCAGTACTTACGCCAAGCTCTAATTTCCAAACTACTTGCTTGATTTCGATGATTGTAACGGTTCTGAGTGTAAATTAACCGCTTCTAAGTCCTTTCAATCATTTTATAATCAAACAATTATTTAGAAAAATTGCTATCTAAAAGTAGTTCTTTCGTGTTTTTAAAATTAGACCGTTTTTTTTAAAGGTGAAGTTGAACAAACATTCCCGAAAATAAACAAAGAATCATATACATGTATATATATATAAATATTGTATTAATGACAACACAAAATAATTAAAATTATTATTATTATTCATTACAAATAAGTTTGCTGCTCACAGAGATATATAGAACATTATGAAGAATAGAATAAGATCACATTTTTGCCAGGAACACAATCAATGTTAATTATTATGATCCTTTTTTATTTCAATATTGGATGATGTGGTGTCTTCTGTTGAAGATTATGTAGCAGTTTGTGAGGCAGAATCATCTGCAACAGTTGTCGCCTGTGCTTCGCGTCGTCGGTGTTAGTGTGTGTGTCGTCATCGGTCTCATTGACTGCAGCAGATATTTCTCCATTGAACTGAATCAAAACACAAGGCTCCATGGCATACGCAAGCCGTTTCATAGAAATTGCAAAAACTATCTGTAAAATAAAAATTAAATAATCTGTAAATATTTAGAGATTATGAAATCCGATTTTATGATTTTCGATTACTAATGGATGCTATGATAGATTTTTCAAGATTCGCAGTAGATTTTCGATTGCGATGGATTCTGTGATAGGGCCGATTTATTAGTTTTAAATTTCGAGTTTTCTTTAATGTAACTAATCTTTGACGCTGTTAGTATGTAGGTCCAATTATCATTAGGTAAGTTTAAAACCGATGTAGGTAAGTTCTTAGTATAATGAATAGAATTATTGTATGTTTCAGGAAATAGTTACTAGGTACCTACCTACAAATGTATATTTAAATCTATGTTATGGATTTTAATTCTGTAAATTGGGATGGTAAAATGTACCTACATTACATACATATGTATGTATATGGAGCCTAGGTATGTAAATATGTAGGTAGATAATAATGTATAATGAAAGTGTTGGATGGTTATGGTTAGGTAGATCCATATATGCATATAAAACTTTATAATATAGTTTTAATATACATAATATTCATTTGATTTTTAAAGATATATATTTATATAAATGTCAGAGAGTCCACGTAGTACATAATGTATGTAGGTTGGTACCTATTCAGTGACCTAGATATCAGAAACTACTAACTCGATTTGCGTTTTGTACGTAATTTATTATTTTTGAAATGGAAATTAAGAGAATAGTCAAATTTATAAATTTAAAGTTTAAAGTTTATAAATTTAATTTGCTCTCCAAATTCATAACTTCAAGTTTCTATTTTTCATTTTTATTTATTAGTTTTAAACTAAATTTGAATATTTTTAAATGTAGCTCAACATTGACGCTATTAGTAGGTAGTTTCAAATATGTAGGTAAGTTTTTAGTATAATGGATTAAATGGATGATTCAAGGAATAGTTACTTAGGTACCTACATACCTACAAATTTATATTTAAATCTAGATTATAGATTTTAATTACGGAAATTAGGATGACAGTTGTGTATCTACACTTCATACAGATATGAATATGTAGGCATGTAAACGTGTATACATACAATGTACATTGAAAGTGTAGGTTGGTGATAAGTAGGCAGAGATATATGCTTATAATTTTATATGATAGGTGTAATATACATAATATTCATTTGATTTTTAATGATATATATGTATATAAATGTATGAGAGCCCAAATAGTATATACTGTAAGTAGGTAGGTATTCAGTGACGTAGATAGCAAAAACATGTGTATGTATGTAATTAAGTCATTATTATGCGTAAAAATGAAATATAATTAGGTAGAAGAAATGGATATACATATTTATATCGACCGATAGAGAGACAGACGGAATATCAAGTTTGATTAAAATTTCGGGTTCGAATTTTTTAAATTGTAAAATTTGCAAAAAGTAATCCGTAATTCTAGATCGCAAAAAATTGATTTTATTGATTTTTAGTAAATTTGTTATAGTAATTAATTTTTTTATAACATAACTTATTATAATAAAATATATTAGCAATCCATTAAACAAAAAAAAACTTAAGTTATTCTACTTACTATGAATTCTTTTCATTTTTCGTCGCTGAGTAGTTCTACCTCTTTGTTGGTTGGAAAATATTTGCTTTGTTCCTGATATGGAAATTCATCGGAAAGTAAAAGCTTGCGGCAAATTGTTTCCATATTTTTTATAAATAAATTAAATGCACGGTTGGATCATATGTACTTGCTCTTGTGTTCGATCACATTGCTAGTAGAAAAGGTTTAATATTACGAAATGTTATATTAACAAAAGGTTATGTCTCACACTATTCTTACATCCGGTGGGAGTTGCTTTGAAGCACGGAATATGCTAGACAATCCATGCATATATTTCTTTTACTGGCAATGCTTTCTCTTTGGAGAATTCGATTGCCATGAAGATGAAGGAACTGTTGGGAGTTAGAAGTTAAATATAACATTTTATTTTTGTGTAAAGTTTCAACTAACTTACCTACAGCTATATGGCTGTTTATTGTGGGTATGGCACATTGGAAAATTTTGCTTTGGTGGAGTGGGAGTTTTTCCAGTTCCTGCAGCGCATGGACAAATGTCTCCATTGCAGTGGCCATATAGACTTGTGAAGCCACAACTTCCAGAGCGTTCATAACAGCTTCGGGGGTTTTCCGTCTTCCCAAGTAAAGCAAGCCCAGTATCGATGAAGGTGGAACGATTCGATCCAGCGTAAAGAAATTCTTAGTCACATAATTGTACCAAAACGCATGGAGCAATTGTTGTTCAATTTAATCAGAAAGCAATGAATGAGCTGTTGCTGTACAGTCATTTGTTGCCATTCTCGCTCAAAAGCTTGTCCAGTACAAATCCGGCGTTGGCGAAGCCATTTACAAAACTTGCAGCCAGATTCTGCATTCCTGAGTCCACTTGAATCAATGGGAAATTATTTCTTAATTAAATTTTTTATGTGTACAACAATTCCCAGAACATATTTCAATCGAAACGAAGAACTAAAACTTGAAAAGAAAAACAGATAACATTCATCCAATTGTGTACGACATTCTAATAAGAACAGAATTATAAAAAAATATTTACGTAAAAAAAGGTAACGGAAACCCTCACTGTATTATTTATAATTTAAGTGCAATATGCATATGTACATAAGATCCATGTGATTTTTAAAGATACATAATTATGTATATATAAATGTATGACGGCCTACATCGTATGAAGTATTCAGTTCAGTTATTTTGGAAATAAATATTTTTTTTTAAACAGACAGACGTAATTGAGGGAAGCACTTTTTGGTGTTTTCTATGATCGTAATGTCATGTTTGATTGTAATTTTTATTACGAATGTATCAACCACAAGATCGAAAATTGTTTGGTGCAGTTCTAAATTTTTGTTCGTACTTACTATGGGCACTTCCCATAGAACCACTTTTCATATTTTCGACTTTCTCAACATTGAATGAACTGAATAAAATATTTTTTTTATACAAATGCTCCCTAAAATTGTTAATAAAACTTCTACCAAATTTTCAAAAAAAAAATGTTTCGATTTTTAAAAAATAAATACAATTTTTATTGAAAAATCGATTTTTCAAAAACTAGTTACAGATTTTTTTTTAATTTGAATTTTATATGTATATTAATAATATCTTAAAATGTTTTCGAAATTTTATACTTAAAAAATTAATTTATTAAAAAACCGCTCCAACGATTTTTGAATTTTATTTTGATATATTCTTAAAGAATTCAAATTGCATCTTTGTTTTGCCTCAAACTATAAAGACTAAGCAATATAAAACCATTTAATTATGTGTATTATCCATTTATGTCTATACCTCATTATTATTCCCTTTTTACTAATCCTTGCGTTTGTCACTGAATACTACATAAAATGTACGATCTCATACATTTATATATACACATGTGTCTTTAAAAATCACATGAATCTTATGTATGCATATTGCAGATTGCATATTTACGCATATTTAGAATGATGTATGCGTATTCCTGGAGCAATTTTTTTTAATACAACTTCTTTACAAAAAATGTTGATGCTTTCTTTGAAAGTATGGAGTGCTGATTCTAAAAAGATATCGCTCACCTTTATTGGACAACCCGTTGCAAAGATATAGTTCAAAATCTATTCGTATTCTATATTAAATAATATGTGTCTAAGAATCACATGAATCTTATGTATGCAGATTGCACCTAAAGTTATATGCATATAGCTACCTACCCACCTACATCCTTCATTTTCATTATTATATGCACATGTTTAGATACTTAGCTTCCATAAATATATATATATATGTATATTTTACTATCCTAACTTACATAATTCAAATCCATAACAAAGATTTAAATATACATTTGTAGATTGGTATTTACCTAAGTAACT
The DNA here is from genome assembly GCA_910595825.1 of Philhelius pedissequus. Taxonomy (NCBI): domain Eukaryota; kingdom Metazoa; phylum Arthropoda; class Insecta; order Diptera; family Syrphidae; genus Philhelius; species Philhelius pedissequus. The sequence continues at coordinate 19,464,154 of OU343164.1, read as the reverse complement.
ATTCTTTTAATCATCTATCCGACAATTCATTATACTAAGAATTAAAGTAATCTTAACTACATCGGCCTAAACAGCTTTAATGTCTAGATACATTAAGGTTGTTAGCTACAACAGCAAGTTCGTGCTATCCAGTCTTAGAAAAAGCAGGAGTTTTTTTTTTATTCTATACTATACTATACTATGAGACTTACCTTCTCCTTCCATTCCTTGATCATATCGGTACTATCAGCTGGCATTTGATCCGTATAAACCATACACATGTATCCGGATTCGCGAAAGCATCTCTCAACTTCCAGTACTTCATCTGCCGAATTGCACAAGACTGCACAACGCTCCAACTGATATGCGCACTTATCCAAACATTTCATAACAACCGACATCTTTTCGAAGTTACTTTGCAATTTAATGGAAACTTTAGCCTTGGCATAGACTGCAGCTTCTAAATAGTCTGCAATGCACAACAAAGGCTGATTAGCAATCCTTACAAAATTAATAAATCGCCGAGTCCATGTCTTGGAAGTGACCACCAGTTGAAATGGAATCTTTTCATCTTGAAGTACTGGAGAGATAAGCTTGAAGAGGGTTTCATCAAACTCGGGATTCTCATTCATTATGCTCTCCAAGTTTTCCTTCTCGTTGGCCTCGAGCAAACGCTGCCGCACGGTGGTGTAATTACGCACACCACACCCATTAAGCAGTTCAATTTTAACATCTTCGTTGTTTCGAAGTCCATATGCTGGGACAATACTAATTTTTGGTGTTGTGCTAGCCAAAATGCGTCGACAATGACGAGAAATACTCTCAACCTGAACGGACGATGGTGCGATTATAATAACAGCTGAACCATAGGTCGGCAGAATGCCTTTCGATTCTAGATGGAAACTCACCATGCTACAAACCGGAGGCAAATAACACCAGGTTTTACCAGTTCTATTCGAGTTGATCACACAAAAGCAATTACCACGAACTAAATGCGACCAAGCGTACGCTTGGATGCGATACATTTTATTCAATCGCATGTGCTCCATTTCTTGGTGGATTTCTGCTGTTAACAAGGCATTCTTCATGCGTTCAATTGGTTTAACATTGTTTTTACTGTGAGCCAATACAAGATGCTTAGCGAAATTTGTTTTCAAAGTAGCTTTACCAATGACTTCGGGAAGATTAAGATTGGTTTGGTATGATGGAAGATAAGAATTAGTTAAATTACGAAAGTATTCTTTTTGAGTTAATATTTTCGTAGCAACTGACGAAACAATATACTTTAAACTTAAATTACAGGACAAAATACAAAATAAATAAAATAAAACTCGCGCACTTCCAATATTTGTTTTGAAATGAATATCTTTTTTTTATTGTTTTGTCAGCTGTCAAAATACTCACCTCAAATTGAGTAAACTGGTCTTTTCTTGTGGTGGAATTTTGGCACGTACGCATTAATATGCTATGGTTTGCTTCTACTTTTTGATTGGATTTTCTTCATTTTGAACATAAAATTAATAAATATTGCTTAATTTGTAAGCCAGAATCAACAAAAAGATTTTATTAGTATGTTTTATGTTTGATTAAGGCCTTTAAAAATACAATTTAACTAAAAAGCAATTCATTTTTCAATTTTTGAATTTAACGGATTTCCATTTTAAATATATTAGGTCACCATATCTACCAAAATTGGGATTGCGCACTCCTCCGTTTCGATAAGCCTGTGTTGGTGTCTGCTCCATTTAAAATGCACGGGCAACTAACACATGCTTGTCGAAACGGAGGAAATCCTCTCAATTTAGCTTGTAGGGTGAAAGAGAATAAACCCCCGAAGTCGTGCCTCTATATTAGTTTCTCTATGAATAGGACTCAGATTGTAAAAATTGAAGATTGCTGTTCTGATAGTATATTTGTCTCATCTGGCGTACCTAAAGGTAGTCATTTGGGTCCATTATGATTTCTATTATTTATTAATGACATACCTTCAATTTTTATATCTTTCTCATGTCTTTCAGATTGTCAATTACTTCTTGAAGATTTACTTAGATTAACTGAATGGTGTAAAAGTAATGATCTTCATCTTAATGTATCTAAATGTCAAGTTTTGTCTTGTTTCAGACACTCTACGCCTATTCTGTTCAATTATAAACTAAATGATGTATGTTTAGAACGCATTGATCTTAAGAAGGATCTAGGAATAATCTTAGATGTAAAACTCTCGTTTCTGCCACATATTGATTATATGGTCAATAAGGCTAATCAGATGCTTGGTTTCTTAAAGAGAAACAGAAGAGAATTCAAAGATCCTCATTCGCTCAAATCTCTTTTTAACTCTCTAGTAAGATCTGTTTTGGAATACTCGAGTATAGTTTGGAATCCTTTCTACAGAAACTCCTGTAATAGAATTGAGAAAGTTCAAAAAAGCTTTACTAGATATTTGTTCTATAAATTAAATTGGCGAATTGACATGCCAACTTACAATACAAGGTACTTATTATTTGGTATAAAAACTCTGGAACGACGTTCTTGCTTCTCTGTTATGTTTATCAGAGATATTTTAACGTATCACATAAAATGCCCACATTTATTAAATCTTATTAAACTTCGAGTTCCTCAAAGAAATGTTCGGGATTCTAATATATTATATGAATTTTTTTCATCGGACTAACTATGGCCTGAATGAGCCAATTACTCGTTGTATCAGGGAAACCAATGCTGTTTGTAATAGAATGGACATTTTTAGAAATTGTTCAAGAGAAACTTTTAAATTACATGTTTTAAACGGCATAATTTTACAATGAAGTAACGAATCAATTGTAATTGTTAAGTTTATTTAATTAAAAATTTGTTACTTATTTAATAATAAACTAATGTATAATAATTATATCTAAGTCTATAAGAGAATATTATCTCTGATTGATGATAAATAAATAAATAAATAAATAAATAAGTAGTCCAAAATCATAAAATCAAATTCTCTAAATATTTACAGATTTTTAAATTTTTATTTTACAGATAGTTTTTGTTGGAAATTTGCTGCGTGTGAATCCAATTTCTATGAAACTGCTTGCCTATGCCATGGTGCCTTGTGTTGTTTGATTCAGTTAAATTGAGAAATATCTGCTGCAGTTAATGAGACCGATGACGATACACACACCAACACCGACGACGCGAAGCACAGGCGACAACTATTGCAGATGATTCTGCCTCACAAAATGCTACATCATCTTCAACAGAAGACACCACATCATCCTCATCATGCTACATCATCTTCAACAGAAGACACCACATCATCCTCATCATCCAATATTGAAATAAAAAAGGATCATAATAATTAACATTGATTGTGTTCCTGGCAAAAATGTGATCTTATTCTATTCTTCCAAATGTTATATATATCTCTGTGAACAGCAAACTTATTTTTAATGAATAATAATAATAATTTTAATTATTTTGTGTTGTCATTAATACAGTATTTATATATATATACATGTATATGATTCTTTGTTTATTTTCGGGAATGTTTGTTCAACTTCACCTTTAAAAAAATACGGTCTAACTTTAAAAACACGAAAGAACTACTTTTAGATAGCAATTTTTCGAAATAATTGTTTGATTATAAAATGATTGCAAGGATTTAGAAGCTTAGGTTAATTTACACTCAGAACAGTTACAATCATCGAAATCAAGCAAGTAGTTTGGAAATTAGAGCTTTGCGTAAGTACTGATTTCAAGATTTTTCTTGATATCAGTAGAAATTTCTTGGATTTGCTACTTTGGACAAGCTGTCATTTCCAAAGTACTTGCTTGATCTCGATGATTTAAACTGTTGTGAGTTTTAATTTATGTGAGCTTGTAAATTCTTGAAACCGTTTTCAATTCGAGCAAATATTTCAAAAAAATTGCATCTGAAAGTAATTTTGTAATTTTTCATTTTTTTTGAAACACGAAGAAACTACTTTTAGATAGCAATTTTTCGAAATAATTGTTTTATTATAAAATGATTGCAAGGATTTAGAAGCTAAGGTTAATTTACACTCAGAACAGTTACAATCATCGAAATCAAGCAAGTAGTTTGGAAATTAGAGCTTTGCGTATGTACTGATTTCAAGATTTTTCTAGATATCGGTAGAAATTTCTTGGATTTGCTACTTTGGACAAGCTGTCATTTCCAAAGTACTTGCTTGATCTCGATGATTGTAACTGTTCTGAGTGTTAATTTACCTCAGCATAGGGCTACAATACTTACCTATGTGAAATTGAGACACACAACATTACATTTACCTTAAAAAGAAAAGAATTTTTTTGAACACCCATAAAGAAAATGTAATCGAAAAAAATTAATTGAATCACAATTTTTAAGCTATATACATATATATATACATAAGGAGAACACTTTAAGATATTGAGCCCAATGTATTTAATTATAATATCTGGCAATAATGACTTCCTGTTGGGCTTCATTGTTTGTGTGGTCTGACCTTGTTGTTCGTCATGATTTTGAGATGAATGGCAGGCGCTGTTTATCCTACAAAATTAAAAGAAAAACAAATACTTAAAAATACATCAAATTAGGTTTTTTTGTATTTAACGTACCTTATTTCTGCTTGACTGAATGCTGATCCACAGACAGACCAACAATCTGTTTAGAAGCTACAGATACAGACCGAGGTGTTTCGGTCAACATGTGCATATCGGTCTCGTTCATGAGATTGCCACTGACGATATATTTCTTCCAAAAAGATAATATGGCTACTTTCTCAGCGATTCCTTCTTTCAGTTTATCGAGATCTCTGAAAGTTTATAAGAAAAACATCGATTAGATATGAATTTGCACTTGCAAAATAAAGGTTTACTTACTCTGTCATTTTGCTGGGGAAATTGTTTCCGGAGCTTGTGTTATACCAAGACATGTCCTGTCGAAGAATAGATTCCAAGAAAGGCTTTCTAATGCGATCTTAGAAAATATATATACGACCACAGACAATCCAGTCCCTGCTGAACTACAGCAACAACCCGCCACTATTAATGGCTCATTGTATTGTTGTTTCTCTTTATATAGACGAGACACTTCATTTGTCAGCGAATCGTGATTATTCGTGAGATTTCACATTGTGCCCGCCAATGTGAAGCCTCCTTTTCTAAATAAGCAATTCAATCTTCACTTTTTGTTGATGGATTGGTTTTTGTGTAAAGTGGAGTGGTTAGTGGTATCACTCCCAGATGGACTAAGTACGTCTTCACTCCCAATCTAATGTCGATTTCGTTTCAACAAAAACATCGACTTGCCGTCGATCCGCCGTCAATTTTTTTCTGAAAATCAAATTCGTTTCAAATTAAAACCAATACTTTTTCTTCAAAAACAGATCCGTATTGAATCTCTTTTTGGAGACGGATTCAAAACGGATTTGTACACAGATTCTCACACACACTACAACATTTGTTTTGAAGTTTCTCAAATATTGTTCTGTGAATGAAGTTTTTATTTTGTGGCAGTGAATTTATTATGAACATATTCGTTTAAATAAATAGACATACATTAATATTAATTGGAACTGTTACCAAAAAATTGCTTGCAAGTGCAATAAGAAAGAGTGCAAATTGATTTAGGAATTCCCCCGAAGCAGATAACCCAGGTAAAAAGATATATGTATGTACGTACATGGAATTGGTAATATTGCATTTATTTCACCATAGATGTGCCTTTTTCTTTCGGGCGGCTTCCATCAATCGTCGAATGGCCGGTTTACCCAATCCACAACGTCCAAGGTCCATTGGTTGGACATAATCGAAATTTTGAGGAAATAAATTGCAAAAAAACAACAACAGATGAGACGACACCGAGTAGAGTACGAGACCAAGATTAAATTTGAACCTTTCAAAGAAGTTAAATTATTATAAATGTATAATAGCTTGATGGATTTACTTACAACATCTTCATCATCTTCTGAATCATCCGACGAAGACGAATTAATGATTAATGAATTAATAAATGCTGAAATCATGGTCCTGCAACAACTTATTTCGAAAAACAAGACGCATTCAGTCTTAAACTTCATGGAAGAAGTTGTCTACAATTATACGGACGAAGAAGTAAACAATTATTATATTCATATACAAAATAATTGAATTAATTTTTTATTTTCAGTTTCGAAAACATTTCAGAGTCAAACGCAGAACAGCTGAAATCCTAACTGAAAAGTTTGGCAACTCAATATATTTCAGAAAAAGGCAAAACAATTCAGGAAGGAAGGCCGTGAGCTCTGAAACGCAATGTTTGGCATTTCTATGGTAGGTTACTTAATTAGTAAAATATAATGTTTGTTTTAATTGTTGTTCTTTTTTCCTTTTAAGGTTTGCTGGAAACAAAAACACCTACAGAGAAGTGGCCAATCTGTTTAACATATCAATTTCAAGTGCGTATACATTCCAGTCGCGATTTCTGGAATTTTTATTTGAAATTTCACCCAGCCTTATTAAGATGCCGTCAACAACTGCTGCAAAGGAGGAGATTAGCCAAGAATTTGCAAAGGTAATAGACTTGGTTTAGAGTTTTATTGTATATATTTTATTTTATGTACATTTCTTTATAATAATGTATGTATTTTGTAAAAAAGCTTTCAGGGTTTCAAAATGTGATAGGATGTATTGATGGATGCTATATGTACATCCGAAATCCAGCTCACAAAATCCGCTCAACTTATGCAAGCCGCCATGGTTTATTGTCCATCACAATGCAGGGCATATGTGATGCAAACAAAAAATTTTTAGATGTTTTCGTCGGTGCTACAAGCAAAATCCACGATTCGAGAATTTTTAAAATTTCAAAGATCGGAAAGATATTGCCAGAATTTGCGAAGGGAAATATCACCTTCTTGGCGATGCAGCATATCCATTGCGAGAGTATTTACTTACTCCTTATCGAGATTATGGCGATTTAACCGACCAGCAAAAGAAATACAACAAAAAACATTGCCAAACAAGGGTTAAAATCGAAAACAGTTTTGGCCTGCTTAAGCAGAGATTTCGACAGCTAATAAGGTTGGATTACTACACTGTCGGGCGAATGGCTAAATTTGTTTTAGGGTGTTGTGTTTTACACAATTTGTGCATCGATGAAGGCGATTTATGGGCGGATATTACCGATAATACTCAGCAACAAGCCGTTACAATTGAAGGAGGTATTGCACGTGACCGGGACGATGAATCTGTTTTAGAAGCAATTCTGCTTCAAAAGGGGGAAATAAAAAGGAATGTCATCACCGTTTTAATGTAATATATATTATTATTATATATATATTATTATTATATATTATATATGTATATTATTATTATATATTATATATATATTATATTAATATATTTTAAGCACTAAATGATTTCAAAACTGTTCTTATAACCTGAGAAATAAATGTAGGTACAAATTATGAATTTATCAAATTTTTGTTTTTTTCATCTATAAATTCGATTAAATCACAATAATGACTGGGTTGCTCCTTTGCTCCATACATTATCGTTCCGTGTGTGTGTGCACCCTTTTGCTTCTGAATGGCTTTCCACCCAATTGTTCGCTCACCGATTAACGTAGGAACAGCAAGTATTAATCAGTTTTTGGGCAGTACAATTATCATGTTTAAACGTCAATTTTTTTGAAAACTGTTTCAGTGAGAGAACATACAATTCTTTATTTGATTACAGAAAGCATAATGTAAGTATGTATATACATTTTTGTTTAGGTAATAATATAGTAGTAATTGCAGTCAGTCTCATTGAGCATGTGATATTTTTTGGAAGTTTGAAGCAATTCGGCCCACCCGTTTGGGCTGTAGGTGGCTATACATACACACAGACAGACTGACAGACATACATACAGACGGACAGAATTTTTAGACCATCTTTTTTTCGTCTTCGCTACCATCGTAATGTCATGTTTGATTGTTATCTCAAACCTTTTTTTTTCGACGAATGCATAACTTGCTTTATAGTACCTATAATCGCAAGTAAAAATATATAGCTACCTACCAGGTGACGTGGGTGTTTCCAAATTTTCTAAAAACCATATTTATTTAAAAAATAACTAAATAACGTAGGTAATAACAAATAATAAATTTTATTTCTTTAAACAAAACAATTTTTTTTAATTCATAAAAACTTAATTCTTAAAAAGAAACAACATAAATAACTATAAACAAAAATTCATAATGAAAGAAATGAATCTTTGTTTTGAAAACGAATTAAAAATTATTTTTTTGTTAACTCTTCCAAAATTTGGAGTTTTTTGTTGTAATATGCCTCTTTTTTGTTGTAATATGCCTCTTTCTTTTCGGCCATATCTTTTTTTATTTTAATAACTTCATCCAATTTTGCGGAATTATGCAGTATTGTTGCAAGCAAGATTTCTATAATATTTTGCCTTTGGCGGCGTGGTTGTGTTGAAGATGTTGAAGATGTTGAAGTAGAGGATTGTGTCGCAGTCGACGGTTCTCCACTTAACGACAAGTCCCTATTTGGAGCAAGCAAGTCTGATTTAGATTGCATCACTCCTGGCGATAAAGCCGTGTCGATGAGTAGGGAGTCATCTCGTGCCAAGATATTATACATTTCCTCATAGTACTCAACTTCTTCCAGCACGGAGCCGCTCGTATTGTTGTTGTCATATGCTTTTTTTGTTCTCTTGGTTATAACTTTATACCTGGTTTCAACCTGCTTCCACGACAGCTGCGTTTGAAATCTTTTACGAATTTCGCTGGCCAAGTGGCACCCCATAAACTTTTTGTTACGGAATTTTTTTAATGGTCCAACAGAGCCCATCATATTTCCGTACAAATGAAGCAGGAACCTGCTTTGATCATCCCTCCATTTAAATACGGAGACATTATTATAGCTGTTATTTATTAGTTCTGTTGGTGGTGGTGCTTCTGAAGCTGTTGTTCCTGCTGCTAGTGGTACTGCTGCTGATGGTATTGCTGCTGGAGGTACTGCTGCTGTCGGTGTTACTGCTGCTGCTGGAGATACTGCTGCTAGTGGCACTGCTGCTGATGGTATTGCTGCTGGAGGTACTGCTGCTGATGGTATTGCTGCTGGAGGTACTGCTGCTGCTGTTGTTACTGCGGCTGCTGGTCGTACTGCTGTTGTTGGTGGCACTTTTTGTCCATCTATTGATGTGGCTGGGGGTACTGCTTCTACTGGTTGTGATTCTGGTGGGTATTCGGTACTACAAAGCCCGTAATATGCTGCAACTTCCTCAAATTCAACTTTAACTATTTGATTTGCTGCAAAATAACACAATAAATAATTTTTTATTTTTTATTTCAAAGAAAAGCGTGCTTACTTATAGTACTCTGGATCATAATATTTATACTATCCAAAAAAATTGGGTTTCCACTGTGGTCACACACGACATCGTAATCACAGAGCTCAATAATTGTGCTCTCGTTGTCCATATTTCTTTAAAATTTTGTTTTTTGTTAAATGTAATTGCTAAAAAATAGCCGCCAAAGCTCGTAGACACGAAACAACGATTTGATTTTGTTTTTTTTTTCTTTATGGCTGTCAAACGACACACACACAGTCACAAAAAGAGATTCAGTCCGTAATCGTTCTTTTCAAAGCCAAAAAGTATTGGTTTAAGTAGCGAATCCTAATAATTGAAACGAAATCGACATAAAAAACAACAACAAAACAATTATAGAAAACAAGAAACAATTGAGTTTGGTTTCTGAGTTTCCAATCTAAGATATACCTTTGGATGTACGCTTTCCATCGGATCTCCGTCATTGTGGCCAAATCTTTATCAAACAAACATAAAAAACAATTTTTTTTATAGTTGTATATATTTCTTCCAATGAAATAAAGAATAATTAAATAAATATGAAATAAAATTTACCAAATGTGAAAAAAAACTATTATTTATATAAGAAGTTTTTTTTTTTTTTTTTTAATAATACAAATTCTATATACTACTGAAATACATCAGCCAAGTAGAAGACTTAGCACTATAATATCTACTTGGCTGATGTATTTCAGTAGTATATAGAATTTGTATTATTAAAAAAAAAAACTTCTTATATAAATAATGCCAGGCCATGGGCGAAAACAAAAATTTCCAATTTAATGATTAGGAATTCTAGTCTTGTTGGATATAGTTCACACTAGATGTTCTTCACGAAATCTATGTTAGATGAACTGAACTTGGCAAAAATTGCGTATTGACAAAGGTCCTCACTAGTCAACTGATGAGTCCATGTGAGATCACCGGGACGAAACGCCAATTTTTGTTGGACTAAAGGCCGTTAAAAGCTATTTTGAATCAATAATTCAACAAGTCCAAATATTATAGTGCTAAGTCTTCTACTTGGCTGATGTATTTCAGTAGTATATAGAATTTGTATTATTAAAAAAAAAAACTTCTTATATAAATAATGCCAGGCCATGGGCAAAAACAAAAATTTCCAATTTAATGATTAGGAATTCTAGTCTTGTTGGATATAGTTCACACTAGATGTTCTTCACGAAATCTATGTTAGATGAACTGAACTTGGCAAAAATTGCGTATTGACAAAGGTCCTCACTAGTCAACTGATGAGTCCATGTGAGATCACCGGGACGAAACGCCAATTTTTGTTGGACTAAAGGCCGTTAAAAGCTATTTTGAATCAATAATTCAACAAGTCCAAATATTATAGTGCTAAGTCTTCTACTTGGCTGATGTATTTCAGTAGTATATAGAATTTGGATTATTAAAAAAAAAAACTTCTTATATAAATAATGCCAGGCCATGGGCAAAAACAAAAATTTCCAATTTAATGATTAGGAATTCTAGTCTTGTTGGATATAGTTCACACTAGATGTTCTTCACGAAATCTATGTTAGATGAACTGAACTTGGCAAAAATTGCGTATTGACAAAGGTCCTCACTAGTCAACTGATGAGTCCATGTGAGATCACCGGGACGAAACGCCAATTTTTGTTGGACTAAAGGCCGTTAAAAGCTATTTTGAATCAATAATTCAACAAGTCCAAATATTATAGTGCTAAGTCTTCTACTTGGCTGATGTATTTCAGTAGTATATAGAATTTGTATTATTAAAAAAAAAAACTTCTTATATAAATAATGCCAGGCCATGGGCAAAAACAAAAATTTCCAATTTAATGATTAGGAATTCTAGTCTTGTTGGATATAGTTCACACTAGATGTTCTTCACGAAATCTATGTTAGATGAACTGAACTTGGCAAAAATTGCGTATTGACAAAGGTCCTCACTAGTCAAATGATGAGTCCATGTGAGATCACCGGGACGAAACGCCAATTTTTGTTGGACTAAAGGCCGTTAAAAGCTATTTTGAATCAATAATTCAACAAGTCCAAATATTATAGTGCTAAGTCTTCTACTTGGCTGATGTATTTCAGTAGTATATAGAATTTGTATTATTAAAAAAAAAAACTTCTTATATAAATAATGCCAGGCCATGGGCAAAAACAAAAATTTCCAATTTAATGATTAGGAATTCTAGTCTTGTTGGATATAGTTCACACTAGATGTTCTTCACGAAATCTATGTTAGATGAACTGAACTTGGCAAAAATTGCGTATTGACAAAGGTCCTCACTAGTCAACTGATGAGTCCATGTGAGATCACCGGGACGAAACGCCAATTTTTGTTGGACTAAAGGCCGTTAAAAGCTATTTTGAATCAATAATTCAACAAGTCCAAATATTATAGTGCTAAGTCTTCTACTTGGCTGATGTATTTCAGTAGTATATAGAATTTGTATTATTAAAAAAAAAACTTCTTATATAAATAATGCCAGGCCATGGGCAAAAACAAAAATTTCCAATTTAATGATTAGGAATTCTAGTCTTGTTGGATATAGTTCACACTAGATGTTCTTCACGAAATCTATGTTAGATGAACTGAACTTGGCAAAAATTGCGTATTGACAAAGGTCCTCACTAGTCAACTGATGAGTCCATGTGAGATCACCGGGACGAAACGCCAATTTTTGTTGGACTAAAGGCCGTTAAAAGCTATTTTAATCAATAATTCAACAAGTCCAAATATTATAGTGCTAAGTCTTCTACTTGGCTGATGTATTTCAGTAGTATATAGAATTTGTATTATTAAAAAAAAAACTTCTTATATAAATAATGCCAGGCCATGGGCAAAAACAAAAATTTCCAATTTAATGATTAGGAATTCTAGTCTTGTTGGATATAGTTCACACTAGATGTTCTTCACGAAATCTATGTTAGATGAACTGAACTTGGCAAAAATTGCGTATTGACAAAGGTCCTCACTAGTCAACTGATGAGTCCATGTGAGATCACCGGGACGAAACGCCAATTTTTGTTGGACTAAAGGCCGTTAAAAGCTATTTTGAATCAATAATTCAACAAGTCCAAATATTATAGTGCTAAGTCTTCTACTTGGCTGATGTATTTCAGTAGTATATAGAATTTGTATTATTAAAAAAAAAAACTTCTTATATAAATAATGCCAGGCCATGGGCAAAAACAAAAATTTCCAATTTAATGATTAGGAATTCTAGTCTTGTTGGATATAGTTCACACTAGATGTTCTTCACGAAATCTATGTTAGATGAACTGAACTTGGCAAAAATTGCGTATTGACAAAGGTCCTCACTAGTCAACTGATGAGTCCATGTGAGATCACCGGGACGAAACGCCAATTTTTGTTGGACTAAAGGCCGTTAAAAGCTATTTTGAATCAATAATTCAACAAGTCCAAATATTATAGTGCTAAGTCTTCTACTTGGCTGATGTATTTCAGTAGTATATAGAATTTGTATTATTAAAAAAAAAAACTTCTTATATAAATAATGCCAGGCCATGGGCAAAAACAAAAATGTCCAATTTAATGATTAGGAATTCTAGTCTTGTTGGATATAGTTCACACTAGATGTTCTTCACGAAATCTATGTTAGATGAACTGAACTTGGCAAAAATTGCGTATTGACAAAGGTCCTCACTAGTCAACTGATGAGTCCATGTGAGATCACCGGGACGAAACGCCAATTTTTGTTGGACTAAAGGCCGTTAAAAGCTATTTTGAATCAATAATTCAACAAGTCCAAATATTATAGTGCTAAGTCTTCTACTTGGCTGATGTATTTCAGTAGTATATAGAATTTGTATTATTAAAAAAAAAAAACTTCTTATATAAATAATGCCAGGCCATGGGCAAAAACAAAAATTTCCAATTTAATGATTAGGAATTCTAGTCTTGTTGGATATAGTTCACACTAGATGTTCTTCACGAAATCTATGTTAGATGAACTGAACTTGGCAAAAATTGCGTATTGACAAAGGTCCTCACTAGTCAACTGATGAGTCCATGTGAGATCACCGGGACGAAACGCCAATTTTTGTTGGACTAAAGGCCGTTAAAAGCTATTTTGAATCAACTATTATTTATGTTTTGGTAATTAGAAATGTCAGACAGACTTTTGACAATCCAAAAACAAAAAAAATTATCTGTCAGTTTGAGCAATAGGGTTTTTTAATCCACCACTCACATGTATTCACGGATAGGAAAAAATGAGTAAATTAAGAGAGTTTTCTCTTACTCACTTAAAAAAAATTTTGCTGGTGTTTAAGGCAAGGGGGGTACGAGTCGCGCCTCTATGTAATTATTTTCTTTATGCGCCAAACGCAGTTTTCAGATCCGTATTTGGATCTGAATGCGAAGTCGCCCATACGTTGTTGACTACGCGCGCGGATCCAAAATGAGCTCGTTTGCTTGAAGGCTAGGTAACCATTCCTGTCAAAAGTCAAAACAGAAAAAAAAAACTAATTTGTGAATGCTTAGGTTTCAATTTACTTTGAACATAAATAAAGGGTTCGGTAGGACACAGCTATGCTGTGCAATACGTTCTGTGTTGTTGTAATACCTGTTAAATAACAGGCGAAGACAACAACAACGAACAAAACATATGATTTCCAATTCGAAACCAAGCTAGCGCTAAATATGTGGTATACTTGCGTATCGTAGTGTACAGCTGACTACGAAACCAGATGTCTATTCAATTATTGCTTGTGAATTTGTGCTATTATGTCGGATTTTTAGTTGTTTGGATTTTGGGAACAATTAATTAGATCGAAATGCACATCACAACCAATTATAAAAATGTTCAATACGAAATTGAAGACAGCGAGGAAATTTGCAATCAAATTATATCAGGTAATTTGCAGTTGCTGCTTAAATATTGTTTACTTACGTACATACATATTTTTCCTTTAAATAAGATTTGTGCATCGCCGAACAATATTTGGTCATGAGTGGAGTGCAATTGCAACAGCAACCAGACGAACCGACAGGTAAATAGAGCATTATTATAATAAATATTATCTTAATTGCTTAAGTTATTTAGGGGTTGAAAGAGTTGACCGGGAACCGTAAAAGGAAGTAGGTAGCATAAATTCCTCGCCCCTCGAAACAAACGAATATGAAAAAGGTAATAAGATTGTTATTTAATAAATTAGAAGCAGAGAAGAGATTTTTACACCTTTTTCAAATAGCAGATTCACTGTGGGACCACAAAAATGTCCTTTTGTTCTTGAAAGAGTGCACCAAAAGAAGCAGGACTTGCGGAACCCCAAAATTCGACGGCGGAAGGTTTTTCACGAAATTCAAACAGTATGCTGAAGAAGGAGGTATTCTCCAAGGCAATCTCGATGGAAGTCAAGCTTCGAAAACTTAAAATACGGTATAACAAAATTCTCCACAACAATAAGAAAACTACAACAGGTCGAGGTCGTATGACATGACCGTTGAGATGTTGGGCGAGATTTATGCTGATGAGGTTAAGGTGAAGGATGCCCCCACCATCAGTTCACTGAGTCCTTCATCAGCTACCTGTTTGATCGGAAGTGTGAGCTCTCCGCCTACAGCATTGGAAAATATATGCATTGCTTCCACATCCGGTGTGAATGGCACATAGCGAAAAGTCCGTGAAAAAAAATCAAGACGGACGGACAAAGAGCGGATGTTTGCAATAGAGGAAAGAAGATAGCTATTCGAGAAGCGATGCTTCAAGAAATGCGGGAAATCAAGATGTTGAAGAAGAAAAAATTAACCGCGAAAACACCCAATGTAATTTCTTAAATTGAATTCAACTAACTTTTTGTCTATTTTGGAAAATCCGAGGACGTAATGGAAGTTGTTAAAGTTTAATGAAGTTCAATTGAATTGATTTTAAGTTTCTTGGCTCTTTTAAATAATTTAATTCTTTATTTTATGTATATATATTTATATACATAAAAATTCTTAAGCCTTAGGTACATTCAACACTCTTTTGTACATAACCAAACAAAAGATTGTCTTTTACAAAAGTAAAAGTTTGACTTTTACGTTTGTGGAAAAGTAGAACTCTTTTGTAAGACTTGAAATATGAGACACAATTCAGCAGTATGTTGGAAAGACAATTTTTTTTTACTTTTGTACAAATGATTGTTGTGTAGCTAAGGCTTTATAAGTTCTTGCAATTTAATAATGCATAATTTTTTATTTTGTTGCTATTTATGTTTGTCTTTTTTATTAAAATGTAAATATTGTTTTCCTTAAGTTTCTTTTAATAGCACTTAGCTTATATTACTAAATTTGAAGTTCCTTTTATGTTAGATTTAAGTTTATTTTATAACACTGAATTAATTTTTTTTATTTATAAAAACAGAAATCTCTTATTATCAATAACATTTTATTTCCAAAAACCTATATACAGTCGAACTTCGATAAGTCGAACTTCGATAACTCGAATATTTGACAACTCGAATAAAATTGGTTGGCAAAAGCGCGAAGCCTGAAGCTTACATGTAATTTTTGTTTGATAACTTCGAACTTCTATTACTCGAATGCCGCGATAACTCAAAGATATTATTTGGCGTCAGCTTCGATCTCATAAATCTCGCCCAACATCTCAACGGTCATGGCATATGACCTCGACCTGTCGTAGTTTTCTTATTGTTGTCGAGAATTTTGTTATACCCTATTTTAAGATTTCGAAGCTTGCCTTCCAACAAGATTACCTTGAAGAATACCCCCTTCTTCAGCATATCTGCTTGAATTTCGTGAAAAACTTTCAGCCGTCGAATTTTGGGGTTCCGCAAGTCCTGCTTCCTTTTGCACTCTTTCAAGAATAAAAGGACATTTTTGTGGCCCCACAGTGAATCTGCTATTTGAAAAAGGTGTAAAAATCTTGTCTCTGCTTCTAATTTACTAAATAATAATCTTATTACCTTTTTCATCTTCGTTTGTTTCAAGGGGCGAGGAATTTATGCTACCAACTTCCGAGTTATCCTGCAGATTCTGGATTTCCTTACACGGTTCCCGGTCTTCTCTTTCAACCCCTAAATCATCTAAACAATTTAGATAATATTTATTATAATAATGCTCTATTTATCTGTCGGTTCGTCTGGTTGTTGTTGCAATTGCACTCCACTCATGACCAAATATTGTTCCGTGAAGCACAAATCTTATTTAATATAATACATACGTAAACAATATTTAAGCAGCAACTACAAATTACCTGATATAATTTGATTGCAAATATCCTCGCTGTCTTCAATTTCGTATTGAATATTTTTATAATTGATTGTGATGTGCATTTGGATCGAATTAATTGTTCCCAAAATCCAAACAACTAAAAATAACAAAATAGCACATATTCACAAGCAACAATTGAATAGTCAGCTGTGCACTACGATACCCAAGTATATCAGATATTTAGCACTAGCTTGGTTTCGAATTGGAAATCATATGTTTTGTTCGTTGTTGTTGTCTTCAGCTGCCAATCGGCTGTTATTTAACAGGTATTACAAAAACACAGAACGTATTGCACAGCAAAGCTGTGCTCTACCGAACGCCCGGATCATGGCCGCCGAAAACATGGTTTGAAGTGTCACAGCTAGATGTCGTGAACTTTATATATTTCAATAATACGGTTCTACACGTTTACTCTCGACGAGGGTTATGAAGGATGTATTAAATGTTGTAGGATTTTCCTAATTGGCGTTTTTAAATCAAACGTTTAAGCCGCTGGATGGGATGATGGGCGAATTCGCCAGATCTAACAATTATAGATGTATGATCCATTTGAAACGAATCCTGCCATCACAATAGATTTTAAACCCGTGGCCAGAGATACATAACGCTGTTCGCGGAATTGAAATAAAAGTAAATCTGATTTGGATTGTAGTGCCTACAAATAATAATTATTTATAGCTTTGAAACTCTTGTTATTTCTTCAATAATTCAAGAAGTTGTAAATTAAATTGATAACTAAATAGACCAAAAAAAGAAAAAAAAATCGAATAAATTTGGTATAAAGGTGTGTGATTTTTTTTAGTACACAATATTCAGTTAAAACAAAGTACCTTTTTTTTTATTGACGAATAAAGTAACGTAGCCTTGTTCAAAGCAAGTGGCGAGCCGATTAATTGTACAAATTCCCCTTTTTTATCAAAAAGGAAATTGTTATTGGTGAGTCTGTTCAGTTTCTTTTTATAGAGAATATGTATGATAGATATCCCCAAATGACAGGTTTGAATCCAGATTGGCGACCATCGACGGTGCCCATAGAGGTCGTGATCGCCACCCCCTTTTTTGTATGGATAGCTCGATTATATGAAACGCTACAGTGGTACGCTTAAAGCAAATATCCGACTAAAAATAATAATAACGTTCCGACAATTCAAGATTCCTGATCATAAATTTAATTTTTTTTTTTATTTTTGGTGCGATATATTGCTTAAATTTTGTTTGTTTGTTTTAAACCAACTTTAATATTTAAATATTAACTATTTTTGTGTGTTAAGTGATATCCTGGTTCTGAGGAATAATTTTAAAGTCTTTTTTTAGGTGCGCAAAAATACCCGAAATCGGAGCATCAGACTCTCCCCGAGGTTGAGCTCAATTTAGGTAGGGCTATCTGACGACCCTTTGAATAATTTTTTTGATAAATATATGTGAATAGATAAATTTAAGAAAAAAAAGAAGAGAATATTGAAAAAATTATATACATATGTATATATATAAAACAAATAACAAATATATACATATATAACAAAACAAAAATAAATTCCTCACGGCTAGATGTAAACTTTTACTTATTAATAATTTTCTAGTGTATTAAAATTGGTTGCAGTTCTTTACAGAGTTTAATGTGTTTTTATATATGCTCGTATTGTTCTAACTTTAAATCTAAAAAGCTAAGAATAAAGTTATTTCCTGTAAATCGCGTCAATATAGTGGAAATGTTGCTTTTCTTTGCTGCTCATAACACAATGGCAATGGATAATTTTCTTTCGGTGGACGTAAATAGCTATGCATATGGTGAGTTTAAGGCCAAAGGGGGGATAAAAAAGGCGGCTACCGACTTACAAGGTAGGGTGAGTTGAGCCAAGCTGATAACATCGCAGCACCCTCTAGTGGTAAGGTCGGTCCGTTTAAGTTAATTCCTATAAAAATTCTGTAAATTGTGTAGGTATTTGAGATTATCTTTAATGGCATGATTTATGTTACAGTAATAGGTTATTTTGAGTTGAACGAGCACGATCCCACCCGATTCCGACGAGCTCTAGCCAAGCATACGCAAGCATGCCACGCTTATTCTAACTAAATTAAATAGTATTTAACATTTTGAGTAAAAAAAAAGCCTATTACAACCTGTAAGTAACTATTTCTTGAATCATCCATTCGACTATTCATTATTATAAGAAAAAGTGTAATCTTACCTACATCGGCTTTAAACCTGCATAGGAAAACTAGATTACCTACCTACTAAACAGTGTCAATGTGAGGTTACATTAAAGTTGTTAGCTACAAGGAAGTTCTTACGATCCAGTCGTGCATTTTATTTTCTTACGGATGCATAACTTGCCTTATAGTACCTATAATCGCAAGTAAAAAGGTAAAAATGTGTCCTCAAAATGTTGTATTTAGCTTAGGATACTAAAGTTTTGCGGGACTTGCGGAAACTTCACCAGATAAACTCGACACGGAAAAAAGGATTTCTAGTTACTATAACAACATGTCTAAGCACAGAGGAAATATTGGTTTCGATAGAGAGTTGTTTAAAGAAATTCTCCGCGAAAATAATGCCGAGCTTATCAAAGAACTACCGACAAAAGGCGACTTCCAAAATCTGTTCACAGAAATTACAACTTTGAAAACACACGATGAGATTTCAGCCAAGGTTTTGCAATTAGAAGAAAAAACAAACAGTTTGAGTTTGAGTACCAACTAGCATACCACCGGCTGCACATCGTGTGAAGAAGTGCGCGCAAGTGATAATTGTCTGCGTGTTACATTACAAAAAAAATGCAAAAAGCCCTTCACTTCCCAAAAATAAATTTAAAAAATCAATAGCCCATTTATTTTATAACAAAAAAAAAATAGTACAAGCAATAATCACCAAAACACCCAATCCCTCAATTCAATTCAATGAAAAATTTATCCAAAAAAATCCAGTGTACATACAATCAACATAATTTTAAAAAAATAAACCAAAAACAACAACGCACCAGCACAATGAGTGGTAAACTTTCCTTTCCCATTTCCTTGTATTTTCTCACAATCATATTAACTTGATCATTGTAGGTACTGTGTGAAGCTTACTACACAGTGCATGCACTGATTATGTTAATGTGACGTAATTTGGATTACTGTGTGTTTTTTCTATTTAACCAGGGGCGGATCAATGCAAATTGTCACTAAGGCATAACACTAGTGACAATTTGTTATTGAAAAGTTCAAATTGGAATTTTGACGAAACATTTATTATAGTTAATCGTCTGACTTTCTTTTTATTTGTTTTTCTATTTTTAAAGGGTTTGTGTATTTAGGGTCGACTTTACCAATATTCGTGGGCTTAGAAAAAATTTTTGTGCCATGTATGTCCACACTGTTAAAAACAGGCCAGCTGTTTTGGCACTCAGTGAGACCCAAATAGGTGAAAATTCTGATTCTTCGGAATTTCATCTATTTGGGTATACCTTAGTGCCATTATTCTTTCTTCACCATGGTCCGCCGTATACATAAGAAATGATATTGCGTACCAACTTCAACCACAATATGGTGTGTGCTCAAACACAAATTTTAATTTCATGTGGTTAAAACTCACGGTAAATAAACACATCATACACACTTGTTTTATTTATCGGAGCCCAAATTTGGACAGGGAATCAACTTTAAAGGAATTTGATGCTCTGTCCGACTCCATTCAAAGAATTGTTTCCCATTACCCTCGCACTGAAATGGTCATTACGGGCGATTTCAATATACACTATTCTAGCTGGCTCCGCTTTTCGAGCCAGACAACAGCCGAAGGAAGGTATGTTGAAGTCTTTGCTGAACTAAACCAAATTACTCAGCTAGTTGACGAGCCGACACGAATCCCTGACGTTCCACGTCAAACCGCTAACACTCTAGACTTGTTTCTCACCTCTGCCCCTAATAAATACACTGTAAGTGTATTATCGCTCTAGGCACATCAGGCCATTGTGTCATATCCGCAAATTTCTCATGCAAAAACCTCCCAGTTAAAGAAAAGTCACCTAAGAGAACCGTTTGGCAATATGAGAAAGCCAACTGGGATGGTCTCAATAACTTCTTCAGGAACGTTAACTGCTCACTATGCTTCCTCGGTAGGGACAAAAACTCCAGCAGAGATATGATAACAAATCTAATCCTTTACGGAATGAGAAATTTTACCCCGAATAGGGTGAAAACTATCAAACCGAAAGAAAATGCATGGTTTGATTCGAGCTGTAAGGAGGTTATTAGGGTTAGAGAAGTAAGTCTCCGGAATTATAAAGCCAGCCCCAGTGAGGAGAACAGGAGAAAGTTTCAACAAGCTAGAAAGATTTGCAACGTTCACATTCGTAGAACCAAATTTTTCCATGACCAAAAATTAAGGCAAAAAATACTACAATTTTCCAAAGGTAGTAAGAATTTTTGGTCATTTATAAAAAACATTCCAAATTCAACTTCGTCTTCGGTTCCAACGCTTGTCTTTAATGACACCCCTTTTGTTAGTTCTCGTAAAAAAGTCAATTAACTTGTAACGTAGTTCGCTGTTAATTCGACGGTGCCAGAAAATGTTATGACTCCTCCAGTACTTAAGAGCGTAAACGATTATATGGGACGAATCTTCTTTCGCACTCGTGCAGTTGCTAAAGTCCTCACAGACCTTGATATACACAAATCCGCTGGCCCGGATAGTATCCCTCCCATCGTTCTTAAGAGGTGTTCTTCAGCGCTGGCAAAACCAATTCGTAAGCTTTTCCATCTGTCCTATTCTACAGGTTACCGTCCAATTGCACTTACGTCCCTTCTTTCCAAGGTCATGGAAACGCTGATTAACTATCAGCTTAAGAAATATCTTGAAGAACGAAAGCTCCTTAATGACCATCAGTATGGCTTTCGTAGCAATAGGCCCACTGGTGATCTGATGGTATATCTCACCGAACAGTGGCACAAATCTTTACATCGTCTTGGAGAAAGTAAGATTATTGCGCTTGATATTTCAAAAGCATTTGATAGAGTTTGGTATCAAGCTCTCTTATCGAAAATGCGTGCATTTGGTATCGATGAATCTCTTCTTGGTTGGATTAGAAATTACCTTTCGGACCGATCAATACAAGTTGTATTGGGCGGTTTCAAGTCTGATATCCACAAAATAAATGCTGGTATGCCCCAGGGCTCCTTATTATCTCCGACCCTCTTTCTCATTTTTATTAATGATCTCTTATCTGTAACTTCTAATCCACTTAATTGTTTTGCTGACGATAGTACTCTCAGCTTTTCATATTCGTTTTCAGATGCACCTCCTTGTTCTTCGGATGTGCAACTGCAACGGCAGCGTATGATAAGCTCATTAATTTCTGCTCTTGATAGTTGATAGTTGAACTGAACTTAACAAAAATTGCGTATTTGTAGGGCGCTCACTAACCAACTGATGAGTCCAAGTGAGATTGCCGAGACGAAACGCAAATTTTGTGGACTAAAAGCCGTTAAAAGCTATTTGGAATCAATAATTCGACTAGTCCAATTAAATAAAATGCCAAGTCTTTTGCTTGGCTGAGTAATTTCAGTAGTAAATATATAGAATTGTATTGTTGAGAACAATGCCATCGCAGCCTAATAAGTAGTTCGCGACCAATCCGTTGAGTGGAGCTAATTTCTCCAAAAGAAATATCAAATGGTTGCTTCACGAATTTTCCTTTTTTTAACTATTTCCTTTCTTAACCTACAATCGTCACGAGGAGATCATCCTCTTTAAAATAATTGGTTATTCTCACATTTGTATTATAAAGATTAAGTAAGTTAAACGAATTATTTAGTTATAAATATATAACTTTATAATTTCAATAAAGGTTTTGTAACTAGCACATTAAAATCAATCCGTTTTCCTATTGTGCTCGTTGGATAAAAAGTCTGGGTTGCAACCGAATGTTGAAACATTTTACAAAACTTTGTGAAGCAACACGTAACCAAAAAATGCCACCCAAAGTGGCAAAACGTTTAAGCCAAAGTGAGGAATACAACTGCTGCTGCTGTGACGAGCCGGATTCCGCCCAAGACATGGTCCAAATTGACCAGTGCAACTCATGGAACCATTTCTGCTGTGCTGGTGTGAACAGCAGCATTCAAGAAAAAACATATATATGTAAAACATGAGCAGGTAAGAGTAGGTGTTTTAGTAGCTTTACAGGGGCGGATTCCGTTTCTGCTGTGTGGTATGTCAATAAAGAAGCCAATTTGCGTAGCCCATTGTCACAAACACCATCAGTAACAACTATTGCTTCCCTCGTACAAAGTTCAATCACACTTCCTGCGACAACTGCTGCCGAATTTGCTGCTATTCGGGGAAGTAGTCTGACAGGGGTTAAAACTCTGTTCCATCCTGCGAACGTTCACTCATTAGCAGTACCAGTGGCCGCTGATCACACCCAAGGTGCCTTGCCATTTGCTACTATGAACGGTAAACCAGCCGATTTACAAACTTCGTCGAATTATGCTTATCGTCTGTCACCACTGGCAGTACAAACTCCTGCCGGTGCTGCGAGAATTTTTGCGCACAGTGCGGCCGAAGTTGCTGCAATGTGTGGAAATCTTTCTCTTCTTCCTGCGACCTCTTAGAATCAGTTCGACCTGCCAACTTTGCGGCCGAGTGGTGAAACATTTTCCTTAAATGCCTCATGTTTTGTTACCTCCGCTCACGGTGGTGCGCCTACATCATCTTTAATAGAAAGTGGACATTTTTCAACAACTAGAAAAGCTTTAACTCAAGGATTTATGCTACCAAAGGGAAATCAAAATCCAGAATTTGAGGCACAACAACCAACATTCCAGAAATCTAACTATTCAAAGTCATCTAAGTCTTCTTCAAATAAGAGACTGGAAATAGAGTTGCAGAAAATCGAAGAGGAAAGGCAGCTAAGGGAAAATCGAGACAAGGAAAAACCTAAGCTACGAAAAGAAAGAGATGCCGAATACATATCTAAAAAGTAACAAATTATGAATCGAGTTTTAGAATTTTCCGACGATGACGATGAAATTGCTCCTGACGTTGGAGCTGCGAACGCGAATGTTGGCAAGTGGATTTCAGGAATACCTAAGGAGAACTACCAGCACCCCACGATGAATGCTGGCACCAACCCACAAGACTACATGCCGAAAATTTCTTAACACCAACACATCTCTAAAATGTTGAGCACGGCTGAGAAAGCTACAAGTTTAGCAGTGATATCAGATGTTACCCAGACTCGATCTGCCAAACCAAGCGATGATGGAGCTCTATTGCCGAAGCTTGACCACCAACAACCGACGTACATACCATCGATGAATGAAAACCCCTCCACGGTGAATTTTCTGGTGCCACCTTCGCAGAATGCTCATAATAATCAAGCTCGTCAACATCCTAACGAGCACACGTACACACATTGGCCATCTACCCACCATTTGCCCTCGCTCAACCATATACAACAGCAATGTTCACCCTCAAATAAATTTTTAACGAAAAATCATTTAGAAGCGCGCCATTTAATCCGTGACTTGCCAACTTTCGATGGGAATCCCTCGGAATGGCCATTATTTATTGCAAGTTTTAATCGGATCACAGAATTAGGAGACTTATGTAACGAAGAGAACCTTTTGCGATTGCATAGAGCCCTCAAAGGTGATGCATTAGAGGCAGTGAAGAGCCTGATAATACAACCGAATTGTGTTCAGCGACTGATTGAGACACTGCGGATGTTGTATGGACGGCCGGAGCACATCATTAAGACTTTAATCCGAAATATCAGTTCTACACCATCTCGGAAAGCAGATAGACTCAAGACGACGATTGTCACCTTTGCTATTGCAGTGCAGAATCTGTGCGCTCCATTCGAGGTTTGTGGTATCGTCAATAATCTCAACTACCCAATGCTGTTACAAGAACTCGTCGATAAGCTTCCTCCAGCATTGCGTCTGAACTGGGCACTTCAGAAACATTCACTGCCAACATGTACGCTCTCCGACTTTAATACTTGGATGTACACAATAGCTGCAGCCGCCAACGGAGTACTTGTTTCAGGCCCCTTCTTCTTCGCTGAGGAAAAGAAACTTCGAAACAAAAGCTGGAAAAATAAAGGCATTGTAAATGCTCATTATAAGGAGAGTGAGCAACATACCCCAAACTCGGAAAATACGTTTGTGGTTGCAACTGTACTTCGGTGGCAGTTTGCGGGCAGTTTTTACAACTCAATCGCACTTACCGCTGGGCAGAAGTGAGGAAGCATCAATTGTGCAGTAAATGTCTTAAAATGCACAGTAACTACAGGTGTGAGTCGGAAGCTGTTTGTGGAATAGATAAGTGCACTTTAAAACATCACCAGCTCCTCCATAACGACCAAACGAAAACCACATCACCTCATCCTAATGGTGTCACCGTTGGAGTGCATTGTGCACTCGTTTTTATTTCGCTGATCAAGAGAACCGATCCCATACTGTTTCGAATTGTACCGGTATTCCTTTATGGCATGGGAGTTAAAATAACCCTGCTGGATGAAGAAATCCTGCGTCAGCTTAACGTACGAGGAGAGCATCGTTCTTTATGTTTAAAGTGGACTGGGAACACCTCGCGCTTGGAAAATCGATCCGAACAGATCAACTTGCAAATATCCAGCACCAAAGCGAACGGTGAAAAATTCCAACTAGCTGATGTTCACACGGTACAGAATCCTGCCTTACCAGCTCAAACACTTATTCATGACGAGCTCCAGTTGAAGTTTAAACATCTAGAGGGACTCTCCTTTGAGTCGTACAAGAATGCTGTTCCTCGATTACTTATCGGCGTTAACAACGCTCAACTCGGACACCCGCTCAGATCGAGAGAGGGAGGTTGGAACGAGCCTATTGCAACTAAGACCCAACTAGGCCGATGAAGTAAATAGTTACACCAAAGCTCACAGCTTTCACATCTGTGATTGTAATTACTTACAGCTAAGTCGATTAGTGAATGACTTTATTTGTGATGACAATTTTGGAACTATGGAGTCAAGAAACACTATGATGCCGCAAGATGATGCTTGAGCTCTAGAGCTACTCAAAACCCACACGAAAGATGGAAGGTTCGAGACGACACTCCTCTGGAGATTTGATGATGTGCAGCTACCAGATAGCTACTCTATGGCCAGGCGGCGACTGGAGTGTTTGCATAAACGGATGGAGCGTAGCCCAGACATAGCCAAACAACTAGATAGTAAAAGCGAAGAATACGCAAAGTGGACAAAGTGGATTAAGCACTTACAAGAAGTTGAGAGTGTTAAAAAATATAAAAGCATCGTGGGGCTCGGATCTACAGCTACATATGTTCGTTGACGCCAGCGAAAATGGCTATGATGCAGTAGTTTACATCAGAAATTCTAACGAACATCTTACAGAGACTAGCCTAATAGGTGCAAAAACTAGAGTGGCTCCCCTTAAGCCGATGTCAATTCCTCGCCTCGAGCTGCAAGCCGCCCTACTTGGAGCGCGATTTGCCAAGTGTATTGCCGAATCACACGAAATAAGCTTCAGCCGCCGTTTCTTTTGGTCGGCTTCGAAAACAGTCCTGTGTTGGCTTCGGTCTGATCATCGGAGGTATCACCAATTCGTAGCATTCCGTGTGAGTGAAATTTCGGACATCAGCGAAATTTCTGAATGGAGATGGACTCCTACTAATATGAATGTAGCTGATGAAGCTACAAAATGGCAGAAACCCCCTGATCTGAAGTTCCTTAAGCTCTCTCCATATAAATGGCCACAAGAAAAAGTCATGGGCTCAACAATCATATCCATATCATGTCCATACGTACGATCTAAAGAGCATGTATCGTTTCAAGGAAATATCGTCCTGGTACATACTTCTTCGGAGCACAGCGTACGTCCATCGATTTATCCACAATACAAGCACTAAACCAATCAAGTTACCCAAGCTGAGTGGCCCTTTCTCTCGCAGAGAGTTACAGGTTGCAGAAGACTGCTTATCGAGAGAGGCACAAAACAGTGAGTTCGGAGAAGAAATTGCGGACCTTACCATGAATTGTTGTATCCAGAGAAGCAGTCCTATTCTTAATCTAAATCCGTTCTTGGATGAAAATCGCATCGTACGACCCAATGGAAGAATTTGCTTAGTAGAAGTTCCCAATGCAGATATTAGGCAACCGATTATTCTTCCAAGGTGGCACGAAATTATATTGTTTATTATAAAAGACGTTAATTTCAGATACGGACACCAACTTGATGAAACAGTTGTGAACGTTTTACGCCAAAGGTATTATATACCTCATATTAGATCTGCTCTCAAATCCATCAAACCTCCACCAATTACGGCACCTCTGCCTCCTGCGCGACTTGCCTCCTTTTGTCGGCCGTTTACATATGTCGGGGCGGACTACTTCGGTCCAATAACAGTCACCTTAGGCAGATGATCCGAAAAGCGTTGGGGAGTTCTTTTCACATGTCTCACCATAAGAGCCGTTCATATTGAGGTTGCACACACTTTAACGACGGACTCTTGTATCCGTTGCCTTCAAAACTTTATGACCAGAAGAGGTACACCTAGTGAGTTCCATAGCGACAACGGGACTCATTTTCATGGAGCGGGACGCGAATTACGAGAAGCGACAGCCAATATCCAGAGGTTAGCTGAGACCTTTACTATAACAAGCACTCAATGGAAATTGATACCACCGGGCTCTCCACATACGAGCGGTAGCTGGGAGCGTTTAGTACGATCTATTAAAAACGTTCTTTACGCTATTGCACCAACGCGAAATCCTTATGATGAGTTATTGCGGAGTATGCTTATTAGAGCAGAAAATATCATAAATTCAAGGCCGTTGACCTACATTCCCATATCCGCAGATAACCCGGAGGCTCTCACGCCCAACCATTTTTTATTGAGTTCAGCTTGTGGTTCGAAACCTTTGGCAGAGTTTAGTGACGACGTGACGGTGTTACGTAAAAGTTGGCTTATATAGCAGAATACTTGCCCACACTTACCAGACGCACGAAGTGGTTCAGACCCACGAAGCCTTTGGATGTTGGCGATCTATTCCTAGTCATTGATCCAAACAGCCCCCGAAATAATTGGTCTAAGGGGCGAGTAGTCAAAGTAAGAAGACAATCAAGGGATGGACAAGTAAGAAGCGCTGTCATACAAACTCAGTGTGGCGTCTACGAAATACAAGTAAGAAGCGCTGTCATACAAACTCAGTGTGGCGTCTACGAAATACCTGCAGTTAAATTGGCGGTCCTTGATGTCGAAGCTCCAGGAGACACGAGTCCACAGGCGGAACTACCAGGATGGAGTGTTGAGAACAATGCCATCGCAGCCTAATAAGTAGTTCGCGACCTAACCGCTGAGTGGAGCTAATTTCTCCAATACAAATATCAAATGGTTGCTTCACGAATTTCATCGAAGATCATCCTCTTTAAAATAATTGGTTATTCTCACATTTGTATTATAAAGACTAAGTAAGTTAAACGAATTATTTAATTATAAATATATAACTTTATAGTTTCAACAAAGGTTTTGAACTTGCACATTAAAACCAATCCGTTTTCCTATTGTGTTCGTTGGATAAAAAGTCTGGGTTGCAACCGAATGTTGGGTATTCATAAACCTTTGAGCGCGTGCAAAATTATAAAAAAAAAAAAAAAAAATGTTACCAATCCTTCTACTGCAACAAATTAGATGGGACTACCTTGCTTTGTATTATAAGGCTTACTCTCTACAAGAAACTTGCTATATTCAAAGCGTAATGAGATATCAGACGGTCGAATAACTCCAGGCACGGAGTTCGCGAATGATTGGAAATAATTCCGGAATGCAATTCGTTAATTAAAAACCTCGAAAGTGCTGGGCATTTCAGAAGGTCATTATGCATTGAATGTTAATTCAATCAGTGTTCCACCGGATTTGATTGTTAATTTTGAAAATCTAGCTCCACCACTGGTGGTAGTTCCTTGGACTATAACCTCACTGGATGACAACTCAACGGAAGACAATATGCATCTCTCTGGAGCAATTGCCTCAGAAGAGAGTCTTCTTCGGACTTTGGACCATCTCATGAAGGAAGGCAAGCCGCAATTGGATCATGATCTGCTACATCCGCCTCAGCCACAAATCATTCATTATGATCATGGCAGTGATAATACCGTTAAAGCGGTTTCGATGAAGGAAACCTCGAAAGGCACACCCATTCTCGATCTCTCTTTGTATTTATTTCAGTTTAATAGCAACTAAAAATTTAACAAATATCTATACCATTGTATATTTTAAAGGTGATGATGGGAAAATGGAGAATGAAAATCCTGGCCTTGATAAGGAGAGTGAAAGTCTATACAACTTATTGTGTTCCGGTCGAACAAGCTGTGAATGCATGTTAGTCGAACTTAAGATGATTAAACGCCAAGATCTGGTAGCTCTTTTTGCTGGTCTAATGAGACCACAACAAGACCAAATCCATATAAAAGTGGAAATCTCTAAGGACTCAATGGATTAATTTGTGTTCTGCGTTGGCTCTAAGAAAACAATCACAAAGTTCTTTAAAGAACTGGTAACAAATTTAGATTCAAAAATGACAAGATGTATTTCTTAACATTTCATTTTACTTTATAGAACAAATTCTGTATTCTAGTCAATAAACCAGACGATAGATTTAATTTACCAAATGGATTTAGCGTGCTATCTGAGATACCGGAAGTCACATCGGCATTATTAGAGTCACGTGTCGTGGCTGTTTTAAGTAAATACCAACATTTCATCGATTAGATGCATATTTCCGACCAATTCAACGGACCAGTTCAACAGGATGATCCGAATAATTTATAGCAGCCTAAATGTAAGCGCATGCGTATGGCCGGCTTTAACTTACCTATAAAATGTGACATGGAAACGGTTAAGCTTTTGCTTGTTTAGGTGTCTTATATCATGGAAAGGTTAAAGAGCTACCGATTACCTAAAGATGTAAGATCGCATAAATACGATTTTTGAATTATTCTCGTATTTTTTGTTTTGGTTTAAGGTAAATCAAAAGCTGAAAAGAATAGTCTACTTGAAGAAAAAGAGTTTCTTAAAAGTACTCATGCAGCTCGTGCTGAAGCAGCTGCCCAACGCAGGGAAGGTAAACGCAAACAAGAAAAAGAACGTGTTCTTGCTGAAGATGATGCAGAAAAACAGCGTCGTTGGGCGCTCAAGGAACAAAAAAGATAAGCAAAGAAGAAGGCTCCCAAGATGAAGCGTTTGGCAGTAACATCGCTTTAAATGTTTGTTCTTTTTGTCCACATAATAAGAAATGTATACTATCTTAAACTGCTTATGTATTTCAACATTTTATTGGTTCTATTGATCATTGGATAAAAAACTTATATTTATTCATCATTGGATAAAAAACTTATATGATTTTTAAGTGTTTTAATTTAACTCTGAGCCAAGTCGAAGCTATAAGAAAGATTGCTGAGTTGCATTTGCATGTCTTTGATAATGGCTTCCCGATCGGATATGGAGAGACAAGCAATTGATCTGCATTGAGACAGTTCCTTCTCGAGTGTATCAATTCTTGAGTTCATTGGAGTTTTTGTCATTTCAAATCTTTCCTTTATATTTGTTATAATTTTGGAGAGCAGAGTCTCTCAATGTATCTGAGTCAAGCTTTGCTTTTAGCATTTCTTCAGAAACAATGTCCTTTTCTTTCGATAGTTCCTCAATTTTGTTTAGCAGAAGAATTATTTTCTTTTCACAGCTAGCTAATTTCTGACTACAATCTGGTTTTTAAACTTTGGATGTAACACTATCTGTTGGTGAGAGTAGCATCACCGACATCTCGAAGAAATATTTGGCATAACTATTCGTTCTTTAGTTCAGGTGGATTGAACGAAGATGTATGTAAATCGTTAAGTTGGCGGGCAGATACAGTAAGAGGAAGAAGTGAATGAGATCGCCAAGACGCAGTATATTACAAAGTCATCAATTCAAGATTATCTACACCACTTTTATCTTTCTAAAGCATTGTCTGAAAATTAGCAAGAAATACTAAAATTAAATATTTATTAATTTATTTGAAACTATGTATAAATTCTCTGTATGTATATATTTGCAGGAAATTTGTAGTGAACTTCTAATGTATTTAATGCAATTTAAGTAAGTTGCACTTCTAATGTATTTAATGTACTAATTGAAGAAAACGCAAACAATATGTTTATATTATTTTTGTTTTTGTTTTAGTGGACTGTGTGGATTTAAGGCCAATTGAATGATTTTGTGACCTTTAGTCCAAAATGCGTTTCGCCCAGGTACTACAGCTGGGCTCATCAGTTAGATTCTGTAGTACCTTTCTAAGACGCATTATTTTTTGATCGATGTTTACCGACTTTAATAAAACTTACAGCGATTACTCACTGTAAATTATATTTTTCTAGGGGAATTTGGTTAGATTCATGCACCTAGAAGTATGTTTTGCCCGTGGTCTGGCCAGTGAATTAATTGAAGAAAACGCAAACAATATGTTTATATTATTTTTGTTTTTTATTTTAGTGGACTGTGTAGATTTAAAGCCAGCTGTAGTACCTGGGCGAAACGCATTTTGGACTAAAGGTCACAAAATCATTTAATTGGCTTTAAATCCACACAGTCCACTATAACAAAAACAAAAATAATATAAACATATTGTTTGCGTTTTCTTCAATTAATTTACTGGTCAGACCACGGGCAAAACATACTTCTAGGTGCATGAATCTAACCAAATTCCCCTAGAAAAATATAATTTACAGTGAGTAATCGCTGTAAGTTTTATTAAAGTCGGTAAACATCGATCAAAAAATAATGCGTCTTAGAAAGGTACTACAGCATCTAACTGATGAGCCCAGCTGTAGTACCTGGGCGAAACGCATTTTGGACTAAGGGTCACAAAATCATTCAGTATTTAATGTATTTTAAGGCACTTTAATTGCACTTCCATTGCGCTTTGAATTACACTTTGTATAAAGCAAAGGTTCAAAAAGTCACTCACAAATGTATTGTTCATTTTCGGAATATACCTTGTTGTTAAAACAACACTATCTTTGATGGTCTTTAATTCTTTACACACCAGTCTGAGTTATGCTTCAAATTCGTCCCGGTCCTAACATATCGTGGCGAGCTTAGTTTGTTCGTTTGCAATAGTTTCGGATATTGAGAGTTCTATACTTGGGAACACATCGTTATCAATGGTGGTTACGATTAGAACTTCCTCCCAACATCGACTTGGAATCTCATATTGCATTTTAACATTCTGCTGAATCATGCAATGCAATTTTAGATTCTCATTTTCCATAGAAGATCGAAGTTTTTAATTTCTCTCAATTGACATTTTGTTAAGCAAGGATTTTCACAGGCCTGATATAGTTGATCTACTATTTGATTTTGTACTTCGATGTCTTTCAGGAACTAAATATATTCAATTTGATGTTTCTTTTCGTCGGCTGCGCTCATGTCAGTAAATGAATCGCTCTAAAAAAAATATGAATTTATTATAGACTTTTTAACTTATGTATGTACAAAAGAAAAAGAATCTTATCGTCTTCTTCTTCATCTTCTAGGATCTCTTCTGTACCGATTTCTTCCTGCTGATGTGGAAGAAGATGGTCTTCGAGAAAAGCTGCTTGCGCAGATGGAATGGGCTGGGTTGTATTCATTTTGTTTTAAATTTTACATATACTCTAAAAATTCTCTTTTCAGAGAAAATCAAAATTGTTTGTCAAAGACAAGCTGTCACAGGACGGATGAGAGAAATGTCAATTTATTTCGAAAGTTTTCAAACTAATTTTCGATGAGAACGCTCATAACTTAAGAGTGGTCGCGACCACTCATAAGTTTTATGAGCACTCATAAATATTTACAATTAATGCTTGGTGAATAGGTTTATGAGCCTCTTAAGTTATGAGCGCTTCATGAATAACAGCCTTAGTCTTTCAAATCGAATTGTGATGACGAGCAACCAAATTCAAATGATAAGCTACGGGTAATCGTTTGGATTTAACTAAATTTAACAAGACGCACCATAATGGACCACAAGGAAAAATATTATTTTCTATTTATTTTTACCAGCATTGTTACAATTGCAAAAAGAAATCATACAGGCTTCACACTCCCGCTTGGAGGCGTTTTGTTGTGTCACAAGTGATTTGAAACCATCATCTGTGGTTTCACGTTAGGTTGGTGTGGCCAACTGCTCCTGCCTTCTTGGTACTGCAAGCCACACATTCGTCAACCGCAATATTATTGGGCACCATACATGCTGAGCACTCCCAAGTGTCCAATTTGGGTTTGAAGGCTTCCCCGAATGTGTTTTTCGCTGTCAACGAGCTGGAGAAGGCTAAAGCTGTAGATGCTGCGTTCTTTGTGCGGTGAGTTGCACACGCAACACACGACATCCTTATTTCTTACCATACACGTCGAGCACTCCCATTCATTCGAAGGCTTTTTGAATTGGTCACCGAAATTTATTTTATCAACCGTGGTTGGACCCTTTTCAATTGGATTTTCAAGAGCATCGAGAACGCTGCAAGATATAAAAATTGTTTTTTTTTTGTGTTTTCTTTGATTTATCGTTTTTTGATATCTTGTTGTCAGTTTACCGTCAGCTGGCTGTCACTCGTTTTTGAAAACAGTTTGATTGTGCAGTTTGAGTGTGCCTGATGAAGAGAGAATTGTTCTCATTTTCGAACTTCGAAAAACAGTTATGAGTGGTTGGTGAATAGCACAAATAATTCTCAAGTTATGAGCCTCATAAACTTAAGAGCCACTTAATAGCGGTCCGTGAATACCGGCCTAAATATTATTTATTTTTTAGGCCAGTGAGGACGTTCCTGACACAAACAACAAAGAAAACAAGACCAATACAACTGGTTCAAAAACTCGTTACGACCTATCTATGCAAAACTGTCTTACTGACGATGAGAAGAGCCAACTCTACACAGAAAACAACAAATGTCAACTATTCAGGTCGGAAAGTACGACTTCCAAGCACAATTGTAAGACCACAGATGCAATTTCCATTTACAAAAAGTATTACATGCCTTGTTCGGAGCAATATGTTTCACTTCCTGTCAGCTTACTTTCTGAGATTTCATTGCTACTTTGCTCACACGAAAGGCAATCATGCTATAGCGAAACTATTCCTACGAATCTGTTCGAAAATGCATTACGAAAATGCTGCGATTTGCGATTCCAATCGCAATGAAGCACAATCAGATGCGATGATTCTGTATTAGAAATACTTTTCTTTGCAAGCTAATTATCCTCTGAAAATATCTCCGAATATTCGCAGCATAGTCGAAGAATGTATTTTGTCGATCCAGATATGTTATGGCATCGGTATCAAGGAAACGGAAATGTGTTGAAATGCGGTCGTGTCAATCGCTTGGACATTATGACAGGGATTTCGAAATATGTCCAACAGCTTCAAGGAATTGGTCTTTAGCTAGTATTGGAAGTAGTACAATTAAAAATGTTTTTAGAAAGCTCGTTAATATTCCTGAGGATAAAATACAGGAAGAGATCGCTTGGCAGATAGCCGAGATGATTATTGATGATGTTTTGAGCATAACCATGAACAGTGAACTTTAGTCACGCAAGTCCAATTAATTTAATACTTTTGGACCACTTTTCAGAAGGTTGTTAAATATGAGGAATTTTGAGAGCAAAAATGATGTACCTATTTATTTTTGATTAAAATATTTGCATTATATACATATGTATATCATTTTAATGCTCTCGTAGGCTTCCATTAAATTGCATTATACAAATAATTATTATACATACATATATTTTGTCATCGGCAGGCCGACATAAAATTTATTCAATATAAGTAGTATTTTGTTTACTAATTTGTTTTAGAATACGTATCTATTTATGTATGTACCTATTTTTTTATGTGTTGAAAGAACAATTTTAGAAACAAATAAAGAAAAGTCTATTATTAGGCTTACTTTTTTTCGCACAAAGATAAATATTTTATCCTGAAAAGGTGTCTTTTTGTTTCACACACTCAGTAGGTTTAAGTGATATGAGAGGACTGTCTTCTTGTATATGCAATATGTTTTCGCCACAGACAAAATTGGGTCTACCCCATCAAATTTAAATTTGATATTTTTCATGGCGAATGGAGTATGGTTTCAGACTGATTTTTTTGTTAAGTTATTGGCGTATATTGCTATCTGAAACTGAATGAGCTCGACGAACGTTCGAATTCGATAAACTTTCACTTCAAAAATAAATATAATTCGGAAATGGATCGTACGTACTTACTCCTATATTCGATCACATCGTAAGCACAAGATTTTTAATAAATATATTTGGCCCTTTAACGAATTCGGAAATCATGGTGGAAACAAATTTACAATCCGAATGGATTTTGAGATTATATTTTTGGGTATTCGCTAAGGTTTCCGATTTTGATGGGATTCGTGAGGGACGTTTAACAACAAATTATGTACATTATACAAATTTACGACGTTGGTAATATTGGGCCATATCGGGAATCTCCCAGGGAATTTCGTTTCCCACGGAATATTTTATTAACTCGAAATTTTTCCTGCAATCGTTAAGTTCGCACGGAATAAATTTCCCTCGAACAAAAAATCGAATGAAACGACAACAAAATTACCTGGGAAAGTTTATTCCCGATACCAATAAATTCCGATGGAAACTTTTGATCTTCATTCACGTTCCCAAGATTAGAATTGGAGAACTAATCCCCGGTAAATTTCTATACACGCTAACCGCCCTTAATTGACGGTTGTTTTGATGATTCTTCTCTATCTTTCCATAGACTCATAGAGAAATGATACGAGCAATCGTCAAAACGACCATTAACAAATTGACAATCATCTAACAATTTATCCGATTCCACCCTAGGTCATGGAAAACTTCCATTTTCTTCTTCTTGGTAAATGGTAACCTACTTCGTGAAAAATAATACCATTTTTTTATCAAAGCTGCTTCCAGAAATATTTGCACATGCAAAATACGAAGGTTCTAAGTGAAATTAGTACGTTCTTTTTGCATATGCAAAGCAAATTATATCGGCGCTGATATGTATGTTGAGTTTTACACTTGCTTTTTAATTTAAACCGGTTTCCGACATTCCTTGAATATCTTGCTGTCTCTAAAAATTTGCCAAATGAACAAGTTCAACCTTGAGTACAAAAAAATCGCCAACCACATTTTAGTGCGCAAACATTCCCAAACTTCCAAAAAGTAAAACATTTCAATTATGTTGCTAACTATACAATAATAAATCAAACAAAAATAACTATCTCTCAAAATCAACGTTTTTATTTGATTTTAACACTCATTTTAATAAAAATCGGAATAATGTATTCCGTTGATTAAAAAATAAACACCTCTCCCTCGAATTCTATTAACTCAAAGAAATTTACTTTTCTTCTGGTTTGCTGAAGACAAAGGTCAAGTTGCACTTCCACACAGTAATGACGATCTTCATGGGCAGCCATAAAAACACCAGCAGCACAGTTCTTGCCTGGGCATTCATGTCGCAGACGGTGAATCTTACCATTTTCATCGACCTAGATTATAGAAGAGAATTCAAAAATAAATAGTCAAATTTTAATGTGAGAGGAGCTTGTCACAAAACAACGACGACAGATACAACATCATTTGCTCTAAGCGTTCTTCTTCTTTTCATTTGCTTATGCTTTGTTTTCGCTCAAGATCAACATGACTCAAGAATTCCTATAAATCAAATTATGTTGTTTCGTCGTCTTTTCGTCTGGTTGTATTTGCTGAGCAACAACAAATTTTGTAGTACTTGATGACAGCTAGTTTGACCTTCTTCCTCTTGTGATTGATTTTCTTGGGAGTAGAATAATTCTTCTTCTTTCGTTTCTTGGCACCACCACGAAGACGCAACACCAAATGAAAAGTCGATTCCTTTTGGATGTTGTAATCAGACCATCTTCCAGTTGTTTGCCGGCGAAAATCAATCGCTGTTGATCTGGAAGAATTCCTTCTTTGTCTTGAATCTTGTCTTTGACGTTCTCTATCGTATCAGAGGGCTCCACCTCAAGAGTGATAGTCTTGCCCGTAAGGGTCTTAACGAAAATCTGTTACATCTGGGGCCCAATTCCGCAAGCGTGAATATTTTTCTGTGCAAAAAAATTATTCACCCTCAAAATATGCGTGAATAAATTTGCCTATCTGTGCAGACGTTATCTGTCAAAAAAAAATCAATCGCACCCTTGCGGAATCGCAAATATGTATGTGTACCCGATTTTTCGTGTACACAGAGAAACTCACGCTTGCGGAATTTGGTCCCTGGACGGCAAATATTGTTTGAAAACAAGGAATTACAATTAAATTAATTTAATCACAAGGCAATAATAATAATAATGTAAATAAAATTCAATAATAGTAAAACAAATACAAACAAGAAATATTCAAGTCTCATGGCTTGTTGTAACATCGATATCGGCTAGTATTGGCTTGAACATTCTTTTGGGAAAGGGAATGTTTCCCAACATCAAAACCTCCTCAGCTGGTTTTGTGCAAAACAAACAACCAAAGGGCTTTTCGCCGGTGGGAATGCGAAGATGGTTTTTTAGGGCGCCGGTGCGATAGAATCGTTTGCCACACTCGTCGCATCCGTAGCGGCGTTCGCCTATGCGGACTAGACGGTGTTGATAGAATACCGATCCTGTTAAAAAACGCTTACCACAAATGAGACAATGGTAGGGACTCTCGCCCGTGTGGCACTTCGGAATGTGACCGTTAATATCTGGGCGAATCGTAAACTTCCGCGAACAGCCGGGTTATTTGCAAGCAAACGGCTTCAAACCTGAAATAAAAACAAGCAACATCAAAAAAGAAGCAACAAGAAATATGGTAATTTGTTGTGGATGTCGGTGGTCGGCTGATATAATGTAAATATAGCGAATAGAAATAAAGTGAATGAAACTTAATAATACTAATAATAAGAAAGCACAAGTTTAAAAACGCGATACAGTTTTTTGGCTTTTACTCACCAAGAAGAGTAAATAAGTTCTGGTTCTGGTTCTTTTCTTCATTTACTATATTAGGTTCTATCAATAGTCCTTCAAGTTTGCTAAATTGTTGGATTCATCTTCAGAGCATTGGATACTTTTACGTGATTGAACTTTTTTCAAGAGATTCTGCAGTATTTTATTTTCTTTGTTTGGATCGTCGGTTAGTTGCTCGCCTTCGGTGTACCTACCAATTTGAAAAGGGTTTTTGTTAGTTGCAAAATTCACTTCAATATTAGATCAAGTTTTATTTAAGCCTTTTAACTGAGATCAATTCCATTTTAAATACGAAAACAAACAAACTATTGCATGCAAAGGCAAAAATAAGAGTAAGAGTAAATTTCATTGAGTCATTTATCTTTTGATTGTACATTCTCTATCTTATACATATTAATACTTAGAGCTGGAAAAGTATGGCTCTACCATATCGATTTGACATTTTATTTGTCCCATGGCATTTTATTTTGTTACATTAGGGGTATTCACGATCCGATGCAACAAAAAGGTGTAAAATTGCGAAATTTTATATTTTTCTATAAATCGTGAACGCACCTTTTCTATTCTATTGTAACTGGGTGGCCGTGGCGCGATAGTTGTGTGCTCGCCTGTCAACCTCGTGGGTGCAGGTTCGATTCCTGCCGTTGTCAATGTCTTCTTTTATTCCATTAAAAACCAATTCTAAAAATTGTCATAAAAAAATAAGTTTCTGGTTTACTCATTACATGCTGTTTAGGCATAAGACTAACACCATGTGATTGAGTAAACTAGCATACGCATAAATATGACAACAAAATAAATAAAATAATGCTATTTTATATAATACATCTTTAATCCATACACTTTCGAATGCTTTCTCCATGTCCAAGGAACCTAGAACTGTGCATTTTTGTTGCCTTAAGTTAACTGTGATATCATTGTGAATTCTTAGAAGCGCATGATTAGTGGAGTGATCCTTTTTAAACCGAATTGGTAGTTCGCTGATAGATTATTGTCTTCTATAAAAATGTCCATTTTTATAGCAATCACTGACTCTAGAATTTTCCCTAAGTTGGACAGTAGCGATATGGGCATAGAGAAACTAATATAGAGGCACGACTTCGGGGGTTTATTCTCTTTCACCCTACAAGCTAAATTGAGAGGATTTCCTCCGTTTCGACAAGCATGTGTTAGTTGCCCGTGCATTTTAAATGGAGCAGACACCAACACAGGCTTATCGAAACGGAGGAGTGCGCAATCCCAATTTTGGTAGATATGGTGACCTTATATATTTAAAATGGAAATCCGTTAATTTCAAAAATTGAAAAATGAATTGCTTTTTAGTTAAATTGTATTTTTAAAGGCCTTAATCAAACATAAAACATACTAATAAAAGCTTTTTGTTGATTCTGGCTTACAAATTAAGCAATATTTATTAATTTTATGTTCAAAATGAAAAAAATCCAATCAAAAAGTAGAAGCAAACCATAGCATATTAATGCGTACGTGCCAAAATTCCACCACAAGAAAAGACCAGTTTACTCAATTTGAGGTGAGTTTTTTGACAGATGACAAAACAATAAAAAAAAAAGATATTCATTTCAAAACAAATATTGGAAGTGCGCGAGTTTTATTTTATTTATTTTGTATTTTGTCCTTTGCTAGTGAAAATTCCGATCCATCCATACGTTCTACGAAAATATTAACTCAAAAAGAATACTTTCGTAATTTAACTAATTCTTATCTTCCATCATACCAAACCAAATCTTAATCTTCCCGAAGTCATTGGTAAAGCTACTTTGAAAACAAATTTCGTTAAGCATCTTGTATTGGCTCACAGTAAAAACAATGTTAAACCAATTGAACGCATGAAGAATGCCTTGTTTACAGCAGAAATCCACCAAGAAATGGAACACATGCGATTGAATAAAATGTATCGCATCCAAGCGTACGCTTGGTCGCATTTAGTTCGTGGCAATTGCTTTTGTGTGATCAACTCGAATAGAACTGGTAAAACCTGGTGTTATTTGCCTCCCGTTTGTAGCATGTTCAGTTTCCGTCTAGAATCGAAAGGCATTCTGCCGACCTATGGTTCAGCTGTTATTATAATCGCACCATCGTCCGTTCAGGTTGAGAGTATTTCTCGTCATTGTCGACGCATTTTGGCTAGCACAACACCAAAAATTAGTATTGTCCCAGCATATGGACTTCGAAACAACGAAGATGTTAAAATTGAACTGCTTAATGGGTGTGGTGTGCGTAATTACACCACCGTGCGGCAGCGTTTGCTCGAGGCCAACGAGAAGGAAAACTTGCTCAACATACGCCAAGTAAAACTTTAGTTATCGATGGTTTGGAGAGCATAATGAATGAGAATCCCGAGTTTGATGAAACCCTCTTCAAGCTTATCTCTCCAGTTCTTCAAGATAAAAAGATTCCATTTCAACTGGTGGTCACTTCCAAGACATAGACTCGGCGATTTATTAATTTTGTAAGGATTGCTAATCAGCCTTTGTTGTGCATTGCAGACTATTTAGAAGCTGCAGTCTATGCCAAGGCTAAAGTTTCCATTAAATTGCAAAGTAACTCCGAAAAGATGTCGGTTGTTATGAAATGTTTGGATAAGTGCGCATATCAGTTGGAGCGTTGTGCAGTCTTGTGCAATTCGGCAGATGAAGTACTGGAAGTTGAGAGATGCTTGCGCGAATCCGGATACATGTGTATGGTTTATACGGATCAAATGCCAGCTGATAGTACCGATATGATCAAGGAATGGAAGGAGAAAGTAAGTCTCATAGTATAGTATAGTATAGAATAAAAAAAAAACTGCTTTTTCTCCGTCATTATTAAATAAAATGCAAGACTGGATAGCACGAACTTGCTGTTGTAGCTAACAACCTTAATGTATCTAGACATTAAAGCTGTTTAGGCCGATGTAGTTAAGATTACTTTAATTCTTAGTATAATGAATTGTCGGATAGATGATTAAAAGAATAGTTACTTAGGTAAATACCAATCTACAAATGTATATTTAAATCTTTGTTATGGATTTGAATTATGTAAGTTAGGATAGTAAAATATACATATATATATATATATTTATGGAAGCTAAGTATGTAAACATGTGCATATAATAATGAAAATGAAGGATGTAGGTGGGTAGGTAGCTATATGCATATAACTTTATAATTTAGGTGCAATCTGCATACATAAGATTCATATGATTCTTAGACACATATTATTTAATATAGAATACGAATAGATTTTGAATTATATCTTTGCAAAGGGTTGTCCAATAAAGGTGAGCGATATCTTTTTAGAATCAGCACTCCATACTTTCAAAGAAAGCATCAACATTTTTTGTAAAGAAGTTGTATTAAAAAAAATTGCTCCAGGAATACGCATACATCATTCTAAATATGCGTATTTCAAGAGTGATTTTTTGCAATAAGGCTTCTACATAAAAACTTTTGATGCTGATTTTGAGAGTATCAAGAGTAGATTACAAAAAGGTATCAACCAAGTTTTTAGGATAACCCGTTCCAAAGATACACTTCAAAGTATTTTCAGATTATGTATTTCAAGGTGAACAGTGAATAGATTTTCAACTATATCTTTGCAACGGGTTGTCCAATAAAGGTGAGCGATATCTTTTTAGAATCAGCACTCCATACTTTCAAAAAAAGCATCAACATTTTTTGCAAAGAAGTTGTATTAAAAAAATTGCTCCAGGAATACGCATACATCATTCTAAATATGCGTATTTCAAGAGTGATTTTTTGCAATAAGGCTTCTACATAAAAACTTTTGATGCTGATTTTGAGAGTATCAAGAGTAGATTACAAAAAGGTATCAACCAAGTTTTTAGGATAACCCGTTTTAAAAATCGAAACATTTTTTTTTTGAAAATTTGGTAGAAGTTTTATTAACAATTTTAGGGAGCATTTGTATAAAAAAAATATTTTATTCAGTTCATTCAATGTTGAGAAAGTCGAAAATATGAAAAGTGGTTCTATGGGAAGTGCCCATAGTAAGAACGAACAAAAATTTAGAACTGCACCAAACAATTTTCGATCTTGTGGTTGATACATTCGTAATAAAAATTACAATCAAACATGACATTACGATCATAGAAAACACCAAAAAGTGCTTCCCTCAATTACGTCTGTCTGTTAAAAAAAAAATATTTATTTCCAAAATAACTGAACTGAATACTTCATACGATGTAGGCCGTCATACATTTATATATACATAATTATGTATCTTTAAAAATCACATGGATCTTATGTACATATGCATATTGCACTTAAATTATAAATAATACAGTGAGGGTTTCCGTTACCTTTTTTTACGTAAATATTTTTTTATAATTCTGTTCTTATTAGAATGTCTTACACAATTGGATGAGTTTAATTAAGAAATAATTTCCCATTGATTCAAGTGGACTCAGGAATGCAGAATCTGGCTGCAAGTTTTGTAAATGGCTTCGCTAATGCCGGATTTGGACTGGACAAGCTTTTGAGCGAGAATGGCAACAAATGACTGTACAGCAACAGCTCATTCATTGCCTTCTGATTAAATTGAAAAACAATTGTTCCATGCGGTTTGGTACAATTATGTGACTAAGAATTTCTTTACGCTGGATCGAATCGTTCCACCTTCATCGATACTGGGCTTGCTTTACTTGGGAAGACGAAAAGCCACCGAAGCTGTTATGAACGCTCTGGAAGTTGTAGCTTCACAAGTCTATGTGGCCACTGCAATGGAGACATTTGTCCATGCAGGAACTGGAAAAACTCCCACTCCACCAAAGCAAAATTTTCCAATGTGCCATATAATCCATTGATGCATACACACAATAAACAGCCATATAGCTGTAGGTAAGTTAGTTGAAACTTTACACAAAAATAAAATGTTATATTTAACTTCTAACTCCCAACAGTTCCTTCATCTTCATGGCAATCGAATTCTCCAAAGAGAAAGCATTGCCAGTAAAAGAAATATATGCATGGATTGTCTAGCATTTTCCGTGATTCAAAGCAACTCCCACCGGATGTAAGAATAGTGTGAGACATAATCTTCTGTTAATATAACGTTTCGTAATATTAAACCTTTTCTACTAATAATGTGATCGAACACAAGAGCAAGTACATACGATTCAACCCTGCGTTTAATTTATTTATAAAAAAATATGGAAACAATTTGCCGCAAGCTTTTACTTTCCGATGAATTTTCATAGCAAATATTTCAAGCAAATATTTATCAACCAACAAAGAGGTAGAACTACTCAACGACGAAAAATGAAAAGAATTCATAGTAAGTATAATAAGTTAAGTTTTTTTTTGTTTAATGGATTGCTAGTATATTTTATTATAATAAGTTATGTTATAAACAAAATAATTACTATAACAAATTTACGAAAAATCAATAAAATCAATTTTTTGTGGTCTAGAATTACGGATTACCTTTTTGCAAATTTTACAATTTAAAAAAATCGAACCCGAAATTTTAATCAAACTTGATATTCCGTCTATCTCTCTATCGGTCCATATAAATATATATATCCATTTCTTCTACCTAATTATATTT
The DNA here is from genome assembly GCA_910595825.1 of Philhelius pedissequus. Classification (NCBI taxonomy): domain Eukaryota; kingdom Metazoa; phylum Arthropoda; class Insecta; order Diptera; family Syrphidae; genus Philhelius; species Philhelius pedissequus. The sequence goes on along the minus strand of OU343164.1, from coordinate 19,421,018 downwards.
CATTTTTACGCATAATAATGACTAAATTACATACATACACATGTTTTTGCTATCTGCGTCACTGAATACCTACCTACTTACAGTATATACTATTTGGGCTCTCATACATTTATATACCTATATATCATTAAAAATCAAATGAATATTATGTATATTGCACCTATCATATAAAATTATGCATATATCTACCTACTTATAACCAACTTACACTTTCAATGTGCATTGTATGTATACACATTAACATGCCTACATATTCATATCTGTATGTAGTATAGGTACACAATTATCATCCTAATTTCCTTAATTAAAATCTATAATCTAGATTTAAACATAAATTTGTAGGTATGTAGGTACCTAAGTAACTATTCCTTGAATCATCCATTCAATCCATTTTACTAAAAACTTACCTACATATTTGGACCTACCTACTAATAGCGTCAATGTTTAGCTACATTTAAAAATATTCAAATTTAGTTTAAAACTAATAAATAAAAATGAAAAATAGAAACTTGAAGTTATGAATTTGGATCGGGCCAGAGCAAATTAAATTTATAAACTTTAAACTTTAAATTTACAAATTTGACTATTCTCTTAATTTCCATTTCAAAAATAATAAATTACGTACAAAACGCATATCGAGTTAGTAGTTTCTGATATCTAGGTCACTGAATAGGTACCAACCTACATACATTATGTACTACGTGGACTCTCTGACATTTATATAAATATATATCTTTAAAAATCAAATGAATATTATGTATATTAAAACTATATTATAAAGTTTTATATGCATATATGGATCTACCTAACCATAACCATCCAACACTTTCATTATACATTATTATCTACCTACATATTTACATACCTAGGCTCCATATACATACATATGTATGTAATGTAGGTACATTTTACCATCCCAATTTACAGAATTAAAATCCATAACATAGATTTAAATATACATTTGTAGGTAGGTACCTAGTAACTATTTCCTGAAACATACAATAATTCTATTCATTATACTAAGAACTTACCTACATCGGTTTTAAACTTACCTAATGATAATTGGACCTACATACTAACAGCGTCAAAGATTAGTTACATTAAAGAAAACTCGAAATTTAAAACTAATAAATCGGCCCTAAAACAGAATCCATCGCAATCGAAAATCTACTGCGAATCTTGAAAAATCTAACATAGCATCCATTAGTAATCGAAAATCATAAAATCGGATTTCATAATCTCTAAATATTTACAGATTATTTAATTTTTATTTTACAGATAGTTTTTGTGGGAAATTTGCTGCGTGTGAATCCAATTTCTATGAAACGGCTTGCGTATGCCATGGAGCCTTGTGTTTTGATTCAGTTAAATGGAGAAATATCTGCTGCAGTCAATGAGACCGATGACGACACACATACTAACACCGACGACGCGAAGCACAGGCGACAACTGTTGCAGATGATTCTGCCTCACAAACTGCTACATAATCTTCAACAGAAGACACCACATCATCCAATATTGAAATAAAAAAGGATCATAATAATTAACATTGATTGTGTTCCTGGCAAAAATGTGATCTTATTTTATTCTTCATAATGTTCTATATATCTCTGTGAGCAGCAAACTTATTTGTAATGAATAATAATAATAATTTTAATTATTTTGTGTTGTCATTAATACAATATTTATATATATATACATGTATATGATTCTTTGTTTATTTTCGGGAATGTTTGTTCAACTTCACCTTTAAAAAAAAACGGTCTAATTTTAAAAACACGAAAGAACTACTTTTAGATAGCAATTTTTCGAAATAATTTTTTGAATTTGAAATGATTGCAGGGATTTAGAAGCTAAGGTTAATTTACACTCAGAACCGTTACAATCATCGAAATCAAGCAAGTAGTTTGGAAATTAGAGCTTGGCGTAAGTACTGATTTCAAGATTTTTCTTGATATCAGTAGAAATTTCTTGGATTTGCTACTTTGGACAAGCTGTCATTTCCAAAGTACTTGCTTGATCTCGATGATTGAAACTGTTTTGAGTTTTAATTTATGTCAGCCTGTAAATTCTTGAAACCGTTTTCAATTCGAGCAAATATTTCAAAAAATTTGCATTTGAAAGTAATTTTGTAATTTTTCATTTTTTTTAAAACACGAAGAAACTACTTTTAGATAGCAATTTTTCGAAATAATTTTTTGAATTTAAAATGATTACAGGGATTTAGAAGCTAAGGTTAATTTACACTCAGAACCGTTACAATCATCGAAATCAAGCAAGTAGTTTGGAAATTAGAGCTTGGCGTAAGTACTGATTTCAAGATTTTTCTTGATATCAGTAGAAATTTCTTGGATTTGCTACTTTGGACAAGCTGTCATTTCCAAAGTACTTGCTTGATCTCGATGATTGTAACTGTACTGAGTGTTAATTTACCTCAGCATAGGGCTACAATACTTACCTATGTGTCATTGAGACACACAACATTACATTTCCCTTGAAAAGAAAAGAATTTTTTTGAACACCCTTAAAGAAAATGTAATTGAAAAAAATCAAGTGAATCACAATTCTTAAGCTATATACAAATATATATATATATATAAAAGGAGAACACTTTAAAATATTGAGCCTATGTATCTAATTATAATATCTGGCAATAATGACTTCCTGCTGGGCTTCATTGTTGTGTGGTCGAACCTTATTGTTCGTCATGGTTTTTAGATGAATGCCAGGCTCTGTTTGTCCTACAAAATTAAAATATTTATATTTATATTTAACTTACCTTATTTCTCTTTGATTGAATTCTGATCCACAGACAGACCAAAAATCTGCTTAGAAGCTACAGATACAGACCAAGGTGTTTCGGTCAACATGTGCATATCGATCTCGTTCATGAGATTGCCACTGACGATATATTTCTTCCAAGAAGATAATATGGCTACTTTCTCAGCGATTCCTTCTTTCAGTTTATCGAGATCTCTGAAAGTTTATAAGAAAAACATCGATTAGATATGAATTTGCACTTGCAAAATAAAGGTTTACTAACTCTGTCATTTTGCTGGGGAAATTGTTTCCGGTACCAAAACATGTCCTGTTGAAGAATAGATTCCAAGAAAAGCTTTCTATATTTCTGTACTACAGCAACAACCCGCCACTACTAATGGCTCATTGTATTGTTGTTTCTCTTTACATAGACGAGACACTTCATGTGGCAGCGAATCGCTTATTCGTCAGATTGGTTTTTGTGTAAAGTGGAGTGGTTGGTGGTATCACTCCCAGATGAACAAAGTACGTCTTCACTCCCAATCTAAAAAAAAACAACAAAACAATTATAGAAAACAAGAAACAATTGGGTTTGGTTTCTGAGTTTCCAATCTAAGATATACCTTTGGATGTACGCTTTCCATCGGATCTCCGGCATTGTGGCCAAATCTTTATCAAACAAACATAAAAAACAATTTTTTTTATAGTTAAATATATTTCTTTTATTGTAATAAAGAATAATTAAATAAATATGAAATAAAACTTACCAAATGTGAAAAAAAAACATTATTTATGTTTTGGTAATTAGAAATGTCAGACAGACTTTTGACAAACCAAAAACAAAAAAAATTATCTGTCAGTTTGAGCAATATGGTTTTTTAATCCACCACTCACATGTATTCACAGATAGGAAAAAATGAGTAAATTAAGAGAGTTTTCTCTTACTCACCTAAAAAAAAATTTGCGGGTGTTTAAGGCAAGGGGGGTACGAGTCGCGCCTCTATTTAATTATTTTCTCTATGGATATGGGTCTGAAATCCTTCATTTCAGTAATACTGTTCCTTTTTTTGATCGGAATTATATATGCCTCTTTCCAAGCTTTGGGAAATACAATATATTAAAGCAATTGTTGGTAATTAACGTCAGATATTCTAAGCCATATTGGTAAATCTTTTTAATGATAAAATTAGACATTTTATCTTTACGAGAGGACTTTTTGTTGTTTAGGGTGTTTTACTATTGAACAAACTTCTGCTTGAGAGGTAAATTTTTGATGATCTATAGGATGCAGGGAGTTGTTTGAGTAATTGAAATTGAATATATGTACATTGCGGAAGTGTGCTATTTAGGTGATCAACTATACAATTAACTCTGGTTTGGAGAAAGAGGTCAAAACTTAGATTTTTTTCTTTAAAATTTTCACTATACAACCCTGCGAAAGCCTTGGCTTTATCGATTTCCCTCAGTATAGGTAACCCACTGACTGTCACTTTTTCACAAGGTTCACTTTTATTTTTTCCTATGAGTCTATTGATTTGTTTGTAAGGTCCTCAAGACCTGGTTTAATTTTTGAAAGTGCTGAAATTTAGAGCTGAGCCAGATCTCAACCTTTTCTTTAATTATAATTTTGAGTAAGGAAATCTTTTTCGATAGATTTTTGAAAGCTTGACTATTTCTATTGAGGTATGAGTGGAAAATTTGTTTTAATTTTTTTGCCACTTTTGCTTGAAGTCAAATTTTTTTAATATATTCCGGAAGATCTATGTATTTTTTTGTTGAAGGGATAATAACTTCAGTGTGATTTTACTGAGTTCATTATTGTACACGTTAATTTGTCAATCAATTCATAAATTTCTGTTTCAGATAAGTTTATATTCGTGGGAGGAAAATGTGTTGATAAAATCGATTTTTTTAAAGGAAGTAAAGGATTTTGCTTTACTAAGGGCAATTTCAAAATCTTGAAGAATAAATTTGAGCATAAACCGAAGGTGATCTGAAAATGATGGCAGTACTTCAGTTTTAAAATTAGGGTCTAACGTGTTCAAAAGACAGTTTGAGACTAAGAAGTGGTCTAAGTATGATGGGCCATTCAAAGAGGTTGGTTTCCCGGGTGAAATTCTGTAAAATTGGTTATTAGGATGGCTTAGCCAGCTAAGCAAGTTTCAACCATTGGTGTTTGGAGAAATTTCTCCCCATATAGTATTCCTTGCGTTTAGATCCCCTCCTAAGATTGACCCATCATAATTTTCCTCCATATTAATTATTTTGTCCATTTCTGACAATAAAATGACATTGTAGTAGCTGGAATGGAAATACAAGGATCCAAGGAGTAGACCTTTTTCCACTTGTCTCATTTTAACTTTTATTTTTATGAATACAGCTGGAAACCCAACATTTGATTCGATTCTGTCAAATGCTAAGTTGGATTTTATAATTATTTGTACACCCTTCTCAGTATCATTTCTAATAACTTTATAGCCATCTATAAATACTTTATGTCGCTCTTGTAAGTAAGTTTATTGTAAAAAAGAAAGATCAATGTTGTTTTTCACAAGAGTATTTTGTAAATCATTTCTTCGGCTATGACCGATTAGGCACGAGACGTTGAAGGTAATTATTTTTAATTTCATGGCTGAGGTAGAATTACTTCGTTAAGAAGTCTTAAATACGCTATTCTTTTTTGTTCCATCGATCCTTCTTTATTGATATTTTTCATAAAATGTTTAATTTTTTCGGTGAGTCCCGTAACACCGGAACCAAAAACTGTTTGGGACAGACTAAAAAATTCTTCAAAGATACCGTTATCACCCGATGTGATGTGAGCTGACTTGCTTTTAGGATTATCTACGGGGCCCCTAACTTTGTCCGCATAGGAAATACTTTCTTGGGCATTAGATGCTACAGTTTTATTTGTAGATGATGTCAAGAACCCGGAGAGTTCGGGCTGTTTTTGTTGCACAGTTCTCTTTCTACTAGCCAAATACTTTTCTCTGGCTTTACATCCACCCCAGTTAGCTGGGTGGCCAAACTCTTTGCAGTTAAAGCAATAAGCAACCTATGCCTTTCAAGCTTGCACTCACCTGGATTATGCCTTACATCACATTTTACGCAATTGTATCTGCGTGCACAATTTTTTGCAACATGACCAAATGTTTGGCAACGTCGTCACTGCCTAGACCCCAAATTTCCTTTGGGTTTTTCCCATTGAACACGCGTGTAAAATGAGTATTTTATTTTAGAGACCAGGAAAAGGTCATAAATAAATTGATATTTTTTTGATTTCAGTGTTTCGAATCTAGCTACAGACTCGGCGGTCTCTTGAGCCAACCGGTCACATTTCTCTTTAATTTCCTCACTGGAAAAATCAGGGGTGAGGCCTCTCAAGACTAAATTAACGGCTTGTCTTGGCTCATATCAATGAGGGGTAGCAGTATTTGCAGTTGTTGCTGCTTGGGTTTGTTGGCTACTTGATCCCGCTTTGTTCAGAGAACCGTTACTTACAATGGCTTTTTTTTCATGTCTATATGCATAATAATTTTTGCATTTGTTGGTAACTCACTATTGAAATAAATTTTTCTTTTTTTATTTTAGACACTGTTTTTATCATAATCTAATAAGGATTTCCCATTTTTTTCTTTTTTTAACTATGGGTGCTTTATTATTCTTCTTCTTTTTTTTTAAAGAATCACTAGTGTTGAGGGCTTTAACAGTTTCTCAAATGAGTAGAGGGCTTTTTCAGTTTCTCTTTATTAAATATTTACTTTTATTTTTTTATTTTTTTAGGGTTGAGGGCCATAACCGTACCACCCTATTCTTATCTTATTAAATTATTTTTTTGTCACTTTTTAATATTAATAATTTTTTTCTTTTTCTTTCTTCTTCTGACAGTGGTCGCACCCACACATACGTTTTATGAGCGCTCATAAATATTCACTATAAATGTTTGGTGAATAGGTCTATGAGCCTTTTAAGTTATGAGCGCTTCGTGAATACCGGCCTTAGTCACTGAATACCTATATATGTAGGCTGCTATAACTATGCATACTATGGCTTTAAAAATAAAGTCCCTTGAACATTTCATATGAAATTATGTGCACACCTACCACTATCCTACACTTTCATTATATACATTATGTACAATGCACACACTCTTACCTAAGTTTCATCTAAGTATATAAATACATGTGTCCATATAGCTTACATAATTAAAGTCCATAATATAAAGGGTTATCCATTTTTGCGGTTTCAAAAGTAAACGTAAGTAAAGCACATATAAATATTTATTTTCATGATATCTGTTGTTTATTATAAAGTTTGACAATATGTGTGAAACACTACATCATTTAAATGACCACCACGCGAATTGTTACAAGCATCGATTCTTTCGAGGTAATTTTCGACCACTTTTTGACACATATTGGGCGTTATCTCAGCCATAACTTGACGAATGTTGGTTTTCAAGTGCTCAAGAGTTAAAGGTTTATCTGCATAAACACGGTCTTTCGCGTAGCCCACAAAAAAGTCCAGTGGTGTCAAATCGCATGATGTTGGTGGCCAGTTAATATCGCCACGACAAGAAATTACGCGGCCAGGAAATGTCTCTTGCAATAAAGCCATATTCGCGCGGGTTGTGTGGCATGTGGCACCGTCTTGTTGAAACCATATATTCTCCAAGTCGTAGTCTTCAATAGCAGGCAAAAAAAAAGTCGGTTATCATATGACCATAACGCTCCGAATTGACGGTGACAGTCGTTTTGTCGTTTTCGAAGAAGTAAGGCCCAATCACAACTCCGGACCAAAAAGCGCCCCAAACAGTGACTTTTTGTGGATGTAATGTCCTCTCTTCAATTACTTGAGGATTCTCAGAACCCAAATACGACAATTTTGCTTATTAACATACCCACCGAGTGAGAAATGTGCTTCGTCACTGAAGGAAATTTTGTTCGCAAAATCGCCGTCCACGGCCTGTTGTTCAAGCACCTATTCGACGTATCTACGACGTTGTGAATGGTCAGCTGGCTTCAGTTGTTGTGTGAGCTGGACTTTATATGGATGTAGGTGTAGATCCAAACGCAAAATACGCCATAATGTGCCGTAAGACAGTCCTAATTCCTGAGAACGACGAGGAATCGACACATTCGGGTCTTCGGCAACACTTTCACTTACAGCAGCGATAATTTCAGTGGTACAAGGTAAACGATGATGCACAGGCCTTGCAATATCTGTAGCCAATCCAGTCTCTTCAAATTTCTTCACAAATTTGCCAATTGCTTGCGTAGTTGGACAACTATGTAAACCAAAATCTCCTCTTAAAGCACGATATGTGGCTGTGGCAGAATCACCATTTTTGTAGTCAGTTTTTACAATTTTTATGCGTTGTGCGATAGATAAGCGATCCATTTTCATAAATATCAGACCTTCAACAGAAAACAAAATGGGTTTAACAACTTAGTTTGACAGATGTCGAATTCCAACCCTATACTTTTGAAACCGCAAAATGGTTTAGATTAAAATTTTGATAGGTACCTAAGCTATTCCTTAAATAATAATTAATTTCACAATTCATTATACGAAACAAGGTAAACTTACAAGGGCCTTAAAACTACATAATGATAAGCAAACTACATACCTACTAACCTACTAACATCGTAAATAATTAGCTACATTAAGGTTGTTAGGTACAAGAGCATGTTGGTACGATACATCGTTTTTCTTATTTATTGATACAATAGGTGTGTTTTGGTGAGAATATAGTTCAACAGTGAAGTAAAACAAATTCAAGAAAACGATCTACAGCAAATGTCTTTCTTCTTGGTTAGCTATTTAAGGTTGGTGCCTCTGCTTCTTGTTCGTTTGACATAAAGATTTGTTCGTTTCTTGAGCATTTATAATTTATCAATTTTGGTGTAAGGCTAAGCTCACACTTTTTTTAAAGTTTGATTTAAAAAATATAGTATCAAAGTGACTGATCACTGTGAGGATTTTTTACGATCTTACATTCGTAGAAAAGAGAAGCGCAGATTGCCTAGTTTCCCGCACGTAAGATCGTAAAAAATCGTCATAGTTAAACTTTAGTGTGGACAGGTACAAACGGATTAAAACTGATAAATCTTGGAAGAACATTGTCGATGTTTGATGATTCGAGCATTAAAACAACCACCTGACAAACGTGTTGTTTGAATTTCATAACTTTTTGAGCTTGGAGCCTTTTTAAGACATACAACCTATGTGAACAGATGTTGGTCATGTCTTTTTTATTTTTCACATCTCGTGCAGTAAATTGTAGTGCTTTTTTGCAAAACTACCAAGTTTTAAAATTAAATTATTAAAAATATGAATTAAATAATGAAAACTAATTTCACCATCAACAATCGGTCCGTTCCGATAGATCATGAGCCTGATTACACCATTCATTCGTTTCGTTATTCGTCATTTTGACAGGCACACACGTTCGTGATTACATCGTTCGTGGAAATATTATGTTATTTCGTTTATAAAATTTGTTGTTGTTTGGCGTAAAAATAAACTGTAGTTATCATTAAAAATGTATTTGAATTACTTCTTTCACAAATATATACCATTTAATTGTGAAAAAATTACCAACACAATAATTATAATTTATCATTGCGGTTGTAAAATCAGAAACATCAAAGTTCAACCATCTAGTGGACACACAAAATATTATTCAGTTTAATATAATAGAAAAATATATTACTTGAAGTTGGTAAATTGAAAGAAAAAACAATAAAAATAAGATTTGTGCCAATTCAAAGTTGGCAAATAGATATATCTATAGTTAAGTAAAAAAAAAATGTAAAAAGAGGTCTATGTAAATGAAAGAAAATCTCAATAAAAATATACATGCATTCAAGTTCAACCATAAAAAGTGTTGAAATTTTCATTCGTGCTTTCGTTTCTTCCTCATAAAGACGAAACAAATCGGGCTCCTTAGAGTGACAACAGCGCCTTACTTCCATCTCTATTTCCTTGTGTGTTTATTTTTCATGTAAATTTTGTTTCTTTTCTTTGCCCTACACTACCATCCCCAGAACTACATTTTTGGATCATGAAACGTGATCTCGATAGAGTACAAGATCTTTTGTAATGCATGTTTCTTGATAATCCATAATATAGTTCAATTCTGATAATACAAAACGACTAATGTTGTACAAAATGATATTACATGTGAATCCCTCAATGGAAAATGATTTAATTCTAAATAACTATTTTATAAACTCCGCCTTAAAAAGTCACGTGCGTGACAGGCCTAAAGATCAAAAATCGATCACTTCTATTGTAATTAGCAGGTTTAATAACATAGCAAATACACACAATTATATCAACGCCCTCTAAATTTGAACAGCACAAGTAGCATTTCACTGGAATAAAAAAGTTAAAGTAGATCCCAGTGGATTTCTGTTGTTGTATCTATTGTTACATTTTGACTGGCTGAGTTTCTTTTTCTCACCAAAACACGACTAATTTTTAAAAACATTATAAGCAGTGTCATTGGAAGAAAGGGCAAAACAAAAGTTGCATTCGAAATATCCATCGTTAGAAGAGTAGAAGAAAGAATGATTCAAAGAACCATATGAACCATTTCCAAGTGAATCTAACAATACAAGCTTAGAAGCATAGAGAAAATAAATACATAGAGGCGCGACTGGTACCCCCCTTGCCTTAACCGCCAAACAAATTTTGTTTCAGGTAAGTAAGAGAACTTTCTTAAATTACTCATTTTTTTCTATCCGTGAATACATGTGAGTGGTGAATTAAAAAACCCTATTGCTTAAACTGACAGCTAATTTTTTTTTTGATTTGTCATAAGTCAATCTGACAGTTCTCAAATAGCTTACGAGATATAAATCATTTTCTCAATTGTTTCTTTTTATTTATTGTTTATTTCACGGAGTGGCCGTGGCGCGATAGTTGTGTGTTCGCCTGTCAACCGCATGGTCACAGGCTCGATCCCTGCCGTAGTCTATGTCTTCTTATTTTTCCATTAAAAACCAATTCTTAAAATAAATGTCATACAATGAGTTTCTGGCTTACTCATTACATGCTGTTTAGGCATAGAACTAACAACATGTGATTGAGTAAAACTAGTATACCGATTAAATATGACAAAAGAATAAAAAAATGAATGCGAATTATAAGGGACATCGATAAATAAGACACGGAAATTCCTCCGCATTAGTTCAGCCGCCATCCCTGGAGATAAAATCTGAGACAACAACCACCTACAGTCTCCGAATATCGCGCCACACATCTTTCCTACCATTCTTTCTCTTCCTTAACCTCACCATACGCCCGCGCTGTGTTGAAACATTTAAAGGGTATTCATAATCCTTTGAGCGCATGTAGATTGTAAAAAAAAAAAAAAAAAAAAAAAAAAAAAAAAAAAAAATTGTGTGTTGCTTCACTTGATTCGTCGCTTTGGCCATCGAAAATCAAATGGGAAGAATAAAACCAAAGAGATTCAAGTAAGTTCATTTTAAATTATATTAGGGGTATTAACGATCCGATGTATCTGGTCTTGCATCATTGTAAAAGTGTAGCATTTTTTTCCACTACGAAACAAAATATACTGAATGTCAAATTCTCACACTTTTACACTTTTACAATACCCGAACCCTATTGTAACAGAAAAATACAAGGGTGTAAGATTTTTTTAACACAAACTAAGCCTTCTGCAGAACAAATGTGAAACAGATTTTGAAAATTGCTTAAGTGTTACAGTGCTACAGATTAGTAAATGTGTGTTCACAGTCTGTTGTAAAAAAATAAAATTTTACAATTTTACAAGACTTGGTACACCAGATCGTGAATACCCCTATTATATTCATTTTGATTTATATTGCTCTTTCTAGCAAACAATTCCGCCAAAAGTATTCCAATTTAATACGAAAATCGATCCTGTAACAACAGTCTCACAATACTTTGTAGTTAGGCGGTGCTCCTTATGAGAATTTGGCCAAATTCTATTGTGCTTGGATATGACCATTGAGAAGCATTCTAAACTGAAACATCTACACATGATAGATCTAATTTCGGAGCCCGAAATTGAATCCAACACCCTTGGAACAGATTAAACCACCATACCATAGTCTGAGAAGTATTGGATTATGTAATTCATTGTGTGTGGACAACGGAGATTTGGGCTCGTCTTTTTAGAAGAAATATATCGTGAGTGGCAATCTCGTAAACGAGATCGATATGCACATGTTGACCGAAATACCTCGGTCATGACGAACACCAAGGTCAGATCACACAAACAATGAAGCCCAGGAGGAAGTCATTATTGCCAGATATTATGATTAAATACATTGGGCTCAATATTTTAAAGTGTTCTCCTTATGTATATATATATGTATATAGCTTAAGAATTGTGATTCACTTAATTTTTTTCGATTACATTTTCTGTTTGGGTGTTAAAAAAAATTCTTTTCTTTTCAAGGTAAATGTAATGTGTGTCTCAATGACACATATGTAAGTATTATAGCCCTATGCTGAGGTAAATTAACACTCTCATTTCCAAACTACTTGCTTGATTTCGATGATTGTAACTGTTCTGAGCGTAAATTTACCTCAAGTTCCTTGTAATCATTTTGTAATCAAACAATTATTTCGAAAAATTGCTATCTAAAAGTAGTTCTTTCGTGTTTTTAAAGTTTTAAAGGTTTTTTGTTAAAGTGAAGTTGAACAAGCATTCCCGAAAATAGACAACGAATCATATACATGTATATATATATAAATAATGTATTAATGACAACACAAAATAATTAAAATTATTATTATTTGTAATGAATTTACAAATAAGTTTGCTGCTCACAGAGATATATAGAACATTATGGAGAATAGAATAAGATCACATTTTTGCCAGGAACACAATCAATGTTAATTATTGTGATCCTTTTTTATTTCAATATTGGATGATGTGGATGATGTGGTGTCTTGTGTTGAAGATGATGTAGCAGTTTGTGAGGCAGAATCATCTGCAAAAGTTGTCGCCTGTGCTTCGCGTCGTCGGTGTTGGTGTGTGTATCGTCATCGGTCTCATTGACTGCAGCAGATATTTCTCCATTGAACTGAATCAAAGAACACAAGGCTCCATGGCATAGGCAAGCAGTTTCATAGAAATTGGATGCACACGCAGCAAATTTCCAACAAAAACTATCTGTAAAATAAAAATTAAACAATCTGTAAATAATTAGAGATTATGAAATCCGATTTTATGATTTTCGACTACTAATGGATGCTATGATAGATTTTTCAGGATTCGTAGTAGATTTTCGATTGCGATGGATTCTGTGATAGGGCCGATTTATTAGTTTTAAATTTCGAGTTTTCCTTAATGTAACTAAACTTTGACGCTGTTAGTATGTAGGTCCAATTATCATTAGGTAAGTTTAAAGCCGATGTAGGTAAGTTCTTAGTATAATGAATATAATTATTGTATGTTTCAGGAAATAGCTACTAGGTACCTACCTTAAAATGTATATTTAAATCTATGTTTTAGATTTTAATTCTGTAAATTGGGATGGTAAAATGTACCTACATTACATACATATGTATTACCTATATGGAGCCTAGGTATGTAAAAATGTAGGTACATAATAATGTATAATGAAATTGTTGGATGGTAATGGTTAGGTAGATCTATATATGCATATAAAACTTTATATGATAGTTTTAATATACATAATATTCATTTGACTTTTAAAGATATATATTTATAAAAATGTCGGAGAGTCCACCTAGTATAATATATAATAATGTATGTAGGTTGGTTTCTATTCAGTGACCAAGATATCAGAAACTACTAACTCGATTTGCGTTTTGTACGTAATTTATTATTTTTGAAATGGAAATTAAGAGAATACCCAAATTTAATAAATAGTAATAGAAAATGAAAAAGCAGGTAATGTTTTTTATGTGAATTATATGCCCTTTGTACACATAAAGCAAGTTATGTTCCCTAGTCATAAAACTTAAAATATGTTTATAAATTTAATTTGCTCTGGCCCGATCCAAGTTCATAACTTCAAGTTACTATTTTTCATTTTTGTTTATTAGTTTTAAACTAAATTTGAATATTTTTTAATGTAGCTAAACATTGACACTATAAGTATGTAGGTCCAAATATGTAGGTAAGTTTTTAGTATAATGGATTGAATGGATGATTCAAGGAATAGTTACTTATGTACCTACATACCTACAAATTTATATTTAAATCTAGTGTTCGTGATTTCAAAAAGACGAAACCATAAGTCCCTTGGCAACACCGACGAAAATGATCGAAGACACCCGTCTTGCTCATGAGTGAATATAGCTGTTTCACTTTTGCTCTACGCTGAACTAATGCGGAGTCTTATTTATCGATGTCCCTTATAATTCGCATTATTTTTTTTATTTTTTGTCATATTTTATCGGTATACTAGTTTTACTCAATCGCATGTTGTTAGTTCTATGCCTAAACAGCATGTGATGAGTAAACCAGCAAATCACTGTAGGACATTTATTTTAAGAATTGGTTTTTAATGGAAAAATAAGAAGACATAGACTACGGCAGGGATCGAACCTGTGAACATGAGGTTGACAGGCGAGCACACAACTATCGCGCCACGGCCACCCCCAATGTACATTGAAAGTGTAGGTTGGTGATAAGTAGGTAGATATATGCATATAATTTTATATGATAGGTGCAATATACATAATATTCATTTGATTTTTAATGATATATAGGAATATAAATGTATGAGAACCCAAATAGTATATACTGTAAGTAGGTAGGTATTCAGTGACGTAGTTAGCAAAAACATGTGTATGTATGTAATTTAGTCACTACTATGCGTAAAAATGAAATATAATTAGGTAGAAGAAATGGATATACATATTTATATCGACCTACAGAGAGAAAATCAAGTTTGATTAAAATTTCGAGTTCGATTTTTTTACAGTGGAAGGTTTGCAAGAAGGTAATCCGTATTCGAAATCACAAAAAAAAACAGTTTTTTATTGATTTTTAGTAAATTTGTTATAGTAATTAATTATTTATAACATAACTTATTAAAATAAATTATACTAGCAATCCATTAAACAAATAAAACTTAACTTATTATACTTACTATGAATTCTTTTCATTTTTCATCGTTGAGTAGGTCTACCCCTTTGTTAGTTGATAAATATTTGCTTTGTTCCTGATATGGAAATTCATCGGAAAGTAAACGCTTCCGGCAAATTGTTTCCATATTTTTTATAAATAAATTAAATGCACGGTTGGATCGCACATACTTGCTCTTTTGTTCGATCACATAGGAAGCACAATATTGTTACTAGAAAAGGTTTAATATTACGAAATGTTATAGTAACAAAAGATTATGTCTCACACTATTCTTACATCCGGTGGGAGTTGCTTTGAAGCACGGAAAATGCTGGAAAATCTATGCACATATTTCTTTTACTGGCAATGCTTTCTCTTTGGAGCACTCGATTGCCATGAAGATGAAGTAACTGTTGGGAGTTAGAAGTTAAATATAACATTTTATTTTTGTATAAAGTTTCAACTAACTTACCTACACCTATATGGTGGTTTATTGTGTGTATGCACCAATGGATTATATGGAACTCCATCAAGTATTCCTGGGCGATAGCATCTCGGCAGCTAACCACTTGCTCGAGAATGCCAGGCAAAATCAATCGCTAATATGTGTCCAGCGAAGCGGATTCCAACTGCGACAAATGCACCAAGTTAGTTCCAACCAATATTTTCAGTTCTTCATGTTCCTTTTCTCTGCGTGTTTTCTCACTGGAATGACCTTTATGTTGCCTTCGTATCTACAATTTATCCATTTCAGCGAAGTTCATGAACACAAATTCAATAACATCGAGTACATTTCCGCATTGTATTTATATTCCATAGTACTATCATGAAGCGGAACGTCCGAGGCGCCCTCTGGTGACCCTGCTCAGATTTACAACTCTGCTGATTGGAGAGACTCTCAGAGAGCGAGAATTTGAAGGATTGACAAATAAAAAATAAAGTAAGACAAATAGATAATGAGGGAGAAGAATGCAAAAAGCTAAAGCAGGATAAAAGAAAATATATTTTTTGCATTTTTCTTTCAAATTTATCATAAACTGGAGAAAATACCTATGTATGTAGGAAGAATATCCCAATTTCAATTTGTAAGTATCCCGTTCGACCTACTTTTGTTTAGGATATACATAGGTATGTGTATTTCGCTTTGTTTTGGTTTTCTTAACCAAGATTTTGTGTAATTTTTCTTTGGCGATTGTAGGTACGTGTGTGAAATATATTTTTCCGTCGGTTGTGTGTAAAAAAATGCAATTCGGTATTTTTTTATTTCTGTGTGATAAAGTGTTTTTGTTTGTGAAGTTGAAGTTAATTCGTGATGTTGGGTGAAAAAATTGTGAAATATCTTTATACCTATATAGTAGTTACCTACCTATAGGTAGGTAGGTACATAAAAATATTTTTTTCAAATCAAAATACCTAGGTATGTCGGTACATACCTGCAGTGAGTAAAAATGCATTCTTATAATAATAAAATGCGCCACTACTGGATCGTACAAACTGGATATTGTTGCTAACAACTTTAATTTAGGTAAGAATTGAAGCTGTTAGAAAGTAGGTATTCTAGTTATCAATTGAATATGCAATTTGAATATGCAAAATTATTAAACATTTTTGGAAGCATTTTCATTTTTAAAAAATTATTTTGATCGGTTCATTCAAAAATGATAAAGTATAAAATATGAAAAATGGTTCTATACCTACATACCTACATATTTGAAATTTGAATTGCACATATTACATTGTATATCAAGCCTTGAAATTGAATTGAAATATAATGTAAATAAATCCGAAAGGAATACCTACATATACAAATATTTTATGCATTTACAAACATTTAAAATTAAAATTAAAAAATGTTTCCATTATATATTAATAACAGATACTTAATAGAAAACCATTTATCTCTTTTTAAAGTAGGACATTTATATTTCGCGTGCACCTATTGCAACCAGGATTGGATTTGACTTTAAAAACTATTCGGAAGATTGCCTATGAATATTTTTAACTTTTTTCAAAAATGCAAAACAAAATTGATTCATATCGAGGATTTCGGAAATCGTAAAAAAATGATTCCATGGTTCTTTTTTGTATGCACTAGAACTTGGAGTTTGCCTGCGTAAGTTAATATTTTCGTTATTATGAATAACCAATGGAGAATTCCACTGAAAGCTAGCGTATTTCTATTACTAATTTTCACACATTTATTTAAAAAAATCGAGTTGGATTTTCGACCGATAACTAAGAGAATAGTTCAGTAGAATATTCACTCCATGTGTCAAAATCAATCAATTAAAAAACGTTCGCCTTTCTTCTAACAATCGAATGGATTTTCATAATGATGAACAAAACAAAACTATGTAAGTATGTGTCTACCAAGTTTGAAGAAAATCGCTTCAGCTTCCAGCATTGGAATGCTGAGTTTGATGAAAATCTTAATATATACTTTTTTTTTATTACATTACCCAATTGTGCCTAAATATATACACCAAATGTATCGCAATTAAAAAAAAAGATTTTTGTTTTATTTTGTTTGTTTTATTTGTCAATAAATTCTTTTTTTTAAGTTTTTCTTATTTTAAAGTTTTAATAGCTACCTATACTTTACAACCTTAAATATGTTTAAAAAACAAAATAATTTAACATAACAGGAAAGCACTTATAGTAGATAATAGCTATAACATGATACGTGACCTAGTTTCTAGGACATACATCACCCACATGCAGCCTATTTAAATAAAAAAATAAAATTCGTTCAAAAATTAATTTTAATTAGAAAAAAAACTTATTCAAATTTTGATATGCAGAATTAGTTTAGCTACCTAGATCTTCTCAGATATAAAATTTGAGATAAATCGAATGTATACCGTTACCGAAAAACGCAAAAAATCGTTGGAGCCGAGAAAAATAAGCTTTTTCTTAACGGTTGTATGGCAGGTACCTTTATTTTTAGGTCTAAAAATAATATTTCAATTTCCCCTCTGAGGAATGCCAAACAAATACCTACGTACCAAATTTGAAGGTAATCGCTCAAGCCGCTTAGGCTGCAGCTCGTTATACATACAGACAGCCATTTTTTGTAGAGGCTTCTCGATGATCGTAATGTCATGTTTGATTGTTAGAATTTTTTTCATGTTTTTTACGAATTCATAACTTGCCTAGTACCTACCTATAATCGTAAGTAAGAATAGTTAGATGTGTATGTAAGTACATTTGGCTTATACATTATAAATGTTAATTTACCTACCTACGATTGTTTTAAGCGCGACTGAGCCGCTTTTGGTAAAGTACCGACCATATATCAGAAGAAATCAGCTCTAAAAGGCTAAATAAAATAATACCTAGGTACTTAAAATTTGTTAGAATAATTTCTTCTTTTCACCAAATCCAAATCATAAAAAACTAAAATCCAAACATGTAGGTACACATTCAAACTAACCCAACAATTCAGTACCTAACTTATAATACGTATGTATCATTGTAGGTACGTATTCACGTATGAAGAATCAATAAGCGATCGAAGTAACAAAATTACTTACGTTGCTACATTAAGGCAAAATGAAAAATAAAATCCATTCATAAGTTCATTGTATTTCTCTTTGCCTTATCCTCATATAAAATAGTAAACTACAAATGTGATGTCAAAAAAATACACCACATTTGGTTTTCTCCCCTTTATTCAATATTGCTATAAGAACATAAATAAAACTACCTCATCTCTACTTTTCAATCTTTTATTTCTCTGCCCCGCACTCAAACAAATAACTGCAAAGACAAATTTCTCCACACAAGCGCCATCTGCACAGGCGCGCTAATAAACAGATTTTCATGTTCCATGGTAGTACTATACAGATATAAATACAATGCATTGCCCTCGTTCTCATCTTCGACAACCGAAGGGGGTATGTTGCGTGTGCATTGCAGCAGGTAGTTCCGCAAAAAGAGTCCTCGCAGTAGATGTAGTACACCGCGGTACATTTCAACCAAATCCTTGAATATGCTTCGCTTTAGCGTCGAATTGCTTTTTATATAAACTAACCCCAATGCAATCAGCAGACACATGCACAATCTCATACAAATCTTTGGTACTGCGAATCTTTTGAAAATCCTCAATCAAATGAATCTCGAAATGACACAGTTCGTCCGTGATGGCCATGTACAACTCATAATAGCGCTTTGGTGATAACTGAGAAGCTCTAAGCTCAGTTAGCATTATGCTGGCGCATTTAATGGCTTCCATCTGGCGATTTTTGTCGAAGAAGTGTTTCATTTGAAATGCTTGCTTTCGAACATTACCAATTATCTCACTGAGGAGATTCTCTTCAAAAAAATGAAATCATTTGTCGAAAAGCAGATCTTTTCTTGAATGAAACTCGCTATTAAATTATGTAAGGATATTATTAATCCATAATTTCGATTTAAATATTCATTTGTAGTATGTATGTATGTAAATATTCTTTGAATTAATCATTACATACAATTCTATGTATGTACATATATGTACCTACTACCAGCGTCAATGCTTAGCTACGTTAAAGTTGTTAGCTATACAGATGAAGTTCGTAGGATCCATTCGTGCATTTTATTTCTTAATGGTTTTTTAACATTTGTATGGGAGGTACCGAAGTAATATAGTTTTTTTTTACTATTCAAGATAATGTCAAAAAACTACCAAATACGTATACGATGTATGGGAGATATGTTGTTTGTCGTTTTAAAAAAAATGACAAAAACCTGTGGGCGTATTACCGAAAAAACAATATGTAGCAAGTGTGAAGCAAATTCATCAAACTGTTTAGGCTGCAGACTCGAGGACAGACAGACAGGCGAAATTGAGGGAACAATTTTTTGGTGTTTTCTATGATCGTATGTCATGTTTGATCGTTAATTTTTTTTTACGAATGTATAACTTGCCTTATAGTACCTATAATCGCAAGTTAAAAAAACATACATACATAAATGCTTATTGCATTTTTAATTTTGAAATGTTTGGTATTTTAATTTAACTCATACTCACTTTGTTCCTTGTATTGAAAGCGTAGATGTTGAACTTTTTTTTGTATTGTATTGTATTGTATTTTTATTCATTCATTTACTTAAAACTATATAACAATTAAAATATAAGAATTATGTGAATAATAGTGTTCATTCTTTAACTAGGAAGTTAGTGGTGAATGACACATCAATTGAAAATCCATTGTAATCTGATGTGGGGTGACAATCAGTGTAAAACAAAAATACAAGAAAATGAAAATTAAAATGCAAGAATGAAAAAAGCTTACCGGCAACTATATAGAGAAAATATTATAAGATACCTAACAATTCATTAATAATATACATACATCATATATGTAGCTATTTTATTTTACATTATTTTTATTGTTGCTGCTGAAAAAAACTAAATTAGTGATTCGATACAATTAAAATTTAAAGTGAATAACCAGTCTTTAACCTTTTTATTAAAATGTGAAAAACGAAAGGTTTCTCTTATAGATAAGGGCAATTTATTGAAAATATTTGGAGCTGTTTATGTATAAAAATGAGAGAAATGTGTTCTATAAGCGAAAGGTACATTAACAAAGCTCATATTGTTTACACGTAGGTTGTACATTTGATAATTCCTACTAGGAATATTTCCACTTTGTTTGAAAAACTCTCTCAAAACTTTAAAAACATATAAATGCCTCATAGGTAGAATTAGCAATTCCTTAAATAAAGGCCAACTTTCAGTCAACCGATTTTTGTTTAAAATTATTCGAATTAAATGCTTCGTGCAATCAATAAGGGTCGAAAAGTATTAGCATACGAACCACCCCAGCTTGTTATGCCGTATTGCAGCTTTGAGTTTGCAAGCCCATAATATATCATTTTTAAAACTTTTTGGGAGCAAAAAGACTTTATTGAATACATTTTTCGTGTAACCAATAACATAAATGTTTTGATCATTTGAATATGATCCTTCCAATTTAGATTACAATCAATTATTACTCCTAAGTACTTAAAGTGTTGAACTGTTTCAATTTGAAAACAATTATCTGTGCAATGTAAATTGGTTATAAAACTACTTCTACCACACTTATGAATAGGTGTGAAACCGTATATTAAAGTCATAAAGACTATTTCCATAAACATTAAAATACATTAATTTAGTTTTTTCGCTGATAATCAATTTATGATAAGTAAACCACAACCTTAATTTATCAAGATCTTCATCAATATTTACAATATTTTCAAAGATAGTCCCCGATGAATATGTAAAAACTATGTCATCAGCAAAAGCAGTTGAAGTACCATTTAATTTGAGTTTAAATATGGAATTTATATAAATCAAGAAAAACAAAGGCCCAAGTACAGATCCCTGTGGAACACCGTCCTTTAACAATCTGGATTCACTAAAGATTCCGTTAATGTTAACTTTTTGTTTTCTATTTTTTAAATAAGAATTCAACAGATTGAAAAAACTACCGCGAAAACCTGCATTATAAAGTTTAGTTAGCAAAAGATCATGGTTCACTAGATCGAAGGCCTTAGTCATATCAATAAACAGACCCATAGTTGATTTGTTGCTATTTAAACTTCCATACAGTTGACTACACACCCTTAAGATTGCATCTTCTGTTGACAAACCTGCTCTAAAACCAAACTGATTATTACAGAAGAAATTAAACTTTTCCAAGAAGGAAACAATTCGAACTTTAAGTAACTTCTCAAAAATTTTTGAAAAGGTTGAAAGAAGTGATATAGGTCTGTAATTTGAAATAATTTTCTTGTTTCCTTTTTTAAAAAGTGGTATAACTTCAGCACATTTAAGATGGTCAGGAAAACAACCAAATTCAACACTTTTGTTAAAAACGAAGGCCAGTACGTCTACAACATACCAAGCAACATTTTTCAACAAAATACTTGATACCCCATCACTAGTGCATGAATTTTTATTTTTTAAAGACATAATAACTTTGAAAACTTCGCTTGATGTTATCATATCGAAAACAAAACTATTAGATTGTATGTTATCCAAAAAAATTTTTGAGGAGATTGAACAATTGCAATTTAAACAAGGTTCAATAGCAGGTTTCAATTTTTCTGAAATTTCAGTAAAATACTCATTAAATTTATTAGAAATTTTCAATGAATCGTACTCTGAAGCTCCTTCAAATTCAATAGAGTCAACTTTAACAGAATTTCTATTTTTACCAAGAATGCTATAAACCACTCTCCATTCTTCACGAATATTACCCTCAGCTCTAGAAAACATATCAACATAATAGTTATTACGAGTGTCATCAATTTCTTTATTAATCGTTTTGCAACAGGTTTCATAGTATTTTTTAAGTTTATCATTGTTTAGATGTTTTTTACATTTTAAACTCAACTTCTTCTTTTTTCTTATCTAATTCAGGAGATAGTTATTCATCCAAGGTTTAAG
Source organism: Philhelius pedissequus (assembly GCA_910595825.1). Taxonomy (NCBI): domain Eukaryota; kingdom Metazoa; phylum Arthropoda; class Insecta; order Diptera; family Syrphidae; genus Philhelius; species Philhelius pedissequus. The sequence goes on along the minus strand of OU343164.1, from coordinate 19,398,735 downwards.
GTGTTTCTTTTTACCCGAGAGATTTTTCTGGAAAGTACTTGAATTAATGTGCTTTTTAAAAATTTCTACAAATAAATCAAATGCAATAGAAGGATTTTTTTCGCAATAAACTTTGTCCCAACATTCAAATGTCAATAATTCTTTCAATAACGTATAGTTAACACAATATTTTACTGCATCTGAAGCGGTATTAACGTTTTGGGAATGGTTTTTAGATAAATAATTTAATGCAATCATGCTGTGATCAGTAAGTTTTAAATCATAGACTTTACCAATGAAAATATTTGTATTGTTTTTATGACATCTTAAAAAAATGTGGTCAATACAGCTCATGGAAGAATCTGTCACGCGGGTAGGTTCGTTTATTAAACTCTTGAGACCATTTGAAGCCATAGTAAACAAGTAACTTTCAGAATCTTTGTCCATTTCATTAAGAATATCAATATTGATATCTCCTAAAACAATTAAATTTTTGGCTGAAGTTGCACTAAGAATGTGACTTAATTCATCAATGAAAATACTTTTATTATAACCATGAAGCCGATAAATGCACAACAAAGTATACTCAATATTCTCAAGGACAAATGATAATTTTAATACATCAGCGTTAGATAAATTAAGGCAAGAGCAATTACACACATATCCATTTTTCACATATACAGCTACCCCTCCAGCAGAATACGATTCATTACAATTTCCAAAAACAGTATAACCCTCTATATTATACAAATTTAATTCATTATTATAAATCCAAATTTCACTTAAAACTATTACAGCAGGTAAGTTCATTAACGAATCAAGATGGGCTAAAAATATCGAAAAATTTTTTCTCAAGCTACCTATGTTCTGATGTAAGCAAAAACAATAATCTAGCGAATTAACGAGATCGACTGGGTTATCACATACAGAAAAATTAGAAGGTGAATCAGATCTAACTACATTCATAACTTAAGAAAATCAGCAGTACAATTTATTCTTACACAATTTTTTCTTTTCTTCTTTTCGCATGTAAATAGTCCCATTTCTCGTCCATACATATTTATAGTTCTTCGTTGTCTTCATTGATGTTGCAGTTTTAAATAAACGTCTGGTTTCATATGCTAATCACTCGTTGACATACATCTTCTCCATAGTTGCATCGGCATTGAGTAGGTTCGTGGTTAACGGCTCTCTTTTTTCTCTCTTTGCTTTTAGTATTTTCTCCTTACATAGACTTGATATCAGTCTTACGTGAAGAATATTTTTGGTGGTTTCGTTACCATTTGTTGTTGGTTTGGCTAACTTTACTTTCTTCATGTAACACTGATCTATGTCTCCCTCTTGCACGTCCAAGCTCAAACCTTCACGAAACACTTTAAGCGCTGCATCAGTATATGGCATTTCAGTATTGTTAGGAACGTTGAATATTTCAATACTATTTGATAGCAGTTGTTGCTCGAGGTTATTGACCTTTGCTTCAAGAAAATTTATTCTTTTTTCGCACTCATCATTTTTGGCAAGAAGTGCATTGATGTGTCTATTTTGATTTTCTTCAATTGAGAGAACTTTAGCATATATCATCTCTAATGTTATTGAAGCTTCAGGTAGGCTGGCATTTGATGAAAAAAGATCCGATGGTGGAATCGATGATACCAAGGATTTCGGTTGAGTTGTAGCAGCAGTAGGTGGCTGTGGCGGTGGTGGTGGTGGTGGCGTTGACGTTGGAGAGGGCGATGAAGTTGGCGGTGGCAATGACGATGATGATGGTGGTGGTGGGGGCGATGATGTTTGTGGTGGCGATGACGATGATGATGATGATGGTGGGGCGCTCGTTTGGTTGATGGTATTGTGCTGTTTGATGGCTTAGAGAGAGATTCTCTCCGTTGATTAGCACATTGTAGGCACCTCCAAGTAGATTTACTTTTTTTAAGGAAATCGAGATCGACAGCAGTGATTTTCACGCAATTACCATGAAAAATGATTCCACAGTCCCCGCACTTAACTTTGACTTCAGTTCTTGTAAATTTAACTTTACAGATTGAGCAAGACATTTTGTATTTAATTATTTAAAAGAGTTAATCAAAAAAAGAAAAAAAAAAAAAGTTTAAGCTCTCTACAGAAGTGTACCCCACAATGATTCAGTGAAGTATATTGCAAGATTCGTTAAGCATGTAAACATTTGAATCACAATACCAATATATTATCAATGTAAGTGCCCAAAGGAAGAGTGACTTTAGAAAGAAAGAAAAAGTGTTGGAAATTATGTACTAATTGGGAGTAGAATGATTGTTCCTTGCTCTTCAAAGAAGCCAGGAACATTTCACGTTCATGTTCAACGACTGTCCTTACTTGTAATGCAGACTATTTACCAGCTATAGAGTCAATTCAAACTCCCACAAGTACTGTGTGTAGTAGTTTAGCTGGTTGACAAATGTCTCCTCGGCTTCTCGGAGGTTTTGTCAGAGAATACATCTGAAATAAATAAAAAAAATGAATTGTCTTTTTCTGAAAATCGAATTATCTTTTTCGGATATTAAAAAATTGAACGAATTCTGCTTACCGGAACATATCTGCGATTGGGATCAAGACCTCTGTAGGCCATTTCATAAAGCAAATTTTTTTAACAATAGTATCTGGATATTCGCGTCCCGGGATGAGCAAACCATTTACATCAAAAGCACTTGCACTAGAGAGGACAGAAATTTCAATTTTCAATTTCAATTTCAATTTATTTTGCATTCATTTCACTTAAATCTAATTAACAAATATATAATTATATAATTAAAAGATGGAAAAAGAATACAATAAGATCAATCTATAACTATAAAGTTAGTGTTGATTGATCTAACATATAATTTTTAACTGAGAATAACTGACATGGGGTACTATCAGCTTTTCATAAGTTTTTTTTTTTTATTTTTTTTATTTTTATTCAGTAATGAAAAATAATTTAGTATTTTATTATAATTTAGTATTTTGTAGGAACAGAGAAGAATCTTTGTTATGTTTGTATGTTTTATTTATTTATATGTATATGTATATTATTAGGTTCTAGGAAGTAACTCTAAACAGTAACTCAACATCATTAAGGTCAATAGTAAAAAGCCATGATCTGACTTTTTTAAGAAATAGGTTAAAATTGCTATTAGTTCTGATAAATAAGGGAAGCTTATTGAACAGTTTGGCGGAGGTGGTTAGATAAAAGTTTGTGAAAAGTGATCTACGTGCAAACGGAACATTGAAGAGTGCTAAATTATTTACGCGTAAGTTAAATACGGACGAATTTCTATATGGTACATTGCCGCTTTGTATAAAGAATTCTCTCAAAACTTTGAAAACATAAAGATGTCTAAGAGGCAGGATGCGCAGATCACAAAAAAGAGGCCAGCTATGAGTGAATCGATTTCTACCGCATATGATTCCTACGATATGTTTTTGAGCAACCAAGAGGGACTCAAAAGTGTTCATGTAAACGCCTCCCCAATTAAGTATACCGTATTGCAGTTTTGAGTTAACAAGTCCGTAATAAATCATTGACAAAACACTACGTGAACAGTAAGGTTTTAAAAGATACATCTTCCGAGTTACTAAATTCAAGTAGGTTCTTACTGTTTCAATATGACACTTCCAGTTCAGTTTTTTGTCGATGTGTACCCCTAAATATTTAAAAGAATCAACAGAATTAATTTTAAAACAGGTTTTCGAGCAAAGATTAGAACCTTTGAAATTGTCTCTTCCACAAATATGTAGCGGTAAACTAAATTTTTTACAATCATAAGAATGATAGAAAACTTCGTAGTCATCAGAAGTGTATCCTGATGTCTCAAAATGCATCATTTTAGTTTTTTCACTCATTATTAGTTTGTGAGCTGCAAACCAGATTCTGAGCATTTGAAGGTCCTCATTCATCCTAACTATGCATTCGAAAGGTGTTTTTTCCGCATAAGTGAAAGCGATATCATCAGCAAAAGCTATTTGATTACCGTTAAACTTTTGTTGAAATAGGGAGTTCATATAAATAAGAAATAATAATGGCCCAAGAACAGATCCCTGTGGAACTCCATTCTTTATACGAACCGATGTACTAAAAACTCCATTTACACTAACCTTTTGCTCTCTGCCAACCAAATAAGATTTGAACCCCTAAACCCCGCATTATAAAGTTTGACTAATAGCAAATCATGGTCTACCATGTCAAACGCTTTGGTCATATCAATGAAAAGTGCCATATTTGATTGATTTTGTTTAACACCATTGTATAAGTTACAGCATACTTTTAGAATAGCATCTTCAGTCGATTTACCGGATCTAAATCCAAACTGGTCGGATGAAAAATGGCATTTTTTTTCTAAAAATGAAAGCATTCGCACTTTTATTAATTTTTCAAAAAGTTTTGAAAAGGTAGGAAGTAACGAAATTGGCCTGTAGTCACTAATATTTTTTCTATTACCTTTTTTCAATAGTGGAATTACTTCAGCACATTTTAACAATTTCGGAAATATACCACTCTCAACGCTAATATTAAAAATAAAACTCAAAATATCAACAATTTCCCATGCAATTTCTTTTAAAATTTTTCCAGAAATACGATCACTGGTGCAAGAATTTGTATTTTTCAGGCTACTTATCATTTTAAAAACCTCTGCGGGCGTAATAGCTTTGAAACAGAAGCTATTAGCTTGCATTCTATCTTCTTTTAAGTTTGATAAAATATTACAATTGCAACTGTTATTAATTGGAAAAGATGGTTTTAAGCTATCCGAAATATTAACAAAAAAATCGTTAAAACTATTAGCTATATCGCTGGAATCATTAACTATATTGTTGTTTATTAAAACATTGTTAATTTCATTGCTTTTTGGCTGTTTACCTAGTAAGCTATTGACAACTTCCCATTCCATCTTGACATTACCCATGAAACGATTAAAACGGTTAGTAAAAAAGGAATTACGGACTTCATCTACCATTCTTTTAGTGTGTTTGCATAGTTTTTTATAATACTTTTTTAAGCCTATATTTTGTGGATGCTTACTACATTTGATAGCAAGTTTTTTCTTATTATCTATTAATTTTAATAAATGAGGTGTCATCCAGACTTTTAACATTTTTTTTGTGTGTCTAAAAGAAATAAATTGAGAAGAATCTTTGATGTGTTTATCTAAAACTGAGTTAAATAAATAAAAAGCTTTAGTAGGATCACATTCAATGTAAACTTCTTCCCAAAATTCATACCTTAACTTTTCCCGAAGTATACAAAGGTCCGTCTGAACTTTTTCTTTCCTTGTTATAAGGATTTGATTATCAGAGCTATGTTTGTACATATATAAAGCACAAAAATGGAGGCCCGTTATTTTGTAATCGAATACATAACATTTAAAAACAGATTTATTATTTTTATGGAAACGCACAAACATATGGTCAATACAACTAGCACTATTATCTGTTATACGGGTAGGTTCATTTATAACACTTTTGAGACCAAATGACGCCATTAAGAGCGAATAATTTTCCGCATATTTATCACTTTTATCCACAAGATCAATATTAATATCTTCTAGTACTATAAGGTTTTTATCTTTTTTTACTTTCAGTATGTTTTCAAGTTCATCGAGAAAAATATTTTTAGTTATAAATTGCAATCGGTAAATGCAAATTAAAGTATACCAATTATTATTTAAGAGTAATACTTAAAATATCTGCACTCGTAGATTCAATTTTGTTGCAATCACACAAAAGATCACTTTTCACAAAAACTACTATACCGCCGGCAGAATATGATTCATTACAATTGCCATACAAGGTGTAACCATTTATATTATAGTTACTCAATTCATTCTCATATAACCAAACTTCGCTTAAAATTATAACTAGCGGCAATTTCACTAATGACTCAATGTACACTAAAAAATTATCAAAATGTTTCCTAAGACTACGAATATTCTGATGAACACAAAAAGATTCTTCTAAAAAAATTTCATTCATATCACTATCATAATCGAAATAAAATTCATTTACATTATTAAGTTCATTTTCATTAGGGCATAAAGGATTGTTTACATGGCTGTTTACAATGTTAATTGTACTCATAGTTTATTTAAGTCAGAAGTGCAAGTTATTTTTAAAAAAATTATCACCCTCTTTTTTCCTCATGTAAACAATCCCATTTCTTACCCATAAGAATTTGTATTTCTTTGAATCTTTGATTGCTGCTGCTGCCTTCAATAATTGACGCGAGCCATATGTCAGGCTTTCGTTTATGAACATCTTCTCTTCTGGTCCAGCGGTGATCATTGATGTTTTAAGCTGCACTTTGTTTTTGTAACTCGCTCTCATTACCTCTTCTTTTACGATGCGTGATGCAAATTTTATATGCAAAACATTTTTTGTTGCATTGCCATCAGCTGGTTGTTTGGCCAGTTTAATTTTTTTTACATAGCACTGGTCTAAGTCTCTCTCTGTGACATTTACCTTCAAGCCATCACAAAGAATTTTAAGTGCGAAATCGGTGTTGTTCATAGTTGGAATGGTGATTGGAACGTTGAATACATCAATGCTGTTGCCTAGTAGCTGTTGTTCTAGGTTGTTGACCTTTCTCTCTAGTGAAATGATTTTTTTCTCATATTCTACATTTTTTGCAGTAAGAGCATCAATTTGTGTTTTTAAAATCTGTTGAATCACTAGAATATCTGCATGAACCATTTCCAAAGTAAGAGCTGAATTAATATTGGGTGTTGTGAGTTTGGAATGTATATCTGAGTTTTGGACTATGGATATTGATGTTGGGTTGCTGGTAGTGGTAGTGGCAGTGGGTGCATATGTGGTGACGGTAGAAGGTGGGGCAGATTGTGAGGTCGGTGCTAAAGAGTTTGGTGGTGGTGTGGCGGACGAAGGAGAGTGTTGTGTACAAGGCAATGGTAAATTTCCAGACATAGAGGCACGACGCTGAATGTAACAGGAATTGCACCTATATGCTTTATTTTCTTTTTTCATGAAATCGATTTCATTTATTGTTAATTTTATGCATTTAGCATGAAAAAACTTATTGCAGTCACTGCACTCCACTTTCAATTCCGAACCAGTGGATTTTTTTCGACAAACTCTGCACGACATTGTATGATAGGTTGAAATTATTGTTTACGATTGACTTGCATAAAAATAAGAAAATACTTGTAGAAAACTCTCGACGTGAGTGTACCCCACAGCGTCACGATGAGAACTCAAATCCTTGCAATCTACACATTTTGGATCACGAATTCTAATTACTCGACACAGTAATCAACGATTTGTATCAATCAAGTTGAGTTACGATAAAGTGCTTTGCAAACTATATCATTTGGATATTACATTGTTTGTATAAGCGAAGATCTTTTTTTAGAAAATATTCATCAGATACTTGTGATTAAATTGAAATTATTACAGGCGGTGAAAAGTCTTCCTGTGCGTTAAAGTTTGGCAGCTAGCCACAATTGTTTGCTGCCCCAAAGGTGGTACAGAACGGACTTGTAGCTGTGATTGTGCTTGTGTCTGGTTGGCTGCACTTGTCCAGACTACTATGCTTACGGCAGCCTCAGCTACATTAAACGTACCAATTGGACCTGCCAGAGTATTCATGTTAGAATTATTTGTTGATCCTTTGCTTGAACTCTTCTTTGGAGATCTATGGTAGGAAGTTGAGATTTGGTTCTGTACGGAAGAGGGTGGTTGTTGCTCGTTACCACCTGAACATTTGTTTTTCTCCTCCACTAGTATTGAGATGAGTTTCGCGCAAACGTTTACCCACTGTTAGCCCCAGATGCGGCAAACGCAGAAGGTTGTTATAATATCAAATGATATAGTTTGCAAGGCACTATATTTGAGCCAGAACCTGATTTTTAGACACAAAGATAAATTTGAAGAAGTTTGTTGCTAAGTGGATCGTATCCGAACAACTTCTTTCCAGACTTCTTCACCCCGCTTTGCAGTAACTGATCCACTGCCTGCTGGTTCTGTTTGCGGTTTAAGGGGATTTATTTTTGATGTAGAGTAAGTGATGATCTTCATGCAGGACAGCGCTACAAATGCGGTGTGACTTCTGTCTGTGTGTAGTATCATCGCGGAGCTGGCAGAATACGCGAATCGGGATGAAAATATTGTTGGCTTGCTGCCGTCAACTTTCACAGAATTCGCCTGCTGTTTCTACTTTTCTATTGCGCCTGCTGCGAGTTGGCTGTAATATAATAGTTACAAATAATTTATTAGTAAAATTATTATGAAACAACTAAAATATATTATAACTAAATTATTGCAGAGTAAAATACGTAATAAACAAAAAAAAACTTACACACTTCCGATATTTGTTCTGAAGTTGAATATTTTTTTATTGTTTTGTCATCTGTCAAAATACTCACCTCGATTTGAGTAAACCGGTCTTTTCTTGTGGTGGAATTTAGGAACGCGCGCATTAATATGCTATGGTTTGCTTCTACTTTTTGATTGGATTTTCTTCATTTTGAACATACAATTAATAAATATTGCTTAATTTGTAAATCAGAATCAACAAAAAGCTTTTATTAGTATGTTTTTTGTTTGATAAAAGCCTTTAAAAATAGAATTTAACTAAAAAGCAATTCATTTTTTAAATTTTGAATTTAACGGATTTACATTTTGAATATATAAACTCACCATATCTACCAAAGATGCAAATGAGCACTCGTCCGTTTCGATAAGACTGTGTTGGTGTCTGCTCCATTTAAAATGTTCGCGCAACTAACACATGCTTGTCGAAACGGTGGAAATCCTCTCAATTTAAGTTCTTCATTATCTTTGTGTCCAAAAATCAGGTTCTGGCTCAGATATAGTGCTTTGCAAACTATATCCTTTGATATTATACCAACCCTTTACGTTTGACGTATCTGGGGCTAATAGTGAGTAGACATTTGCGCGAAGCTCATCCAACAAAAGTCACAATACTAGTGGAGGAGAAAAACAATGTTCAGGTGGTAACGAGCAACAACCACCCTTTTCTGAAGAAGAGTTCAAGCAAAGGAGCAAAAAATAATTCTAATATTAATACCCTGGCAGGTCCAATTGGTACGTTTAATGTAGGTGAGGCTGTCGTAAGCATAGTAGTCGGGGCAAGTGCAGCCAAGCAGACACAATCACAATCACAGCAACAAGTCCGTTCTGTATCACTTTTGGGGCAGCAAACAATTGTGGCCAACCCATGAGTCGTGGAATTCAAATTGAGCATTTTGACTTTCTTTGTCACATCTCTCATTTTCACGTCTCTCGTCTGGAAAATTGGTTTTGTCTACCCAATCTTTAACACGATTCCTGTTTACAGACTCAAATTCAATGGAGTCTTGTACATCATCAGATGTCAACTGTTCGAGGATGGCATATTTCTTATCGACGTAATCACGATCACGTTTTTCTTGGAGCTTTCTTTCTTCTTCTAGTTTTTGTAATTGCATTTTGACTATCTTAGCACTGGACGTCGTCTTAGAGGACTTGCTTTTCGCTGGTTTATTTCTACTTTGACCTTTGGTATAGGCCACGCGAGTACATTGGTTTGGCGAGTCGTCATGAAGTTCTATGGATGTAGCATGATTCGATGTTGATTTTTGAGCAGCGCCTTGAGCAGCCACATTTTGTTGAGAAATTGAATTTCTAGTTACTTGTTCCTTAGGAGGAAGGCAGGTTACGCAGAACCAATCTTCATTCTCTACTGCTTGTGTTACGCCTACACAAGTAAAGTGGAACCAGTTTTCGCAAGTACCACATTCTACCATTGGACCCTGACTATCAGGGGCAGAACATTTTTTACAATTCTGAGCATAAGATGACGAAGTGGGAGGAGCATTGTGAGTTTTTGACCTAGCAGTACGATTACGAGATTTTGATTTATCTGGCATGATGACTTACCTTGTACCAGGATCGATTGTGGAAGACACAGATGATGAGGCGATGATGGGAAGACTAATGATGTGAAGATGTTGAAGGATTGGTGATAAACTGAAGTCCTGATGATGTTAGATGATGTTGAAGTTGCTTGTAGTACTCCGACATGGGCAAATCGATAAAGGCGCTTGAGTGCTTGTTGGTTAGGTTTCAACACGTGTTTGAATCGCCAGTGTAAAGCTTTCGTCTTAAACGAAAATTTAAGTTTATGTTGAATTCAATTCAAACATATGTATGTCCATTAAATGAAACGCTTTTTTTTATTTATTTCCGAAATTTAAAGCTGCTTCTGCAGTGCTTAAATTTTCCTGTTAATTTATTTTTATTCAGGTTATAATTTTATATTTCAATAATTTAATTTGTACAACTTACGTTTAGTTTTTATCTTTATTTTAGTATATTCTTTAATTTATAATTAATTCTAAGCTGCTTAATACTTTAGGTTTCTTCTTTACTTCATAGAGGCTAAGTTTAAAAGGAATTTAAAATGAGGTATGATTCTTAAAGAAAACGCGGGAGTCGAAAACGTAGGTGAAACGGATATATACTTTGATTTGAACTTAAGGTTGTCTCGCTTTAGTTGTCAAACTCGAAAGTTCCGTGAAGCCAAGTTCGCTTACAATTTTTTTAAAGTGGAAAAGTTGCAAAAAGGTAATCCGTATTCGAGATCACAAAAAAAAAATTTATTGTTTTTTAGTAAATTTGTTATAGTAATTAATTTTTTTATAACACTTATTATAACAAAATATACTAGCAATCCATTAAACAAATAAAACTTATTATACTTACTATGAATTCTTTTCATTTTTCATCGTTGAGTAGGTCTACCTCTTTGTTGGTTGATAAATATTTGCTTTGTCCCTGATATGGAAATTCATCGGAAAGTAAACGCTTGTGGCAAATTGTTTCCATATTTTTTATAAATAAATTAAATGCGCGGTTGGATCGCATGCACTTGCTCTTGTGTTCGATCACATAGGAAGCACAATATTGTTGGTGGAAAAGGTTTAATATTACGAAATGTTATATTAACAAAAGATTATGTCTCACACTATTCTTACATCCGGTGACAGTTGCTTTAAAGCACGGAAAATCCTGGAAAATCTATGCATATATTTATTTTAATAGCAATGCTTTCTCTTTGGAGCATCCGATTGCCATGAGGATGAAGGAACTGTTGGGAGTTAGAAGTTGAATATAACAATTTATTTTTGTATAAGGTTTCAACTAACTAACCTACACAACCATAGTGTGGTTTATTGTGTGTATGCACCTATGGATTTAACTCTATCAAGTATTCCTGCGCGATAGCATCTCGGCAGCTAACCTCTTGCTCGAGAATGCCAGGCAAAATTAATCGCTTATATGTGTCCAGCGAAGCGGATTCCAACTGCGACAATCGCACCAAGTTAGTTCCAACCAATATTTTCAGTTCTTCATGTGCTTTTTCTCTGCGTGTTTTCTCACTGAAATGACCTATATGTTGCATTCGTACCCACAATTTATTCATTTCAGCGAAGTTCATGAACACAAATTCAGTAACATCGAGTACATTGTCCTCGTTCTCATCTTCGGCAACCACAACACCCGGGAGTATGTTGCGTGTGCATTGCAGCATGTATTTCCGCAAAAAGAGTCCTCGCAGTGGATGTAGAACCCCGCGGCACATTTCAACCAAATTCTTGATTATGCTTCGCTTTAGCGTCGAATTACTTTTTATATAAACTAATCCCACTGTAATCAGCAGATACAAACGTGGTACTATATTTGCCGAGTACTGCACAGTCTCATACAAATCTGTGGTACTGCGATTCTTTTGAAAATCCTCAATCAAATAAATATCGAAATGACACAGTTCCTCCGTGATGGCCATGTACAACTCATAATAGCTCTTTGGTGACAACTGTGAAGTTCTGACCTCAGTTAGAACTATGCTGGCGCATTTAATGGCTTCCACCAGGCGAAATTTGTCAATGAAGTGTTTCATTTGAAATGCTTGCTTTTGGACATTACCAATTATCTCACTGAGGAGTTTCTCTTCAAAAACATGAAATTTTTTGTCGAAAAGCAGATCTTTTCTTGAATGAAACTCGCTATTAAATTATGTAAGGATATTATTAATCCATAATTTCGATTTAAATATTCATTTGTAGGTAGGTACCTATGTAAATATTTTAAATTCTATGTATGTACATGTACCTAATACCAGCGTCAATGTTTAGCTACGTTAAAGTTGGTAGCTATACAAGATGAAGTTGGTAGGATCCAGTTGTGCTTTTTATTTCTTAATGGTTTTTTAATGGGAGGTACCGCAGTAATAGTTTTTTTTTAACTATGTAAGATACTGTAAAAAAAACTACCAAATACGTATAGGATGTATGGGAAGTACCTTGTTTGCCGTTTAAAACAAAAATGAAAAAAACGTGTGGGCGTATTACCGAAACAACTTTTTTGGTGTTTTTTATGATCGTATTTCATGTTTGATTGCTAGATTTTTTTTACGAATATATAACTTGCCTTATAGTACCTATAATCGCAAGTTAAAAAAACATACATACATAAATGCTTATTGCATTTTTAATTTTGAAATATGTTTGGCATTTCAATTTAAAATATACTCACTTTGTTCCTTGTATTGAAAGCGTAGATGTTGAACTCCGAAGTATATTGCTAGATTCTTTAAGCATGTAAACATTTGAATCACAATACCAATATATTATCAATGTAAGTGCCCAAAGGAAGACTGACTTTAGAAAGAAAGAAAAAGTGTTCGAAATTATGTATTAATTGGGAGCAAAATGATTGTTCCTTGCTCTTCAAAGAAGCCAGGAACATATCACGTTCATGTTCAACGACTGTCCTTACTTGCAATGCAGACTATTTACCAGCTATAGAGTCAATTCAAACTCCCACAAGTTCTGTGTGTAGTAGCTTAGATAGTGGTCAAATGTCTCCTCGGCTGCTGGGAGTTTTTGTCAGAGAATTTATCTGAAATAAATAAAAAAATCGAATTATCTTTTTCAGATATTAAAAAATTTAACGAATTCTGCTTACCGGAACATATCTGCGATTGGGGTCAAGACCTCTGTAGGCCATTTCACAAAGCGGATTTTTTTACTTGCACTAGAGAAAACAGAAATCTTTGCAATCTACACATTTTGGATCACGAATTCTTATTACCTCGACACAGTAATCAACGATTTGATTCAATCAAGTTGAGTTACGATAAAGTGCTTTGCAAACTATATCATTTGGATATTACAGTGTTTGTATAAGCAGATATCTTTTAGAAAATTTTCATCAGCTAATGTTGCGGGCGCAGAAACTTGTGATTAAATTGAAATCATTTTAGGCGGTGAGAAGTGTTTCTGTGCGTTAAAGTTTGGCAGCTAGCCACAATTGTTTGCTGCCCCAAAAGTGGTACAGAACGGACTTGTTGCTGTGATTGTGATTGTGTCTGCTTGGCTGCACTTGCCCCGACTACTGTGCTTACGGCAGCCTCACCTACATTAAACGGACCAAGTGGACCTGCCAGAGTATTAATATTAGAATTATTTTTTGCTCCTTTGCTTGAACTCTTCTTCAGAAAAGGGTGGTTGTTGCTCGTTACCACCTGAACATTGTTTTTCCCTTCCACTAGTATTGTGACTTTTGTTGGATGAGTTTCGCGCAAATATCTACCCACTATTGGCCCCAGATACGTCAAACGTAAAGGGTTGGTATAATATCAAAGGATATAGTTTGCAAAGCACTATATCTGAGCCAGAACCTGATTTTTGGACACAAAGATAATGAAGAACTTAAATTGAGAGGATTTCCACCGTTTCGACAAGCATGTGTTAGTTGCGCGAACATTTTAAATGGAGCAGACACCAACACAGTCTTATCGAAACGGACGAGTGCTCATTTGCATCTTTGGTAGATATGGTGAGTTTATATATTCAAAATGTAAATCCGTTAAATTCAAAATTTAAAAAATGAATTGCTTTTTAGTTAAATTCTATTTTTAAAGGCTTTTATCAAACAAAAAACATACTAATAAAAGCTTTTTGTTGATTCTGATTTACAAATTAAGCAATATTTATTAATTGTATGTTCAAAATGAAGAAAATCCAATCAAAAAGTAGAAATAAACCATAGCATATTAATGCGCGCGTGCCTAAATTCTACCACAAGAAAAGACCGGTTTACTCAATTCGAGGTGAGTATTTTGACAGATGACAAAACAATAAAAAAATATTCAATTTCAGAACAAATATCGGAAGTGGGAAAGTTTTGTTTGTTTATTACGTATTTTATTCTGCAATAATTTTGTTATAATATATTTTAGTTGTTTCATAATAATTTTACTAGTAAATTATTTGTAACTCTTATATTACAGCCAACTCGCAGCAGGCGCAATAGAAAGGTAGAAACAGCCGGCGAATTCTGTGAAAGTTGGCGGCAGCAAGCCAACAATATTTTCATCCCGATTCGCGTATTCTGCCAGCTCCGCGATGATACTACACATAGACAGAAGTCACACCGCATTGGTAGCGCTGTCCTGCATGAAGATCATCACTCACTCTACATCAAAAATAAATCCCCTTAAACCGCAAACAGAACCAGCATCCACTTAGCAACAAACTTCTTCAAATTTATCTTTGTGTCTTAAAATCAGGTTCTGGCTCAGATATAGTGCCTTGCAAACTATATCATTTGATATTATAACAACCTTCTGCGTTTGCCGCATCTGGGGCTAACAGTGGGTAAACGTTTGCGCGAAACTCATCACAATACTAGTGGAGGAGAAAAACAAATGTTCAGGTGGTAACGAGCAACAACCACCCTCTTCCGTACAGAACCAAATGTCAACTTCGTACCATAGATCTCCAAAGAAGAGTTCAAGCAAAGGATCAACAAATAATTCTAACATGAATACTCTGGCAGGTCCAATTGGTACGTTTAATGTAGCTGAGGCTGCCGTAAGCATAGTAGTCGGCGCAAGTGCAGCCAACCAGACACAAGCACAATCATAGCTACAAGTCCGTTCTGTACCACCTTTGGGGCAGCAAACAATTGTGGCTAGCTGCCAAACTTTAACGCACAGGAAGACTTTTCACCGCCTGTAATAATTTCAATTTATTCACAAGTATCTGATGAATATTTTCTAAAAAAAGATCTTTGCTTATACAAACAATGTAATATCCAAATGATATAGTTTGCAAAGCACTTTATCGTAACTCAACTTGATTGATACAAATCGTTGATTACTGTGTGGAGTAATTAGAATTCTTGATCCAAAATGTATAGATTGCAAGGATTTCTCTCCTCTCTAGTGCAAGTGCTTTTGATGTAAATGGTCTGCTCATCCCGGGAGGCGAATATCCAGATACTATTGTTAAAAAAATTTGCTTTATGAAATGGCCTACAGAGGTCTTGACCCCAATCGCAGATATGTTCCGGTAAGCAGAATTCGTTCAATTTTTTAATATCCGAAAAAGATAATTCGATTTTCAGAAAAAGACAATTCATTTTTTTTATTTATTTCAGATGTATTCTCTGACAAAACCTCCGAGAAGCCGAGGAGACATTTGTCAACCAGCTAAACTACTACACACAGTACTTGTGGGAGTTTGAATTGACTCTATAGCTGGTAAATAGTCTGCATTACAAGTAAGGACAGTCGTTGAACATGAACGTGAAATATTCCTGGCTTCTTTGAAGAGCAAGGAACAATCATTCTACTCCCAATTAGTAGATAATTTCCAACACTTTTTCTTTCTTTCTAAAGTCACTCTTCCTTTGGGCACTTACATTGATAATATATTGGTATTGTGATTCAAATGTTTACATGCTTAAAGAATCTTGCAATATACTTCGGAGTTCAACATCTACGCTTTCAATACAAGGAACAAAGTGAGTATATTTTAAATCGAAATGCCAAACATATTTCAAAATTAAAAATGCAATAAGCATTTATGTATGTATGTTTTCTTAACTTGCGATTATAGGTACTATAAGGCAAGTTCAAACATGACATACGATCATAAAAAACACCAAAAAAGTTGTTCCGTCTATTCCGTTTGTCCTCGAGTCTTCTGACTATACAGTTTGATGAATTTTCTTCATACTTGCTACATATTGTTTTTTCGGTAATACGCCCACAAGTTTTTTAGCAAGGTAGCTCCCATACATCCTATACATATTTGGTAGTTTTTTTTATAGTATCTTCCATAGTTAAAAAAAACTATTACTACGGTACCTCCCATACAAATGTTAAAAAGCCATTAAGAAATAAAAAGCACAACTGGATCCTACCAACTTCATCTTGTATAGATAACAACCTTAACGTAGCTAAACATTGACGCTGGTAGTAGGTATATGTACATACATAGAATTGTATGTAATGATTGATTCAAAGAATATGTACATAGTTACCTACCTACAAGTGAATATTTAAATCGAAATTATGGATTAATAATATCCTTACATAATTTAATAGCGAGTTTCATTCAAGAAAAGATCTGCTTTTCGACAAAAGATTTCATCTTTTTGAAGAGAAACTCCTCAGTGAGATAATTGGTAATGTCCGAAATGCGCCAGCATAATGGCAACTGAGCTCAGAACTTCACAGTTATCACCAGAGCTATTATGAGTTGTGCATGGCCATCACGGACGAACTGTGTCATTTCGAGATTTATTTGATTGAGGATTTTCAAAAGAATCGCAGTACCACAGATTTGTACGAGACTGTGCAGTACTCGGCAAATATAGTACCACGTTCGTATCTGCTGATTACAGTTGGGTAAGTTTATCTAAAAAGCAATTCGGCGCTAAAGCGAAGCATACTCAAGGATTTGGTTGAAATCTGCCGCGGTGTTCTACATCCACTGCGAGGAGTATTTTTGGGGAACTACCTGCTGCAATGCACACGCAACATACTCCCGGATGTTGTGGTTGCCGAAGATGAGAACGAGGGCAATGTACTCGATGCTATTGAATTTGTGTTCATGAACTTCGCTGAAATGAATAAATTGTGGGTACGAATGCAACATCATACCAGTCATACCAGTGAGAAAACGCAGAGAAAAAGAACATGAAGAACTCAAAATCTTGGTTGGAACTAACTTGGTGCGATTGTCGCAGTTGGAATCCGCTTCACTGGACACATATCAGCGATTGATTTGCCTGGCATTCTCGAACAAGTGGTTAGCTGCCGAGATGCTATCGCCCAGGAATACTTGACAGAGTGCCATATAATCCATTGGTGCATACACACAATAAACCACCATATAGGTGTAGGTAAGTTAGTTGAAACGTTATACAAAAATAAAATGTTATATTTAACTTCTAACTCCCAACAGTTATTTCATCTTCATGGCAATCGAGTGCTCCATAGAGAAAGCATTGCCAGTAAAAGAAATATGTGCATAGATTTTCCAGCATTTTCCGTGCTTCAACGCAAATCCCACCGGATGTAAGAATAGTGTGAGACATAATCTTTTGTTAATATAACATTTCGTAATATTAAAACTTTTCTACTAACAATATTGTGCTTCCTATGTGATCGAACACCAGAGCAAGTATGTGCGATCCAACCGTGCATTTAATTTATTTATAAAAAATATGGAAACAATTTGCCGCAAGCGTTTACTTTCCGATGAATTTCCATATCAGGAACAAAGCAAATATTTATCAACCAACAAAGAGGTAGACCTACTCAACGATGAAAAATTAAAAGATTTCATAGTAAGTATAATAAGTTAAGTTTTATTTGTTTAATGGATTGCTAGTATATTTTGTTATAATAAGTGTTATAAAAAAATTAATTACTATAACAAATTTACTAAAAATCAATACAAATTTTTTTTTGTGATCTCGAATACGGATTAGCTTTTTGCAACTTTTCCACTTTAAAAAAATCGAACTCGAAATTTTAATTAAACTTGATTTTTCGTCTGTCTCTCTGTAGGTCGATATAAATATGTATATCCATTTCTTCTACCTAATAATATTTTATTTTTAAGCATAGTAATGACTAAATTACATACATACACATGTTCTTGCTATCTACGTCACTGAATACCTACCTACTTACAGTATATACTATTTGGGCTCTCATACATTTATATACCTATATATCATTAAAAATCAAATGAATATTATGTATGATATTTTAGGTTATCATTTTCGCAGATGATATTCATATTACATAAAGTTTAAATATTTTTCCGGAACTTACGCCGTTAAATGTAAGAAATATTTTCAATTTATTTTTATTTTTCCCGACGTTTCGAAGAAGTTTCAAACTTCGTGGTCACGGGATGAGACTGGCGATTGATGGATGTTGTTTTAGTTATTGTTTTTTAGCTCTCGCTCTCAAACAGTACCGGTGCGTAGATGTTGTTGCACTTAGATTGCTTGTGGGTGGTGTACTCGTTCTAGGTTGTTGTTGCGTTGAGTCGATATATTCTTGAACACGATATCGGCTACAGGTTTTTGATTGGCTTTACTTTTGTTTTACTTATGAGAGGATCCCACGTTGGCGATAATTTAAAGCTAGAATCTTTATTGAAGTTTGTATGTTTCTTAATTTCAATTGCTTCTCTGACAATTCTTGGTACATAAAATCTTTCATTTGCGATTGATCTGGCTTGATTAAAACGGATAAAATGATCGTCGTTGAAGGCCAAATGTTCACATATTGCCGATCTTGTGACAGCCTTGTTTTGGATAGCTTTAATATGTTCGCTTAATCGCGTTTTTATACCTCGTTTCGTTTCACCAATATAAGAAGACCCACAACTGCAGGGAACAGAGTACACACCAGGATTTTGAAGTGGAATTTTGTCCTTAGGCGATCTTAAAAATTGGCGAACCTTGGTTGGCGGTTAAAAGATGGTTTTTATATCATATTTTCGTAAGATTCGCCCAATTCCATCCGTTATGCCTTTGATATAGGGCAAAAACGCCCTTTTTTCTAATGCTGGAGGTAGCGAATGTTTCTATGAGCTGGGTTTGGGTCTCAATGTTCTTTATTGGTAGCTGTAGCCATTCTTTTCAAGTGCAATATCTATATGCTTCAACTCTTGTTTGAGGTATTCGGGGTCACAAATTTTGTGAGCACGGTTCACAAGAGCAGATACAACCGATGTTAAGTTGGCTGGGTGATGGTGTGATGTAGCATGTAAATATCTGTCCGTATGAGTTTCTTTTCGGAACACTGTGTGGCCGATCGAACCATCCTGCTTTCTTATGACTTTAACGTCGAGGAAAGCTAAAGAGTTTTCTTGTTCTCTTTCCATTGTAAATTTGACTCTTTCGTGGATGGAATTAAGATGTACCAGAAAACTTTCTATCTGATCCTTCTTGAGTACGCAGAAGGTGTCATCTACGTACCTTTTCCAAATAGTTGGTTTTATTAATGATGTTTCCAATGATAATTCCTCAAAGTGTTGCATCCAAACGTCTGCAATTATTGGTGCAATAGGTGAGCCCATTGCAACACCATAAATTTGTAAATAATATTTACCACTATATAAGAAATATCCTGATGGAAGGCATATGTCACTATTTGTTGTGCTTGTTGCCTCCGTAATGAACTAGTGTCTCGGCGGCCACTAACCAGAAATCTGTGGTTTGCGATTGTGTCCATGGGGAGTAAACCGAATTTGATTGTGTAGCTTATGCTGTATTGGTTGCTATGCATACCTACAGGCTGATTTGTTTGTCGCCGGCGGCTGCTGCTGTGCCGTTTGATGCATAGAAAGTGCGCTAACGATGGACTGAGGTGGAGCCGTGTGGCACACAATGCATTTGGTTGTGAGACGTATGGGTGTTGGAGGTGGTAAAGCTGTGGCACAACTAGTTGGTGTGCTTGTTGCCTCCGTAATGAACCAGTGTCTCGGCGAATGCAAACCAGAATTTCTGAGGTTTGCTTTTGTGTCCATGTGGAAAAAATCGAATGGCATCCTGTTGTGGTGTTGAAATGAATGCTGTAGCTGCGTAGATCACGTGGGGAGGAGTTGAAATTTAACTGCGTATATCACGTGGTGTGGAGTTGAAATGTGTAGCTGTTGCTGCGTAGATCACGTGGAGTGGAGTTGAAATGTAACTGTGTAGATCACGTGGTGTGGAGTTGAAATTTAACTGCGTATATCACGTGGTATGGAGTTGAAATGTGTAGCTGAAGCTGCGTAGATCACATGGGTGTTGTATGAAATGGAAGCTGCGTAGGTTGCGTTGATTGTAGAGTGGCTACAAGATCACGTCGGGGTTGACCAATGTGGTGTCTCAGATAATTTTGACACTAACTAATTTGTTTGATATTTGCAACTACGCAGTAGAAATTCCAATGTCGCGTTCTATTGGAAATATTTCCTTGATGCCAACTATTAGGTTCCGGAACGCATCTTTACGGATGATAATTCTAGTAAAATGAAAGACTGTGTTATATTAAATGATTAACTGATTTAATGATTGTAAAAGTATATGCAAAATTATTTATTAAAGTTAAAGGAATGAAAGTTAATTGCGTGTGATCTGTTGGACGCCAGACGATAGACTCCCGAATCGTTGGAGAAAGCCAGACAGGAATTTATTTGAATGTTGCTAAGTTCCCTTTTGGAACTTTTTGTACATTTGGAACTTAGGGTTATTATTTGTTCCCTTTTTTTGTACAAGTTTCTGGAACTTGTTGTTCACACCTAGATGTTGCGACTGGCGATGCAGTGTCGCCACACGTAGATGTAGCCTTGGTTTTAATATATGTACTATATAATGCAAGTGAAGGATGAAGTTGGGTAAATAACTATATATACATATACATTTTTGTGTTAGGTCCATATATATATGTAAATAATATTCAAGTGATTTTTGATGATATGTATAAATAAATGTATGAGAGAGTACAGAGTACATAGTCACCGACGTAAATAGCAAAAACTTGTTCGTATAATTTAATTAACATGGGGTCTCCACGATCTAAGGTTTCTAGTAAGCCAGGTCACATTCTGTGGAAATTGATCATGGAGAGCACACATAGCATTCTATAAAAAATTTCATAATAGACATTGCACAGCTCATAGCATTCTATAGATAGTATGCTATTTGGCTGTCATTTTCACTTTAAGGTTAGCGTTTGTGGCTGGTGAACCTTTGTGGTGTGTGTACTGTTATCATTCCTTGTTTTTTTTAATTCCTTTCGTTGAAGGTTTTTTAAGTCTTGTAATCCTACTATAGCAAGAACACAGTGATACGTATTCCTTCACCACATTTGTGCAATTGAAATAGTATGCTATGAAGCCCAATGCCAAATTTTCTAGCATTCTATTTGTCTTTCGTTCTATCAAAATGACAGATAGTATACTATAAAAGCCGTGTTTTGCTTGCAACTCCATATAGAGCTGTCGGAAAAAACAACATCAGAGTTGAGCGATTAGCATATCAATACAAAAACAACTAAACTCTATATGGAGCTAGCTAAGTTTAGATAATTATCTGGGGCCCAATTCCGGAAGCGTGAATGCTTTTCCGTGCAAAAAAATTATTCACCCTCAAAATATGAGTGATTCAATTTGCCTATCTGTGAATACGTTATCTGTCAAAAAATATGCATCGCACCCTTGCGGAATCCAAAAAATATATGTGTACACAACTTTCTGTGTACACAGAGAAAACTCACGGTTGTGGAATTGGGGCCCTGGAACTAATTAACTCCCGATAGAATCGGTAATACCAAACTTTATATTATTGCGTTATCGATAATTTATATAGAGGTGTCAATTGCTAACAAACAGTTTTTAAATTTGAAATGTCAGTGAATGCACCAGTGCTGTATATAATTTTAGAATGAAACTCCTAAATCCCGATGTCGTTTTTTTTTTAACAACTATATATGGAGTTGCAAACAAAACACGGCTACAATATAGAAGGTGGAGACAACGTGTAGGCAAAAATGCGTTAAAACGAAATATTATTAGGTAGGGATATAGTATAACTACATAACAAAATATTTTTAAATTAGGTTTTGAGCGGAAAAAGATACCATTTGAATTCTTTGATATATAAACCGAAAGCACTAAATTTGTATCCAGAATCATTTTATTTAAATTCTAGTAATCAAAGTAAAATTAAATTGAACATTTCAAAATATGCTAGACAAAATTGACCACAAAACTTTAGACCCAAATAGGTAACACACCAGTAAGTATTCAGTAAATTATGGAAATAATATCAATCACCCGTACCAAAATATTTCTCATAACTCTTCAACATGGTCTCTCACAACGCAAAACAGATTAAATAGATTTGTTTTTAGGAGTTACGAGGTTCAATTTTTTGCAATGAGTTGCGAAGGTCATATGACATCTTTCAACCTGGAAAGGTTGGAACCTGCAAAAGTGGTGGTGGCTGGCTGGGTTGACTGTTGCTTAGGACTTGCGTCGATTGTTTTTACGCAATCTACCCGAGTTGATATCATAATCATAGACTAGATTCTCGTGTTTCGTGAGAGTCGCAAAGAAACTTCCTCATCAACTGTCACTGCTCTGCGGCATTACTTCTGATACTCCTATAATATAAATGCAGTCGTTTTTTTATATTGGGTCTAAAATTTTTTATCCAACTTACGGGAAACTGGTGTAAGCGCAACGCTAACTGGATAGAGAATTCGAGGATCTGAGGCAAGTGCTTGAGCACTTTATTTCATATCGAAATTAACTAGTTTCGGTCGGACCAGGTCTATCTGATACAGGTGAATGCATATAGTTTATCTGTTCATCGAGTGCGATTTACTAAAAATTATCTGCCAAAGTTGGTGCTGGTTCGAAAAGAGTCGCGACGCATAAGGTGTGGTGTAATAGCAGTCTTACAGCCCTATTCTCCCCCTTGTGACGAATCACAAGTCACAAGCCCCAGTGACTATTCCTTGTGAGGATTATTGTGACTCGATAACATTTATAGAATTCTCCCCCAATCGTCACAAGAAAACTCAAAACGAAACTCACCACAACTAAAGGGGAATTGCGTAGTGGCATTATTGGAACACCTGAATATTAAAAACAAAATATAAATTGAAATTGATGCGGATTATTTATTATAGATGTAATAATAAAGATACGCAAATATGTATAAATGAATTTGTTTTTGTTTAAACAACTAAACAACTATCAAAGAGAATCCGTTCAATTAATTTTCAAACAAGAAAATGTAAAAGCATTTATACTTGATCTGGAATTGTATAGAATGAACAGAATAACTACAGGCAATAACACTATTGTGTGACTATTGATAAAGTATTTATTTAGGTAGCTCTGACACTTTTTCCTTCTCTCTGGTAGTCGCTGCTGAAGTTTCCATCTCAAATTAAAATTTCATATTTCTGTTTACTTCATGTAAAATAAATTGTTTCACAAAATATTGTATCGAATGTCTCATCGAAATGTCGAAACTGAAACTATTTGTTAGTTGTGACCTGCTCTGAAGTAGATCACAATTTCGATTGTTTTTATGACTCTCACAAGTTGTGACTTTGGGGGAGAATATGAAAAAGTCACAAAATTAATTTCACCTCTGCTTGCGACTTGTGAGGTCTCAGTGATGTTAGGCAGAATCGGGCTGTTAATCCACAAACAACAATTTGCAGATTTTTGTTGTCACATATGACGCCAAAAAAATAAAAAACAAATATGTGTCGTAAAATTGTTTATAAGATTCATGCACCGAGATTCAGCTATTTCGGCTAGTGAAGTGAGATCACTCGCCTTACTCGCCGACGCAACTCACTTTCCAACAAAAAGTGATTCAGCTATTTGAGTAAAATGAGAATATTCGAATTTAGTTTCGAACACATAAATGGCTTAAAGCAACAACAAATTGTAGGTAGATACAATGCTACATACATACATAAGCAAAAAATGTAAACAAACAAATCAAAACAAGAAATTGTTCAATGAATTAAATCCAAAAGAAGTATTTATATTAAATACACATATTTATACAATTGCATCTACATATTTTGTGCATTAAGTACAAATGCACAAGTCCTACATTGTTATTAATGTGATTTAAAAGATTATTGCAAATCAGTTTTTCCAATTTTTTTATAGTTATTTGGATTATTTTGGGCTAGTTCGTTGTGTTCGTAATTTTTATTTCGCGTACGTGAATAGGTGTGAAACAATTTCTTTGAGAAAAGAACAAATACTTAACCAAAAATGTAAATACATCAGCAAATGCACCAGGGGGTCAATTCCCGATCTGTGAAGATGTGAAGTGATAAATTTTATCACGCTTTCACGTCTAATTCGATTCTCGATTCGTGAAAAAGTGAAGTTAAACGCCAAAAATTTTTCATATGATAATTTTTTATCACAGTCAATTGTTTTGTGAAGAAAATGTTGCTAATCGAATATTAAGGAGAAAAACAGGATTTGGCACATGACAACTAAGCAACAATTATATTTATACACAAATTTATTTTGGTAGTAAGTTATATTTGTGTTAATTCGAGTAAATAAAGAAATTGTTAAATCATTTTGTCAAATTGTTAAACAGATTCACAACAGCCGACGCGACGGTGCTCATTCCCGCGACAGATAGTTGGAAACTACCCATTGCAAAAAAATGCAGAGCACTTTACCATATTTAAATGGCTTTGGAGCGCACTTATAAGTTGAGTGTTTTTCAATAATGCTCTCAATTCACGTATTAAATCCATGCATAAATGTTTTGGGAATCTATAAAGTTCAATAAAGTGCTCCTAGTTGTAACTTCGAATAGATTCTGCCCATCTCGAAGGGAAAGCCTCAATATCCTCACATGAAAATATAATAAATCTTACTCAAAACAGAGATACTATTGAATATAATATAAAACCCACAATTGTTCAGTACGACGTCTTTTATTAATGTATTAAAAGAATTATTATTCCGGACATTATTCTTAAGCAAATTTAAAAACTGAAATGAAATATTTACCTTTCCCAACAAAAAATCTAACCAGAAATGACAGAATTTATCATTTAGTACTTTTTAGTACAAACTTTATCAGAATGAGTTCTAGAATCGCATTAGGCGTGTGCGTGAAGTTGGAAAATGATAAACCTCTGTGAAAACTGAAATGATATTTTTTTTATCACTTCATAATTTCACAGATCGGGAATTGACCCCCAGGTCCCTTATGAAATATCAGGCGAGTAATCTGACATTTCATTTCAATCACTCATTCCCTCACTTTTATTAGCTAAATCGATTTCAACCAAAAGTGACTCATATCACACACTCACTCATAGAGAAAATAATTACATAGAGGCGCCCATTTGTACCCCACTTCCCTTAAACACCCGCAATTTTTTTCGAGTTGAGTAAAGGAAAACTCTCTTAAATTACTTTTATTTTCCTATCCGTGAATACATATGAGTGGTGGATTAAAAAATACTTTTGCTCAAAAATGACATCTGTTTTTTTCTGCTGATTTGTCAAAATCAATCTGACAGCTTAAAAAAATGAAATCCATTTGTTTTCATTTTCAGGTTTTATTTATTCTTTAAAGAAGTATTCTCTATTTAAGTTAAAAAAATTAATAGTGCGTTAGCTGTGAAAAGCTTTAGATTTGTTTCCATCAGCTGTATTATTTGTAGGTTCGGACCAACCAAGACGCTTTAGTGAACAAGAACCAAATGTGCAACTAAAGAAATTCAAGTAAATTCATTTAAAGTTGTTGCATTTTATATTGATTTTAAAATTGTGTTTTCTAGGAAATAATTCCGCCAAAAGTCTTCCAACTTAATCCGAAATTCAAACCTCTAACATAACTCTTACAAAACTGTGTAGTTAGGCGGTGCTGGGAACCCGAAGCAAGATCAAAAAATTTAATTCAACAGCTTCTAATCGATTGTATTACATTCACAGCAACAAGGTAAGTTCTGAAAAAAAAATCCTTTGCAATTATTCAACTCTTAGAGTAACCACAATTTGTTTCCAATAATTTCAGATATTACATCGTGATATGAAAGCTGCTAATGTACTCATAACCAAATATGGCATCCTAAAACTATCCGATTTCGTTTTGGTGCTTGCATTTAGCATTCCAAATAATGAACAGAGAAACCGATTCACAAACCGTGTAGTAACACTTTGGTATAAACCTCCAGAACTTCTTTTGAGCTCCAAGCGATTCACCCAAATTTGGGTGTTCTTTTTTTGTACTTTGTTCGTTTATAAGTTGAAATTTTCTTAAATTAAAAAAAAAACTTGAGAAATAAAACTAATTTACATAAATTTGTTGTTTAAACTGGTTTAAATACCTACAAATAAATCACAAATCTATATGTATACAGACCACCATATTCATCATTCTGGATAGTGGTCTACGCAAAACAAATTCTATAGGCGTGTTTGCCTATATGTTATTGAGGATTGGCAAGTCCTATCATACTTAGGAGGGGATAACCCTGTTATCAATTTGATTTTCCTTTTCAAGAATGCGAAAGTTGATACAAAATATTATAATAACTAACAATAATTAACACTTAGAAAAGTTTTAATCATCGAGATCACGCAAGAACTTTGGAAATGACAGCTTGTCCAAATTAGCAAATCCAAGAAATTTCTACTTATATCAAGAAAAATCTTGAAATCGGTACCTACGCAAAGCTCTCATTCCCAAACTACTGGCTTGGTTTCGATGATTGTAACTGTTCTGAGTGTTGATTTACCTAAGCTTATAAATCCTTAAAATTATTTTATAATCAAACAATTATTTCGAAAAATTTCAATTCCAACTGCTACAATCGCACCAAGTTAGTTCCAACCAAGATTTTCAGTTCTTCATGTTCCTTTTCTCTGCGTGTTTTCTCACTGGAATGACCTTGATTTTGCATTCGTACCCACAATTTATTCATTTCAGCGAAGTTCATGAACACAAATTCAATATTCATTTCAGCGAAGTTCATGAACACAAATTCAATAGCATCGAGTACATTGCCCTCGTTCTCATCTTCGGCAACTACAACATCCGGGAGTTTGTTGCGTGTGCATTGCAGCAGGTAGTTCCGCAAATAGAGTCCTCGCAGTGCATGTAGAACACCGCGGCACATTTCAACCAAATCCTTGAGTATGCTTCGCTTTAGCGCCGAATTGCGTTTTAGATAAACTAACCCAACTGTAATCAGCAGATACGAACGTGGTACTACACGATACTAGTA
This sequence comes from Philhelius pedissequus, assembly GCA_910595825.1. Classification (NCBI taxonomy): domain Eukaryota; kingdom Metazoa; phylum Arthropoda; class Insecta; order Diptera; family Syrphidae; genus Philhelius; species Philhelius pedissequus. The sequence continues at coordinate 19,371,629 of OU343164.1, read as the reverse complement.
AACAATTTTCTATATACATTGTAGTCTACTAATTTTTCATAAATTCTTAACCTTTGTTAACTAGTAAAATGCTAATTAGGCAAATAGAAAAGCATTTGTATGGCTTAAATTTTGGTGAACACAAATATTGTTTATGCGCTGTAAACTGATTATATGTTGACGGAGACCCATCATGTGATCTAAATAAGTATCCGATGTTTATATTTCCATCATTTTAACTTCATTATTTACAGAAATAAAACAAAACGCCATCCCTGGAGGTAAAAATCTGACAACAACCATCTACAGTCTCGGAATATCGCGTCACAAATCTTTCCTATCATTCTTTCTCTTCCTTAACCTCACCCTCACGCCCGCGCTGTGTTTAATCATTTAAAGGGTATTCATAATCCCTTGAGCGCGTGTAGATTATAAAAAAAAAAAAAATTGTACACCACTAGGACTCAAACCTGGCCCCCGGGGCCAAAGCTGATATACTATCAGATGACATATGGATTTTGTGTTATACCAAAAATTTAAAGTAGCTATTTGGTGATTTTAACTTTAGTAAAATGTTAATAAGATAGTACGATACTAAACGCGTTTAAAATTAGCAAAATCCTTTTTAACCTAATAGCATACTAAAAATGATTTAACATATTACTAAATCGTTTAAAATTTTGCGCCATTGACTTTAATTATTATATACATACTGTTACTAATTTTATTTATATTTACTGCAATCCTTAAGGAGACTTTACATGTATCTTCATCTTCATCTGCATTGACATCTGCACAAAAAGAGGAAACAAAATAAAAAAATTATACTTGTGCGATAGAGAGCGAAGTCCAAAATGGAGATCATCTTCATATATGAAGATTATAGGTAGTAGGAATCTGAAGATTGCAGGTAATAGTGAAGTTGAACATGTTCATCTTCATTATAGCATTTTCATCTGCACCATAATTTGTTCCGTTCAGATAACAAATTTTCAAGTTTTTTTTTACCGTTTCACTTCAGTTTGCTTAAAAACAACGAAAATAGCGTAAATTATCTTCTCGAAACTACACACCTGAACGCTAAGAACATGTGATTGTGAGATGTGTCAAGAAAGTTATAGCAGAGTTCGAGTAAGTTATTAGTGAGTACCCTGTCTTACTTTTATATTTGTTTTATATTATGGTCCCGCTCTACTTTTCTTCAATTCTGCAGATGCAGATCCATGTAAAGCCTCCTTTAATTGAAATTATATACATTTAAGGTGGGGTTAACAATAAAAAGGAAATGTATACAGTTTTCATAGTGTCTGAACATACCCGATCGGATGAGGTGGATAAGATTATAAGAAAAATGGCTGGCGAACGGTGGGGTTGAATAAGCTTATAAGCAAAATGGCTGGCTGACGGATGAGAATATGTGTATGTTCTATATGGAAAGTTGGGTGCGTGAGCAGCTTGTTGGCACCTCGTTTGACAGCCGAAGATTTACATATTTCTTTTCTCATTTGTGCTGGATTCCTTCCTATTGTCAAATTCACATGTATGCCCACTCAGTTTGTTTTCTGTGTGTAACCACAAAACTGCTATAAACTAATAACACAAGGCCTCCAATCCTATGCTGTCTTTTGACATTTGCCAACAAGCTGAAACACGCACCCAAGTAACTGTTCTGCTCCTTCCATAGTAAAATTGATAAAAACGCACACAAGAATCTTTTCTGTTCCACTTCTTATATACACATTTCACCACAGCCCTAGCAATTTGTTTTTGTTTTTTTTCCATTTCACATCTATTCATTGTTAGGATTTCAAAGTTAAAAATCCTAACAATCCAAGATAATTGGTCTGGGGGGTGAAACGTACGAAGTTTTATGAACATAGTATGGCTTATTTGTGAAAACTGATTCTTTTGCGCTTGAGTAACCAAGCACCTTATGTTTTCTTTAATGTGTTATGTAGATGTGTTCCTGTTTTCACTTGGAATTTGGTATTGCGTCGAGAAGAGCAAGAGAGAGTATTGAGTGGTTGTGCAGTGTGGTCGCAAGTCGAATTGAAATTTCGTTCGTCGTCCATAATTTACTTTATAATAAATGCCATTGTTCGTCGTCGTTTGCTCGTTTCTAAAAAATTTTGTTTTGCAGTCAAAGAAATCATTTGTGTAATCTTTTTGCATTTCTGATTTCCAGAAATTTAGTAATTATTACTTAACAACAGGACTTTGATATAAGAAAAAAGCAAAATGAAATAAAAAATGTGAGAAAATCAAAAAAGGGAAAGAAGTGGCCTAGAGTGAATATTTTCTTCGATATGCATATACATACACATAAAGAAGAACAGTGGATTCCAGCCTTTTCTATCGGCGCATTGTGTGTGGTGAAGTGTGGATTTCAGTTAACTTCGTACTTCTCAGATCTTAATCATCCTACCATTAGTGTTCTTCACTTCACCAAACCGAACCCAAGACAAGAAAGAAATGGAATAATAAAATGAGAGCATACTCATTGTTATAAGCAATTAGTTATTTTTATTTTTGAAAGCCAGTTACATTTTATGGCTACAAAGTGAAAACAGTAAATCTTCAGAAAAATCTTCCTTTTTTGTTTATGTTGCCATGCTTGTTTTTTGTATATTTTGTTATCGACGTTTTCCTGATTTTCCTTGTTTAATTAACAATAATTTAATATTCAATTTTCGTTTATATGTTAGTTTTCGATCATTTTATGTTTTTTTTTCGTGATAAAGTACAAATAAAAATTGGTTTTTATTCACATAAGTAATTTCATTCGTATCCTTTTTGGAAAAGGACAAAAACAAGCAGCAACTTAATCTAGCGCCAGTTGTAAGAACAGACGGTCGCAATTGCATCTCTATTTCTGACTTTCCTCTCGCACTCGTGCGCCGTGTAGCATACTCTATTCAACTGTGTGGGAAGAAAACAAGATTTTCAACTGACACTATTAAAGCAGCCTCTAATAAAAACTACAAAAATAAACAGTTCATTATTTGGAATATACAAAATACTAAACACCATTTGGACGAAACGTCCATATTTAAAAGAGGGAGATAGAGAGAAAAAAGTGGAACGCGTTTGTGTAGTATTTGGGTGTGCATTGTTATACTCTAGAAGAAGAACTGCACAAAAGTGTTGGCTGGGACAAGTGTTAACAAAAAAAAATGATTAAAAATAAATTACAAAAAACCGGACTGTGAAAAATTGTTTAAAAACATTGAACTAAACTCGTTATGTGTTTTATGAATAGTTTTTCTTCTCCAAATTGAAATGTCGGCATATCTAATACATAAAATAAAAGGATACCTACTCCGTATATAAATTTACATTTTCTGTATTTTCAAAGTTGCATCACTTTGTTTTTTAAATACAAATTCCTATAAAAGTTGGGGTTGGTGTAAATAAAAAAAAATCTAGGAATTTCAACAAGGAAAACGGAAAAAAAATTAAAGGTGAGTTTCAAATGAGTTATTTTTTGCACTTTTTTTTAAGCTACCTACATATTTATTGGAAGTTTAAATCGCTTCGTTTTTTTGTGTTTTATTTCGTATAGGCAGACAAAAAGAGAATTAGTGTGTTATAGCGATTTCGTTTCAAATAGTAGGACACAGATAAGTCATACCAAGATCGGAACCTTTCGTCCGTTTCACCCTCCAAACCCCATTTGTTTACTTTGTGTATTTGTAAATTTAACTCTATCCATGAATAGCTAGATGTGAAATCGAACAAAAAAAAGAAGCAAAAAGTTACTTGGGCTGTGTTAACAAATTCAAATTTTGAAAGCGTAGACTTACCTTATTTGTGGAAAAAAATCACTTGCCCGGAAAAAGATCAGCCGTACTGTGGGTCGACTTTACATTAGGGGAGCACGCGTAGAATTTTGATTTTTTTACAGTGAGCTAGGGGTCTTTATAGAACAACTTTAAAATATTACGGTGAGGAAACACCGTTAAATATGATTAAAAACGTTTTAAATTTTTCAATTTCGGTCTTTTTGTAAGACGCTTGTTCAATTTTTCACTAAATTAGAACGAATTTGAACACGGATAAATTTATTAAAATTAAAGATAATTATTAAAATGGTTTTAATGTTAAAATGCTAGTTTTTCTATTTTTAATATATTTTTAAAAATTCCAATATCAATACACGATAAAAACAATTCGCGACAACGAAAAACTGTTTTGACAGTTCTTGTTAATACTTCACTATGGTTATGTCGATTTCGTTTCAATAAATAGGATTCGCTACTAAAACCAATGCTTTTTTGCTTTGAAAAGAACGATCACGGATCTACTCTCTTGTGACTCTCAGCGAATCCTATTTATTGAAACGAAATCGATATTATGTCGATTTCGTTTCAATAAATAGGATTCGCTACTAAAACCAATACTTTTTTGCTTTGAAACGAACGATTACGGACCGAATCTCTTTTTGGGACTGTGTGGTTGCTTGGCAGCTCAAAAAAAAAAAAAAACAAATTTTTAATTCTTTAATACATCATTATTTCGTTTTAATTTCCCGATTTCGACGCGGGGGAGTTCCTAAACCCACTTGCACTTTTTTAATATTTGTTTCCAAGAAGTTTTTAACATTTTCTTTTATTTTTTAATACATTAATTTACTTTTTCTGTACACTGCCACAAAATAAAAATTAATTCACAACACAACAATTGGAAACTTCAAAACAAATATTGTAGTGTCTGTAAGAATCTGTGCACAAATCCGTTTTGAATCCGTCTCCAAAAAGAGATTCAATACGGAAAAATATTGGTTTTAATTTGAAACGAATTTGATTTTCAGAAAAAAATTGACAGCGGATCGACGGCAGATCGATGTTTTTGTTGAAACGAAATCGACATTAGTGTTCTGGTATTAGCTTTGTTTTTGGTACCTTTTTTTGGGGGGGGAATTTTAATGGAAATAATTTTTGGTTTAAAAGTACAAGTGTAGTTCTTTTCAATAATAAAACATATTTGAAAACATTTAAATTTACTCCCAATTCATATTTTCAGTACTGGGAATATAGGATATTTGCCTTTCACCCTTACTATTATTGATTTCAATAAGCTATCTCTATTTCTATAAAACTTTTCCATTTTCCATGGTTGCCGTAGTGAGTATTATAAATTGCCATATTTCTCACAAATTTCGACAGGGTTACCAATTGTTAATGTAGATTTCATGAACAGAAACATGTACTTCCATCCTAAACTAAATCTACAAAAAATTAAATTAAATCCAACAAAAAATAAATCTATCCTTCCACCAGCAAGAAGTAAGACATTAGGCGTTTTTTAAGAGTTCCACAGAAGGTCTAATCTATTTTAACGTGAAAATAAATCGCAGAAAAAAGCTTAAAAATAAGGTATAATAAGGAACTTGTGTACTTCGGAGAATTTGAATCCATTTAAAATGTAAACAAACACCTAAAATTGCATCGCACTATTTTAAATATTATATTTATATACACGAAACCATCTTAATCTTATTTCTATTTTCATGAACAAAAAAATTATTTGGTAATTTAAAGTTGCAATTAATTAATAAACCGAACTCCATCAAAAAACTTGCTCTTTTTTCTTAAAAAAATACCCAATAAGTTATATATAGCTGAATTTTAAAAACAAAACAATGTAAGCAGAAAAGCACGCACCGACAACACCTTTCTCCTTAAACTGAAAATATACCTATGCTGTCAAAAACTCTAAGAAAGCTTCGATTCTGAAAACCAAAGAAAAAGGTATTAGAATTTCCATCAACGGACCAATGGTAACTCTTAATAAATGTGTTTATTTTTGTTAATAAACACTATAAGCGAGAGTCAAATTGACGATCAGTCTCCTCAGCCGGGGAGCAGACAGGTTATGGTGGTATGTACGTGGGTTTTTGGAATATTTTAGTGGCAATTTCTTAAGTTGTGTGCCATGCAAACACCAGCCGGTACCAGTGTGTTTGAAAAAGTTCTCCCATAAGGCCCGTACTGAAAATATCAATTGAACAGAGTATAAATGAAATTTCATATTTTTCGAAAAGCATCACTTTTGATATACTCTCAAAGAAAACTAATTGCGAATTAAAAAAAGCGAATTAAAAAAGCATTTAAACAAAACGTAGGGGGTGGCCGTGTCGCGATAGTTGTGTTTCGCCTGTCAACCTTATGGCCACAGGTTCTATCCCTGCCGTAGTCTACGTCCTCTTATTTTTCCATTAAAAACCAATGCTAAAAATAAATGTCACACAATAAGTTGCTGGTTTACTCATTACATGCTGTTTAGGTATAAAACTAACACCATGTGATTGCGTAAAACTAGTATACAGATAAAATATGACAAACAATTAAAAAAAAATTTATGCGAATTATAAGTGCCATAGATAAGGAAAGGATAAGGAGATTTCTCCGCATTAGTTCAGCCGCCATTCCTGGAGATAAAATCTGAGACAACAACCACCTACAGTCTTAGAACGTCGCGCCACACATCTTTCCTATCATTCTTTCTCTTCCTTAACGTCACGCCCGCGCTGTGTTGAAACATTTCAAGGGTAGTATAATCCCTTGAGCGTGTGTAAATTATATAAAAAAAAATATATATAAAAACCGACTTGCACGAAGATTTTCTGTAATTAAGTTCACGGCGTACAAAAAGCTTGGTGCGTAAAGGGGGGCATGCTTATTATAGGATTTGAGGTGGAGTCAAAATTGGGTGTATGCAAAGTTTTCTTAGGATTTGGGATGAAATAAAACAAGAAATATTTCTTTAATAAATTGACAAAAACATATGGCAAAAAAAAAATACCAGAAAAATCCCAACAAAAATGCACAGCCCACAACACTTTCCATACCGAAATTGCATACAGTCACTGTGGATTGGCAACCAAGTCAAAAAAAAAAAAACAGTTGTCCGTAGTCATCTTTTGCATACATTTTGTATGGAAAATGAAAATTTTAAAAATTAATTAAAAATAGAAATAAAAGTTTCCCTCACTTTAAAATTCATGCTCCTCTAAAGGAAAGTTCAGCCAAATTTAGGTAGGTATTCCTCGAAAATAAAATTATTTTTGTTTTTCGATATGTTCCTAATTTATTTTTTATAACACGATACGATAAGAAACAATTTACAATTATTTACAATTTACCGCACCATCAGAAAGACATAGACCCAACATTGACATAGACCCACACTATAAGGTTGTGTGTCGATCAAAATACCAAAAATGAGTTTTATATACCAAAATTTTCATTATTTTAGCGGCTTTCAGATAGAACAAAAAAGAAAAATTAAAAAAAAACACTACAACACTACAGCAAAAAAAGACATAGAACTTTCATTGAATTCGCACTATTATTTAACATAGAACCTTTAACGTACTTTTTGTCACATAAAAAACAACGCCTTTAAGTTACATTGAATTTTTTGCTTTGTAAAATTAATCCACATAGAACCTTTTTGAATTTATTCATTTTTAGTTAAAACACAAAATCCTACGTTTTCGATGACATAAAACCATTTTTCATAATTTCAAATCCGTTTAGTTTTTACATCAATTCAGTGATTTGCGGACTATTTCATTTGATAGAAATATATTCTTATTGATTTAAAAAAAATTTTAAATATAAAAACATCAATCAAACGTAATTTAGGTCTTTTTTTTTAAGATGATCCTTTTTTACTCCATACATAAGCATCTCCTCCCATATAATCTCCTCAGTACTAAAAGGTTCTATGTGTTGTTTTTGGGAAATTTTAATCAACTTTTTCCCAACAAGGTCCTATGTCGTTTTTAAAAATGCTTGTAAAATCATCTAAAGTGAATAAACTAACAATTTTTAATGGTTTTATGGTTTTATGGCTTTTTGATTGTTATTTATCATATTGCAACAATACTTTTTTGATATCTAACTATTTAATTCAAAAACCAGCCCGCTAAAACTTTGAAGGCGATTATCTCGGAATATTTTTTACATACAACCTTATAGTTTTCGGCCAGGGAATTGTAATTCGTCAAAACAAAGGCATGTACATTTTTTTCCGCGAAACAAACTTGTGTCGAGTATAAAATTTAATTTTTTGATGTCGGTTTAAAGCTGAGATAATTGAAATAAAATATAATGGCGCAAAATTTTAAACGATTTAGTAATATGTTAAATCATTTTTAGTACGAGACTAGGTTAAAAAGAGGATTCTGCTAATTTTAAACGAGCTTAGTATCGTATTATCTTTTTAACATTTTACTCAAGTTAAAATCACGAAATGGCTACTTTAATTGTTTAGTATCGTACTAAATGCATACTGTCATCTGATAGTTTATCAGCCTCGCACGCGGGAGGCCCAGGTTTCGATCCTGCTGGTATAGATTTTGTTTTTTTTTGTCAATAATTTTTTTTTTTATAATTTTGTCAATAATTTTTGTTTTTTTATAATTTTGCACGCGCTCAAGGGATTATGAATACCCTTTATATGTTTTTAACACAGCGCGGGCATCCGGTGAAAGAAGAGAAAGAAGGATAGAAAGACGTGTGGCGCGATGTATTGAGACGGTGGTTGTTGTGTCAGATTTTATCTCCAGGGATGGCGGCTGAACTAATGCGGAGGAAATTACCGTCTTATTTATTTATGTCTCTTATAATTCGCATTATTTTTTATTTTATGTCGTTGTCATATTTATGAGTAGTTTACTCAATCACATGCTGTTTGTGTTATGTCTGAACAGCACATAATGAGTAAACCATTTTTATGAAATTTTTTTTAGAATTGGTTTTGAATGGAATATAAGAAGACATAGACAACGGCAGGAATCGAACCTGCGACCACGAGATTGACAGGCGAGCACACAACTATCGCGCCACTGCCACTCCCAATGAAGTTAAATGATTAAAATATAAACATCGAATACTTATTTAGAGCACACGTTGGGTTTCCATCAATATATAATTAATTTACAAAGCATAAACACAATAATTGTGTTCATCAAAATTCAAACCCTACAAATGCTTTGCTATCTGCTTAATTAGCATTTTACTAGTTAACAAAAGGTTTAAAATTTATGAAAGGTTAGTAGGCTGCTATGTATATAGTAAATTGTTAACTAGTATCGTGTTAAGGCCTTAATAGTAGGTTGTTTAAAATTTTGCGCCAATATTTTTTTTTGTGCAAAAACCTCCCATTAAAAATGCATTAGGGATATTCATGATCAGATGTAACTGGTGAATGTCAAAGTCTTACACTTTTAAACTTTTACTATACCCGAACCTAATTGTAACAGAAAAATACAAGTGTACAATTTTTTTTAACACAAACTAAAGCTTAGTGTAAACAATTGGTAGGTCTTACAATATTGTCAGACCTGTCAGTGAAAAACAATTACAATGTCTTACAACTGTGTAAACTTACAATAAATTGTCAGAAAATGTGTATTCCAATTAATTTTAAGATCATTGTCTGACAATTAATTGTAAGAAATCCTACAATCGTGTGTACGTTAGCTGACAATCGTGTAATCTTCCAATAATTGTCAGAAATTCAATCTGACAATTAAATGTATGACGTAAAATTGTAAGGTATCTGATAATCGTGTAAACACACAATTTGTAGCCAGGCCTCACAATTTTTATCGTTGTCTGACGTTTCTGACAACGAAAATATTGTAAGATGTATTTTTTTGCATCGTACAATATTTTTATGGTCAGACAATTTAAAGTAAATTTGGACGTTGCGAACAGATAGAAATGTTTACCAAAAATACTCGAACTCAAAGCGTTTGAATTATTGTTGTTTTTTTTTTTTGTTAAAATGAATGGTTATAGAAAAATGATTCTGATAATAAAAAAACTTTCACTTAAATGAAACAAAAGGCGTTCTAAAGATTGTTTTTTAGTTTTGATAAATATATATATATTTTATTAATATTCTATATTAATTTCTTTTATTATAATCCAATTTCGGCTTTTACTTTCTGAAAAATCAACTTGAAAAGACTGACAATTAACTATGAGTGTACACGGTTGGTAGAAAATCTACCTTGTCCTAATGTACACACATAATTAATCGTCACCTCATTGGTAGGTAATTGTCAGACAATACTGTAAGATCTACCAATCGTGTACACTAAGCTTAAGATATTTCAAAACAAATGTGAAACAGATTTTGACACTTGCTTCAGTGTTGCTACAGATTAGTAAAGGTGTGTTCACAGTCTGTTGTAAAAAAATAAAATTTTACAATTTTACAAGACTTGGTACACCAGATCGTGAATACCCCTATTATGTTTTTTGAGAAGAGAACTTATCTTAGAGGTTGGATTTTGGTCTTTTGACAAATAGAGAAGGGAAAGGGCGAAGCGTATTCGTTGACAGGCAGAATTAAATGGTTCACAAAATGTCCGTTCGAATTCCGTTATGTCCTCGCTTGTTTAATTTTTGTACACTATTAACCGTTGTTTTTATTTAAGTGTTAATTGGTACAAATTAATCCGAATTATATCACAATTATATCAATTTCATAAATAGGAGGAAGATAATGACTGGAAAAGGGTGCAAAACTTTCTCATGCCCGTCGTTATGGTAACGCGAAATTGGTAAAGCTAAAAGTGTTATTTTAAAGAACTCTTGTTAAATTATTATTTATAATTCTCAATCTATTTGCGGACTTCTTCCAAACAGTATACTCAAATCCAAATGATGTGAATAAATTTTATTTGCCCATTTTACCTAGTAAGGTTAATATTGGTGAGTTAAATTTAAGTATAAATGAAATTCTCTTAGAACTTAAGTACCTTAAGCACAATGCTAAGCCTGGTGTAGACGGTATACCAGCTTTATTCCTAAAAAAATCTGCTGCTTCGCTAAGCCCTTCTCTGTTCTGTATTTTTAACAAATCTCTCTCTGAAGGGATCTTCCTAAAATAATGGAAAACCTCGTATATTATTCCAATTCATAAGTCAGGTTCTAAGAACTTAATTGATATTACATCAGTTATAAAATATTCACATTGCCTTCTCTATGCTGATGACCTGAAATTGTTTATAAAAATTAACGGTTTCGATGACTGTCGCCTTTTGCAATGTGATATGGATCAAATCTCTGAATGATGTAAATTGAATTGTTTGAAATTAAACATAAAAAAATGTAATGTCATTTCATTCTTCAAAATACAATCAAACATAAGCTTTGTCTACCATATTGATTCAATTCCCCTCTCGCGGGTGGAAAAAATAAAGGACCTTGGCATTATGTTAGATTCACCTTTTTCATTTAAAGTTCATATTGATTATATGATTGCAAAAGCTAATCTTCTTGTTGGTTTTATCCAACGAAATTGTAATGATTTTTGCGATCCTTATGCCTTGCTTTCTCTCTATACATCTTTAGTTAGATCGACACTTGAATACTCAGATATTGTCTGGAATCCTGATTTGAAAACCTATTCTGATCGTATAGATAAAGTTCAAAGACGTTTTTCTAAATGTATCTTTTATAAAATTAATCCGGATTATAAGTCCCGTTGTTTACTATTGGGAATTAAATCACTTGAATCTAGAAGATGTATACATGATATTGTGTTTGTAAGGGATATTTTGAATAATCAAATTAAATGCCAATCCTTGCTCTCTAAAATATCATTCTATGTTCCTTCAAGAGCTTTACATCCCAGAGATTTGCTTTTCGAACAATACCACAGAACAAACTACGGTAGAAATGAACCAATTTGTAGATGTATAAGGCATTTCAATGAAGTTTGCCAGAGTGTTGAGCTAACTTGGGCAAAAGATTTGTTCAAAACAAAATTATTGTTAATATTGAAATTTTAATATAATTCATTTATGTATTTTCTTTTTTTTTTCTTTTTGTTTTTCATTGTAATTTATTTTGTACATAATTATATATTTTTATTTGTAAATATTATTTCTAATATCTGTTAGCATAAGCTTGTAGATCAATAAATAAATAATCAATTTTTAATGGCCACTTTTTTAACTGATCGTTAATTAACGTAATGCAATAAAATAGAGATCTACAGAATAACGTAAACAAAACCTTACTAAGAGAAAAACTGGGTGCAACTTGGTATACCATTGAAAATGAGTTCTTCCAAATTATTTTCTTTGTTGGAAGGAATTTGAAACAAAATGCACGACTGGATATCACATGCTTCCTCTTAGGTTTTTTTTTTTTTTTTGTAAATTCATTTTTATTTCATATTTACTTATAACTATCTTAAAGCTAGACAAAAATGTTTAAAACTAGCCTACTTATAAATAACTGACAACTAATTTACTGACCCTTTACGGGCGCTCTAAACTAAACAATAACTCTTAGAACTAATGACTTTCGACTTAAAAACTATTTTAATTAAATCTAATTTTTTTTTACTTAAAAACTACCTAAAGATAAACTAAAAATAATTTAAACTAGATATAACTAACTTATACTAACTAACTTATACTAACTAAAAATAACTTAAACTACTTAAAATACCTAATAATACCCAAAACCACTTAAAACTACTTAAAAACTATAACAGCCACAGCAGCATTTTTTTCGTTTTTTTAATTTTTTTTGTTTATATTACACACAACAACATGCAACCCACCCATACATGTACATACGTACATCCATATACGTACGCACATACATGTACAGTTACGCAGGTATATGCACATATGCCTCCGCATACATACATATTTTTAATTTTTTGTTTGTGCCACCCCGACTGTTCCCTATACCTAATTACCCTAAATGTATGTAAGTCGGCCAAGACATACTTCTTAATCGACTTTAAATATCACGATGCTGTTCAGAGATCCACCAGAACTGGTTCTCCTGTTTCGCCCTATCCCCTCGGTCCCGATCGGACACAGTCCTACTAAACCGAAGGCGCTCCTCTCCACCTTGAGCGATGACGTCTCGACCATACAGGAGTCGCCTATCTACAGTTTTACGGCTGACGTGGTAGATAAGCGGAACCGCCATTCTATCCTGTATCAGCCCTCGACTGTCTAAATAGAGGAATGCCGCGCACTCTCAAAATATTCGTTATTGGGGTAATAAGCCCACAAATTAAGCTGTTAGTTGAGGACATCGCTCTTGCAACGTGACCCCGAATCAGCTTAAACAAAAAATTATCTATTCTGTTTATGTTGGCTCTGTTGTATAGAACCTGGTTGGAATAATATCTTGTGTACTCCGACTCTGGTGTTCTGTGTAATCCAAGGCAACGTCTAAGACATTGCCTCTCAAACACCCGAATCTTTTCCATTTGAGATGGGGCAACGTTGAACCACACCGGGCATCCGTCGGCAATCATCGGCCTGATGAGGGCCATGTAGCAAATCACCTTCACCCTGCTGTCAAGACGGCTGCTATAAAACAGTCGTTTTGTCAAGGCAAAGGCTCCCCTAGCCCTGGCCAAAGCAGCACCTATATGTCTTTCGAAATACAGGTACTGATCCAACCAGATGCCAAGGTACTTTACTACACTTTTACTCGCCAGTGGATGTCCATGTGGCCCTACGATCACCAGCTTGCGCCAGTTCTTTCTAGTATCCCTTGAGGCGCTAGACAACGGAGTCCTAAACAAAATAGTTTCTGATTTCTGGAAGTTGATTTTCAACTTCCAGTCATCACAATATCGCTGAATCTGGTCGAAGTCACTCTGCAAAAGATTTTTAATTACCTCAATTGTATTAGCTGTTCTGTACGCAATTAGATCGTCGGCGTACGCAATTGCCTGAGTTAGACTACCTATCAGATCGCTGGTGTAAATGCTGAATAGAGTCGGCGAGTTAACCGCTCCCTGCTGAAGACCATTATTAATATTAAAGATTGCGGCATAAGTTACATTGCCACTCTTGACAACAAACTTTCTACCATTTAGCATGTCATAAATCATATACAATAGAGGTTTACTTATACATAGTCTGGTTAGCTTTAGATAGAAATCAACCAGACAGGCACCCGTACACTGCTTTTTAGTTTTGTTCCATTGGATATCAGAAACAAGTTTAGACGCGGCATGAATTGTGTCATGTCCCTTGTGCCTTAAAACCGAACTGATTATCCGGTATAATATTTTTGTCCTCCGCCCACTTAAACAGGGCTCTAGTAATAACCTTTTCAAATACTTTGCTGATACTTGGAAGAAGACTTATCGACCGGAGATTCGCCGGATTGGAGTTGTCCTTTCCCTTTTTTGGGAGAGGGTGTACCACAGCTGTCTTCCACCGCACTGGATAATATGCATTATTCAGCGCGTTGTTAAACAGTGTGGTATAAATGTCAACTGCTTCCTGAGGCAAATGTCGTAGTACAAAGTTGGATATACCATCGACTCCTGCTGACTTTTTTTCTTTAATGAATCGAAGATGAGCTGGAGCTCATTCTTCGAAATTAACAGGGGACTGGGCCCATTTTGGTCGGCGATTATGGCGTTCGCCAAATCTTCATCATTAAACCCGGTAAAACCAAGGTTCTCAGATCGCCATTCGCTTATATCGTTTCGGAGCCATAATTGATGAAGCAGAGCTCTGTTCTCCAGGTCATGATTCGGGCGAATGCTAGCATTCACCTTGTACACTTGCTGGAAAGCAGCCCCCACAGCCTCCACTTTCTCCAGCGGATCTTCGATTATATAGAGGTCATCGTCCAATACGGCATCCTCTGGGTCTATGCCTGCTGTCAGGAGTACGTCTCTGTTTTCTGTCGTCCTCTGGAGCTTAAGACACGGAAGATCGTTTTGATCCTTTCTTCTAAAAATCTTATTAATTTTTGGGAACATTCTTGGGTCGCTAGAGTTAACGGCACGAATTTTATTGTCCCAGAACAAATTAATAGCCAACCTATAATTTTCTTTGACCAATTGATGTTTTTGATGGACGACTTCAGTGTCCTAATCTCCAGATCTCGTGTATCAGTAAACCGTCTGTACAAGCGTTTTAATCTTGTCAGTAGTCCACTTTTTTGTCTGTGAAGTGCGTCAATTGTCGCGTTACGGTACATGTCAGTTGCGTTACGTTCTTTGTATTTCGGTATTGTTCTGTTCATTGTTCGTAGAATCGTTTCGTCAATTTGTTCTTAGTATCTGTCGATTTCAGTATTTGTTAGGTTCCTGTCATTTCGTGGGGCTATACCATGTGAACGTAATTCACTCAATAAGGCATTGGAGAAGCGTGGCCAGCGCACCTTACTGTAATTTTAAGTATGCGCAGGCACATACTCATCCAACTCCATAAGCTCGTTTGGAAGTTGTATAACGGCGGCGAATCCGCAGTGGTCACTGTCGTACTCGATCGTTCGTAAACAATTTCTTGGTCGTTGAGCCAAAGTGTCAGTAATTGTTAGTCTTGCGTCTTTCAGCAATAGATCCATATAGGCACCGCTTCTTGGAAATGATGGCCTCTCTGTGGCTAGAAGATCGAGGCGATACTCAAGGTTGTATCGACCCATCCAATTATACAAATGGTTACCTCGAGGATTTTGTATTTGATTTCCCCAATCTATGTGTTTGGCGTTTAAATCACCGGCTAATATGTACAAGTTTTCTGCCGAGCTCAATCTTAAGCATTCAAAAAGCTTTTCAAACTCTGTTATAAACTGTGTGGGCTGAGGTGTTTCCGGTGCATAGGCAGCGATCACATACATTCGCTTCCCCTGTTGGAGATGAATGCATATCATGCATGCCTCTAACGTCCGAAATTTTCGCACATCATTATTATATATTACCTTATGACTAATGACTTTACGTATAAAGATTGCGACGCCTCCTCCTTGAGTGGAGTTGGGTCGGTCTCTTCTTACGATATTGTAATTGTTGTTAGTCAATTTATGTTTCTGGTTAAGCTTAGTTTCGCTAGCCATAAACACATCTGGACTTATGTCTTTAAGCAATTGGAATAAATTCGCTCTACGCTCGGTCCTAATCAGTGAATTTACATTCACAGCTAGGATCTTAAAGGGCCTCTCCGGCAGCGCGCCCTTAACCTCTAAGTTGCGTTAAGCTCGGCAAAACAGAGTAGAGATAATCCACCCTAGTCGCCTGCTCCCTGATCTGGTTTTGGAGGCCAGTCAACTGGCCCTGGATGGCTAGCAAAATGCCCATAATATCCGCCTGTGCCGCCGGCGCCTTAGGCACGGGGGCCTGTTGGGCGACCTTTGGTGTAGGCTGTACCGTGCTTCCCCTTCCTGACGCCATTTTGGCGTAAGAAATTTGGGGGTTGACGGGCGTTGTTGTAGGAGGGCGCACTGTTGGACGCTTTTCTAGCACTGTTTGCTTTGCTGCTTTATTGTTCTTTATAAGCTGAAACGTCGGGCATCCCCGATAATTAGCGGGGTGTCCGTCGCCTCGGCAGAGTACACATTTAAGCTGGGTCCTATCTTCGACCCGTTCCCTTCCTAACTTACATTCATCTGCATTGTGGTTCTTTCCACACTTAACGCAGCGTGACTGCATTTCGCAGTTTGCTGCGGCGTGGCAGAACCTTTGACAGCGCATGCATTGAAGCATGTCGCCGCGCCTTTTTAATTTGTCCCAAGTTACAACCTGGTAGTTGAGGACGGAGATACTCCTCAAACTCCAGTTTGCTGCTGGGTGAGAGTTGAACAAGGAAGAAGGGAAGACTCCGCTTCTCCCGCCTAGCTCTAACTGTAGCGAACGGCTTAACCCCGATAAATTCGAGATCGTCATTCGCTTTTTGGCGGAGTTCACTTAAGAGCACCTGTGGTTCCGTGCAGGAATCTATGCCCTTTAAAAGGACCGTTTGAAACTTTTCGGTCTTAGGGGTGAAACTAAAGAATTCAGTAGTGGTTTCTTTTAGCAACGCTTTAATTTGTTTGTGCTGTTCCAGTGTGAAGCAATGGATAGCATGCCTATCATTATTTAATCTTTTTATGGTAAAGTTTTGACCTATGGTCAACTTACACAGATTTATGGTATCCTGTAACTCCATTTTATAAGTATTTATGGGTGACACCTTTTCTTTTTTCGTAATCGGCGGCTGTGGCTGCTGCTGCTGAGCCTGACTTTTCTGCTGCTGTTGATTCTGCTGCTTTTGATTCTGCTGCTGCTGTTTTTGTTGCGGTTGTTTCTGGGCTTGTGTCTGCTGCTGTTGCTGTTGTTTTTGCCGTTGTTGTTTTGGCTGCTGCTGTGGCTGTTGTTTTTGTAATTGTTCTTTTTGCTGTTGTTGTTCTTGTTCCTCGCATTCTTTTAGTTGTTTCGCTCGGCGCGCTTCTAGCTTGGCCATAAGTTGGCTTTTCAAACTTTGGATTTCTGCCTCCATTGTTTCAATTTGAGCGACCATTCTTTGTTCCTCAATTAAAAGGTGAAGAATGTAAAGAGCATTTGATTTAGCTAAAAAGCCATTAGGTTCATTAAGTTTTTAGTTTTTATTTATTATCCGATTTTAAATACCTAACCACTTCTTTTTTAAAATTGCTTATATTATTTAAAGATTTAATTTCGTTAGAAAGTTTATTATACAAATGAAGTCCTTTAAACATCATTGTGTTCTGCGCTCCGGTAGTTCATATATTTACTATTCTAAAATTTTGGGCACTTCTAAAATAATGGGGTTGGCAATTAAAGATATACTTTAAATCATTGCTTAACTTTGGAAGCATATCATTTTTTTCATTTTCAAGACAAACAATAAAACATAACTTAGAATCTCGCTCTGCTACTCATAATAATACCCCAATCATATATTAGGTCAACATTTATTGTTATGTTTTTTTTTTCTACTAGATGTAAGTAAAATTTTAAGTTTTAGATCTAAGTTTGGGGGTGGTCGTGGCGCGATAGTTGTGTGTTAGCCTGTCAACCTCATGGTCACAGGTTCGATCCCTGCCGTACTCTATGTCTTCTTATTTTTCCATTAAAACCAATACTAAAAATAAATGTCATACAATGAGTTGCTGGTTTACTCATTACATGCTGTTTACGCATAGAACTAACAACATGTGATTGAGTAAAACTAGTATACCGATAAAATATGACAAAGAATACAAAAATTAATGCGAATTATAAGGGACATCGATAAGGGAAGGATAAGGAAATTTCTCCGCATTAGTTCAGCTGCCATCCCTGGAGATAAAATCTGAGACAACAACCACCTACAGTCTCCGAATATCGCGCTACGCATCTTTCCTATCATTCTTTCTCTTCCTTAACCTCACATTCACGCCCGCGCTGTGTTGAAACATTTAAAGGGTATTCAAAATCCCTTGAGCGCGTGTAGATTATTACAAAAAAAGCTTGATATCCTTAAGCAGATTGCTCATCAGCTTCGTAATTGGTGTCATAACCGGGCAAAACTGCCTAATAGGCAAGCAAATACGCAACGAGGCTTGGCGTTTAATCAAACGATTTTTGCAGAAGCTGCATGGCGGGAGAAGAGGTAGAATCTATTCCTCATTTTCTGTGTACATGTCCTCCCCTATCTCAGAGACTTAAACTCCGTTTTAGATACTATTTCTTCGACGATCTCAGCGATCTAAACAAAATAGTCAACTACAGTCTCTTACTCTTCATTAGGAGCTCCAAATGATTCAACGAATAGGGAGATTATCTCATGATTCATGTTTTATCATAAGGGACTACCTCTGGTCTAAGTGTGTCAGCTGCAACGCTGACAGCCACTTCAACCTAACATAACCCAACCTAACCTAACCTAACCTAGATCTGAGATATGTTATTGTTGCTTGTATTAAGCTTACTAAATAAATAAAAAAATAAATAGGTGTAGGATACATTATATTTATTTGAAATAAATTGGTATACATATATACAAAGATTTAGCTTTAAAATGCAATTATTAATTTTACTTATTACTACTTAATAAAAACCAACAACCACTCGTTAAAAAAAACTTAAGATCACAACTTAAATGTCAGTAGTTTGCGATGGTCTGTGTACATCATTTATCGATGATTTAAGAAAAGACCTCGATTTTAGGAATCAGATAAAACACCTGTATGTGCATTACGATTCTACATTTTGAAGGACTATTTATTGTGTTGATTTGTTAAAGAACTAGCACTTGTTTGTTTGATGAGAACGTTGACGAGGTTGTCCCTGTTTTCATGTATTTACCTTCGTCACTGAATGAGTTATCTGTGCTGGTACCTATTATTTTCATCTTCACAATTATTTATAAATAAAGCTAAAAAAAGACATCTTTCGTCAAAGTGCAAGCTGACTAGGAGACAAATTCTTGTTGTATTTTTTTCTCTCTTGTGGATGACAGCTTCCTTCCTTTCTGTTTGCTTTCCCTTAACTATTAAACACCCTATCAAACTAGCTTTTTTCGAATATCTTGGCTGGAAACGGAAAAATATCTTCCAAATCAAAATTAATAATTTCAAATAGGTTTAATTGTTTAGCAATTCTATGCCAAATGTTCTAGGTGTTCTCACTTCTGTATCATAAAAGTTCTGAATCGCCTTAGTGGTTTTCAGATTCTTCAGAGCAATTCCCAAGTGTTGTCTTGGAAGAACCTACATATTAACCTATATACAACGATGTTTCATGAAAAAAAACGACTATTTTTATTCGTCTCATTTTTGTTGTATTTATTACTAGCAGATACCCGTGCGATACTACGGACCCACGGGAATCTAATGAAATCATCTATCCACCTACAAAATTTCATTCAAAACCCTTCAGTCGTTTAATGTAGGCACAAACGACGAACATGCTCGCCTAGCATGCTCGCGCTCGCTGTGGTCTTGTATGTGAGCTGGTTTTCGAGCCGCTTGCTGTGGCCAAAAATTTAGATTTTGTCGTGTTCGTTGGCTTCGATGTTCGTCGTGTATGGTCATGTTCGCGAACAAAGCGAAGATTTAATATTGGATTCAAAAAGTAAGAACAACAAAAATAAAGTTGGGAAAAATAAATCATGGCTAATCTTCCAGCTGCTTACCAAATTTCATTAAAATCCATTCAATGGTTGAGGCATGAATGCGGAACAAACAACCAAGTATATATTTTGTTCATATATAATCCTCTCTCATATAGGCATATGAACTGTTCGGTTCCATTTTTCGGGATAAAAATTACCTATGTAATAATCGAGTATGTGTGTTTCCATGTGCCAAATTTTATCCAGATCCGTTCAGCCGTCCTGGCGTTATTGAGCAAAAAACATCCATCCATCCCACCCATCCATCCATCCAACCATCCATCCAAACTTTTACATTTATAATATCAGTAGGATTATGCGAAATTTTCCAAGCTTCACAACGAATTTTCCATCTTTACACTGTCTAAAATCATCAAATCATGCTTTAAATTTATCTATTTTATCTATATATCATCAAGAAAAAAATGTTCGCGTTTTTCTAGAATTTTTCAGCAACTAAAAAAGAGTTCGAACCAAATCAGCCCATTCGTTCTCAATTGATGAATTACAATACATTTTTTCACATCATTTGTAATAGTAGATGCCCGGCGATGGTATACGGACTTTCTATCCCACAGGAATCTAATGACATCTATACACCTACAATTAAAAACCGTTCAGGCGTGAAAGCGGAACAAACACCCAAGTATATGTATATATTTTTTCATATTTAAGCCTCTCCCATAGGGAACCGTTAATTTTTTTCGGGATAAAAATGACCTATGTGGCAATCCAGTACCCCATCCATCTACCAATCAAATTTCATGCAAATCCGTGTGCTTCCTTGCGCCTTTTGAATAAAAACTATGTTGGCTATTTGTAGAATGAGCTCTATGAAAAATTAAAACACCTATCCCACGGGAACCATATATTTTTCCGGCATGTGGCCTATTCCAGACAATAATATATCTCTGTACCAAATTTCGTCCAGATCCGTTCAGCCGTTCCGGAGTTATTGAGCAACAAACACCCATACATCCATCCAAACTTTCACATTTATAATATTAGTAAGATTATTATTCTTATAAATAAATATTTTGTTGCCCTTCTGGCAACTCCTAAAATACATAAGTTCATAAATGTCAAATATTGTATGCTAGTATATGAAATTAAAGTGAAATAAAAAACAAGAGATACTCAAATCGAACCTGGTCTTTGATCGACGTACAGAACATGGCGCAGTCGAAAAGGAATTGAAAAAAAAAATTGTTAAAGTAGTTCTTTATTCTAACCTTGGCACTGTGATAAATCAAAATAAAAATAGATTTTAAAAAACCAAATCCATTAGTGTTAAATGGCAATTTAAAAGAAAATTGGTCAAAATTTAAACAGTTGTATTAAATTTATACAGTGACCAGTAAGTAAAACAGACAAAGAAAGTAAAGAAGTACAAGTTGCTAGATTTTTAAGCTGTGCGGGTGAGGAAGCGATAGAATTGTTCACCACTTTTCAATTACCTGAAGAGGAATCTAAATTAATAAAAAAATGTGATGGATGCTTTTGAAAGCTATTGCAATCCTCGTAGCAATATTGTTTACAAAAGATGCGTTTTTTATACACGAGGTCAATGGGAAGGTGAACCGTTCAACCATTTTATGACTGATATATCCAAATTAGTGGAAAGTTGTGAGTTTGGTACTGAAAAAGATTACATGCTAATAGATAGAGTAGTCATTGGTGTAGCGGATCAAAATGTTCAAGCTCAGCTTCTAAAAATCTTCAATTTGGATTTGGCAAAAGCTAAAGAGTTTTGCCGGATGGCTGAAATAACGTCAATTAAAGACAATGCAAAGTCATAGTAGCATTGACGATATACGTAAGAGAAGGAATACTGGTAGACGCAATGAACAAACTTCGTGGTCAAGAGATGAGGGTGAAGGTTGGTGACAAGAACCATTTTCAAGGGGAAGAGATAATGGTGCGAGTGGTATTGGTAGCGGTGCTAATAAAACCAGTGCATATAAAAACAGTAGTTTAAATAAACAGTATAATGAAAGTAATAAATGTAAAAGATGTAACAAAAAACAAAGATTTGGTTATTGTCCAGCGTACAACAAAAAATGTTTGGCTTGTCATTTTCAATCGGTTTGCAATGAAAGTGCTAATGTGCGTGAAATAATTGATCAAAACGATAGTGATTCTAATTGCTCAGATTATTATATTGATCGAATTGACACAGTTAGGGAAATCAATATCACAGAATCGATTTGGATAGACATTGAAGGTTGGTAATTGTTTTATTGATTTTAAATTAGATACCGGAGCAGATGTAAATGTGCTGCCGTTGAGTTTATTTAATAAATTAAACATTAAATTGCAGCCGTCTAAGACCAATCTGGAAGCATATGGTGGGTTCGCGCTTGAGACGGTAGGTGAAATTGTTATGCCCGCAACCTATAAAGAGAAATGTTAGTACTAGATTTGTAGTAGCCAATTTGAGTTCGAAACCTATTTTGGGTCTTAGATCATGTATTGAGTTTAATTTGATGAATAGAGTTAATGCACTTGCAATCGTGACAACAGACAGACAGTCAAAAAGAAAACTTAATAAAGCGAAACTTAGACGTGTTTAGTGGAATAGGTAGGTTTCCTGATAAATGTTCGATTGAGGTTAAGTCAGGTACAATTCCTTGTCATCGCCCTCCTCGACGGATTCCAATCGGCCTTAGATGTAGATTAGAAAAAGCATTAAAAGCGATGGAAAGTAAGAAATTTATCACGAAAATAGACTCTCCCTCAGAGTGGTCACATAACCTTGTAGTTGTAGAGAAACCTAACGGAACTTTACGGGCCTGCTTAGATCCTAAAGAGTTAAATCTAAATATAAATCACGAACACTTTCTTATTCCAAAAATGGAAGATTTTTGGATTGTAATGAGGGATATAAAGTATTTTTCGGTCCTCGATTTAAAAGAAGGATTATGGCAATTGGGATTAGATGAAAAATCGAAAAATCTTACAGTATTTAGTACTCCATTTGGTATCTATAATTTTAATGTGTTGCCTTACGGTGTAAATATAGCACCTAAAAAATTTCAAAAAATTAATGAGAAATATTTTGGATTTCTGCCAGGATGTTTTGTATACATCGATGATATTTTAGTAGGCGGTCGAACAGAAAAGGAACATGATGAGAATTTAGAAAAGGTTTTACAGCGAGCCAGACAAATAAATGTTAAGTATAACCCTGAAAAACTTCAATATAAAGTAAAACAGGTGAAGAATTTGGGGCACATTTACTCCAAAGATGGATTAGCACCTGATCCAGAAAGAATGAAAGCTATTCAAGGTATTAAACATCTTGAAAATAAAAAGGGTTCACAACAAATTTTCGGGACATTGAATTTCTTAAGATCTTTTGTGCCTAATTTTGCGGAAATTAATGCGCCTTTAAGATAATTGCTACGTAAGAATGTAGAATTTGTTTGGACGCAAAAGGATTCTCAGATTCTGAAAGAAATTAAAGATAAATTAGCAAAATCAACCTCTTTACATAGTTTATCTCCCAACCTAACTATAGTCCTTCAAACTGATGCATCCAAAAAAGGTTTAGGATGCTGCTTGTTTCAAAACAAAAAGCCTATATATTTTGCATCAAAGAGCTTATCAGCTACAGAAATTAATTACGCACAAATAGAAAAAGAATTTTTAGGTATAGTCTACGCGTGTGAAAAGTTCCACGCGTATATCTACGGTAGAAAAGTGACTTGAAATACTGATCACAAGCCATTTGTATCTATAATGAAAAAAGAGTTGTCAAATTCATTCTACAAGGCTTCAGAAAATGAAAATTAAGCTGCTCAAATATGATTTGGATGTTCAGTATGTACCAGGTAAATTACTTTACGTAGCAGATCTATTGTCGCGAAACTTTTAAGAAGATAACACTGTTAATATGGATAGTTCGTTCAGAGATGTTGTGCACTCTGCTAATTTAAGTGATCCAAAAAAAGAATGATTTCAGAGAGCAATTCAAAATGACAAAATTTCACAATCTATTATACAATACTTTAAATATGGTTGGCCAAAATCAAAACATTCTCTATCACAAGAACTACAATTTTATTGGAATATTAAAAACCATTTATATTTTGAAGATGGATTACTTTTTTATGATGATCGCATCTTAGTTGCACAAAATTTAGTTCCAGAAATGCTTAATACATTGCATGAGCCACATATGGGCATAACCAAAACTAGGTTTAGGGCATTCACCTTGCGAATCTTAATGGGCAGAAATTTAAAAACCAAACTTCCTATAAGCATTGAAGCATTACAGCCTAAGTTAATTCCAAACATCTACCAAAAATCTTTTGACCATCAAGAAAAATACTCTAATGCTCATGATTTGGGAAGGAAAAGAAGTGAAGTAAACTTTAGTAAAGGCGAACATGTCGTTTATAAAAATGGTAACTTTTGGGAACATGCAACGATAGTAGACAAACATTTCTCTCCGCGTTCATACATAATATAAAATCAAAATAGAAGAAAAAATCGAAGAAACACTGAATATTTAAGAAGGTCTTTTCATCCTCCTTTAATTTATGATCGAAAATCTACTCCGATTTCTCCAGATCGATCAGATACGGTTGCAAATAAAAATAAATAAATTTCCAAAAGACAAATAGAACATTAGAAGCCAAGGAAGCCACCAAACCAAACAATGCGATTTCAGCAAATCGACCGGGTTATGTAACACGATGGTAGAGAAATAAAAAAGCCAAACATTTACGTCTCAAGCTTGAAGCTATCTTCAAAAGGGGAGATGTTGTATTTATGATTATTATTCTTATAAATAAATATTGTGTTGCCCTTCTGGCAACTCCTAAAATACATAAGTTCATAAATTTCAAATATTGTATGCTATCATATGAAATTAAAGTGAAATAAAAAAACAAGAGATATTAAATAGGAATAATTTTTTTGACTCAGATGTTCTAAAATACTTCTGAAAATGGGGTTCTTAATTCAAACTAGGTGGGCACTTGATTAATAAAAAATATCTGTATAAAAAAACTCATTTTTTGATTAATAAAAAATATCTGTATAAGAAAAACTCATATTTTTTGAGAAAAATCGAAAAAAAAATGATTATTTTATACATAATTTTTTATTTTTGAAAAAAACATTTTTCTGGATTTTTTTTTGGATTCGTAGAGCACTTAAATAGCACCTAAAGATTATACCAAACCAAATTTTCCAATTCAACGTTTTAAACATTTTAGGTGATTGCTATGCTAGCTTCAATTTGAAGGTCACGATGTAGATCTTATTTCTTATATACCAAGGGGCATTTATTATTCCACGAAGGACCTTGCTTTGGAATTTTTGGATGGGTTCAGCATTTGTTTTCTTTGTACAGCCCCATAGTTGGATGCCATAATGTCCAAACAGGTTTCAGTACTTGCTTATATAACATTAGTTTGTTCTGGATAGATAGGTCAGAGTTCTTTCCTAGTAGCCAGTACATTTTTTCTGTACTTCAAGTTAGTTCTTTTCGTTTCTTTTTGATGTGCTCTTTCTATTTAAGCTTTGCACCCAAAGTCATTCCAAGGTATTTGGCGGTATTGGAGTAAGGTACTGCTGTATTGTTTATAAATATTGGAACATTGTTTATGTTTTTGTTAGTAAAGTTTATATGCGTCGATTTTGTTTCGTTTAATTTGATACGCCATTTCTGCGTCCAATCACTAACTTTATCGACAGCATTTTGCAATATTATTGTAACCATCGTAACGGATTTACCTGGCACCAATATTGCCGTATCGTCAGCAAAGGTGGTCATGATAGCGTTGATGTCCATTGGAATATCCCTTGTATATAATAGATACAGGGTTGGTCCTAGGACACTTCCTTGTGGTACACCGGCTTCAATTTTCTTTAGTTCCGAGTAATGTTGGTCGTACCGTACTCTAAAGAGTCGGTTCGTAACGTAGGATTTCAGTATTTCGTAGTACTGCCTGGGAAGGTCCCTATGCAGTTTTTACTCAAGTCCCCAGTGCCAAACCTTGTCAAAGGCTTGAGCAACATCTACGAATAAGCCGAGCATACTTGTTTTTCTTCAAGTGCCTTTTACACGACATCCGTAATTCGATGCACTTGGTCTATCGTGGAATGTTTATTTCTAAATCCAAACTGATGGCTCGGAATTAGTCTTCTTTCTTCTATTATTTTGTTAAGCCTTTTCAGTAGCAGTTTTTCAAAATTTTTGCCATGATTGGTATAAGCGATATTATTCTGTAAGATGTTATTTCTGTTGGTGGCTTACCTTGTTAAGGTATAACAATGACTTCAGCAATTTTCCAATGACACATCTTAGTTTAAGGCATGCCTCAATTATAAATTGGAGTTTCTTGAAGCCTATTGATGGCATTTCTTTCAAAACCGGAGCAGTTATTAGATCGTACCCTGGTGATTTTTTGTTAGACAACTTATGTTGACATATGCTTCATACTTCTTTGAGTGTGACAAAAGATATTTCACATTCGTCGTTTCAATCAACAAACTGTTAGGTATATGTAGCTGTGTTTGCTGGGAATGGCTTAAAAGCATTCGCGTGATGTTCAGCGAAGAGATCAGCCTTTTGTTTCGGGTTTGCGGATCATTTACCATCTTCAGATTTTACTGGCGGGTTTTGTGCCTGAGGTCTAATTAGGCGCCATAAGGAGTATTCGGAAGAAGCATCCGTCGTCAGATTTTTCAGGAATCTACTAAGTGAATCATTTTTGAACTCACAGATTCTTTTTTTTAATTCGTTGTTAAGACGGATAAAAAGTGCCTTATCACCAGGGAATTTCGTAGTTTGCCACTTTCTTCGAGCTCTTCTTTTTTCCAATATTAGCTCCTTTATTTCGACAGGATATTTTATTTCTTTTTCTCTCGCGTTTGAAATAGTTGGAGTAATTTCTGCTGCAGCCTCTTGCACATCAGCAATAAATTGTTCCACTTCATGATCAATTTGTTCAATTGCTTGCATAGTGGATCTCAGGTTTATAAAACTTTCAAGTTTATCTCTGAATTCGTTCCAGTTTGTTCTCTTATTCACGAGCTTGGGATTACTTTTTTCTATTATTTCTGCTTCGCTCAGTGATAAAATTACTGGATTATGATCTGACGATAAATCATAATTACCTTCGAAACTTATATGATTTCGTTTAATACCTTTAACTTCGAAAAAGTCTATAAGGTCTGGTATTTTGTTAGTATCAGATGGCCAATATGCTGGCGAACCAGAAGAATAAAATGCACAGTTGTATTTGCGGCCTGCTTGGAATAGCCGTTTACCTAGATCCCCAGTGGGTGTGCTTGGTATTGAAGCCGCCACCAACAAAGAAGTTATGTCCTAACAAATTTAGGTGTTCTGCAAAGTCTTCTTCAGTTGGAGAGCGCCTCGGTGGGCAGTATATAGCTGCTATTTTAAATTCTTTCTTTTTTATACCAATGCTTATTGTTGTTACTTGCATGTTTTCATTCGTAAACTTTGCTTCTTCATAGTGTTTTAAGCACTTTTTTATAAGTATTGCTGATACTCCCCTAGGTTTGTCAGCTGGATGCGGAGCATGATAACACGTATAATTTGGCAATTTATTATCAAGACTTTGTTCTATACCGAGGTGAGTTTCGGGCACCAAACAAATGTCTAAATGCTCTATTTCTAAAAAGATGTTTAATTCTGATACATGTTGTAAAAGACCGTTTGCATTCTATGTTTAAGTGTTCTGTCCATCATTGTTTTTTAAGAGCGACTCCTTCGCTTAGCTGTTTTATGTTTAAATCTTATTGGTCAATCCTTTTCAGGATAAGTTCCAGCATATCTTTTATAGAAGGTTCCTCGTTCTTCCGCACAGTTCTTACAATCTGGGAAAAGGATTTATTCTTGTCATTTTTGCTTAGTGCAATTGCTTTAGCCGGTTGATATATAGTTTTGTTTTCTATGGTTACTTTTTTACTTTCAACTATTGCTTTTGTGTCAGTTGGGTTTCTAAGCTTGTTCCCAGTTTTGTTTTTTCTTTTTGTGTCTTGGAATTTTTTGGCCACTGACATCCTCTGTAACTCGCAGGATGATTGCCTTGACAGTTAACACATTTCGCTTTCTGTTCTCTGCCCATGGGACAGTTTTTAGTTGCATGCTTGCCTTCACATTTAACACAATTAAACACGCGATTGCAGTATTTTTGTGTATGTCCAAAGGCTTGGCAGCGTTTACATTGTGGAACAATTTTCGACTTTCGCAGTGGTTCGATTTTGACAACTCTGCCCATAATTGATTTAATACTCTAGATCTTATCGAGACTTTCTTTATTTTCGAAAGTAAGCATAAATAAAGGTAGACCTCTTTTTTGTCGTTGTTTCCCAAGTGGAGTCTTTGATTATATCATTTTTACTAAGATTATATTTTTGTATAAGGTCTTCGACAATTTCTTTGGCAACATATGAAGAGTTAAGGCCTCTTGCTACTACTTTTATCGATCTTATAGCTTTATTTTCGTACGAATGCCACTGAATATGCTTTTTGTTCAATTCTTCAGTGACAGATCTATACGCATCGGCGTCTTCAACAATGACTTTCCAATTGTCTTTATTGTATGATGTGTACTTACATGCCTTATTCGTGCATTTTTCTACCATGCCTTTAAGCTCGCCAAACATTGCCAATCTAGAAATCATGATTGGAGGTGGTGCAGTTTGCCTAGTGCCTTTAACATAAGACTTCTTTGGGGATACATCTCCTGTTTCTTTATTGGATGTTTTCATTATTGCAGCAGTATCTGCTTTTGAAGCTGTCTTTTTTGAACAGTCTCTGGGCTACCATCTGCTTTTCGTTTCTTGGACTTACGTTTATTTTGGTTTCCATCAGTTTCAAGGAGGAGCTCTTCCTCATCAGTATGAAACTCGGTTGCAGTTTTTTGTGGGCTTTTCATTATTGGTGACTTCGGACTTGAGTTTTTGTCTTTCATGGACTTTTTGTCAAGCAAGCTGACTTTTTCTTCGAGTCTCTTAACTTGTTGCTGAAGACTTTCAACAAGGACTTCAAGTTGTTTTCTGGCCAAAATTTCTATTTGCCATTTATTGAAATAATTTGCGGATTCAACTTGGCGGATCTCGTTTTTTTTAGTGGAACACTGCTGATCTTTTATTTCGATCATTTCATACGCTTTGGTTCCTTTTTCTTTAATGACTTCTATTTCATTTGATTTTTAGGTAGGGGTTTTCGATTGAGTAACCCTTGAAAATATTTTTGGTGGAGTCCTGAGTGTTTTTGAACTCCGTCTATTTCCTGTAAGCGATAATTGGTCCTCCCCAGAATCAGTAGGACCGATCTCCGAAGAGAGTGGATTTTCCAGCTTGTCTGGATTGCCACCTAGGGTAATATATCTATTCGTTTTTCGTTTTACTCATTGCCATATTTTTTGTTGTTGTGACTTTTGTTTAGTTCCATAAATAGCTCAGTTACCTGTTCTATTCAGGTTTTTAAATTCAGCCGCCCCTATGGGATCAGACGCTGACCAATAAGCCGCACAAGAAATCAAGATAACATTAATTTTCTCCAAAAGTACTGGAGCACTTAATTTTATTTTTGGGTACTTAATTAGCATCTAATTCTGTCATCACAAAAAATGTGTTCTGCTCAACTTGCTCTGCTAACTTGATGGACCTAATTTTCGAGATACTTTTTTATAAAATTTTCATTGATCCGTGGCATCTAATGGTATTCTTGTTTTTTTTTTTTACGAAAAACCGATTAAAGCGATGGTTTGGGAAGTTTTTATAAGTTTACAAAACGATTTTTACTTCGACAAAACTTTTTTTTTGCGAACAGTGAAAGCTGTACAGCAGACAATTCCCTTAAATGAAAAAATTTTCGGGAGCAAACTTCTTTCTGAATTTTTTATTAAAATGACTTTCCTATATACAGACCCTTAGACGGGCACGGACGCGGACACTTCTTCATGCTTATTTTATATTAAAAACCTACCATACGCGGACAAATAGTTTTATTTAGGGATTATTTTTTTTCAACAAATCAAACAACCAAAAAAAACGAAAAGACCGTTCTCAGTATAGTGTCTGTTTTGTTTTTAATATAATAAAATCTATAGAAAATCTCTGATAACCGGACGTGCAGCTCTGATAACCGGACAGAGCGATGTTTTGTTGAAAACGTGTTAGGGGACCTGCCGGGTACTTAAGCTTATATTGTGTAATTTCGAAAATCTATATGGTTCGCTTTTCCGATCGCGTTTCGTTATTGAACATGTCATTTCCATTCCTTCTGCTATCCATTTTTGCAGTAATTTTATTTCCTATTATTTGCCTTATGTGGACAATTTCCATGACCGGACACAAATTGGGAGACCATGAGTGTCCCCTTAAGAGAGCTTTCACTGTATTCATATTTTTATTTTAAATATAACTACAACATTTTTTCTTACGTCACTGAATACCTACATAGATATGTACTATATAAGCCCTCATACATTTATATATATCTTTAAAAATCACCATATATTATGTGTATTGCACCTACCAGAAAGACACAGCACCTGGAAGACACAGCACTCTGCTCCCTACCCTCGACCAATTCCACAACTTATTTCCCTTATTCATTTGAATGTGATGACCGGTCTTATCACAGAATCCATCGTACTCCAAAACTGCTACGAACCCCGTAGTAGATTCGTAGTAGAAAATCTGCTACTAATTTCGAAATTCGTAGACTTTCGTATCACTGAATCCGAATGAAACGGAAATATTTAAGCTTTCTGTACAAGTTATTCTTCTCATAGTCAACGGTTGTTCTAATAAAAATGTAAGTATTTTGAATGAATTTTTATTCATATTTTTGTTATTTGCAGCAATAATTACAATCCGTTCGGATATATTTCACGATGAAAATTGTGATAGGGGTGAATGACTCAGTTTTTTCCGAAAATTCTTTTTTTTTTTTTCAACTTTCTCAAAACCGACTTCTCTTATATTAATTATCTCATCAACAATCATCCCCTCCCTGGTACAATAAAGAACTGCGAACCCTTAGTAACACGAGAAATAAATGGTCCAAAACATATTTAAAAACCAGGTCTCCTCTGGATTTCTCAAATTACCAGCAAGCTTAACCCGCTTCTCTTCTCTATCTCAGTTAGTCTCATGAGTCAAATGACTCATTGACAAAATGCAAAATAGCTTAATTTCGGATCCCAGACGCTTCTTTCAATTTATTAATATTAAACGTAAAGTTTTCTGAAAGATGAATTCACCGCTGGCCCTGATGGTTTGCCTGCCATTTTCCTAAAAAAATGTGCTAACTCTATGTGAGCCACTTTCAGCACATATTCGTCTTTTAATCTCTTAATCTATCTTTCCAAAATTATATAAGGACCCCTTTATTTTTCCTATTCATAAAAAAGGAGTAAAAAACGATGTCGCTAACTACCGCCCTATGGCCAAGCTTTCCTCAATTCCCAACCTCTTCGAAAGCATTTTTTACGATTCTCTCTATTTTCACTGTAAACATGTCTTCTCCTTACAACAGCACGGCTTCTTACAAGGCAGATGCAGATCCACTACATCTAACCTTACGGAATTCGTTTCTACAACTATTAATGAACTAGAAAAAGGAAATTAAGTGGGTATTATCACCACAGATTTTAGTACAAGGTGTTCGCCGGGAAGGTATACTACTTTGTTTTGCCGCCATTTTGGTAAATATTAGTCTTGACAGTCCATATTTGGCAGTTGCGAAGTAGACACGTGGCAAATTTATTATGGAAAAATATTCGATAAACCAACGTGTTTTAATCGTTAAAACATTTTATGAAAATCAATCATCGATTACCGTGACGATGAGAAAGTTACGTTGAATTTTTGGGAGAAACAACGTGACAACAAAACGCACTATTTATCGTGTAGTGAATGATTTCGTAGAAAGAGGGTCTGTAGGTGATAGGCCCAAGCATGGACCACAACGTACTGCAAGATCGGCTGAAAACATTACAGCTGCTCAAGGAAGTGTTCAAAACAATCCATCAACCTCAATTCGACGCCGTTCTCAGGAGCTTGGTCTTCAAAGAACAACTTTGGCCAAAATTTTGCACAGGGATTTGCATTTGTTTCCATTTAAGATTCAGTTGAAACAAGAGCGTCTTCCACAAGACCATTTACGCCGCCGTACATATGTCAATAGGATGTTACAGCTAGCCCATGACAACCCCGACTTTGATTAAAAAATCATAATGAGTGCCGAGGCACATTTTTATTTGAATGGATATGTGAATAAACAGAATAGTCGGTTCTGGGCAATGGAAAACCCTCAAATTATTCATCAGTCACCTTTGCATCCATTAAAAGTTGCAGTCTGGTGTGGAATTTGGTCAGGAGGAATCATTGGACCTTACTTCTTTGTAAATGAAAACGGTAACTGTGAATGGGGAGCGATATCGTGATATTATTGAAAACTTTTTAACGCCACAACTGCATGCTTTGGGCTTAATTAACATGTGGTTTCAACAAAGCGGTGCCACATCACATACAGCCAGGATTACAATGGAATTACTGCAAGACCTCTTTCCACAACAAGTTATTTCAAGAAATGGTGATGTTGATTGGCCTCCACGGTCGCCTGATTTGACTGCTCCGAACTTCTTTTTGTGTGAATATCTGAAAAGCAAGGTTTATGCAAACAAACCAGAAACGCTTGAGCTACTCAAATAAAATATTCGTGCTGAAATTAATGAAATACCGCCCGAAATATGTGAGAATGCAAAAAATGTGCTCTTTTGAGCCCGCATTTGTGAGACTAACAGAGGCGGACATTTACCTGATATTGTATTCCATACATAATTGTCAACATTAAATAAAACATTTATCAATATAAGATCCATTCTCCTTCATTTAATCCAAAATTATAAACAAACAAAGTAGTATACCTTCTCGGCGGAGACCCAGTAAAACCTTGGATAAAATCAGTCACCAAGTCATTTATCTAAAACTTAATGCTCTCGGTTTCCCGGCCTATTTTGTATCTTGGCTTAGATCATACCTTGAGAACAGCCAATATACAGTCATCTTTCCCCGAGTTATCTGATCCCAACTTTGCCACTTCGGGCAATCCTCAAAGGAGCCAGGTTGGCTCTTTGATTTTTGTCTTAACAATAAATGACGTTATAAATGTCATCAAGGATTCGACTGTCTTTATTTACGCTGATGATATGAAAATCCTCCTCTGATTCCACATTACTTTAAAATGGCCTTAATTAATTCCAAACTTTACAAAACTAAAGAATAAAATAATAAATTAAAATAAATTAATAATGATAACTAGACTACGTACCTACTAACAGCGTCAGTGGTTAATTACATTAAAGTTGTTAGCTACAAGAGCAAGTTCGTACGATCCAGTCGTGCATTTTATTTTATTTCTTAAATCGTAACTTTGAATCTTATGCTTAAACCTTTATAATTTGTTTACCTACGCTACATACCTCTGACCAGAACATTGCCAAGATCATGCTAGTTGCTCCTTTCGTCTTACTTCGATCCTTGATTAAGTAACAAAATATTTCGCTGTGTATGTATTGAATGTATTTTTAATTAAAACAACAAATTTTCAACGATTCAATGTTTAAAAAAAAAATCAGAATTGGGAATATTTATAAGATCGAGAGAGAATCCAAAGACCACCTTGTCACATGTTACCTATGTATGTATATAATTTTTGTCGCCCTTGTGATACCATTGCTCATATTCTAAAGCCGAGACTGGATTGTTGGCCTACCTGCTTTACCTGCGCCTTAACCGAAATACCAAATTCATTATTTATTTTTGCTTTCATTATTTTTTTTTGTATGGCTGCTGTTTTTGTTTGTAAGTAATCATAATCACTATATACTTTTTTTCTTATAATTATTATGTCAAAAAGCGTCCCTTGTTTTTTCTCTCTTCGGCCATCATGTGTCGAATAAAATAAAATTGTGTTTCGTCCTCTTTTCACCCACTTTTTTTTCTAAGGAACATTTCCCTTGAGAATTTTTAAGTCTACCCACATATTACGTATTCACATAATCATCACTTCATGCGGAGCGGAGATGGTGAGTAGATGTGCACACTTTTTTTTTTGAAATGTCCTTTTGTGTAAAAAAAAGTGCTACACATATCACAATCACAACAGCAGCATAGTCTAGTAGTAGACGGATGTATGGAAATCATGAACTAAAAATATAATACCTGCAGCTTGGTGGTAGGTACATATACATTTGTATATTAATTAATAGAATATCCAGGGATATGGATCAGCTTAGGAAATATTGTAAGCAATATGACAAACATTTTTAGTTGAATGTTTTATAAGTTTTAGTTAAATGGGTGAGCTGGCTTGCAAAAAAAAAATAATGTGCTCAATGAGTACCAAGCTAGTTTTCGGAAAGGTTATTCAACTGCCGATAATGTTTTGAACCTGAATAGCATAGTTCACTTAAAGTTATGTTAAACAAAATAAGAAGGTTTTCGCTGTTTTCGTTGATTTTAAATGAGCGTTTGATACGATTCTAAGAAAGGCCCTTTTCTATAAACTGAGATCTATTTAAATGTCAAATAAAATAATAAGGCTTTTGAAAAAAATGTTGAGCGTTATCGGAATTTCTTAGTGTGCATCAAGGGTTAAACAAGGGTGTAAACTTAATCCAATATTGTTCGCACTTTATATAAAAGATTTGACTAAAGTAATGAACGGTGGTAGTGAAATCAGTGGTGCCAAAATAAAAGTCTTACTTAATGCTGATGACTTGGTTCTATTTCTATTATTTGAGAGCCCTCATGAATTACAAAGTATGATAAAGAAACTGGCAGATTATTGCACATTTGGAAGTTAATTATTTATTTGTCCAAGTCTAAATGTGTTGTTTTCCGTAAGGGTGCACGTAATCGGCTTGAACAAAATTGGTACCAAAATGATTTTACATCCCACCAAGATCCTCTTGGGAGGATGAGAGTTTCTTAAAGGATGAATCAGCTCACTTTTTGATGGACCCTATGGGGGGAATGGGTAGCGGTGTATACATCGGATATCCGTGTCTTCTCAGTCACTTAACGCTGTTCCCACAAACTCGTAACTGGGATATCTTCAGAAACTGCAAAGCCGACGAATTCGCCAGAGATGGTACCCTAATACTAATTCTACCTAAAATGGAACAAATCCCGACCCATTTCGAAACCCTGTCATAGGGTAGGATAATTATATGAATACCTTGGTAATTTTTGGGAAGACTTGCGTTACCCTTTTTGAAGGTAAAAAAAATGATTGCTTTGTTAAAGCAATAGAATATGCATCATAAATGCGGTTGAAAAATTCTAATAATTTTAAACGGAGTGGTAGCATATTTATAAAATTCCAAACGGATACCGTCTATACCGTCGACTTATTTATATTTTTCATATTTAAAAGTACTGCCTCTAGCTCAATTAAGGAAAAAGCTTTATCTAGTTCATGCACTATTTTGTTAGGGCACGCGTAGCTAAAGGTTTGAAAGTTCACACCCGCTAAACGCAACAATTTAAAATGATCTGCTAGTAAATCAACCTGAAGCGAATTAGTATTATTGTTGGCTCGAAAACGACCACCAGGTTCTCGTACGTTATTCCAAAAAAAAAATTGAGTTTTAGCACCT
Organism: Philhelius pedissequus; assembly: GCA_910595825.1. Classification (NCBI taxonomy): domain Eukaryota; kingdom Metazoa; phylum Arthropoda; class Insecta; order Diptera; family Syrphidae; genus Philhelius; species Philhelius pedissequus. The sequence continues at coordinate 19,336,091 of OU343164.1, read as the reverse complement.
ATCTAATTTTAAGGCCACATGTTCCAGGTAGCGAATATTTTTGGTAGAACAGACAACTTTATAATAGTCTTTATTAAAACGGATTTATGAAAGTTTAAAAAATATTGCATTTGTTGATCTAAACAATTTTAAATAAACAAACGATTTTTTCGCAGTTTATGGCATTCGTTATGAAACCATTTATATGTGGCTAAGAAACCTTGTTGATTTTTTTTTGAGCAAAAGGAGCTGATGGCTTTATATATTCCGTTGTACATGCTGTGATTTGGTCAACAGGGTACAAATTTAAGTTTTGATTTAAAAGTGATTTAAAAAGTGGACCTTTATTCTCAATCCAATTCAGCTTAACTAAAGTGGTTGACAGGCTTGGTGGCATCTGGTATGAAAACCATGCTTTTACTAAAATTGGTAGATAAGCTGGCTCAAGAACTTCAAAGTCAATAGTCGAGACCAAACATTCGCCTGATACCGCACATACAGCTGTGGTAAAAAAAATAGCACAATTATGAAATGCATTTTAGTTTTAATCAGATAAAATTTCATAAATCATCAATTTTTAATATATCAATAAATACAGTTAACTGAAAAGAAAGTTTTTAAAATATTTTCAAAATTTATTCATTTATTTGGAAAATATTGAAGATTTTTCATTTAAACTTAAAAAATATACGCGGTAAAAAATAGCACGTGATTTAAATTTCATTTAAAACTTTAAAAAAAAATAGGCAAAAAAAAGATTTCTTAAGCTGACAGTAGTAATGCACTAAAATTAATATTTCGTCACATATTCTTTGTTGGCAATAACGGCTTTACAACGTCTTACCATAGAGTTAACCAAATCCTGGCACCTCTTGACTGGAATTTCGTTCCAGGAGTCTTCCACTGTAGCCTTAAGTGTTTCATTGCTGCTCGGTTTTATAATATAAACAGCTTTTTTAACATCAGCTCAGAGGTTCTCAATTAGATTGAGGTCGGGTGACTATGCTGGCCATTCCATGACGTTTACCGAATGATCCGCAAAACACTTTCTTGCTGGTGTGTTTGGGGTCATTGTCCTGCTGGAATACCCATAATAACGGCATTTGTTCTTCTGCTTAAGGCATCATCACTTTTTCAAGAATATCGACATAGACGTGTTGATCCATGATGGTTTTAATCCAATGTATAGGGCCAATCCCATAGTAGGAAAAACAAGCACATACCATTATGCTTGAACCTCCGTGTTTAAACATTTTAGTCGTGAATTTTTGTTTATATTCTGCATTCGGCGGTCTCCTAACGTGAGAACGAGAACCTATGCCGCCAAACAATACTTACTCTCGTCTGTCCTTAAAATATTTATCCATCTTTCTATTGGCCAGTTCTAATGTTGCTTTGCAAAATTCATACTCCATGTTGCATGCTTAGGAGTTAAAAGGGGGACTTTTCTAGACTACAAGCCTTCAAATTGTGTTCTCTACGTCGGCTGCGAATAGTTTCAACACTTGCAGAAATATTAAGTTCTTTTCTTAGCTCTGTTGCAGACTTAAACGGCTCCTTCTTGCTTTGCCGGATTAAATTTTGGACGAATAATGGCGACATGGCGTGTTTTCGTCCACGAGTTTCAATTTTTGGAACAAATATAATTGCATTACGGATCATTTTGTTGGAGCAGCTAACTAAACGTCTAACTTCTGCGTAAGTTTTGCCCTCTGCAACCATTCTTTTAATAATTTCACGTTTTTTGACACTACAACGCTTTGCGCGGCCCATATTATTTTACTATTTTTTTTGTTGTGAAAATCACTTAAATAAAAACAAACTGGGCGCTTTCTTTTGCATAACTAAACACAAAGACTTTGTTCTAACAGAAAAGTAAGAGCAGTGCTATTATTTTTACCGTACAAAATGGCAATTCTCTCTCAAAATTTATTTACAAAAAAAAGAACCGTTACCATTTTAGTACCAATGAACTTACTTTTAGAAAGTGGCCAATTAAGCAATAGTAAAGAACAGTAGGCGCTAAGGAAATTATATTCAGTTGATGTTGATTTCTTAAATAATAAAACTTTTCAGTCGGTGCTATATGTATGTAAATTTATCACCGATTGCCTGCTTATACCAATTACCCATCCTATATAGCTTGCAAAAGAGTGATTCACGTGGGTATATAGTTTTTTAGGTATTGTGCAGAATGGAAATTAAAAATTTTGTTTAGCTCAAAAAATAACAGTACCTGCCATATAACCGTTACGTTAAAGCCTATTTTTATCGGCTCTAACCATTTTGATTTTTAAAAAATCAGTGCAGCTTTTTACTATCGACCGATCATATGATTTAAAAAAAATTAAAATGTCTAAAAACGGTACTTCCATAGGGCCGTTTGTTTGCTTTCGATTATATCATAAATGAATTAACCGATTTTCTCGAAATTTCACACTATATAGGTTTAGGTTGACCAATTTATACTGCGTACCAATATTTTTAATTAATTTTTTTTTTTGTAGGCTTAAAAGCCTTTTTTTAAATTTAAAAAAATTATATTTTGAAAACTGTTCATTAAATTTTTTTCAAAAATTATAGTTTATATTTATACCTATGAATTGGCGTTTTATATTTCTTTTTGCAAAATGTTTTCAAAAAGTTTAAAAATAAAACTTTCTCAAAAACTGCTCCACAGATTTAAAATTTTTTTTTCATAAATTCAAATTTATCCAAGAAATAAAATGACGTACTTTTTTTTGAGCTCAAATTAAGTTAAGGTATTTGTATTTATTTCAGAACTTTGTGAATTATTTTTTCTTTGAAAGCCGATTTAATATTTTGTTTTTGAGTTTATATTATACACATTTTTGTATAAAGAAGTAATTAAGCACTTGTTTTTCCACAATTTAAAATTTTGTTTTTATTAATATCTAATTAAAAAACTTTTTTAAGGCCAACGCGTTTCGTCTTAGTTAGGACATCATCAGGGCAATACATTTTTTTTCCTGTTTTTAAACAAATCATACAATCATAAAGGTTGTAACACGACACTGGTGAACAAATGTGTTCATACAAATTAATAAACTTGAAAATTAAACATAGAGATCTGACTTTAAAAAAGGGTTTAAACTAAGTATAAAATATGGAAAAAAATATATAAAAAAAAAATATGTAATATATATTTTTTTTAAAAATATTATATGTTAAGTAGTGGGCTATTATTCAATAAGTCAATTTGTAAGTTTAAAATGTTCATGCACTTATGCTTATTTATTTCGAAAATTTCATATTTGTCTAATACACGTCCCGCAGGTACAAAATGTAATAGAGACACATCATCGAGAGAGCATCCATGTCCAGAAGTTTGTATATGTTGAGCGAGTCCAGAAGAAGGTTCGGGACGTACAGCAGCCTTTAAATGTTCTGTAAATCTTATCGATAAAGATCTTGCAGTTTTTCCTATGTACACTCCATTGCATTCCTTGCAGGTTACCTTATACACGCCACTTTTCGAATAAATAGTTGTTTTTGGTTTGATTTTGTTGTTGCAGAGAGCATTTTTTAGTGTGAATTTATTGAAAAAAGCAGGTTTAATGTTGATTGCTGATAGTGGATTGCACAATTTTTCCGAAACTCCAGGAATATAAGGGATCTTTTTCCAAGTTTGTGATTCCTTTCCAGCGGAAGTCGGGAAAATTGATTGGACAGCTAGTTTTCTAGATTTTTTCTGCAATAACCGTTTAATTGTTTGGATATCATATCCATTCAATGTAGCAATGGTCTTAATTATCTTTAGCTCTTTCTTATAGCTTTCTGTTCTTAAGGGAACCTTAAGAAGACGATTAATCATCGCATGAAAGGCCGACAGTTTTATATTCACGGGATGGGCAGACGATGCTGGAATTATGGAATCCGTTGAAGTTTCCTTTCTATAAATATCAAAAACTAGTTTGTTTGATGAAATCGACAGGCTTAAATCGAGGAAATTTATGCAGTTAGGTTCATATACCAAAGTAAAAGAAATATTGTCCTCCAAGTTATTCAATACAGATTCAAGGAAAGAAACAAGATTCCTTTGAGTGCCTGTCCATACACAAAAGATATCATCCACATATCTAACCCAAAAGAATATGTTTTGTATAAGCGGACTTTTTGAAGAAAATAACTTTTGTTCCAAATGATCCATAAAGAACTCAGCAGCGAAAGGCGAAAACGAAGATCCCATTGCAAGCCCCGACGTTTGTCTGTAGTATTTTCCACATTAAATTGAAAGTAGTTTTGGTCCATGCATAAGGAAATAAGCTTTTTCAGTTGGTGGCATTTTTGTTCATCCTTAACACATAATGAAAGTTTATGTTCAAACAGCAATTTTAAATTAGTGTTTGGTACCGACGGAAATAAACTTTTTACATCAAAGGCTTAAAATCTAAAACTTCAGGTAAAGTACGGGCGAGATACTTGCATAGTTTCTGTGCAGGGGCATTAAATGAAGACGACACAGGCCGTAGAGGAATACCTTGTTTATGTATCTTAGGTAATCCATACAAAATAGGTGCAGTGGGGTTAGGGTTGCGAACAAGATATTTCATTTTTGGCTCAATTACTTGTGGTGAACAATTAAACTCTCATACTATTGTTTATATTATATTTTTTAAGAAATTTTGTATATATACAAAATTAAGTAAAAAACGACGTTACAAATATATTAAGATTTTTAATAGAAATCTTTTGCATACGATGTGATCGAACATATTTTACTCGTATTTATGAAGCGGGAGAAAATCTGCACACTCAAAACAGTCGGTTGTGAATTTATCAGTAAGGGCTTGCGCAAATTCTAAGGAACAGTTTTTGAAGAACTCGAAAAGAATTCCATTTCACAAATATGAAGTTCGTCGGCAGGAATGCAGGGGCTGTCGCATTCGAACGGTGAAAGTGACATATGCACTATTTATAACAGAGCGAAGTGAGAACATTTTTAGGTAGTTTTAGTAAGTAAAATTACTTTAAGTAAAATTAACATTAAAAAAAATCAAAATAATTCCCCACAATCGCGATTGTAATACATGTGTTGTTTTAACACCATTACTAATTAAATTAGACTAATCCGAAATGCACGAGAAATGATTCACTGTACGAAGCCAACAATTCAGGTTTATTTACAATTTGTTTACTTGCGATAGGATATGTACTAAATGGCAAGTTATGGATTTGTAAAAAAAATCGAACTCGAGATTCTGATCAAACTTGACAATACTATGATAGCGAAGAAGAAAAAGTGGTTGGTATATATTGTTTTTGTTTTTTTGTGCTGACACTTTTTTTTTTTTTTAAGGCGAAAAATAACGTTACTTTCAATACATTTTGTTTGCCAAAAAGAAAAATCTTATTTTTCTAAAAAACGACTACAACAATTTTTATTAAAAAAAATAAGTTTATTAATGGAGCCAAAAAATGGATATTTTTGGTACCTAGGAAAACCATTTTTTTAGTTTTCGATTTTCTGGAGCTCCGCGAATTTTTTTGTATGCAAGTGCTTCCCGAAAGTGTTAATAAAACTGCATACTAAATTTTTTTTTTTTTTTTTTTGAAAAAATCAATTTTTCAAAAACCTTTTTTTTGAAATTAAAATTTAGTATGTATAGGTACTAATAATTACTTCAAAATCGCGTTTCGATTTTTTTTTCTAAAAATGTTTTTAATATATCTGCTTTTTTAATAGCATTTGTGATTTAAAGTCTTTTGCATATACGGTCGGCCATGGAAATTTGACATCAAAGCTTAAAACGAAAGAAGGAACTCCGCTGTGTCCATATATCACCGCAGGCAAGATGCCCTCTAGAAAGATGGTGGTATTCCATTTTCTTCCCGCACCTATCCAATAGGCCGACCACCGAGCTACTATACCTATCTCGAAAGATGTATACAAATTACATATATTCTCGTGTACACGCTTCGAGAAGCATCACATTGTATCGTTTTAATGTTTGTCAGTCGTGTATCCCAGAATCTGAAACACTTGTTTAGTGAAGTATTTTTATTTTGTTGCTAAAAAGAGATGTGGTAAAATCTTTTTTAAGCTCATGTGGATTTAAAATAAACCATCTATTCAAGGATAACTCAATTAATGGGAAGGCGAAAGATGATGTAGTTGGTGCAGCAATGGCAAAAGAATAGTACAGCTCGTTTGAAAAATGTGCATTAAGGTTAACTGCAAAACGGGAGATATACATATATAATTATATATGGTGTGGTTGTGTTGATGAGGGGTGCTGTTTTTTCGGTATACATAATATGTAGCGGACCTCATTATTATTAACATTATGGAGTTTCAAAAGTTCTCACATTTTATGGTGTTGTACTTTACCTACCTCTGGCTATGGCATTAAATTAAGCACGATTTTGTATACAAGTGGTCTCATATCACTTTATTGAGTTATTCTAGTAGTACTAAATTTTAACATTCCTAATAGAACGAGAATTACACTTTATGAAATTAACTGTTGATACACAGTCAAAGGACTATTCACATGAGAGCGACCAACGACTGACGAATAAACGACTAAATTCCATTTAAACAAAATTACCAATTTAAATTTTCACAAATTCAAAACAAAATTGTAGAAATATAATAACATTAATGTGTAGACACAAACATTTATTTTTCAATCGACAAAATAAGATAAATTTGAGAAAACAACATTGGTAGTGGCGAATTGCATCTGATTGTTACGAAGTGTCAAACTCTTCGCGTTTCACATACCATCCACCCTTCAACGAATAATTTGTTCGCGCGCGTCTAACCTAAAAATCAGACTTAACTTATATTCGTGACGAATACTATTAAAGCCATGTGAATGAAATGTCAAAATGGACGAATATTCGTTAATTCCTTCTATTTTTTATTTTATAATACAATTCTATACACTACTGAAATTACTCAGCCAAGTAGAAGAAGCGTTATATTTAGTCCACAAAATTTGCGTTTCGTCCCAGCAATCTCACTTGGACTCATCAGTTGGTTAGTGAGCGCCTTTTAAATACGCAATTTTTGTTAAGTTCAATTCAACTTCAATGAATTTTTGGGGTGGCCGTGGCACGATAATTATGTGTTCGCCTGTCAATCTCATGGTCACAGGTTTGATCGCTTCCGTAGTCTATGCCCTCTTATTTTTCCATTAAAAACCAATTCTAAAATAAAATGTCATACAATGAGTTAAACTAGTATACCGATTAATATGACAACGAATAAAGAATAATGCGAATTATAGGGGGCATAGATAAATAAGACACAGAATTTGCTCACCATTAGTTCAGGCGCCATCCCTGGAGATAAAATCTGGGACAACAACCACCTATAGTCTCAGAACATCGCGCCACACATCTTTCCTATCCTTCTTTCTCTTCCTTAACCTCACGCCCGCGCTGTGTTGTAACATTTAAACGGTAGTATAATCCCTTGAGCGCGTGTAGATTATTAAAAAAAATCGCTGGTCGCTTTCATGTGCATAGTACTTAATGTTTTTTTTTGTTGTAAAATAGTACTGAAGCAATAAAACAAACATTAGGAGGGCGGGTGATGGTTAAAAAATAATTATAATAATAATTAAATTATTCTGCATTCTACAAGATTATTTCCATTATTTTTTCCAATGTACATATATAAATTATCATTCCCATAAGAAGCCACAAAAAGCGTAATGCGACCAAAAATAAAATGCACGACTGCATCGTACGTACTTGCTCTATGTTCGTTCACATCGCGTGCAGAAGATTCGATTCTTAGTAGAAACGGCTAAATATATTTTTAAAGTCGTTTTTTATTTAATTTTTTTATAAACACAAATTCTTATTTTTTTTTAAATGCCGATATGACAATTTTAAGTATTAAACAATATAAAATTGAAATCAATTCCAAGTGAAATCGCCGAGACGAAACGCAAACTTTGTGGGCTAAATAACAAATCCAATTAAATATAATGCTGAATGATTTCAATAGTTTGTATTATAAAATAAAATCCACGACTGGATCGTACAAACTTGCTCTTGAAGCTAACAACTTTAGTGCTACTGACTGACGCTGTTGGAAGGTAGCTAGCTTATATAGTTATCCTATGCAGATTTAAAGCCAATGTAGGTAATATTACCTTGATTCTTAATATAATGAATTGTCGAATGCATGATTCAAGGAATAGTTACATTGATACCTACCTACAAATGTATATTTAAATGGATTTTAATTATGTACATAAATTAGGAGGGTAATGAGGTAAATATGCACAGAAATATGTATATAATGAAAGTGAATGGTGTATTGGTGGGAAAAAATCGTTTTTTAAACTCATTTAAACTGCCAAAACCATCACTTTATTCGGTTTTTCGAAAAAAAACGAAGAACGACATTAGATGCCACGGATCAATGAAAATGTTGATGAAATTGTAAGACGGGTTTTGATGAAATCGTGTTATTTATTTTTCGTTTTTTGAAAACAAAATTTTTTTGAAATTTTGGTATGCAATTTTTTAGAAACTATTAATGTACATGTGAATATAAAATTTCAATTATTTTTTTTGTTAGTTTTAATTTAAAGGAAAAAGTTATTAAAAATTTTGATATGCAAAATTAATTTAGCTACTTAGATCTTCAGAAATACAATGTACGGTTACCGAGAAAGCCAAAAATTAAAAAAACCGTTATATGAAAGGTACCGTTAATAGACTTTTCCTGTAAACCTGGTTCATAGCAAATGATAGCTATTACCAACAAAAAAATGTTCGTTGGAGCCGTTTTAGAGAAAAATACGATTTTCCTTCAAGCTTATATGGCAGGTACCATTATTTTTAGGCCTAAAAATAAAATTTCAATTTCCCCTCTGAGGAATGCCAAAATAATCACACATACCAAATTTGAAGGTAATCGCTTAAGCCGTTTAGGCTGTAGCTCGTTATATATACAGACGGACAGACTGGCATACTGACAGACAGGCAGACAGACATTTTTGGGCGATCACTTTTAGGCTTGTCTATGATCGTAATGTCGTGTTTGATTGTTAGAATTTTTTTTACGAATGCATAACTTGCCTTAAAAGTACCTATAATCGCAAGTAAAAAACATTTATGTCAAAAAAATCGTCAGCCCGTTTTCGAAATATTGAATTTTCAAAAAAGAATTTTTTTTTTTTTTTCAAAAACCAAAAAATATTTTTTTCAAAAATTTTGGTATGCAGTATATTATTTAGAATTCAAAGGGCTTCCTATATAAAAATGTTGATAAGAATCCGTTATGCCGTTTATGAGAAAGTCGAAAATAAAGAAAATGGTTGTATGGCAGGTACCCTTAACAAAATATGGAAACAAAATTTAATAAAACTTTAGACTCTATAGTAGTGCACAGATTTTTTTAAAAATCAAAATCGTTAGGTCCGTTTTCGAAATAGTTAAGATGACAAAACGAGATAAAAACGATTCAAAAATATACTTGAGATAATCACATAAAAAGCTTAAATAGAAAGTTGGTCCATAGACCAGAAAGTGCGCGATCTGGTCGGTCAGACAAGACACACTACTATTTCTGCCATCGTATTTCCCAATGCTGATCACCTTTGAAGAAGACTTCTATAAGATTAAGTACCATGCAAAAAAATATATTAACAGATCCTACAAGGCACAATAGTTTAGTTTATTTTATTAATAAAACTATTGCAACTGTAACTTCTACAAACTGCTATCTACAGCAAACTATTAATTGAATATGTATGTAAATCTACCAGCCGGCTGTTGCAGGAGATCCATTGTAAACTAGTATTTGTTTTAATGTTGTACTATTTAAATTATGGCATTTATCTCTAGACTGTTTTTATTTCAATAATATGTTATTATTGTGCAATTCCTTGAATTGCATGTAATACAAAAAAAATGCACGACTGGATCACACGTACTTGCTCATATGTTCGATCACATTATATGTAAAAGATTCTTAATCGAAACTGCTAAATGTATTTTTAAAGTCGTTTTTCACTTAATTTTGTATATATACAAATCCTTAAATTTTTTCTAAAAAAAAATTGGTATGAAAATTTTAAATATTTAAAAATATAAATTTAAAATCAAAATTTCAGAAAAAATCGTCTCTCCGTTTTCGAAATATTGAATTTAAAAAAAAAAATTTTTTTTTTTCAAAAATCCAAAAAAAAATATTTTTGAAAATTTTTTAAATGCAGTATTATTTAAAATTCAAATGAGATCTTGTATACCGTTAATAACAAAATATTTTAAAATTTTTTTTTGGCCAAAATGTAGACCATATCCAAGTCATTACTCACACCAATTTTTATCAAAATCGTTAGAGCCGTTTTCGAGATATTTAAGATGGTAGAAAATACCGTTATTTTTGGGGCTAAAACAACGATTCAAAAATCTATTTTGGACAATCACCTAAAACGCATTAGCACCAAGTTTGAACAAAATCGGTTCAACTGTTTAGGCTGTAGAGACGGAAGTGCCGGACCCACTTTTATGGTGTTCTCTATCATCGTAATGTCAACTTTAATTAAAACCTTGAGTTCGATTTTTTTTCCAAATGCAAAACTTGCCCTATAGTACCTATATCGCAAGTAATATTATTATATTTAAAACTATTTAATTTCCAAAACTTGAATTTGATTTCCAAAAACGTGAATTTGATTTCCAAAAAAGTTGATTTGCAAAAAGGTGAATATAATTTGAAGACTATATTGAAGCTTAAGAGATTGTAGATAACTATTTTGTTTTGATGACAAGATCATCGAAAAAGTCTCTAAGATGGAGCCTACGTCTCTGAGATAGATTAGGAATAGAAGATTAGGAATAGATTCCACCTCTTCTTCGTCCATGCAGTTTCTGCAAACATCGTTTGAATAAACGCCAAGCTTCGTTGCGTGTGCTTGTCTATGAGGCAGTGATACAATAATCTTTCTATCCTGCGAAATGAAAACTTCAACAATTATATACAATCATTTTTAATAAATTAAGCTTGTATCTTATTCAATGACATGTAGAGTATTGCCTTTCTGGCAACACTGTTTTTTAACCTTAAGAATAATTAAAAGAAAATGTCAATGTAAGGGGAATAAAATACACTAGTTAATTATACCCGACCACAAGAACTCACGTGTTTTATTTAACCGTCTTAGTGGCTTGTTACACGAGCGTTAAAAGTAAAACATTTTAGAAAGAAAACGAATGATTTTTAGAGTGAAACAAAGGAATGGGGAAAAAGGCCAAATGTCATCATTTTCCTCACTTTCAGTTATAAGTATTGCGTTAAAAATCATATTTCATTCTAAGGCGCCAGTTATAGCTTTCATTGAAACTCATCATTGAAAACTTTGACTATCAATTCTGAGGCACCAAAACAAATAAAACTGATGTTGTTTTGGTAACAAAATGAAGGTATAAAAGGTTTATAATATTTTTTGTCAAAAAAATATTTTATTTGTTCTACCACTTTCTTGTAAATTTACTTTTGATTTTTCAATGATCATTGAATGATCATTGAAAATGCTTTTCATCATTGAAAAATCAAAAGCGAATTTACAAGAAATTGGTAGGGCAAATAAAATATTTTGTTGACAAAAAATAATATATATTTTATTGCCTTCATTTTGGTACCAAAACGACATCAGTTTTATGTGTTTAAGTGTCTCAGAATTGATAGTCAAAATTTTCAATGATGAGTTTCAATGAAAGCTATAACTGGCGCCTAAAACGTTCTCATTTTGCCAGACATGAGAATGCAGGTACTAGGCAATAGTTTGGTTTTCCTCGTACCATTCCCATTTCGTTTTATTTGTAACAATGTGTGTTCAATGAGGCTGTTCGGAACAGAATAGAGCACTATAATAACGGATTTTTTTTTAGAGGGGATTGATACAAGTATTTTTAATACAAGTGGGGGTGCCTATCCTGTCTATCCCCCCCTCCCTGTTTGGCCGGGAGGGGCAATATCATAAAAAAAGTACTAAGAATGGAAAACAAAATATTTAAAAATAACGGCAATACTTACAAATAAGTGTTATACAATTAGTACTTAATTTCGCTACTTAAAAAATTGTTTGATAAATTTTGTGTATGTAGGTATTTTTTTCAAAAACTATTAACGAAAATAACTAGGTTGAAATAAATGATAAGAAGAAAAGTTTCCTGCTTCAAAAACCTATAATTTTATTATTGTAATTGTGTTGCCGTTGTTCTTAAATCTGTTTTTTTTATTTTAAGTATTTTTTTTTTAGAAAATTGCCCCTCCCGCCTAAAAGAAGGGAGAAATACCCCTCTTTCATAGGATAACATGATTGTATTAAGTCCCTCTACAAAAATCCGTTAATATTTTGCGGCACCGTAGTTATGGTACTCTTCCCTCAAAGTGCGATCACCGTAAATACAAAAAAAAAATCTTATGAAAAAAGTAGTTTTAGTAATTTTCAATTTTCTCAAAAACTAGAACACATAAAATCATAAAGTTTTCAGTTTTGGAATTAAGAATTAATCAACGAGTTTGTGAAAAAAAAATATTATATAATTTTAAAGTTTTGAAAAATTACACTTCAAACATTTTTTTTTATCTTTTTCTTCCCAAAGTTTGAGTTTAAAACCCGTTTTCAAAAACTGCATAGACTCCACTTGATTTTAATTAGCAATAGATTAAGGTATTTGCTTTAAAATAACTTATATAACACTTACTTTTAAATATTACCGTTATTTTTAAATATTTTATTTTTCATTTTTAGTACTTTTTTATGAAATTGCCCCTCTCGGCCAAACGGGGTTAGATAGACTCCCCGCTCCCATATTAAAAAAAAATACTTGTAACTAACTGTTCTACTAGGATCCATTTTTTGGCGCCTGAGTTATCGTACTCTCCCCCAGATTAGAACACTTTAGAACAGGAAAGCACAGGATTTTGCGGTTCAATGAGAAATTTTTTGTTCTAATTGTTCTGGTTTGGTATTCAATGAGTCTGTTTATAATAGTTTGGAACACTTTAGAACAGAATTGTCTGCACTTGCTTTTTAGGTAGAGCAGGTTAGAACAGATTTGTGAGAATGTCAAAACCAATTGTTGTTGTAAAAAAAACAATACAGTGTTAGATTTAGTTGATAAATCATTTTCCTTATCGGAATCATCTCAATTTTATGAAAAATATTTTTTTAAATAAATTCAACTCCATTTTAGATGATTTTTAAGAATGTTTCTGCAAAAATAAACGAAATTGAATTGTAGGTAAACAACAATATTTTTTTTATCTAAGTTGTATTATCTCATTCTGAAGTTTCTGACGAATCTGTTCTGTTCTGTCCTGTTCTGTTCTATTTTGTTCTAAATTGTTCGTCACTGAACAATCCTAAACACTAGGTTCCTTGTCTATTGTCCAATTCGCTTGTTCAATTTGTTTTGTGTGTGTATCCACAAAACTAATTTTTTTTTTCGCTCCTGTAAGGGGCAAGTTATAGCGATCAGGAAAACACATCAGTGAAAGTTGAAACAGTATGAAAGTAAATATTTTTTCTTGATGGCCGTTTATTGCAAACAGAATAATTATGTCAGTTGGCAAGCCTCGCTACTGAAACACAAGGACAAGTTTTTCGTCCACAATTCTGTCATTGGAACGTGAGAAATTGGAACCCAAATCATTTTAATCATACCCAAATGATTTTAATCAAATATTTTTTGCAATAGAAATTTGTCGCGAGTTCTTCGTCATCGATTTGTGTAGCATTTGTATTTTAAAACACGAACCACATCACAGATGTGCAATCAGTGTGACCAATGAAAAATTTCAAATCCTGCTAAAAACTAGTGGTTGTAGCAGGATTTTTTGAATACAAAAATTGCTAAGAAAAATGCGATTTTTTTTTTACAGGGAATCCTGTAATTAGAACGCAAAAAACGTAAATATATGCCTGGACCAAACGAACTTGGTCGTCACGTTTAAAATAGGTACCGAGTGTATATTTGTTTGTAGTTTTTTTTTACTTTAGTATGTTGAATTTTAAATAATTGTCAAAAGAGAAATTGTTTATTTTATTAAGATTATTTAAAAAAAGGAAATAACCTTACAAATAGTTTTTAATACATTTCGCAACATAAAGAAACAAAAAAAAAACAGGTACCAGAGTATGTTAATCTAATGAAGTAAAAGGTATTTATATAAATGTTTTACTCGAAAGTTTTCTGCTTCATTTAAAGCACAAAAATATCACAACATTCTTGTTCTTCTTCTACGGTAAAATAAAGTTTAGATAAGGCAACTTGTTTGATTATATTAGGAGGAGTAATGACGGCATAAATGTTTCTCAGATAAATTATCTCGGATAAAAAGTATACTGTTCAGCAAATCAATCTTCATTCGATTCTTTCTTTGATCCTTTACAAGATTCATTAAACTAAACACTCTTTCAACTGCAGCATTTGAGATAGGCAAAACTAAAAACGAATTGACAAAGTTTGATAAGTCTTTGTAAGGGTTTTCATTGGATGAATCGGTGAACCTATTTACCTCGGACTAAAATTGAACAGTATTTTCAATATTCTCCCATTTATTTGGATTTATATTGTCCCATTGGAAATAATTTCAGAATTAATGTTTTTATCTTTAAAAAAATCTTAAATGGTTGTTTATGAATCCGCAAACATTTCTTAACATAAAAGAAATTTATTTGCCGCAAAATTCGTAGATTTTCTGGAGTTCGGGATTGAAGCTCTGTAATGAGCGATACGCATTTATGTTTGATTCAGTTTTAACTTTTTAAAGTAATATTTTATTTTATGCTTCAGAAATATGAAAACCTGCTAGATTTCCTGCTAAAACGAAAATTTCCTGCTAAAAAAACTGCGGGCAGTAAAATTAAAAATGCTAAAAGTAAACTTGTCCGGCTAAATAGAGCAGGAAAAATGCTAAATTGGCCAGCTATATTGGTTTGCCTACAAGCTGGTACCGTTATGAAACTTATATTTCTGCATCTGTGTGTATTTTCACCTTACCACACATTGGCCGCGTTCCGTGCGATGCCGATAGGCTATTTAAGATACCTTAGTAGCGGGTTTGTTTTCGAACGATCCAGATAGGTTTCTCTGTTAAGTCAGTTGTATTGCAACTGACCTCACATTTCCAAACGAATCCAATAATTTTTGGGTTGCTTAAGATTTGTTTTTGACAACATATATTTAGTTCATCAGCTGTTTTTTCCTTAGGCGTTACAACAAAAATCAATCGGAATTACTTTGGGTGTGCGAACGCGAACGCGGCCATTGTCGTTGGATTAGGCTAGCCGCGAACACGCACCTTTCAGTTTTGCAACAGTTTGGTTGCTAAAGTGAATACCATGGACTTATATGAGAGTGCGCGCACATGCAAAAACTATTCAGTCCGCGATTCGAGCAAATTAAAAGTTTGTATCACACCGAACTATATGAAATATTGTCTGTGTGTTGGTTTAACTCGTTGATTGATTTTTAAGTTGCTTATGTGCGCGATCATCGTTCAACTAGTGATTAAACTTTTTCGTTTCGGAAAAATTGCATGTGCCTTACACATCTATTTACAAATACAACAATGGAAATGGGTATTGAAGAGTATAACAACAAAAGTTGTTAGGTATTTCTCATCTGTGATGACAACATCATAAATTATCCATTAAAACTTTTTCCTGATTCGTTTTCCTGGTCGCTATATGCTATAAGTATTCCCTTACGGAATACATTACACTTATGACAATTATTGTAAACTAATTTCCATTTTTTTATCTAATTCAAGATGCGGTTGTACTACATGTGTCCATGTGTTAACAACAACACACATTTAATTTAAAAAAAAAAATTACCACAATACACAAGAAAGAGCGCATGAAACGAGGATTTTAAATATGTAAACAAAAAACGGAAATCATACATAAGAAGCAAATCTTATCAAAAATATAATACTCCCAAAATATGCATCTAAAATTGAAAATTTTTAAAGGAAATTCATTGCCACAGATAGGCACTGTCGATCGAACCAATATCACCAATACTATTATTGCAAGTTCTATCTTCATCACGAAGGTATTTCTTCAACGAAGAAAAGTTGCGATCCTTTGGCAATCATCGATGCCATCAACATCATCATCGTTCTCATTATTATATTGTTATATGAGAAGATAATTATGCAACGAGAAAAATAAAAAAGTGCTTGAATAAAGATAAAACCTACAAAACTAAACCTTAAAAAGGATAACAATAATTCAAGCATACAAAAAAAAAAAAAAAAAAATGTCGATTATTAAAATCAACTGTGATCTTAACAATTATTATAGTACTACTAGTGGTATAAGTCAGCGAAGAGATGTGGCTAAAAAACGGCTAAGACTGTTGGTGGTGAAAAAGAAAAATGATAATGAGGATTCAATTGTTTTGACACCAACACAAAGAACAACAACAACATCAATAACATCATCAACGTTACAAATAAATAATAGAATAAAATCCATTATACAAGAGGGGGCTAATGATAAGGAACCTGCAACAGCAAATTCAGAAACAGCAGCAACAGTAACCCCGCGTCTTCAGCCATTATTAATTGCCGATAATGTTGGTTTACCTAATGATAATAAAAATCACCAACCAGCGACGCCGCCGTCATCTCTATCATTATCACCGTTGTCAATATCAAAAACAAATAAATTTGCCACAACAAACATTCTTAAAAGCAGATTTCAAAATACATTAAATTTAAAAATCTCAAGATATCTAGGAAAATATTTAACGTTTAACTTTCTCTTTATAATATTTATCCTAATCGAATTGTATGCGGTGCGTCCAGTATGTGGGTTGCTAGTTCTTGATCCAATTAGCTTAGACGGTGTTGCAAATTCAAATAGCGATGTTGTAAGCAGTAGCGGCGGCGCCGGCGGCAGCAGTTCTGGTATGAGTAATCATCATCATCATTCGCACAATAACAGCAGCGGCATTAGTAGTAGCAGTAGCAACAACAACAACAATTCAGGAGCTGGAGGCGGGGGAGGTCATTATTTAGATAAATTAGACAATTTGGAACGTAGTGTGGCAGCAGTATTGATAAAAGTTGCCTATGGTACAACATCCACTACAAAACGCAGCATACCCGATAACAGCTATGTGCCAAGTCTAACCACAATTGCTACACCACCATTAACAACTTTACGGTATTCTATTTTGCTTATTATTTTTTATTTTGTTCAAAATTACAATTTTTTAATTGTTCAATTTAAAACAGTTATTTAGAAAAATCAGCGCATCAACAGCAAATAAACTTACATCATCGGAATTATGAATTAGATCTGGAACGTGATCATGCTCTTCCGACATCAGCTCCAAATGCCGATATCTTGAAAAGCAACAGCAATCCAACTTATCCAAATCCAAATAGACATCATAATCATGATCGTGATAGGCATCGACATTTATTAAATTCCACACCATCACGTAAGTGTAATCTACTTTTACTTTATACCGAAATATTTCAATTAGGATATTTAAAACGAAATATTTGTTTATATTGTAACTGCATACGCATATATACAGTCGCACTTCAATAACTCGAACCATCACTTGCCACAAAAACAATTCGAGTTATCGAGACTTCGTGTAACTAAATAAAATTCAAAATTGATATAAATACATATACATACATATATGTATTTGTTTGCTAACATATATATTATTATTATTTACAATAGTCTGTTATACTCGTACTGATAATGCCTTACATACTCCATTCACCAGTCGCTTTTCTGGACATAGAATAGCTTTTAACAATGTCGACGTATCTGCAATCGCATCTGCACTGTCAAGTTTAAAAGTAGATGGATCGCTTGGTGACCTGATTAATCAAATGGTGACTAGCAGGTTTATCAATTCTAATCTGGGTGGTTTTACTGCAAGAAGATTTGTCATAAGGTTCGCCGCGAGGCCGTGTTCTCTTCTTCTCTGGAATCTGGTAGCAAATGAGCTGCTGATGGACCTGGAAGTGGAGAGCTACAGAGTGGTTGCTTATGCGGACGATGTTGCCACGGCCAAGTTAAAAAAATGGGCAGAAAGATGTGGGCTAGGAGTCAACCCTCAGAAAACGGAACTTTTCCTATTTTCAAGGAAATAAAAACTTCCTCACACAGATCCTCTTACTATCAAAGGTACTCCACTAGCTTTCTCAGATGAAGCAAATTTCTTGGGATAAGACCCAAATAAAAAAATAAATTGGAGACCTAATATAGAAGAAAGAGTTACAAAAGCCACAGTGGCTCTCTTCTCATGCAAAAAGATATAAGGAATAAATGGGGCCTCCAAACCCGTACTCACTGGGTATATACTTCGGTAATCAGGTCGAATCTTACCTATGGCGTAACAGTATGGTGTACCGCTCTAGAAAAAGCTGCAAATTGTCATAAGCGGAGTAAAGCCCAACGATCAGCTTCGATCTGTATAAGCCGAGCATTACGAACAACCCTCTTGCCGCGCTAGACGTTCTACTCCATTTACTATCCCTTGATATTTTCAGCAAACAGACAGGCACCGATCAATAATGATATTCGCCATTCTATTATTCTGAACACCATCGCTAAGATAGAAGTTCTGTCTGGGAGGACATTTTTATACGGATGGATTAAAAACTGATGATAGGATTGGTGGTGTGTGTACTAAAATTAAGTCTCTCTTTCCATCTTCCTAATCATATTAGTGTATTCCAGGCCGAAATTATGGCAATTAGAGAAGTCCTTTCCTGGCTCAAAGAAAACGTGATATCAACTACTGATATCTGTATGTTCTCAGATTGTCAGGTGGCTATTAAATCTCTGGAAACGTCCTCAACATACTCCATAACTGCTCTCAATTACCATTCATCTCTTATGGAGATGGCGCAGTGTTCAATATTAACCTATGTTGGGTGCCAATATTTGATGAATTTGTAGAGAACTCGTACGAAAGTTTTCTGTTGACAGTCGCCACTTCAGTCTGTATTCTTATTCTATTTTCTGTTGTATCTGTTCTGTTCCCACAAAGCGACATAGCTATGAATGACCTAGTTCAAATATACAATACAAATACATTTTTACGGATTTAATTTCTATGAAATACATTTACAAATACATTTTTACGGATTTTATTTCGATGAAATTACGCGAATTCGACGAAAAATAACTATGCACCTATCACTCTGCGAAGTTATTTTGCTTTCTGTTGTAAGTTAGAATGAATGAACTTTTATTTTCGTTACGTTTAGGTATCAAAGTTTTCAAGTGGAGGGTGATTTATTTCTACTTTTTATGTGATAGTTTTTATTTTGAAGGAAATAAGAAATAATGTCAAAAATTCATATATCATTTATTTCATTGCTTTTCATATAACTTAAATATACATACATAAACTTACATATCATTACCATAATGTACTGAAAGGAAAACCACTTTCTCCGATGGAGGTAGCCAAAATACCTACATATGTGAAAATGTCGCAAAAAGCCTACAGCTCATTGAAATTGGCAAAATTAAAATGGCCGTTCTTCCATTCGGAACAACCACGAATTCTCCGCAAAAAATTCTGTGTCTGCGTGTCTTTTTCCAAATTCAGATTGGCCGACAATATTTTTGTAGAAAACGTAGCAGCTGAAGATGGTCTGAGCATGCTCAGGCGCTGATTATTGCTTTGACGTTGTCACCGGAAATCAAAGTCAAATATCTATTCACTTGGGGGTTGCCATGGCGCGATAGTTGTGTGCTCGCCTGTCAACCTCGTGATCGCAGGTTCGATTCCTGCCGTTGTCTATGTCGTCTTATTTTTCATTAAAAACCAATTCTAAAAATTGTCATAAAATGAGTTGCTGGTTTAATCATTACATGTTCTTTAGGCATAACACTAACAATATGTGATTGAGTAAACTAGCATATGCATAAATATGACAAAAAAATTAATAAAATAATGCGAATTATAAGAGACATAAACAAATCAGACACGGTAATTTTCTCCGCATTATTTCAGCCGCCATCCCTGGAGATAAATCTGAGACAACAACCACCTCCAGCCGCACATCTTTCCTATCCCCCTTTCTGTTCTTTCACATGACGCCCGCGCTGTGTTAAAAAAAAAACATAAAGGGCAATCATAATCCCTTGAGCGCGTGTAAGATTATACAAAAAAAGACACCCTTTTCCGATGGACAATGCAGGGACGGTGTGAATATTTCACCTCAAAAAACTGGTAATGGAGCAACCTTATTTGTTTCGAAGTTTCTCTACACAGGAGTGCACAGTAACTTTGTCGGCGATGTGGGCGTTAGAAGCAATAGGAATACAGTGCGAGGAGAAGGAAAGATTACTTTGACGGAAACATTAATTCAAAGGTGTATCTTGGGGGTGGCCGTGGCGCGATAGTTGTGTGCTCGCCTGCCAACCTCGTGGTTGCAGGTTCGATTCCTGCCGTTGTCTATGTCTTCTTATATTCCATTAAAAACCAATTCTAAAAATTGTCATAAAATAAGTTGCTGCTTTGCTCATTACATGCTGTTTAGGCATAACACTAACAACATGTGATTGAGTAAACTAGCATACCCATAAAATATGACAACGAAATAAATAAAATAATGCAAATTATAAGGCACATAAATAAATAAGACACGGTAATTCTCTCTGCATTAGTTCAGCTGCCATCCCTGAAGATAAATCTGAGACAACAACCAGCTCTAGTCTCAGAACATCGCGCCACACATCTTTCCTATCCTTCTTTCTCTTCTTCCACCGGATGTCCGCGCTGTGTTAAGAAAAACATTAAAGGGTATTCATAATCCCTTGAGCGCGTGCAAAGTTATATAAAAAAAAAGGTGTATCTGCGTGTCCCTATCAAGCATCGTTACCTTGGAAGGAGGATGATTCTTTTTTTTTTGTGGTGATAGAAACCAAGCTATAGCAAGTGTTGTTTCATTGGTGAGACGATTATCAAGGGATCCAAAAAAGCTGGACGAGTATGATGGCGCTGTTCAAAAGTTGGCCAAGGATGGAATCGCAGAACCAGTAAACAACAGTGAGAAGTCCAAAAGAATTGTTTATCTTCCACATCATCCAATTTACATATTGAGACTACTCGATTGCGGATTGTATTTGTAGGGCCGTTTCATAAATAAGACTATCCATCTCTAAATAGTTTCCTAGTAACTGGGACGAATTTGCTTTCTGATGTCCAACAGATCTTGCTTGATTTCCGAATGGGTGCCTTTGCTCTCGTAGCTGACATCGAGAAGGCATTTTTGCAGATTTTGCTCGCCAAAGAAGATCGTTTTATTTGGCTGTCATCATTAAACAATCGAGTCTATCAAGATTTCAGAATGACCCGAGTGACATTCGGAATCAACTGCAGCCCCTTTTTACTCTCAGCAACTATCTAACACCACTTGCAGAGAAACGAGAACGACTATCCAGAGACGTGTGAAGTTTTGAAGGGTCCTTCTATATGGACGACTTGGTTTTGAGCTTCCACACAGAAGAGGAAGGACAAAGAATCAATCGGGAATCAACCAATATTATGAAGTCAGCTTCTATGACGTTACGAAAATGGCATTCTAACAATAATAAGGTACGTACTCTGTTTGAAGTGAAAGAAAGTGTTAGTTACAAAGGTTTTGGTTCTTATATGGCACGTATTTACGATGAGTTACAAGTTTCGTTGAAATCTCTACAATGCCTTCAGCTAAATTTATATTATATTGCTCGAATGTATGATCCCTTGGGAATGGTTTCACCTTCAGTTATAAAACTAAAAAAAATATTCCAGACCATATGGAAAAGAAAATTAAGCTGGGATGAAACCATTCCATCCGACATTCTGACTGAATTCCACGAGACAATCTGAGGTATCTTCCAACTATCAGACATGACAATTCCGAGGGCAGCTCTGCCAATGATAGCACAACATACATTCATATTTTCGCTGATGCTAGCCTAAATGCCTACGGTGCAGTGGCATACATTAAAAGTGTCAGCATTCAAGGTGAAATCAACGTTTCGTTTCTTTGTTCAAAGAGTAGAGTTGCGCCATTAAAAGAAAATAATGAGGACGAATTGACTCTCCCTAAATTAGAATTCACACCGAACTTGATACGACGCTTATTTACAACGTACTCTTAAGGTAAAGATTCACAGATTTCTTCTATGGACTCCTAAACCGCACTGAATTGGATCTATGGGGTACATAAACAATGGAAGCCATACGTACAAAGCCGCGGGACGGAGATCAGAAGCGTGCCGAGGTTGATCGATTGGGGCCATTGCAGTGGTAAAGAAAATCCAGCGTATTTAATTACAAGAGGTATGCCAGGATCTACGCTGCAAAAATCTTCCGTTTGGCTACGTGGACCGGAGTGGTTAAGCCGATTTCCCGATGAGCAGATCCCCTTAACCTACACTGAGGATTGTGACCTTCCATCACAAACAATTTTGCTGATTGAAAGAGTTCTGGATGTTCCAAAACTACCCGATCCAGATTGACGGCTGAAGAATTTGAATCAGCTGAAAACTATTGGGTCAGGTACGTACAAAATAGGGCATTTTTTAATAAAATCCGACTTTACAGAAAAGCCAAACCGTAAATGGTTATTCATCTATAGCTGAACTATAGCCTTTTTGGATAATGACGGATAGCTTAGGGAAGAGGCCGCCTTCGATTGTTAGAAGACTCGTTCGATTTAAAGCACCCGAAAGTTCTTCCATCTAATTCTCGAATTGAATTAGCTATGCTGCTTATAGATGACTTTTTTGATCATTTGGGGACCTTACACGGATGTGTAGGTAGCGTTTCGACAAAGTTAAGAGAAAACTTTTGGATATTCAGAGGTCGCAAACTTGTCAAGAAACTGGGAAAGAAATGTACCACTTGCAAGAAGCTATTTGGCCCGTCAGCATGTCAACCTTTTGCTCCACTACCCAAGGATAAAATCATATTAACAAGGCCATTCGATAATGTAGGCATTGATTTTGCTAGCCCATTGTATAACGCAACGAATTTTTTTTTTATAACTTTGCACGCGCTCAAGGGATTATGATTACGCTTTATATGTTTTTCTTAATACAGCGCGGCATCCGGTGGAAGAAGAGAATGAAGGATATGAAAGATGTGTGGCGCGATGTTCTGAGACTAGAGCTGGTTGTTGTCTCTGTTGTTAGTGTTATGCCTAAACAGCATGTAATGAGCAAAGCAGCAACTTATTTTATGACAATTTTTAGAATTGGCTTAGAATGGAATATAAGAAGACATATACAACGGCAGGAATCGAACCTGCACCACGAGGTTGACAGGTGAGCACACAACTATCGCGCCACGGCCACCCCCATTGAATGATGCCGACATTATGTAAAAATCATACTTGATTATTATTACGTGTGCAGCGGTTCGTGCAATTCATTTAGAGCTTTTAACCAACATGACTACCGAACAATGTCTGATGGGTATACGCCGCTTTATTGCACGAAGAGGTGTTCCTTCATCCATATTTTCAGACAATACGAAAACTTTTCGTGGATCTGCCCTAGAGTTGAACGGGGTTGGATCCGTAGTAGATGACGAGGCCGTGCAAGGTTTTCTCTCTCAAAAACGCATTAAATGGCTATTTATAGTGGAAAGAGCGCCCTGGTGGGGTGGTTTTTAAGAAAGATTGATTCGAACTATAAAGAATACCTTAAAGACAGTTATCGGAAAGGCCAACTTGAATTTCGAACAACTTAGAACTTTCCTCGCAGAAGCAGAAGCTATCGTAAACGATCGACCAATCACTTATGTCTCAAGTGATCCATTAGATTTGAATCCTACTTCCCATCAACATTTTTATTGAATACTTACTACGCAAGCAAGGAAGAAAATATAGCATCAACATCTAACAGCGACGTTCAAGAAATTTGGAAGCATCGCTTCACATGCACCAACAAGATCTGAAAACGATGGCGAATTGAATATTTGCAGACTTTAAGACTATTTCATACTAACACTACGAAGTCATCTCTAACCTTAAAAGAAGGGGATGTTGTTTGATAATGCAAAACCACGAGTTCACTGGAAGTTAGCGATAATTGAAAAGGTTTCTCTGGAAGAGATGGATGAATGCGATCGTGTGAGATCAGATGTGGTGATGGTAAAGTATTTAAGAGACCCATCCATCTACTCCACCCTTTGGAACTTGGCCCGGCGGAGGGTGTCAAAAATTCAGTCTAATAGCTTTTCATATAATTTATATATACATAAATAAACTTTCAAATCATTATCATAATGTACTTCTTATAAAAATCATTAACTCTTTTTTACTCTTTACTGTAACACTATATTTATTAAGAAGTTAGTTGCGTTCTTTCGTTCGTCATTAACGTGAAGTTTAATGCATCTAATAATTCTCACTTGTTTAAATTGTGAAACAAATAAAAATATTGAATTTTTACATAAAAGGAATCTCTTTATTTTGCAACCCGGCAGATTTCTCAATAAATAATAACCTTAGAAGAATGGATGATAGTGGAGTCGAAGATTATGTGAATAATATATTAGAAAAGCGTTTAGCTCTCATACTTATGATGAAAAAAAAACAATCATTGATGCCTGTAGGTCTAAACCAAATTTAATAAAATTAAAATCGACTTACAAAAAAAGTGGAAAAGAGTACCTATACGCGAAGCCTTAAATTCGATCCATATGCACTACATGATTGGTGGACGGAATTGATTCTTTTTTTAAAATAAAATACACGACTTACACGCACTTATATTTATATTTTTTTTGTCAAAAATCCAAACCAATATTTTTTCTCCTACATACCAATATTGATCAAAATCCGTAGAGCTATTTATGAAAAAATCGACAATCAATAAAATGGTTGTATGGCAGCTACTAACAAATTACCTAAAGTAGTTAGAGCCCTTTAAGATGGTACAGTTAAATTGTGGGGCTAAAAAAACGATTCAACAATCTATTTGAGAGAATCCCCTGAAACGCCTAACTATCTACCAAGTTTGAAGAAATTCGCTTCAGCCGTTTAGGCTGAGGATCGTTCTACAGACAGACAGACAGACAGGCAGAGAGACGAAATTGCGGCACCCACGTTTTTGGTGTTCTCTGCGATCGTAATGTCAAGTTTGATTATCTCATTAAAAATCTCGAGTTAGATTTTTTTGCAATGCAAAACTTGGACCATAGTACCTATATCGCAAGTAAAAATATAAATATTTTCACGAATCACACAGCCATCTTAATAATTCACGCGACGCCACTGCATCCTAGTAATGTGTGTTCTAATCCCTTCTAACAAGAAAGTTGACAATTCTTAGTCAAACATAATGAAGTCACGATTTTCTGAAAGTATACTAGGTCATAGGAAAATAGAAACACTTGCACACTACCGCCAAAAACAATCCATTTTAAAACTAACTTGTAGAAATACGCAGAATTTGGAATTTCCCCTTCAGAAGTTGACTTATTGAAGGTCACGCCAAATAATCTCTTAGAGTTATCAAGACATTCGAGTTTCGAAGTTCGACTGTATGTATGCATATATATATTTAATTTATTTTTTTGTCATTTTTAAATTTTTTTTTATTATGTAGCATTAAATAATTAGTTACATTTTTGTATGAATTCAATAAGATAGCTAGAGATATAGGACTTTACAACTATGATATAACAATGATATAACGAATAATAACTATTTTATTATACAACAGTAAAAACGCTTATTTAACACTTATATATATCTAATATTGCAGTAACCCCAGTAATAATATGCATAATTATTTGATTTATTGATATATATAACAAAATTAATTTTTTTTTAAAACTAATAATAAGTCTTTAGTTAATAATTCATTATCAGAAAAAGAACATTTTTCATACAACTTTTATGTTAGCTAGCTCATGAAGCCGCTAGTTAAAAAATGCCAATGCAAATCAAGCATCATTTTTTTTATATATTTTGTTCTAGAAAGCTTGTTTTTGTGTGTTCGCACAATCGTACCAAACGGAGCACCGTAAAGCAGAATAATGGCTTGGAAAATTGATTTGTACAATATTAACTTGTTAGCTATGTACAGCTTAGAATTTTTACTTATAAGAAGATACAAGATTCTTATGTATTTGTTAATTTATCAACAGTAGTAGATATGTTTTCTTGAAAATTAATTTTGTTTTATTAAGCATAACTCCAAAATATCTGCAGTGTTCGGATCAGTCAATACTAAATCTAGTTGAACATTATTTGCACCTTTTTTCGTCGCGTCGTCGCCGTCGGCGTGTTAATCAAATAGCTAACACAGTAAGATGTACTTGCAATGTACGCTGTACCTCCAAATATAATATATTCCCAAAGTAAATATGTCGGTATCATCAGCAAACATGGAAAACAGCCGTCTTAAAACTTGTTGATGACATTCGCCAAGAAATTGACAGAGAATATTCATCTACACTGGTGACACTTGATTTTTCAAAGCCTTTCGACTCAGTTCCGCATGGTTTTTTACTGAATAAATTAAAAAATAATTTCCTCTTTAATAGAGCTGCAGTGACTCATTCAAAAATATCTGTGCCGAAGAACTTAGGCAGTCTGCATTAGCTCCTACTTTTAATACTTTCTTTCAACGAATGCTGGTGTCCCTCAGGGGTCTATCCGTGGACCATTGCTTTTCTGTATATTTGTTAATGATCTTCCTGAGATTCTCAAATTTTGTAAGATATTAATGTACGCTGATGCTGTGCAGATGTTCTTAGTTATCCAATAGGTATGGTCGAAGATTATATATATAATTCTGACTTGACTAGGGTTTGGCAGTCGGCCGAGTCAAATCTTTTACGACTAAACCCAAAAAAAAAACAAGCAGTAGTTATCAACAAAAACTCGGTTAACACGTCTTAATATCAGTATCCTAGCATTGAGCTTCGGAGCTCAACGATTCCGTACGTTTAAAACTTAGGCATAATTTTCAATCAAACCCTTACTCGGAATGATCATATATCATGGGCTCTTGGTAAAACTTACAGTGCACTCAGAGTTCTTTACCTCACTACCAACTTTAACCTATTGCAGTTTAAGTGTCGACTGTGCGAGCCAAGGAAAACCAAGATTTACATTTAACAACGTTATAAGTTTCGTGTATTCTCTTAGTCGTGTTGACCATATAATGTCATTTCAAAATCATCTTGACAGTAAAGTGCTAGTATTTGTATTAATTTTGATGCAAACGAAAACTCCTGAATACTTATACGAAAAATTGATTTTACCTCAGTTGCAGAGAAGCCGAGTACTTATTGTCCCAACACAGCTATAACGTTTAAAAGCGCCAGTTCTTCGTGTACTCCATAGGTCCCTGGAACTCATTACCTGCCAATTCGAGGGGAATAAACAACTGCGATAGATTTAAAACGGCTCTAGAAGATCATTTGAACTGCGAATTTCTATTTTATGACTTTCTTTTTTTATACATAATTTTTTCCTTTTTTTAAGTAAAATTTTGAACTTATTTTGTATATAAACTAACGTGATCAAATTTAATTTAAAATTTAGTATAATAATATATTATAAAAGATAAAATTTTCAAAAATGTTAACCACTTTGCACTAATCATTACTGTAAAAAACATTGGCGCAAAATTTTAAACAACCCATTGTTAAGGGCTTAACATTTTACTAGTTAGCAATTTCCTAAGTGCTTATTGATTGAATAACTATTTCAAAATTTTTAAACCTTTTCTAAACTAGCAAATTGCTAATTATGCAGAAAGCTGAGCATTTGTAGGGCTTGAATTTTGATGAACACAATTATTGTGGTTATGCGTTGTAAATTAATTATATGTTGATGAAAACCCAACATGTGCTCTAAAAAAGTATTAGTTATTTCTATTTTCATCATTTTATCTTCATTATTTACAAAAAAAAAAAAAAAAAAAAAATTGTGCACCAGCAGGACTCGAACCTGGGCACCCCGCGTGACAGGCTGATATACTATCAGATTTCTAAATGGGTTTTGCAAATTGCTAAAAGTTAAAGTAGCCATTCCGTGTTTTAACTTTAGTAAAATGTTAAAATCGTTCAAAATTAGCTCAATCATCTTTTTAGCTTAGTAAAATGCTAAAAGTAGCTTTAACATTTTACTAAATCGTTTAAAATTTTGCGCCATTGTGTTTTTAATATAGGTACCTATGTTACTAATTAAAATCAAATATTATTTTGAGGCTTTATCTCTGGGTGTTACTTTTCATGTTTTTTTTTTTCTTCGTTTCTAAAAATAAAATTATGCAAGTTGTTTTTCTATTATATTCCTCATCATATATAAAGTACCAAACATCCTGAAAAAGAGCCAACCAACAATTCCAATGTACCCTGGGGATCTGCCATCGTATTCACCACCAGCACGATCATTTTTTACACCGCCATTACCGCCAGAATATCAAAATCCTTTCGCTGATAAACCCACATTGCGTGGTACAAATAATGAGGGTGTAATTGTTAATACAGGAACTTATATTAATCGACGTCCTATTCCGCCACCAAGTCTAATGCCTGGACACGAACGAATACCATTTAGGCCACCTGATTTAGGAGGTGGTGGCGGTAGTGGTTTATTACCCATTCCAAGTAATCCAATTGGTGGTGATTTTGCAGCCACTAGTCACAAACCACAACAGCTACCATTGGATCAAGAGGGGCAGCGAAAAAAAGCATTGAATACTCCCTCACAAAAAGGTGGCAATAATCGACTTGGTAGTGGAGTTGACAATTATGGTGATGTTGTTGTAAATACAGTTCCATTGTCTGAGATTAGTGATGCTATTCATAATCCCAGGCAAGAACATTTGCCCAGTATACGACGTATACTATCCGGCTCGAATGGACGTAAGGAAGATATTCCAGAGGTTCTGCTAAAACAAGTTACCTCGAGGCCGGCCTTTAATCCTCAGCCACCATCATCACCGGTCGTTGTGGTTCAAACCTCTCCGGAAAATATGCCTGATGAAAATCGAGGTGGAAATAATCAGAATCCGAACATAAACCAGAGTAAGAATTTTGATTTGGCAGGCGGTGGTGGTGGAAGTGAAAGTAGTGATGAAATTCAAGATTCCAATGAACCTGATGATCTTGGACAAGATCAAGATGAACCGAAGACACAACCCAAAATTAAAATGAGTACAAAGTCAACAGATACACCAAATGCTGGTGGTAAGTTTTATTTTTACTTTTTTTTTCTTATTTTTTGTTAAAGAAGTTAATCCTAATTGCTTTTGTCCCTTCCATTCCACAGGCGTTGGCAGCAAGCAACAATCACAACAGAAGCAACATCACCTCCATCAGAATGGTGAGTCCTCATCATCTTCGTCTTCTATAACATCATCGACAACTGTGTCTTCAGCAACAGCATCATCATCTTCCTCCTCTTCATCTTCGTCGTCGTCATCAACAAAGCACAACACAGCCACCTGGTCAGTGGCATGGAATATACATGTGTATTTATCCGTTATTCTCTTCACCATTTTAGGCGTGTACTCAATATTTAAGATGATATTTTACAATAAGCTTACACATCTTTTTAGTCAATCCTATTTCATTTGCATCCATTTGATTCTAATTATTATTTGTAGTTCGCGCATTTTTTACTTGTGCTACGACGCGTATAATATCCACTCGACATTTCATATTTTCGTGTCGGAAATTTTGCTCAATTTGCCCGCAACTTTTTTGACAATCTCATTTTCGGTCTTGATATTGTTCCTGCTCATTAAGAGTCTTAATCACAAGAACAATCGTTATTCCGCTCTGATCCGGCCACTGACTGTAGTTGTTGGCAGTGGCGTTCATGTCGTCCTCTGCATTACACTACATTATGTCGAAAGCTACACAACCAGTCACAGCCAACAGTTTTACTATCAGCAACTTTATCGCAATGGGCTCTACCATCGAGTGGCGTCCACCAACAATATGGTGTTACAACAGCATCATCTGCAGCAACCTTTGCTGCATCACCATCATCAGCTAACTATTCCGCCGCCCCCACCACCAAGGGTACTCTCGCTCATATGTCAGATTATTTATATTTTTATATGTCTCAGCTTAGGGCTGTTGTACTTGTACATTTATCGAATCCTAAAAAGGATTCTCAGAAGCAAGAGCCAGAATTATATTCATGGCTTTCAAAATCTCTCCTACGCTATTCACATAACAATCGCAACGGCATTGTTATTTGTTTTGATGGCAGCTTTGCAGATATTTGGTGCCATTAGTATTTCGACGACACGCCCATTAATCACATCGTCATCTGACATGGACTGGTTGCAGTGGGGCTATCAATTTTCATTGCGTTTGATTGAAATCGCCATTATAACGTTGATGTCATGGGTG
Source organism: Philhelius pedissequus (assembly GCA_910595825.1). Classification (NCBI taxonomy): domain Eukaryota; kingdom Metazoa; phylum Arthropoda; class Insecta; order Diptera; family Syrphidae; genus Philhelius; species Philhelius pedissequus. The sequence goes on along the minus strand of OU343164.1, from coordinate 19,305,731 downwards.
GCGGGTTTGAAGACCAGTGGTGGTGGTGGCGGAGCTGTCGTTGGCGTCGGCGGAATGGGTCCAGGTGGTGGTGGTATGCAGCGCGAGAAAAATGCTGACAGCGGCCACAATGTGGCCGGCTTCTTCCTGCCTTGCACGTCGAGCTCTAGCCAAGAACAATTCGAAACAGACTACCCTGCCATTTGTAATGCCAACACAAATTTGCACACGTATACTCTGCGTACGGGCAAGCCCATTTACGATGACGCATTTGCTTTGAATTCCTTAGGTGGTCAGGGGTCGATGGGCACGGGATCACAACGAAACGATTTTCAGCTACAATCAACGAATAACTTTGTGCGTCCCTATGACACGGGTTCGCTGCAGTCAGGCAGTGGTATTGGTAGCCACATGCACTCACGTCAGCAGATTGATGCCCAGAGTGGTCACCATTCTGATTTCCTGACAGAAACACAAACCGATCATTACGAGAATCCAAACTTTGAGCTGCGCTCGACAAATAATCGTATAGCTGACCAGCATCAATATTCGGACAATTGTTATTCAGAACCTCTGAATGGGGGCGGCAGCAGCACGAGTGGCTATGATTTCTCTAATTTCGAGAGGCCGAAATTTGGCGGTGGTATTCGTGAGGGCAATGTCTCAGCCGAAATGATGATCGACCGACCTATGTCAAGGAACAATGACCGTACTTCAAATTCAAGCCGAAATCACCATCGAGCAAATTTTGATCGAACGAATTATGAAAACCCAGAGCGGCGTAGTTCGAATTCAACACATTCCTGCACAAGCGCACGTTATGCAACATACAATTCCTTCGAACGTCACGGTATTGTGCGGAAGAGTGGAACATTAAACAATATTGGTGGCATGATAAACGGTCGGAATGGCAGCCCAACGTCAGCAGCTTCCTCTTCGTCACGTCCGTCGGGTGTGCAGACACTTAGTACAGCAAATCACCATCCACGTGGTGGTGTAATCAATGGTTCGGCACGTATTATGCGAACCGGTGTTGGTGGTGCAGCCGAACTAATGATAATCGATCCCAACCACCCGACACATAACCATCATCAGCGCGATTCATCCGATGACCAGCGAGAAATGCCATCGCAAACTCATCGTGGTGTTAGTGGCGGCGGTGGTGCACCGATGAAAGCCTTGAACTATTACCGCGATTGTCAATTGGAACGAAGCAATAGTACTGCAATGCAGCAGTACATTCTACAATCTGACGACGACATGGTGATTGGTAGTAATGCAGAGCGCACGAATTTGATAAACAGCAGTGGTTCGCGGAACGGCGGTGGCGTTGAAGGTATGAGCATGGGCATTGGTCCATCAGGGGGAGGGGGCAGTAGCGTCAATGGCGGCGGTGGTGGCTGCTCGTCCTCCGGCATAACAAGTAGCACTAGTGGGGGCAATTTAACAGACAATGGCAGTTCTAATTTAGTTACTGGTGATCGTGGCAACAATAACTGTGGCACCGGCACCACTGGCAGCTCGGGTATGGGCAGCAGCAGTGGTGAAAGTGCCAACAGTGGCAGTATGCTAGTTGCCGAACATGGTTTTGTTCGTTTTAGAGCATTAGATGATATAAATAATGCTCAAGGTGTTGGTATTCATAATGCCTCAATTCGAACTACAAAGACTGGGGGCGGCAGAAGTAAAGAAAAGCAACGTTATGCTAGTAATACATAGTCGGAGTTAGTAGATTTTAGTTATTAGTTTAAGGAAGTTTTTTTTCATTATTTTTAATTTTTTTTATGAGATAATAGTTTTTATTTTTAAATAGGACATTATAATATTTTGTATTTATACTTAAAAAATATAATTCCGTGGTAACGTAGACGGTCGTTTAAATAGAACGAGATGGAATTTGGGCAGCTAAATTACCATGAATAAAATACGGCTATTAATACATAGTATATACAACGCCCTATGTATTTTGCATGTTTAAATTCTAAGCAAATAGTTTTTTAATGCTGTACATTAAATAATAATAATGATGTGCTCGAAAAGTATTTTTAAAATGATTCCTCTAGAAAAATAAGTCGATATCAGAGCTATTTTTTAATAATTTGCATGTAATGCAACGACTTCAAATTACTTTTTCAAGATGCTCACAATTCCAATAAATATTAACGTCTTTATGAACAATGAAGTGTTGAAACTTAAAATAATAACATTTACTATTTTTTTTTAACAGATTAAACGCATATTTAATTTTCGCTTAAAATTAATTTCGTTGTTTCATATGAATATCGATTCCTACAAAAGAAAAACAAACAGCCCTATCACGAGATCGGAAAGTTTTACGAATCCCGACAAAAGTTATCACAGAATCCGTTCGTAATGGCATTTTATATGAGCATTTCCACTACGATGGATTCTGATATTTTTTCGGGATTCGTAACAAGTTTCCGATTACGATAGAATTCGCGATAGAACTGAAATTTTTTGGAAAAGTGGGGACTTATTTCTCAATCCATCTTATTTAACCTATCTGAAAAATAGGTTTTCTCGAGCTCTGCAAATTTGGACCCCGTGGTGGTGATGACCTCCTCATTCGACTCAAATTTCTGCTCGGCGAGTGATTTTTTTTTTTCAATTTTGTGCCAATTTGGACGGTGTATGGGGCAGCAGTCCGTAGTGCAATTCGACCAATTTGTATGGGTCCATTTTTTCTTCAATTTGGCGTCGTATCAGTCGATTGGACAGTCCTCGACTTACTTGGACCACGTTCACCGGGTGAAGTTCATTGTTTCTACTGTTCCTTGGTCTGTGGTATGTACCAGTGGATCCATGTTTCGTCGACAGTCACGAAACGATGCAGAAATTCTTTCGGATTGCGCTTAAACAGCTTCAAGCACTGCCCTGAAGTGGTCTTTTTGTTGGTGGTTGCACTTGTTGTCCTAGTGAGCAAACGCGGCACCTATCGCGCCGACAGCTTTCTCTTGCCCAAAATTTAATGGAGGATATGACCGATGTGAATCGAATCACCGACCGATATTGCTCTTTTTTCATTTTTCTTAAACACGTGGTCAAAACAAAAGCCGTGTTGTAAGTAATGTTTTATCTTCAAATGTTTGCCCAGAATTTTAGACTTCACAAGGACGAGCCATCCCCAAACGTTTTGAATAATATTTAGGTCTAATTAGCATGGAGGCCATTCCAACAATCCAACGTTTTGTTGATTTATCTAGGCTTTCACGAATCTGGAGGTACGGATGGGACAGTATCCTGTTGAGAAGTCGACTTAATAGGTCTAAACATTTCACAGAATTTCGTAAAGCCTTTTCAAGCATGTTCTTGAATGCATTGACCGTCGTTCGGGATGATTGAAACTAACTCAAATCAACCCCAAACCATAACACTACCTTCACGGCTATGATGACGCTGCAGAAATAATCTGCCCTATCGAGGTAACCGTCGGAGCGGAATTTTCTCCGCAACGCATCTTCGTCGGAAATTCAATTTCAGTTCGAAGTAGCTGTCATCGAAAGAAATTTTAAAGAAATACGACGACGCATTGCGATGGATATAAACTTCAGGCAGAGATGAGCAACTTAACTGATATATCGAAAATGCGATATATTTTCGATAGTTTCTTATTAAATAAACACTATAAATGTTTTAAACCATGAAAAATTGGCGAGAGTGTAATTTACAAAACAAATTATCGGTCTGGTGTCACTCCAAAACTTTAAAAAATATATGATGTATTCAAAACTAAAACACAGCCACAACTTCTGGTGTCCTTGTGTAATTTTAGATATGCAATATCGGGATATTCGCTGTGCAGATTTATAATCCGCTCATATTGCTGTGAACTTGTTTATTCGTTCTGCCAAAAAACAAAAAGTCCACAAGTTAACGTACATGAGGTTTATTTTCTCATTACTTACATTTTAATGAACAATTTCTTTTAAAAGAAAACACTCCGCAACGAGAACTTGTCGGATGACTTCGGAGAATATTTTGTTTGTTTCTGTCATAAATAAAACCATTAAAAGTACTTCTTGGCATACAAATGGCATGCGTTGAATTTCGTCGGACAGAATTTCCGATCAGCGGATCGGAGAATTACCTCGAAGCAAAATGTCTCCGATTCGTAGTAAATCGGAGAGAATTCCGCTCCGACTGACGGTTAGCTCGATAGGGCAGAATTTTTCTTCTCTCAGATCATGATACTAAAAATTTTAACGATCCGGGCCATCGAAATTCTTTTTTCATCTGTGAAAACGACAAACTGCCACTCCTTTTTCATGTCATGTGGCGCCTGCAGAATTCAAGCCAGTTTTCTTTTCTTTGCTGGTTAAGTAGAGGCTTCTTCTTTACTTTCATGCGCTTGATGTTTGGGCACTCCTAATCACTTTTTTAACAATCGAAATGATTGCTGTTGTTCCAAACGCCGTCCTTATTTGAGGAGCTGACTGGCAAGAATTAGAAGCCAGTCTGGCAAATAATCTCTTTTCCGAAAACGACGTTACTTTTGGTCGTCCTTTTATATTATTTCCATATTTTCTTTATTTTTAAACAAATTGCTCACATTATTAAGGCACTTTGCTCGTCCCACTTTTCCTTAAAAAAAGCATTTCGAATGTTTAAACTTCACTTTGTTAAAATTTCATGCAATGGTCTTTAAAATTCTGAACCTAATTTTGGACCAGATGAACCTATTCTATTGACCGATGGGAAATGCTCTTTTTTTAATTGCATTTTATAGTGTGCTTGTAATTTACCGTTAGGGCAAATTTGAGTTTGTCGGTTTCTTGTAAATATATCGACAATGGAACATCATTTCAAAATAAAAAAAAGAATACAACCTTTTCGAAACTCTGTTCAGTAGAAAAAAAGCTTTTTCCTTGTAAAAGCTGCAAATCTATTCTATTGGCCGGCGGTGTATTTACCTAGGGTTATTTGTATTCACTTTTAGATTTCGACAGCACAATATGTGTACAATTGATTATACGACCATCATATTGGCTATTGTAGTTGCAAGACTTCTTTATGTCCCTTTTAATGTTTTTTTTTATTATAATATTGAGATTGAATTTCCTACACTTTATACTGCCATAACATTAAAAAAAATCGGAAAAGAAATGTGAAATTTTCTTTTAAGCTCGATAATAAATTCAAACTCCACTCGTTCACTTATCTCCGTCTTTCTTGTAAACAAAATCATATATTTTTAATTATTACATATAGAATTGTAAATAAAATGTATATAACTGCCATTCAAATGATATTTTAATTTACATTTTACAAAAAGGAAATCGTATCTATAAAACAACTCTTGCTTATATTTGTTACGCGATTGCAGTGTTGAAAAAAGAATATTATAAAAAAAAGGTATCATTGCAGTATTAACCGCCCCGAAAAAAAAACCAAGACAGAACGCGTTATATGTAATAAACGTCCACCTACAGTTAAATAAATAAAAAAAAATCTAAAAAAAAAGAAACAAACAAAAAAGTGAGACAGGGAGCACAGAAATTTTTATGAAATCAATAAAATCATTGAAGGTGGATATTAATATTATTAAATTAGGTCAAAAATACAAAACAGCAAACAAAAAAACGAACTGATTAGTTAAGTCATCGTCGGTATTAATGTCTATATATTTTCCATTGATTTTCGAATATAAACAAAAAATGCATGTTAAAACTAAAACACAAATGGATGCAATTGAATTATTATATTTTATTTTATTATATGGTATAGAAGACAAAAAAATTTGTATGGACTTTTAAACTTATTTTATAAAATACATATTTATCTCTTAATCTCTGTTATTTTTTTAACTAATTTTTGAAGTGCATTTATAAGTATTGATCAATATAAAAAAAGAACAAAAAAAAAACTATTGCAACTGTACGAAATAAATAGTAAAAAACATTAATAGCATTAAGTAAATATAAAAAAACACAATTTTTAGTACGCTTTAGATATACATATATACATATTGTAACAAAAAAAAAACAATACAAATATACATAGCAATTTAGATTAAAAAATAAATAATATTTATATATACATTCATAATTATATATATATAACAAAAAAATCATGTTAATTGCATATATACATATATAAAAGATGATTACAGAGCCATTATTATTTTTTTTTTGCTATTTTGTTTAAAATTATATAAACAAAAATTCTTTTTTATTTTATTTTAATTTTTTTTACACGTTATCAGTTTATTTTATTTTTTTTTTAATAAATTGTGTGTGTAGAAATAAAAAAGAAGCAAAACATAGAAAACAAATTAAGTGCAGAATAAATATTTTATAATTTTTTTCTACAAAAAACAGACTTTATATTTTCAGATTATCTGTGGTCAATTATTTAAAATTTAATAGTTTTTAATACAATTTTTTTTGATTTGCATTTTTTCGGTCAATTCTGTCTGACTATGTAAATGAAAACACGTACATAAATTCTATTTCGACGTTTCGCTGGAGTTTCTCAGCATTTTCAGGGGTCCTTTATTGTGTCTACATTATGTACATATATACGTATATATTAAACGTGACGTGGTATTATTATTCACGAGCATTCCGAGACCTATCTGACAATTAAGATATACTGAAAAAATGGGATCAATTACAAGACCAAACAAAAATACCGAAGCGGCAAATTTTGAAACTTACAATTTTGTTAAAGGGAAAATAATTGTTATGAATATTCAACCACATTTAATAATCAGACATTTGGTATGCCTATGGACAACCATCTATACCCAAAAATAGCGGACATAGTCTTAGATGATCTACTTGACAACGTATTTGAAGAACTAAAGCAAGAAAGCAAAGAAATGAAGTTCATCACCAAGTATGTAGATGACATATTTGCAATCATTCAACGCAAGGACCAACATAAAATACTGAATTAAAACTAAATGAATACCACAAAAAAAATCCAATTACTACAGAAAAGGACAAAAAAAACAAAAATTGTCATTTGTAGACATACTACTAATTTGAGAAAGCAATAAAATAGTGTTTAACTGGTACTCGAAACCAACGTCCTCAACCCAGCCACTCACTTTAAAAATTAATACTGCCAGACACCACATCAATACAACCTTTGAACTCAGTGACATACTTCCATGAAGAAAACAAACAAACTAGTATCAATGCCAAACTTAAATAGCTTTCCACGGTACATAATTGACAACCTTATAAAAAACAAACAATGAAAAATGAATTCCACAGAAAAAAAAGATTAAATGCAGATGGCAACCATAAAATATTTACAAAAGTTCCCTGCATTCCCAACTTAACTGAAAGTAAGAATCCCTTCAAAATCATAAAAGAAGAAAACATACGTTCGTACATAAATCCAACGATACTCAACAAACTGTTCATACCCACAAAAACACCAATTCCGAAAGAAAACACAAACGATGTTATTTATGAGATCGGTTGCAAAGAGAAACAAGAGAAAGAAAAATCAAATTTTACTATGCATGTTTATTGGGTTTGGAATTGAAACTTCTAATTTGAAGATAATTTTATTTTGGATTTAGATATGTAAGCATTGTATACCTATAATTAGTGTCCGGCCGAAGCCGAATATTCGGCTTAACAACAACCCTCGGTCGAAGCCGACGCTTTAACAACTTACAAGAATTTCCGTTAAAGATTGAATAAAAGTGAAAAAAAAAATATTTTTTGGAAGTTTTTCTGGAATGTATGCACCGAAATTAACAAATTAAACTAATAGGTATCAATTTTAATATTTTATTGAAATAGTTCAAAACAAAACAACAAATATGTCATAAGGAACACTAGTGAGAGAAGAGATAAATATTTAAAAGCAATTGTCCGTAGATAAATGAATGCACAATATTCCTATATATAAGCATTCCTTATAACCAAAGGTTCTCTGAAGAAACATATTGTTAAGAGCAAGGATAATTACGCTGCTTAGGCACCACTGCCATATTAAATTACCATTAGAATTTACAGCAATAAGAAAGAGAAACAATTTTGCTATACATGTGCATATTGATAGTCTACATTATATACTTGATGGCGTCTCTTCTTGAAGTTAACGGCTTAACCGAACTACTTCTTTATTACTTGTGTTTTGAATAAACTGTTTTGTTAAAATATTAGTTATTGTTTTCTTGTATGGCCCAAGGTCGTAACATATATTAGGTGTTCTTCAAATGAAGAATGATCACGTCGAAAATTCACCATAAAATAAACCTTCGTCTTCGGCCAAAACTTCCGCCTATTTTGGCCGAATATATACGGACGTCAGTCGCATTAGACTTACTGGTTTTTAATCCAATTTATATTTGAACAACGAAAATGATCAAAATTGAATTGAGATCGATTTTTAATAAACCGATAGTTAAATGATTCGATCTTGCCAAATGATCGATTTACTCACCTATACTATACTCTGTCCAACAAAAACCCTGTAAGAGCTTTGAAATAGTACGAACTTATGGGCATCTATTACAGTCAGGGCAAGCGTTCTATCTTCCCTGTACTGACTATTTTTGTTGGATAGGGTATAAGTATAAGGATCAGAGAATAGAAGAGAGATATACAAAAACAAAACAACACATGCTACACACTGCACATGAACCACACTTCGACATCGTCAAGATTATGGTCAAGGAGAGAAATAGATGGGCGAGGTATAAATTGGAGAGCCTACGAATTCAACAAAAGAGAACAACTTCTATGAACCTAAAAGAAGAGAACAAATTCAATATGCAACATTGCCATAATTTGATATTTATGTTTTGGTGTGTTAGTCTAATTTCTCGTTAATGTTAATTTAACACCCTATTTATTTATTTATTAAATTATTAAAACCGTGAAGTCTATGATGTTAGATGTAGGGTGGTACGTACAAACTTAAATATGCTAAATATTAAAGTAAAGTTTTTAATTTTTTTTTAAATTAATTTTTTTTTTTTAATTAAAATTTATTTATTTTTTAAATTAATTTTTTGTCGCATTTGGTTTGTAAATTTTTTTTTTGCAAAATATACTGAAAAATGTATACACAATGAACGACCCCTGAAGGTGTTGAGGAACTCCAGCGAAACATCGGGATAGAATTTATGTACGTGTATTTAACATAGTCTGACAGAATTGACCAATCGAAGAAATTTGTATTAAAAACAGACTATTGTTATTGTTTCCCTTACTTTTCTTTTTTTTACCTTAGTGCAATATTACTGAACGTTTTGTTGAACTTCTTCCTATTTAGCATTCACTCCATGCCGAGATACATATATTTTCGATAGTTAGTTGAAAGTGAAATTTATTATTTTCTTTTAGATTCATAGGGCACACTAGATATAACAAAAAACACAAAAAATATTAATTCATATTTACATAAAATTACTTGAATTTGCAAGAGATGCTTAGTAAGATAATCACGTAACCGGACACTAACCCCTGTATCTTGGGATGTTAAATGGCTCCATTGCAACCCAAACAGAAATTGCCAGCCCTATTCTGGTATTCACGTGAATCGTATATTCAAATCCCTTTCACACTGCCTTTGTATACTGCTATCCATCGGGTGAACTGCACTATACCAAGTTCGTATTACCATTTATAATAGATGCTCATGCGAAAATCGTCTAAAGTTTGGATAAAAATGTATATGTATTTATGTATGTATCGGATTTTTTTCCCTTTCACAAAAATAAATAAGGAAATTCCAAAGTTGATAACTACGGAGGAACGACATAAAGAAAAACTTAAAGAAACGTGGTGTGATGTTTGTTTTTAATTTTTAAATAGAAAATTTGTTATTTGAAGCTTAAGATGTATTTATAAACAACTCCATCAGAGTTTTCTAGCAAATTTATTACATTTCAAGGCCCGCTATCGTTTTAACACTCAACCAGACATAACCAAATACCAAATCCGCAACAATTGATATGCGGGTTTGAATTGTATGGAGTGATTGGGTTTACGTGAATAGCAGAATACTGCACAATATTATCGACTTTAGCAATGTATACAATGGCCGAGTTTTATTATCGCCAATAACCCATATGGTTCACCCCGTGAAAATAACATGATCTGGGCTATGTAGTTAAATGTACCCTCTGTTCACCGAATTTAATACTAATATTTGCACAACCAGATAGAAACCCCGGTAGAAACCTGGTTACAAAATAACCCAGGACCTAGACCCGTAGATAATAAAACGCAGCTAATATTCACTTCGAATGAATAGCAGAATAGTGATGAGTGAAAATTCAAGAAAAATTAACAACGATGTATACCAGAATAGGGCTGTACTTCTAACTTCTTTTGATTTTATTTGAACCAATTTAATTTGCAGTCAACATCGAAAAATGGAAATTTCTTAAATATCTATTAATTTTAAAAATGCCTCATAATTAACGGTGATTTAAAAACTAATTGTTTTTAAATGTGAAACATTAAATCTTAGAGGTTTGCTTATTCATTAAAAATAAAACGATCTGGGTTATTTACTGATATGTACCCTCTGTTCGCCGAATTTAATACTAATATTTGCAAACCCAGATAGCAACCTGGATCTCGTGTTGTTTTTGTAATACGTGTTAAAAAATAACCTAATAATAATAAAACGCAGCTATTATTATCAATTATTTTCTTTTAAACCCGCATAACCCCATAAAATCTGCTAACATTTAATTTCTTCACAGTGTCGCATCCACATTTTTCATCGATTTTTATTGATATCTCTTATTTTTTGATTGGCCTGCATCTAAGTTTGTGAAGATTGTGTAACACGTACTGTAACGTACGAAATATCAAAATAATGTATAGTGATAATCAAACAATATGATATAAAGTAAAATTATTCACTCAGTAAAAAATATTAAATGCCACCGGAAACAATAGGTTAGGTTAGGTAGATGGGCTGCCAGCAGTTGATCTTGTTACCGGCACACTTAGATCAAAGTAGATTCATTGTGTTAGCCCGAAGTGTTGTAACTACAAATTGTATTGCCTATGTGTTCTATGGATAATCATTATTGAGCTATATAGATGCTTTTATGAAATTCAACTGGCTTTTGCCTAAAAGATTCAAGAGCTCGTCTCCTTATATGACAAAGTGCCAGACAATGACACCGCGGCACAAATGAGAGATGCCCTCGAGTTCATCTTCGTCATTGCAACCTCTGCATATGTCATCGTTTCTAAGCCACATTTTCTTTTTATGATGATAGCGCAGCAAATTGTGTCCGCTGAGTACGCTTACAAGATTTCGAATGGATATCTTGTTTATGTGAACAATACCTTCTCTTCTTTTCTTGCCAAAATTGGGCCCTAGTTTCCTCAATCAGGGGATATCAGCGTGTGGTATCGCAAACATTGACACGTGTTTAGCTACATTTGTAACAGCCAAGACCTCACCTTTAAATTCCGAGGGAAACTTTTGACCATCATTCACGTTCCTAAGATTTGATTATTTTCCTGTGTATCTTTTCGCAAATCACACATATGATACAAGGTGATATCATGCATCTATCGTCAAAACTACTATCTAAGCAATTGACAATCAAATGCCCTTTAGTTATTTCCATATCAAGATCACGTTTCATAAATTTTGTACTTTGCCGGTCCACCGGTTTTTAGATTTGGAAAATGTAGAAGTGAACAGAAAAAACATGAAATATATTTATTGGTTTATTGTTTGTTACTTGTTTATTTAATAAACAAGCATTAGGAAGGAAGATGGGTACATATATGTATATATTATTGTTGAGTGCTGATGCGTAGCATAATTATCCATAGTCAAAAAGCTGCTTTGTACAAAGTGCATTGCATAAAATAAACGACGGCCGGAAAATACTCGTGTGGCAAGAAATGCAAGAGTAATTTTACCAGTGTTCTGGATCTAGCTTCGTAGATGAAACAAATTCTTCTCTACTACTGGCCTGGCGTTATCTATAAAGCCTTTAATTCGTACAAAGCTTGACTATAATCTTTACATCTGAGCTACTCCTATAATTCCTTTGAATCTCTTGGACAGAATTCAAAACAGGTACTTAAAATAATAGGTGATAGAACTATAGCTAAAACATTTACAACCATTGAACAACGCCGGCCGTAATAAATTTCTCAATGCAAGATTTGCAAAGCAAGTCTCATGCTTAGCAAATGCACGAACCCGGTTAGCATTGAAAAGCAAGTGAATTGCGCAGCAACTTTAAAACTTGCATAAATGAACTGGATTTTGGGCAAGGAAAAAGAATAAACATGTTTTGGGACAATCTACATTGCAGGGATTCTTATGTTTGTGGTTAGGGACAGTTTGCTTAGCATATTTTGAGAAATGTTTGCAATTATAAATTTGTCTTGCATTATCATAATTGTTGCTCACGCCAGAGATTCTTTCTTTAGCTGTACTACATGAATGTGGAATGCTCTATTTCCCTGCAATTTGTATGTTTAGAATTTCAAAACCGATGCACATCTGTATCTCCTTTGCTTATTTTCCCAACATTTGCACTATGCATGTCTATTTTAAAGGTAGTCAAAAGCGCTTCAGTTCGCGCACAATTATAGACGTTTTTCTTTTTGAGTTCAGAGCAGAGTCTGAATTGTCAAAAAAAATTGTTGTGTTTCTTTTTCACTCAGATCATTCAGAGCTCCGAATGCGTGTATCTTTTTTCTTTCTGAACATGCTCAGAGCGCGATCTATGTGCTCGGACATAATCGTCTGAGCATTTGGAGTAAATTGCTGACCACACGAAATGTCATGTCTGTAAGAAGGAAAAGGTGAAGAAAAAAAATTTCAGATACAATTAAAATGGCGGAAGAAGTTGATTGCTTGCTTATTTTCTGTAGCTGATGTGTATCTGTGTACAAAATAAGTACTGTTTTGTGTTATATTGCTTTTTATGGCTAAAATGAAAATCAATTCTGGTTTATGTGGTTCAGGTGTGTTAAAAAAAAACAAATCAGATTGTGCAGAGCTCGTTCTGTTCGGAAAACATTCAGAGCATACTCTATGAGCTACAGCTCTGCTCTGAACGAAAAAAGAAACCCACCCTATAAATAAAGAGTAATTTGCATGTGTATATATTATAAACAACCGCGCTGACAGAAAAGAATTTACAGTTAAACATACTCAGAAGAATTACAAACCCTTAAAAGGTCTTGTTTCTCAGTGGAACTGTAAAATGAAATGTAAATTGATAAAGAATGGTTCTGGAAAAGTCAATAAGTTTTTTTTACTAAACAGTTTATAAATTTAAGCCGAATGTACGGGACAGCACCGGGAAGATTTTAGTCCATTTCTTGCTAGCCTACATAAATCAACTCATTGCGCAGGCCAATGTATAAGTTTTTATTTTTTCGACTTTACCAAAATGTACACACATTTTTTTTTTGTCAAAATCGTTAGTGCCGTTTTCGAGATAATCTTTTTATATCGGTTGTCCGCAAATGTCGTTATTTTTTTGGGGTAAACAAATTTTAGTTTCTTCTCTATGGAATCAATACCAAGTACCAAGCTTGAAGAAACTCGCTTTAGCGTTTAAGGTTGCAGATTGAGGTTCTTTATGTACATACAGACAGACAGACGTAATTTTTCATTCGAGTTCGATTTTTTGTTTCAAATGTAAAACTTGCCATATAGTACCTACATACACCTATGTATATGTATATTGAAACATAATATCCCAATAAAAAAAAGTAATTAAACTCATAATGTATAGTTTTATCATGAAAAATGTGTTATATTGCTCCAATTAAATTATTTCACATCGCTGTGTCTTGATTATGAAATTTGAACCGAATGGGCATACTACTTTTTAGCTTTTACTCTAAATGGAAAAATAACTGTTTCACATTAACATTTCATCTGATGGATTGGGAAAGCTTAGCAAAAATTGCAAGTGCTGAAATATTGTTGTTGAAATCCAATACGATTTTCTGTGAAATTCCTTCGAGCCAGGAACAACGTAAAATGTCAAAATATGCCACAAGCCTTAAAGTTAGGATTAAATATTCTTGAAATGTTCTTTTTTAAAAGATTAAAAATTTCAGAAGTTCAAAATAAGTTTTTTTTGTGAATTTTGTGATTCTTGGGTTGTTTTTGTTCTCCTAACTTGTAGAAAAATTAAAGATAACAAAAATAGGCACGTTAATGGAAAATGAAGCTCAAATATTGAAACCATGCATTTTCTCCATTAACGTGTATAAATATATAGCAACATCCACTCATTTTAAATTAAATAATTCGTGTCATTTTAAAGTTGTTTCAAACATTAGAATATCTCAATGTGCACATTTTTGGTCACTTATTTGTTTGTATCTTGTGAGATACATATATTTTAATATCTAAAAACAAAATATATAACTGCCTTTTCTGACTTTTCTAAAGTACTCGTAAATATAAAAAAAAAACTAATAAAAAAGTTGCATCCTAGCCGAATTGTATTAACAGCTCGGTCTGTCAATACCAAATAACAAATAAAACTCAAGTGTATAATAGATTTTATTTCAAAACACTAAGACTTAAAAACAAATATTTCAATAAATTAAATGTATTAAAATTAATAAAAACAAAATCAAAGAAAAATGTAATTAATTGAGTCTGTAGCCGAACAAATATAAGACATTTTCAAATTACGAGTTAGCACAAAATGAATAGAATTGTTTTTTTTTTTTTAACATTTTTAATTTGATGGTATATATTTTTAGTAGTATGTATGTATTTAAAAAGGCTTTTTAAAATTTGTTTTGTTATTCTTTGTTTATTTTATATATATATGGTATATATGGTTTTTCCAATACGCCACCAAACCTTTGGTGAAAAACTCGTACAATAAAATATTGAAAAAAGGATTGTACATTTGTACTTAAAAAAGAGTAAATATTTTTAAAAATCATACATTTCTTCACTCGTTCAAGCAAAAAAAAAACAAAATAACAAACAGAATTAAGCAAATTCGGTATAAAAATAATAATATATATATATAATAATATGTATATAAATAAATAAATATATATTTATATATAAATATATATATATAAATAAACATATATATATATATATAAATAAATAAATATATATATATATATAAATAAATAAATATATATATGCATAGATAAATTATATATATATATAAATATACATATATACAGCCCTTGAAAGCTAATTAGAAACTTATTTTTTTTTACTGAAAAGTAATGGATTTTTTTTTCATTTATTTCCCTGATATAAAATCATTTTATATATTTCATATTTTTTACATAAAATGTTTTCGACAAATATATCACAATAGTTGTTTTTATTTTAATATTGAATTTTTAACCTACTTTTATACTAAGGTCTCAGAATTTGCCTGAGACAGTTAATTAGAAAACCCTAAAAAAATTATAACAAAAAATGTAATGTAAAATGTAAAAAAACCTCATTGAGCTTAGTATTTAGTTATTAGGTTTTGTAATGACTAATACTTAGTCTGAAATCTTCCCTACTTCAATACATTTCTACGTCGTTCTTGCATAGACGGGGTCAGACTCCGGCATTGCTCCACAGGGATCGCATACCACCCCTTCCCTTTACTTATTCGAAAAAAATTCTTCGTAAGCTGTGCTGTATGATTTAGGTATACCACCCCTTTCCTTTACTTATTCATACAAAAATACTTTCGTAAGCTCTGCTGTATGCTTTGGGTCCTTGGGACCTATCGGTAATCTCCCAGGGAATATTTCATTCCCACGAAATGTTTCCTGCGCTCGAGAATCTCCCACAGAATAAATTTCCCTCGATCAAAAAATCGTATTAAATGACAGCAAAATTCCCTAGTAAAGCTTATTCCCGATACCAATACATTGCGAAGGAAACTTAAGCATCTTTCGTGTTCCCAAGTTTCGAATGATTGACGATAACCCCCAATGCTTCCATGGGCCGAAGAAAACATCCCGGTCAATGTCTTTTCAACAAGACAATGACCCAAATCATACCGCAAAGCTTACGAAAGAATTTTTGTATGAAAAAGTAAAGGAAGCGTGGTATGCGATTCCGGGGCCTTATCCAGTATATGCATTCGCAATGTGGATCTGTATTAAAGAAGTGAGTATTTCCGACTAAATATTACTCATTATAAAAGTTAATACCTACTAAGTTCAATGAGTTTTTGTTACATTTTACATTTTTTGTTTTAATTTTTGTTTGGGTTTCTAATTAACTGACTCAGTGACATTCTGAGTTAGGTTAAAAGTTCAATTTTAAAATAAAAACTGATGACTATAGTGATGCTTGTTTAAAAACAATTAAAATGTATCTAAAAATATGAAAATAAAAATATATACATAAATATATATCTGTATATCAGATAAGCTTTTATGTAGTGAAAATAAATATTTATTCAAAATTTGTAATTATTTATTATTTTTTTTCACTAAAACAAAATTATAGTAATTACAAAAAAAAAACAATTATTAAAAATAATAAATGTAAAAAAAACATACAAAAAATAACTATACAGAATTTTATATGATGAAGAAAGCCTAAGTACCTACACACTAAAACTCTTAAACTATATATTTATTTATTTTTTAGGTATACATACAAAAAAAAATGAGTAGTTTTTTATTTTTTAAATTGGTATTTCAACTCAATGTAAATATAGAAAAAAAGAAACAAAAAAAAATACATCAGCAAAAACAATTGAAATTGAAAATTAATTACAATATGTATAGTTGAAAATATCACTAACTGATGAATAATTCATTGATCGATTTTTACTTAAACATTATAAAGACGTCATACGCTCACAATTTTAATAAAACGAAAAAATAATGTTAAAAATTAAGTAAATTAGCAAAACAAGAAAGGATAAAACACGTTAAAAATATTCCTCATCCCTGTCTCTCTTTCTTTATTAAACAAATCATTAAAAGAATAAACTCTTATAAATAAATAAATTAAAAAAAAACGATTTCTTTTTCTTCTTAATTATTAAATTATATATGTACATATATAGAAATAATGTATGTAATATGATTTAAATAAACATAAACTTTGATACATCAAATATTAAATTTTAAAAACAGAAAGAAAATTAAAATTTTAAAACTAAAATATATATTTAGGTAATATATAAAAATAACACAACTTAAAAAATAAGTATACGCTACGAAAAAATAAAACAAACAATATTGTTTCGTAGATAACAAAATGGATATTTATCATAACACATAGGTATTTCATTAAATTTTGGTTACTTATAATGATTATCTATAACAATTTTAATATAAAAAAAATTAGGGATAGGCATATAATTACAAAATAAAAGTGAATACCAAACTTCAAGTTTAATATTAAAATAAATACAATCGTGTGGATAAAATGAATAAACAAAATAAAAAAGGTGAATCACAAGGAAAAAGTGATAATATCAAAGAAATATGTAAATTCGCGCAAGTTTGTTTTATTTCGCATATACGAATAGTCCTTTAAAAACTAGAGGTACCAAAAATTATTATTTTTTCCGAAAAAAAAAAGTTCCTTTTCCCTTCATAATTGCACTGATTTTATTTTTATAAAAGTCGTCGGAGAAGTTTTTGAGAAAAATGCGATTTTTCTTTTTAAAAAATGTGGCAGGTACTGTTATTTTTCGTCTTATAGGGCCTTACTAGTAATCAAATTTAGTGTTAAGGTTAAAAGAAAATCTCCAGATTTTAGAAAATGCACATACCAATAACGAATTTGATCTCCAGTTTAGTCGTTAGCAAAATGTCAAAATTTAATGCACGGAAATCCATATTTAATGCCGTGTGTGAATTGCGTTAAAATGTTGGTTAAATTTTCTACCTTGGTTAAATTTTGAAGTTTGGTTTGTGGTGGGATCAAATTTAGCTTTTTGGTGTGTGAATTGCGTTAAAAGGGATTTATTAAAACACTATTTTGGCTAAAATTCCTTCAAGATTGAAGAAATTTCCCTAAAAACATTTTTTTTTGTTGTTCAAGTTAATTAATTTATTTCCCAAAATCCGACTTAGAAGATATAAAGTTAATAATTTGACACGAAACAAATAACGAATTCTCAGTTTTACTAATATGTTTCGGTTTTACATCGTTAATTTAATATTTAAAAAAAACAATTCCAAATCTTTTCAAAACAATTCCCATTATGGTTAGTTTGTTGATTTAGTATGTAAACACTAGTTTTCACAACTGAAGAATTTGACAAGCTGACAAATCAATCTATTTCTATTCAATTTGCAAAATGATATACAATGAGTATTTTAATTAAGTATTTTATATTTGTTAAAATATCAACGGATTATAATATTTGTTTTTTCCTCTTGAGACCCTACACAAACAAAAATAATAATGTAATTTAATTTTTCAATTGAATAAATTAAAACTTACATTTATAATATGGTTTCCCAGTAGATCTGAACTTTTTGGAATTCATCTTTCTTTTCGGTTATCGCTTACAGTTTCAAATTACTCTATCTTGAGAAACGTTAAATTTTACCGCAAATTTAGCCTGCTCTACAGCTGCCTACATCTTAACCCATTTTATTTACCACGCTAGTGTCAAATTTTGGTGGTCTTTCTTTAAGTTGAGCTATAATTGTCGACTGGGCACTTAATTTTATATCAAAAACCAACGAAAAGTAGCTTTCAGACAGTCAAAAGGGGAAGTCACGCATATTATATATTTAAGTGACATGAATCACCTTTCTCTTTTTCATTCCTACTTTAGCGAGATGTCAGTTTTTCTTAAGTAAGTCCCCTTTCACACAGGGAAACCAGTTGCTGGAGATTTTTTTGACGTTTTCCTTTAATTGCCTTGTAGCTTTCACACGAAGAAATTGATTAGGAAACTGAGTTGCTCGATTTTTGAATTTCTTTTGATTTGACATTCGCTTTTTGTAAACAAACAATTTGCTTCGCGGCTGGAAAATTCTACACAATTTTGAGTTATAAATTAACCACAGCTTATTTTTAGAAAAATAAATTCAAAATAAAGAAACCTGGTGCGATTATATATGTAAATGTTGTTTTTTTTATTGTGGTTGTTAATAATGGTTTGCTAAATTAATATATTAAAAGGTCACGGAAAAACAATGAACTAGGAGAAAATTGATTTGTGTGCAGATTTGTTGTGCATTTCTCTTGCCATCCAAATCTTGGACCCAACACATGATAGTGATGATGGGAAGATTATATTGGGCTTATTGGAATGCACCGAAGCTTTATTGGTACAGTTGGACACATTAACCACTGACAGGAAGATATGACTGATACCTGTGGTGCTGCCTGCTGCTGCTCGCTAATACAGGAACGTCATTATAAACCAAATGTGATGATGAAGCCACAAGCTGAGAGCTTAGTTGGTCCGTGCGTTTTTGTTGTCGATTTTCCATGTCTAGGCGCATAATTGTATGTATGAAATGTGTACCCACTCGTGATGGATTGAATTAAATGCCTTCCCTACAAGAATTAAAACTTGAAATTTTCTTTCACAATGAATTTATTTAAGTAGCTCACTTGGTTTGGTTAATGTAATAATATAATTGTAAGAAACAATTACTCTTTAAAAATATGTGTTTGACATCTATCAGAAACAGAAGTCAAAATGGAAACCTAAGAAAATTTCAAAGCATAACGTCAAAAAAATCTCTTCAAATCGTTGACCGGGGAGATTTTTTTCCTTCCCCTTACTTCTTGCCCTTCTCACCAACAAACTCCCAGTTGCCAGCAACTCAGTTTCCTTGTGTGAAAGGGGTATAAGGTGCGCTTGCTCCCCTCGGAAAGCAAAAAGTGAACGAAACTGAACAAAAAGCAACTAACCACAATTATAAACGCATTATTTGATTTAATTGTATTCGCTTATTTTCGTAGTTAAGCTTTAAGATTAGACCGCACACAACTGCAGCGGAACTACACTTCACGACGCAGAAAAATATTATTTGTATGAAATTGTATGAGATATATCGCACTAATACTATGTTCCCACTGAACGAAATTGCTCAATTTTAAATTATTTTGTCGAAATCATATTCGGAATTGCACTATTTCTCATGCAAACACGCAATTTTAAAATCATCTCAAATCACCTCAATTTTCCATGAAATTTCATTTTATAACATTTTTTCGATAAAGTGAAAAAACGGAACTAATGAGCTGACAGTATAATGTTAAGCTTAGCACGCAGTTCGGGAAAAAAAGTTTCTCCAATACAATTTTTTTCCTAGGACAAATTTTGTCTTTGAATTTTTTCCTGGTAGTACGCAGCTCACGCGCAAATTTGTGACGTTTGTACCCGCTGCACTTTTAAAATGTATCAGCTGTACTAGAAATCTCTCCACATAATTTTTCCGGTAAAATAATGCTCGTCGCATTGTTTTGCAGGAAAAATTTTGACAGTTCATAGTCATTGTGGCAGAATTATATTGTGCTATACATGATTTGAAAGTTAACATTTTTTAATTTTCGCTACGGCCGGGCCAAAAACAAAATTAAAGCCGAATCATTTTCTTACTTTGTTTTTAATGAAAAAAACAACAACGTGAAAATCGAAGCAAAATCCTTCACGCTTCAAGTGGATTCAGTAGGTTTTAAGATCGAGGGAAAAGATTACAATTACGTGCAGGTTAGGACTCCAAATAAAAAGACATAATTATAACTATTTTACATTTTTAATTAAAATGGTGGTGAAATGTTTGGCTCACAACCAACTAAAAACTAGATATGAATCCATATCATGAAGCTTAGACGGTCTAGAGCCATGATGTGATGCCGCATCCAATTCAAGTTATGATTGAAAATCGAAGAATTACCCGCGATATATTTGTGAAAAACCTTGTGAAAACCCATTGTTTTGCATTAATTTAATGTGTTTAAAAAATAGAGTACAACTCAGCAAATTTTGTTTCCTGTTTTGAAATTCTTAATTGATAGATACTTGACAGTTCCTCTTATGTCTCCAACTTCAAAATTTTGCGCGGCTTTTGCCAAGTGATTGTGGAGATTAAAATTGTAGATATAAATAAAATTTAGTTTTTCCCGAACTGCGTACTGAGCTTTAACTGTTAAATTATGTTGTCAAAACAAACGTGATTTTTGGCTTTGTCTGGTTTGTTTCCATTTAATTTAGTACTAAAATACTTGCTGTTAAAAAGAACACGGCAATACTTAACTTTGAAGAACAAATTATTACAGTCCCTATGATAAAAAAAAGTGAGGCTTGGGAATAAAATAAAGAAGCTTTCGAGGCAAATGGGCATCATACTTCCCACCAAACGATTGAGAGATGGATGGAGCCGCCAAAAACTAATATCGCGGAATAAAATATCATCATTCAAAAGAGCACAAAGCCATATTTAAAGAAATAAATTAGATATATATTTTTGCATGAAAACAAAAAAAATGATCTTTGACAGTTCTGACAGTTCATGCAATTTCTTTTCTCATTTGTAGTAGATTTTGTAATAGATTTAAGGAAAGTCTTGAGACTAGTTAGTTAAAGGGTTAAATTGTTTATTGGTAGTATTTTGTTAAAGCTCAGCACTTTGTTTTAAACTTCAAGTTAACTAATAGTCGACATTAGCGTTTTGTAATTAGTAAGGCCCATAGTCTTTTCACACCAAACCCAAAACACGGTTTTCGCGAAATTATCGGTTTTGGCTGAAAACCTAAACTTCCCATACATTTTCGATAAACCACTCATTTTGATAACCTACAAGTTTTAAATAAAACCTGTCGAAAACATGTTGGATTTGCAAGATGGACTAAGCAAACACACCTTGTGAAACATTCAGTGCTCAATTAATGGGCACATAAATAGCTGATGGGTTGCTGCCAGGAAAAACAAAAACAAAAAACAGCTGTCTGGGGTAATTTCAATTTCAATTTCAATTCCCAACGTATTTGTTGTTGTCGGTGGTGCAAAAATAATCGAAATGTCAAACGAAAACTTGTAAATGTTCGGTGTGAATGGTTTTCGAGTTTTCGTAAACTTTTTGCTGAAAACCCGGTTTTGGGTTTGGTGTGAAAAGCCTATTAGAGAAGAAAATGAAAAAAAAGTTACGCATATTACCGAAAAAAAAAATGTACCAAGTTTGAAACAAATCCATCCAACCAATTAGGCCGTGGAATCGAGGACAGACAGACGAAATTGCGGGACCCACTTTTTTCGTCTTCGAAGAATTACCCGCGATACATTTGTGAAAAACCTTGTGAAAACCCATTGTTTTGCATTAATTTAATGTGTTAAAAAAATAGAGTGCAACTCAGCAAATTTTGTTTTCTTTTTTGAAATTCTTGATTGATAGATACTTGACAGTTCCTCTTATGTCTCCAACTTCAAAATTTTGCGCGGCTTTTGCCAACTGATTGTAGAGATTAAAATCTGTAGTTTTTCCCGATCTGCGTACTGGGCCTTAACTATTAAATTATGTTGTCAAAACAAACGTGATTTTTGGCTTTGTCTGGTTTATTTCCTTTTAATTTAGTACTAAAATACTTGCTGTTAAGCCTAGTACGCTGCTGATGCGAAACGAAAATTTTCGGTTGTCTCCACTTAGAGAGCGAAATGCTAACGGAAACCACAGCATTCTTGGACTTCAAAATGGTATCCGGAAATAGTAAGAAACATAAATTAGATTTCAAAACCGTTTACACCATCCCAATGAAGCACGTAGTTTTCGAATTATAGTGTGGCTTAGCTCCCAATTTTATTGGATTTCTTAAAATTGATAGAACTTTCATCAAATCGGCAGATAAAGCAATTTATAAATCCAAAAGTAATTGCTTAGTTTGGATCATTTAAATGGTTCTGAGTTTTATTTTAAATCCTCTATGTTTAACCAGAACCATTTTTAAATCCAAGAATTATTTCAAAAATCAAAGGATCATCTGAAGCGCACAAGTGAACTGCCCAAATTGCTGGATAACTATCAATAACAGCGTAATTGGCATTAGCTTTAGATACTCTTCAAAGCTCGTTGGGTACTCCGAATCTACCATACTCGGCTATACTATAATAATACATCCCAACCGTTCATAGCAAATTTCTCAGTTTAGTTAAATGCAAAAATCTTTCCACTAAAGGAAAATGGAAACCAATAAGACGTGATTTTCTTAAGCACCGATCGGCGAGATTGATTCTGCTGTTTGTGGGCAAACCGTATTGTTCTGGAATTTTTGCAAGAGATCGCGATTCCATAACCATTCTCACGTGGGATGTCGACCCTCCAATGTTTTCAAACTCTATGAATAGTTCGCCGATAAGATAATTACATATAAGAAAAAAACTGTCATTAAGTATTAAACCTGTAAGTAATTAAAAAAACTGGATAGCTTCGAAAATAAATTAGATGATTGTACCTTCTAAGGTAAAATGCAAATAACCCATTTACTCTTTTAGAAACTTCAATGAATACATATATGTAATGCCCTTCAGATAAAGACAATGTGTTCAAATTCTTTTTAAAGACTGCAATAATTTGCCATGTCTCTCAACCAACATAACCATGTCCATGAACATAACGTGCAATTCCTTAATAGACAGATGTCTCCAGCTTCATGATGTTGGAGATAACCTGCCTCTGCTGCGTCTCTGTAGTCGGTCTCAGTGCGATTTTACTCGGCCATGACCTCGACGAACTTCCTGTGAACGTGGCTGTAGATTTTCAGAGTACATTTCATTGTTCATAAAATAAGGAAGTATCAGATCACCTAATGTAGCTTCGCCGCGCGATAAGAGATTATTAGATAGTGGCATACCTCCCAAGTAAACCATATATTTCCCTGAAATCAAATCCTGGAATGCGCTTTGATAAACTGAGCAGAATAAAAAAGACGACCCGTTTGCTTTGGAAGATGAACAGCAAGTAGTTGTAATTTATTATATTGTAATGTACACATCATGAGATCGACACATAAATAAGTACATAAAGAAACTATTAATATTATGTACCAACAAGAAGTGTAGAGTACAGTGATTGGCAAGAATTACTTTGCATAATAATACAATTTTAACACTCCCACTTATTATTATATTGCAAACAAGAGATTTTTAAATAATCATAATTTTAAGATATTAATATTTTTACGAAAAAGCTTAAATTTAACTTCTGAGAGTGGCTTTGTGAAAGCATCAGCTAATTGGTCGTTTGATGGCACAAAAGATATCTCGAATCGGTTCTCTTTGTACTTCTCTCTGATGAAATGAACACGAACATCAATGTGTTTAGTTCGTGCATGAAATTCAGGGTTCTTCACCAGCTTAAAAGCACTCTGATTGTCGATATAAAGCGTTGGTTTAGTGATTTGAGGAACCATGAGATCGTGTATGAGCGCATCAAGCCACATCATCTCCTTGACTGCCTCCGATGCAGCTACATACTCTGCCTCAGTTGTGCTCAATGCTGTGCATCGTTGCCTTTTCGATGACCAAGAAATAGGGCTACCTCCAAGAAGACAAACTTGTCCACTCGTTGAACGTCGTGTCGAATAATCTGCTGCAAAATCAGCATCACTATAAATAGAAAAATGAAGATTAACTTTCGGCTTAAATAATATACCAAAATTTTTAGTAATATTCAAATATTTAAAAATGCGTTTAACGGCTTTGACATGATGAGATTTTGGATTATCCAAAAAACGGCTAACTACCCCCACTGCATACGAAATGTCAGCTCTAGTTCCAATAGCTAAATACATCAGGCTACCTACTGCCTCACGGTAAGGAAATTTGGTCACAGATGATGACTCTGTTACAATTGTAGATCTGCTTCCGAGTTCACTGGGTGTAGATACTGGATATGAATCCGACATGTTAAACTTGTGAAGCACTCTGTCGACATAATTCGACTGATAAACAAAGTATCCACCATCTTCTTTGTGGAAAATTTGAAGTCCGAGATAGTAGTTTGCTTTATAAAGTTTAACCTCGAAATGCTGAGTTAAAAAGCTTTTAACGTACTCCATATCATGTGCATTATGGACAGCAAGCAAACCGTCATCAATATAAACTGCAAGATAAACCACCCTCTGCTCGTGTTGCAGAACGAAAACACATGGATCAGCTTTAGAGATGTTAAATCCAAAATCGGCCAATAAATTTGTGAATCTCGTATTCCAACATCTGGAGGCTTGCTTCAGGCCGTATAAGCTTTTGATAAGCCTACAAACCCGACCGGAACCATCGTCGTAACCTTTTGGCTGGCACATAAAGATTTCTTCATCTAGCTCGCCATTGAGAAAGGCAGTCTTTACGTTAAATTGGTAAAGAGTTAGGAATTGACTTGCTGCAATTGCGAATATGGTACGAATCAACGTGAACTTGGCAACGGGACTAAAGGTTTCTGCATAATCGATTCCTTCTTGTTGATTAAAACCTTTGGCAACAAGACGTGCCTTATATCTCTCGATTGTATTTTCTGACGATAACTTTGCTTTATAAACCCATTTATTTTTGATGATCTTCCGATGCGGTGGTAGGTCAACCAGCTCCCATGTTTTGTTTATCCGATGAGATTCTATCTCATCATCCATAGCCTTTCTCCAGTGATCTGCTTCCTCCGATTGTTGGGCTTCCTCAAACGTATCTGGCTCGAAAGAACTACAAATAAAAGCATAACCTTCTAAAACATTAGTGTAAAATCCAGAACTTGGTTTTGCGCTATTTAGGGAATAACTACGATGTTTTTCGCGGTAGTTAATGCTCGTTTGATTTGGATCAGGATCTTCGCTCTCCTGTGTTGAAATATTTTCAGAATGACTTCGAAGTTTCTCTCGATATTTACTCGACTCAGCAGTATCAATACGCGACTTTCTGACTGGCTTCGATCTTGTGTATGAATTATCTGTTTCAAAAATCAACTCATTTTTTTGATTTCCAACATTGCTTTCCTTCATTAGCTGTGGGTAATTTGAATCTGTATCTACTACTGAAAATTCTTTGAACAAAACATCTCTGGATATCTTTATTTTGTTAGATTTTGGAATCCATACACGGAAACCTTTAACATTGTCAGGGTATCCAATAAAAATACCTGCTTCTGACTTTTTATCCAATTTTTGTCTTTTTTCTTTTGGGATGTGAACAAAAACTGCGCTTCCAAAAATTTTCAAATTGTGAAAAGACATTTTCTTATTATAGTACAATTCAAAAGGAGTTTTTGACTTTTCAGGACTCGGTCCAAATCTGTTTATTAGAAAGACAGCTGTATTGACTGCTTCGGCCCAAAGTCCAAGTGGCAAACTCATAGCATGAAGCATTGTTCTTGCGGTTTCAACTATAAATCGCATGTCTCGTTCTGCCCTACCATTTTGTTATGGTGTGTAGGGTACAGAGGTCTGATGGTTGATTCCATGGCATTGAAGTAAAGCCTGGACTTCCTTGTTTTTGAATTCTAAGCCATTGTCAGATCTTAAAACTTTGATGCGACGATCAAGCTGAGTACGAACAAGGGCAATGTACTTTTCAATCATTGCATAAGCTTGAGATTTCTCGCTAATAAAGAAAACAACCCTAAAATTTGAGTAGTCGTCTTTGAAGAGACAGAAATATTTTGACCCACCAATCGATGACGTTTGCATCGGGCCGCACAAGTCTATATGTACTAATTCACCTGCCTCCTTAGCACGAGAACTACTTTTTCAAAAAGGTGATCTATGCATTTTTCCAACTGCGCAAGCTTCACAAAAAAAATTTAAATCATCAGTAAATCGTATTTCATTGGATTTTAAAAGGCTTCTTATTTGACCAACACACATGTGGCCAAGCCGCTCATTCCATGTTTGCAGTGCTTCAGCTTTAAAAGAAACGCAGGCTGAATGAAGCGTTTGTGGTTCCACTACCTTGAACAACATCTTAAATAAACGACCCGAGCGATTTCCTACAGCTACAACATCACCATTAGGCTTAACAATTTTGCAGTTGTCTTTAGTTGAAGTAAGACAGTAGTTTTTGTCTAGAGCACTACCAGAAGAAAAGAGGTTTATTTTTATATCCGGAACAAAGTAAACGTCAACAAGTTTCTTTTCAATCCATTCATGACTATTGAAAGCTAAAATGTTAATAGAACCTTTGCCACTTGCCTGAATTCTACTTCCATTCCCTATTGTTATCGGAATCGGGTGCTCAAGTTCAATATATTCACTAAACCATTCCCTTCGTGAAGTCATATGCTCACTTGCACCGGAGCCTAGTACCCAATCATCTACAGTGACTACCACATTAGAATTTACTGTAGCGCAAACCAAAGCATCGCAATCACTACTCTCTTCTTTCTTCGCATAATTTAATTTTTTGTTTTTATTTGGACAATCGAACTTCCAATGTCCATACTGATTACATGCAAAGCACTTACCTGGTCGTTTCATCTTACCACGGCTGCTTTGGTAATTCGTTTGTCCATGTGCTTTGCGTGAGATAAGAGCACTACCTTCCTCAATGGATGCTGCTGGGGTTGTCACATGGTCCATTGCATTTAACCTCGTTTCTTCCATCATAAGACGTGACCTCAGATTTTCAATTGTTCGGCATTTGATGTCTGTGGATTCCCAAGCACTAAAAAAATGGGAAAAACGACTAGGCAAAGTCATTAAAATTTTTGCAATTAACATCGATTGAGAGATCGCCTCCCCAACATCGCCTAACTGTTGCACTAAGCTTTCTAATTTGCTCATGTGCGTGGCTATGTCGTCATCTGGATCTTTTTGAAAGCTATAGAAACGCTGTTGAAGTAAACTTATACTTGCACTGGATTTTTGCTCATACACTGAACAAAGTTTGCTCCACATGTCACAAGACGTCGAACAGTTCATAATGTGAACCAACGGCTGCTGTCCAACACAAGTTGCTATAATTTTCTGAGCCTTCCGATCTTTGCTGTGCCATGCCTTCAATTTTACAGCTTCTGTTTCAGCTGGAATTACCTCATCTCCATTTACCACCTCGAATAAATCGCTGGCGTTGAGAATAATTTTTACTTGGAACTTCCAAATGTTCCATTGTTCAGAGCATTGCAGCATCTCAATTTTTGCACTATCTTTATCCATTTTTTAAAAAAGTGATTGAGAAAAAAAAGTATCTAACACGGTTTCAAAATAAATTAATACTTTTCGTGTAACTTTTAACCTTGAACTACTCTTAAACTTTTAACAAAAATTTACTAACGCTATTGGGTACCTGGGCACATAACCTGTTAAACTGAGCAGAATAAAAAAGACGACCCGTTTGCTTTGGAAGATGAACAGCAAGTAGTTGTAATTTATTATATTGTAATGTACACATCATGAGATCGACACATAAATAAGTACATAAAGAAACTATTAATATTATGTACCAACAAGAAGTGTAGAGTACAGTGATTGGCAAGAATTACTGTGCATAATAATACAATTTTAACAGCTTTGATCAATATCAATTGTGAATGCTGGTGATGGATCTGGTGTCTCTTCCCAGCCCTTCCAACCACCGTCCACACGTAAAAGCTCGACTCCAATCGAAATCAGACTTATCTTTGGTAAATCACTTTGTTTCTGGAAGCTCTAGACCTAATTTCCATTGAACTGTAACTTGATCGCGATAAGCAGCCACTTCAAAATACTGATCTTCATCTTGAACGTAGAGTAATGTTCCTCCCGTCTTCGTTCTGGACGAAATTTCAACGACAGGCTTAAACGGTTTCTTCTTCTGGATTCAGAGAGAAGTATGCGAAAGCTAATGTTGATTTCTCGTTCCCGGTGAAAGTTATGTTTGTGATAAATTCAAAACCATCGTCCAAATTTAGACACACTCCATTACATGGACATTTATTTAACTGACAAAACTCGATATTCTGACAAAATTTACCCTTATATCCTTTAGGACAAGTACACTCAAAGTCATTCCAAGTATTTTTGCATCCAGAATTGTGCTGACACGGTTTTGTGCGACACAAATCATCAGAAACGGCACCTATAAAAACTGAATTTCGATTTATTGTCACTTCACCGAATGGTTTCGGGAGTTATTCAACGATCATAGCATGCGATCCATTACTTATTTGTACATCTTGAATTATACCCTTAAAATTGTTGTACCTTTACTTTAAATTATTAAAATAAATAGACCGACAATTCTAAAAACTTTTTTAATGTTTATTTCATAGTTAATCTCAATTGAATATTTATTCTTAACTCTATTCTGGCTAACAATCGAATGACATCTCCCGATTTTAATGTTATAACAGTCCCTCTATAATTTGGTATGTTGTACATTGGTATGTCAAAGTATATAAATCAACATATGTATATAAAGTACATGAATACCTTAAGGGTATTTGTATTGGAATATACAACAATCTTCCCCACTTTAAATACTTCGTCATTTATCTCGATAATTTACTTTTTTCATTTTCTTAATTCGCTCTGATCTACGAGCCTTATCATTAGACAAGCTTTTACTGACACTCATTTTAGCGTATTTATTTATAATTCGTTTTGAGCTTTGCTTTTCACGTTTGTTTTTTAATGATGAAGACGATTTATTTAAACTTGGAGAGGATCGTGTGTCTTGACTTAAACTAGATGTTTCATTTACAATATTACGATATGGATTAAAAATATCTGTATTATTTGTCTCATTAATATATTTTTTTTATTTGATTAAAATGAACAATGCGAACTTTATTCTGAATTTTAACCAAACACGTTAATACACTTAATTCTTTTAAGAATATGCCTGGAATACAACTCACGTAATCGTTTCTAAAATCCGTTTTAATTAATATCTTTTCTCCCTCCAGGAACTCAGTATTTTTAAAGGAATTAATTGCACTTAAACCATTTTTCCGTTTTATAAACTTATTAGTTTGTTCTGTTAGTACAGTCTTTGAAATATTTTTAGTATTCTGATTTTTATTATTTACGTTATCTAATACGATTTTAGGTTTGAAGGAGAAAATCAGCTCCGATAGAGTTTGTAGACTCTTATTTATCGGTGTATTACGTTGGTCAAAGAGAAATTTGGAGACCACTTGTTGCATATCCATGTTTTTATTTTTCAAAAAAATTTTCTTTAAAACGTTCTTTACCGTTTGTACATAACGCTCAGCCAAGCCATTACTTTGAGGATGATACGGTGGGGACTTACATACTTTAATACCATATTTCTTACAAAAACTGACAAACTTAAATGACCCAAATGGAGGACCATTGTCTGTGACAATTTCTCCTGGAAGACCAAAAGTCGCAAAAAAAATTTCTAATATTCTTATCAAATTTTCCGCAGTGTTGCTGTGAAGAGGAATAACATCTGGATATTTGCTAAATGCATCAACTAGGATTAAAAATTGAAATTTAGCAAAATAGAAAAAATCCAAATGGATACGTTGAAATGGATATTCACCTGAGTACCACCTTGAATTGACCTTTTCCTTAGGAATGTTCATTGTTGATTGACAAACATGGCACTGTTTTATAAAATGTTCTATATTTTGTTCAATAAAAGGCCACCAGACATACGACCTTGCTACACACTTCATTTAAACGATTCCTAGATCGTTCATACTGCGAAGTAAGCTTAGGGTACCCCCCCTTAACTTTGATGGAATGACTAACCTGTCCCCATAAAACAACTTATTGTCTTCTGCAGCCAAACTATTTCTTACTCTAAAATAAAATTTGATTTGACTTGACATTTTATTTGGCCATTTATTTCTCTTGACATAGTTATAAACTAATGACAAAACCTCATCTCGCGCAGTTTCCTTCTGCACAACCTCAGTGTCACTGACCGAATCATTTGATGAATCTAAGTTTACTGAATTAATCAAACCTACAGAATCAACATTCGTGGAATCTGTAAGGGGTAAGCGGGATAGAGCATCAGCATGTTGCATTTGGGAGCTTTTACGATAGTCAATATTGTAGTCATACATAGACAAAATTACAGCCCACCTTTGCAAACGTGCTGCCGCAACCCCCGCTGTTTCCTTACGTGGACTAAAAATCTCTTTAAGTGCTTGATGGTCAGAGCATATTTTAAAAGGTTTACCAAAAATGTATTTGTGGAATTTTTTGACTGCAAAAATTATAGCTAGAGCT
This sequence comes from Philhelius pedissequus, assembly GCA_910595825.1. Taxonomy (NCBI): domain Eukaryota; kingdom Metazoa; phylum Arthropoda; class Insecta; order Diptera; family Syrphidae; genus Philhelius; species Philhelius pedissequus. Next base: position 19,274,675 of record OU343164.1, on the reverse strand, counting down.
ATATGAAGATGAAGCTGTGAATAATTTTTTTCCGATGGGGAGACCGAGCTTGATGCACACAAAACAGGTTTTTCGACACCGTCAATAAGGTGTGACAGCACCGCACCCACACCATATGGGCTAGCATCGATCGCGACTATGACAGGTTTACTTGGATCGAACAATTCTAAGACATGGAGCTCTGTAATAAGAGCTTTACTGGTCTCAAACGCGGTTTGACAATTCTTAGACCACACAAAATCAGTATTTTTCTTTAAAAGAGAATAAAAATCTTTTAAATATGATGATAGGTTTGGTAAGAACCTACTATAATAATTTAGTAATCCTAAATAGGATTGAAGTTGTTGCAAGTTGGTTGGTGCCGGAGCATCAACTATTTTTGAACTTTTTCGGGGTTCGGAAACACCTTTCCGTTTGACAATATGTGTCCCAAATATGGTACACTTTTTTCAAGAAATGGACACTTATTTAAATTAATTTTGACGTTATATTCGCTTAGTCTCTTTAATACATCGATGCAGTTTAGCTTGCAATCACTTTCATCCTTACCCCCGACTACAATATCATCGAGAAAGCAGCGTGTACTTTTCAATTTTTTTAAAATCTCATCCATTGTACTTTGGAATGCAGATGGTGCCATGGAAACACCAAACGGCAGCACTGTATATTGTAGAAGACCTATGTGCGTATTAATTGTGAACAATTGTCGACTCGGCAGAGCGACACGCAACTGGTTATAGGCACCTGACATATCAATAACGCAAAAACCGTTGCAATTAGCAAAACTTGCAAATATTTCCTCGGTTAAAGGCAATGGATGATGACAAGATTCAATGAATTTAATTATTGTCACTCGACAATCCATACAAATTCTTATATCTCCTTTCGATTTCGGGACGCAAAGTATTGGACATGCCCACGAACTTGACTTGACCGGAATCAAGGGACCGTTCTTCACTAAGCGGTTTAACTCTTGTTCTACTTTGTCCTTGATTCTTAAGGGCAGTGAATACGCTTTGTGAAAAATGGGTGAAGTGTTCTCTTTAAGAACTACGAGTATATTAATTTCGAAATCCTTAATGGTTTCATTTGGCTTGAACGTAAGTACATTCGGAAAGTTATTTTTGATTAAATCAACAAAGTTTATCTCGATTTTATTTACCGAACTTCGACAATCTCCAAATAACTTTTCTCTCCAATGCGGTGTTAAAACTTGTAGCCACGTTCGACCAATTAATGGAAGGAAATAATTTGAACTTTCAACAACTATTAAATCCAGATCGTAAGTTTGTCCTTGAAACTCCAAGCGGACACTGATTTTACCTTGAATATCAAGTTTTTGACCTGTAAAAGTTGTAAGAGTATTAAGTTCTGGTTGCAATTTAAGATAAGAAAATTTTGACTTATATTCAGTAAAACTAATTAAACTATGACAAGCTCCTGTATCTAGCATTGGCAGCGGCTGATCTTCGACGATAATGTTTTGTATGACACATGTGGACTCGACTTTCGCGATTGATTTGATCACTTTTACTAATGTGTGAGACTTTGACTGATTGCAGACTACAGATATGTGTCCGATTCGATTGCAATTATAGCACTTCCAATTTTTTGCTGGACAAGTTTTGTAGTTATGATGACGACCACATCTTTGACATTTTCCAAATTTACCACTGATAGAACTATACTTTGACTTATGATTTTCAGAACTATTTTTAATCTGTGGACTTGATGATGACGTTTTGACAGCAAACTGTGTTGAGACTACTGGATGTATTGCCTTGGACTCTTGTGGACATTTCCATTGTTAAGGCGACATTACAGCATTTTTCAAAATTTAGTGAAGATTCATTTAACACGTTGAATCTCTTCGTTTCTTACACCTGCTATAAATTGATCCGTAAGTGCATCATCCAAGGCAAAGGACTTGAATTGAAATGGCTTATGTTCCTGCATTTGTTCACAGCACTTTGTTGTATTGGTATTAATTTCTTTAGCAAAATCACCAAAATCTCATGTTTGTGCGACTTCTTTCAGACGGATGATAAACTCCTGGATACTTTGCCCTCCTTCTTGGATGATTTTTTTGAACTTATAGCGCTCAGCACGAATATTTAATCGCGGTGAAAAATATTTTTGTAATGCTTTAATTAAATGATTGTAGTTGCACTCCTAAGGACTTTTGGGTTGGACAAGTGATTTGAGTATTTTATATGTGTTTTTTCCGATCAAACTTAACAAAATCAAACCTTTTTTAGAATCATCAATTCCATTAATTTGAAAATAAATTTGAAGACGTTCTTTATACGTTTCAAAATCCTCACCAGGCTCGAACTCTTCCAATTTACCCATGATTTGACTATGAGACATCTTATGACTGTACTTTTGTTTGTTTTATTTATTTTTTTTTTCTTAATGTTTTTCCTCGTCACCACTTTGTTGTACCTTTACTTTAAATTATTAAAATAAATAGACCGACAATTCTAATTATTTTTTTAATGTCTATTTCATAGTTAATCTTAATTGAATATTTATTCTTAACTCTATCGTGGTTAACAATCGAATGACATTTCCCGATTTTAATGTTATAACAGTCCCTCTATAATTTGGTATGTTGTAGGTATGTCAAAGTATATAAATCAACATATGTATATAAAGTACATGAATACCTTAAGGGTATTGTATTGGAATCTACAACAAAAATATGGCTTATCATCTTTTGTCGTGTTGGATCCTAAAATATTCAAGGTCGGCGCTGGACCACATAAGTGCAATACCTGTGCACAGTGTCTTCCGGAAGTAGGTCGGTACCATTGAGCTTGACTTGGACCAACGTTTGATTTCGCACAGCTATAAGGTGATTATATCCATTGGCGAGTTTATTTCCGCCAACTGTATACGCCTCTGGAGTTCCACTGAATTGCATTTTTACTAAAAGTTCACAACCATTAAGCTTTGCTGAGACACACGAGCAACTTATTTCACCTAAAACAATATCGGCGTTATAAATAAGACAGAAGTCAAAGGAATTTTTATTCACTAGTACCTCTCACTACATCTCTGATGTTAATGCTTTTCTGGTATGATTACCGAGATAGAATATCTGTCCCGCCGACTGACGAGTTCTGATGAACGTTGAAATATCCAATAATGAACGAATCGCTCTCCACATGAAAACGTATGCCAAAAACTTTGCACTCTCCATTCGCATGACATGGATTAGGCTTGCACTGTTCTGATCTTGGATATGCACTTGAATATTGACCAGCGATGTAATATTATCTATTTCAGTTTTACCATTGGTAACTATGCCTTGCATGCACCCTACAAAACTTGTTGGTCTATGAGTTAGGTGTCTACAATACGATTTTAAATTGGCTATCGTTCCCCCAAAACAAGTTAATGGGAAATACGGCTCGCTACCATTCGCAATTTCATATGCTCCGACGGCGTAGATAGCCTGTCCGTCGTTGGCCGATAGCACTAAATTCGAAATATTTATGGCAATAAACACCTTATGCCAGTTACTGTCGATTAATTTTGATCCAATAAATACTTCTTCCCACTTGTTTCGCAATGAAGAATGTAGATTTAGCCTTCCATTAATTAGTTCCAGGGTATAGCTAACCGGTTTGTTGGCCTGCTCTTCCTGTTCGAAGCCCTTCAGCTTGCCACGATCTCTGTCGGCGTTCTTCTTGATATCGGCCATCAGATCTTCAAGTTCTTGTTTGGTTTTTTCGTCCGATTATGGCGCTGACAGAATGGCGCTATATGTTTTTTTACTTTCTCGACATTGTCTTGGACTTTATGGATCATTTCACGGATTTCTTCACCCTGATTAAAGAAATCATCCATGTAGCCATCGTCGAACGCTGCTAATCTGTCTTTCGTCATTCTTCTTTAGATTAATGTAAAGGTTAAGTAGTTTTTGGGTCTACAACTGATGATGGTCGCCTTTCTACACAAAGAAGAGAAGAAAAAAGGTGGGAATTAGTGGTCAGAGTGTAGCTACAGCGAGCGGTGAACTCTTTTTTCTTCGTTCCCGTGTCTCGTTTGTTGCTTTTCAACGAGACGCACGCACTCATTCCGAATTCGATTCAACACTCCATGTTTCCAGAGGCTTTATTTACATTTTTTTGTCGATTGCTTTCGAGCTACGGAAGAAAACGAAAAACAAACTTTATGACATACTTTCCCTTTTTAAAGACACGGGTTTTCTTGCTGTTTGGCAATTGATTGTACTGCACTCCGCGAGGGATGTACTCCAAATAGATTGCTAATTGTTCAACTAAACTGCACTTCAATATTATGTTTGGAGTTTTTTTTTTAATTTATTCAGATTTTTTTATTCGAACATTTGACTTGAATTTGAGAGATGGGAGTGTTCTTTCCCAGTGCTTCCAAGCACACACGCTTGTGCTGATATACTTTTTTTTTTAATAATTCAAGTTTAGTTTATCATTTGCAATTGATTGGGCAGACGATTGAGAATTTATTTGAATTATCTACAATCAATTTTAGAGTTCGTGAAAAAATTAACACACAACTAATCACACAAACTACCTCGAGAAATACCTAGACCATAGACCACTCAATTCGCCAGCAATCGAGACAAAAGGTTTTGTTTTCGTTGGGCGTGTTTACCTTTGCAGTAACTTTGTTACGTTTTCCACCATAAAATAGTTTTGTAAAAAAATTCTATCTGAAAGGTAGTAACCAGTTTGTGGGCATTTGATTTCAACCGAACCACCTAATTCGATCCACGGTACATTTGGTAAATGTTGGAATGTATTCTTTGTTAGGTCAAATAGAGTTCGATCCCATCGCCTTTGTGTACACCAATAGATAAACCAAGGGATTTTGATTTTGTCCATACATGGGGGGCAAATGTGATTTTTCTGTTGTAGTGCTCTGTATAAAAAACAGAAATTGGAGGATGTCGTGAGACCTGTTCGGCAAGGATGGTTAATTGATTACGTTTGCGCCAAGGAATAGGCCCATCTTTGACTTCCTCATTATCAGGTTTTTCTCCAGTAATGTCCCAATGGCACTGGAACACTTCTCCCAAAATCGGATTGTACGGCTTTTTGGCAACAGAACTCTTTCGTCTGGCTTGATAAGCATTTAAATACCATCTTGTAACTTGAACAATTCGATCTCGCGGATCATAACTCAGCGATTTTTAAAAACAAATATATGTGAAGGGTGTGATTCTTTCCAAAACCACTTGTTTTGATAAACTACAAGTTTTAAATAAAACGTGTCGAAAATATGTTGGATTTGCAAGATGGACTAAGCAAATACACCTTGTGAAACATTCAGTGCTCAATTAATGGGCACATTCAATGGGCACATTCAATTCCCAACGTATTTGTTGTTGTCTGTGGTGCCAAAATAATTGAAAGTCAAACGCAAACGTGTAAATGTTCGGTGTGAACGGTTTTCGAGTTTTCGTAAACTTTTAGCTGAAAACCCGGTTATGGGTATGGTGTGAAAAGCCTATTAGAGAAGAAAATGAAAAAAAAGTTACGCATATTACCGAAAAAACAATGTAGCAAGTTTGAAGCAAATCCATCCAACCAATTAGGCTGTAGAATCGAGGACAGAGCGGCGAAATTGCAGGACCCACTTTTTTCGTCTTCGATTTCATCGTGAGTTAGAGCTTTCGCCGACGACTTACGAAATGTGTATGATTCAATAAACCCGCTCAATATGGTTTCTGATTTTAACGTGACAAAGGTTTTAGAAGTTTTTTTGTTTTTTATAATTTTGCACGCGCTCAAGGGATTATGAATACCCTTTATATGTTTTTAACACAGCGCGGCATCCGGTGAAAGAAGAGAAAGAAGGATAGAAAGATGTGTGGCGCGACGTATTGAGACGGTGGTTGTTGTCTCAGATTTTATCTCCAGGGATGGCGGCTGAACTAATGCAGAGAAAATTACCGTGTCTTATTTTCGTTGTCATATTTATGAGTAGTTTAATCAATCACATGATGTTCGTGTTATGCCTGAACAGCATGTAATGAGTAAACCAGCAACTCATTTTTATCACAATTTTTTAGAATTGTTTTTTTAATGGAATATAAGAAGTCATAGACAACGGCAGGAATCGAACCTGTGACCACGAGGTTGACAGGCGAGCATACAACTATCGCGCCACGGCCACCCCCAAAGTTGATTTTTGACTCATAAAAAAAACTTGTTTGTTGATGTGTAAACATCTATAATCGGGGTAGTGAATAAAAAACGTGACGTAAGCCTACACGTTCCGTGTACCCCGAGTCCCCGACAACGTGGACGTTCCTTGTAGCACAGTATGCAGATACACGTTCCATAGTGCCTGGTTACATGAGCGTAAAAAGTAATCAACTTTAGAAAGAGAGTGTATGATTTTTCGAATGAAAGAAAGGGATGAAAATTGCCAAGTTTCATCATTTTCATTTTCAGATATGAGTATTGCATTAAAAATCATATTTCATTCTAAAACATTCCCATTTGGCAGACATTTTGATTCATTTGCCGGCGAAGGAGAAGGTTCTACCTAATAGCTTTGTTTTCCTCGTACCATTTCCATTTCGTTGTATTTGTAACAGACTGGGTTCCTTATTTACCATCCAATTCCCTTGCAGGCTCACTCAATTTGTTTTTTGTTACCGCTTTCACACGCCGCGAAATACTTCGTCGATTTATAGTGTCGGCACGGTTTTTTGGTCGTATGAAAAGAAACTGTGTCGACACAGCAGTTGATTCTGGAGATCGATTATTTGGAAGTTAACATTTTTTAATTTTCGCTACGGCCGGGCCAATAACAAAATTAAAGCCGAATCATTTCTTTACTCCTTACTTTGTTTTTAATGAAAAAAAAACAACATGAAAATCGAAGCAGAATCCTTCACGCTTCAACTGGACACAGAAGGTTTTAAGATCGAGGAAAAAGATTACAATTACGCGCAGGTTAGGAATCAAAATAAAAAGACATAACTATAACTATTTTACATTTTTAATTTTTAGTTAAAATGTTTGGCTCACAACCAACTAAAAAAAAGAAATGAATTAGAGCTGTGTCAATCGTTCATTTTTAAAGATTCAATCGTTCAAATGTCGTTCATTTCAAAGATTCGGTCTTTTCAATCGTTCATTTTTTCAATCAATCATTTGTTACAGTTGCGACCCATATGGAAACATTTTTGAATTGAAACTATCATATGGTTTGATGTGTGTGAAGTCAATCAATCTATTACTTTCATTCAACAGATATACATATGTATGTGCATATGTAATGTGGTTGATCCGAATGTTTGTGAAATTTAACTGATGCTTTAAAAAAAAAATTAGGAACAAAATTGGTAAAAATACACATACATTTGTTTAAAGGTATTTCTTTAATTTCGAGTAAGCAAACCATTAACCCATAAACATTATGGGAAAATAAAGAGAATATCTAATACATACATATTTCATTTCCATTCAGTTTCGTTCGTTCTTTAGAACGATAGAATGTAGTGAAAAGTGAAACCAATCAATTTTGATTGTAAATAAGTGGAATGAACGAAATATGATTGCCTTGCGTTCAATCGTTTGATTGAAACTGTAGTATAGTGTAAAACGGTTGGTATTGAAATTGATTGATTCGATTTACTTACTTTGATTGCAATCAATCAATCTTTTTAATGAACGGGTCATAAAGATCGAATCAATCACGATTGACACAGCTCTAAAATGAATCCATATCATGAAGCTTAGATGGTCTAGAGCCATGATGCGATGCCGAATCCAATTCAAGTTATGATTGAAAATCGAAGAATTACCCGCGATACATTTGTGAAAAACCTTGTGAAAACCCATTGTTTTGCATTAATTTAACGTGTTAAAAAAATAGAGTGCAACTCAGCAAATTTTGTTTCCTTTTTTGAAATTCTTGATTGATAGATACTTGACAGTTCCGCTTATGTCTCCAACTTCAAAATTTTGCGCGGCTTTTGCCAAGTGATTGTAGAGATTAAAATTGTAGAGATAAAATTTAGTTTTTCCCGATCTGCGTACTGGGCTTTAACTGTTAAATTATGTTGTCAAAACAAACGTGATTTTTGGCTTTGTCTGGTTTGTTTCCATTTAATTTAGTACTAAAATACTTGCTGTTAAAAAGAACACGGCAATACTTAACTTTGAAGAACAAATTATTACAGTCCCTATGATAAAAAAAAGTGAGGCTTGGGAATAAAATAAATAAGCTTTCGAGGCAAATGGGCATCATACTTCCCACCAAACGATTGAGAGATGGATGGAGCCGCCAAAAACTAATATCGCGGAATAAAATATCATCATTCAAAAGAGCACAAAGCCATATTTAAAGAAATAAATTAGATATATATTTTTGCATGAAAACAAAAAAATGATCTTTGACAGTTCTGACAGTTCATGCAATTTCTTTTCTCATTTGTAGTAGATTTTGTAATAGATTTAAGGAAAGTCTTGAGACTAGTTAGTTAAAGGGTTAAATTGTTTATTGGTAGTATTTTGTTAAAGCTCAGCACTTTGTTTTAAACTTCAAGTTAACTAATAGTCGACATTAGCGTTTTATTATTAGTAAGGCCCAAAGCCTTTTCACACCAAATCCAAAACACGGTTTTCGCGAAATTATCGGTTTTGGCTGAAAACCTAAAGCGAAAGCACAAGTTTTCCCATACATTTTTGATAAACCATTCATTTTGATAAACTTAAGTTTTCAATAAAACCTGAAAAACGGTATGAACGGTTTTCGAGTTTTCATAACCTTTTAGCTGAAAACCCGGTTTTGGGTTTGGTGTGAAAAGCCTATTAGAGAAGAAAATGAAAAAAAAGTAACCGAAAAAACAATGTACCAAGTTTGAAGAAAATCCATCCTACCAATTAGGCTGTAAAATCGAGGACAGACAGACAGACGAAATTGCGGGACCCACTTTTTTCGTCTTCGATTTCATCGTGAGTTAGAGCTTTTGACGACTTACGAAATGTGTGTGATTCAATAAACCCGCTCAATATGGTTTCTGACGTGACAAAGGTTTGGCAGACATTTTCATTCATTTTCCGGCGAAGGAGAAGGTACTACCTAATAGCTTTGTTTTCCTCGTACCATTTCCATTTCGTTGTATTTGTAACGGACTGGGTTCCTTATTTACCATCCAATTTCCTTGCAGGCTCACTCAATTTGTTTTTTTGTTACCGCTTTCACACGCCGCGAAATACTTCGTCGATCTATAGTGTCGGCACGGTTTTTTGGTCGTGTGAAAAGAAACTGTGTCGACACAGCAGTTGATTCTGGAGATCGAAGTGGTATTTCGACATGTCGTGTAAAGAGGATCGAACAAGTACACCGGCACAGTAAAGTAAATTTGACAACTTTTCTATTTGCCAGCTGGTTTTAACATAAAATTATACATCGGCTTATGTGAATGCTCATGCAACAACGAACTACTTGTGAAAGCTTTATGTGTGTATCCATGATACAAATAAACAAATAAGGTCTTCAAGTTTCGATTTTTGTCTCGATCTGCGAATCTACGTCATCTACGCTCATCGAGTTTTTTATTTTGCATTTACTTCATCTGAAATTAAAACGGCGGAAAACCCAGATAAACCTCAGAAACCAGATAATTTTATCTCCGCAAAAATGAACTAGTCAAAGTTTGTATGGGAAAAATATTCTGCAAACTCAGATAAAATTATCTCACGAATTTGATGTAGAAAGAGAAGAAATAAACCTCATATATTTATTTCAAAGAACATCCGATTATTTCCCACAGTTACGCATGTATTTTGAGGGGGTGTTCATGCGAGCGTCTGACGGAAAATTATATCTGTATGCAAAGCGGAAAATTATTTCGTTGCATGAATACCCTTAATAAATTAATCGTTCTTTTATAATCTGGTGTACTTTTGGTGTACCTTACTTGAGTATATTGAGGGTATTCATGCAACGAGATAATCTTCCGTTTTGCAGAAAGATACAATACTTGCGTAAATGTAGGAAACAATCAGGTGTTCATTGACATAAATTGAGGTTTATTTCAAATTCAAACTCATCAAATTCGTAAGATAACTTTATGTGATTTGTATGATATTTTTCTCATACAAACTTTGACAGCTCATTTCTGTGGAGATAAAATTATCTGGTTTCTGAGGTTTATCTGAGTTTTCCGCCGTTGCATGAATACCCTTTATTAATGTGGTTTTCCATTGGTAAATGGGGAATTTGATGCGGAATTTGATTTTTTTCGTGGGGATTGAAATGTTATTTGGAATTAATTTTTTTTGTCAAGATGTTGGCTTATATTCGCGTCTGTGAAACTGGTAGCTGTCTAAATAAATTCTTTCAACTGTACTTGTCTTTAGTAGTGTTAGTAAAAGATGGGTAGATTCGCCAAAAAGTACGGACCTGCGAATTTGCGAATTTGATTCAGAATCAAAAAAAAATTAATTTTTGTTACCCAATGGAAGGATTTAATTGTCAAAATCCATGTTTTGATAGATTCGTATCAAAAACGAATTTGATTCTTGTACCAATGGAAAACCACATAAGTTAATATGTGTGATTTTATTGTGAAAAGGGGGACCTCCTGTAAACAAAAAAATGAAACCAATAATTGATTTAATCTGCAATTTATTTTGTTGAATAAAAAAAAAAAACAAAAAATGTGAAATTTTAGTTTTGTAATTTTATTGTATTTTCGTTTATTACTGTTCTTATATTCCACGATTTCCTTATTTAATTTTCTAATGCGAACATACATTCGTGATCTGAAGAAAAGTTTCTTTATCCGCTCGTCGCAATCAATTTTGGACTTTTCGGACACCTCCATCATGTGTTTTATGTATTGTCCACAGATATAAAGCCCATCACCTTGTCCATTCCCAGCAGTGAACACTGTTTCCAACGAAATAATTTGTGCGATGACTGCTTCAGACAGCTTAGAAAGGCCATCTTCATTCAGATGATGTACCCATGAGTTATCGTTTTTGCTTCATACAATTTGGATTTCCTTTTGGAAATACATGGAGACCTATTTCCACCGTTTTTGCACGCAAAAACTGAACACACACCCATTTTGCAATTTAGTTTTGTTTAAAGAACAATCACAAACAAATATGAAATCAATTTAAAAAGTAAATTCAAATTTAATAAAAAAAAACACAACTAAAGTTTGCCTCCTTCCGGCAAATACAAAGTAAAAGCAAAAGCGCGCCAAAAATTATTCTCCGCCTAGATGACGTCACGACATTTTACAGCAAATAGCTACCATGCGCAATGCCATATCTTTAGTAGTTTTATCATGGCACAGTACACATAATAAGGTAATCTGCCCTATCGAGGTAACCGTGTCGGAGCGGAATTCTATCCGATTTACTACGAATCGGAGACATTTTGCTTCGAGGTAATTCTCCGATCGACTGATCGGAAATTCTGTCCGATGAATTTCAACGCATGCCATTTGTATGCGATGAAGTACTTTTAATGGTTTTATTTATGATAGATACAAACAAAATATTCTCCGAAGTCCTCCGACAAATTCTCGTTGCGGAAAGTGTTTTCTTTTTAAAGATATTGTTTATTAAAATGTAAGTAATGAAGAAATAATCCTTATGTACGTTAACTTGTGGACTTTTGTTTTTAGGCAGAACGAATAACCAAGTTCACAGCAATATGAGCGGATGATAAATCTGCCCAGCGAATATCCCGATATTGCATATCTAAAATTACACAAGAAGGAAACCAGAAGCTGTGGCTGTGTTTTAGTTTTGAATACATCATATATTTTTAAAGTTTTGGAGTGACATCAGACCGATAATTTGTTTTGTATATGTGTTAAATCTACTCCAAAACAAAAGCAAAAGCATATTTAGGCGAAGGTTTTTCTTCAATCTTGAAGGTAATTATGGAATTAGAGCTGCGTCAGGTAGTCAGCGTATATTGTTTTCGTTTTTGCAATGTTCTTTTATTTTCTAAATAAATAATATTGAGTTTAAAAAGTTTTGTTTTTTTCATATTATTCTTTTGTTGATAGTTCAAACGGAAACGAAACATGTGTTTGGAAATAGGGATGGGACTTTATTCGATAGTTTTGATTTTAAGATCGGTGCATCTAATTACATTTCTTAAAAACTCTAGCGCATTATAATTGAAAACAATTCTTTCTATAAACAAAAAATTACACTCTCGCCAATTTTAATTGGTTTAAAACGTTTATAGTGTTTATTTAATAAGAAACTATCGAAAATAAATCGCATTTTCGATATATCTGTTAAGTTTCTCATCTCTGCCTGAAGTTTATATTATATATATAATTTCTTCCAATGACAGCTACTTCGATTTGAAATTGAATTTCCGACGAAGAAGCATTGCGTAGAAAACTCCGCTCCGACGGTTACCTCGATAGGGCAGAATATATTGCGCATGTTGTCAAAATTCGATTGTCGTAGCTCAAAAATTCGGTTGTCATATTTGGCAAAATGTCTCTTTTGGTACATGCACTCTCATTTTTGACATTTTCACATACAAATAGGGAAGGATCAATATTTCAGTAAGATGTGTCCAGCGAAAGGTAACATTCGATCAAAAGTAACTGTTTCAATTTAAAATTTCTAAATTTGTATTTTGATCAAACCAAACAGCAAAATATAGATGCAAAAGTGATGAATAATTAATTTGAAAATGGTAGTGGAAAATAGTTTATTAAAATTGTTGTTTCACTTACAATTTTTCTTCCATAATTGTTATTTCAGTAACAGGAATTTGTAACTGCTATTAAAAAGTAGCAGTAACAGATATTGCAACTAGCAGTTTGGACCCATGCCTAAGCCTATGTGCATGCCAAATGTGACACAATTGTCTGAGTTTTGCCACATACGCGAACGTGAACGAAAATGAAAACCGGAATATATTATCCTTATTACGTGTACTGTGGTGTCATGGTATATATCCACCACTGATCTCTATAATACAATATATTATAATAATGTATTATAGAGATCAGTGGTATCCACAAAACTCATGAATCAAGGTAAAGAAGATTACGACACGTCTTTTTTGTCTTTTTTGCTTACGTCATGAGAGAAGAACAAATTTGAAAGCCATAGAAATTATTGAGTTTACAGTGTAAATACATAAGTTTTTCGTGTTCAAATAATATAAACATAAAATTGAATATTGTTCAATTGAATTTACTTTAATTGACTTAAAATTAATTGCGAAAAAATAAAAAATCAAGAAAGTCGGAGTACTAAATGGATATCGAAGATTTAATTTAAATTAAGCAAAACATAACAATGTTTAAAGATTATTGTGGAATAAATAAATGGAAAATGTTTCAATTATGTTGTAATTTGAATAATTTTTTCAGGATCTTTAACTGGTCACTGTGCTTCCTCGATAGTGACGTTGACTCCAGCGCTGATATGATTACAAATATAATTCTTAAGGGGATAAAAGCTTTTATACCAAATAAAACCAAAAGCATCAAACCAAAAGAAAACTCATGGTACGATCTGAGCTGTAAAGAGGTTATCAGGTTGAGAGAGGTAAGTTTCCGATGCTATAAAGCCAACCCAACATCAGCAAAAATTAAGATAAAAAATACTACAAAGTGCCAAAGGTAGTAACATTTTTTGGTCATTTGTAAAAAAACGTGCGAAATTCCACCTCCTCGTCGGTTCCAACACTCGTTTCCAATAACACTCCTGTGGTAAGCGCACAAGAAACAGCAAATTTTCTAGAAACTCAGTTTGCTGCTAATTCTTCCACAAAGTGTCATGACTCCTCCTGTACTTGAGAGCATAAACAGTTTCATGGGACGTATCTTCTTTCGTACTCGTACAGTTGCTAGAGATCTTAAAGATCTTGAAATACACAAATCCGCTGGTCCAGATAGTATCTCCCCTAGTGTGGTCTGATGGTATATCTCACCGAACAGTGGCTCACATCTTTACATCGTTTTGGAGAAAGTAAGATTATTGCGCTTGATATTTCAAAAGCATTTGATGCATTTTTGTCGAAGAATCTCTTTTTCGTTGGATTAGAAATTACCTTTCGGACTGCTCAATACATGTTGTATTGGACGGTTTCAAGTCTGATATTCATAAAATAAATGCTGGTGTGCCCCATGGCTCCGTTCTGTCTCCGACTCTCTTTCTCCTTTTCATCAATGATATCTTGTCTGAAACTTCTAATCCAATATACTGTTTTGCTGACGACAATACTCTCAGCTTTTCATACTCGTTTTTAAATTCTCATCCATGTCCTTCGGATGTGGAACTTGAACGGCAGCGTATGATTAGCTCATTAAATTCTGATCTAGACAGTATTGTCCAATGGGGAATAAAAACTGCGTAGAATTTAATGTTCAAAAACCCAATGGTGTCTTTTGTCGTTAAAGCGAGACCCTCCCTCAATGCCATTGTCCATTAGCGGCGTTTGCATCGAGGAAACCGAACAACTTTCAGTTCTTGGTATGTGCATCACCGACCACCTTCTGTGAAATGAACATATATCCGACGTCGCCAAAAACGCTGCAAGATGTTTGGGTTTCCTGAGACGATGCAAGAAATATTTCTCCCCTTCTGATCTGGCTGTAATCTATACAGCCTTCATTCGTCCAAAGCTTGAGTACAATTTTCATGTTTTGGGCAGGACGCACTTAAGTCTCCTGGACAGAATCTAAAAAAGAGCTTTACAAATTAATTTCATGCCTTTCATTATTCTATCGGTATTATTATAGACAGTGTTCTAGTGAAATAGCCAGTTGCATTCCTCCCTTAAACTATTCAAGCGTATCACTCGCGCTTCTAGGAATACCCATCAGTTTACCCTTGAGCCCAACTTCCAAGTACAGAGATTCTTTTTTTAGCCGCACAACACGAATGTGGAATGCTTTATCCGACCGAATTTTCCCCTCCCATTGCGATAATCATTTAAACCCAATGTACATCGGTATCTCCTGTCTAATCCTATCCCATTTTCATAATCGCTCGCACTGTGTATAAACATTTTAAGGGTATTCATAACCCCTTGAGTGCGCGCATAATTAAAAAAAAAAAACAATTTTATTGTATTTTGGTTTTTTGCATTTTGATAAGTCTTCAATTGTTCTGTTAAGTGTTCTTTTTCTAAAATAAAAATACATCCTCGCGCGGAAAGAATTTTTTTTTATGTCTACATCGCAGTTAATGTTTGGCCAATTCAAGTAGACTTTGTTGGTACAAATTACTTAAGTCTTCTCCGTTGGAGGATTTCAAGATGTTTTGCAAGTTTGTCAAGACATTTAACATACTTGGTAATGGCTTTGACAAGCCGCCTTCACTTAGGAGGTCCACTCATGTATACGATGTAACATTTCCTTGGGCTGTTTTTGAATTTAGGGCTGTATGCGGCCATATTTTCTAGGCCATCGCTCTTCAAAGTAGTCAAAGCATCAACATCTTTGTTGACGTCAGTAAGTTCATCTTCTGGTTCCCAAGTAATGTTTGGAAATATGGTACCTATAGACATTTCAGATTATTTGTTTGTATAAGCAAAAGCAATGTCTGCAAACCGATCAATGGCGCTTCCAAGTCTGGGGTATCGTCGAAGGTTACTTTTGCTGCGTCCGAAATAACACCCTCGTTTTGTCCTAAAATGTGGGACCTTAATCTAAAGCGGAATTCTTAGGATGATCATTGAGGCCTCCCTTGCCACGTAACACAACAAATTCGTTTTCTAATACGTCTGATTCAATCTGTACGACAACACATACTTGAATCCAAATCGGCTTTCATCTAACAGGGTTTCTACCATTTTTGTATTATCCCTGGCCAAAACCTTAGTTGATCGCGCAGATAATTCAGCGTTTCCCGCTTGGTATGGAACCAGGTTTAAGGTAAGGGCTTTTTTATCCGCGCAGCTTATGAAGATAAACTATATTTTTATTTATTTATTTTAAAGGAACTTAAATGCACTTACTCAATTCAAATTGGAGGTTTGTTTCTATATCATCTGCAGTAAAGTGGTCACTACAGATTCTAGCTGTTTTTGCATTACAGGCATCCTTTCCTTTATAAAAATAAATCCAAATTTAAAACAGTTCAGTTCGGGATCATTTGGGAAGGTGTGGTATGAAACATCTGCTCTTCTTAATTTATTATTTTTAATGTTGTAATTATAACACCCACAAACATCACACAACATTTTTAATCTATTTGATAAAATATATACTTTTAAAAACAAAATTAAAACATTTCAATTTCAATTTTTTCCCGCTTTGTTATTGCTCACAAATATTCTTTCTTCTCTTGTGATGTGAAACGAGTTGTCAAAAATTACAACAACAAATCGAAAAAATAGAAGTGTCGTAATCTTGTATTCTTTCATTCCTGCACGAAACTAATTCTTTTTTACACACGTGTAACCCACTGGTGTAACCAGGCTCATATAGCTCCTCAGTGTTAAGGGGGGCTCACATTCTCAAACATGCTGGACAAGCATGGCTCGATGATGTTTGATGGACTGAAGCCATTTTGCGTTCACATTTATCAAACAGGCCGTCAATCATTAATTCTCTTTAGAGAATTTAGAATTTTGACCATGGCGGATGTTTAAATTGCAGCTCGAGGAAACGAATTTGGACTAAGGAATGGCTAAAAAAAACGTCCAAAGTTTTCTTCGTTCAATTTGTTGGATGAATTGGCTTCACGTGTAGAATATAAAAATTATCTCAGAATGGTCGCAGAAAATCGTTGAAATACCACGACGAATGAACATAATGTAGCTCTTCTGTTCCTGACCCAGATCTTTCGCTTTGTCTATTTTTTTAGTTCTCTGCGAAACCATATTCTAATGGAATTAATTTTCTTTGTTAATGGCTTCACATTGGCATTTGGCTCTATTTCTCTAAATGTGTCCAAAAGAATTTTATAAGCTTTCTGTTTTAGTTTTGTTTTTATAAGCTTCACTTTTAATTTGCTATGTCTCTAGTAAAACCCGATATAATTAAAAAAAAATCTCCCCAAAATTCGCAGTTTCCGCTTACAGCCATTATTCTTTTCGTTTGATGCTAACAGGTTGACAACTTTTTTTAGAATGAAATTTCCTACTGGCTTGACGAGCATGCGTTCATATTCTCAAAGATGTATGTCAAGCAAGCAAATTATGAAAATATTTTGATATCCATCCAACATGCTTGACAAGACGTTTGGTGGAGCGTTCACATTTTCAAATTCGAGTCAATCAAGCCATGCTTGTCCAGCATATTTGAGAATGTGAACCCCCTTAAGATGTTTTACGATGCTTGTATTTAATACCTTGCTTACATTGGCCATATTGGGTACTTACAACATTGGAAACTTTGGAGGTCATTAAACACGGTTCGCCCATGGTGTCAATCACAGATGAGTAATACAAAGATGGAAAAGTTCAGTGTGAATATTGTTAGTAGCTAAAAAAAGATATCAAGAGTCTGATTAGCATGAGGTGCAGCGGAATGAAGCCACGTTTCTACACAGCTCACCCAAATTGTCAAGTAGATGAAAGGCGAAATGAACGAAAAAAAGAATCGTGTAATCAGCTCCAAGAGTCAAACTGAAGTGTAATATTTTCGTTCACATTCTAAAATATATTTGACAAGCACTGCATGGTTTTCGTTTTGTTGCGCATTGTGCAAAATGTAAAACATCCGTTTTTTTGTTTAACGACAACCAAAGAAGTTTATTTATATTCCGCAAATCGCCGAGCAGTCTCCATGAATCAACGAACTTTAGCTGGCACCTGTTGCAATATTGTCTTTACCAACGCCCTATAGTTTTTCTGGCTTTTCCCAGACCAGTCAGTGATAATCGCATCACAGGATCCAAATTGGAGCGTCTCAAACTTTGAGGCCATTGTTTTTAGCCGTGTGTTATTATCGCTCATAACCCACATGGTTTACCCCGTGAAAATAAAACGATCAGGGTTATGTACTTAACCCTGGAAAGATAATCTTGACGCAGATCATCACTCATGCGAATACGAAATATAGCTCTCTATCTTTAAATACGTTGAATAGTGCATTGGGCGTTCGTAAGTTCTCGGACAATAAGGGAATCTATCGATGGGGGGACGTGCTGTTGAGGTAGGTGTCTTCCATTTTGAATAATAACAACTTTGTGAGTCAAATATACGCATGTTTATCTTTTGTGTGACGTTTAAGATGTTGAACTTTCTTATGGGTTCTAAAAAAATATTTTTAAAATATTTATTTTTTTATCATCCTATAAGTATGCATGCACCTATTAACGCACTTAATAATACTCTAAGTATTTTTTTTGTGATTAAAATTTAAGCAGTGTTAAAATATTTGTTTTGTTGATTTATTTGTTTTTGTTTATTTTATCGTTTATTCAATTGATAATTGGTTATTTGAGTGACCTTTTTACTTAAGTAAATGCTAACAAGACTTTTAGTGGGCTATAGGTCAAAATAAGATAGTATGCTATTTTAATTATGCGATGTTTCGAGCATGGTTACGCTCATCATCAGGCATTTATTACACAAAAATAAAAAAATAGAATACATAAAAACAATTAGTTAACACTATTTTCAATGTGTCGTCAACAAAACTTACATAAAAACATTTCGAATATAGGATTAAAATCCTAACAATCTTACACTTGCAGTGTCAATGTGCATAAAATAAACTAAGAAAATAATTGAAAACTATTGAAAACATTAAACATTTTTTGGTCATTAATCGCATCGTGTATTAACATTTCACACACAAAAATTACTTTATCTTATCTACTACCAACAATCGGTCTTTTTATCAGTTGGCTATAGATGTTGCTAAGCCCTTCACAATCAGATCGTCGGTTGATAGCATTCTTGTTATTATTTATGTGCAGCATCTCCAGCAACATTCTTTTTAATATTGTTGTTCCGTTTGCAGAACTACGGGATTCTCCAAATCTGGTCTATGTTCTTTTTGTAAACAATGGAGAGCAAGAACAGTTGTTTGTGCAGCTCGATTGTTCAAATCAGATTTGTGTCCAGAGAGACGATTTTTGAATGTCTGTTTCGACGTACCTATATATATTGCAGAGCATGCTGTGCCCTTCTCTCCAAAGCAGCTAATCTTATACCTAATATCGGCTTTTTCTAGCTTATCTACTTTTCCTTTAGTATTGCTAAAAATTTTGCTTCTCAGAGCATTAGCGGATTTAAAAGCTATTCTTGTTTTTATTTTATCTCTGAAGGGGGATGCGTTGATACGATTGGAGGGGTGAGGTATGAACAGCATACTCTTATAAGCAACATTTTGTTTCTCTTCATCATCTTTCTTTCTTTTCGGGTATTCTGACGATTGTTTATTAGTTTCCCGATTATAGATGAGGGGGTGGGTGTTAGGTATTGGAGTATAGGGTGTCTCGAAAATGTTTTTATTTTTGCGATGAAAACACTTTTCACTAGTGTCCAGCACACGGTTAACAATATTCTGTGCTGTATTAATTATTATTTGCTTGGGTTGATTCGAGATTTGAAATTTATAAGGCGTCCTCATGAAGTGGTTTTTTTTACCAGTCAAATATAAGTTTGTTATTACTCCTCAATACTTTAACATCCAAATATGGTAGTTCTCCATTTTTCTCAATTTCCACAGTTAATTGTATCTTGTGGTTAAACCCATTCAAAGCCTTTATTTTCTATTTCATCTGATTTAATCACAGCGAAGAGATCGTCAACATATTTGGTTATGATTTTTGGCTAATTATCCAGCTTAGCCAGAACATCATCTAAGAGAGTCTCCATAACTAAATCCGCGAGTATAGGGGATGATAGGTTGCCCATAGGCACCTCTTGTTTTTGTTGGTAGATAACACCGTCGTACTCTAAGCAATTGTTGTATATTACGCAAAATCTTATTATATCTATGAATTTCTATTTCTTTATTTGGGTATATTCCCTTATACTGTACCATTTCTTCTTTAAAACATCAAAATTTAAACCTATAGGTATACTTGTAAATAAAGAAACAACGTCGAATGACACTAGTATCTCGTCATTTTCCAATTCAATCTATGAGACTTTCAATAAATTCTTTGGAATTACATGTAACCTTTTGAAGAGTTTTTACCATGAACTTAGAAAGTCCATAGCAACACACAAGTTGGCCTCAGAGGAACGGTTTTTTATGGATTTTTGGAAGACCGTAGATTTTTGGGGCGCTTGAAGTATATGTTGTCATACGTTATTTTTCGAACTCTAAAATATGGTTATGTAAGAATAAATCCTTAACAAAACCATGGTTTGCAGTGTCGACGTTGGATTGTTTCTTCGTACTCTATTTACTTCTGTCTCCCATTAGGTCTTGCGTTTCGCTGATGTAGGCAGGCTTGTACATTGCAACTGTGACATTGCCCTTATCAGCAGGGACAATGTACAGATCTTTATGTCGTTTAAGAAAATTCTTACTCTCAACAAAAACGCTGTTCAAATATTTATCAAATGATGGAACATATTGTGATCTTAGATGGTTCTCCATTTGCAATCATTTTGGGGGTGGCCGTGGCACCATAGTTGTGTCACAGGTTCGATCCTTGCCATAGTCTTTGTCTTATTTTTTCATTAAAAACCAATTCTAAAATAAATGTCAGACGAGTTGCTGGCTTACTACATACATGCTGTTTAGGCATAAAACTCACAGCATGAGCTTGAGTGAGACTAGTATACCGATAAATATGACAATGAATGAAAAAAATAATGCGAATTATAAGGCACATAGATAAATAAGATACGGAAATTTCTCCGCATTAGTGAAATCTGAGACAACAACCACCACCAGTCTCAGAACATCGCGCCACACATCTTTCCTATCCTTCTTTCTCTTCCTAACCTAACGCCCACGCTTCAACACAGAGTAGTATAATCTCTTGAGCTCGTGTAGATTATAAAAAAAAAAGAGGCAAACCTGCTTTCATTAACGGGAGAGTAAACTTTGGACCCAAAGATATTAACCATTTGACGTCTGGAGTCAACTCAACAGAAGTGTTTTATATAAGTTTTGTTGACGACACTTTGAAAATAGTGGAAAGTAGTGTTAATTAATTGTTTTTATGTATTGTATTTATTTATTTTTGTGAAATAAAGGCCTGATGATCGTAACCATGCTCGTAACGTCGCATAATTAAAATAGCATAACAGTTTATTTAATTGAATAAATAGCAGTAATGCCATAAAATGTATATACTTTAATTAAGACCCATTTAACACCCATTAAACTTTTTCAAATCATAATAGCTTAAAAAATAAGGCTATTAGAATTGTATGCGTCAATTTGACGCATACTTATCTTAAGTGTATTGCGAAATATGATTATCTTTCCAGGGTTAAATGTACCCTCTGTTTGCCAAACTTAATACTAACATTTGAATTGGCACTTGAAAATTTTAAGGGTCAACCAGAACTTTTACAGCAGCGTTCAGTTAAGACACCAGAATGCAAGAAAGTGACTTACAAAGATCATAGAAGAACCCTCGGTAGCGCACTGATTCCCTAAGTCAAACTGGATTTGCAAGCAGCCAAAGCTGAACGGAAATTGAACTGGCCTTTGATCATTTTTAAGAAAAACCAGAATTTTCAGAGCAGCGTTCAGTAAAAACGCTACAACCGAAGAAAGTGAACACGAAAGATCATCGAAGAACGCTGGGTAGCGCGGTCGTTCCAGAATTGAAATTGGATCTGCAGACAGCTAAGGCTGAATGAGAATTAGAACTGGCCTTTAAAAAATTTTAAGGATAACCAGAACATTCGGAGCGGCTAGTAGACACTTCTGAAACAATTGCTACATTGAGATCTAATCTTTTAGTCGAAAAACAGATGTTTACAAAATGTGCAGAAATGACACTTGCAAATATCGAGGGAGGTAATTTACCAAACAATGAAGTAACGCAAACTCAAAGATCATATGAGAACGTGACTGCAGATATCTCGGAAACAAAACTGCAAAGTTAAAAATCCACAACTGCAAGATCTTTAAGAAAATGGCAGAAGACTACAGATGAAGATTATCAATCAAAATCAAATAATCTTGCAATGAGACACTCGACACAGCAAGTAACGGCGCTAGCTTTCGAAGAACCCGTAAAAAAACGGTTGATGGTTTAGATGATTTAAAATCTACACCTGCAGAAAAGTCTATCGTGTCTCATAAAAGTAAATCACAGGATAATCTATTGCAATTTAATAAAAAATACTACTCAGGGATCCACTGACGATAACTCTACTGACAATTAACCTTTTTACACGCCGCGAAACACTGTACCGATACATAGTGTCGATAAGGTTTTATGGTTGTGTGAAAAGGAGATATACCGACACAGTATTTTGATAAATATTGTTCCGGTATAGTGCGCCGACATGGCATGTAAAAAGGTTCGGAATGGCTTACCGATGCGGTTTGATGTTTTGTTTTTGTAATTTGCCTGTTGCCGATTGTATTGAACTGAGAGAAAAAATGAATGATGGCTGAAAACGATAAAAGTACGAGTATCTGGTTTCAACCAGAAGTAACTATTTTGATAGAAATGATAAAGATCATAACGTGAACATCTACTCAAAATAGTATCAAATGAGTTGTAGGACAGAAACAATTTTAAATCATCGTCCATTTTCACTTCAACAATTTTTTTTTTTAATTTTTGACAATTGATTTCTGACAGCCCCACACCGGCATACATGGTGTGTAAATGTCCATACAGAATCGGATTGCTTTGCCGGTAAGGTGTTTCGATACTGGCGTGTAATAGGGGTAAATGAAGCAAATCAAGCAGCAAACATTTCCCGAAATGTCTTCTGAAAATTCGGAAGAACCAGAACTTGCATTATATTTTACAGCATATTGATGCGGAAGGCATCATCAACTCTGAATCAAAATTATTAAATCAAGTTATCGAAACAAAATCATCGATAAGTCCAAACTGGATGGATTTTGGAATGGCTTAAGGCTGGTAAATTTAATAATATGCTTGTATTATGTTTGTGTTAATTTGTTTATTTCTTTTAGTAACAAACCTTTTATTTGCCCCGATAAGAGTATGTTTATAATGAAATGAAGCTTGAGTATCAGAATATCTTCCTAGTTTTGTGATGGATAAATGTCCCAATATAAGTGCGTTTTTAAACTTAAATGGACAGTCTGTGTAATAAAAAAATCGAAAACTATTTTTTTTACTCTTGAAAAGAAAAAAAAAAACATGAACAAAATAATAAACCGAAAATATTTAAATCATTTTAGTCGCAGATTTTTATTTCTGTAAAGGTGCAGGTTCGCGCCCGGCCGTCGTCGACTGGTTCGGTCTAAAGTGTTTTATGCTTTGCTTTGCCTGTCAGTTCCTATTCCTTGAATCATCCATTCGTCAATTCATTAAACTAAGAATCAAGGTACTTGCATCTGCCTTAAACCTGCATAGGATAACTAGACTATCTACCTCCTAAACAGCGTCAACGTTTAGCTGCATTAAGGTTGTTAGCTACAAGAGGAAGTTCGTACGATCCAGTCGTGCATTTAATTTTTGATATATTCATAATTGTCCAAGAATTCAAAAGGCATCTTTTTTTCAGTCAAACTATAACTATATTATTTTTGCATACATCAATGAATACCTACATATTTACCTACTATGTTGCCGGTCATACATTTATATAATTCTTAAAAATCACATGGATATTATGTATATTGCACACATCATATTATTAGCTTATATGCATATAGTTACCAACCCACCTACATCCTTCACTTTCATTAAATATGTAGATATTAAGATACCTAAGATCCTTCTATTTAGGTAGGCACATATATTACCCTCCTAATTTACATAATTAAAATCCATTTAAATATTCAATTGTAGGTATAGGTACCTATGTAACTATTCCTTGAATCATCCATTCATAATTAAACCATTCATTATAACATTGTATATACATATATTCTATAGTACTATCATGGAAAAGAAAAATTTCTTTCTTGTAATATGCCTAAGGGGTCGCTAGTATCGCTGTTTGCAGAAATTAGTTTGTAGACGTGGCCAGAAGATGGAAGGGGGGAAAAGAAGAGATGAGGTAGTTTAATTTCGTTTTCGAATATAATCTGCTCTATCGTGGTAACCGTCGGAGCGGAATTCTCTCCGATTTTCTACGAATCGGAGACATTTTGCTTCGAGGTAATTCTCCGATCGGCTGATCGGAAATTCTGTCCACCGAAATTCAACGAATGCCATTTGTATGCGATGAAGTACTTTTAATGGTGTTATTTTTGACAGATACAAACAAAATATTCTCCGAAGTCCTCCGACAAGTTCTCGTTGCGGAAAGTGTTTACTTTTTAAAGAATTTTTTAATTAAAATGTAAGTAGTGAGTACTTGTGGACTTTTTGTTTTTAGGCAGAACGAAAAAACAAGTTCACAGCATATTTATATCTAAATTATTGAATATCTCAAATTACACAAGGACACCAGAAGTTGTGGCTGTGTTTTAGTTTTGAATACATAATAAATTAAACAATGCTTCTGTTTCGGTAAAAAGACATATTTTCTCTATCAAAACAAAACTGACACTTTCATGTGATTTAATGCATTAAAAATGAGAAAAAAAGAAGTATCATACGGGCTAAACAAAACACATATGTTTGGAAATAGGGAGAGGGCTTTGTTCGATAGTTTTGATATTAAAATTCGGTGCATCTAATTACATTTCTTAAAAACGCTAGCGCATTATAATTGAAAAAAATACTTTCTAAAAACAATAAATTACATTTTTGCCAATTTTTCATGGTTTTAAAACGTTTATAGTTGTCTAATACATTCCGCTTATGCAGATATCCACAACCTATATCACAATACATACCTGACAACACCTAATATTTAACTTGGCAAATGTCAAGTCCGACATCTTTTATTAATTTTTGATGTACCTATTTCCGTTTGTTGATTAGCCTGATTTGCATTTCATCGTCATTAATAAAAGGTCTTTCTTATACGAACAACGTGGTTGGGTTTTTATTCTTTGTATCGGAAGCATTTGGTGCCTCCTGTGAGGAGTAAAATAGATATAAAAATAAAACTAATTTTACTTAATTAGGCCTCATTGATCTCTGATTGGTTTCAATTTGGATTTCTGTGTTGTTTTGCTAAGCTATGGCAGAGCTCAATCTACGGACTACAGCTGGAGATGGCATCAGACGTATTGCTGATCGTCTAAGCAATGCTGACCTATCTATATGCGATGCTTCCCAACTGAAGCAAGAACTAAGGGCAGTGCAAGCACATTTCGATCGCTTCGTTACTAATCATCAAATCTTGGTAGGTCAAGCCACGGCTGAGGAGCTCGTAGCACATGATAGGCTTTGGGACCAGGTTGAAACGATGTACAACCAAGTTTGCGACGCTCTTGACCGAAGGATTCAGACTTGAATGTTACCTCAGTACATTCTACTGACTATCCAGAAGCTTGCAAGCTTAGCAAACTTCGCCAGGCAGTGGACGCGGAAAGGGTACCATTGGTTGGTAGTATGTACTCAGGTGGATATAACGAGGTTTGGAACGCGTTGAAAGAGCATTTTGATAACGCAAAATTGTTGGCCGAGGTACATGTGTCTCGTTTCATTAATTTAAGTCCAGTATCAGTTGAAAGTGCAATGGCCTTACTTTTGATTGTTGATACTGTACAAGAATCACTTCGAGCGCTGCGAGTTATGAAGCTTCCAGTTGACAAGTGGGATGCTTTAGCGACACATATTGTAGTTTCTAAGCTTCCAGCGAACACCCAACTCGAATGTTGTATGAGTTGCTAATCAAATGAAATACCGAAACTTGCAGACTTGTTGTCCTTTTTGGAGAAACGTGCGCATAGCTTGGCCACTGAGCTGGTAAGTTTATCAGGCCGATCTGACTCGTCAAATGCTCGTCATCATCAAGGTGCACATCGGTTAGTCAAATCACATGTAGTTGCGTTAGGTGGACAAATTAAATGCCCCCACTGTCAAGGACCACATCGAATTAGCCGTTGCCAGACATTGCTCTCTATGACCCCTGAGCAGCGCTTTGAACTGCTAAAGAAATCTGGCTTATGTCTCAATTGCCTTAAGTCCGGGCATTGTTCGCGGAATTGCCTAGCAGAAGAGTGTCTTCAGTATGGTTACAAGCACCACTCATTGTTCTGTCGGTATCCGCAATCACAAACACAACCATTAGCTACCCCAAATGTTGATGCCTCGAACCGAGACCCTACTCAACCTGTTGCGACAGCGTCATCACTTGTGACATAACCAACAGCTTGACTAGCCGATTCTAATGTCAAATGTCAATCGGATAAACCAATTTTACTCTCAACTGCGCTCGCATATGTAAATGGAAATTTGACTAGCACGCAGCGCTTGGCTCGAATACTTTATGATCCGGGATCGCAAACAACCTTTGTGACAGAACGCCTTGCAAATTGCCTGCATCTTCGCAGGGAACCACAAAACGTAGTAGTAGAAGGAATTGGACGGTTTTCTATTACGAGAACTAATAGCAGCGCTTTGCTCACAATTAGATCTTTGTACAATGACTTTAATCTAGCCGTGAACGCTTTCATTATTCCGACAATCACATCGAATACTCCAGCCGTTCATGTTAATATGAAGCAATGGAAACACCTAGTTGGACTTCAGCTTGCAGATATTCATGTTGGTAGACCAGGTGGCATTGAAATACTACTGGGATCTGACGTGTGGGGTCTTATAGTAGAAAGTGGTATTATTACAGGGGAACAGGATCACCTACTGCTCAAGGTACCAAGTTGGGTTGGGTGGTTTTTGGGCCAAATTCTGCAGTGGAAACATCTATGCCATCCCTTCGAACATCTTGCATGCAACGTTCTGAAGAAGATTCCGAGTTGGCGGAGATATTATCGAGGTTTTGGAGACTGGAAGAAGTAACTGAGACTAACGTTGTCGATGATGAATGTAGTCAAATCTTCGCAACAACCCATTCTCGAACCAATGATGGGCGTTATGTAGTTCACATCCCGTTTCGTCATGATCGGCCAGCTCTCGGAGATTCATATTCATCAGCATTGCGACAATTTTATTCTTTGGATCGTCGACTAGCTGCAAATGACGAGATGCGGAACAAATATGTACAATTTATGCGAGAATATTACTCATTGGGGCATATGGAGCGAGTAGATCAACATTACGCACACTAAGTGCTATTAAATTCCGCACCATGCAGTAACTTTCAAGTTTCGCGTTGTTTTCAATGCTTCTGCCCGGACAAGCGCTGGTAATTTATTGAATGATATCCAGTTGGTAGGGCCAACGATTCTAGAGCCATTGGTCAACATCATTTTTCGTTTTCGTCGATATCGCATTGCATTATCAGAAGATGTTGAGAAAATATTCCGGCAAGTGCTAGTGACTCCGGAACATAGAGATTATCAAAGTATTTCTTGGCAGGAATCACCGACTGAGGGCATAAAGATTTCCCGTTTGACAACCGTCACATATAGCATGGCTTGCAGCCCATATTTGGCGATACGGGTGCTTCATCAATGTGCGTACGATAATTACAATAGAGTTGCCAACAAGAATGATGCTGTTTATGCTCGAGATACTATTCTATCATCATTTTATGTAGACGATTTTTTGGCTAACTGTACCAATGTTAACGAGGCTTTGTCTTTGGCTGAAAATGTCGACACAATCTTATCGGCTGAAAAATTCAAGCTGCGGAGGTGGAACTCTAACAGCTCTGAAGTGGTAACACAAATTCCTGGTTACGATTCCTCCAATGCAGAGCTTATTCTCGATACTCCCACAGCAGTGCTTGGTTTGCGATGGGATCCAGTTCAGGATGAATTATTTTTCAAGGTCCAATTAAAGGCTATCGGCTATCCACCTACGAACCGGATTGTTGTTAGCGAGGTTGCTCAGTTGTTCGACCCGACAGGGTTGCTTGCGCCAGTTGTGATCTCTGGTAAGATTTTCATACAAAGGCTATGGGCAGCTGGCATATCTTGGGATACCTCCCTTTCCGGAGAACTGAGAGATTCATGGCTCGAATTTCGAAAGAATCTTTACGCCGTCAATAGAGTTCGTGTGCCACGTTGGCTAGGGATGGCAGGTGGAGAGATGACCGAGTTACATGGGTTCTGCGATGCTAGCTCGAAGGCATATGCTACTGTGATTTACACTAAAACTTGGAGCTCTGACAGAGGTTCGCAAATATCATTACTGACCGCTCGAACAAAGGTGGCTCCGTTAAAGGGTGCTACAATTCCTCGCCTTGAACTATGCGCAGCCCACCTTCTAGCTGTAATACTCCAAAGTGTTCGTGAGTCATTGGGACTTGGAAGTGCTCCATTCAATCTCTGGTCTGATTCTCGCATTGTGTTATGTTGGTTACGCAATGACGCTACAACGCTAAAGCCGTATGTGGCCAATCGAGTTCGTTCTATTCAGGCTATAGCGCCATCGAGACACTGGAATCACGTTCCATCAGCAGAGAATCCAGCTGATTGCGCTAGTCGTCGGAATGACTGCATCTGATCTATTGGAACATCGACTTGGGTGGAATGGCCCGACGAGATTAA
Organism: Philhelius pedissequus; assembly: GCA_910595825.1. Taxonomy (NCBI): domain Eukaryota; kingdom Metazoa; phylum Arthropoda; class Insecta; order Diptera; family Syrphidae; genus Philhelius; species Philhelius pedissequus. Next base: position 19,246,066 of record OU343164.1, on the reverse strand, counting down.
TTGACTATAAAATAATATCTAATCTGGAATGTGAGGAAGTTCTACTCCAAGAAGAGCTGGATGCAATTCAGAACGAGCAGAAGGTAACTTCCTTTACTACAGTTGTAACAGAGGTAAATGAGCTTACCACAACAATGCACGACGGTTCCCTCATCCTACTTGGTGAAAGATTTAGTAGCCTTCGGCGACTCCAAGCCGTTGTGGCAGTAATGCTGAGGTAGTCAAGCAAATGGCGACATAATCTTGGCTCTACAATTCTCAATGCGCTCGAGTTGAATAACGCATTGAGGGTCCTTATTCGTCTTGAACAACAACTAGCATTTTTGTTATATATTCGCCAAATTCGGAGCGGATCCAATTTAGCATCGACTCAGTACAAAAGTTATGTCGACTTGTGGATTCAGACAGTTTCGAACCTGAAGATCCGACCGGGCAGGATGTCTAATAAATACATTCCGCTTATGCAGAATTCCACAACCTATATCACAATACATACCTGACAACACCTAATATTTAACTTGGCATATGTCAAGTCCGACATCTTTTATTAATTTTCGATGTACCTATTTCCGTTTGCTGATTTGCTTTTCATTGTCATTAATAAAAGGTCTTTCTTATACGAACAACGCAGTTGGGTTTATATTTTTTGTATCGGAAACAATAGTGTTTATTTAATAAAAAATTATCGAAAATTAATCGCATTTTCGATATATCAGTTGAGTTGCACATCTCTGTCTGAAGTTTATATCCATCGCAATGCGTCGTCTTATTTCTTTAAAATTTCTTCCGATGAAAGCTTCTTTCAACTGAAATTGAATTTCCGACGAAGATGCGTTGCGGAGAAAACTCCGCTCTGACGGGTACCTCAATATGGCAGAATAAAGAGTATAAAAGAGAAAACCAAATGTGGTTTCTTTATTGTCATCACATGTTTTATTTTTTTATCTTATCTATATAAGGATGAAACAAAGAGGAAAACAAAGTTGGACGTTCATATATACGATAACATTTGAATGTTTTATTTCTCGTTTGATTTGTAGCTATTTTATCAATTTTGCTATACTTCCTTCTCATATAGATTCTGAATATGTGAATTACGTACCTACAATGGTACTTATGTACTAAGAGGTACTCATACTTTTGGTACGGGCATTGACTTACTATATATGGACTGCTAGTTAAAAATTCACGGCGACTCCACCTAGACATAAGCGACCCCAGCGCTAACCTGGCCCTAGCGGAAAACAGGGTGTAGCCTTTTGACACTTGAAGTTTTGGTGTGTGACAACTGACAACCTTTGTTTGTTTTTTTTTCTATGTATAAAAAAACTACTTATAAATTTAAAAATGATTGTTTTGGTTCGTAACAAGGGTAAAATTGTGAGTGAAACGTGCAAATTTAATCTCTTCTCATCATAAGAAAATAGTAAAGTAGATCCTTCACAATGTGTTTTCTGCGAGTTGATAATTAAGAAGTTTGATAATCAGGTACAAGACAAAATGACCGAAGAAGATATCAAACACGAAGTAGAAAGTATTTGCTAACAATTTGTTTCTTTTACTTTTAACTTTCGAAGAAAAGTTTCAGATCTGATCAAAGATGTATTCTTTGTCGTATCGGGTGCGTGCACTATAAGCAAATGATCATCACATTGCAAAATTCAGCTGCTATACATGGGAGAGGTCAGAATCGGTCTAACTATTCATAATGTAAAATGTGGCTAAAAATATTATTCCGTAAGTTTCAAGCATTTCTATAATAATCTAACAAATGTTTAATGATTTTTCTTTGTTTACATTTCAGTGATGAAAATGAAGTTATACCCAAACCCAAAGTCGTCGAAGCGGTCTTAATCGTTCTGAAAACAATCATTTCGCCGTACGTTATATACGTCTATAATGCTGCTGGGTGAACTGTGCGATTGGATAGATAATCATCCAGAATCTCAGCAAGCTGTGTTTTTTCTTCTGTATTCCCTCCAGCAATAGAATGACTTGGTTAAAGCTGGCCATTGCTCTAACATCGATATGCACTGCTTGCCGTCAGGAGATGAGTTTTCATCTCATTGGGCTTATAGAAATTGCCCGCAGTTTGGATAGCTTTGATCCAACAGCCTTGCGATTCGACTGTTGAAAGGATTCTCCTTGATCTTGACTGATTGTCCAGTGTGCACTACAAGCATTTAACCTCGACCATCGAGACCGTACTACTTACAGATATCCGGAAAATTGTCCACTATTCAAGAGCAATTCTCAACAAAATGCAAAGAACTGGTCATGAATTTGATTCACGCGTCAGTATTTTATTTGCACTCTTATATGATGCCAGACGTTGCTGAAATATTGATGGAGATAAAATAAGTAGAAGGCGAGAATATGGAGGCGTATCTGATACGAGCGCTGGGTGCACTTCTAAAGAGGAAGGGTGTCGGTTGTGTGACAGCAGCACAAGAAAAACCAGATGCATTAAGCAATTCGAACTTAAAGTAAGTTTGAAAATATTTTTTCTTTTGAACTACAATTTGCTTAAATAATTATTGTTTACCTTTTTCGTTACAAAGAGTAGGAAAAGAAAGCCGTGATAATAGCGCTTTAAAACTACATAATGATAGGCAAACTAACCACCTACTAACCTCGTCAATGATTAGCTACATTAAAGTTGTTAGGTACAAGAGCATGTTCGTACGATACATTGCGGATTTTATTTATTGATACATACATGTGAGCGTCAAAAGAAAGTGTACAGCTATGAACTGCATTTTTACAACCCTGTTAAAACAAGGGGGTTCGATCTTTTTAGTAAAATACTTATGTTATTTTTTAAGGTAGTTTATTTTCAATGAATTACCATATAAAACTTAACAGAAAATAATGAAGTAAAAAAAAAAACAATACAAAAATAAAAAAAATATTTCAGTTTTAAAGCGTCAAAAAAAGTGTACATTATCCAATTAAAGTTAAGAACTTAAAACTAGTACTTTGTCTGCTTCCCTTTCGCCTTTAGAACAGCTTCAATGCGTCTGAGCATTGACTCTACTAGCTTCCTTGTCAATTCGGTTGGGATTTTTTGCCACTCTTCAACTAGAATTGACTTTAGTGACTCTCTGTTTGAAATGTTCTTCTTTCGGATCTGCTTATCTAAACGGTGATTTTTTAAGAGCTTGGTTTTTGAAAATTCAAAAAAACAGAAACTTGTAAAAAGTGTATGAAATTTTTATTTGGATCGATAAATCAATTTCTTCCATTTACTTTTTAAAAATAATTTCACTTAAATGTTGCCCGGGGCTACGCTTCAGGTGGTCCATTCTGAAGGTCCAATTTTGGCAAACTTTTTCACACATTTCGGCCGGAATCTCACCAATGACGCGTTCAATGTTGGCTTCCAAGGCAGCAATCGTGTTTGGCTTTACCCCATATACAATAGACTTAACATAGCCCCACAAAAAATGGTCTAACGGGGTCAAATCACATGATCTTGGTGGCCAATTGACTGCGCCAAAACGTGAGATCAACTGCTCACCAAATTCGCCTCTCAATTGATGCATGGTTTCGCGTGCAGTGTGGGATGTGGCACCGTCCTGTTGGAACCACATGTCGACCGAGTTCAATTCTTGCATTTTCGGCAAAAAAAATCTGTTATTTAAGATTTTTAAGATTTTAAGATTTATTTCCATTTCATGTTTACAATTATTGTCTTAGCAAAATAAATTTTAATTATAATGATTAATAGCGTAGAGTTAACAATAATTATTTAATTATATTTTGTACAGAAAGTATTAACAAATTCGTTATTTAAAGGTTAACAGTATTTAATTATACATAATGTATTATAAAAATCATTACTCATTAAATTATAATTATGAAAACTATAGAAAACAAAAGAGTGTTGGACCATGAATTATAAAATGAAATGGTATCATGCACTTTGTGGTACGGATACCAGTGTAAAGTGCGTTTTCATTAGATATACTTTTAATTTAGATGAAAAACCGCGTCGAAGTTATTGCTGTAAGAGAGTGAGAGAACACTACAAAAAAAAAGAGATATATTTGCATCAGATGAAGATTTTAGGATTGGGCAATATGTGAGAGAGAATATGAATTTATAATGAGATATGAATTTAAAATTATGGATGGCAATTAATTTAAATAAAGCAAGTAAAGCTATCTTTTTTATGGTTTATGTTGTCGTGGTATAAGAGGTCAAGCTAATACACGCATTAAGTCTTCCACATCTGATTTAGAAAAGAGCCAAATTCTAAGATTTTTTAAGAACCTGTGGCATTGGCCATTGCTGTTGCATATATCTGCTGGAAGTTTGTTATATATAAATGGAGCTATAACAGTACAGAAGCGTCTAAAATGCTCTGTTCTAGTTCTTTGGATAGTCACAGTAGAAGCTGATGATCTCAACGAGCGATTTATGGCATTTCTTCTTACTGTATTGTGACCACCCCGCAGATAGAACAGTCTCAATACCTTATAAACATACAGATGCCGAAGTGGTAATATATTGAGCGATTTAAACAACGGAAATGATGGTTCCCATCTAGGTTTGTGAAGCATTACTCTAATGATCTTCTTCTGGGCTGTGATTAAAGTCTGCAGATTGCTGATAAATGCACTACCCCAGCAGGAAATACCATATTCTAAGCGAGAGTTAGCTAATGCATAGTAAATAGATGTTAGTAGGTTTTCTGGTACTAATTTTCGCAAGAGAAAGATTTTGTTCAAAACAATATACATATTTTTTTTAACACTCATAATGTGTGACTTCCAGTTCAGTTTTGAGTCTAGTATTATGCCAAGGTATTTAAATTCTCTTACACATTCAAGTAGCATGCAAGAAACGGTACAACTAGAATGATCACAGCTTGCGTCGTGAAGACCAACATTTTCAATAAAAATCTCATTTGACAAGGAAAAATGCATAATCTTGGATCATCGAACGGTACCTTTCTCCATTGACCGTAACCCTGCGGCCTTCATCGTCCTTGAAGAAGTACGGCCCAATGATGCCGCCTGCCCATAAACCGCACCAAACAGTGCATTTTTCGGGATGCATTGGTAGCTGCTGAATTGCCTCGGGCTGCTCTTCACTCCAAATACGGCAATTCTGCTTATTCACGTATTCATTTAGCCAAAAATGAGCGGAAAAGAAAACAGACGTAGCTTGGGAAACACATTTTTCACAGAGCACGAATTTTGATAATAAATTTCAATAATTTGCAAACGTTGTTCAGGCGTAAGTCTATTCATGATGAAATGGCAAACAATACTGAATCGAAATGTCAAATGTTCGTGGAATTTGTCATGTGTGATCTGTCAAAAATATAAACGTCAAAAATCAAGTAGCAAAAAAATCACCCGTTAGATACTCCCACAAATGCTCGATAGGGTTTAAGTCTGGGGATTGCGGAGGGTGATCCAGTTGCTCAGGTGTACGGTAAAGTAACCATTCCTTGACTATTTTCGATGTGTGCTTGGGGTCGTTGTCTTGTTGGAAGACCCATGAATCACTTAAACCCAGTTTCGCAACACTACTTGGCAAATTTTCTCTTAAAATATTAAGATAATCTTCTTTTCTCATAGTACTGTCAATAAAGACGAGGTTCCCAACTCCAGATGAAGCCATACATCCCCAGACCATTACCGAACCGCCTCCGTGCTTAATTGTTGAATTCAAATTTTTTTGTTCAAATTCAGTTTTTTTCGTTCTCCATATTTTTGTTGGTTTTCTTGAACCAAACATCTCAAATTTGCTCTCGTCACTAAAGAGAACATTTCCCCAGAATGAAGAACTTTCTTTTTGATACTTCTTGGCAAAAAGAAGTCTTCGCTTCTGATTGTTTTCACAAATGTATGGTTTTTGCGAGGAACTCTTCCATGTAGCCCGGTACTATGGAGGGTCCGCCGAACAGTGCTCGCGCTAACGTTGACTCCAGAAGATTGGGTAATATTTTCAGCAATCTTTACTGCACTAGACGTGGGATTTTTTCGCACTTCCCTGACAATAGCACATTCATCACTTACGGACAGCCTTTTTGGCCTTCCGGAACGAGGTCGATCTTTAACATCCTTGAACTTTTGAAATTTGTCCAACATTTTTTTCACCGTGTTATGGCGTCTGCCCACTGTTTTGGCTATTTCGAGGTAAGATTTTCGTTCCTTTCTTAATTTAATAATAAGTTCTCGTATTTCCACTGCACTTTGTTTACCCATTTTGAAGTAATTTAAACAAATAATTTAAGCAACAAGCAACTTTCGATAGAAATGAACTCAATAACACTTTTAATCAATTAGTTATGAGTTGTAAAGAAAAAAAAATAAATTTAACGGTTGTTTTCCCGATAAGCGGAAAGTTGCACAGTATGTGTTGCAAGTTGTACACTTTTTTTGACGCTTTAAAACTGAAATATTTTTTTTATTTTTGTACTGTTTTTTTTACTTCATTATTTTCTGTTAAGTTTTATAAGGCAATTCATTGAAAATAAACTACCTTAAAAAATAAAATAAGTATTTTACTAAAAGATCGAACCCCCTTGTTTTAACAGGGTTGTAAAAATGCAGTTCGTAGCTGTAGACTTTTTTTGACGCTCACGGTATGTATTTGAAAAACATTATAAACAGTGTCATTGGAAGAAAAGGCAAAGGTTGCGAACCTCAGACTTCGCAGGACCATCAAAATTTTGAACCATCAGAGTTATATACCCACAGATAGCCATTCAATAAACCTCTACCTACATAAATCAAAAAATAAAAATAATATTTTTTTCCATACAATTTTTACATTTTACAAATGTTTTCTTTATTTTTGGGATTTAAGGTGGTTTTTGGGAAATCACCATAAGTAAACAATTGTTTTTGCTATTAATTTGAAACGCAATTCAGCATTCTCTTGATCTACCTTGGCACAATCGTGTGTTGAATGAGTTGTTGTGTTAATTGTTGTTGTTGCAACAACATTTGTTTTTTTCTAAAAAAAACAAAAAGTTTGGTTTTTAATTTAAATAAAATTGTAATTTTTAGCAAACTCACCTTCTTCAATCATCTGCTTAGCCTGCAACTCCACTTTTTTAATTTTGATAAATGTGCATGTTAGTTCAACGCTAGACACTCTTCCGGTTGTCGGATGCAATGCCAAGGTCTGGTGATGAATTTATTTACACGTTGTTCACCACCAGCAACTCGACCGGTTCCGACAAGAACTTTAGGCCGAATAGCCAGATTTAGCATGGTTGTAGATGCCTGTAGCGTGGTTTCATCGATTTTCTTCTTGAGAGTTCATTATTGACCAGAATTTGCTGCATATCTGCCTCGTTCTCGTTAAGTATTCGATTGTACTCTCTGCTTTAACTGCCTTCTTTTGCTGTTGGAATTGTCGAACGTGTTCATCTTACTCATATTTTTAGCTATCGAGCCGCGTGTTATAGTATCTTCAGAACACTTTTTGTTCTTTAAGCTTCTGTTGCATTACACTGCTCTTTTAGTTCATTTAGCTCCTGTTTTTTCCTGTTCCAGAAATCTTGAGATCGAGTGATTCTGTCGCTTTTATGTTGAATTATTGTTAAAGAACGATTTTTCTCCCCCAGGTGTTTGGCGATTGAGTTTACATCGCAATCAGTTCCCTTTGGTTTCAGTTCACTGTGTAAGAGATTTCTGTTCCTTTGTCATGTCGACAACTTGAAGAATTTCTTTTTTTTGTCAGCATCAACTAGATCTCAATGGTTTGCGAGAATATTTTCATTTTTTTTTGGAAATCATTGTTTTAGCCGAGTCCTTCTCCCCTGGGTCGTTGACTTGGACCGACTTGTATTGAGTTCACTTTCACTGTCGGTACTTCGCTCATCTATGCAGGCATTTTTCCAATGGGCTCGCCGCACTGTTTCTTAGCATTTTGTCAACTAAAACTTTACACGTCAAAGATACCTGCAGAAGGCAGAAAAAAATATATTATTAGTTATATATGTATGTACTTACAAATTGTTGGCTGAGGAAATCCCTTACAGGACAGTCTAGTTTTATAGGGCGTTGACCATCAGAAATCTATAACAAAAGATCAATATTGATTAAAATAATGAAAGGCAATACTTTTCTATTTATCAATATGATTTGTTTGCTTTTACATTTCAAATTTTCTTACCAAATATAATAATGTGTACCCATCGCCAAAATAGATCTTAAAATGTCAATGTAAATAAGACATATGACTGACATTAGTCAGAAAACAAAGAGTTTCAAATTATGAACAGATGACTCTGTTTTTTTTTCTGGTATAAAAAAGATGGAATTAGTTTCTATAACGAAAACTGCTATCTTAGCGCAATGGCAAGAGATGGCTTTCTGAAATGCATTTTTTGTTTCCTACTATTGCCAGGTTAGGGCTGTGGTACTATGAAAGAAGTGGGGCCGTGTTAAATAGAGTGTTTGTATGGAAATGCCAATCGACTAGCAGTCCATATATAGTAAGTCAATGGGTACTGGATTGTTGAGGTAGGTTGTATGTACATCTGACAGTTCTCAATACATTACATGGAAGTAAATTCAGTTTCACTTTAATAAAAATTCTTTATTTATTTAATTAAACATAAACTATGTTTGTTTTAATATGTAATTATCAATCAAATTACAAATAAATGTGATATACTGCCAACTTTTATTATATGATAAAATAATCCATTCATATTTGTTAAAGATCCAAATCAAACAATCAAAGATTCTCGATTTGTGCAGCAAGCCAGTTTATACATGGAGTATAATTGTTGCAAATTCTTAAACAAATTTTATAAAATAACAGAAGGTACAACAATGGGAAATTCTCTGTCTCCTTTTTTGGCAAATTTGTTTATGTCAACCTTTGAAAACAACATGGAGGAAGAAGAAAGTCTACCTAAAATGTGGGTAAGATATGTTGTTGATATTTTCTCATCCATGGAACCAGATAAGATCCCTGGTTTCATTGAAATTTTAAATTCAAAATGGCTCACCTTGAAGTTCACTTTTGAGATGGAAAAAGATAAACAGTTGCCTTTTTTGGATCTTCTTGTTAACAGGAATAGTTATAACAAATTAGAATTTGCAATTTATAGGAATCCAACCAACATTCCTCGATATATCCCATGTGATTCTTTTTGTCCGATGCAATATAAAAGAGCAGCTTTTAATAGTATGGTATATCGGTTGTGTTCAGTTCTCATGAATCCAACAATTATATGGTAGAATTAAATTAAATCAAACTTTTTACAGAACTAAATGTATATGACAGCAATATGATCACCAGAATGGTTGAAATACAATCAAAAACAATAAGTCGAACCAATTTAACCACACTAAAAACAACAAAAGAAATCGATGAAAAGAAACGGATAAAAATACAGTTTGCACCCACTATAACCGACAAGTTAAAAAAAAGTTTTCAAACAACAAAATATGGAATTGGTCTTCTCATCAGATGGAAAACTTAAAAACAAACTAGGGTCTATAAAAGATAAAACAGATAACTTGAACAAACCAGTGATTTATGAAATAAAATGCAATGACTGCGAATGGAAATATTATGGACAAACAAAAAGAAACATAGAAACTAGATTCGGGAAACACCTAACCAATGTGAAATTCAATCGACCTAATAAATCAGCCGTAGCCTTACATATGCTAGAGAATGGCCACAGTATAAAAAAACATAACTTGAAACTTGTTAAACATGTGTGTGAAGAAAGATTCTTGGATCCTTATGAGAGTATTTACATGCACCGAAACCAAAATATAATGATGAATACGATGGAAGCCCCGGCCGATTAAATCTTCTCTTTTCAACTTATTCAATGTTGTTATTCAAATGTTAAATGTATTATTGTTAAATTTAAAAAATATTAACACATGTACAACATATATGTCTCACTCTATCTTAAAAGTCAAAACAAATGAAATCACAAGTGCAAGTACAATTAAAGTAAAAGTTTAAAGTCAACAAAAATAAAATAATTTGCTGAAGATGACATGTAAATATGCCGAAATGCATTCAAATTAAATCATTGTGTTTTATTTTATCTTTAATGAATTAAAGTACATTGGTAAATTGGTGAAGTCATTAAGGCGTGAACTTTGTATAAATTTTTAATCATTCATATTTGCTTCTTTTGAAGGAACTGCTCGCCTTGGTGAAGATGGTGATTCGTCGAAGAAGGCAACCTAAAGCCATCAAACCTAAACGCTAACACGTATAGATGGACATGTTGTTACTCAAGCCGCTTGCAATTATGAAACCGCGGCTTTTGTTACAAAAGGACAAATCTTCACCTTTGGTCTAAATAATAGAGGACAATGTGGATGTTTCATTTAATTCGAAACCGAAAGAATACACCTACCCATTGGATACAAATAATGGAATTCAATATTCATGTAAAAGCGAATGATATGAAGTCAAGTGAACAGAAGTAAGCATGACATCGCAAATTTGGTGATTTTGATGATCATCATGTAGCACGAGGGCAGTATAAGGTCTGCGTTATATGCAAGGAATATACTGGATACAATATCTCATGTGTGTCATCTCTGAATGTGCCCATGGAGGAGAGGATGCCAGGAGCATAAGTTGGAATAATGTATTTAATTTTTATATATTTGTTCTCACGTGAATTTAATTGAAGTGTTTGTGCATGTAGTCATGGTGATGCCAGATGCGGTCTATGCTCCTAGTGTCTTGGTTATGCAGGAAACAGAAACAAACGGTAAGACAGCATTCTGAGACTGGATACATTAAAAATTATGCAATCATTTAGATCCAAAACAAATGAGTGATTTCAGTCGTCAACAATAAAAGAAGAATTATATTGCGCCCAAAGGATAAGCCACGTGAAGAAAACAATATGACATCTGATGCGGACAAGGATCCTCCTAGGGTTGCACCACAGCATTCGGTTCGGCCATCAAATAGTTGTACAGATAGCTTGCGGATTGCATCATACAGTTGTTTTGACTCTGACAGGCTATGTTTTTACATTTGGAAGCAATCAATATACACAATTGGGAACTGCAGATTTACAAGCGACAAATAGACCTATTAAAGTGAAAGTTCAAGGAGCTATTAGCCAAACTGCTGCTGGAAGTAACCATACTGTGTTAGTGACTCACAAAGGAGTTGGTTATACTTTTGGAAACTATCAGGTAAGTAAGAATGTAAAGCTAACTTCGCAATCAATAAAATTATTATTTTTTTCTTAGAAAGGGCAACTCACAAACTTATCAACAACAACACCAACCTATCCGGATAGCTATAGATCGGTTATTGAATGGGGCCATAATGAGTGTTTCTTTATTTATTCCGGATATGGAATAGAATGGATAGAAAAGACGAAATGTTTATCCAGAATATCTAGAATGGAATGAATAAAGAAATAAAAATACTATCCGGAACAGAAAAGAAAAAAGATGACAATAATCATCTGTTTGAAAATGTTGTGATAATGACAAAAGACAGATATCTCTGTAAAATAATAAAAATAATGGTGTTGGTGCAGGCTTTTTCTCGGCATACATTGAGTTAAAAAAATCAAATAAGGCTCTCAGATTATAGTAGTGTCTTCCAAGCGGAGGTTCTGGTAGTGAAAACAGCTGCTAGACAGATAACGATGATGGCGCTACCGCGGGCTGATATCACCTTTTATGTAGATAGCCAAGCGACAATAAGAGCGATTTCGGCAACTGTTATAAAATCGAAACTTGTTTCTTTCTGCTGTGAAGACCTAAAGGTTCTTGGTACTGAACACAATGATAGACTTTGTTGCGTCCCGGGACACAGCGGTATACCGGGTAACGAAAATGCCGACTAGTTGGCACGACAGGAATCAGACGTCAGTCAAGCAGAGCAGGTAAGTATCCCACCCTGTTACACTAAACAGAACATTTCTGACAGGGTCCTAAAGAAATCCAAAACAAGGTGGAGCCTAATTGACACTTGTGACACTACCAGGAAAATATAGCCATGCATCAACAAGCAGCTGACAGACAAAATTATAGAACTCAACAAGATATCCCTTTGCTCTGTTTTAAGCATAATCACTGGACATAACTTGCTGGGATATCATAAATTCAAAATGAAACTCAGTACAAACGATCAATGTAGGGGATGTTGTGACAAAGAGGTGCATGAGGAAACGTCACACTTTCTCTGCCACTGCCCTGCTCTCTGTCACCAGAGAAAGAATCTGTGAGGCAGCTACTACTTCAATAATTTGCAAGAGCTCTCTAATATTTCAGGAATTAACATGTCGATCTTCGTCAATGCCTCCAAATGGCTTGACTTATTCAGAGGACACAGGTTTATATCGGAAAAGAGTGACTATACTCCAGGTAATTCAATGGATCTACACTGATCTACATGTGACGATAACGTCATCAATTGTTAACCCAATTACCTAATCTAACCTAACCTATGGATCCTGAAGTCCCATTTGGCGTAGTTAAAGGATGAGAAAGGAAGGAAAGTGAAAGAGCAAATAAATAACTCCTGGATATCCAGGAGCGACTCTTATATTTCTATAAGCTTATGGCCTAGAATTTACGAAAAGAAAACCCAGTATATTTTATCACTGAGTAGAAAAAGCATCAGAAACTTGATAAGTGTACTAACAGGGCATTGTGCCACAGGTGCAATGGCCACTAGATTGGATGTATTGGCACCCAAATTCAGCATGAGCTGTCAAGATGTTATACACCCGTCATGCAACTGTTCAAATCTACAAACAAATCGCCTTCGACACGTCGGAAACAGGTTTGTTGTATGACCTAATGCATGAACTGGTATATATAAAAAAATATAGAGTACGGGTTTTTTGGTCATGAAATATTAGTTATGGACATCTCTGTGTGAAAGGGGAGATAGACTATAGTCTGTTATAGCACGTAGGCCTTTTTATCCCGGTAAAATGTATGGTTCCCGTGGGATTGATTTGTTTTAATTTTGCATAGAACACATATAACATTTCTGCTCATTCTACAAATAGCGAACATAGGTTTTATTCGCAATGTTATGCGAATTATAAGACATAGATAAATAACATACGGAATTTTCTCCGCATTAGTTCAACCGCCATTCCTGGAGATAAAATCTGAGACAACAACCATCTCCAGTCTTAGAACATCTTTTTAAGTGAACAGGATGGGACAATAATTTTTCAATGAGTTGAGTAGAAATGAGAACTAACAAAAGTTTTAATTAATGTAATTAAAAGCTCGGATATTAAAGCATGAGGCATTTTGTTGCGGGCTTACGCTTATATGACCACTGTCTTCAGACAACAACTTTATGGTTTACCTTCACACTTTCCAGTTTCAGCAGAAAAAATAAATCCATCTTAACATTTTTTCAAAAGTCTATGTTGACAAGTGTAACTGCCACGTATGTCAAAACATGTTTCATCAGCCGTCTTACAATTATGAGTTTCTTCCAGACATTCGTTAATGTCTAAAAAAAAATTTAGATATGAATCGGCTAATGCAATATTTTTCATAACGTTACCATCACATTCTTCTTTATTTGTATTAAATCGATAACCTCGCTGACAATTTGATGTTTTTACAAAAATACATTTGTAACTGCCCACAGGGTTTGAAAAATATTCATGATCTAAGCAACTGGTTGTACCTTTCGAACATTCATCAATATCTTTGCATTTTCCAGAAGTTTTGTCTTTTACAAATCCTAGAAACACTTTCTAAAAAAAATCATTTATTTTATTTTTTCATTTTGACTCAAATAATTGATTTTCTTCAAAATCATTACATTTAACATTTTTTTGTTGATATAAATGAACTTACGAAGAACTTTCCTGCTCGTACTCTTCGATGTTCTCATCTTCTTCTTCTACGGTTTCTTCACCACTTAGTTCTTCAGTAGGTCGATAGTGATCACGATCATTATTGTGATTATAATGCTGCGCCAGCTGTTGTTGGGATGCTTGTGAATGAGGTTGAGGATGTTGATAGTGTTGGTAAACTTGTTGTGTTTTTGGTGGTGGTTGTGGTGGTGACTTATTGTAAATGTTCTCAACTACTACTGGGGAAGCATCATGCATCAAGGGAGTTGTTGAATAAATGTTGTTCACAGAGTATATATTTACGAACAAGTTACACTATTTTCATTCAATTTATAACCTTCATGGCATTTACACACATACGAAGATTTTGTATTCTCACAAAAATGTTCACAGAGCTTTCCAAAGCCAATTTTCTCGCAAATATTCTCTAAGTGATTGAGCACATGTTAAGTTTTATGAAGCTATCACTTCTACAAATCACGTTATTAAAAAAAAAAAATAAAGTAACTTACCATCATGAGCCAGCACAAGTGTACCATCTTCGTCTGTTTCGGTTTTTGTTTCTGGAACAGTAACAGAACGAGCATGATTACAACATATGGTAAAGGATTCATCTTTGGAAATGAAATCGGTTATGGCATCGCTGCAGCTATTTCCTACAGCTGAAATCGCTAAGCATATTTGACATGACTTGCAACATGACGTGTAAGCAGATGTGTCGTATTTGCCATCGCCAGTGCATTTCGATCCCATATTAGCCGCTTCACGTCCAGCTTTGCAGTGCAGCCGTTCTTCTTCTTGGGAGCAGCATAATCCAAAGGCAGAAACGCAAAAGCCTCGCCAAAGGGGTTGTATTTCAGTAACTTCGTTATCATGATAATTGCAATGGCTTAGTCTGTTAGCATAGTTAATGGCGACGAATCCTATTTTGAAGCTTTTACAAGTTCATCAGGAGCTCCAAATATTTAATAATATTATCTTTACGGATTTACATCAAGTTAGCTGTATACACAATTTTTACAATAGACAACTTGACCTTGTATTCTCATCTAACGCCGCCGGTAGTACATGGTAAAATCTACCTCTGCCTTATCTAACATAGGTTGTTATCACACCTATAGTTTTTTGCAACATTTGCATTACCTTTCTTCAAAATTGCGCAAATGACCAAACTGCTGGGTACATCTGCATCCTTGTACAGTCGATTAAAAAATACAACGATATATTTTTTGAGTTCAGTAGAACTGCTTTTGTAGAACTCTTCCAGTATGCTGCCCGCGCCCGGTGATTTATTGATTTCCTTCTAGCTCCGGTAGCGAGATATCCCCATTCAGTTCACTAACTAAAAAGTTATGTAAGCGAAGGTAGAAAACTTTCATTAGCTGTGAGTAGAGTTTTAAAATGAGCTTCTAACGTGTCAGCCTCCAAAGAGTACTTTACACCCCGAGCTTATACACAATATCCCAGCAATATTTGGAATGCTTCCCCCCTTCCCACAACTAACCCCTCCCCTTCCAAATACTACTAGTACCACATCACAATATTTTGATCCTCTAACCCCACCAGTCATAAAGTAACTAAGCAATTTGATGACCAACACGATGACGGCCGCTATGTTCTTTCTCGCCTCAGAGACCACCGAATCTACTCAAAAGTTCGTCTTTACCTTGCTTACCACCTCCACCTTAAGCATGACTCCGTTTGCATTGATGGAATAGCCAGAACTAATGTTTCTCCTCCCTGGTACAATAGTGACTTGCGGCCTTTAAGAAATAAGAGAAATAAGCTCTGGCGGATTTACCTAACATCTTACTCCGCCGTTGATCTTGCAAGTTATCAGAACGCCAACTCCCTTTTCTCTGAAATTTGCAAATCTCTTTTATAACAGACCCCAAAATATTCTTTCACTTTATCAATGCCTAAAGAAAGTCTTATAGCTACACTTTTACTAAACTTATTTGAACTCTAGCTCGATGATACCAAGAGAGTCGCCAATTTAGTTGGCCAATTCTTCCGTCAATCTTTGTGGGATATCGACATTCAGCCTGAAATCTTGCAAACAAACTTTCTTAAACTCCATTACCATTTCATCAGACGTTGTTGAAGGTAAGATGAATAATCTGAAAGACGATTATTCTGCTGATCCTGATGGGGTGCCTGCTATAATCCAGAAAAAGTCCTCTTTACACTTATTTAAACCCCTGACCGCTCTATTTCAACTTTCACTCTCGTTTGGAGTTTTTCCTTCTGGGGGATTATTAACATACATATCCTAAATAAAAACGGCCCCAAGCAAGAAATTTGCCACTACCGCCATATTGCTAAGTTATCTTGCATATCTAAGCTCTTTGAAAGTATCGTCTATGATACAATGCTGTTCCACTGCAAGCATATATTCTTCACAAACCAACACTGTTTCGTCAAAGGAGGTCTACTACTACTAACTTGTTAGAATTTGTTTCAGGAACCTTTTTCTTTTGTGAAAACGGTAATGATGTCGATGTAATTGCAACCTATCTTAGCAAAGCCTTTGCAAAAATTTCACACTCTTTGATCCTTTTCAAGTTGAATGCCCTAGGATTTCAACCCATATTCGTTTCATGGGTTCAGTTATACTTAAAAGATCGGCAATATAGAGTAATCTTTAGATCCTCTGAATCTGATCCCAATCTTACAACTTCTGGCGTCCCGCAGGGAAGCCACCTTGGCACACTGATCTTCCTTTTGACGACGTCGACTGTATATCAAGAGACTCTTTTATATCAATGTAAGCCGATCATAAAAAAATCTTTACGTGCATAACATCCCCTGCCGACTTTTTTCTACTACAAAACGATCGTAACCGTTTTTCAACCTGGTGGCGTAAAAACTTGCTTGAGCTCAATGTTAACAAGTGTCAAGCCATTACCTTCTCTCGTAAGCGCTTTCCACTTCCTCCTAGAACGTATCTCATCGAAAATGTGCCCGTTCTCTCGGTTGATCCATTGTGCGATCTTGGAATTTTCTGCGGATAGAGAATTGAATTCTCGTTCTCACATTGGTAAGTCCATTAAGAGAGCTAGCTCCGCACTCGGCTTAGTGAAACGATGGTCAAAGGAATTCTCCGACCCATTTTTCACTAAATCTCTCTATACCACATTTGTTAGGCCACTTCTTGAATATGCAAGCCAAGTCTATTCACCCTATTACCTTAATCACTCTCTGCGAATAGAAGCTGTTCAACGTAGATTCCTTCGTTTTGCCCTCCGTGGCCTTCCCTGGTCTGATGCACTCAACCTGCCTCCCTACCAACATCGTTTAAATTTAATTAATATGGACTTCCTCGGATTTCGCCGGCTAGTGGCTATATTGTCATCACCTATCAGCTCTTAGCTGGTAATATCGATTGTCTAGCTCTTCTTCAAAAAATGCTAAAAGTATTGAAGAGGCGGAAAAGGAATTCAAAGAAGTGTGCAACGCTACACTGGAAGTCCCTGCTATTCCGAACAATGTCAAAAAAATCGGGTCTTTCAACCAAAAGTATTCGTCTTATGTTTTTGAGCTTTCTAGTGTAAGCGATGTAAAAACCATTTTATCTTCATCGAACCGTTTGAAAAATACTTCGATATCAATTAAGAAGGACCTTACTTCAAAATAACGATCCGAGAGTTTTAATCTTCGCCAATTGAAGATATGTCTTTTAAAAGTGAATATTCGCCTTAAGATTGAGATAAAGCATTGGGCCCTTTAGTTGATGGACGGCCGGCGGCGGTATAAATGCAGCAAGGATGGTACCAATACCTCATTTAATGAAGCTGATAAGGAGTTCATCGTAAACCTTTTGAGTAATTCCAACTCGTTGTATTCTGTCATTGTGGCAACATCCAAATCACATCAAAACAATATTAGTTATTAGCAACCCATTGCCTGTCAGGTCTTGTTTTACAATATAGCTGGTCTTGTAAATAAAATTGTATTATGTATTTTGTTCAAATATATTTGTAAACTTCAAATTTTCATTTTATTTGAAACGTTTGTACTATCTGAAAATTTTAAGAAATATGAAAAATACTTTGCTGGTTTTAAAATAAAATGGATTTCAGCCGCAGAAACAGTCAACTTCGGTAGAGCTAGTGGTGGATGTTTGTTTGGATACAAGAAAATCATCGAACCTGCCTATCAACCTAAGTTTGTAACCACAAATGATATGATTATTCTTCAAGGTTGTTTTTTAGGTGTTAATTTGAATTTAGTTCCATATTATTTGAACTCTAGCCATTGGAACAGAGATTTCACAATTCTTAAACATTTTTTTTCTGAATTTACATCCACCTACAATGAGACCATTGCCATCTTAAGAGTTTCTTTGATCTTCTAGTGCTGCTCGTGGTTGTTAAAAGTGAACAGTTAAGTTTTGATATCCTATCAGTACATTTTCAAAAGAAGTGTTGTTCATAAAATGTTCAAGTTCATCGAATTCGTTTAGGCAATTATTGCAATTTAAGTAGATATAATTAGGAGATATGTATATAATTATATAACTAAAAAATAAAGAATATATAGTATACGTTATTTACTTTTTCTGAAGATATTCAGTTAGTTAAAATTGTTCGCATATGTAGTAAAAGGTTTTGAATAAATACTTCGAACTTGAGTTATGTCATTCAAACCAATTCTACAGTTTACACAATAGCTTTCATTACTCATTTGCACACTTTATCCAAAACTCAATACCACTTATTAAATAATTTTAATTTAGAAATATTCTCAACACTTTAACTCTTCTAACGGCCGAGAAATACAGTCGAGAACTTGTTAGTGTTCAAAACGCGTATGAATGGACGTAATAATCAATGAATTGTGCCTAACGGTAGAAGACTTTAAACAGAAGCAGTAATTTATACTTTACCCTGGATGTCTAAAACATGTTCAACATAGATATATTTATCTCAAACACGGTTCCCGCGATTTTTATTAAAAATATCAATTAATGAAGGGAAAAGTTCTTTTTGGCAATTGTTTTTTTTGGAAAAAAATGGTTATTTTTGGTAAATACTGGTCAAACGACATATTTAGTTTTTAGGATCAGACGCGTTATAACTATTTAGTATTTAGCGAGTTCAATTCTGTACTCACCCCGAACGTTTCGCTATGAACTACATCCAGCGTGGTCACTGGGAAATACTAAATAGTTATAACATATGTAAACAACCGCGAAAACCTTAAAAGTTACATACTGTACAATTTTTTGTTTTCGATTTTTCGGAAGAAAATTGTTATTTTTGGTACATACTGTACAGTTTTTGTTTTCGATTTTCTGGAAAACGGTTCATTTGATTTTTTTTGAATTTCGTATGCAGATGCAGAAGATCCTAAAAGATCTAAACACTCATTGAAACCAAATTTTTTGAAAAATAAGAAACCTTTTTTTTTCAAACTCAAAATTTCGAAAACCACCCCATGGATTTTTTTGAAATTTCGTATTTAGTAGTTTTTTTATGTTATCTTGAACCCTTAAAAAAACTATTTTTCTAAATCAAAAAACAACGGTACCTCCCATACAAATTTAAAAGAACCGTTAAGAAAAAACTGTATTTCTCAAAAACGGCTCCAAGAATTTGGATAAAAAGTGCGTGTGTCCTAAGTTAATGCAGTCCACTTTTAAGTAAAGACATATTTTATTATGCGTACTTATTAACACTACTTCTCATATAACCACTTTTCATATTTTCGACCTTTTCACTATTTGATAAACTGATTTAAATTATTTTTCTTACGCAAATACAAAAAATATTTTCAAAAAAATAGTCTTTCGATTTTTAAAAAATAAATATTTATTTTAAATCAATTTCTCAAAAACCAGTCACTGATTTTTTTGTCAAAATAATAGGAACATTCCCAATTTTTGGTAATATTGTGTGTAGTACTTATACTAGGCAAATATTAAAAAAATATTATACATATTAGTGGTAAGTATGTTGTTAATCTATTTTTCATACATTTTTTTGAAAAATAAAAGGGCTTTGCAAAATTGTTTAGTTCGTTTGATTAAGGCTTCCCAACAAGCTGGTCATAAATATAGAAACACTTCATTAATTTAACAAAAAACAAGACATTTTGATAACCAATGCATTTTTTTATTTATTAGCAAAGAATATTTAATATGTCCTGGAAAAAGCTTTATTTTTCAACAGTGCATCCACTCGGTTTGAAATAGTCTAACAACTTCTGGCACTTTTCTTGTGGATAATTCTCCAGAGATCCATTTTGTTGGAAGGCAATGATATTGCGTCATGAACGTGCCCTCACCGAAGAACGACAAACATTTAAAACGCTCTTGAAGTTTCCCTACAGCACGAGGTCAAGGGGCTAATCGCCGCCTAGACAGCTGGGCTGAATCGAGTCGAGCTAATACACCAGATCCGACATCGCCTGCTCCAAATACACCAAGTGCAGGAGGAAATCAAGAGGTAGAAGAAAAGTTTTGTTTAATAGAAATTATATTTTTTTTATTAGAACATTTTGGTTTGTTTCTAGTCGATTCCATCACCATTTGCTCCTTCAACCCCACTGACTCCACTTGAAACTATTGTTGAACCGGAGATATTTTTAGTAGGTCTTTTTAGTATTTCACTAATTATGGTATTTATATTTATGTTTTTTTTTTACAAAAGGTAATTCGTCAAATTCTATAATGAGAAAACAAGAGCGTTGCAGAACGGTTTCAACCAAAAAAGAGCTTTAGCTTAATGGGTTAAAATGTAGGCAGCTGTGGAGCAGGCTAAATTAGCGTTAAAATTTAACGCTTCTCAAGATAGAGTAATTTGAAACTGTAAACGATAACCGAAAAGAAAGATGTATTCCTAAAAGTTCAGATTTACTGGGAAACCATATAATAAATGTAAGTTTTAATTTATTCAATTGAAAAATTAAAAATTTTTGTTTGTGTCAGGTCTCAAGAGAAAAAAATAAATATTATAATCCGTTGATATCTTAACAAATATAAAATAATTAATTAAAATACTCATTGTATTTCATTTTGCAAATTGAATACAAATAGATTGATTTGTCAGCTTGTCAAATTCTTCAGCTGTGAAAACTCGTGTTTACATACTAAATCAACAAACTAACCATAATGGGAATTGTTTTGAAAAGATTTGATATTGTTGTTTTAAAATATTAAATGAACGATGTAAAACCGAAACATATTAGTAAAACTGAGAATTCGTTACTTTTTTCGGGCCAAATTATTAACTTTATATCTTCTAAGTCGGATTTTGGGCAAGAAATTAACTAACTTAAACAAACAAAAATGTTTTAGGGAAATTTCTTAAATCTTGAAGGAATTTTAGCCAAAATAGTGTTTTAATAAATCCATTTTAACGCAATTCACACATCAAAAAATTGAATTTGATCCCACCACAAACCAAACTTCAAAATTTAACCAAGGTACAAAATTTAACCAACATTTTAACGCAATTCACACACGGCCTAAGAAGCATGTGCATTTCGAAATGTTAAAATATAACATAAAAAGACCAACTTCAAATCGGTTGTAGAGCTGAGTATTAATATCTTAACACATTCCACTCATGAACCCATATTATAATAGGTGTGTTTCCCAAAATAAATCCAAAATATTTATTTTATCAAAGAAAAAAAAGTATTATTTTGCATAAAAAATACATGTATGTATGTAACTATTCAATTTTTAGTGTAAGTTATCAATGTTCCGATTGAAACTATAAATTTACTCTGTTAAACAATGCGGAAGAAATTTGATAATTTCTCGTTTTGCATAGTAATGTGCATAAATACATAAGTTTTTTCATAGTATTAAAAAAAACTGTTTTCAGGGCTTTAATTCTAATCGTGTACGCACAAAAAAATTATCCTACTTTAATTCACTTAGAGAAGATAGATATGGTTACACATTAAGGATACCACTGCTCTGTGTCACAGTGAATCTAAGCAGCTCTATTAAAAAAAAGTTTTGAAACTCTTATCTTTAAAAATTGCAACTTAGGCTTTAAATACACTTCAGGAAATATTCTTTAAAAAAAAATTCCTTCCTATAAACTACGTTTGTTTTATTATTTGCTTTCCTTGACTTTTAATTTCTGAAGCACCCTATCTTATAACAATAGCATGAAGTTAAAAAGACGAAAATGCCATCCTGTTGGAAGTAGCGCTAGAAAATGTACAATGAATTTTAAAGCGACATAAGCGCGCTATATCACTAGTAATTAATATTCCAGCTCCAGAACAGATAGTATTGCAGCTCAATTGGAAGAAACGTCTTGTCTGACAGAAAAAATGGCGACGAGATATAAAATTAATTCAATTATTCTTTTTTCATTTTAAAAAAGAATCATCTTCGGAGTGTAATTAAAGAAAACACGAAATTATTATTATTTTTCAAAAATAATTTTATTTCAGCTCTGGAAAATTAATTTTTAAATATTTTTATTACCTAACTATTTTTTTAAATTATTTTTGATGACCTAATACACAGAATTATATAGGTGCGCTGTAATTTCACGACAATTCTGAAAATATTAAACGCGCACTTGAAATTCACTATCAACCAATCGAAAATCTTAATTTCTTTTCTTATTTATTTTCATAAATATATTTTTTAATTTGGTTATTGTCATCTTCGTTATTTCTATTTTACATACTATGAAACAATTCATTCATTCTTTAATAGTATGAGAATTTCATATATTTTTATTTTGTACTGCACAAACCAATACAGACAATATAATATGTCAAAAGTGGTGTTTTAATAGTTTGATCCCCATGTACTACAAAGCTTTAAGTCACTTTTGCTACTGATAACAGGCTGAATAAGAGCAGAAAAGAGCTCTTTAACTAAATGAATTGGCTACATGGGAGCTTGATTTTTGCTCTAAATCCACATATAGAGTTCCTTGCTAAATAAACAGCTTTAAGATTTAGCTCTTGAAGGATTATAAATCCTTTTATACAGCTAAAAATGTTTCTTGGGTAGACTCAGACTCTGCCGGTCGGGGGTCGAATCATCCAAATACCAATCGGAATTTGGATGATTCGACTTCTGGGCGGCGGAGTCAAATCAGTCCCACCAAAAAACCAACACCCTCGGATTTTCCCCAGTATAACATTATACTGCCTATAAGTCTCCTTATATGAAAAACTCTATCCTTAAGGTCCTTCAGTGGAATCTTAATGGATATTTCAATAATTACCATGAGCTTGAACTTCTTTTAAAGAGTTTCAACCTCCGGTGATTTCTTTACAAGAAACACATGTTCACTCCAATACATCAATCAATTGTCCTAAAGAATACGCAGCATACTTTCACAATTTTGAAACAAATTCTTCAGCAAAACAAGGAACTGATTTATTGGTACATAAATCGATTCCACACAAAATTATTAATATTAATTCAAATATATCTGCAATTGCAGTAGAAATCCAACTTAAAACCAAATTAACTATCATTTCAACATACTTTCATCCGAATCAACCCTTTTCATCCTCAGATTTAGAAAATATAGTTCAAACTGTCGAGGCACCAGTCTTATTTTCTGGAGATTTTAACTCCTGGAGTCCTCTCTGGGGTTCTCCTGTCGGCAATTCTAGAGGCAAGGTAGTTGAAAGCTTCCTTGATCAATCTAATCTCGCTCTTCTTAACGATGGTAGCCCGCCTCATTTTTCAACCCACAAAACTTTTACCCATGTCGATCTCTCTTTAGCCCAATTAATAACGAATATCACCTGAAAAAGCAACGATTGCCATCATGGGAGTGATCACTTCCCCATACTCATCTTAATCAATCTTGGACTTAATTCTAACTTCGACTGTAGGCGCTGAAGAGATGAAAAGCGAGGCAGAAATTCCAACTCCTGCAAAGGAAAAGATGCCAATAAATGCCGAAAAGGAAGCCGCTTCCAGCAAGAAGCAAAAACTTGCTGTCGCAAATGAAGCCAATGACGACGCTGAATTCACCGTGTTGGCCCAGCAAATATGGAGCAAGCTGTGATAAATAACTTCTATGTAGCTGCAGGAACGCAGTACAATAGGTTGAAGCCACGAAAGGACCAAGCCAGCTAAGAAGCAACAGGAGTTAAGGCCCTCCAAACCCCATCTCAACCACAACAACCAACGACCGTCAGTACTGCTCATGCCGACGAAAAAACTCAATTTTTATAAAAAAAAAACAAACTTTATGTTAGACCTTAGACACTTTATTATAAAATGTATAAAAAACCAAAAATTTAACGAGCAGATCCCCTTCTGTGCTCGCAGATATATAATATTAGACTAGTTGTTGTTTTTGGCGTTGTTGTTTTTGTTGATGATATTGTTGTTTTTGTTGATGATATTGTTGTTTTTGTTGATGATATTGTTGTTTTTGTTCATGATATTGTTGTTTTTGTTGTTGATATTGTTGTTGTTGGTATTGTTTTTGTTGCTTTTGTTGTTGTTGTTGGTGTTGTTATTGTTGTTGCTGCTGTTGCTGTTGTTGTTGTTGCTGTTGTTGTTGTTTTTGTTGTTGTTGTTGTTGTTGTTGTTGTTGTTGTTGTTGTTGCTGTTGTTGTTGTTGTTGTTGTTGTTGCTGTCCTTCAAATTGATGAAGGATCTGGCCCACATCGTAGTTAAGCCTTACGGCAAAGTCTGTGGACACACCCTCTCCGTAGAGGTTCCGCAGGTGCAGCACTTCGCGCCTGATGGTGCTCAGGAGTGTCTCCCTGGCTGCCCTGATTTTTTCGCGTTGTCCCATGCTGGCAGGCAAAGCGGTTTTTCTTCCGTCGGCTTTTTCCTAGAAATATAGAAAGAGAGAAAAAAGGAAAGAAAAGAAAAACGTTGTATTATTTAATAGCTTAAAATTTTTATGTAATTAGTCAGTTTCATACAAACACTTATTAAAAAAAAAAAAAACTTGTGCTTTAATGTCACACGTGTTGTTCGTTGTTGTATGAAGTAATTACCCTGGGGTAGGTAATTACTTCATACAATGAACTCGGAAAAATAATTTAAAATAAATATTCTCAAAAAGTATTAAAAAGGTATTGAATATTATCAGAAATTATTATTATTGTTATTATAGTTTATTAAACTTTACATAAATGTATAGATCGGGAGATATCCAAAAGCTTGCACTCTCCCGACCGCCCTGGGAAATGAAAAAAAAGGTTATCATAAGCTATTTTCTGGTTTTCATTTTTTGTTAAAGAATAAAAACATATTTTATATTTTGTGCTGTGGGAGTTGATAGAAGGCTTATGAAATTTTTGTTGAATAATTCGTTACAAGTTTTTTTTAACGAAGGTGCAATCTAAAGTGAAATGCTTAATAGATAAAATTGTATTAGCCTCGCGCAACAATGGAAAATCGGTTGAGACTCCTTGCTTATCAGATATCTATGGGCAAGTTTGATGTGTCCAATTCTTAGTCTTAAGAAGTTTTTATTCATCGTTGAAGTCGTATTTGTGGGATAAACAGCCGAGTTTGGAGTTGGATTTATTGTGGAGTAATGGTGAATATATTCCCCCTTCTTCTTTTTGTTTCTGTTTCCAGTGAGAATTAGCCAGCTTAAGAAAATCTTTTTTGTCAGGTTGATAGTTGAAGATACTGAGATTTGGATCTGTGGATGCAGCTTTAGCTTCCCGATCTGCCATTTCATTTCCTTGTAATCCGATATGTCCTGGTATCCAAACTAGTTGTATGTTACTTTATCGCATAATTTTGTTATCACGAATTTTACGGATGACAGGGTAATGGTTATTCAAATTTTAAAATGCTGTAAGTGTCGAGAGGCTATCTGTACACATTATGGATTTATTTTTCCTTTTGCAGGCGATTTCTGTAGCTCTTAGAATAGCTGGTGCTTCTGTGGAGAAAATTGAGAAGTAAGATGGAATCTTTTCTGCGGTCACAAGTCTTCCATTTGAGTTGACTATAGCACAGCCAACATTTTCTTCGTTTTTAGAGCCATCAGTAAAGAGAATTTCCCAGGTGTTTTCGTGGTAATTACACAACAGTTCGTGAAATAATTGTAGATATACTACACTTGGAGAAATGTCTTTTTTGTAGGTGGAAAGATTGATAATAACTGAGTCTGGGGGTAATGTCCAAGGAGGATGTTTTATTTGCGAAGTCTTATTCAAAACTGGGTTGAGTCCAATTTCTTTGGCAAATGACAAGGCGTTGTAAAGAGCTGACGGGATTTTTGGAGTTTTCTTTCTATTTAATATTTTTATAGCATCAGCGTTTATTGGAGATCTTGAAACTACAAATCTTAGGAACAAGTCGAGATGTGAGATGATTTCTTCTTTCTTCAATTGATCAAAAACCTGCTTGTGTAAGTATGTTCTTTATTGGACTTTTTCTGATCGCTGCGTGGTATGTTGATTGAAGAATTTGAAGATTCGATTTTGCACACTTGCCGTAAATAACGAGACCATAATCTATTTTAGATAAAATAATAGCTTTAGTAACTTTAATAAGAGTATTAACATGTATAAAACTATTCTTAGATGCTAGATATTTAATAATATTAAGCCTGGTAGCTAGTTTAATTTTTAAAGCTAAACAATGTTCCTTAAAATTAAAATTGGTGTCAAATACGACACCGAGAATACTTAATTTATCTATGGATGGTATTTGTGAGTTATCAAGCGCAATAGCAGGCTTGGAGCAATTGATTTTTCTACAAATGTGCAGGTGTCTGCTTTTTTGTAGAGATATTACAGCACCCGAATAAGTGCACCAGTTATTTATGCCTTGAAGTATTTCCTTGAGAGTATTATCTGTATGAGAAACATTGTTGCATTTTGATAATATGTATAGATCATCAGCATAAAGAGTGTGACTTATGTTTTTGAACTGCTTGATAATAGAGGTGATCCCTGGAGAAGGCCATTATCCAGACTGTAGATGTTTGAATAGCAGTTATTAACTTTGGATCTAAATTTTCTATGGAGCAGGAAGGATTTAATGACTTTGAACATTTTTTGACCAATTTTCCAATTACGCAACTTATTTAAAACTATGTGGATGCCTATACGCTCAAAGGGTCTTTCAAAATCAATGGAAACTATTGAAACGTCATTTTTGCAAGACAAAGCGGTGGAGACGTATTCGTCTATGTGGAGTAGTGAGTCAATAGTACTGCGACCGTTTTTAAAAGCAACTTGGTTAAGGTTCAAAAGATTATTGCTTTCAATAAACCAAAGAAGTCTTTTAGAAATTACCTTCTCCATTATTTTGCTTGTTTGAAGATGACTTATCTTGATTGGGTTTGGCGATAGGAGTCAATGTTGATGTTTTCCAAGACTGTGGTATTATGCCTTGCCATAATGCTATTATAAAGATAATTTAGTCTTTCTTTAAGTATTGGCGGATCATTAATTAACATAGGGTAGGAAATACGATCATAGCCAAGTCTTTCATTCCAGTTCTAAAGTAGAGTTCATGTATCTTTGCTAAAGGTCAAGGGATATAAGATATATTATCATTATTTAATGCTAGGTATTTTGCACTTCGGAAAGAAGGGGAAAAGCTAGAGTCATTAGAATATGAAGACCATCTTTTAGCAAAGTTTTCTGAGATTTTGTCACAATCAGTAAGTGTTTCAGAATATTATTGAATCGGTTTTATATAATTTGGACTATAGCTACTAGTTAGAGTTTTTATATCATTTCTTTGCTGGCAGAGTTAGGGTTATGTTTTTCTGTACATTTTTGAAAACTAACTTCTTTTGCTATTTTAACCTGTCGTCTAAAAACAGCGTTAGCTTTTTTGTAACTCACCAGGTTAGTGTCATTGGGGTATTTTTTGAAAATTTTCCAAGACTTTAGTTTTGCCTGTCGTAATGACTTGAGATCTCGGCTCCACCAAGGGACCATCTTTTTGTGAAGAATGAATTTAGTTTGTGGAATTGAAATATTTGCCGCTGTGAGAATGCATTTTTTTATTGTTACCGCTTCCCAATTTATATTTAGAGTCGGGGGGTGGGAGTACAAAAGTTCGGTTGATTTTATTTTATACTGAGACCAATCTGCATAATCTGTTTTAAACTTTGGATAAGGCTTAGCAAACATTAGGGTTTTTCCCGCCCTAGAGCCTGGACTTTTCATACACCAATTGTAGCCCTGAGATTTGAGTTCGAATCCCGCATAATCCACCTGAATTTACCAAATTTATTACCATTGAAAAATTCTTCTAACAGTTCATATGATAAAATATAATAGATTAGGATGTCAATTCGCTCGTCAGGATGAAAGCAAAAAAGGCATAGTCATGTGTAAAAAATAGGGAATAAGAGATTAATTAGGATGTCCTTTAAGTCTATTTAAAAAAAACTTGAAATTTAGATCAAACAACACCATTATTCTGCATTTTTGTTATAGTGAACTAATTTAATTTTATAGAAATATCAAATATGCATTTAAATCATTCTTTATTTATGTATGTATGTACTTTTTATTTGTCTACAGCTTATTTCACCCTACGAACCTATCAAATTTTCTATTCCAAAACTCAAAAAATAATAAAATACGCAAACTGTCGTCAGCATCTAAAGCAGCAGAAGCAGCAACAACAACAACAATTAATAACCATAGCGGAATCCATTTATCCAGTAATAACAATCTAAATTCAAAAAACTATCAGCAACATCTCAATAATCAGCAGCATCATAGCTATAACAAAGAATTGAATTTCCTGCACTGCGATAGTCTCGACGAAGACTCCTCTACAAATGGCCTAATGATGGGGCCAGTGCCACGCAGTAAGACATCTTCACTAACACACCCTAGTGCTCAACACAAGAATGAGTGGTATGTTAATTTAGAAATCAAATCTATTGGTTTTTAGAGACAAAAATTGACAACTTATTTTATTGCTTGCAGATCTCTCGAAAGAAGCAGTCGTACTTCATATGACAGTGACAACATTGTCATTCCGTATAGTGTGGCGGCGGCGACACGTGTTGAGTTGCTACAATACAAAAAAATTCCAACGCCAAAGTAATAATTAAAGAATATTTAACTTTCAGATCTGTTTTATATTTTTTGTTTGTGTATTTTATTAATTAACTAGATGGCGAATAATAGACTACGATGCTGAA
Organism: Philhelius pedissequus; assembly: GCA_910595825.1. Classification (NCBI taxonomy): domain Eukaryota; kingdom Metazoa; phylum Arthropoda; class Insecta; order Diptera; family Syrphidae; genus Philhelius; species Philhelius pedissequus. Next base: position 19,217,152 of record OU343164.1, on the reverse strand, counting down.
GATTTAAGTAAAAATATATCAAATTCGGAAGGAGGAGAGAATTTTTAAAGAACTGAAAAAATCAAGTCTGTGGCATAAGTTGGCGTAGAACTCAATCCGGAAGAAGAAAAAATTAACAACAAAGAAAAACGAAATATCTGTGCTACTAGGAATTTAAATGACTGTGCCGATGATGAGACTGAACGTGCCCTCACCGAGGAACGACGAAAATTTAAAACGTTCTTGAAGTTTCCCTACAGCACGAGGTCAAGGGCAGGAGTAGATCAAGAGGTAGGATAAAAGTTTTGTTTAATAGAAATTAGATTTTTTTTTATTAGAAAATTTTGGTTTGTTTCTATTCGATTCCATCACCATTTGCTCCTTCAACCCCACTGACTCCACTTGAAACTATTGCTGAAACCGGAGATATTTCTAGTAGGTCTTTTTAGTATTTCTCTAATTATGGTATTTATATTTATGTTTTTTTTTTTACAAAAGGTAATTCCTCAGCCTTAGATAATACTCCTTCCGATAATGAAATCGTCAATATAAGCTGCAGCGCCTTCAATACCTGCAAGGACAGCATCTGCAATTTGCCGGAAAGCTCCGGGAGCAGGTTTTGTACCAGGAGCTAGCCTATTTGCCCTAAATAACCCTTTGTGGGTATTGATGGTTAGCAGTTTGGCTGATTCGGATGTGACTTTCACTTGGAGATATGCATCAATCTATATGAGTAAAAATTTCGCTGTCTCTAATTTTTGCGAAAATGGCCTCCGGAGTTGGAATGGGGTATTGATGCGATTCTAATTGATCATTTAACCCAGATGAATAATCTCCGCATAGACGTACCTCTCCTGAAGACTTCATGACTACCACAATCGGTGCTGCCCAGTCCGAAAAATCAACTGGAGTGATCCAGCCTCGGTCCTGTAGGCGTTGAAGCTCACGTTCTATTTGAGGAAGAACAGCATATGCCACATCTCGTCTAGCTCGGAAAACTGGAACAGCATCTGGTTTAAGATGTAGCTCAACTTCCATTTTGGAACAAACCGAGGAGTCATCTGACTGGAACAGCTTAGCATACCTCTGCTTAATGCTGGCTATGGCTGCATGGCTATCGGCGTCTGAATGATTCGACTGATGCAAACTTCGTGGATAGGTTTGTCCCATAATTGATAAATTTCGCATAGATCTGTCCCTAGAATGTTCAAACCTTTAATTTTAGTTACAAATAAGTAACAAGATTTTACTTCCCGATTATTAGATTTTTATAGAGTCTAATGATGCACTTTTGGCTTGACTGTTTTCAAGTGTAGTGCCTGGTCGTCCCAACTTCTCCCATGTAGTGATATCGATCATGGTGATGTCTGAACCGGTATCAACTTGAAGTCGGACAGACTGACTTGAAATCTGTTCGCTGGGTTGGATGTTTACCTCCACAAACTTCCTTCGCTTAACATGATTTATGCAATTGACATAAACAGCCTTGTTTTGTTCGGAAATTTGTTTCCTCTTACCTCGACGCATGTTATTGTTTCTGCCAGCTTTCTTTGACGAAAAACAGCTGCAGTAACCCTCTTTGTGGCCAACACGATTGCATTTTGTGCATTCATGGTTTTTGTAGCCACAATGTCGTGAGAAATGCATTTCACCGCAACTTCAACAAGGAGATTTTGGCAAACGGTTTTGTTCCTTATGCTGCTGTGCGGGCTGTTGAGGTTGATGTTTGGGTTTTCGTTGCTGTTGACTGATTTTGCCGATGAAGACGTTTGTTCGATGAGTGCTGCATCTTTTTTAAGGCTGAACCATTTCTGGACACCCGACAACAACTTGCCAGATCGGAATTCGTGTCTTCATCCAGTTTAGACAACAGTTTTGTCCGGATGTCTGCGTCGGATGATGACTGCAGGCCTGTCACAAACACTAGACATTTGAACTGGTCTGAACTCAGTGCGCTTAGCTTAAAATTCTCACAGCTCTTGTTGGCACGAGCTGCGAAGGATGTAAAATCCTCGGCTGGACTTTTAACTGTCTGTAAACATCTATATCGTGAATTGAATAAACTCTCAGCAGCTCCAAACATTGCCTTGAGGTTTTCGACCGTGTCTTTGAAATTTACATCTCGCTTGTTCTTTGGCAAAATGTAAGATGCGTAGTTCTCATGTGCTATCGGCTTGCGCTTCCGCATTAACAAACGTACTTTGGATGGATCGTCGAGATCTTTTCCATCAATGCTGAAAACATCTTCATGGCGAGAAAACCATGCCTCGAACGTGATTGAATGCTCTGGGTCATAGGAAAATTCAGAAATACTATTTCCAAAAGATTTCATGAGCAGTTCGGGTCTGGCAGAATGCGAACTAATGCTCTTCCTGTCGATCAATACTGCTTGCAACAACTTCGATTGCACATCTAGTAATTCTAGAATATTTTGTTCGTTTGATGTCGCCATTGTTTTTTTCCCAATATGATACGAGAAAAGAAAAAGAAAAATACTCACGCAAACCAATATCCTCGTCGTCAAAAATTGTTGTGATCTTATGTACACAATCAGAAACGGAATTTATAAGAATATATATTATATCGTTTATTACAAAAATCCATTAATTAATAAAATACAAAAAATGAGAGTAAAACACGTTTATTTACTGACGGTGTCAAAAGCCCAGCAAGTCTCTCCAACCGGAAAAAGAATGCGTTGTCCCTCTAACCATCTTGTAGTTCAATCTTGATGATGGCATGATTGTTCATCATCAGGGGTGTCAGAGGTTTCGTATTTCCAGGGTTGTCAACACTCTTAAATTCTATAAGTAGAAAACAAGAGCGTCGCAGAACGGTATCAACCAAAAAGGATAAAGATGAACGCCGTAGAAGCTCTACTACCGACCCAAAAGATGTCAGTGTGAATAGAAATTTAGTGTAAATTCTTTTTCCCTTTGAAGTGATTAAAATTAAAATTTATGTTAAGAACAGACAGAATGCGATTGCGCTAATAGGACAAATTATAGACTTGTTTGTTTAGTGCTCCTGTATATTTTAATACGATAGTTGTATACCTTATTGAGCATGGAGTCACGTTTTTAGACATGCATTAATGTCTCATAACTCACATGAGGGTTTTTCCCGCCCTATAGCCTGGACTTTTCATACACCAATTGTAGCCCTGAGATTTGAGTTCGAATCCCGCATAATCCACCTGAATTTACCAAATTTATTACCATTGAAAAATTCTTCTTACAGTTCATATGATAAAATATAATAGATTAGGATGTCAATTCGCTCGTCAGGATGAAAGCAAAAAAGGCATAGTCATGTGTAAGAAATAGGGAACAAGAGATTAATCAGGACGTCCTTTAAATCTATCTATTAAAAAAAAACTTGAAATTTAGATCAAACAACACCATTGTTCTGCATTTTGGTTCTAGTGGACTAATTTAATTTTATAGAAATATCAAATATGCATTTAAAACATTCTTTATGTATGTACTTTTTATTTGTCTACAGCTTATTTCACCCTACGAACCTATCAAATTTTCTATTCCAAAACTCAAAAAATAATAAAATACGCAAACTGTCGTCAGCATCTAAAGCTGCAGAAGCAGCAACAACAACAACCATTAATAACCATAGCGGAATCCATTTTCAAAAAACTATCAGCAACATCTCAATAATCAGCAGCATCATAGCTATAACAAAGAATTGAATTTCCTGCACTGCGATAGTCTCGACGAAGACTCCTCTACAAATGGCCCAATGATGGGGCTAGTGGCACGCAGTAAGACATCTTCACTAATACAACCTAGTGCTCAACACAAGAATGAGAGGTGTGTTTTTTTAGAAATCAAATCTATTGGTTCTTAGAGACCAAAATTGACAACTTGTTTTATTGCTTGCAGATCTCTCGAAAGAAGAAGTCGTACTTCATATGACATTGACAACATTGTCATTCCGTATAGTGTGGCGGCGGCGACACGTGTTGAGTTGCTACACTACAAAGAAATTCCAACGCCAAAGTAATAATTAAAGAATATTTAACTTTCAGATCTGTTTTATATTTTTTGTGTGTGTATTTTATTAAATAACTAGATGGCGAATAATAGACTACGATGCTGTAGATTTAAGTAAAAATATATCAAGTTCGGAAGGAGGAAAGAATTTTTGAAAGACCTGAAGAAATCAAGCCAGTGGAATACGTTGGCTTAGAACTCAACCGGGAAGAAGAAAAAATTAACAACAAAGAAAACCGAAATATCTGTGCTACTAGTAATTTAAATGGTTATGCCGATGATGAGACTGAGGATATATCTGATGACGCAATGATATTCCGTCATGAACGTGTCCTCACCGACGAAAGACGAAAATTTAATACGTTCTTGAAGTTTCCCTACAGCACGAGGTCAAGGGCTAATCGCCGCCTAGACAGCCGGGCTGAATCGAGTGGAGCTAATACACCAGATCCGACATCGCCTGCTCCAAATACACCAAGTGCAGGAGGAGATCAAGAGGTAGAATAAAAGTTTTGTTTAATAGAAATTAGATTTTTTTTATTAGAAAATGTTGGTTTGTTTCTAGTCGATTCCATCACCATTTGCTCCTTCAACCCCACTGACTCCACTTGAAACTATTGCTGAAACCGGAGATATTTCTAGTAGGTCTTTTTAGTATTTCTCTAATTATGGTATTTATATTTATGTTTTTTTTTTTACAAAAGGTAATTCCTCAGCCTTTGATAATACTCCTTCCGATAATGAAATCGTCAATATAAGCTGCAGCGCCTTCAATACCTGCAAGGACAGCATCTGCAATTTGCCGGAAAGCTCCGGGAGCAGGTTTTGTACCAGGAGCTAGCCTATTTGCCCTAAATAACCCTTTGTGGGTATTGATGGTTAGCAGTTTGGCTGATTCGGGTGTGACTTTCACTTGGAGATATGTATAATCTCCGCATAGACGTACCTCTCCTGCAGACTTCTTGACTACCACAATCGGTGCTGCACAGTCCGAAAAATCAACTGGAGTCCAGCCTCGGTCCTGTAGGCGTTGAAGCTCACGTTCTATTTGAGAAAGAACAGCATATGCCACATCTCGTCTAGCTCGGAAAACTGAAACAGCATCTGGTTTAAGATGTAGCTCAACTTCCATTTTGGAACAAACCGAGGAGTCATCTGACTGGAACAGTTTAGCATACCGCTGCTTAATGCTGGCTATGGCAGCATGGCTATCGGCGGCTGAATGATTCGACTGATGCAAACTTCGTTGATAGGTTTGTCCCACAATTGAAAAATTTCGCATAGATCTGCCCCTAGAATGTTCAAACCTTTAATTTTAGTTACAAATAAATTACAAGATTTTACTTCCCGATTTAGCTGGATTTCACAAGGAAATTCAGCGATAATTTTTATAGAGTCCAATGATGCACTTTTGGCTTGACTGTTTTCAAGTGTAGTGCCTGGTCGTCCCAACTTCTCCCATGTAGTGATATCGATCATGGTGATGTCTAAACCGGTATCAACTTGAAGTCGGACAGACTGACTTGAAATCTGTTCGCTGGGGTGGATGTTTACCTCCACAAACTTCCTTCGCTTAACATGATTTATGCAATTGACATAAACAGCCTGGTTTTGTTGGGAAATTTGTTTTCTCTTACCTCGACGCATGTTATTGTTTCTGCCAGCTTACTTTGACGAAAAACAGCTGCAGTAACCCTCTTTGTGGCCAACACGATTGCATTTTGTGCATTCATGGTTTTTGTAGCCACAATGTCGTGAGAAATGCATTTCACCGCAACTTCAACAAGGAGATTTTGGCAAACGGTTTTGTTCCTTATGCTGCTGTGCGGGATGTTGAGGTTGATGTTTGGGTTTTCGTTGCTGTTGACTGATTTTGCCGATGAAGACGTTTGGTCGATGAGTGCTGCATCTTTTTTAAGGCTGAACCATTTCTGGACACCCGACAACAACTTGCCAGATCGGAATTCGTGTCTTCATCCAGTTTAGACAACAGTTTTGTCCGGATGTCTGCGTCGGATGATGACTGCAGGCCTGTCACAAACACTAGACATTTGAACTGGTCTGAACTCAGTGCGCTTAGCTTAAAATTCTCACAGCTCTTGTTGACACGAGCTGCGAAGGATGTAAAATCCTCGGCTGGACTTTTAACTGTCTGTAAACATCTATATCGTGAATTGAATAAACTCTCAGCAGCTCCAAACATTGCTTTGAGGTTTTCGACCGTGTCTTTGAAATTTAAATCTAGCGTGTTCTTTGGCAAAATGTAAGATGTGTACTTCTCATGTGCTATCGGATTGAGCTTTCGCATTAACAATCGTACATCAACGTTGAAAACATCTTCATGGCGAGAAAACCATACCTCGAACGTGATTGAATGCTCTGGGTCATAGGAAAATTCAGAAATACTATTTCCTAAAGATTCCATGAGCAGTTCGGGTCTGGCAGAATGCGAACTAATGCTCTCCCTGTTGGTCAATACTGCTTGCAACAACTTGGATTGCACATCTAGTAATTTTAGAATCTTTTGTTGTTCGTTTGATGGCGCCATTGTTTTTTTCTCAATATGATACGAGAAAAGAAAAAGAAAAATACTCACGCAAACCAATATCCTCATCGCCAAAAATTGTTGTGATTTTATGTACACAATCAGAAACGGAATTTATAAGAATATATATTATATCGTATATTACAAAAATCCATTAATTAATAAAATACAAAAAATGAGAGTAAAACACGTTTATTTACTGACGGTGTCAAAAGCCCAGCAAGTCTCTCCAACCGGAAAAAGAATGCGTTGTCCCTCTAACCATCTTGTAGTTCAATCTTGATGATGCCATGATTGTTCATCATCAGAGGTGTCAGAGGTTTCGTATTTCCAGGGTTGTCAACACTCTTAAATCCTATATGTAGAAAACAAGAGCGTCGCAGAACGGCATCAACCAAAAAGGATAAAGATGAACGCCGTAGAAGCTCTACTCACGACCCAAAAGATGTGAGTGTGAATAGAAATTTAGTGTAAATTCTTTTTCACCTTGAAGTGATTAAAATTTAAATTTATGCGAGGAACAGACAGAATGCGATTGCGCTAATAGGGCAAATTATACACTTGTTTGTTTAGTGCTCCTGTATATTTTAATACGGATAGTTGTATACCTTATTTACCATAGAGTCACGTTTTTAGACATGTATTGATGTCTCATAACTCACATGAGGGTTTTTCCCGCCCTAGAGCCTGGACTTTTCATACACCAAATGTAGTCCTGAGATTTGAGTTCGAATCCCGCATAATCCACCTGAATTTACCAAATTTATTAACATTGAAAAATTCTTTTAACAGTTCATATGATAAAATAAAATAGATAAGGATGTCAATTCGCTCGTCAGGATGAAAGCAAAAAAGGCATAGTCATGTGAAAGAAATAGGGGATAAGAGATTAATTAGGATGTCCTTTAAATCTATTTAAAAAAGCATGAAATTTAGATCCAACAACACCATTGTTCTGCATTTTTGTTATAGTGGACTTATTTAATTTTATAGAAATATCAAATATGCATTTAAATCATTCTTTTTTATGTATATATATACTTTTTATTTGCCTACAGCTTATTCCACCCTATGAACCCATCAACTTTCTTATTCCAAAACTCAAAATATAATAAAATACGCAATCTGTCGTCAGGCTCTAAAGCAGCAGCAGCAGCAACACCTAGAACAACAACAACAATTAATAACCATAGCGGAATCCATTTTTCCAGTAATAACATTCTAAATTCAAAAAACTATCAGCAACATCTCAATAATCAGCGGCATCATACTCGTAGCTATAACAAAGAACTGAATTTCCTGCACTGCGATAGTCTCGACGAAGACTCCTCTACAAATGGCCTAATGATGGGGCTAGTGGCACGCAGTAAGACATCTTCACTAATACACCCTAGTGCTCAACACAAGAATGAGAGGTGTGTTTTTTTAGAAATCAAATCTATTGGTTCTTAGAGACAAAAATTGACAACTTGTTTTATTGCTTGCAGATCTCTCGAAAGAAGAAGTCGTACTTCATATGACATTGACAACATTGTCATTCCGTATAGTGTGGCGGCGGCGACACGTGTTGAGTTGCTACACTACAAAGAAATTCCAACGCCAAAGTAATAATTAAAGAATATTTAACTTTCAGATCTGTTTTATATTTTTTGTGTGTGTATTTTATTAAATAACTAGATGGCGAATAATAGACTACGATGCTGTAGATTTAAGTAAAAATATATCAAGTTCGGAAGGAGGAAAGAATTTTTGAAAGACCTGAAGAAATCAAGCCAGTGGAATACGTTGGCTTAGAACTCAACCGGGAAGAAGAAAAAATTAACAACAAAGAAAACCGAAATATCTGTGCTACTAGTAATTTAAATGACTATGCCGATGATGAGACTGAGGATATATCTGATGACGCAATGATATTCCGTCATGAACGTGTCCTCACCGACGAAAGACGAAAATTTAATACGTTCTTGAAGTTTCCCTACAGCACGAGGTCAAGGGCTAATCGCCGCCTAGACAGCCGGGCTGAATCGAGTGGAGCTAATACACCAGATCCAACATCGCCTGCTCCAAATACACCAAGTGCAGGAGGAGACAACATTGTCATTCCGTTTAGTGTGGCGGCGGCGACGCGTGTTTAGTTGCTACAATACAAAGAAATTCCAACGCCAAAGTAATAATTAAAGAATATTTAACTTTCAAATCTGTTTTATATTTTTTTGTGTGTGTATTTCATTATTTAACTAGATGGTGAAAATAGACTACGATGCTGAAGATTTAAGTACAAATATATCAAATTGGGAAGGAGGAAAGAATTTTTAAAGAACTGAAGAAACCAAGCCAGTGGAATACGTTGGTTTAGAACTCAACCAGGAAGAAGAAAAAAATAACAAAGAAAAACGAAATATCTGTGCTACTAGTAATTTAAATGACTATGCCGATGATGAGACTGAGGATATATCTGATGACGCAATGATATTCCGTAATGAACGTGTCCTCACCGAAGAAAGACGAAAATTTAAAACGTTCTTGAAGTTTGCCTACAGCACGAGGTCAAGGGCTAATCGCCGCCTAGACAGCCGGGCTGAATCGAGTGGAGCTAATACACCAGATCCGACATCACCTGCTCCAAATACACCAAGTGCAGGAGGAGATCAAGAGGTAGAATAAAAGTTTTGTTTAATAGAAATTAGATTTTTTTTATTAGAAAATTTTGGTTTGTTTCTAGTCAATTCCATCACCATTTGCTCCTTCAACCCCACTGACTCCACTTGAAACTATTGCTGAAATCGGAGATATTTCTAGTAGGTCTTTTTAGTATTTCACTAATTATGGTATTTATATTTATGTTTTTTTTTACAAAAGGTAATTCGTCAGCCTTAGATAATACTCCTTCAATCATGAGTCTCTTAAATTCTATAAGTAGAAAACAAGAGCGTCGCAGAACGGTATCAACCAAAAAGGATAAAGATGAACGCCGTAGAAGCTCTACTACCGACCCAAAAGATGTCAATGTGAATAGAAATTTAGTGTAAATTCTTTTTCCCTTTGAAGTGATTAAAATTAAAATTTATGTGAAGAACAGACAGAATGCGATTGCGCTAATAGGACAAATTATAGACTTGTTTGTTTAGTGCTCCTGTATATTTTAATACGATTGTTGTATACCTTATTTACCATGGAGTCACGTTTTTAGACATGTAATGATGTCTCATAACTCACATGAGGGTTTTTCCCACCCTGGAGCCTGGACTTTTCATACACCAAATGTAACCCTGAGATTTGAGTTCGAATCCCGCATAATTCACCTGAATTTACCAAATTTATTAACATTGACAAATTCTCTTAACAGTTCATATGATAAAATAAAATAGATTAGGATGTCAATTCGCTCGTCAGGATGAAAGCAAAAAAGGCATAGTCATGTGTAAGAAATAGGGAATAAGAGATTAATTACGAGGTCCTTCAAATCTATTTAAAAAAAACTTGAAATTTAGATCAAACAACACCATTGTTCTCCATTTTTGTTATAGTGGACTAATTTAATTTTACAGAAATATCAAATATGCATTTAAATCATTCTTTATTTATGTATGTATGTACTTTTTATTTGTCTACAGCTTATTCCACCCTACGAACCCATCAGCTTTCTTATTCCAAAACTCAAAATATAATAAAATACGCAATCTGTCGTCAGGCTCTAAAGCAGCAGCAGCAGCAACACCTAGAACAACAACAACAATTAATAACCATAGCGGAATCTATTTTTCCAGTAATAACATTCTAAATTCAAAAAACTATCAGCAACATCTCAATAATCAGCAGCATCATAGCTATAACAAAGAATTGAATTTCCTGCACTGCGATAGTCTCGACGAAGACTCCTCTACAAATGGCCTAATGATGGGGCCAGTGCCACGCAGTAAGACATCTTCACTAACACACCCTAGTGCTCTACACAAGAATGAGAGGTATGTTAATTTAGAAATCAAATCTATTGGTTTTTAGAGACAAAAATTGACAACTTATTTTATTGCTTGCAGATCTCTCGAAAGAAGCAGTCGTACTTCATATGACAGTGAAAACATTGTCATTCCGTATAGTGTGGCGGCGGCGACACGTGTTGAGTTGCTACAATACAAAGAAATTCCAACGCCAAAGTAATAATTAAAGAATATTTAACTTTCAGATCTGTTTTATATTTTTTGTTTGTGTATTTTATTAATTAACTAGATGGCGAATAATAGACTACGATGCTGAAGATTTAAGTAAAAATATATCAAATTCGGAAGGAGGAAAGAATTTTTAAAGAACTGAAAAAATCAAGTCTGTGGCATAAGTTGGCGTAGAACTCAATCCGGAAGAAGAAAAAATTAACAACAAAGAAAAACGAAATATCTGTGCTACTAGGAATTTAAATGACTGTGCCGATGATGAGACTGAACGTGCCCTCACCGAGGAACGACGAAAATTTAAAACGTTCTTGAAGTTTCCCTACAGCACGAGGTCAAGGGCAGGAGTAGATCAAGAGGTAGAATAAAAGTTTTGTTTAATAGAAATTAGATTTTTTTTTATTAGAAAATTTTGGTTTGTTTCTATTCGATTCCATCACCATTTGCTCCTTCAACCCCACTGACTCCACTTGAAACTATTGCTGAAACCGGAGATATTTCTTGTAGGTCTTTTTAGTATTTCTCTAAATATGGTATTTATATTTATGTTTTTTTACAAAAGGTAATTCGTCAGCCTTAGATAATACTCCTTCCGATGATGAAATCGTCAATATAAGCTGCAGCGCCTTCAATACCTGCAAGGACAGCATCTGCAATTTGCTGGAAAGCTCCGGGAGCAGGTTTTGTACCAGGAACTAGCCTATTTGGCCTAAATAACCCTTTGTGGGTATTGATGGTTAGCAGTTTGGCTGATTCGGGTGTGACTTTCACTTGGAGATATGCATCAATCTATATGAGTGAAAATTTCGCTGTCTCTAATTTTTGCGAAAATGGCCTCCGGAGTTGGAATGGGGTATTCATGCGATTCTAATTGATCATTTAACCCAGATGAATAATCTCCGCATAGACGTACCTCTCCTGAAGACTTCATGACTACCACAATCGGTGCTGCCCAGTCCGAAAAATCAACTGGAGTGATCCAGCCTCGGTCCTGTAGGCGTTGAAGCTCACGTTCTATTTGAGGAAGAACAGCATATGCCACATCTCGTCTAGCTCGGAAAACTGGAACAGCATCTGGTTTAAGATGAAGCTCAACTTCCATTTTGGAACAAACCGAGGAGTCATCTGACTGGAACAGTTTAGCATACCTCTGCTTAATGCTGGCTATGGCTGCATGGCTATCGGCGTCTGAATGATTCGACTGATGCAAACTTCGTGGATAGGTTTGTCCCATAATTGATAAATTTCGCATAGATCTGTCCCTAGAATGTTCAAACCTTTAATTTTAGTTACAAATAAATAACAAGATTTTACTTCCCGATTATTATATTTTTATAGAGTCTAATGATGCACTTTTGGCTTGACTGTTTTCAAGTGTAGTGCCTGGTCGTCCCAACTTCTCCCATGTAGTGATATCGATCATGGTGATGTCTGAACCGGCGAGAAAACCATGCCTCGAACGTGATTGAATGCTCTGGGTCATAGGAAAATTCAGAAATACTATTTCCAAAAGATTTCATGAGCAGTTCGGGTCTGGCAGAATGCGAACTAATGCTCTTCCTGTTGATCAATACTGCTTGCAACAACTTCGATTGCACATCTAGTAATTCTAGAATATTTTGTTCGTTTGATGTCGCCATTGTTTTTTTCCCAATATGATACGAGAAAAGAAAAAGAAAAATACTCACGCAAACCAATATCCTCGTCGTCAAAAATTGTTGTGATCTTATGTACACAATCAGAAACGGAATTTATAAGAATATATATTATATCGTTTATTACAAAAATCCATTAATTAATAAAATACAAAAAATGAGAGTAAAACACGTTTATTTACTGACGGTGTCAAAAGCCCAGCAAGTCTCTCCAACCGGAAAAAGAATGCGTTGTCCCTCTAACCATCTTGTAGTTCAATCTTGATGATGGCATGATTGTTCGTCATCAGGGGTGTCAGAGGTTTCGTATTTCCAGGGTTGTCAACACTCTTAAATTCTATAAGTAGAAAACAAGAGCGTCGCAGAACGGTATCAACCAAAAAGGATAAAGATGAACGCCGTAGAAGCTCTACTACCGACCCAAAAGATGTCAGTGTGAATAGAAATTTAGTGTAAATTCTTTTTCCCTTTGAAGTGATTAAAATTAAAATTTATGTGAAGAACAGACAGAATGCGATTGCGCTAATAGGACAAATTATAGACTTGTTTGTTTAGTGCTCCTGTATATTTTAATACGATAGTTGTATACCTTATTGAGCATGGAGTCACGTTTTTAGACATGTATTAATGTCTCATAACTCACATGAGGGTTTTTCCCGCCCTATAGCCTGGACTTTTCATACACCAATTGTAGCCCTGAGATTTGAGTTCGAATCCCGCATAATCCACCTGAATTTACCAAATTTATTACCATTGAAAAATTCTTCTAACAGTTCATATGATAAAATATAATAGATTAGGATGTCAATTCGCTCGTCAGGATGAAAGCAAAAAAGGCATAGTCATGTGTAAAAAATAGGGAATAAGAGATTAATTAGGATGTCCTTTAAGTCTATTTAAAAAAAACTTGAAATTTAGATCAAACAACACCATTATTCTGCATTTTTGTTATAGTGAACTAATTTAATTTTATAGAAATATCAAATATGCATTTAAATCATTCTTTATTTATGTATGTATGTACTTTTTATTTGTCTACAGCTTATTTCACCCTACGAACCTATCAAATTTTCTGTAGATTTAAGTAAAAATATATCAAATTCGGAAGGAGGAAAGAATTTTTGAAAGAACTGAAGAAATCAAGCCAGTGGCTTAGAACTCAACCGGGAAGAAGAAAAAATTAACAACAAAGAAAAACGAAATATCTGTGCTACTAGTAATTTAAATGACTATGCCGATGATGAGACTGAGGATATATCTGATGACGCAATGATATTCCGTCATGAACGTGTCCTCACCGAAGAAAGACGAAAATTTAAAACGTTCTTGAAGTTTCCCTACAGCACGAGGTCAAGGGCTAATCGCCGCCTAGACAGCCGGGCTGAATCGAGTGGAGCTAATACACCAGATCCGACATCACCTGCTCCAAATACACCAAGTGCAGGAGGAGATCAAGAGGTAGAATAAAAGTTTTGTTTAATAGAAATTAGATTTTTTTTATTAGAAAATGTTGGTTTGTTTCTAGTCGATTCCATCACCATTTGCTCCTTCAACCCCACTGACTCCACTTGAAACTATTGCTGAAACCGGAGATATTTCTAGTAGGTCTTTTTAGTATTTCTCTAATTATGGTATTTATATTTATGTTTTTTTTTTACAAAAGGTAATTCCTCAGCCTTAGATAATACTGCTTCCGATAATGAAATCGTCAATATAAGCTGCAGCGCCTTCAATACCTGCAAGGACAGCATCTGCAATTTGCCGGAAAGCTCCGGGAGCAGGTTTTGTACCAGGAGCTAGCCTATTTGCCCTAAATAACCCTTTGTGGGTATTGATGGTTAGCAGTTTGGCTGATTCGGGTGTGACTTTCACTTGGAGATATGTATAATCTCCGCATAGACGTACCTCTCCTGCAGACTTCTTGACTACCACAATCGGTGCTGCACAGTCCGAAAAATCAACTGGAGTGATCCAGGCTCGGTCCTGTAGGCGTTGAAGCTCACGTTCTATTTGAGAAAGAACAGCATATGCCACATCTCGTCTAGCTCGGAAAACTGGAACAGCATCTGGTTTAAGATGTAGCTCAACTTCCATTTTGGAACAAACCGAGGAGTCATCTGACTGGAACAGTTTAGCATACCGCTGCTTAATGCTGGCTATGGCAGCATGGCTATCGGCGGCTGAATGATTCGACTGATGCAAACTTCGTTGATAGGTTTGTCCCACAATTGAAAAATTTCGCATAGATCTGTCCCTAGAATGTTCAAACCTTTAATTTTAGTTACAAATAAATTACAAGATTTTACTTCCCGATTTAACTGGATTTCACAAGGAAATTCAGCGATAATTTTTATAGAGTCCAATGATGCACTTTTGGCTTGACTGTTTTCAAGTGTAGTGCCTGGTCGTCCCAACTTCTCCCATGTAGTGGTATCGATCATGGTGATGTCTGAATCGGTATCAACTTGAAGTCGGACAGACTGACGTGAAATCTGTTCGCTGGGGCGGATGTTTACCTCCACAAACTTCCTTCGCTTAACATGATTTATGCAATTGACATAAACAGCCTTATTTTATTGGGAAATTTGTTTTCTGTTACCTCGACGCATGTTATTGTTTCTGCCAGCTTTCTTTGACGAAAAACAGCTGCAGTAACCCTTTTTGTGGCCAACACGATTGCATTTTGTGCATTCATGGTTTTTGTAGCCACAATGTCGTGAGAAATGCATTTCACCGCAACTCCAACAAGGAGATTTTGGCAAACTGTTTTTGTTTCTTATGCTGCTGTGCGGGCTGTTAAGGTTGATGTTTGGGTTTTCGTTGCTGTTTCTGGATGGCGTTGACTGACGTTGCCGATGAACACGTTTGTTCGATGAGTGCTGCATCTTTTTTAAGGCTGAACCATTTCTGGACCCCCGACAACAACTTGCTCAGACCGGAATTCGTGTCTTCATCCAGTTTAGACAGCAGTTTTGTCCGGATGTCTGCGTCGGATGATGACTGCAGTCCTGTCACAAACACTAGACATTTGAACTGGTCTGAACTCAGTGCGCTTAGCTTAAAATCCTCACAGCTCTTGTTGACACGAGCTGCGAAGGATGTAAAATCCTCGGCTGGACTTTTAACTGTCTGTAAACATCTATATCGTGAATTGAATAAACTCTCAGCAGCTCCAAACATTGCTTTGAGGTTTTCGACCGTGTCTTTGAAATTTAAATCTAGCGTGTTCTTTGGCAAAATGTAAGATGTGTACTTCTCATGTGCTATCGGATTGAGCTTCCGCATTAACAATCGTACATCAACGTTGAAAACATCTTCATGGCGAGAAAACCATACCTCGAACGTGATTGTATGCTCTGGGTCATAGGAAAATTCAGAAATACTATTTACTAAAGATTCCATGAGCATTCCATGCGAACTAATGCTCTCCCTGTTGGTCAATACTGCTTGCAACAACTTGTATTGCACATCTAGTAATTTTAGAATCTTTTGTTGTCCGTTTGAAGGCGCCATTGTTTTTTTCTCAATATGATACGAGAAAAGAAAAAGAAAAATACTCACGCAAACCAATATCCTCATCGCCAAAAATTGTTGTGATCTTATGTACACAATCAGAAACGGAATTTATAAGAATATATATTATATCGTATATTACAAAAATCCATTAATTAATAAAATACAAAAAATGAGAGTAAAACACGTTTATTTACTGACGGTGTCAAAAGCCCAGCAAGTCTCTCCAACCGGAAAAGGAATGCGTTGTCCCTCTAACCATCTTGTAGTTCAATCTTGATGATGCCATGATTGTTCATCATCAGAGTTGTCAGAGGTTTCGTATTTCCAGGGTTGTCAACACTCTTAAATTCTATATGTAGAAAACAAGAGCGTCGCAGAACGGCATCAACCAAAAAGGATAAAGTTGAACGCCGTAGAAGCTCTACTCACGACCCAAAAGATGTGAGTGTGAATAGAAATTTAGTGTAAATTCTTTTTCACCTTGAAGTGATTAAAATTAAAATTTATGCGAGGAACAGACAGAATGCGATTGCGCTAATAGGACAAATTATACACTTGTTTGTTTAGTGCTCCTGTATATTTTAATACGGATAGTTGTATACCTTATTTACCATAGAGTCACGTTTTTAGACATGTATTGATGTCTCATAACTCACATGAGGGTTTTCCCGCCCTAGAGCCTGGACTTTTCATACACCAAACGTAGTCCTGAGATTTGAGTTCGAATCCCGCATAATCCACCTGAATTTACCAAATTTATTAACATTGAAAAATTCTTTTAACAGTTCATATGATAAAATAAAATAGATAAGGATGTCAATTCGCTCGTCAGGATGAAAGCAAAAAAGGCATAGTCATGTGAAAGAAATAGGGGATAAGAGATTAATTAGGATGTCCTTTAAATCTATTTAAAAAAGCATGAAATTTAGATCCAACAACACCATTGTTCTGCATTTTTGTTATAGTGGACTTATTTAATTTTATAGAAATATCAAATATGCATTTAAATCATTCTTTTTTATGTATGTATATACTTTTTATTTGCCTACAGCTTATTCCACCCTATGAACCCATCAACTTTCTTATTCCAAAACTCAAAATATAATGAAATACGCAATCTGTCGTCAGGCTCTAAAGCAGCAGCAGCAGCAACACCTAGAACAACAACAACAATTAATAACCATAGCGGAATCCATTTTTCCAGTAATAACATTCTAAATTCAAAAAACTATCAGCAACATCTCAATAATCAGCAGCATCATAGCTATAACAAAGAATTGAATTTCCTGCACTGCGATAGTCTCGACGAAGACTCCTCTACAAATGGCCTAATGATGGGGCCAGTGCCACGCAGTAAGACATCTTCACTAACACACCCTAGTGCTCAACACAAGAATGAGAGGTATGTTATTTTAGAAATCAAATCTATTGGTTTTTAGAGACAAAAATTGACAACTTATTTTATTGCTTGCAGATCTCTCGAAAGAAGAAGTCGTACTTCATATGACATTGACAACATTGTCATTCCGTATAGTATGGCGGCGGCGACACGTGTTGAGTTGCTACAACACAAAGAAATTCCAACGCCAAAGTAATAATTAAAGAATATTTAACTTTCAGATCTGTTTTATATTTTTTTGTGTGTATTTTATTATTTAACTAGATGGCGAATAATAGACTACGATGCTGTAGTTTTAAGTAAAAATATATCAAATTCGGAAGGAGGAAAGAATTTTTGAAAGATCTGAAGAAATCAAGCCAGTGGAATACGTTGGCTTAGAACTCAACCGGGAAGAAGAAAAAATTAACAACAAAGAAAAACGAAATATCTGTGCTACTAGTAATTTAAATGACTATGCCGATGATGAGACTGAGGATATATCTGATGACGCAATGATATTCCGTCATGAACGTGTCCTCACCGAAGAAAGACGAAAATTTAAAACGTTCTTGAAGTTTCCCTACAGCACGAGGTCAAGGGCTAATCGCCGCCTAGACAGCCGGGCTGAATCGAGTGGAGCTAATACACCAGATCCGACATCACCTGCTCCAAATACACCAAGTGCAGGAGGAGATCAAGAGGTAGAATAAAAGTTTTGTTTAATAGAAATTAGATTTTTTTTATTAGAAAATGTTGGTTTGTTTCTAGTCGATTCCATCACCATTTGCTCCTTCAACCCCACTGACTCCACTTGAAACTATTGCTGAAACCGGAGATATTTCTAGTAGGTCTTTTTAGTATTTCTCTAATTATGGTATTTATATTTATGTTTTTTTTTTACAAAAGGTAATTCCTCAGCCTTAGATAATACTCCTTCCGATAATGAAATCGTCAATATAAGCTGCAGCGCCTTCAATACCTGCAAGGACAGCATCTGCAATTTGCCGGAAAGCTCCGGGAGCAGGTTTTGTACCAGGAGCTAGCCTATTTGCCCTAAATAACCCTTTGTGGGTATTGATGGTTAGCAGTTTGGCTGATTCGGGTGTGACTTTCACTTGGAGATATGTATAATCTCCGCATAGACGTACCTCTCCTGCAGACTTCTTGACTACCACAATCGGTGCTGCACAGTCCGAAAAATCAACTGGAGTGATCCAGGCTCGGTCCTGTAGGCGTTGAAGCTCACGTTCTATTTGAGAAAGAACAGCATATGCCACATCTCGTCTAGCTCGGAAAACTGGAACAGCATCTGGTTTAAGATGTAGCTCAACTTCCATTTTGGAACAAACCGAGGAGTCATCTGACTGGAACAGTTTAGCATACCGCTGCTTAATGCTGGCTATGGCAGCATGGCTATCGGCGGCTGAATGATTCGACTGATGCAAACTTCGTTGATAGGTTTGTCCCACAATTGAAAAATTTCGCATAGATCTGTCCCTAGAATGTTCAAACCTTTAATTTTAGTTACAAATAAATTACAAGATTTTACTTCCCGATTTAGCTGGATTTCACAAGGAAATTCAGCGATAATTTTTATAGAGTCCAATGATGCACTTTTGGCTTGACTGTTTTCAAGTGTAGTGCCTGGTCGTCCCAACTTCTCCCATGTAGTGGTATCGATCATGGTGATGTCTGAATCGGTATCAACTTGAAGTCGGACAGACTGACGTGAAATCTGTTCGCTGGGGCGGATGTTTACCTCCACAAACTTCCTTCGCTTAACATGATTTATGCAATTGACATAAACAGCCTTATTTTATTGGGAAATTTGTTTTCTGTTACCTCGACGCATGTTATTGTTTCTGCCAGCTTTCTTTGACGAAAAACAGCTGCAGTAACCCTTTTTGTGGCCAACACGATTGCATTTTGTGCATTCATGGTTTTTGTAGCCACAATGTCGTGAGAAATGCATTTCACCGCAACTCCAACAAGGAGATTTTGGCAAACTGTTTTTGTTTCTTATGCTGCTGTGCGGGCTGTTAAGGTTGATGTTTGGGTTTTCGTTGCTGTTTCTGGATGGCGTTGACTGACGTTGCCGATGAACACGTTTGTTCGATGAGTGCTGCATCTTTTTTAAGGCTGAACCATTTCTGGACCCCCGACAACAACTTGCTCAGACCGGAATTCGTGTCTTCATCCAGTTTAGACAGCAGTTTTGTCCGGATGTCTGCGTCGGATGATGACTGCAGTCCTGTCACAAACACTAGACATTTGAACTGGTCTGAACTCAGTGCGCTTAGCTTAAAATCCTCACAGCTCTTGTTGACACGAGCTGCGAAGGATGTAAAATCCTCGGCTGGACTTTTAACTGTCTGTAAACATCTATATCGTGAATTGAATAAACTCTCAGCAGCTCCAAACATTGCTTTGAGGTTTTCGACCGTGTCTTTGAAATTTAAATCTAGCGTGTTCTTTGGCAAAATGTAAGATGTGTACTTCTCATGTGCTATCGGATTGAGCTTCCGCATTAACAATCGTACATCAACGTTGAAAACATCTTCATGGCGAGAAAACCATACCTCGAACGTGATTGTATGCTCTGGGTCATAGGAAAATTCAGAAATACTATTTACTAAAGATTCCATGAGCATTCCATGCGAACTAATGCTCTCCCTGTTGGTCAATACTGCTTGCAACAACTTGTATTGCACATCTAGTAATTTTAGAATCTTTTGTTGTCCGTTTGAAGGCGCCATTGTTTTTTTCTCAATATGATACGAGAAAAGAAAAAGAAAAATACTCACGCAAACCAATATCCTCATCGCCAAAAATTGTTGTGATCTTATGTACACAATCAGAAACGGAATTTATAAGAATATATATTATATCGTATATTACAAAAATCCATTAATTAATAAAATACAAAAAATGAGAGTAAAACACGTTTATTTACTGACGGTGTCAAAAGCCCAGCAAGTCTCTCCAACCGGAAAAAGAATGCGTTGTCCCTCTAACCATCTTGTAGTTCAATCTTGATGATGCCATGATTGTTCATCATCAGAGGTGTCAGAGGTTTCGTATTTCCAGGGTTGTCAACACTCTTAAATTCTATATGTAGAAAACAAGAGCGTCGCAGAACGGCATCAACCAAAAAGGATAAAGATGAACGCCGTAGAAGCTCTACTCACGACCCAAAAGATGTGAGTGTGAATAGAAATTTAGTGTAAATTCTTTTTCACCTTGAAGTGATTAAAATTAAAATTTATGCGAGGAACAGACAGAATGCGATTGCGCTAATAGGACAAATTATACACTTGTTTGTTTAGTGCTCCTGTATATTTTAATACGGATAGTTGTATACCTTATTTACCATAGAGTCACGTTTTTAGACATGTATTGATGTCTCATAACTCACATGAGGGTTTTCCCGCCCTAGAGCCTGGACTTTTCATACACCAAACGTAGTCCTGAGATTTGAGTTCGAATCCCGCATAATCCACCTGAATTTACCAAATTTATTAACATTGAAAAATTCTTTTAACAGTTCATATGATAAAATAAAATAGATAAGGATGTCAATTCGCTCGTCAGGATGAAAGCAAAAAAGGCATAGTCATGTGAAAGAAATAGGGGATAGGAGATTAATTAGGATGTCCTTTAAATCTATTTAAAAAAGCATGAAATTTAGATCCAACAACACCATTGTTCTGCATTTTTGTTATAGTGGACTTATTTAATTTTATAGAAATATCAAATATGCATTTAAATCATTCTTTTTTATGTATGTATATACTTTTTATTTGCCTACAGCTTATTCCACCCTATGAACCCATCAACTTTCTTATTCCAAAACTCAAAATATAATGAAATACGCAATCTGTCGTCAGGCTCTAAAGCAGCAGCAGCAGCAACACCTAGAACAACAACAACAATTAATAACCATAGCGGAATCCATTTTTCCAGTAATAACATTCTAAATTCAAAAAACTATCAGCAACATCTCAATAATCAGCAGCATCATAGCTATAACAAAGAATTGAATTTCCTGCACTGCGATAGTCTCGACGAAGACTCCTCTACAAATGGCCTAATGATGGGGCCAGTGCCACGCAGTAAGACATCTTCACTAACACACCCTAGTGCTCAACACAAGAATGAGAGGTATGTTATTTTAGAAATCAAATCTATTGGTTTTTAGAGACAAAAATTGACAACTTATTTTATTGCTTGCAGATCTCTCGAAAGAAGAAGTCGTACTTCATATGACATTGACAACATTGTCATTCCGTATAGTATGGCGGCGGCGACACGTGTTGAGTTGCTACAACACAAAGAAATTCCAACGCCAAAGTAATAATTAAAGAATATTTAACTTTCAGATCTGTTTTATATTTTTTTGTGTGTATTTTATTATTTAACTAGATGGCGAATAATAGACTACGATGCTGTAGTTTTAAGTAAAAATATATCAAATTCGGAAGGAGGAAAGAATTTTTGAAAGATCTGAAGAAATCAAGCCAGTGGAATACGTTGGCTTAGAACTCAACCGGGAAGAAGAAAAAATTAACAACAAAGAAAAACGAAATATCTGTGCTACTAGTAATTTAAATGACTATGCCGATGATGAGACTGAGGATATATCTGATGACGCAATGATATTCCGTCATGAACGTGTCCTCACCGAAGAAAGACGAAAATTTAAAACGTTCTTGAAGTTTCCCTACAGCACGAGGTCAAGGGCTAATCGCCGCCTAGACAGCCGGGCTGAATCGAGTGGAGCTAATACACCAGATCCGACATCACCTGCTCCAAATACACCAAGTGCAGGAGGAGATCAAGAGGTAGAATAAAAGTTTTGTTTAATAGAAATTAGATTTTTTTTATTAGAAAATTTTGGTTTGTTTCTAGTCAATTCCATCACCGTTTGCTCCTTCAACCCCACTGACTCCACTTGAAACTATTGCTGAAACCGGAGATATTTCTAGTAGGTCTTTTTAGTATTTCTCTAATTATGGTATTTATATTTATGTTTTTTTTTTACAAAAGGTAATTCCTCAGCCTTAGATAATACTCCTTCCGATAATGAAATCGTCAATATAAGCTGCAGCGCCTTCAATACCTGCAAGGACAGCATCTGCAATTTGCCGGAAAGCTCCGGGAGCAGGTTTTGTACCAGGAGCTAGCCTATTTGCCCTAAATAACCCTTTGTGGGTATTGATGGTTAGCAGTTTGGCTGATTCGGGTGTGACTTTCACTTGGAGATATGTATAATCTCCGCATACACGTACCTCTCCTGCAGACTTCTTGAATACCACAATCGGTGCTGCACAGTCCGAAAAATCAACTGGAGTGATCCAGGCTCGGTCCTGTAGGCGTTGAAGCTCACGTTCTATTTGAGAATGAACAGCATATGCCACATCTCGTCTAGCTCGGAAAACTGGAACAGCATCTGGTTTAAGATGTAGCTCAACTTCCATTTTGGAACAAACCGAGGAGTCATCTGACTGGAACAGTTTAGCATACCGCTGCTTAATGCTGGCTATGGCAGCATGGCTATCGGCGGCTGAATGATTCGACTGATGCAAACTTCGTTGATAGGTTTGTCCCACAATTGAAAAATTTCGCATAGATCTGTCCCTAGAATGTTCAAACCTTTAATTTTAGTTACAAATAAATTACAAGATTTTACTTCCCGATTTAGCTGGATTTCACAAGGAAATTCAGCGATAATTTTTATAGAGTCCAATGATGCACTTTTGGCTTGACTGTTTTCAAGTGTAGTGCCTGGTCGTCCCAACTTCTCCCATGTAGTGGTATCGATCATGGTGATGTCTGAATCGGTATCAACTTGAAGTCGGACAGACTGACGTGAAATCTGTTCGCTGGGGCGGATGTTTACCTCCACAAACTTCCTTCGCTTAACATGATTTATGCAATTGACATAAACAGCCTTATTTTATTGGGAAATTTGTTTTCTGTTACCTCGACGCATGTTATTGTTTCTGCCAGCTTTCTTTGACGAAAAACAGCTGCAGTAACCCTTTTTGTGGCCAACACGATTGCATTTTGTGCATTCATGGTTTTTGTAGCCACAATGTCGTGAGAAATGCATTTAACCGCAACTCCAACAAGGAGATTTTGGCAAACTGTTTTTGTTTCTTATGCTGCTGTGCGGGCTGTTAAGGTTGATGTTTGGGTTTTCGTTGCTGTTTCTGGATGGCGTTGACTGACGTTGCCGATGAACACGTTTGTTCGATGAGTGCTGCATCTTTTTTAAGGCTGAACCATTTCTGGACCCCCGACAACAACTTGCTCAGACCGGAATTCGTGTCTTCATCCAGCTTAGACAGCAGTTTTGTCCGGATGTCTGCGTCGGATGATGACTGCAGTCCTGTCACAAACACTAGACATTTGAACTGGTCTGAACTCAGTGCGCTTAGCTTAAAATCCTCACAGCTCTTGTTGACACGAGCTGCGAAGGATGTAAAATCCTCGGCTGGACTTTTAACTGTCTGTAAACATCTATATCGTGAATTGAATAAACTCTCAGCAGCTCCAAACATTGCTTTGAGGTTTTCGACCGTGTCTTTGAAATTTAAATCTAGCGTGTTCTTTGGCAAAATGTAAGATGTGTACTTCTCATGTGCTATCGGATTGAGCTTCCGCATTAACAATCGTACATCAACGTTGAAAACATCTTCATGGCGAGAAAACCATACCTCGAACGTGATTGTATGCTCTGGGTCATAGGAAAATTCAGAAATACTATTTACTAAAGATTCCATGAGCATTCCATGCGAACTAATGCTCTCCCTGTTGGTCAATACTGCTTGCAACAACTTGTATTGCACATCTAGTAATTTTAGAATCTTTTGTTGTTCGTTTGAAGGCGCCATTGTTTTTTTCTCAATATGATACGAGAAAAGAAAAAGAAAAATACTCACGCAAACCAATATCCTCATCGCCAAAAATTGTTGTGATCTTATGTACACAATCAGAAACGGAATTTATAAGAATATATATTATATCGTATATTACAAAAATCCATTAATTAATAAAATACAAAAAATGAGAGTAAAACACGTTTATTTACTGACGGTGTCAAAAGCCCAGCAAGTCTCTCCAACCGGAAAAAGAATGCGTTGTCCCTCTAACCATCTTGTAGTTCAATCTTGATGATGCCATGATTGTTCATCATCAGAGGTGTCAGAGGTTTCGTATTTCCAGGGTTGTCAACACTCTTAAATTCTATATGTAGAAAACAAGAGCGTCGCAGAACGGCATCAACCAAAAAGGATAAAGATGAACGCCGTAGAAGCTCTACTCACGACCCAAAAGATGTGAGTGTGAATAGAAATTTAGTGTAAATTCTTTTTCACCTTGAAGTGATTAAAATTAAAATTTATGCGAGGAACAGACAGAATGCGATTGCGCTAATAGGACAAATTATACACTTGTTTGTTTAGTGCTCCTGTATATTTTAATACGGATAGTTGTATACCTTATTTACCATAGAGTCACGTTTTTAGACATGTATTGATGTCTCATAACTCACATGAGGGTTTTCCCGCCCTAGAGCCTGGACTTTTCATACACCAAACGTAGTCCTGAGATTTGAGTTCGAATCCCGCATAATCCACCTGAATTTACCAAATTTATTAACATTGAAAAATTCTTTTAACAGTTCATATGATAAAATAAAATAGATAAGGATGTCAATTCGCTCGTCAGGATGAAAGCAAAAAAGGCATAGTCATGTGAAAGAAATAGGGGATAAGAGATTAATTAGGATGTCCTTTAAATCTATTTAAAAAAGCATGAAATTTAGATCCAACAACACCATTGTTCTGCATTTTTGTTATAGTGGACTTATTTAATTTTATAGAAATATCAAATATGCATTTAAATCATTCTTTTTTATGTATGTATATACTTTTTATTTGCCTACAGCTTATTCCACCCTATGAACCCATCAACTTTCTTATTCCAAAACTCAAAATATAATGAAATACGCAATCTGTCGTCAGGCTCTAAAGCAGCAGCAGCAGCAACACCTAGAACAACAACAACAATTAATAACCATAGCGGAATCCATTTTTCCAGTAATAACATTCTAAATTCAAAAAACTATCAGCAACATCTCAATAATCAGCAGCATCATAGCTATAACAAAGAATTGAATTTCCTGCACTGCGATAGTCTCGACGAAGACTCCTCTACAAATGGCCTAATGATGGGGCCAGTGCCACGCAGTAAGACATCTTCACTAACACACCCTAGTGCTCAACACAAGAATGAGAGGTATGTTATTTTAGAAATCAAATCTATTGGTTTTTAGAGACAAAAATTGACAACTTATTTTATTGCTTGCAGATCTCTCGAAAGAAGAAGTCGTACTTCATATGACATTGACAACATTGTCATTCCGTATAGTATGGCGGCGGCGACACGTGTTGAGTTGCTACAACACAAAGAAATTCCAACGCCAAAGTAATAATTAAAGAATATTTAACTTTCAGATCTGTTTTATATTTTTTTGTGTGTATTTTATTATTTAACTAGATGGCGAATAATAGACTACGATGCTGTAGTTTTAAGTAAAAATATATCAAATTCGGAAGGAGGAAAGAATTTTTGAAAGAACTGAAGAAATCAAGCCAGTGGAATACGTTGGCTTAGAACTCAACCGGGAAGAAGAAAAAATTAACAACAAAGAAAAACGAAATATCTGTGCTACTAGTAATTTAAATGACTATGCCGATGATGAAACTGAGGATATATCTGATGACGCAATGATATTCCGTCATGAACGTGTCCTCACCGAAGAAAGACGAAAATTTAAAACGTTCTTGAAGTTTCCCTACAGCACGAGGTCAAGGGCTAATCGCCGCCTAGACAGCCGGGCTGAATCGAGTGGAGCTAATACACCAGATCCGACATCACCTGCTCCAAATACACCAAGTGCAGGAGGAGATCAAGAGGTAGAATAAAAGTTTTGTTTAATAGAAATTAGATTTTTTTTATTAGAAAATTTTGGTTTGTTTCTAGTCAATTCCATCACCGTTTGCTCCTTCAACCCCACTGACTCCACTTGAAACTATTGCTGAAACCGGAGATATTTCTAGTAGGTCTTTTTAGTATTTCTCTAATTATGGTATTTATATTTATGTTTTTTTTTTACAAAAGGTAATTCCTCAGCCTTAGATAATACTTCTTCCGATAATGAAATCGTCAATATAAGCTGCAGCGCCTTCAATACCTGCAAGGACAGCATCTGCAATTTGCCGGAAAGCTCCGGGAGCAGGTTTTGTACCAGGAGCTAGCCTATTTGCCCTAAATAACCCTTTGTGGGTATTGATGGTTAGCAGTTTGGCTGATTCGGGTGTGACTTTCACTTGGAGATATGTATAATCTCCGCATAGACGTACATCTCCTGCAGACTTCTTGACTACCACAATCGGTGCTGCACAGTCCGAAAAATCAACTGGAGTGATCCAGCCTCGGTCCTGTAGGCGTTGAAGCTCACGTTATATTTGAGGAAGAACAGCATATGCCACATCTCGTCTAGCTCGGAAAACTGGAACAGCATCTGGTTTAAGATGTAGCTCAACTTCCATTTTGGAACAAACCGAAGAGTCATCTGACTGGAACAGTTTAGCATACCTCTGCTTAATGCTGGCTATGGCTGCATGGCTTTCGGCGTCTGAATGATTCGACTGATGCAAACTTCGTGGATAGGTTTGTCCCATAATTGATAAATTTCGCATAGATCTATCCCTAGAATGTTCAAACCTTTAATTTTAGTTACAAATAAATTACAAGATTTTACTTCCCGATTATTAGATTTTTATATAGTCCAATGATGCACTTTTGGCTTGACTGTTTTCAAGTGTAGTGCCTGGTCGTCCCAACTTCTCCCATGTAGTGATATCAATCATGGTGATGTCTGAACCGGTATCAACTTGAAGTCGGACAGACTGACCTGAAATCTGTTCGCTGGGGTGGATGTTTACCTCCACAAACTTCCTTCGCTTAACATGATTTATGCAATTGACATAAACAGCCTGGTTTTGTTGGGAAATTTGTTTTCTCTTACCTCGACGCATGTTATTGTTTCTGCCAGCTTACTTTGACGAAAAACAGCTGCAGTAACCCTCTTTGTGGCCAACACGATTGCATTATGTGCATTCATGGTTTTTGTAGCCACAATGTCGTGAGAAATGCATTTCACCGCAACTTCAACAAGGAGATTTTGGCAAACGGTTTTGTTCCTTATGCTGCTGTGCGGGCTGTTGAGGTTGATGTTTGGGTTTTCGTTGCTGTTGACTGATTTTGCCGATGAAGACGTTTGTTCGATGAGTGCTGCATCTTTTTTAAGGCTGAACCATTTCTGGACACCCGACAACAACTTGCCAGATCGGAATTCGTGTCTTCATCCAGTTTAGGCAACAGTTTTGTCCGGATGTCTGCGTCGGATGATGACTGCAGGCCTGTCACAAACACTAGACATTTGAAGTGGTCTGAACTCAGTGCGCTTAACTTAAAATTCTCACAGCTCTTGTTGACACGAGGTGCGAAGGATGTAAAATCCTCGGCTGGAATTTTAACTGTTTGTAAACATCTATATCGTGAATTGAATAAACTCTCAGCAGCTCCAAACATTGCCTTGAGGTTTTCGACCGTGTCTTTGAAATTTACATCTCGCTTGTTCTTTGGCAAAATGTAAGATGCGTACTTCTCATGTGCTATCGGCTTGAGCTTCCGCATTAACAATCGTACTTTGGATGGATCGTCGAGATCTTTTCCATCAATGCTGAAAACATCTTCATGGCGAGAAAACCATGCCTCGAACGTGATTGAATGCTCTGGGTCATAGGAAAATTCAGAAATACTATTTCCAAAAGATTTCATGAGCAGTTCGGGTCTGGCAGAATGCGAACTAATGCTCTTCCTGTTGATCAATACTGCTTGCAACAACTTCGATTGCACATCTAGTAATTCTAGAATCTTTTGTTGTTCGTTTGATGGCGCCATTGTTTTTTTCTCAATATGATACGAGAAAAGAAAAAGAAAAATACTCACGCAAACCAATATCCTCATCGCCAAAAATTGTTGTGATCTTATGTACACAATCAGAAACGGAATTTATAAGAATATATATTATATCGTATATTACAAAAATCCATTAATTAATAAAATACAAAAAATGAGAGTAAAACACGTTTATTTACTGACGGTGTCAAAAGCCCAGCAAGTCTCTCCAACCGGAAAAAGAATGCGTTGTCCCTCTAACCATCTTGTAGTTCAATCTTGATGATGGCATGATTGTTCATCATCAGTGGTGTCAGAGGTTTCGTATTTCCAGGGTTGTCAACACTTAAATTCTATAAGTAGAAAACAAGAGCGTCGCAGAACGGTATCAACCAAAAAGGATAAAGATGAACGCCGTAGAAGCTCTACTCATGACCCAAAAGATGTGAGTGTGAATAGAAATTTAGTGTAAATTCTTTTTCACCTTGAAGTGATTAAAATTAAAATTTATGCGAGGAACAGACAGAATGCGATTGCGCTAATAGTGCAAATTATACACTTGTTTGTTTAGTGCTCCTGTATATTTTAATACGGATAGTTGTATACCTTATTTACCATAGAGTCACGTTTTTAGACATGTATTGATGTCTCATAACTCACATGAGGGTTTTTCCCGCCCTAGAGCCTGGACTTTTCATACACCAAATGTAGTCCTGAGATTTGAGTTCGAATCCCGCATAATCCACCTGAATTTACCAAATTTATTAACATTGAAAAATTCTTTTAACAGTTCATATGATAAAATAAAATAGATAAGGATGTCAATTCGCTCGTCAGGATGAAAGCAAAAAAGGCATAGTCATGTGAAAGAAATAGGGGATAAGAGATTAATTAGGATGTCCTTTAAATTTATTTAAAAAAGCATGAAATTTAGATCCAACAACACCATTGTTCTGCATTTTTGTTATAGTGGACTTATTTAATTTTATAGAAATATCAAATATGCATTTAAATCATTCTTTTTTATGTATGTATATACTTTTTATTTGCCTACAGCTTATTCCACCCTATGAACCCATCAACTTTCTTATTCCAAAACTCAAAATATAATAAAATACGCAATCTGTCGTCAGGCTCTAAAGCAGCAGCAGCAGCAACACCTAGAACAACAACAACAATTAATAACCATAGCGGAATCCATTTTTCCAGTAATAACATTCTAAATTCAAAAAACTATCAGCAACATCTCAATAATCAACAGCATCATAGCTATAACAAAGAATTGAATTTCCTGCACTGCGATAGTCTCGACGAAGACTCCTCTACAAATGGCCTAATGATGGGGCCAGTGCCACGCAGTAAGACATCTTCACTAACACACCCTAGTGCTCAACACAAGAATGAGAGGTATGTTATTTTAGAAATCAAATCTATTGGTTCTTAGAGAAAAAATTGACAACTTGTTTTGTTGCTTGCAGATCTCTCGAAAGAAGAAGTCGTACTTCATATGACATTGACAACATTGTCATTCCGTATATTGTGGCGGCGGGCGCCGACACGTGTTGAGTTGCTACAATACAAAGAAATTCCAACGCCAAAGTAATAATTAAAGAATATTTAACTTTCAGATCTGTTTTATATTTTATTATTTATTTATTTATTATTTAACTAGATGGCGAATAATAGACTACGATGCTGTAGATTTAAGTAAAAATATATCAAATTCGGACGGAGGAAAGAATTTTGAGAGAACTGAAGAAATGAAGCCAGTGAAATACGTTGGTTTAGAACTCAACCCGGAAGAAGAAAAAATTAACAACAAAGAAAAACGAAATGTCTGTGCTACAAGTAATTTAAATGACTATGCCAATGATGAGACTGAGGAAATATCTGATGAGGCAATGATATTGCGTCATGAACGTGCCCTCACCGAAGAACGATGAACATTTAAAACGTTCTTGAAGTTTCCCTACAGCACGATGTCAAGGGCTAATCGCCGCCTAGATAGCCGGGCTGAATCGAGTGGAGCTAATACACCAGATCCGACATCGCCTGCTCCAAATACACCAAGTGCAGGAGGAGAATAAGAGGTAGAATAAAAGTTTTGTTTAATAGAAATTAGATGCTTTTTATTAGAAAATTTTGGTTTGTTTCTAGTCGATTCCATCACCATTTGCTGCTTCAACGCCACTGACTCCACTTGAAACTATTGCTGAAACCGGAGATATTTCTAATATGTCTTTTTAGTATTTCACTAATTGTGGTATTTATATTTATGTTTTTTTTTACAAAAGGTAATTCTTCAGCCTTAGATAATACTTCTTCAATTATGAGTCTCTTAAATTCTATAAGTAGAAAACAAGAGCGTCGCAGAACGGTATCAACCAAAAAGGATAAAGATGAACACCGTACAAGCTCTACTTCCGACCCAAAAGATGTGAGTGTGAATAGAAATTTAGTGTAAATTCTTTTTCCCTTTGAAGTGATTAAAATTAAAATTTATGTGAAGAACAGACAGAATGCGATTGCGCTAATAGGACAAATTTTAGACTTGTTTGTTTAGTGCTCCTGTATATTTTAATACGATAGTTGTATACCTTATTTACCATGGATTCACGTTTTTAGACATGTAGTGATGTCTCATAACTCACATGAGGGTTTTTCCCGCCCTAGAGCCTGGACTTTTCATACACCAAATGCAGCCCTGAGATTTGAGTTCGAATCCCGCATAATCCACCTGAATGTACCAAATTTATTAACATTGAAAAATTCTTTTAACAGTTCATATGATAAAATAAAATATATTAGGATGTCAATTCGCTCGCCAGGATGAAAGCAAAAAAGGCATAGTCATGTGTAAGAAATAAGGAATAAGAGATTAAATAGGATGTCCTTTAAATCTATTTAAAAAACTTTGAAATTTAGATCAAACAACACCATTAGCCCTTGACTTCGTGCTGTAGGAAAACTTCAAGAACGTTATAAATATTCGTCGTTCTTCGGTGAGGGCACGTTCATGACGCAATATCCTTGCGTCGTCAGATATATCCTCAGTCTCATCACTGCCACTGGCTTGATTTCTTCAGTTCTTTCAAAATTCTTTCCTCCTTCCGAATTTGATATATTTTATCTTTAGCATCGTAGTCTATTATCTAGTTAAATAATAAAATACACACAAAAAAAATATAAAACAGATCTTAAAGTTAAATATTCTTTAATTATTACTTTGGCGTTGGAATTTCTTTGTATTGTAGCAACTAAACACGTGTCGCCGCCGCCACACTATACGGAATGACAATGTTGTCTCCTCCTGCACTTGGTGTATTTGGAGCAGGCGATATCGGATCTGGTGTATTAGCTCCACTCGATTCAGCCCGGCTGTCTAGGCGGCGATTAGTCCTTCACCTCGTGCTGTAGGGAAACTTCAAGAACGTTTTAAATTTTCGTCGTTCTTCGGTGAGGGCACGTTCATGACGCAATATCAATGCGTCATCAGATATATCCTCAGTCTCATCATCGGCATAGTGATTTAAATTACTAGTAGCACAGATATTTCGTTTTTCTTTGTTGTTAATTTGTTCTTCTTCCGGGTTGAGTTCTAAACCAACGTATTCCACTGGCTTGATTTCTTCAGTTCTTTCCTATTTCCGATTTTGATATATTTTTACTTAAATCTTTAGCATCGTAGTCTATTATTCGCCATCTAGTTAAATAATAAAATACACATAAGAAAAATATAAAACAGATCTGAAAGTTAAATATTCTTTAATTATTACTTTGGCGTTGGAATTTCTTTGTATTGTAGCAACTAAACACGCGTCGCCGCCGCCACACTAAACGGAATGACAATGTTGTCTCCTCCTGCACTTGGTGTATTTGGAGCAGGCGATGTTGGATCTGGTGTATTAGCTCCGCTCGATTCAGCCCGGCTGTCTAGGCGGCGATTAGCCCTTGACCTCGTGCTGTAGGGAAACTTCAAAAACGTTTTAAATTTTCGTCGTTCTTCGGTGAAGGCACGTTCATGACGCAATATCATTGCGTCATCAGATATATCCTCAGTCTCATCATCGGCATAGTCATTTAAATTACTAGTACCACAGATATTTCGTTTTTCTTTGTTGTTAATTTGTTCTTCTTCCGGGTTGAGTTCTAAACCAACGTATTCCACTGGCTTGATTTCTTCAGTTATTTCCTCCTTCCGATTTTTATATATTTTTACTTAAATCTTTAGCATCGTAGTCTATTATTCGCCATTTAGTTAAATAATAAAATACACACAAAAAAAATATAAAACAGATCTTAAAGTTAAATATTCTTTAATTATTACTTTGGCGTTGGAATTTCTTTGTATTGTAGCAACTAAACACGTGTCGCCGCCGCCACACTATACGGAATGACAATGTTGTCTCCTCGTGCACTTGGTGTATTTGGAGCAGGCGATATCGGATCTGGTGTATTAGCTCCACTCGATTCAGCCCGGTTGTCTAGGCGGCGATTAGTCCTTCACCTCGTGCTGTAGGGAAACTTCAAGAACGTTTTAAATTTTCGTCGTTCTTCGGTGAGGGCACGTTCATGACGCAATATCAATGCGTCATCAGATATATCCTCAGTCTCATCATCGGCATAGTGATTTAAATTACTAGTAGCACAGATATTTCGTTTTTCTTTGTTGTTAATTTGTTCTTCTTCCGGGTTGAGTTCTAAACCAACGTATTCCACTGGCTTGATTTCTTCAGTTCTTTCCTATTTCCGATTTTGATATATTTTTACTTAAATCTTTAGCATCGTAGTCTATTATTCGCCATCTAGTTAAATAATAAAATACACATAAGAAAAATATAAAACAGATCTGAAAGTTAAATATTCTTTAATTATTACTTTGGCGTTGGAATTTCTTTGTATTGTAGCAACTAAACACGCGTCGCCGCCGCCACACTAAACGGAATGACAATGTTGTCTCCTCCTGCACTTGGTGTATTTGGAGCAGGCGATGTTGGATCTGGTGTATTAGCTCCGCTCGATTCAGCCCGGCTGTCTAGGCGGCGATTAGCCCTTGACCTCGTGCTGTAGGGAAACTTCAAAAACGTTTTAAATTTTCGTCGTTCTTCGGTGAAGGCACGTTCATGACGCAATATCATTGCGTCATCAGATATATCCTCAGTCTCATCATCGGCATAGTCATTTAAATTACTAGTACCACAGATATTTCGTTTTTCTTTGTTGTTAATTTGTTCTTCTTCCGGGTTGAGTTCTAAACCAACGTATTCCACTGGCTTGATTTCTTCAGTTATTTCCTCCTTCCGATTTTTATATATTTTTACTTAAATCTTTAGCATCCTAGTTTATTATTCGCCATCTAGTTAAATAATAAAATACACACAAAAAAAATATAAAACAGATCTTAAAGTTAAATATTCTTTAATTATTACTTTGGCGTTGGAATTTCTTTGTATTGTAGCAACTAAACACGTTTCGCCGCCGCCACACTATACGGAATGACAATGTTGTCTCCTCCTGCACTTGGTGTATTTGGAGCAGGCGATATCGGATCTGGTGTATTAGCTCCACTCGATTCAGCCCGGCTGTCTAGGCGGCGATTAGCCCTTGACCTCGTGCTGTAGGGAATCTTCAAAAACGTTTTAAATTTTCGTCGTTCTTCGGTGAATGCACGTTCATGACGCAATATCATTGCGTCATCAGATATATCCTCAGTCATCGGCATAGCCATTTAAATTACTAGTAGCACAGATCTTTCGTTTTTCTTTGTTGTTAATTTGTTCTTCTTCCGGGTTGAGTTCTAAACCAACGTATTCCACTGGCTTGATTTCTTCAGTTCTTTCCTCCTTCCGATTTTTATATATTTTTACTTAAATCTTTAGCATCGTAGTCTATTATTCGCCATCTAGTTAAATAATAAAATACACACAAAAAAAATATAAAACAGATCTTAGAGTTAAATATTCTTTAATTATTACTTTGGCGTTGGAATTTCTTTGTATTGTAGCAACTAAACACGTGTCGCCGCCGCCACACTATACGGAATGACAATGTTGTCTCCTCCTGCACTTGGTGTATTTGGAGCAGGCGATATCGGATCTGGTGTATTAGCTCCACTCGATTCAGCCCGTCTGTCTAGGCGGCGATTAGCCCTTGACCTCGTGCTGTAGGGAAACTTCAAAAACGTTTTAAATTTTCGTCGTTCTTCGGTGAAGGCACGTTCATGACGCAATATCATTGCGTCATCAGATATATCCTCAGTCATCGGCATAGCCATTTAAATTATTAGTAGCACAGATCTTTCGTTTTTCTTTGTTGTTAATTTGTTCTTCTTCCGGGTTGAGCTCTAAACCAACGTATTCCACTGGCCTGATTTCTTCAGTTCCTTCAAAATTCTTTCCTCCTTCCGAATTTGATATATTTTTACTTAAATCTTTAGCATCGTAGTCTATTATTCGCCATTTAGTTAAATAATAAAATACACACAAAAAAAATATAAAACAGATCTTAAAGTTAAATATTCTTTAATTATTACTTTGGCGTTGGAATTTCTTTGTATTGTAGCAACTAAACACGTGTCGCCGCCGCCACACTAAACGGAATGACAATGTTGTCTCCTCCTGCACTTGGTGTATTTGGAGCAGGCGATGTTGGATCTGGTGTATTAGCTCCGCTCGATTCAGCCCGGCTGTCTAGGCGGCGATTAGCCCTTGACCTCGTGCTGTAGGGAAACTTCAAAAACGTTTTAAATTTTCGTCGTTCTTCGGTGAAGGCACGTTCATGACGCAATATCATTGCGTCATCAGATATATCCTCAGTCTCATCATCGGCATAGTCATTTAAATTACTAGTACCACAGATATTTCGTTTTTCTTTGTTGTTAATTTGTTCTTCTTCCGGGTTGAGTTCTAAACCAACGTATTCCACTGGCTTGATTTCTTCAGTTATTTCCTCCTTCCGATTTTTATATATTTTTACTTAAATCTTTAGCATCCTAGTTTATTATTCGCCATCTAGTTAAATAATAAAATACACACAAAAAAAATATAAAACAGATCTTAAAGTTAAATATTCTTTAATTATTACTTTGGCGTTGGAATTTCTTTGTATTGTAGCAACTAAACACGTGTCGCCGCCGCCACACTATACGGAATGACAATGTTGTCTCCTCCTGCACTTGGTGTATTTGGAGCAGGCGATATCGGATCTGGTGTATTAGCTCCACTCGATTCAGCCCGGCTGTCTAGGCGGCGATTAGCCCTTGACCTCGTGCTGTAGGGAATCTTCAAAAACGTTTTAAATTTTCGTCGTTCTTCGGTGAATGCACGTTCATGACGCAATATCATTGCGTCATCAGATATATCCTCAGTCATCGGCATAGCCATTTAAATTACTAGTAGCACAGATCTTTCGTTTTTCTTTGTTGTTAATTTGTTCTTCTTCCGGGTTGAGTTCTAAACCAACGTATTCCACTGGCTTGATTTCTTCAGTTCTTTCCTCCTTCCGATTTTTATATATTTTTACTTAAATCTTTAGCATCGTAGTCTATTATTCGCCATCTAGTTAAATAATAAAATACACACAAAAAAAATATAAAACAGATCTTAAAGTTAAATATTCTTTAATTATTACTTTGGCGTTGGAATTTCTTTGTATTGTAGCAACTAAACACGTGTCGCCGCCGCCACACTATACGGAATGACAATGTTGTCTCCTCCTGCACTTGGTGTATTTGGAGCAGGCGATATCGGATCTGGTGTATTAGCTCCACTCGATTCAGCCCGTCTGTCTAGGCGGCGATTAGCCCTTGACCTCGTGCTGTAGGGAAACTTCAAAAACGTTTTAAATTTTCGTCGTTCTTCGGTGAAGGCACGTTCATGACGCAATATCATTGCGTCATCAGATATATCCTCAGTCATCGGCATAGCCATTTAAATTATTAGTAGCACAGATCTTTCGTTTTTCTTTGTTGTTAATTTGTTCTTCTTCCGGGTTGAGCTCTAAACCAACGTATTCCACTGGCCTGATTTCTTCAGTTCCTTCAAAATTCTTTCCTCCTTCCGAATTTGATATATTTTTACTTAAATCTTTAGCATCGTAGTCTATTATTCGCCATTTAGTTAAATAATAAAATACACACAAAAAAAATATAAAACAGATCTTAAAGTTAAATATTCTTTAATTATTACTTTGGCGTTGGAATTTCTTTGTATTGTAGCAACTAAACACGTGTCGCCGCCGCCACACTATACGGAATGACAATGTTGTCTCCTCCTGCACTTGGTGTATTTGGAGCAGGCGATATCGGATCTGGTGTATTAGCTCCACTCGATTCAGCCCGGCTGTCTAGGCGGCGATTAGCCCTTGACCTCGTGCTGTAGGGAAACTTCAAAAACGTTTTAAATTTTCGTCGTTCTTCGGTGAAGGCACGTTCATGACGCAATATCATTGCGTCATCAGATATATCCTCAGTCTCATCATCGGCATAGTCATTTAAATTACTAGTACCACAGATATTACGTTTTTCTTTGTTGTTAATTTGTTCTTCTTCCGGGTTGA
Source organism: Philhelius pedissequus (assembly GCA_910595825.1). Lineage (NCBI taxonomy): Eukaryota > Metazoa > Arthropoda > Insecta > Diptera > Syrphidae > Philhelius > Philhelius pedissequus. The sequence continues at coordinate 19,180,316 of OU343164.1, read as the reverse complement.
GTTCTAAACCAACGTATTCCACTGGCTTGATTTCTTCAGTTATTTCCTCCTTCCGATTTTTATATATTTTTACTTAAATCTTTAGCATCGTAGTCTATTATTCGCCATTTAGTTAAATAATAAAATACACACAAAAAAAATATAAAACAGATCTTAAAGTTAAATATTCTTTAATTATTACTTTGGCGTTGGAATTTCTTTGTATTGTAGCAACTAAACACGTGTCGCCGCCGCCACACTATACGGAATGACAATGTTGTCTCCTCCTGCACTTGGTGTATTTGGAGCAGGCGATATCGGATCTGGTGTATTAGCTCCACTCGATTCAGCCCGGCTGTCTAGGCGGCGATTAGTCCTTCACCTCGTGCTGTAGGGAAACTTCAAGAACGTTTTAAATTTTCGTCGTTCTTCGGTGAGGGCACGTTCATGACGCAATATCAATGCGTCATCAGATATATCCTCAGTCTCATCATCGGCATAGTGATTTAAATTACTAGTAGCACAGATATTTCGTTTTTCTTTGTTGTTAATTTGTTCTTCTTCCGGGTTGAGTTCTAAACCAACGTATTCCACTGGCTTGATTTCTTCAGTTCTTTCCTATTTCCGATTTTGATATATTTTTACTTAAATCTTTAGCATCGTAGTCTATTATTCGCCATCTAGTTAAATAATAAAATACACATAAGAAAAATATAAAACAGATCTGAAAGTTAAATATTCTTTAATTATTACTTTGGCGTTGGAATTTCTTTGTATTGTAGCAACTCAAGACGTGTCGCCGCCGCCACACTATACGGAATGACAATGTTGTCAATGTCATATGAAGTACGACATCTTCTTTCGAGATTTCTGCAAGCAATAAAACAAGTTGTCAATTTTTGTCTCTAAGAACCAATAGATTTGATTTCTAAAAAACACACCTCTCATTCTTGTGTTGAGCACTAGGGTGTGTTAGTGACGATGTCTTACTGCGTGCTACTGGCCCCATCATTAGGCCACTTGTAGAGGAGTCTTCGTCGAGACTATCGCAGTGCAGGAAATTTAATTCTTTGTTATAGCTATAATGCTGCTGATTATTGAAATGTTGCTGATAGTTTTTTGAATTTAGAATGTTTTTGCGGGATAAATGGATTCCGCTATGGTTATTAATTGTTGTTGTTGTTGTTGTTGTAGGTGTTGCTGCTGCTGCTGCTTTAGATGCTGACGACAGTTTGCGTATTTTATTATTTTTTGAGTTTTGGAATAGGAAAGTTGATGGGTACGTAGGTTGGAATAAGCTGTAGACAAATAAATGCACTTGGTGTATTTGGAGCAAGCGATGTCGGATCTGGTGTATTAGCTCCACTCGATTCAGCCCGGCTGTCTAGGCGGCGATTAGCCCTTGACCTCGTGCTGTAGGGAAACTTCAAAAACGTTTTAAATTTTCGTCGTTCTTCGGTGAAGGCACGTTCATGACGCAATATCATTGCGTCATCAGATATATCCTCAGTCTCATCATCGGCATAGTCATTTAAATTACTAGTACCACAGATATTTCGTTTTTCTTTGTTGTTAATTTGTTCTTCTTCCGGGTTGAGTTCTAAACCAACGTATTCCACTGGCTTGATTTCTTCAGTTATTTCCTCCTTCCGATTTTTATATATTTTTACTTAAATCTTTAGCATCCTAGTTTATTATTCGCCATCTAGTTAAATAATAAAATACACACAAAAAAAATATAAAACAGATCTTAAAGTTAAATATTCTTTAATTATTACTTTGGCGTTGGAATTTCTTTGTATTGTAGCAACTAAACACGTTTCGCCGCCGCCACACTATACGGAATGACAATGTTGTCTCCTCCTGCACTTGGTGTATTTGGAGCAGGCGATATCGGATCTGGTGTATTAGCTCCACTCGATTCAGCCCGGCTGTCTAGGCGGCAATTAGCCCTTGACCTCGTGCTGTAGGGAATCTTCAAAAACGTTTTAAATTTTCGTCGTTCTTCGGTGAATGCACGTTCATGACGCAATATCATTGCGTCATCAGATATATCCTCAGTCATCGGCATAGCCATTTAAATTACTAGTAGCACAGATCTTTCGTTTTTCTTTGTTGTTAATTTGTTCTTCTTCCGGGTTGAGTTCTAAACCAACGTATTCCACTGGCTTGATTTCTTCAGTTCTTTCCTCCTTCCGATTTTTATATATTTTTACTTAAATCTTTAGCATCGTAGTCTATTATTCGCCATCTAGTTAAATAATAAAATACACACAAAAAAAATATAAAACAGATCTTAAAGTTAAATATTCTTTAATTATTACTTTGGCGTTGGAATTTCTTTGTATTGTAGCAACTAAACACGTGTCGCCGCCGCCACACTATACGGAATGACAATGTTGTCTCCTCCTGCACTTGGTGTATTTGGAGCAGGCGATATCGGATCTGGTGTATTAGCTCCACTCGATTCAGCCCGTCTGTCTAGGCGGCGATTAGCCCTTGACCTCGTGCTGTAGGGAAACTTCAAAAACGTTTTAAATTTTCGTCGTTCTTCGGTGAAGGCACGTTCATGACGCAATATCATTGCGTCATCAGATATATCCTCAGTCATCGGCATAGCCATTTAAATTATTAGTAGCACAGATCTTTCGTTTTTCTTTGTTGTTAATTTGTTCTTCTTCCGGGTTGAGCTCTAAACCAACGTATTCCACTGGCCTGATTTCTTCAGTTCCTTCAAAATTCTTTCCTCCTTCCGAATTTGATATATTTTTACTTAAATCTTTAGCATCGTAGTCTATTATTCGCCATTTAGTTAAATAATAAAATACACACAAAAAAAATATAAAACAGATCTTAAAGTTAAATATCCTTTAATTATTACTTTGGCGTTGGAATTTCTTTGTATTGTAGCAACTAAACACGTGTCGCCGCCGCCACACTATACGGAATGACAATGTTGTCTCCTCCTGCACTTGGTGTATTTGGAGCAGGCGATATCGGATCTGGTGTATTAGCTCCACTCGATTCAGCCCGGCTGTCTAGGCGGCGATTAGCCCTTGACCTCGTGCTGTAGGGAAACTTCAAAAACGTTTTAAATTTTCGTCGTTCTTCGGTGAAGGCACGTTCATGACGCAATATCATTGCGTCATCAGATATATCCTCAGTCATCGGCATAGCCATTTAAATTACTAGTAGCACAGATCTTTCGTTTTTCTTTGTTGTTAATTTGTTCTTCTTCCAGGTTGAGTTCTAAACCAACGTATTCCACTGGCTTTATTTCTTCCGTTCTTTCCTCCTTCCGATTTTTATATATTTTTACTTAAATCTTTAGCATCGTAGTCTATTATTCGCCATCTAGTTAAATAATAAAATACACACAAGAAAAATATAAAACAGATCTGAAAGTTAAATATTCTTTAATTATTACTTTGGCGTTGGAATTTCTTTGTATTGTAGCAACTAAACACGTTTCGCCGCCGCCACACTATACGGAATGACAATGTTGTCTCCTCCTGCACTTGGTGTATTTGGAGCAGGCGATATCGGATCTGGTGTATTAGCTCCACTCGATTCAGCCCGGCTGCCTAGGCGGCGATTAGCCCTTGACCTCGTGCTGTAGGGAAACTTCAAGAACGTTTTAAATTTTCGTCGTTCTTCGGTGAGGGCACGTTCATAACGCAATATCATTGCGTCATCAGATATATCCTCAGTCTCATCATCGGCATAGTCATTTAAATTACTAGTAGAACAGATATTTCGTTTTTCTTTGTTGTTAATTTTTTCTTCTTCCGGGTCGAGTTCTAAACCAACGTATTAAACTGGCTTAATTTCTTCAGTTCTTTCAAAATTCTTTCCTCCTTCCGAATTTGATATAATTTTATTTAAATCTTCAGCATCGTAGTCTATTATTCGCCATCTAGTTAAACACGTGTCGCCGCCGCCATACTATACGGAATGACAATGTTGTCAATGTCATATGAAGTACGACTTCTTCTTCCGAGAGATCTGCAAGCAATAAAACAAGTTGTCAATTTTTGTCCCTAAGAACCAATAGATTTGATTTCTAAAAAAACACACCTCTCATTTTTGTGTTGAGCACTAGGGTGTGTTAGTGACGATGTCTTACTGCGTGCTACTGGCCCCATCATTAGGCCATTTGTAGCGGAGTCTTTTCAATTCAATTCTTTGTTATAGCTATGATGCTGCTGATTATTGAGATGTTCCTGATAGTTTTTTGAATTAAGAATGTTATTACTGGATAAATCGATTCCGTTATGGTTATTAATTGTTGTTGTAGGTGTTGCTGCTGCTGCTGCTATAGATGCTGACGACAGTTTGCGCATTTTATTATTTTTTGAGTTTTGGAATACGAAAGCTGATGGGTTCGTAGGGTGGGATAAGCTGTAGCCAAATGAAAAGTACATACATACATAAATAAAGAATGATTTAAATGCATATTTGATATTTCTATAAAATTAAATTAGTTCACTATAACAAAAATGCAGAATAATGGTGTTGTTTGATCTAAATTTCAAGTTTTTTTTAAATAGACTTAAAGGACATCCTAATTAATCTCTTATTCCCTATTTTTTACACATGACTATGCCTTTTTTGCTTTCATCCTAACGAGCGAATTGACATCCTTATCTATTATATTTTATCATATGAACTGTTAGAAGAATTTTTCAATGTTAATAAATTTGGTACATTCAGGTGGATTATGCGGGATTCGAACTCAAATCTCAGGGCTGCATTTGGTTATGAAAAGTCCAGGCTCTAGGGCGGGAAAAACCCTCATGTGAGTTATGAGACATCATTACATGTCTAAAAACGTGACTCCATGGTAAATAAGGTATACAACTATCGTATTAAAATATGCAGGGGCACTAAACAAACAAGTCTATAATTTGTCCTATTAGCGCAATCGCTTTCTGTCTGTTCCTCGCATAAATTTTAATTTTTTTTTTAAATTTAAAATCACTTCATAGGGAAAGAGAATTTACACTAAATTTCTATTCACACTCACATCTTTTGGGTCGGGAGTAGAGCTTCTACGGTGTTCATCTTTATCCTTTTTGGTTGATACCGTTCTGCGACACTCTTGTTTTCTACTTATAGAGTTTAAGAGACTCATAATTGAAGGAGTATTATCTAAGGCTGAAGAATTACCTTTTGTAAAAAAAACAAATATAAACACCATAATTAGTGAAATACTAAAAAGACCTACTAGAAATATCAACGGTTTCCTGGCTGAATCGAGTGGAGGTAATACACCAGATCCGACATCGCCTGCTCCAAATACACCAAGTGCAGGAGGAGATCTAGAGGCACTTCATATGACATTGACAACATTGTCATTCCGTATAGTGTGGCGGCGGCGACACGTGTTGAGTTGCTACAATACAAAGAAAGTCCAACGCCAAAGTAATAATTAAAGAATATTTAACTTTCAGATCTGTTATATATTTTTTGTGTGTGTATTTTATTATTTACGATGCTGAAGATTTAAGTAAAAATATATCAAATTCGGAAGGAGGAAAGAACTGAAGAAATCAAGCCAGTGGAATACGTTGGTTTAGAACTCAACCCGGAAGAAGAAAAAATTAACAACAAAGAAAAACGAAATATCTGTGCTACTAGTGATTTAAATGACTATGCCGATGATGAGACTGAGGATATATCTGATGGACGTGCCTTCACCGAAGAACGGCGAAAATTTAAAGCGTTTTTGAAGTTTCCCTACAGCACGAGGTCAAGGGCTAATCGCCGCCTAGACAGCCGGGCTGAATCGAGCGGAGCTAATACACCAGATCCGACATCGCCTGCTCCAAATACACCAAGTGCAGGAGGAGACAACATTGTCATTCCGTATAGTGTGGCGGCGGCGACACGTGTTTAGTTGCTACAATATAAAGAAATTCCAACGCCAAAGTAATAATTAAAGAATATTTAACTTTAAGATCTGTTTTATATTTTTTTTGTGTGTATTTTATTATTTAACTAAATGGCGAATAATAGACTACGATGCTAAAGATTTAAGTAAAAATATATAAAAATCGGAAGGAGGAAATAACTGAAGAAATCAAGCCAGTGGAATACGTTGGTTTAGAACTCAACCCGGAAGAAGAACAAATTAACAACAAAGAAAAACGAAATATCTGTGGTACTAGTAATTTAAATGACTATGCCGATGATGAGACTGAGGATATATCTGATGACGCAATGATATTGCGTCATGAACGTGCCTTCACCGAAGAACGACGAAAATTTAAAACGTTTTTGAAGTTTCCCTACAGCACGAGGTCAAGGGCTAATCGCCGCCTAGACAGCCGGGCTGAATCGAGTGGAGCTAATACACCAGATCCGATATCGCCTGCTCCAAATACACCAAGTGCAGGAGGAGACAACATTGTCATTCCGTATAGTGTGGCGGCGGCGACACGTGTTTAGTTGCTACAATACAAAGAAATTCCAACGCCAAAGTAATAATTAAAGAATATTTAACTTTAAGATCTGTTTTATATTTTTTTTGTGTGTATTTTATTATTTAACTAAATGGCGAATAATAGACTACGATGCTAAAGATTTAAGTAAAAATATATCAAATTCGGAAGGAGGAAAGAATTTTGAAGGAACTGAAGAAATCAGGCCAGTGGAATACGTTGGTTTAGAGCTCAACCCGGAAGAAGAACAAATTAACAACAAAGAAAAACGAAAGATCTGTGCTACTAATAATTTAAATGGCTATACCGATGATGAGACTGAGGATATATCTGATGACGCAATGATATTGCGTCATGAACGTGCCTTCAACGAAGAACGACGAAAATTTAGAACGTTTTTGAAGTTTCCCTACAGCACGAGGTCAAGGGCTAATTGCCGCCTAGACAGCCGGGCTGAATCGAGTGGAGCTAATACACCAGATCCGACATCGCCTGCTCCAAATACACCAAGTGCAGGAGGAGACAACATTGTCATTCCGTATAGTGTGGCGGCGGCGACACGTGTTTAGTTGCTACAATATAAAGAAATTCCAACGCCAAAGTAATAATTAAAGAATATTTAACTTTCAGATCTGTTTTATATTTATTTTGTGTGTATTTTATTATTTAACTAGATGGCGAATAATAGACTACGATGCTAAAGATTTAAGTAAAAATATATAATTACGTTGGTTTAGAACTCAACCCGGAAGAAGAACAAATTAACAACAAAGAAAAACGAAATATCTGTGCTACTAGTAATTTAAATGACTATGCCGATGATGAGACTGAGGATATATCTGATGACGCAATGATATTGCGTCATGAACGTGCCTTCAGCGAAGAACGACGAAAATTTAGAACGTTTTTGAAGTTTCCCTACAGCACGAGGTCAAGGGCTAATTGCCGCCTAGACAGCCGGGCTGAATCGAGTGGAGCTAATACACCAGAACCGATATCGCCTGCTCCAAATACACCAAGTGCAGGAGGAGACAACATTGTTATTCCGTATAGTGTGGCGGCGGCGACACGTGTTTAGTTGCTACAATACAAAGAAATTCCAACGCCAAAGTAATAATTAAAGAATATTTAACTTTCAGATCTGTTTTATATTTATTTTGTGTGTATTTTATTATTTAACTAGATGGCGAATAATAGACTACGATGCTAAAGATTTAAGTAAAAATATATAATTACGTTGGTTTAGAACTCAACCCGGAAGAAGAACAAATTTACAACAAAGGAAAACGAAATATCTGTGCTACTAGTAATTTAAATGACTATGCCGATGATGAGACTGAGGATATATCTGATGACGCAATGATATTGCGTCATGAACGTGCCTTCAGCGAAGAACGACGAAAATTTAGAACGTTTTTGAATTTCCCTACAGCACGAGATCAAGGGCTAATTGCCGCCTAGACAGGCGGGCTGAATCGAGTGGAGCTAATACACCAGATACGACATCGCCTGCTCCAAATACACCAAGTGCAGGAGGAGACAACATTGTCATTCCGTATAGTGTGGCGGCGGCGACACGTGTTTAGTTGCTACAATATAAAGAAATTCCAACGCCAAAGTAATAATTAAAGAATATTTAACTTTCAGATCTGTTTTATATTTTTTTTGTGTGTATTTTATTATTTAACTAGATGGCGAATAATAGACTACGATGCTAAAGATTTAAGTAAAAATATATAAAAGTCGGAAGGAGGAAAGAACTGAAGAAATCAAGCCAGTGGAATACGTTGGTTTAGAACTCAACCCGGAAGAAGAACAAATTAACAACAAAGAAAAACGAAATATCTGTGCTACTAGTAATTTAAATGACTATGCCGATGATGAGACTGAGGATATATCTGATGACGCAATGATATTGCGTCATGAACGTGCCTTCAGCGAAGAACGACGAAAATTTAGAACGTTTTTGAAGTTTCCCTACAGCACGAGGTCAAGGGCTAATTGCCGCCTAGACAGCCGGGCTGAATCGAGTGGAGCTAATACACCAGAACCGACATCGCCTGCTCCAAATACACCAAGTGCAGGAGGAGACAACATTGTCATTCCGTTTAGTGTGGCGGCGGCGACACGTGTTTAGTTGCTACAATATAAAGAAATTCCAACGCCAAAGTAATAATTAAAGAATATTTAACTTTCAGATCTGTTTTATATTTATTTTGTGTGTATTTTATTATTTAACTAGATGGCGAATAATAGACTACGATGCTAAAGATTTAAGTAAAAATATATAATTACGTTGGTTTAGAACTCAACCCGGAAGAAGAACAAATTTACAACAAAGGAAAACGAAATATCTGTGCTACTAGTAATTTAAATGACTATGCCGATGATGAGACTGAGGATATATCTGATGACGCAATGATATTGCGTCATGAACGTGCCTTCAGCGAAGAACGACGAAAATTTAGAACGTTTTTGAATTTCCCTACAGCACGAGATCAAGGGCTAATTGCCGCCTAGACAGGCGGGCTGAATCGAGTGGAGCTAATACACCAGATACGACATCGCCTGCTCCAAATACACCAAGTGCAGGAGGAGACAACATTGTCATTCCGTATAGTGTGGCGGCGGCGACACGTGTTTAGTTGCTACAATATAAAGAAATTCCAACGCCAAAGTAATAATTAAAGAATATTTAACTTTCAGATCTGTTTTATATTTTTTTTGTGTGTATTTTATTATTTAACTAGATGGCGAATAATAGACTACGATGCTAAAGATTTAAGTAAAAATATATAAAAATCGGAAGGAGGAAAGAACTGAAGAAATCAAGCCAGTGGAATACGTTGGTTTAGAACTCAACCCGGAAGAAGAACAAATTAACAACAAAGAAAAACGAAATATCTGTGCTACTAGTAATTTAAATGACTATGCCGATGATGAGACTGAGGATATATCTGATGACGCAATGATATTGCGTCATGAACGTGCCTTTAGCGAAGAACGACGAAAATTTAGAACGTTTTTGAAGTTTCCCTACAGCACGAGGTCAAGGGCTAATTGCCGCCTAGACAGCCGGGCTGAATCGAGTGGAGCTAATACACCAGAACCGACATCGCCTGCTCCAAATACACCAAGTGCAGGAGGAGACAACATTGTTATTCCGTATAGTGTGGCGGCGGCGACACGTGTTTAGTTGCTACAATACAAAGAAATTCCAACGCCAAAGTAATAATTAAAGAATATTTAACTTTCAGATCTGTTTTATATTATTTTTGTGTGTATTTTATTATTTAACTAGATGGCGAATAATAGACTACGATGCTAAAGATTTAAGTAAAAATATATAAAAATCGGAAGGAGGAAAGAACTGAAGAAATCAAGCCAGTGGAATACGTTGGTTTAGAACTCAACCCGGAAGAAGAACAAATTAACAACAAAGAAAAACGAAATATCTGTGGTACTAGTAATTTAAATGACTATGTCGATGATGAGACTGAGGATATATCTGATGACGCAATGATATTGCGTCATGAACGTGCCTTCAGCGAAGAACGACGAAAATTTAGAACGTTTTTGAAGTTTCCCTACAGCACGAGGTCAAGGGCTAATTGCCGCCTAGACAGCCGGGCTGAATCGAGTGGAGCTAATACACCAGATCCGACATCGCCTGTTCCAAATACACCAAGTGCAGGAGGAGATCAAGAGGTAGAATAAAAGTTTTGTTTAATAGAAATTAGATTTTTTTTATTAGAAATTTTTTGTTTGTTTCTAGTCGATTCCATCACCATTTGATCCTTCAACCCCACTGACTCCACTTGAAACTATTGCTGAAACCGTTGATATTTCTAGTAGGTATTTTTAGTATTTCACTAGTTATGGTATTTATATTTATGTTTTTTTTTTGCAAAAGGTAATTCGTCAGCCTTAGATAATACTCCTTCAATTATGAGTCTTTTAAATTCTATAAGTAGAAAACAAGAGCGTCGCAGAACGGTATCAACCAAAAAGGATAAAGATGAACACCGTAAAAGCTGTACTCCGGACCCAAAAGATGTGAGTGTGAATAGAAATTTAGTGTAAATTCTTTTTCCCTTTGAAGTGATTAAAACTAAAATTTATGCGAGGAACAGACAGAATGCGATTGCGCTAATAGGACAAATTATAGGCTTGTTTGTTTAGTGCTCCTGTATATTTTAATACGATAGTTGTATACCTTATTTACCATGGATTCACGTTTTTAGACATGTAATTATGTCTCATAACGCACATGAGGGTTTTTCCCGCCCTAGAGCCTGGACTTTTCATACACCAAATTTAGCCCTGAGATTTGAGTTCGAATCCCGCATAATCCACCTGAATGTACCAAATTTATTAACATTGAAAAATTGAAACGTTTATATTGAACATTTAATTCCAAGCATTTTAAGAAAGGTTTTAAATATTTTATATTTTAATTTCTGTGAAATTAAGAATACAACTTAACTTGAAATGTCGTCAAGTGAACAGCAACGAAAGCTCAGGTCGGCGGAGAAGGGTTATTGAAGTCCAAACTCTTATACCAGTTCCCCTGTGACAAACTCTGCTTCAACAAAATTGTGGAACAAAATTGAGCTTCGTCTTAGCAAAATTGATACTCGACTTGATTCGCTCTCTAAAACTATTGTGTCAGAATTTAAATCGGAGATTAACAGTTTGGAAGTAAATTTATCCTCGCGCATTAACAGTTTAGAACTTGATGTTGATAAAAAAACTAAAACGCTTACAAAATCATTCAATGAACAACACGACACTTTAACTTTGCGGATTAAAAGCACCGAGTTTGATTTTGATAATAAAATCAAAAAGCTGGAAGACACATTCAATCAGAGACTCAACTCCTTTAATCACTCATTATCACTCAGCGATTTGACACTTTGGAGCAACAGGGAAGTAGAATTGACACACATGAAGAGGAGTTTTATATGATTAAGGCACAAGTGTTAGAAAGAGATAACACTATGTTGAAAATACAAATTGATGCACTTGCACGCAATAACATTTCTGGAGATCTGGTGCTACATGGAATACCAGTACGTAATAATGAAAATCTTAGCAATATTTTTGATCGTTTCTGCAATCTACTAAATTATGTACCGTCGCCACCGATTCACTTTTTTCGCACTAAACCGAGAAACTCATCAGCAAATAGCGCAATTATTGTTAAACTTCCGCACTCGCAAGATTAAATCAATGTTTTGAAAAATGCAACTGCTTATTACAAACTGAACTCTAAAGCTCTAACTTTGACTGATCTTGGGTTTGAGGGAAATAAGTTTGTAAGAGTATATGAGAGGTTAACAAGGGAGAATCATTCAATGTATCGTAAAGCTATTGAATTCCGAAAGGCATGTTTCTTGCATGCTGTATTTACAAGACAAGGCAGAGTATATGTCAGGCAAACTAACGAATAACAAAGAAAACCTCTATGTATTACAAGTATGAACTCCCTTGAAGTGCTTTGCTCATACGGTACTTCTACAACTGGCACCGTTAATATTCATTCTGTTGAGAATAGAACCCTCACCGAAGAACGACGAAAATTTAAAACGTTCTTGAAGTTTCCCTACAGGACGAGGTCAAGGGCTAATCGCCGCCTAGACAGCCGGGCTGAATCCTGTGGAGCTAATACACCAGATCCGACATCGCCTGCTCCAAATACACCAAGTGCAGGAGGAGATCAAGAGGTAGAATTAAAGTTTTGTTTTGAGTTTTGAGATTTGAGTTCGAATCCCGGATAATCCACCTGAATTTACCAAATAGATAGATACAAGTTTATTTCCCTTTAAAATCATTATACAATAAATCAGAAAAAAAATTAAATTAATATAACTTAAGGAAATTAATGACATTTTATATTTTTATAATACTTAGGTACTAAAAATAGTGTCAAATGCCACTATAAGCATAAAAACTCAAAAAATTCATTTATTAACATTGAAAAATTCTTTTAACAGTTCATATGATAAAATAAAATAGATGAGGATGTCAATTCGCTCGTCAGGATGAAAGCAAAAAAGGCATAATCATGTGTAAGAAATAGAGAATAAGATATTAATTAGGATGCCCTTTAAATCTATTTAAAAAAAACTTGAAATTTAGATCAAACAGCACCATTGTTCTGCATTTTTGTTATAGTGGACTAATTTAATATTATACAAATATCAAATATGCATTTAAATCATTCTTTATTTATGTATGTAAGTACTTTTTATTTGTCTACAGCTTATTCCACCCTACGAACCCATCAACTTTACTATTCGAAAACTCAAAAAATAATAAAATACGCAAACTGTCGTCAGCATCTAAAGCAGCAGCAGCAGCAACACCTTCAACAACAACAACAATTAATAACCATAGCGGAATCCATTTATCCAGTAATAACATTCTAAATTCAAAAATCTATCAGCAACATCTCAATAATCAGCGGCATCATACTCGTAGCTATAACAAAGAACTGAATTTCCTGCACTGCGATAGTCTCGACGAAGACTCCTCTACAAATGGCCTAATGATAGGGCCAGAAGCATGCAGTAAGACATCGTCACTAACACACCCTAGTGCTCAACACAAGAATTAGAGGTGTGTTTTTTTAGAAATCAAATCTATTGGTTCTTAGAGACAAAAATTGACAACTTGTTTTATTGCTTGCAGATCTCTCGGAAGAAGAAGTCGTACTTCATATGACATTGACAACATTGTCATTCCGTATAGTATGGCGGCGGCGACACGTGTTTAACTAGATGGCGAATAATAGACTACGATGCTGAAGATTTAAATAAAATTATATCAAATTCGGAAGGAGGAAAGAATTTTGAAAGAACTGAAGAAATTAAGCCAGTTTAATACGTTGGTTTAGAACTCGACCCGGAAGAAGAAAAAATTAACAACAAAGAAAATCGAAATATCTGTTCTACTAGTAATTTAAATGACTATGCCGATGATGAGACTGAGGATATATCTGATGACGCAATGATATTGCGTTATGAACGTGCCCTCACCGAAGAACGACGAAAATTTAAAACGTTCTTGAAGTTTCCCTACAGCACGAGGTCAAGGGCTAATCGCCGCCTAGGCAGCCGGGCTGAATCGAGTGGAGCTAATACACCAGATCTGACATCGCTTGCTCCAAATACACCAAGTGCAGGAGGAGATCAAGAGGTAGAATAAAAGTTTTGTTTAACAGAAATTAGATTTTTTTTTGATTAGAAAATTTTGGTTTGTTTCTAGTCGATTCCATCACCATTTGCTCCTTCAACATCACTGACTCCACTTGAAACTATTGCTGAAACCGGAGATATTTCTAGTAGGTCTTTTTAGTATTTCACTAATTATGGTATTTATATTTATTTTTTTTTACAAAAGGTAATTCGTCAGCCTTAGATATTACTCCTTCAATTATGAGTCTCTTAAATTCTATAAGTAGAAAACAAGAGCGTCGCAGAACGGTATCAACCAAAAAGGATAAAGATGAACACCGTAGAAGCTCTACTCCTGACCCAAAAGATGTGAGTTTGAACAGAAATTAGTGTAAATTCTTTTTCCCTTTGAAGTGATTAAAATTAAAATTTATGTGAGGAACAGACAAAATGCGATTGCGCTAATAGGACAAATTATAGACTTGTTGGCTAAGTGCTCCTGTATATTTTCATACGATAGTTGTATACCTTATTTACCATGGATTCACGTTTTCAGACATGTAGTGATGTCTCATAACTCACATGAGGGTTTTTCCCGCCCTAGAGCCTGGACTTATCATAACCAAATGCAGCCCTGAGATTTGAGTTCGAATACCGCATAATCCACCTGAATGTACCAAATTTATTAACATTGAAAAATTCTTTTAACAGTTCATATGATAAAATAAAATAGATTAGGATGTCAATTCGCTCGTTAGGATGAAAGCAAAAAAGGCATAGTCATGTGTAAAAAAGAGGGAATAAGAGATTAATTAGGATGTCCTTTAAGTCTATTTAAAAAAAACTTGAAATTTAGATCAAACAACACCATTGTTCTGCATTTTTGTTATAGTGAACTAATTTAATTTTATAGAAATATCAAATATGCACTTAAATCATTCTTTTTTATGTATGTATGTACTTTTTTTTTGTCTACAGCATATTCCACCCTACGAACCCATCAACTTTTCTATTCCAAAACTCAAAAAATAATAAAACACGCAAACTGTCGTCAGCATCTAAAGCAGCAGCAGCAGCAACACCTACAACAACAACAACAATTAATAACCATAGCGGAATACCTTTATCCAGCAATAACATTCTAAATTCAAAAAACTATCAGCAACATCTCAATAATCAGCAGGATCATAGCTATAACAAAGAATTCAATTTCCTGCACTGCGATAGTCTCGACGAAGACTTCTCTACAAATGGCCTAATGATGGGGCCAGTAGCACGCAGTAAGACATCGTCACTAACACACCCTAGTGCTCAACACAAGAATGAGAGGTGTGTTTTTTAGAAATCAAATCTATTGGTTCTTAGAGACAAAAATTGACAACTTGTTTTATTGCTTGCAGAAATCTCGAAAGAAGATGTCGTACTTCATATGACATTGACAACATTGTCATTCCGACAAATTCCAACGCCAAAGTAATAATTTAACAATATTCAACTTTCAGATCTGACTATACCGATGATGAGACTGAGGATATATCTGATGACGCAATGATATTGCATCATGAACGTGCCTTCACCGAAGAACGACGAAAATTTAAAACGTTTTTGAAGTTTCCCTACAGCACGAGGTCAAGGGCTAATCGCCGCCTAGACAGCCGGGCTGAATCGAGTGGAGCTAATACACCAGATCCGATATCGCCTGCTCCAAATACACCAAGTGCAGGAGGAGACAACATTGTCATTCCGTATAGTGTGGCGGCGGCGACACGTGTTTAGTTGCTACAATACAAAGAAATTCCAACGCCAAAGTAATAATTAAAGAATATTTAACTTTCAGATCTGTTTTATATTTTTTTGTGCGTATTTTATTATTTAACTAGATGGCGAATAATAGACTACGATGCTAAAGATTTAAATAAAATTATATCAAATTCGGAAGGAGGAAAGAATTTTTGAAAGATCTGAAGAAATCAAGCCAGTGGAATACGTTGGCTTAGAACTCAACCGGGAAGAAGAAAAAATTAACAACAAAGAAAAACGAAATATCTGTGCTACTAGTAATTTAAATGACTATGCCGATGATGAGACTGAGGATATATCTGATGACGCAATGATATTCCGTCATGAACGTGTCCTCACCGAAGAAAGACGAAAATTTAAAACGTTCTTGAAGTTTCCCTACAGCACGAGGTCAAGGGCTAATCGCCGCCTAGACAGCCGGGCTGAATCGAGTGGAGCTAATACACCAGATCCGACATCACCTGCTCCAAATACACCAAGTGCAGGAGGAGATCAAGAGGTAGAATAAAAGTTTTGTTTAATAGAAATTAGATTTTTTTTATTAGAAAATGTTGGTTTGTTTCTAGTCGATTCCATCACCATTTGCTCCTTCAACCCCACTGACTCCCCTTGAAACTATTGCTGAAACCGGAGATATTTCTAGTAGGTCTTTTTAGTATTTATTTCTTTCTCTAATTATGGTATTTATATTTATGTTTTTTTTTTACAAAAGGTAATTCCTCAGCCTTAGATAATACTCCTTCCGATAATGAAATCGTCAATATAAGCTGCAGCGCCTTCAATACCTGCAAGGACAGCATCTGCAATTTGCCGGAAAGCTCCGGGAGCAGGTTTTGTACCAGGAGCTAGCCTATTTGCCCTAAATAACCCTTTGTGGGTATTGATGGTTAGCAGTTTGGCTGATTCGGGTGTGACTTTCACTTGGAGATATGTATAATCTCCGCATAGACGTACCTCTCCTGCAGACTTCTTGACTACCACAATCGGTGCTGCACAGTCCGAAAAATCAACTGGAGTGATCCAGGCTCGGTCCTGTAGGCGTTGAAGCTCACGTTCTATTTGAGAAAGAACAGCATATGCCACATCTCGTCTAGCTCGGAAAACTGGAACAGCATCTGGTTTAAGATGTAGCTCAACTTCCATTTTGGAACAAACCGAGGAGTCATCTGACTGGAACAGTTTAGCATACCGCTGCTTAATGCTGGCTATGGCAGCATGGCTATCGGCGGCTGAATGATTCGACTGATGCAAACTTCGTTGATAGGTTTGTCCCACAATTGAAAAATTTCGCATAGATCTGTCCCTAGAATGTTCAAACCTTTAATTTTAGTTACAAATAAATTACAAGATTTTACTTCCCGATTTAGCTGGATTTCACAAGGAAATTCAGCGATAATTTTTATAGAGTCCAATGATGCACTTTTGGCTTGACTGTTTTCAAGTGTAGTGCCTGGTCGTCCCAACTTCTCCCATGTAGTGGTATCGATCATGGTGATGTCTGAATCGGTATCAACTTGAAGTCGGACAGACTGACGTGAAATCTGTTCGCTGGGGCGGATGTTTACCTCCACAAACTTCCTTCGCTTAACATGATTTATGCAATTGACATAAACAGCCTTATTTTATTGGGAAATTTGTTTTCTGTTACCTCGACGCATGTTATTGTTTCTGCCAGCTTTCTTTGACGAAAAACAGCTGCAGTAACCCTTTTTGTGGCCAACACGATTGCATTTTGTGCATTCATGGTTTTTGTAGCCACAATGTCGTGAGAAATGCATTTCACCGCAACTCCAACAAGGAGATTTTGGCAAACTGTTTTTGTTTCTTATGCTGCTGTGCGGGCTGTTAAGGTTGATGTTTGGGTTTTCGTTGCTGTTTCTGGATGGCGTTGACTGACGTTGCCGATGAACACGTTTGTTCGATGAGTGCTGCATCTTTTTTAAGGCTGAACCATTTCTGGACCCCCGACAACAACTTGCTCAGACCGGAATTCGTGTCTTCATCCAGTTTAGACAGCAGTTTTGTCCGGATGTCTGCGTCGGATGATGACTGCAGTCCTGTCACAAACACTAGACATTTGAACTGGTCTGAACTCAGTGCGCTTAGCTTAAAATCCTCACAGCTCTTGTTGACACGAGCTGCGAAGGATGTAAAATCCTCGGCTGGACTTTTAACTGTCTGTAAACATCTATATCGTGAATTGAATAAACTCTCAGCAGCTCCAAACATTGCTTTGAGGTTTTCGACCGTGTCTTTGAAATTTAAATCTAGCGTGTTCTTTGGCAAAATGTAAGATGTGTACTTCTCATGTGCTATCGGATTGAGCTTCCGCATTAACAATCGTACATCAACGTTGAAAACATCTTCATGGCGAGAAAACCATACCTCGAACGTGATTGTATGCTCTGGGTCATAGGAAAATTCAGAAATACTATTTACTAAAGATTCCATGAGCATTCCATGCGAACTAATGCTCTCCCTGTTGGTCAATACTGCTTGCAACAACTTGTATTGCACATCTAGTAATTTTAGAATCTTTTGTTGTCCGTTTGAAGGCGCCATTGTTTTTTTCTCAATATGATACGAGAAAAGAAAAAGAAAAATACTCACGCAAACCAATATCCTCATCGCCAAAAATTGTTGTGATCTTATGTACACAATCAGAAACGGAATTTATAAGAATATATATTATATCGTATATTACAAAAATCCATTAATTAATAAAATACAAAAAATGAGAGTAAAACACGTTTATTTACTGACGGTGTCAAAAGCCCAGCAAGTCTCTCCAACCGGAAAAAGAATGCGTTGTCCCTCTAACCATCTTGTAGTTCAATCTTGATGATGCCATGATTGTTCATCATCAGAGGTGTCAGAGGTTTCGTATTTCCAGGGTTGTCAACACTCTTAAATTCTATATGTAGAAAACAAGAGCGTCGCAGAACGGCATCAACCAAAAAGGATAAAGATGAACGCCGTAGAAGCTCTACTCACGACCCAAAAGATGTGAGTGTGAATAGAAATTTAGTGTAAATTCTTTTTCACCTTGAAGTGATTAAAATTAAAATTTATGCGAGGAACAGACAGAATGCGATTGCGCTAATAGGACAAATTATACACTTGTTTGTTTAGTGCTCCTGTATATTTTAATACGGATAGTTGTATACCTTATTTACCATAGAGTCACGTTTTTAGACATGTATTGATGTCTCATAACTCACATGAGGGTTTTCCCGCCCTAGAGCCTGGACTTTTCATACACCAAACGTAGTCCTGAGATTTGAGTTCGAATCCCGCATAATCCACCTGAATTTACCAAATTTATTAACATTGAAAAATTCTTTTAACAGTTCATATGATAAAATAAAATAGATAAGGATGTCAATTCGCTCGTCAGGATGAAAGCAAAAAAGGCATAGTCATGTGAAAGAAATAGGGGATAAGAGATTAATTAGGATGTCCTTTAAATCTATTTAAAAAAGCATGAAATTTAGATCCAACAACACCATTGTTCTGCATTTTTGTTATAGTGGACTTATTTAATTTTATAGAAATATCAAATATGCATTTAAATCATTCTTTTTTATGTATGTATATACTTTTTATTTGCCTACAGCTTATTCCACCCTATGAACCCATCAACTTTCTTATTCCAAAACTCAAAATATAATGAAATACGCAATCTGTCGTCAGGCTCTAAAGCAGCAGCAGCAGCAACACCTAGAACAACAACAACAATTAATAACCATAGCGGAATCCATTTTTCCAGTAATAACATTCTAAATTCAAAAAACTATCAGCAACATCTCAATAATCAGCAGCATCATAGCTATAACAAAGAATTGAATTTCCTGCACTGCGATAGTCTCGACGAAGACTCCTCTACAAATGGCCTAATGATGGGGCCAGTGCCACGCAGTAAGACATCTTCACTAACACACCCTAGTGCTCAACACAAGAATGAGAGGTATGTTATTTTAGAAATCAAATCTATTGGTTTTTAGAGACAAAAATTGACAACTTATTTTATTGCTTGCAGATCTCTCGAAAGAAGAAGTCGTACTTCATATGACATTGACAACATTGTCATTCCGTATAGTATGGCGGCGGCGACACGTGTTGAGTTGCTACAACACAAAGAAATTCCAACGCCAAAGTAATAATTAAAGAATATTTAACTTTCAGATCTGTTTTATATTTTTTTGTGTGTATTTTATTATTTAACTAGATGGCGAATAATAGACTACGATGCTGTAGTTTTAAGTAAAAATATATCAAATTCGGAAGGAGGAAAGAATTTTTGAAAGATCTGAAGAAATCAAGCCAGTGGAATACGTTGGCTTAGAACTCAACCGGGAAGAAGAAAAAATTAACAACAAAGAAAAACGAAATATCTGTGCTACTAGTAATTTAAATGACTATGCCGATGATGAAACTGAGGATATATCTGATGACGCAATGATATTCCGTCATGAACGTGTCCTCACCGAAGAAAGACGAAAATTTAAAACGTTCTTGAAGTTTCCCTACAGCACGAGGTCAAGGGCTAATCGCCGCCTAGACAGCCGGGCTGAATCGAGTGGAGCTAATACACCAGATCCGACATCACCTGCTCCAAATACACCAAGTGCAGGAGGAGATCAAGAGGTAGAATAAAAGTTTTGTTTAATAGAAATTAGATTTTTTTTATTAGAAAATTTTGGTTTGTTTCTAGTCAATTCCATCACCGTTTGCTCCTTCAACCCCACTGACTCCACTTGAAACTATTGCTGAAACCGGAGATATTTCTAGTAGGTCTTTTTAGTATTTCTCTAATTATGGTATTTATATTTATGTTTTTTTTTTACAAAAGGTAATTCCTCAGCCTTAGATAATACTCCTTCCGATAATGAAATCGTCAATATAAGCTGCAGCGCCTTCAATACCTGCAAGGACAGCATCTGCAATTTGCCGGAAAGCTCCGGGAGCAGGTTTTGTACCAGGAGCTAGCCTATTTGCCCTAAATAACCCTTTGTGGGTATTGATGGTTAGCAGTTTGGCTGATTCGGGTGTGACTTTCACTTGGAGATATGTATAATCTCCGCATAGACGTACCTCTCCTGCAGACTTCTTGACTACCACAATCGGTGCTGCACAGTCCGAAAAATCAACTGGAGTGATCCAGGCTCGGTCCTGTAGGCGTTGAAGCTCACGTTCTATTTGAGAAAGAACAGCATATGCCACATCTCGTCTAGCTCGGAAAACTGGAACAGCATCTGGTTTAAGATGTAGCTCAACTTCCATTTTGGAACAAACCGAGGAGTCATCTGACTGGAACAGTTTAGCATACCGCTGCTTAATGCTGGCTATGGCAGCATGGCTATCGGCGGCTGAATGATTCGACTGATGCAAACTTCGTTGATAGGTTTGTCCCACAATTGAAAAATTTCGCATAGATCTGTCCCTAGAATGTTCAAACCTTTAATTTTAGTTACAAATAAATTACAAGATTTTACTTCCCGATTTAGCTGGATTTCACAAGGAAATTCAGCGATAATTTTTATAGAGTCCAATGATGCACTTTTGGCTTGACTGTTTTCAAGTGTAGTGCCTGGTCGTCCCAACTTCTCCCATGTAGTGGTATCGATCATGGTGATGTCTGAATCGGTATCAACTTGAAGTCGGACAGACTGACGTGAAATCTGTTCGCTGGGGCGGATGTTTACCTCCACAAACTTCCTTCGCTTAACATGATTTATGCAATTGACATAAACAGCCTTATTTTATTGGGAAATTTGTTTTCTGTTACCTCGACGCATGTTATTGTTTCTGCCAGCTTTCTTTGACGAAAAACAGCTGCAGTAACCCTTTTTGTGGCCAACACGATTGCATTTTGTGCATTCATGGTTTTTGTAGCCACAATGTCGTGAGAAATGCATTTAACCGCAACTCCAACAAGGAGATTTTGGCAAACTGTTTTTGTTTCTTATGCTGCTGTGCGGGCTGTTAAGGTTGATGTTTGGGTTTTCGTTGCTGTTTCTGGATGGCGTTGACTGACGTTGCCGATGAACACGTTTGTTCGATGAGTGCTGCATCTTTTTTAAGGCTGAACCATTTCTGGACCCCCGACAACAACTTGCTCAGACCGGAATTCGTGTCTTCATCCAGCTTAGACAGCAGTTTTGTCCGGATGTCTGCGTCGGATGATGACTGCAGTCCTGTCACAAACACTAGACATTTGAACTGGTCTGAACTCAGTGCGCTTAGCTTAAAATCCTCACAGCTCTTGTTGACACGAGCTGCGAAGGATGTAAAATCCTCGGCTGGACTTTTAACTGTCTGTAAACATCTATATCGTGAATTGAATAAACTCTCAGCAGCTCCAAACATTGCTTTGAGGTTTTCGACCGTGTCTTTGAAATTTAAATCTAGCGTGTTCTTTGGCAAAATGTAAGATGTGTACTTCTCATGTGCTATCGGATTGAGCTTCCGCATTAACAATCGTACATCAACGTTGAAAACATCTTCATGGCGAGAAAACCATACCTCGAACGTGATTGTATGCTCTGGGTCATAGGAAAATTCAGAAATACTATTTACTAAAGATTCCATGAGCATTCCATGCGAACTAATGCTCTCCCTGTTGGTCAATACTGCTTGCAACAACTTGTATTGCACATCTAGTAATTTTAGAATCTTTTGTTGTTCGTTTGAAGGCGCCATTGTTTTTTTCTCAATATGATACGAGAAAAGAAAAAGAAAAATACTCACGCAAACCAATATCCTCATCGCCAAAAATTGTTGTGATCTTATGTACACAATCAGAAACGGAATTTATAAGAATATATATTATATCGTATATTACAAAAATCCATTAATTAATAAAATACAAAAAATGAGAGTAAAACACGTTTATTTACTGACGGTGTCAAAAGCCCAGCAAGTCTCTCCAACCGGAAAAAGAATGCGTTGTCCCTCTAACCATCTTGTAGTTCAATCTTGATGATGCCATGATTGTTCATCATCAGAGGTGTCAGAGGTTTCGTATTTCCAGGGTTGTCAACACTCTTAAATTCTATATGTAGAAAACAAGAGCGTCGCAGAACGGCATCAACCAAAAAGGATAAAGATGAACGCCGTAGAAGCTCTACTCACGACCCAAAAGATGTGAGTGTGAATAGAAATTTAGTGTAAATTCTTTTTCACCTTGAAGTGATTAAAATTAAAATTTATGCGAGGAACAGACAGAATGCGATTGCGCTAATAGGACAAATTATACACTTGTTTGTTTAGTGCTCCTGTATATTTTAATACGGATAGTTGTATACCTTATTTACCATAGAGTCACGTTTTTAGACATGTATTGATGTCTCATAACTCACATGAGGGTTTTCCCGCCCTAGAGCCTGGACTTTTCATACACCAAACGTAGTCCTGAGATTTGAGTTCGAATCCCGCATAATCCACCTGAATTTACCAAATTTATTAACATTGAAAAATTCTTTTAACAGTTCATATGATAAAATAAAATAGATAAGGATGTCAATTCGCTCGTCAGGATGAAAGCAAAAAAGGCATAGTCATGTGAAAGAAATAGGGGATAAGAGATTAATTAGGATGTCCTTTAAATCTATTTAAAAAAGCATGAAATTTAGATCCAACAACACCATTGTTCTGCATTTTTGTTATAGTGGACTTATTTAATTTTATAGAAATATCAAATATGCATTTAAATCATTCTTTTTTATGTATGTATATACTTTTTATTTGCCTACAGCTTATTCCACCCTATGAACCCATCAACTTTCTTATTCCAAAACTCAAAATATAATGAAATACGCAATCTGTCGTCAGGCTCTAAAGCAGCAGCAGCAGCAACACCTAGAACAACAACAACAATTAATAACCATAGCGGAATCCATTTTTCCAGTAATAACATTCTAAATTCAAAAAACTATCAGCAACATCTCAATAATCAGCAGCATCATAGCTATAACAAAGAATTGAATTTCCTGCACTGCGATAGTCTCGACGAAGACTCCTCTACAAATGGCCTAATGATGGGGCCAGTGCCACGCAGTAAGACATCTTCACTAACACACCCTAGTGCTCAACACAAGAATGAGAGGTATGTTATTTTAGAAATCAAATCTATTGGTTTTTAGAGACAAAAATTGACAACTTATTTTATTGCTTGCAGATCTCTCGAAAGAAGAAGTCGTACTTCATATGACATTGACAACATTGTCATTCCGTATAGTATGGCGGCGGCGACACGTGTTGAGTTGCTACAACACAAAGAAATTCCAACGCCAAAGTAATAATTAAAGAATATTTAACTTTCAGATCTGTTTTATATTTTTTTGTGTGTATTTTATTATTTAACTAGATGGCGAATAATAGACTACGATGCTGTAGTTTTAAGTAAAAATATATCAAATTCGGAAGGAGGAAAGAATTTTTGAAAGAACTGAAGAAATCAAGCCAGTGGAATACGTTGGCTTAGAACTCAACCGGGAAGAAGAAAAAATTAACAACAAAGAAAAACGAAATATCTGTGCTACTAGTAATTTAAATGACTATGCCGATGATGAAACTGAGGATATATCTGATGACGCAATGATATTCCGTCATGAACGTGTCCTCACCGAAGAAAGACGAAAATTTAAAACGTTCTTGAAGTTTCCCTACAGCACGAGGTCAAGGGCTAATCGCCGCCTAGACAGCCGGGCTGAATCGAGTGGAGCTAATACACCAGATCCGACATCACCTGCTCCAAATACACCAAGTGCAGGAGGAGATCAAGAGGTAGAATAAAAGTTTTGTTTAATAGAAATTAGATTTTTTTTATTAGAAAATTTTGGTTTGTTTCTAGTCAATTCCATCACCGTTTGCTCCTTCAACCCCACTGACTCCACTTGAAACTATTGCTGAAACCGGAGATATTTCTAGTAGGTCTTTTTAGTATTTCTCTAATTATGGTATTTATATTTATGTTTTTTTTTTACAAAAGGTAATTCCTCAGCCTTAGATAATACTTCTTCCGATAATGAAATCGTCAATATAAGCTGCAGCGCCTTCAATACCTGCAAGGACAGCATCTGCAATTTGCCGGAAAGCTCCGGGAGCAGGTTTTGTACCAGGAGCTAGCCTATTTGCCCTAAATAACCCTTTGTGGGTATTGATGGTTAGCAGTTTGGCTGATTCGGGTGTGACTTTCACTTGGAGATATGTATAATCTCCGCATAGACGTACATCTCCTGCAGACTTCTTGACTACAACAATCGGTGCTGCACAGTCCGAAAAATCAACTGGAGTGATCCAGCCTCGGTCCTGTAGGCGTTGAAGCTCACGTTATATTTGAGGAAGAACAGCATATGCCACATCTCGTCTAGCTCGGAAAACTGGAACAGCATCTGGTTTAAGATGTAGCTCAACTTCCATTTTGGAACAAACCGAAGAGTCATCTGACTGGAACAGTTTAGCATACCTCTGCTTAATGCTGGCTATGGCTGCATGGCTTTCGGCGTCTGAATGATTCGACTGATGCAAACTTCGTGGATAGGTTTGTCCCATAATTGATAAATTTCGCATAGATCTATCCCTAGAATGTTCAAACCTTTAATTTTAGTTACAAATAAATTACAAGATTTTACTTCCCGATTATTAGATTTTTATATAGTCCAATGATGCACTTTTGGCTTGACTGTTTTCAAGTGTAGTGCCTGGTCGTCCCAACTTCTCCCATGTAGTGATATCAATCATGGTGATGTCTGAACCGGTATCAACTTGAAGTCGGACAGACTGACCTGAAATCTGTTCGCTGGGGTGGATGTTTACCTCCACAAACTTCCTTCGCTTAACATGATTTATGCAATTGACATAAACAGCCTGGTTTTGTTGGGAAATTTGTTTTCTCTTACCTCGACGCATGTTATTGTTTCTGCCAGCTTACTTTGACGAAAAACAGCTGCAGTAACCCTCTTTGTGGCCAACACGATTGCATTTTGTGCATTCATGGTTTTTGTAGCCACAATGTCGTGAGAAATGCATTTCACCGCAACTTCAACAAGGAGATTTTGGCAAACGGTTTTGTTCCTTATGCTGCTGTGCGGGCTGTTGAGGTTGATGTTTGGGTTTTCGTTGCTGTTGACTGATTTTGCCGATGAAGACGTTTGTTCGATGAGTGCTGCATCTTTTTTAAGGCTGAACCATTTCTGGACACCCGACAACAACTTGCCAGATCGGAATTCGTGTCTTCATCCAGTTTAGGCAACAGTTTTGTCCGGATGTCTGCGTCGGATGATGACTGCAGGCCTGTCACAAACACTAGACATTTGAAGTGGTCTGAACTCAGTGCGCTTAACTTAAAATTCTCACAGCTCTTGTTGACACGAGGTGCGAAGGATGTAAAATCCTCGGCTGGAATTTTAACTGTTTGTAAACATCTATATCGTGAATTGAATAAACTCTCAGCAGCTCCAAACATTGCCTTGAGGTTTTCGACCGTGTCTTTGAAATTTACATCTCGCTTGTTCTTTGGCAAAATGTAAGATGCGTACTTCTCATGTGCTATCGGCTTGAGCTTCCGCATTAACAATCGTACTTTGGATGGATCGTCGAGATCTTTTCCATCAATGCTGAAAACATCTTCATGGCGAGAAAACCATGCCTCGAACGTGATTGAATGCTCTGGGTCATAGGAAAATTCAGAAATACTATTTCCAAAAGATTTCATGAGCAGTTCGGGTCTGGCAGAATGCGAACTAATGCTCTTCCTGTTGATCAATACTGCTTGCAACAACTTCGATTGCACATCTAGTAATTCTAGAATCTTTTGTTGTTCGTTTGATGGCGCCATTGTTTTTTTCTCAATATGATACGAGAAAAGAAAAATAAAAATACTCACGCAAACCAATATCCTCATCGCCAAAAATTGTTGTGATCTTATGTACACAATCAGAAACGGAATTTATAAGAATATATCGTTTATTACAAAAATCCCTTAATTAATAAAATACAAAAAATGAGAGTAAAACACGTTTATTTACTGACGGTGTCAAAAGCCCAGCAAGTCTCTCCAACCGGAAAAAGAATGCGTTGTCCCTCTAACCATCTTGTAGTTCAATCTTGATGATGGCATGATTGTTCATCATCAGGGGTGTCAGAGGTTTCGTATTTCCAGGGTTGTCAACACTTAAATTCTATAAGTAGAAAACAAGAGCGTCGCAGAACGGTATCAACCAAAAAGGATAAAGATGAACGCCGTAGAAGCTCTACTCACGACCCAAAAGATGTGAGTGTGAATAGAAATTTAGTGTAAATTCTTTTTCACCTTGAAGTGATTAAAATTAAAATTTATGCGAGGAACAGACAGAATGCGATTGCGCTAATAGTGCAAATTATACACTTGTTTGTTTAGTGCTCCTGTATATTTTAATACGGATAGTTGTATACCTTATTTACCATAGAGTCACGTTTTTAGACATGTATTGATGTCTCATAACTCACATGAGGGTTTTTCCCGCCCTAGAGCCTGGACTTTTCATACACCAAATGTAGTCCTGAGATTTGAGTTCGAATCCCGCATAATCCACCTGAATTTACCAAATTTATTAACATTGAAAAATTCTTTTAACAGTTCATATGATAAAATAAAATAGATAAGGATGTCAATTCGCTCGTCAGGATGAAAGCAAAAAAGGCATAGTCATGTGAAAGAAATAGGGGATAAGAGATTAATTAGGATGTCCTTTAAATTTATTTAAAAAAGCATGAAATTTAGATCCAACAACACCATTGTTCTGCATTTTTGTTATAGTGGACTTATTTAATTTTATAGAAATATCAAATATGCATTTAAATCATTCTTTTTTATGTATGTATATACTTTTTATTTGCCTACAGCTTATTCCACCCTATGAACCCATCAACTTTCTTATTCCAAAACTCAAAATATAATAAAATACGCAATCTGTCGTCAGGCTCTAAAGCAGCAGCAGCAGCAACACCTAGAACAACAACAACAATTAATAACCATAGCGGAATCCATTTTTCCAGTAATAACATTCTAAATTCAAAAAACTATCAGCAACATCTCAATAATCAACAGCATCATAGCTATAACAAAGAATTGAATTTCCTGCACTGCGATAGTCTCGACGAAGACTCCTCTACAAATGGCCTAATGATGGGGCCAGTGCCACGCAGTAAGACATCTTCACTAACACACCCTAGTGCTCAACACAAGAATGAGAGGTATGTTATTTTAGAAATCAAATCTATTGGTTCTTAGAGAAAAAATTGACAACTTGTTTTGTTGCTTGCAGATCTCTCGAAAGAAGAAGTCGTACTTCATATGACATTGACAACATTGTCATTCCGTATATTGTGGCGGCGGGCGCCGACACGTGTTGAGTTGCTACAATACAAAGAAATTCCAACGCCAAAGTAATAATTAAAGAATATTTAACTTTCAGATCTGTTTTATATTTTATTATTTATTTATTTATTATTTAACTAGATGGCGAATAATAGACTACGATGCTGTAGATTTAAGTAAAAATATATCAAATTCGGACGGAGGAAAGAATTTTGAGAGAACTGAAGAAATGAAGCCAGTGAAATACGTTGGTTTAGAACTCAACCCGGAAGAAGAAAAAATTAACAACAAAGAAAAACGAAATGTCTGTGCTACAAGTAATTTAAATGACTATGCCAATGATGAGACTGAGGAAATATCTGATGAGGCAATGATATTGCGTCATGAACGTGCCCTCACCGAAGAACGATGAACATTTAAAACGTTCTTGAAGTTTCCCTACAGCACGATGTCAAGGGCTAATCGCCGCCTAGATAGCCGGGCTGAATCGAGTGGAGCTAATACACCAGATCCGACATCGCCTGCTCCAAATACACCAAGTGCAGGAGGAGAACAAGAGGTAGAATAAAAGTTTTGTTTAATAGAAATTAGATGCTTTTTATTAGAAAATTTTGGTTTGTTTCTAGTCGATTCCATCACCATTTGCTGCTTCAACGCCACTGACTCCACTTGAAACTATTGCTGAAACCGGAGATATTTCTAATATGTCTTTTTAGTATTTCACTAATTGTGGTATTTATATTTATGTTTTTTTTTACAAAAGGTAATTCTTCAGCCTTAGATAATACTTCTTCAATTATGAGTCTCTTAAATTCTATAAGTAGAAAACAAGAGCGTCGCAGAACGGTATCAACCAAAAAGGATAAAGATGAACACCGTACAAGCTCTACTTCCGACCCAAAAGATGTGAGTGTGAATAGAAATTTAGTGTAAATTCTTTTTCCCTTTGAAGTGATTAAAATTAAAATTTATGTGAAGAACAGACAGAATGCGATTGCGCTAATAGGACAAATTTTAGACTTGTTTGTTTAGTGCTCCTGTATATTTTAATACGATAGTTGTATACCTTATTTACCATGGATTCACGTTTTTAGACATGTAGTGATGTCTCATAACTCACATGAGGGTTTTTCCCGCCCTAGAGCCTGGACTTTTCATACACCAAATGCAGCCCTGAGATTTGAGTTCGAATCCCGCATAATCCACCTGAATGTACCAAATTTATTAACATTGAAAAATTCTTTTAACAGTTCATATGATAAAATAAAATAGATTAGGATGTCAATTCGCTCGCCAGGATGAAAGCAAAAAAGGCATAGTCATGTGTAAGAAATAAGGAATAAGAGATTAAATAGGATGTCCTTTAAATCTATTTAAAAAACTTTGAAATTTAGATCAAACAACACCATTAGCCCTTGACTTCGTGCTGTAGGAAAACTTCAAGAACGTTATAAATATTCGTCGTTCTTCGGTGAGGGCACGTTCATGACGCAATATCCTTGCGTCGTCAGATATATCCTCAGTCTCATCACTGCCACTGGCTTGATTTCTTCAGTTCTTTCAAAATTCTTTCCTCCTTCCGAATTTGATATATTTTATCTTTAGCATCGTAGTCTATTATCTAGTTAAATAATAAAATACACACAAAAAAAATATAAAACAGATCTTAAAGTTAAATATTCTTTAATTATTACTTTGGCGTTGGAATTTCTTTGTATTGTAGCAACTAAACACGTGTCGCCGCCGCCACACTATACGGAATGACAATGTTGTCTCCTCCTGCACTTGGTGTATTTGGAGCAGGCGATATCGGATCTGGTGTATTAGCTCCACTCGATTCAGCCCGGCTGTCTAGGCGGCGATTAGCCCTTGACCTCGTGCTGTAGGGAAACTTCAAAAACGTTTTAAATTTTCGTCGTTCTTCGGTGAAGGCACGTTCATGACGCAATATCATTGCGTCATCAGATATATCCTCAGTCTCATCATCGGCATAGTCATTTAAATTACTAGTAGCACAGATATTTCGTTTTTCTTTGTTGTTAATTTGTTCTTCTTCCGGGTTGAGTTCTAAACCAACGTATTCTACTGGCTTGATTTTTTCAGTTCTTTCCTCCTCCGATTTTTATATATTTTTACTTAAATCTTTAGCATCGTAGTCTATTATTCGCCATCTAGTTAAATAATAAAATACACACAAGAAAAATATAAAACAGATCTGAAAGTTAAATATTCTTTAATTATTACTTTGGCGTTGGAATTTCTTTGTATTGTAGCAACTAAACACGTGTCGCCGCCGCCACACTATATGGAATGACAATGTTGTCTCCTCCTGCACTTGGTGTATTTGGAGCAGGCGATATCGGATCTGGTGTATTAGCTCCACTCGATTCAGCCCGGCTGTCTAGGCGGCGATTAGTCCTTCACCTCGTGCTGTAGGGAAACTTCAAGAACGTTTTAAATTTTCGTCGTTCTTCGGTGAGGGCACGTTCATGACGCAATATCAATGCGTCATCAGATATATCCTCAGTCTCATCATCGGCATAGTGATTTAAATTACTAGTAGCACAGATATTTCGTTTTTCTTTGTTGTTAATTTGTTCTTCTTCCGGGTTGAGTTCTAAACCAACGTATTCCACTGGCTTGATTTCTTCAGTTCTTTCCTATTTCCGATTTTGATATATTTTTACTTAAATCTTTAGCATCGTAGTCTATTATTCGCCATCTAGTTAAATAATAAAATACACATAAGAAAAATATAAAACAGATCTGAAAGTTAAATATTCTTTAATTATTACTTTGGCGTTGGAATTTCTTTGTATTGTAGCAACTAAACACGCGTCGCCGCCGCCACACTAAACGGAATGACAATGTTGTCTCCTCCTGCACTTGGTGTATTTGGAGCAGGCGATGTTGGATCTGGTGTATTAGCTCCGCTCGATTCAGCCCGGCTGTCTAGGCGGCGATTAGCCCTTGACCTCGTGCTGTAGGGAAACTTCAAAAACGTTTTAAATTTTCGTCGTTCTTCGGTGAAGGCACGTTCATGACGCAATATCATTGCGTCATCAGATATATCCTCAGTCTCATCATCGGCATAGTCATTTAAATTACTAGTACCACAGATATTTCGTTTTTCTTTGTTGTTAATTTGTTCTTCTTCCGGGTTGAGTTCTAAACCAACGTATTCCACTGGCTTGATTTCTTCAGTTATTTCCTCCTTCCGATTTTTATATATTTTTACTTAAATCTTTAGCATCGTAGTCTATTATTCGCCATTTAGTTAAATAATAAAATACACACAAAAAAAATATAAAACAGATCTTAAAGTTAAATATTCTTTAATTATTACTTTGGCGTTGGAATTTCTTTGTATTGTAGCAACTAAACACGTGTCGCCGCCGCCACACTATACGGAATGACAATGTTGTCTCCTCCTGCACTTGGTGTATTTGGAGCAGGCGATATCGGATCTGGTGTATTAGCTCCACTCGATTCAGCCCGGCTGTCTAGGCGGCGATTAGTCCTTCACCTCGTGCTGTAGGGAAACTTCAAGAACGTTTTAAATTTTCGTCGTTCTTCGGTGAGGGCACGTTCATGACGCAATATCAATGCGTCATCAGATATATCCTCAGTCTCATCATCGGCATAGTGATTTAAATTACTAGTAGCACAGATATTTCGTTTTTCTTTGTTGTTAATTTGTTCTTCTTCCGGGTTGAGTTCTAAACCAACGTATTCCACTGGCTTGATTTCTTCAGTTCTTTCCTATTTCCGATTTTGATATATTTTTACTTAAATCTTTAGCATCGTAGTCTATTATTCGCCATCTAGTTAAATAATAAAATACACATAAGAAAAATATAAAACAGATCTGAAAGTTAAATATTCTTTAATTATTACTTTGGCGTTGGAATTTCTTTGTATTGTAGCAACTAAACACGCGTCGCCGCCGCCACACTAAACGGAATGACAATGTTGTCTCCTCCTGCACTTGGTGTATTTGGAGCAGGCGATGTTGGATCTGGTGTATTAGCTCCGCTCGATTCAGCCCGGCTGTCTAGGCGGCGATTAGCCCTTGACCTCGTGCTGTAGGGAAACTTCAAAAACGTTTTAAATTTTCGTCGTTCTTCGGTGAAGGCACGTTCATGACGCAATATCATTGCGTCATCAGATATATCCTCAGTCTCATCATCGGCATAGTCATTTAAATTACTAGTACCACAGATATTTCGTTTTTCTTTGTTGTTAATTTGTTCTTCTTCCGGGTTGAGTTCTAAACCAACGTATTCCACTGGCTTGATTTCTTCAGTTATTTCCTCCTTCCGATTTTTATATATTTTTACTTAAATCTTTAGCATCCTAGTTTATTATTCGCCATCTAGTTAAATAATAAAATACACACAAAAAAAATATAAAACAGATCTTAAAGTTAAATATTCTTTAATTATTACTTTGGCGTTGGAATTTCTTTGTATTGTAGCAACTAAACACGTTTCGCCGCCGCCACACTATACGGAATGACAATGTTGTCTCCTCCTGCACTTGGTGTATTTGGAGCAGGCGATATCGGATCTGGTGTATTAGCTCCACTCGATTCAGCCCGGCTGTCTAGGCGGCGATTAGCCCTTGACCTCGTGCTGTAGGGAATCTTCAAAAACGTTTTAAATTTTCGTCGTTCTTCGGTGAATGCACGTTCATGACGCAATATCATTGCGTC
This sequence comes from Philhelius pedissequus, assembly GCA_910595825.1. Classification (NCBI taxonomy): domain Eukaryota; kingdom Metazoa; phylum Arthropoda; class Insecta; order Diptera; family Syrphidae; genus Philhelius; species Philhelius pedissequus. The sequence goes on along the minus strand of OU343164.1, from coordinate 19,147,841 downwards.
ATCAGATATATCCTCAGTCATCGGCATAGCCATTTAAATTACTAGTAGCACAGATCTTTCGTTTTTCTTTGTTGTTAATTTGTTCTTCTTCCGGGTTGAGTTCTAAACCAACGTATTCCACTGGCTTGATTTCTTCAGTTCTTTCCTCCTTCCGATTTTTATATATTTTTACTTAAATCTTTAGCATCGTAGTCTATTATTCGCCATCTAGTTAAATAATAAAATACACACAAAAAAAATATAAAACAGATCTTAAAGTTAAATATTCTTTAATTATTACTTTGGCGTTGGAATTTCTTTGTATTGTAGCAACTAAACACGTGTCGCCGCCGCCACACTATACGGAATGACAATGTTGTCTCCTCCTGCACTTGGTGTATTTGGAGCAGGCGATATCGGATCTGGTGTATTAGCTCCACTCGATTCAGCCCGTCTGTCTAGGCGGCGATTAGCCCTTGACCTCGTGCTGTAGGGAAACTTCAAAAACGTTTTAAATTTTCGTCGTTCTTCGGTGAAGGCACGTTCATGACGCAATATCATTGCGTCATCAGATATATCCTCAGTCATCGGCATAGCCATTTAAATTATTAGTAGCACAGATCTTTCGTTTTTCTTTGTTGTTAATTTGTTCTTCTTCCGGGTTGAGCTCTAAACCAACGTATTCCACTGGCCTGATTTCTTCAGTTCCTTCAAAATTCTTTCCTCCTTCCGAATTTGATATATTTTTACTTAAATCTTTAGCATCGTAGTCTATTATTCGCCATTTAGTTAAATAATAAAATACACACAAAAAAAATATAAAACAGATCTTAAAGTTAAATATTCTTTAATTATTACTTTGGCGTTGGAATTTCTTTGTATTGTAGCAACTAAACACGTGTCGCCGCCGCCACACTATACGGAATGACAATGTTGTCTCCTCCTGCACTTGGTGTATTTGGAGCAGGCGATATCGGATCTGGTGTATTAGCTCCACTCGATTCAGCCCGGCTGTCTAGGCGGCGATTAGCCCTTGACCTCGTGCTGTAGGGAAACTTCAAAAACGTTTTAAATTTTCGTCGTTCTTCGGTGAAGGCACGTTCATGACGCAATATCATTGCGTCATCAGATATATCCTCAGTCTCATCATCGGCATAGTCATTTAAATTACTAGTACCACAGATATTTCGTTTTTCTTTGTTGTTAATTTGTTCTTCTTCCGGGTTGAGTTCTAAACCAACGTATTCCACTGGCTTGATTTCTTCAGTTATTTCCTCCTTCCGATTTTTATATATTTTTACTTAAATCTTTAGCATCGTAGTCTATTATTCGCCATTTAGTTAAATAATAAAATACACACAAAAAAAATATAAAACAGATCTTAAAGTTAAATATTCTTTAATTATTACTTTGGCGTTGGAATTTCTTTGTATTGTAGCAACTAAACACGTGTCGCCGCCGCCACACTATACGGAATGACAATGTTGTCTCCTCCTGCACTTGGTGTATTTGGAGCAGGCGATATCGGATCTGGTGTATTAGCTCCACTCGATTCAGCCCGGCTGTCTAGGCGGCGATTAGTCCTTCACCTCGTGCTGTAGGGAAACTTCAAGAACGTTTTAAATTTTCGTCGTTCTTCGGTGAGGGCACGTTCATGACGCAATATCAATGCGTCATCAGATATATCCTCAGTCTCATCATCGGCATAGTGATTTAAATTACTAGTAGCACAGATATTTCGTTTTTCTTTGTTGTTAATTTGTTCTTCTTCCGGGTTGAGTTCTAAACCAACGTATTCCACTGGCTTGATTTCTTCAGTTCTTTCCTATTTCCGATTTTGATATATTTTTACTTAAATCTTTAGCATCGTAGTCTATTATTCGCCATCTAGTTAAATAATAAAATACACATAAGAAAAATATAAAACAGATCTGAAAGTTAAATATTCTTTAATTATTACTTTGGCGTTGGAATTTCTTTGTATTGTAGCAACTAAACACGCGTCGCCGCCGCCACACTAAACGGAATGACAATGTTGTCTCCTCCTGCACTTGGTGTATTTGGAGCAGGCGATGTTGGATCTGGTGTATTAGCTCCGCTCGATTCAGCCCGGCTGTCTAGGCGGCGATTAGCCCTTGACCTCGTGCTGTAGGGAAACTTCAAAAACGTTTTAAATTTTCGTCGTTCTTCGGTGAAGGCACGTTCATGACGCAATATCATTGCGTCATCAGATATATCCTCAGTCTCATCATCGGCATAGTCATTTAAATTACTAGTACCACAGATATTTCGTTTTTCTTTGTTGTTAATTTGTTCTTCTTCCGGGTTGAGTTCTAAACCAACGTATTCCACTGGCTTGATTTCTTCAGTTATTTCCTCCTTCCGATTTTTATATATTTTTACTTAAATCTTTAGCATCCTAGTTTATTATTCGCCATCTAGTTAAATAATAAAATACACACAAAAAAAATATAAAACAGATCTTAAAGTTAAATATTCTTTAATTATTACTTTGGCGTTGGAATTTCTTTGTATTGTAGCAACTAAACACGTTTCGCCGCCGCCACACTATACGGAATGACAATGTTGTCTCCTCCTGCACTTGGTGTATTTGGAGCAGGCGATATCGGATCTGGTGTATTAGCTCCACTCGATTCAGCCCGGCTGTCTAGGCGGCGATTAGCCCTTGACCTCGTGCTGTAGGGAATCTTCAAAAACGTTTTAAATTTTCGTCGTTCTTCGGTGAATGCACGTTCATGACGCAATATCATTGCGTCATCAGATATATCCTCAGTCATCGGCATAGCCATTTAAATTACTAGTAGCACAGATCTTTCGTTTTTCTTTGTTGTTAATTTGTTCTTCTTCCGGGTTGAGTTCTAAACCAACGTATTCCACTGGCTTGATTTCTTCAGTTCTTTCCTCCTTCCGATTTTTATATATTTTTACTTAAATCTTTAGCATCGTAGTCTATTATTCGCCATCTAGTTAAATAATAAAATACACACAAAAAAAATATAAAACAGATCTTAAAGTTAAATATTCTTTAATTATTACTTTGGCGTTGGAATTTCTTTGTATTGTAGCAACTAAACACGTGTCGCCGCCGCCACACTATACGGAATGACAATGTTGTCTCCTCCTGCACTTGGTGTATTTGGAGCAGGCGATATCGGATCTGGTGTATTAGCTCCACTCGATTCAGCCCGTCTGTCTAGGCGGCGATTAGCCCTTGACCTCGTGCTGTAGGGAAACTTCAAAAACGTTTTAAATTTTCGTCGTTCTTCGGTGAAGGCACGTTCATGACGCAATATCATTGCGTCATCAGATATATCCTCAGTCATCGGCATAGCCATTTAAATTATTAGTAGCACAGATCTTTCGTTTTTCTTTGTTGTTAATTTGTTCTTCTTCCGGGTTGAGCTCTAAACCAACGTATTCCACTGGCCTGATTTCTTCAGTTCCTTCAAAATTCTTTCCTCCTTCCGAATTTGATATATTTTTACTTAAATCTTTAGCATCGTAGTCTATTATTCGCCATTTAGTTAAATAATAAAATACACACAAAAAAAATATAAAACAGATCTTAAAGTTAAATATCCTTTAATTATTACTTTGGCGTTGGAATTTCTTTGTATTGTAGCAACTAAACACGTGTCGCCGCCGCCACACTATACGGAATGACAATGTTGTCTCCTCCTGCACTTGGTGTATTTGGAGCAGGCGATATCGGATGTGGTGTATTAGCTCCACTCGAATCAGCCCGGCTGTCTAGCCGGCCATTAGCCCTTGACCTCGTGCTGTAGGGAAACTTCAAAAACGTTTTAAATTTTCGTCGTTCTTCGGTGAAGGCACGTTCATGACGCAATATCATTGCGTCATCAGATATATCCTCAGTCATCGGCATAGCCATTTAAATTACTAGTAGCACAGATCTTTCGTTTTTCTTTGTTGTTAATTTGTTCTTCTTCCAGGTTGAGTTCTAAACCAACGTATTCCACTGGCTTTATTTCTTCCGTTCTTTCCTCCTTCCGATTTTTATATATTTTTACTTAAATCTTTAGCATCGTAGTCTATTATTCGCCATCTAGTTAAATAATAAAATACACACAAGAAAAATATAAAACAGATCTGAAAGTTAAATATTCTTTAATTATTACTTTGGCGTTGGAATTTCTTTGTATTGTAGCAACTAAACACGTTTCGCCGCCGCCACACTATACGGAATGACAATGTTGTCTCCTCCTGCACTTGGTGTATTTGGAGCAGGCGATATCGGATCTGGTGTATTAGCTCCACTCGATTCAGCCCGGCTGCCTAGGCGGCGATTAGCCCTTGACCTCGTGCTGTAGGGAAACTTCAAGAACGTTTTAAATTTTCGTCGTTCTTCGGTGAGGGCACGTTCATAACGCAATATCATTGCGTCATCAGATATATCCTCAGTCTCATCATCGGCATAGTCATTTAAATTACTAGTAGAACAGATATTTCGTTTTTCTTTGTTGTTAATTTTTTCTTCTTCCGGGTCGAGTTCTAAACCAACGTATTAAACTTTCTTAATTTCTTCAGTTCTTTCAAAATTCTTTCCTCCTTCCGAATTTGATATAATTTTATTTAAATCTTCAGCATCGTAGTCTATTATTCGCCATCTAGTTAAACACGTGTCGCCGCCGCCATACTATACGGAATGACAATGTTGTCAATGTCATATGAAGTACGACTTCTTCTTCCGAGAGATCTGCAAGCAATAAAACAAGTTGTCAATTTTTGTCCCTAAGAACCAATAGATTTGATTTCTAAAAAAACACACCTCTCATTTTTGTGTTGAGCACTAGGGTGTGTTAGTGACGATGTCTTACTGCGTGCTACTGGCCCCATCATTAGGCCATTTGTAGCGGAGTCTTTTCAATTCAATTCTTTGTTATAGCTATGATGCTGCTGATTATTGAGATGTTCCTGATAGTTTTTTGAATTAAGAATGTTATTACTGGATAAATCGATTCCGTTATGGTTATTAATTGTTGTTGTAGGTGTTGCTGCTGCTGCTGCTATAGATGCTGACGACAGTTTGCGCATTTTATTATTTTTTGAGTTTTGGAATACGAAAGCTGATGGGTTCGTAGGGTGGGATAAGCTGTAGCCAAATGAAAAGTACATACATACATAAATAAAGAATGATTTAAATGCATATTTGATATTTCTATAAAATTAAATTAGTTCACTATAACAAAAATGCAGAATAATGGTGTTGTTTGATCTAAATTTCAAGTTTTTTTTAAATAGACTTAAAGGACATCCTAATTAATCTCTTATTCCCTATTTTTTACACATGACTATGCCTTTTTTGCTTTCATCCTAACGAGCGAATTGACATCCTAATCTATTTTATATTATCATATGAACTGTTAAAAGAATTTTTCAATGTTAATAAATTTGGTACATTCAGGTGGATTATGCGGGATTCGAACTCAAATCTCAGGGCTGCATTTGGTTATGAAAAGTCCAGGCTCTAGGGCGGGAAAAACCCTCATGTGAGTTATGAGACATCATTACATGTCTAAAAACGTGACTCCATGGTAAATAAGGTATACAACTATCGTATTAAAATATGCAGGGGCACTAAACAAACAAGTCTATAATTTGTCCTATTAGCGCAATCGCTTTCTGTCTGTTCCTCGCATAAATTTTAATTTTTTTTTTTAATTTAAAATCACTTCATAGGGAAAGAGAATTTACACTAAATTTCTATTCACACTCACATCTTTTGGGTCGGGAGTAGAGCTTCTACGGTGTTCATCTTTATCCTTTTTGGTTGATACCGTTCTGCGACACTCTTGTTTTCTACTTATAGAGTTTAAGAGACTCATAATTGAAGGAGTATTATCTAAGGCTGAAGAATTACCTTTTGTAAAAAAAACAAATATAAACACCATAATTAGTGAAATACTAAAAAGACCTACTAGAAATATCAACGGTTTCCTGGCTGAATCGAGTGGAGGTAATACACCAGATCCGACATCGCCTGCTCCAAATACACCAAGTGCAGGAGGAGATCTAGAGGCACTTCATATGACATTGACAACATTGTCATTCCGTATAGTGTGGCGGCGGCGACACGTGTTGAGTTGCTACAATACAAAGAAAGTCCAACGCCAAAGTAATAATTAAAGAATATTTAACTTTCAGATCTGTTATATATTTTTTGTGTGTGTATTTTATTATTTACGATGCTGAAGATTTAAGTAAAAATATATCAAATTCGGAAGGAGGAAAGAACTGAAGAAATCAAGCCAGTGGAATACGTTGGTTTAGAACTCAACCCGGAAGAAGAAAAAATTAACAACAAAGAAAAACGAAATATCTGTGCTACTAGTGATTTAAATGACTATGCCGATGATGAGACTGAGGATATATCTGATGGACGTGCCTTCACCGAAGAACGGCGAAAATTTAAAGCGTTTTTGAAGTTTCCCTACAGCACGAGGTCAAGGGCTAATCGCCGCCTAGACAGCCGGGCTGAATCGAGCGGAGCTAATACACCAGATCCGACATCGCCTGCTCCAAATACACCAAGTGCAGGAGGAGACAACATTGTCATTCCGTATAGTGTGGCGGCGGCGACACGTGTTTAGTTGCTACAATATAAAGAAATTCCAACGCCAAAGTAATAATTAAAGAATATTTAACTTTAAGATCTGTTTTATATTTTTTTTGTGTGTATTTTATTATTTAACTAAATGGCGAATAATAGACTACGATGCTAAAGATTTAAGTAAAAATATATAAAAATCGGAAGGAGGAAATAACTGAAGAAATCAAGCCAGTGGAATACGTTGGTTTAGAACTCAACCCGGAAGAAGAACAAATTAACAACAAAGAAAAACGAAATATCTGTGGTACTAGTAATTTAAATGACTATGCCGATGATGAGACTGAGGATATATCTGATGACGCAATGATATTGCGTCATGAACGTGCCTTCACCGAAGAACGACGAAAATTTAAAACGTTTTTGAAGTTTCCCTACAGCACGAGGTCAAGGGCTAATCGCCGCCTAGACAGCCGGGCTGAATCGAGTGGAGCTAATACACCAGATCCGATATCGCCTGCTCCAAATACACCAAGTGCAGGAGGAGACAACATTGTCATTCCGTATAGTGTGGCGGCGGCGACACGTGTTTAGTTGCTACAATACAAAGAAATTCCAACGCCAAAGTAATAATTAAAGAATATTTAACTTTAAGATCTGCTTTATATTTTTTTTGTGTGTATTTTATTATTTAACTAAATGGCGAATAATAGACTACGATGCTAAAGATTTAAGTAAAAATATATCAAATTCGGAAGGAGGAAAGAATTTTGAAGGAACTGAAGAAATCAGGCCAGTGGAATACGTTGGTTTAGAGCTCAACCCGGAAGAAGAACAAATTAACAACAAAGAAAAACGAAAGATCTGTGCTACTAATAATTTAAATGGCTATACCGATGATGAGACTGAGGATATATCTGATGACGCAATGATATTGCGTCATGAACGTGCCTTCAACGAAGAACGACGAAAATTTAGAACGTTTTTGAAGTTTCCCTACAGCACGAGGTCAAGGGCTAATTGCCGCCTAGACAGCCGGGCTGAATCGAGTGGAGCTAATACACCAGATCCGACATCGCCTGCTCCAAATACACCAAGTGCAGGAGGAGACAACATTGTCATTCCGTATAGTGTGGCGGCGGCGACACGTGTTTAGTTGCTACAATATAAAGAAATTCCAACGCCAAAGTAATAATTAAAGAATATTTAACTTTCAGATCTGTTTTATATTTATTTTGTGTGTATTTTATTATTTAACTAGATGGCGAATAATAGACTACGATGCTAAAGATTTAAGTAAAAATATATAATTACGTTGGTTTAGAACTCAACCCGGAAGAAGAACAAATTAACAACAAAGAAAAACGAAATATCTGTGCTACTAGTAATTTAAATGACTATGCCGATGATGAGACTGAGGATATATCTGATGACGCAATGATATTGCGTCATGAACGTGCCTTCAGCGAAGAACGACGAAAACTTAGAACGTTTTTGAAGTTTCCCTACAGCACGAGGTCAAGGGCTAATTGCCGCCTAGACAGCCGGGCTGAATCGAGTGGAGCTAATACACCAGAACCGATATCGCCTGCTCCAAATACACCAAGTGCAGGAGGAGACAACATTGTTATTCCGTATAGTGTGGCGGCGGCGACACGTGTTTAGTTGCTACAATACAAAGAAATTCCAACGCCAAAGTAATAATTAAAGAATATTTAACTTTCAGATCTGTTTTATATTATTTTTGTGTGTATTTTATTATTTAACTAGATGGCGAATAATAGACTACGATGCTAAAGATTTAAGTCAAAATATATCAAAATCGGAAGGAGGAAAGAACTGAAGAAATCAAGCCAGTGGAATACGTTGGTTTAGAACTCAACCCGGAAGAAACAAATTAACAACAAAGAAAAACGAAATATCTGTGCTACTAGTAATTAAAATGACAATACCGATGATGAGACTGAGGATATATCTGATGACGCAATGATATTGCGTCATGAACGTGCCTTCAACGAAGAACGACGAAAATTTAGAACGTTTTTGAAGTTTCCCTACAGCACGAGGTCAAGGGCTAATTGCCGCCTAGACAGCCGGGCTGAATCGAGTGGAGCTAATACACCAGATCCGACATCGCCTGCTCCAAATACACCGAGTGCAGGAGGAGACAACATTGTCATTCCGTATAGTGTGGCGGCGGCGACACGTGTTTAGTTGCTACAATATAAAGAAATTCCAACGCCAAAGTAATAATAAAAGAATATTTAACTTTCAGATCTGTTTTATATTTATTTTGTGTGTATTTTATTATTTAACTAGATGGCGAATAATAGACTACGATGCTAAAGATTTAAGTAAAAATATATAATTACGTTGGTTTAGAACTCAACCCGGAAGAAGAACAAATTTACAACAAAGGAAAACGAAATATCTGTGCTACTAGTAATTTAAATGACTATGCCGATGATGAGACTGAGGATATATCTGATGACGCAATGATATTGCGTCATGAACGTGCCTTCAGCGAAGAACGACGAAAATTTAGAACGTTTTTGAAGTTTCCCTACAGCACGAGATCAAGGGCTAATTGCCGCCTAGACAGGCGGGCTGAATCGAGTGGAGCTAATACACCAGATACGACATCGCCTGCTCCAAATACACCAAGTGCAGGAGGAGACAACATTGTCATTCCGTATAGTGTGGCGGCGGCGACACGTGTTTAGTTGCTACAATATAAAGAAATTCCAACGCCAAAGTAATAATTAAAGAATATTTAACTTTCAGATCTGTTTTATATTTTTTTTGTGTGTATTTTATTATTTAACTAGATGGCGAATAATAGACTACGATGCTAAAGATTTAAGTAAAAATATATAAAAGTCGGAAGGAGGAAAGAACTGAAGAAATCAAGCCAGTGGAATACGTTGGTTTAGAACTCAACCCGGAAGAAGAACAAATTAACAACAAAGAAAAACGAAATATCTGTGCTACTAGTAATTTAAATGACTATGCCGATGATGAGACTGAGGATATATCTGATGACGCAATGATATTGCGTCATGAACGTGCCTTCAGCGAAGAACGACGAAAATTTAGAACGTTTTTGAAGTTTCCCTACAGCACGAGGTCAAGGGCTAATTGCCGCCTAGACAGCCGGGCTGAATCGAGTGGAGCTAATACACCAGAACCGACATCGCCTGCTCCAAATACACCAAGTGCAGGAGGAGACAACATTGTCATTCCGTTTAGTGTGGCGGCGGCGACACGTGTTTAGTTGCTACAATATAAAGAAATTCCAACGCCAAAGTAATAATTAAAGAATATTTAACTTTCAGATCTGTTTTATATTTATTTTGTGTGTATTTTATTATTTAACTAGATGGCGAATAATAGACTACGATGCTAAAGATTTAAGTAAAAATATATAATTACGTTGGTTTAGAACTCAACCCGGAAGAAGAACAAATTTACAACAAAGGAAAACGAAATATCTGTGCTACTAGTAATTTAAATGACTATGCCGATGATGAGACTGAGGATATATCTGATGACGCAATGATATTGCGTCATGAACGTGCCTTCAGCGAAGAACGACGAAAATTTAGAACGTTTTTGAAGTTTCCCTACAGCACGAGATCAAGGGCTAATTGCCGCCTAGACAGGCGGGCTGAATCGAGTGGAGCTAATACACCAGATACGACATCGCCTGCTCCAAATACACCAAGTGCAGGAGGAGACAACATTGTCATTCCGTATAGTGTGGCGGCGGCGACACGTGTTTAGTTGCTACAATATAAAGAAATTCCAACGCCAAAGTAATAATTAAAGAATATTTAACTTTCAGATCTGTTTTATATTTTTTTTGTGTGTATTTTATTATTTAACTAGATGGCGAATAATAGACTACGATGCTAAAGATTTAAGTAAAAATATATAAAAATCGGAAGGAGGAAAGAACTGAAGAAATCAAGCCAGTGGAATACGTTGGTTTAGAACTCAACCCGGAAGAAGAACAAATTAACAACAAAGAAAAACGAAATATCTGTGCTACTAGTAATTTAAATGACTATGCCGATGATGAGACTGAGGATATATCTGATGACGCAATGATATTGCGTCATGAACGTGCCTTTAGCGAAGAACGACGAAAATTTAGAACGTTTTTGAAGTTTCCCTACAGCACGAGGTCAAGGGCTAATTGCCGCCTAGACAGCCGGGCTGAATCGAGTGGAGCTAATACACCAGAACCGACATCGCCTGCTCCAAATACACCAAGTGCAGGAGGAGACAACATTGTTATTCCGTATAGTGTGGCGGCGGCGACACGTGTTTAGTTGCTACAATACAAAGAAATTCCAACGCCAAAGTAATAATTAAAGAATATTTAACTTTCAGATCTGTTTTATATTATTTTTGTGTGTATTTTATTATTTAACTAGATGGCGAATAATAGACTACGATGCTAAAGATTTAAGTAAAAATATATAAAAATCGGAAGGAGGAAAGAACTGAAGAAATCAAGCCAGTGGAATACGTTGGTTTAGAACTCAACCCGGAAGAAGAACAAATTAACAACAAAGAAAAACGAAATATCTGTGGTACTAGTAATTTAAATGACTATGTCGATGATGAGACTGAGGATATATCTGATGACGCAATGATATTGCGTCATGAACGTGCCTTCAGCGAAGAACGACGAAAATTTAGAACGTTTTTGAAGTTTCCCTACAGCACGAGGTCAAGGGCTAATTGCCGCCTAGACAGCCGGGCTGAATCGAGTGGAGCTAATACACCAGATCCGACATCGCCTGTTCCAAATACACCAAGTGCAGGAGGAGATCAAGAGGTAGAATAAAAGTTTTGTTTAATAGAAATTAGATTTTTTTTATTAGAAATTTTTTGTTTGTTTCTAGTCGATTCCATCACCATTTGATCCTTCAACCCCACTGACTCCACTTGAAACTATTGCTGAAACCGTTGATATTTCTAGTAGGTATTTTTAGTATTTCACTAGTTATGGTATTTATATTTATGTTTTTTTTTTGCAAAAGGTAATTCGTCAGCCTTAGATAATACTCCTTCAATTATGAGTCTTTTAAATTCTATAAGTAGAAAACAAGAGCGTCGCAGAACGGTATCAACCAAAAAGGATAAAGATGAACACCGTAGAAGCTGTACTCCGGACCCAAAAGATGTGAGTGTGAATAGAAATTTAGTGTAAATTCTTTTTCCCTTTGAAGTGATTAAAACTAAAATTTATGCGAGGAACAGACAGAATGCGATTGCGCTAATAGGACAAATTATAGGCTTGTTTGTTTAGTGCTCCTGTATATTTTAATACGATAGTTGTATACCTTATTTACCATGGATTCACGTTTTTAGACATGTAATTATGTCTCATAACGCACATGAGGGTTTTTCCCGCCCTAGAGCCTGGACTTTTCATACACCAAATTTAGCCCTGAGATTTGAGTTCGAATCCCGCATAATCCACCTGAATGTACCAAATTTATTAACATTGAAAAATTGAAACGTTTATATTGAACATTTAATTCCAAGCATTTTAAGAAAGGTTTTAAATATTTTATATTTTAATTTCTGTGAAATTAAGAATACAACTTAACTTGAAATGTCGTCAAGTGAACAGCAACGAAAGCTCAGGTCGGTGGAGAAGGGTTATTGAAGTCCAAACTCTTATACCAGTTCCCCTGTGACAAACTCTGCTTCAACAAAATTGTGGAACAAAATTGAGCTTCGTCTTAGCAAAATTGATACTCGACTTGATTCGCTCTCTAAAACTATTGTGTCAGAATTTAAATCGGAGATTAACAGTTTGGAAGTAAATTTATCCTCGCGCATTAACAGTTTAGAACTTGATGTTGATAAAAAAACTAAAACGCTTACAAAATCATTCAATGAACAACACGACACTTTAACTTTGCGGATTAAAAGCACCGAGTTTGATTTTGATAATAAAATCAAAAAGCTGGAAGACACATTCAATCAGAGACTCAACTCCTTTAATCACTCATTATCACTCAGCGATTTGACACTTTGGAGCAACAGGGAAGTAGAATTGACACACATGAAGAGGAGTTTTATATGATTAAGGCACAAGTGTTAGAAAGAGATAACACTATGTTGAAAATACAAATTGATGCACTTGCACGCAATAACATTTCTGGAGATCTGGTGCTACATGGAATACCAGTACGTAATAATGAAAATCTTAGCAATATTTTTGATCGTTTCTGCAATCTACTAAATTATGTACCGTCGCCACCGATTCACTTTTTTCGCACTAAACCGAGAAACTCATCAGCAAATAGCGCAATTATTGTTAAACTTCCGCACTCGCAAGATTAAATCAATGTTTTGAAAAATGCAACTGCTTATTACAAACTGAACTCTAAAGCTCTAACTTTGACTGATCTTGGGTTTGAGGGAAATAAGTTTGTAAGAGTATATGAGAGGTTAACAAGGGAGAATCATTCAATGTATCGTAAAGCTATTGAATTCCGAAAGGCATGTTTCTTGCATGCTGTATTTACAAGACAAGGCAGAGTATATGTCAGGCAAACTAACGAATAACAAAGAAAACCTCTATGTATTACAAGTATGAACTCCCTTGAAGTGCTTTGCTCATACGGTACTTCTACAACTGGCACCGTTAATATTCATTCTGTTGAGAATAGAACCCTCACCGAAGAACGACGAAAATTTAAAACGTTCTTGAAGTTTCCCTACAGGACGAGGTCAAGGGCTAATCGCCGCCTAGACAGCCGGGCTGAATCCTGTGGAGCTAATACACCAGATCCGACATCGCCTGCTCCAAATACACCAAGTGCAGGAGGAGATCAAGAGGTAGAATTAAAGTTTTGTTTTGAGTTTTGAGATTTGAGTTCGAATCCCGGATAATCCACCTGAATTTACCAAATAGATAGATACAAGTTTATTTCCCTTTAAAATCATTATACAATAAATCAGAAAAAAAATTAAATTAATATAACTTAAGGAAATTAATGACATTTTATATTTTTATAATACTTAGGTACTAAAAATAGTGTCAAATGCCACTATAAGCATAAAAACTCAAAAAATTCATTTATTAACATTGAAAAATTCTTTTAACAGTTCATATGATAAAATAAAATAGATGAGGATGTCAATTCGCTCGTCAGGATGAAAGCAAAAAAGGCATAGTCATGTGTAAGAAATAGAGAATAAGATATTAATTAGGATGCCCTTTAAATCTATTTAAAAAAAACTTGAAATTTAGATCAAACAACACCATTGTTCTGCATTTTTGTTATAGTGGACTAATTTAATATTATACAAATATCAAATATGCATTTAAATCATTCTTTATTTATGTATGTAAGTACTTTTTATTTGTCTACAGCTTATTCCACCCTACGAACCCATCAACTTTACTATTCGAAAACTCAAAAAATAATAAAATACGCAAACTGTCGTCAGCATCTAAAGCAGCAGCAGCAGCAACACCTTCAACAACAACAACAATTAATAACCATAGCGGAATCCATTTATCCAGTAATAACATTCTAAATTCAAAAATCTATCAGCAACATCTCAATAATCAGCGGCATCATACTCGTAGCTATAACAAAGAACTGAATTTCCTGCACTGCGATAGTCTCGACGAAGACTCCTCTACAAATGGCCTAATGATAGGGCCAGAAGCATGCAGTAAGACATCGTCACTAACACACCCTAGTGCTCAACACAAGAATTAGAGGTGTGTTTTTTTAGAAATCAAATCTTTTGGTTCTTAGAGACAAAAATTGACAACTTGTTTTATTGCTTGCAGATCTCTCGGAAGAAGAAGTCGTACTTCATATGACATTGACAACATTGTCATTCCGTATAGTATGGCGGCGGCGACACGTGTTTAACTAGATGGCGAATAATAGACTACGATGCTGAAGATTTAAATAAAATTATATCAAATTCGGAAGGAGGAAAGAATTTTGAAAGAACTGAAGAAATTAAGCCAGTTTAATACGTTGGTTTAGAACTCGACCCGGAAGAAGAAAAAATTAACAACAAAGAAAATCGAAATATCTGTTCTACTAGTAATTTAAATGACTATGCCGATGATGAGACTGAGGATATATCTGATGACGCAATGATATTGCGTTATGAACGTGCCCTCACCGAAGAACGACGAAAATTTAAAACGTTCTTGAAGTTTCCCTACAGCACGAGGTCAAGGGCTAATCGCCGCCTAGGCAGCCGGGCTGAATCGAGTGGAGCTAATACACCAGATCTGACATCGCTTGCTCCAAATACACCAAGTGCAGGAGGAGATCAAGAGGTAGAATAAAAGTTTTGTTTAACAGAAATTAGATTTTTTTTTGATTAGAAAATTTTGGTTTGTTTCTAGTCGATTCCATCACCATTTGCTCCTTCAACATCACTGACTCCACTTGAAACTATTGCTGAAACCGGAGATATTTCTAGTAGGTCTTTTTAGTATTTCACTAATTATGGTATTTATATTTATTTTTTTTTACAAAAGGTAATTCGTCAGCCTTAGATATTACTCCTTCAATTATGAGTCTCTTAAATTCTATAAGTAGAAAACAAGAGCGTCGCAGAACGGTATCAACCAAAAAGGATAAAGATGAACACCGTAGAAGCTCTACTCCTGACCCAAAAGATGTGAGTTTGAACAGAAATTAGTGTAAATTCTTTTTCCCTTTGAAGTGATTAAAATTAAAATTTATGTGAGGAACAGACAAAATGCGATTGCGCTAATAGGACAAATTATAGACTTGTTGGCTAAGTGCTCCTGTATATTTTCATACGATAGTTGTATACCTTATTTACCATGGATTCACGTTTTCAGACATGTAGTGATGTCTCATAACTCACATGAGGGTTTTTCCCGCCCTAGAGCCTGGACTTATCATAACCAAATGCAGCCCTGAGATTTGAGTTCGAATACCGCATAATCCACCTGAATGTACCAAATTTATTAACATTGAAAAATTCTTTTAACAGTTCATATGATAAAATAAAATAGATTAGGATGTCAATTCGCTCGTTAGGATGAAAGCAAAAAAGGCATAGTCATGTGTAAAAAAGAGGGAATAAGAGATTAATTAGGATGTCCTTTAAGTCTATTTAAAAAAAACTTGAAATTTAGATCAAACAACACCATTGTTCTGCATTTTTGTTATAGTGAACTAATTTAATTTTATAGAAATATCAAATATGCACTTAAATCATTCTTTTTTATGTATGTATGTACTTTTTTTTTGTCTACAGCATATTCCACCCTACGAACCCATCAACTTTTCTATTCCAAAACTCAAAAAATAATAAAACACGCAAACTGTCGTCAGCATCTAAAGCAGCAGCAGCAGCAACACCTACAACAACAACAACAATTAATAACCATAGCGGAATACCTTTATCCAGCAATAACATTCTAAATTCAAAAAACTATCAGCAACATCTCAATAATCAGCAGGATCATAGCTATAACAAAGAATTCAATTTCCTGCACTGCGATAGTCTCGACGAAGACTTCTCTACAAATGGCCTAATGATGGGGCCAGTAGCACGCAGTAAGACATCGTCACTAACACACCCTAGTGCTCAACACAAGAATGAGAGGTGTGTTTTTTAGAAATCAAATCTATTGGTTCTTAGAGACAAAAATTGACAACTTGTTTTATTGCTTGCAGAAATCTCGAAAGAAGATGTCGTACTTCATATGACATTGACAACATTGTCATTCCGTATAGTGTGGCGGCGGCGACACGTCTTGAGTTGCTACAATACAAAGAAATTCCAACGCCAAAGTAATAATTAAAGAATATTTAACTTTCAGATCTGTTTTATATTTCTGTTGTGTGTATTTTATTATTTAACTAGATGGCGAATAATAGACTACGATGCTAAAGATTTAAGTAAAAATATATCAAATTCGGAAGGAGGAAAGAATTTTGAAAGAACTGAAGAAATCAAGCCAGTGGAATACGTTGGTTTAGAATTCAACCCGGAAGAAGAAAAAAATAACAACAAAGAAAAACGAAAGATCTGTGCTACTAGTAATTTAAATGGCTAAGCCGATGATGAGACTGAGGATATATCTGATGACGCAATGATAGTGCGTCATGAACGTGCCTTCACCGAAGAACGACGAAAATTTAAAACGTTTTTGAAGTTTCCCTACAGCACGAGGTCAAGGGCTAATCGCCGCCTAGACAGCCGGGCTGAATCGAGTGGAGCTAATACACCAGATCCGACATCGCCTGCTCCAAATACACCAAGTGCAGGAGGAGACAACATTGTCATTCCGTATAGTGTGGCGGCGGCGACACGTGTTTAGTTGCTACAATACAAAGAAATTCCAACGCCAAAGTAATAATTAAAGAATATTTAACTTTCAGATCTGTTTTATATTTTTTTGTGCGTATTTTATTATTTAACTAGATGGCGAATAATAGACTACGATGCTAAAGATTTAAATAAAATTATATCAAATTCGGAAGGAGGAAAGAATTTTTAAAGAACTGAAGAAATTAAGCCAGTTTAATACGTTGGTTTAGAACTCGACCCTGAAGAAGAAAAAATTAACAACAAAGAAAAACGAAATATCTGTGCTACTAGTAATTTAAATGACTATGCCGATGATGAGACTGAGGAAATATCTGATGGGGCAATGATATTGCGTCATGAACGTGCCCTCACTGAAGAACGACGAACATTTAAAACGTTCTTGAAGTTTCCCTACAGCACGAGGTCAAGGGCTAATCGCCGCATAGATAGCCGGGCTGAATCGAGTGGAGCTAATACACCAGATCCGACATCGCCTGTTCCAAATACACCAAGTGCAGGAGGAGATCAAGAGGTAGAATAAAAGTTTTGTTTAATAGAAATTAGATTTTTTTTATTAGAAATTTTTTGTTTGTTTCTAGTCGATTCCATCACCATTTAATCCTTCAACCCCACTGACTCCACTTGAAACTATTGCTGAAACCGTTGATATTTCTAGTAGGTATTTTTAGTATTTCACTAGTTATGGTATTTATATTTATGTTTTTTTTTACAAAAGGTAATTCGTCAGCCTTAGATAATACTCCTTCAATTATGAGTCTCTTAAATTCTATAAGTAGAAAACAAGAGCGTCGCAGAACGGTATCAACCAAAAAGGATAAAGATGAACACCGTATAAGCTCTACTCCCGACCCAAAAGATGTGAGTGTGAAAAGAAATTTAGTGTAAATACTTTTTCCCTTTGAAGTGATTAAAATTTAAATTTATGCGAGGAACAGACAGAATGCGATTGCGCTAATAGGACAAATTACAGACTTGTTTGATTAGTGCTCCTGTATATTTTAATACGATTGTTGTATACCTTATTTACCATGGAGTCACGTTTTTAGACATGTAATGATGTCTCATAACTCACATGAGGGTTTTTCCCACCCTGGAGCCTGGACCTTTCATACACCAAATGTAACCCTGAGATTTGAGTTCGAATCCCGCATAATTCACCTGAATTTACCAAATTTATTAACATTGATAAATTGTTTTAACAGTTCATATGATAAAATAAAATAGATTAGGATGTCAATTCCCTCGTCAGGATGAAAGCAAAAAAGGCATAGTCATGTGTAAAAAATAGGGAATAAGAGATTAATTAGGATGTCCTTTAAGTCTATTTAAAAAAAAACTTGAAATTTAGATCAAACAACACCATTGTTCTGCATTTTTGTTATAGTGAACTAATTTAATTTTATAGAAATATCAAATATGCATTTAAATCATTCTTTATTTATGTATGTATGTAGTTTTTATTTGTCTACAGCTTATTCCACCCTACGAACCCATCAACTTTCCTATTCCAAAACTCAAACAATAATAAAATACGCAAACTGTCGTCAGCATCTAAAGCAGCAGCAGCAGCAACACCTACAACAACATTTCCAATTAATAACCATAGCGGAATCCATTTATCCAGTAATAACATTCTAAATTCAAAAAACTATCAGGAACATCTCAATAATCAGCAGCATCATAGCTATAACAAAGAATTGAATTTCCTGCACTGCGATAGTCTCGACAAAGACTCCGCTACAAATGGCCTAATGATGGGGCCAGTAGCACGCAGTAAGACATCGTCACTAACACACCCTAGTGCTCAACACAAGAATGAGAGGTGTGTTTTTTTAGAAATCAAATCTATTGGTTCTTAGGGACAAAAATTGACAACTTGTTTTATTGCTTGCAGATCTCTCGAAAGAAGAAGTCGTACTTCATATCACATTGACATCATTGTCATTCCGTATAGTGTGGCGGCGCACACTGGGGCCAAGATAAGGAAAGCTATGCGCAAAACTTAGTTAATAAGGTTTTGCTTATAAATGAAGTTGAAAATGCGTGTATTGTTTTTTTTTTTAATAATATTTTGTAAATTTATTTTTTTTTTAGTTTTTATTCTGTTTTCAGTTTTAGTTTTTTTTTTAATGTTGTATATTTTTTCAATTTAAATGTCTTCTTCTAACATGTTAACAACATCAATATCAAACATCTTTTTATCGAACACTTGTAATTTACGCGAAAGACTTAACAAAGGATCAGATGAAATAAATAACCTTTTTTTTATAATCTACACGCGCTCAAGGGATTATGAATACCCTTTAAATGTTTCAACACAGCGCGGGCGTGAGGGTGAGGTTAAGGAAGAGAAAGAATGATAGGAAAGATGTGTGGCGTGATATTCGGAGACTGTAGGTGGTTGTTGTGTCAGATTTTATCTCCAGGGATGGCGGCTGAACTAATGCGGAGAAATTTCCGTGTCTTATTTATCAATGTCCCTTATAATTCGCATTAATTTTTTTATCCTTTTTGTCATATTTTATCGGTATACTAGTTTTACTCAATCACATGTTGTTAGTGTTATGCCTAAACAGCATGTAATGAGTAAACCAGTAACTCATTGTATGACAATTATTTTTAGAATTGGTTTTAATGGAAAATAAGAAGACATAGACTACGGCAGGGATCGAACCTGTGACCATGAGGTTGACAGGCGAACACACAACTATCGCGCCACGGCCACCAACCTGTTCATAATATCGGTGATATTGTCAACTCGGGAAGTTTCCCTGGCAAAAAATTCTCCGTAATATTTGAAATCTTTATTTCTTGACTCTTGAGCCTCTTAACTTAACATTCCGATCGGTAATAGAGCCTCACGTACTATAATAGAGCCGTGTATTAAAATTTTATGGAGGGTAGGAGTCATAGGCATCCAAGGATATAATCCAACATACAAGGAAGCCGTTTCCAAACAATATTTTTGAAATTTGTCTGGATTTATTCGAATCCCACTGGATATTGCTTGCAAAATAATGTAAATTCTTCGAATTAGTTCTGTATCAATTTTGGTAATGTTTGCAGAAGTATTGTAGTTTTGGAAGAATTTTCGATCTACATTACCATCATTTGAATTGCCAAAACCCGGTTTAGGCTTGTCAACGCTAAGTCCAAGTTCTGTTTTAAATTGCACTTGGATAGTTTTTTTCGTTTGGTCTACCAAATGTTTATTTTCGCTCGACAAGCGCCAGGTAAGTGTTGGTAGCTTATAACTCAAGTGCAGCAATGATTCGAATGATCGTATCCACGCATGTAGAACGGAGATTCCAAACGACACATATTGGGTATTTATGAGCCTTTGGCAAACGTTTTCAAGATCGTTAAAGTCTTTTGAAGTGGCATTACATAAATAGCATTTTAATGACGATTTAGTTCCAGAAAGTGAGTTACAAATTTTACCATCTACCATTGTGAACATTAGTTGGTGAGTAACGAAAATTGTGTTGCCATCTATTAAAACTTTTGTAGGAGTAAGCAGTTCAATTTGACGGTCAATATTCTCTTTTTTTGAAATAGCAAGTTCTGTTGTTTCTTTTTTATACATAAAGCTTATTGTTCTACAGAATCTGGGGAAGATGGCTTAGGATTTCGCCATAAAACTGAAGACTTACCGTTTCTTTCGCTACTTAAATGTAGTGGGACAAGGCAAGTCAAAAATATATATTTGTCATCAGATGCATCAGATAAAAATTTCTGTTTGAATTGTGTGTGGCTCGAGCTGCCATCAAATCCCCATTTGGAAAACAGAATTATTTTTTCAAAATTTTCAAAACCTTCTGACTTGATTACAGGACTTTGACTTTGTAACAAACGAGTAGCTGTATGGTCTAATAGTGGTTGTAAAGGTACTTCAGCTTCAGATTCGGAAACTTTCACATCATCAGGATAAGTTCTTTTTTTTCTCTGCCTGTACTAATTTGTATGATGGAAATATATCTTTTACATAGTCTCTTATGACGTTATATTGTGTTCTACTAAGCTTAGCTTCAATGAGAATTGAAAGCGCTTCTCGAGACGTAAGTTTTTTGATTTTTGAATGATTATTTAAGTCTATGCAATCTTTAGCGTATGTTGGCACCGTTGAAACTTTTTTAATCACATCCGCTTCCATAGTTTTTCCTTCAGCTCTCAAACTCATCTGTGCGGCATAGTCAACAGATCTGAAGTATGTTCAGCACGGATATCAGCTGTTTTCCTTCGCTTAGATCTCTCGCTACTTTCGCCAAAGGAAAGACTCGGTCTACCACCTTTTTTGGAAGTGTAGAGAATAAACTCGTAACATCCACTTAACCAAATCATTTCATTCTTTTTAAATTTAGTTGCATATCTACCACTATTTTCCCATTTTGCTTTTAATTGACTTTTAAAATTTCGAAGCTTATTGGACAAGTTTGATTTTTCTTCAACGGGACAATTTATTTTGACAGCTACATATTCAATAATGTCATCAAAAACCTTTTTAACACTATTATTGAATATGTCAAAAAATGTTTCCCGTTTAATAATTATTTTTGGTTCAGTTCAAAGATAATGGAAACATAGGGTAATACTGTGTACGAAAAATACTATTACAAGGTAAGAAAACCTGGACCTTCTGGAGCCTGGACCTTTCATACACCAAATGTAACCCTGAGATTTGAGTTCGAATCCCGCATAATTCACCTGAATTTACCAAATTTATTAACATTGATAAATTGTTTTAACAGTTCATATGATAAAATAAAATAGATTAGGATGTCAATTCCCTCGTCAGGATGAAAGCAAAAAAGGCATAGTCATGTGTAAAAAATAGGGAATAAGAGATTAATTAGGATGTCCTTTAAGTCTATTTAAAAAAAAACTTGAAATTTAGATCAAACAACACCATTGTTCTGCATTTTTGTTATAGTGAACTAATTTAATTTTATAGAAATATCAAATATGCATTTAAATCATTCTTTATTTATGTATGTATGTAGTTTTTATTTGTCTACAGCTTATTCCACCCTACGAACCCATCAACTTTCCTATTCCAAAACTCAAACAATAATAAAATACGCAAACTGTCGTCAGCATCTAAAGCAGCAGCAGCAGCAACACCTACAACAACATTTCCAATTAATAACCATAGCGGAATCCATTTATCCAGTAATAACATTCTAAATTCAAAAAACTATCAGGAACATCTCAATAATCAGCAGCATCATAGCTATAACAAAGAATTGAATTTCCTGCACTGCGATAGTCTCGACAAAGACTCCGCTACAAATGGCCTAATGATGGGGCCAGTAGCACGCAGTAAGACATCGTCACTAACACACCCTAGTGCTCAACACAAGAATGAGAGGTGTGTTTTTTTAGAAATCAAATCTATTGGTTCTTAGGGACAAAAATTGACAACTTGTTTTATTGCTTGCAGATCTCTCGAAAGAAGAAGTCGTACTTCATATCACATTGACATCATTGTCATTCCGTATAGTGTGGCGGCGCACACTGGGGCCAAGATAAGGAAAGCTATGCGCAAAACTTAGTTAATAAGGTTTTGCTTATAAATGAAGTTGAAAATGCGTGTATTGTTTTTTTTTTTAATAATATTTTGTAAATTTATTTTTTTTTTAGTTTTTATTCTGTTTTCAGTTTTAGTTTTTTTTTTAATGTTGTATATTTTTTCAATTTAAATGTCTTCTTCTAACATGTTAACAACATCAATATCAAACATCTTTTTATCGAACACTTGTAATTTACGCGAAAGACTTAACAAAGGATCAGATGAAATAAATAACCTTTTTTTTATAATCTACACGCGCTCAAGGGATTATGAATACCCTTTAAATGTTTCAACACAGCGCGGGCGTGAGGGTGAGGTTAAGGAAGAGAAAGAATGATAGGAAAGATGTGTGGCGTGATATTCGGAGACTGTAGGTGGTTGTTGTGTCAGATTTTATCTCCAGGGATGGCGGCTGAACTAATGCGGAGAAATTTCCGTGTCTTATTTATCAATGTCCCTTATAATTCGCATTAATTTTTTTATCCTTTTTGTCATATTTTATCGGTATACTAGTTTTACTCAATCACATGTTGTTAGTGTTATGCCTAAACAGCATGTAATGAGTAAACCAGTAACTCATTGTATGACAATTATTTTTAGAATTGGTTTTAATGGAAAATAAGAAGACATAGACTACGGCAGGGATCGAACCTGTGACCATGAGGTTGACAGGCGAACACACAACTATCGCGCCACGGCCACCAACCTGTTCATAATATCGGTGATATTGTCAACTCGGGAAGTTTCCCTGGCAAAAAATTCTCCGTAATATTTGAAATCTTTATTTCTTGACTCTTGAGCCTCTTAACTTAACATTCCGATCGGTAATAGAGCCTCACGTACTATAATAGAGCCGTGTATTAAAATTTTATGGAGGGTAGGAGTCATAGGCATCCAAGGATATAATCCAACATACAAGGAAGCCGTTTCCAAACAATATTTTTGAAATTTGTCTGGATTTATTCGAATCCCACTGGATATTGCTTGCAAAATAATGTAAATTCTTCGAATTAGTTCTGTATCAATTTTGGTAATGTTTGCAGAAGTATTGTAGTTTTGGAAGAATTTTCGATCTACATTACCATCATTTGAATTGCCAAAACCCGGTTTAGGCTTGTCAACGCTAAGTCCAAGTTCTGTTTTAAATTGCACTTGGATAGTTTTTTTCGTTTGGTCTACCAAATGTTTATTTTCGCTCGACAAGCGCCAGGTAAGTGTTGGTAGCTTATAACTCAAGTGCAGCAATGATTCGAATGATCGTATCCACGCATGTAGAACGGAGATTCCAAACGACACATATTGGGTATTTATGAGCCTTTGGCAAACGTTTTCAAGATCGTTAAAGTCTTTTGAAGTGGCATTACATAAATAGCATTTTAATGACGATTTAGTTCCAGAAAGTGAGTTACAAATTTTACCATCTACCATTGTGAACATTAGTTGGTGAGTAACGAAAATTGTGTTGCCATCTATTAAAACTTTTGTAGGAGTAAGCAGTTCAATTTGACGGTCAATATTCTCTTTTTTTGAAATAGCAAGTTCTGTTGTTTCTTTTTTATACATAAAGCTTATTGTTCTACAGAATCTGGGGAAGATGGCTTAGGATTTCGCCATAAAACTGAAGACTTACCGTTTCTTTCGCTACTTAAATGTAGTGGGACAAGGCAAGTCAAAAATATATATTTGTCATCAGATGCATCAGATAAAAATTTCTGTTTGAATTGTGTGTGGCTCGAGCTGCCATCAAATCCCCATTTGGAAAACAGAATTATTTTTTCAAAATTTTCAAAACCTTCTGACTTGATTACAGGACTTTGACTTTGTAACAAACGAGTAGCTGTATGGTCTAATAGTGGTTGTAAAGGTACTTCAGCTTCAGATTCGGAAACTTTCACATCATCAGGATAAGTTCTTTTTTTTCTCTGCCTGTACTAATTTGTATGATGGAAATATATCTTTTACATAGTCTCTTATGACGTTATATTGTGTTCTACTAAGCTTAGCTTCAATGAGAATTGAAAGCGCTTCTCGAGACGTAAGTTTTTTGATTTTTGAATGATTATTTAAGTCTATGCAATCTTTAGCGTATGTTGGCACCGTTGAAACTTTTTTAATCACATCCGCTTCCATAGTTTTTCCTTCAGCTCTCAAACTCATCTGTGCGGCATAGTCAACAGATCTGAAGTATGTTCAGCACGGATATCAGCTGTTTTCCTTCGCTTAGATCTCTCGCTACTTTCGCCAAAGGAAAGACTCGGTCTACCACCTTTTTTGGAAGTGTAGAGAATAAACTCGTAACATCCACTTAACCAAATCATTTCATTCTTTTTAAATTTAGTTGCATATCTACCACTATTTTCCCATTTTGCTTTTAATTGACTTTTAAAATTTCGAAGCTTATTGGACAAGTTTGATTTTTCTTCAACGGGACAATTTATTTTGACAGCTACATATTCAATAATGTCATCAAAAACCTTTTTAACACTATTATTGAATATGTCAAAAAATGTTTCCCGTTTAATAATTATTTTTGGTTCAGTTCAAAGATAATGGAAACATAGGGTAATACTGTGTACGAAAAATACTATTACAAGGTAAGAAAAAAAATTATTAAAAAAAAGGGGCAACTCGCTTTTACTTTTGACTTCAGTTTCACATTAAAGATACTCTACTGTATTGAAGAGACTAATGATTTTTAAAAGTAATCTGCTCGTACAAAAAATAAACCGTTTATATTGATCGAAACACAAAACCTACTTTAACTCATAGTATTTCCCAAAATTTTGCAAGCTTTCCCTAAAAAATATTTTTTTTTTCAATTAAGCTTACCTTGGTCCATAGCGGGTTATGTTTGATCATTTGTTTAAAAAAAGTAAAAACCATTAAATAAATTGATACAAAAATTATGAAATTCGGGTAATGCACTTGACACTCTTTGTTTCATAACTTTATAGCTTTAACCTACGCAACACTTTAGCATTATGAGCATAAACAAATCATAAGAAAAAGCCTGAGAGCATAACTTGACATAATAATAAAGAGAAAATAATAACGGTTATAATTTGAAAATTGAGTTTTGGTTATTTCTCCCATACAGTGAGTCCCACTGTGCGGCGGCGACACGTGGTGAGTTGCTACAATACAAAGAAATTCCAACGCCAAAGTAATAATTAAAGAATATTTAACTTTCAGATCTGTTTTATATTTTTTTGTGTGTATTTTATTATTTAACTAGATGGCGAATAATAGACTACGATGCTGAAGATTTAAGTAAAAATATATCAAATTCGGAAGGAGGAAAGAACTGAAGAAATCAAGCCAGTAGAATACGTTGGTTTAAAACTCAACCCGGAAGAAGAAAAAATTAACAACAAAGAAAAACGAAATATCTGTGCTACTAGTAATTTAAGTGACTATGCCGATGATAAGACTGACGATATATCTGATGACGCAATGATATTGCGTCATGAACGTGCCCTCACCGAAGAACGACGAAAATTTAAAACGTTCTTGAAGTTTCCCTACAGCACGAGGTCAAGGCTTATCGCCGCCTAGACAGCCGGGCTGAATCGATTGGAGCTAATACAACAGATCCGACATCGCCTGCTCCAAATACACCAAGTGCAGGAGGAGATCAAGAGGTAGAATAAAAGTTTTGTTTAATAGAAATTAGATTTTTTTATTAGAAAATTTTGGTTTGTTTTTAGTCGATTCCATCACCATTTGCTCCTTCAACCCCACTGACTTCACTTGAAACTATTGCTGAAACCGGAAATATTTCTAGTAGGTCTTTTTAGTATTTCACTAATTATGGTATTTATATTTATGTTTTTTTTTACAAAAGGTAATTCGTCAGCCTTAGATAATACTCCTTCAATTATGAGTCTCTTAAATTCTATAAGTAGAAAACAAGAGCGTCGCAGAACGGTATCAACCAAAAAGGATAAAGATGAACACCGTATAAGCTCTACTCCCGACCCAAAAGATGTGAGTGTGAAAAGAAATTTAGTGTAAATACTTTTTCCCTTTGAAGTGATTAAAATTTAAATTTATGCGAGGAACAGACAGAATGCGATTGCGCTAATAGGACAAATTACAGACTTGTTTGATTAGTGCTCCTGTATATTTTAATACGATTGTTGTATACCTTATTTACCATGGAGTCACGTTTTTAGACATGTAATGATGTCTCATAACTCACATGAGGGTTTTTCCCACCCTGGAGCCTGGACCTTTCATACACCAAATGTAACCCTGAGATTTGAGTTCGAATCCCGCATAATTCACCTGAATTTACCAAATTTATTAACATTGATAAATTGTTTTAACAGTTCATATGATAAAATAAAATAGATTAGGATGTCAATTCCCTCGTCAGGATGAAAGCAAAAAAGGCATAGTCATGTGTAAAAAATAGGGAATAAGAGATTAATTAGGATGTCCTTTAAGTCTATTTAAAAAAAAACTTGAAATTTAGATCAAACAACACCATTGTTCTGCATTTTTGTTATAGTGAACTAATTTAATTTTATAGAAATATCAAATATGCATTTAAATCATTCTTTATTTATGTATGTATGTAGTTTTTATTTGTCTACAGCTTATTCCACCCTACGAACCCATCAACTTTCCTATTCCAAAACTCAAACAATAATAAAATACGCAAACTGTCGTCAGCATCTAAAGCAGCAGCAGCAGCAACACCTACAACAACATTTCCAATTAATAACCATAGCGGAATCCATTTATCCAGTAATAACATTCTAAATTCAAAAAACTATCAGGAACATCTCAATAATCAGCAGCATCATAGCTATAACAAAGAATTGAATTTCCTGCACTGCGATAGTCTCGACAAAGACTCCGCTACAAATGGCCTAATGATGGGGCCAGTAGCACGCAGTAAGACATCGTCACTAACACACCCTAGTGCTCAACACAAGAATGAGAGGTGTGTTTTTTTAAAAATCAAATCTATTGGTTCTTAGGGACAAAAATTGACAACTTGTTTTATTGCTTGCAGATCTCTCGAAAGAAGAAGTCGTACTTCATATCACATTGACATCATTGTCATTCCGTATAGTGTGGCGGCGCACACTGGGGCCAAGATAAGGAAAGCTATGCGCAAAACTTAGTTAATAAGGTTTTGCTTATAAATGAAGTTGAAAATGCGTGTATTGTTTTTTTTTTAATAATATTTTGTAAATTTATTTTTTTTTTAGTTTTTATTCTGTTTTCAGTTTTAGTTTTTTTTTTAATGTTGTATATTTTTTCAATTTAAATGTCTTCTTCTAACATGTTAACAACATCAATATCAAACATCTTTTTATCGAACACTTGTAATTTACGCGAAAGACTTAACAAAGGATCAGATGAAATAAATAACCTTTTTTTTTTTTTTTTTTATAATCTACACGCGCTCAAGGGATTATGAATACCCTTTAAATGTTTCAACACAGCGCGGGCGTGAGGGTGAGGTTAAGGAAGAGAAAGAATGATAGGAAAGATGTGTGGCGTGATATTCGGAGACTGTAGGTGGTTGTTGTGTCAGATTTTATCTCCAGGGATGGCGGCTGAACTAATGCGGAGAAATTTCCGTGTCTTATTTATCAATGTCCCTTATAATTCGCATTAATTTTTTTATCCTTTTTGTCATATTTTATCGGTATACTAGTTTTACTCAATCACATGTTGTTAGTGTTATGCCTAAACAGCATGTAATGAGTAAACCAGTAACTCATTGTATGACAATTATTTTTAGAATTGGTTTTAATGGAAAATAAGAAGACATAGACTACGGCAGGGATCGAACCTGTGACCATGAGGTTGACAGGCGAACACACAACTATCGCGCCACGGCCACCAACCTGTTCATAATATCGGTGATATTGTCAACTCGGGAAGTTTCCCTGGCAAAAAATTCTCCGTAATATTTGAAATCTTTATTTCTTGACTCTTGAGCCTCTTAACTTAACATTCCGATCGGTAATAGAGCCTCACGTACTATAATAGAGCCGTGTATTAAAATTTTATGGAGGGTAGGAGTCATAGGCATCCAAGGATATAATCCAACATACAAGGAAGCCGTTTCCAAACAATATTTTTGAAATTTGTCTGGATTTATTCGAATCCCACTGGATATTGCTTGCAAAATAATGTAAATTCTTCGAATTAGTTCTGTATCAATTTTGGTAATGTTTGCAGAAGTATTGTAGTTTTGGAAGAATTTTCGATCTACATTACCATCATTTGAATTGCCAAAACCCGGTTTAGGCTTGTCAACGCTAAGTCCAAGTTCTGTTTTAAATTGCACTTGGATAGTTTTTTTCGTTTGGTCTACCAAAAGTTTATTTTCACTCGACAAGCGCCAGGTAAGTGTTGGTAGCTTATAACTCAAGTGCAGCAATGATTCGAATGATCGTATCCACGCATGTAGAACGGAGATTCCAAACGACACATATTGGGTATTTATGAGCCTTTGGCAAACGTTTTCAAGATCGTTAAAGTCTTTTGAAGTGGCATTACATAAATAGCATTTTAATGACGATTTAGTTCCAGAAAGTGAGTTACAAATTTTACCATCTACCATTGTGAACATTAGTTGGTGAGTAACGAAAATTGTGTTGCCATCTATTAAAACTTTTGTAGGAGTAAGCAGTTCAATTTGACGGTCAATATTCTCTTTTTTTGAAATAGCAAGTTCTGTTGTTTCTTTTTTATACATAAAGCTTATTGTTCTACAGAATCTGGGGAAGATGGCTTAGGATTTCGCCATAAAACTGAAGACTTACCGTTTCTTTCGCTACTTAAATGTAGTGGGACAAGGCAAGTCAAAAATATATATTTGTCATCAGATGCATCAGATAAAAATTTCTGTTTGAATTGTGTGTGGCTCGAGCTGCCATCAAATCCCCATTTGGAAAACAGAATTATTTTTTCAAAATTTTCAAAACCTTCTGACTTGATTACAGGACTTTGACTTTGTAACAAACGAGTAGCTGTATGGTCTAATAGTGGTTGTAAAGGTACTTCAGCTTCAGATTCGGAAACTTTCACATCATCAGGATAAGTTCTTTTTTTTCTCTGCCTGTACTAATTTGTATGATGGAAATATATCTTTTACATAGTCTCTTATGACGTTATATTGTGTTCTACTAAGCTTAGCTTCAATGAGAATTGAAAGCGCTTCTCGAGACGTAAGTTTTTTGATTTTTGAATGATTATTTAAGTCTATGCAATCTTTAGCGTATGTTGGCACCGTTGAAACTTTTTTAATCACATCCGCTTCCATAGTTTTTCCTTCAGCTCTCAAACTCATCTGTGCGGCATAGTCAACAGATCTGAAGTATGTTCAGCACGGATATCAGCTGTTTTCCTTCGCTTAGATCTCTCGCTACTTTCGCCAAAGGAAAGACTCGGTCTACCACCTTTTTTGGAAGTGTAGAGAATAAACTCGTAACATCCACTTAACCAAATCATTTCATTCTTTTTAAATTTAGTTGCATATCTACCACTATTTTCCCATTTTGCTTTTAATTGACTTTTAAAATTTCGAAGCTTATTGGACAAGTTTGATTTTTCTTCAACGGGACAATTTATTTTGACAGCTACATATTGAATAATGTCATCAAAAACCTTTTTAACACTATTATTGAATATGTCAAAAAATGTTTCCCGTTTAATAATTATTTTTGGTTCAGTTCAAAGATAATGGAAACATAGGGTAATACTGTGTACGAAAAATACTATTACAAGGTAAGAAAAAAAATTATTAAAAAAAAGGGGCAACTCGCTTTTACTTTTGACTTCAGTTTCACATTAAAGATACTCTACTGTATTGAAGAGACTAATGATTTTTAAAAGTAATCTGCTCGTACAAAAAATAAACCGTTTATATTGATCGAAACACAAAACCTACTTTAACTCATAGTATTTCCCAAAATTTTGCAAGCTTTCCCTAAAAAATATTTTTTTTTTCAATTAAGCTTACCTTGGTCCATAGCGGGTTATGTTTGATCATTTGTTTAAAAAAAGTAAAAACCATTAAATAAATTGATACAAAAATTATGAAATTCGGGTAATGCACTTGACACTCTTTGTTTCATAACTTTATAGCTTTAACCTACGCAACACTTTAGCATTATGAGCATAAACAAATCATAAGAAAAAGCCTGAGAGCATAACTTGACATAATAATAAAGAGAAAATAATAACGGTTATAATTTGAAAATTGAGTTTTGGTTATTTCTCCCATACAGTGAGTCCCACTGTGCGGCGGCGACACGTGGTGAGTTGCTACAATACAAAGAAATTCCAACGCCAAAGTAATAATTAAAGAATATTTAACTTTCAGATCTGTTTTATATTTTTTTGTGTGTATTTTATTATTTAACTAGATGGCGAATAATAGACTACGATGCTGAAGATTTAAGTAAAAATATATCAAATTCGGAAGGAGGAAAGAACTGAAGAAATCAAGCCAGTAGAATACGTTGGTTTAAAACTCAACCCGGAAGAAGAAAAAATTAACAACAAAGAAAAACGAAATATCTGTGCTACTAGTAATTTAAGTGACTATGCCGATGATAAGACTGACGATATATCTGATGACGCAATGATATTGCGTCATGAACGTGCCCTCACCGAAGAACGACGAAAATTTAAAACGTTCTTGAAGTTTCCCTACAGCACGAGGTCAAGGCTTATCGCCGCCTAGACAGCCGGGCTGAATCGATTGGAGCTAATACAACAGATCCGACATCGCCTGCTCCAAATACACCAAGTGCAGGAGGAGATCAAGAGGTAGAATAAAAGTTTTGTTTAATAGAAATTAGATTTTTTTATTAGAAAATTTTGGTTTGTTTTTAGTCGATTCCATCACCATTTGCTCCTTCAACCCCACTGACTTCACTTGAAACTATTGCTGAAACCGGAAATATTTCTAGTAGGTCTTTTTAGTATTTCACTAATTATGGTATTTATATTTATGTTTTTTTTTACAAAAGGTAATTCGTCAGCCTTAGATAATACTCCTTCAATTATGAGTCTCTTAAATTCTATAAGTAGAAAACAAGAGCGTCGCAGAACGGTATCAACCAAAAAGGATAAAGATGAACACCGTAGAAGCTCTACTCCCGACCCAAAAGATGTGAGTGTGAAAAGAAATTTAGTGTAAATACTTTTTCCCTTTGAAGTGATTAAAATTTAAATTTATGCGAGGAACAGACAGAATGCGATTGCGCTAATAGGACAAATTACAGACTTGTTTGATTAGTGCTCCTGTATATTTTAATACGATTGTTGTATACCTTATTTACCATGGAGTCACGTTTTTAGACATGTAATGATGTCTCATAACTCACATGAGGGTTTTTCCCACCCTGGAGCCTGGACCTTTCATACACCAAATGTAACCCTGAGATTTGAGTTCGAATCCCGCATAATTCACCTGAATTTACCAAATTTATTAACATTGATAAATTGTTTTAACAGTTCATATGATAAAATAAAATAGATTAGGATGTCAATTCGCTCGTCAGGATGAAAGCAAAAAAGGCATAGTCGTGTGTAAGAAATAGGGACTAAGAGATTAATTCGGATGTCCTTTAAATCTATTTAAAAAAACTTGAAGTTTAGATCAAACAACACCATTGTTTTACATTTTTGTTATAGTGGACTAATTTAATTTTATAGAAATATCAAATATGCATTTAAATCATTCTGTATTTATGTATGTATGTACTTTTTATTTGTCTACAGCTTATTCCAACCTACGAACCCATCAACTTTCCTATTCCAAAACTCAAAAAATAATAAAATACGCAAACTGTCGTCAGCATCTAAAGCAGCAGCAGCAGCAACACCTACAACAACAACAACAATTAATAACCATAGCGGAATCCATTTATCCCGCAAAAACATTCTAAATTCAAAAAACTATCAGCAACATTTCAATAATCAGCAGCATTATAGCTATAACAAAGAATTAAATTTCCTGCACTGCGATAGTCTCGACGAAGACTCCTCTACAAGTGGCCTAATGATGGGGCCAGTAGCACGCAGTAAAATATCGTCACTAACGCACCCTGGTGCTCAACACAAGAATGAGAGGTGTGTTTTTTTAGAAATCAAATCTATTGGTTCTTAGAGACAAAAATTGACAACTTGTTTTATTGTTTGCAGATCTCTCGAAAGAAGAAGTCGTACTTCATATGACATTGACAACATTGTCATTCCGACAAATTCCAACGCCAAAGTAATAATTTAACAATATTCAACTTTCAGATCTGACTATACCGATGATGAGACTGAGGATATATCTGATGACGCATTGATATTGCATCATGAACGTGCCTTCACCGAAGAACGACGAAAATTTAAAACGTTCTTGAAGTTTCCCTAAAGCTGAATCGAGTGGAGCTAATACACCAGATCCGACGTCGCCTGCTCCAACTATACCAAGTGCAGGAGGAGATCAAGAGGTAGAATAAAAGTTTTGTTTAATAGAAATTCGATTTTTTTTTATTAGAAAATTTTGGTTTGTTTCTAGTCGATTCCATCACCATTTGCTCCTTCAGCCACACTGACTCCACTTGAAACTATTGCTGAAACCGGAGCTATTTGTAGTAGGTCTTTTTAGTATTTCACTAATTATGCTATTTATATTTATGTTTTTTTTTACAAAAGGTAATTCGTCAGCCTTAGATACTACTCCTTCAATTATGAGTATCTTAAATTCTATAAGTAGAAAACAAGAGCGTCACAGAACGGTATCAAACAAAAAGGATAAAGATGAACACCGTAGAAGCTCTACTCCCGACCCAAAAAATGTGAGTGTGAATAGAAATTTAGTGTAAATACTTTTTCCCTTTGAAGTGATTAAAATTAAAATTTATACGAGGAACATCTAAAGCACCAGCAGCAGCAACACCTACAACAACAACAACAATTAATAACCATAGCGGAATCCATTTATCCAGTAATAACATTCTTAATTCAAAAAACTATCAGGAACATCTCAATAATCAGCAGCATCATAGCTATAACAAAGAATTGAATTTCCTGCACTGCGATAGTCTCGACGAAGACTCCTCTACAAATGGCCTAATGATGGGGCCAGTAGCACGCAGTAAGACATCGTCACTAACACACCCTAGTGCTCAACACAAGAATGAGAGGTGTGTTTTTTTAGAAATCAAATCTATTGGTTCTTAGAGACAAAAATTGACAACTGTTTTATTGCTTGCAGATCTCTCGAAAGAAGAAGTCGTACTTCATATGACATTGACAACATTGTCATTCCGACAAATTCCAACGCCAAAGTAATAATTTAACAATATTCAACTTTCAGATCTGACTATACCGATGATGAGACTGAGGATATATCTGATGACGCAATGATATTGCATCATGATCGTGCCCTCACCGAAGAACGACGAAAATTTAAAACGTTCTTGAAGTTTCCCTAAAGCACGAGGTCAAGGGCTAATCGCCGCCTAGGCATCCGGGCTGAATCGAGTGGAGCTAATACACCAGATCCGACATCGCCTGCTCCAACTATACCAAGTGCAGGAGGAGATCAAGAGGTAGAATAAAAGTTTTGTTTAATAGAAATTCGATTTTTTTTATTAGAAAATTTTGCTTTGTTTCTAGTCGATTCCATCACCATTTGCTCCTTCAGCCACACTGACTCCACTTGAAACTATTGCTGAAACCGGAGATATTTCTAGTAGGTCTTTTTAGTATTTCACTAATTATGCTATTTATATTTATGTTTTTTTTTACAAAAGGTAGTTCGTCAGCCTTAGATACTACTCCTTCAATTATGAGTATCTTAAATTCTATAAGTAGAAAACAAGAGCGTCACAGAACGGTATCAAACAAAAAGGATAAAGATGAACACCGTAGAAACTCTACTCCCGACCCAAAAAATGTGAGTGTGAATAGAAATTTAGTGTAAATACTTTTTCCCTTTGAAGTGATTAAAATTAAAATTTATACGAGGAACATCTAAAGCACCAGCAGCAGCAACACCTACAACAACAACAACAACAATTAATAACCATAGCGGAATCCATTTATCCAGTAATACCATTCTTAATTCAACAAACTATCAGGAACATCTCAATAATCAGCAGCATCATAGCTATAACAAAGAATTGAATTTCCTGCACTGCGGTAGTCTCGACGAAGACTCCTCTACAAATGGCCTAATGATGGGGCCAGTAGCACGCAGTAAGACATCGTCACTAACACACCCTAGTGCTCAACACAAGAATGAGAGGTGTGTTTTTTTAGAAATCAAATCTATTGGTTCTTAGAGACGAAAATTGACAACTGTTTTATTGCTTGCAGATCTCTCGAAAGAAGAAGTCGTACTTCATATGACATTGACAACATTGTCATTCCGACAAATTCCAACGCCAAAGTAATAATTTAACAATATTCAACTTTCAGATCTGACTATACCGATGATGAGACTGAGGATATATCTGATGACGCAATGATATTGCATCATGAACGTGCCCTCACCGAAGAACGACGAAAATTTAAAACGTTCTTGAAGTTTCCCTAAAGCACGAGGTCAAGGGCTAATCGCCGCCTAGACATCCGGGCTGAATCGAGTGGAGCTAATACACCAGATCCGACATCGCCTGCTCCAACTATACCAAGTGCAGGAGGAGATCAAGAGGTAGAATAAAAGTTTTTTTTAATAGAAATTAGATTTTTTTTTATTAGAAAATTTTGGTTTGTTTCTAGTCGATTCCATCACCATTTGCTCCTTCAGCCACACTGACTCCACTTGAAACTATTGCTGAAACCGGAGCTATTTCTAGTAGGTCTTTTTAGTATTTCACTAATTATGCTATTTATATTTATGTTTTTTTTTACAAAAGGTAATTCGTCAGCCTTAGATACTACTCCTTCAATTATGAGTATCTTAAATTCTATAAGTAGAAAACAAGAGCGTCACAGAACGGTATCAAACAAAAAGGATAAAGATGAACACCGTAGAAGCTCTACTCCCGACCCAAAAAATGTGAGTGTGAATAGAAATTTAGTGTAAATACTTTTTCCCTTTGAAGTGATTAAAATTAAAATTTATACGAGGAACATCTAAAGCACCAGCAGCAGCAACACCTACAACAACAACAACAATTAATAACCATAGCGGAATCCATTTATCCAGTAATAACATTCTTAATTCGAAAAACTATCAGGAACATCTCAATAATCAGCAGCATCATAGCTATAACAAAGAATTGAATTTCCTGCACTGCGATAGTCTCGACGAAGACTCCTCTACAAATGTCCTAATGATGGGGCCAGTAGCACGCAGTAAGACATCGTCACTAACACACCCTAGTGCTCAACACAAGAATGAGAGGTGTGTTTTTTTAGAAATCAAATCTATTGGTTCTTAGAGACAAAAATTGACAACTGTTTTATTGCTTGCAGATCTCTCGAAAGAAGAAGTCGTACTTCATATGACATTGACAACATTGTCATTCCGACAAATTCCAACGCCAAAGTAATAATTTAACAATATTCAACTTTCAGATCTGACTATACCGATGATGAGACTGAGGATATATCTGATGACGCATTGATATTGCATCATGAACGTGCCTTCACCGAAGAACGACGAAAATTTAAAACGTTCTTGAAGTTTCCCTAAAGCTGAATCGAGTGGAGCTAATACACCAGATCCGACATCGCCTGCTCCAACTATACCAAGTGCAGGAGGAGATCAAGAGGTAGAATAAAAGTTTTGTTTAATAGAAATTCGATTTTTTTTTATTAGAAAATTTTGGTTTGTTTCTAGTCGATTCCATCACCATTTGCTCCTTCAGCCACACTGACTCCACTTGAAACTATTGCTGAAACCGGAGCTATTTGTAGTAGGTCTTTTTAATATTTCACTAATTATGCTATTTATATTTATGTTTTTTTTTACAAAAGGTAATTCGTCAGCCTTAGATACTACTCCTTCAATTATGAGTATCTTAAATTCTATAAGTAGAAAACAAGAGCGTCACAGAACGGTATCAAACAAAAAGGATAAAGATGAACACCGTAGAAGCTCTACTCCCGACCCAAAAAATGTGAGTGTGAATAGAAATTTAGTGTAAATACTTTTTCCCTTTGAAG